>JAHLJS010000008.1:42331032-43711070 GCA_038502445.1 Eremochloa ophiuroides | reverse complement strand
CGCCGTACCTAGCCACTGCCTCTCCAGTCCAGCAGGTTGGACCGGCAGCCACTGCAGCCCAGGTGACTCCAGCGATACAGTCCGGTGGACTTCAGAGTCAGGGCACAGCTTCTCTACAGAGTCAGTTTGTCATGCCTACTCAGCAGACTCAACAGTGGTTTGCCACGCCAGGCACTCAGGGGTTCACTCCGATCCACACCGGTTTCACACCTGACCTAGGTGGCCCCTCAGTGTCCAGGAGCTTGGGTGCTACCTTCAGTGAGATCACAGGCATGCCCACACCTTCTGAGTTCAGATTGCCTGTTACCACCACCAGAGCTCCACCTGCGACTGGGACTACAGAGACACTACCGTCGTCAGTCGCCTCCTCAGAGCCTCTCCCGACTTCAGCAGGGCCTGCGACAATAGTAGTTACAGCAGTAGCTACAGAGACGGCTGAGCAGACCTAGACCGCTTCACCTTCACGTGCTCCAACAGAGGGTCAGGCCGTTCAGAGCTCAGAGTCCGAGGGAGACCCTTCTCAGTTCGAGCTTCGTCCTCACTCCTCCGACCGCGACGCTGCAGTTTCTTCTCCTCCTCCTGAGTCTTAGGTCTTTGGTGCTTGATGCCAAAGGGGGAGAGAGCATAGATTTAGGGGGAGCGCGTGAGAGAGGGTTTTGGTTCTCTTGTTCTTTTGGATATGACATTATCATGCATCATGTTTATTTTCATGTTTGAGACTTGCTTGTGACATGTGTTTGAGCTTCATGATTATTTATATATTGTGTCACCTGATTCACTTTTGGTTACGCTCTTGTCTTAGCTTCCACACTTCACTCCGATCTTGAGCGTATCGTTTGGTACTTGTGCTTATTTCATAACTTATATGTACCTTGTGCTCTTGATTTGTATAAGCAAGCCTAACCCTTTTGCTCTTATTGTCACATGCTTATATGAATCAAACTTTTAAAAACCTCACTCTTTCTAAATCTAATTAAGGTTGTTGTCATCAATCACCAAAAAGGGGGAGATTGAAGCATCTAGGCCCTAGTGGTTTTGGTGATTAATGACAACAAGACGGTTATTATGACTAGCGTGTGTTTTGCAGGATAACCTAGAGGTTAGGTCATAATAACATGTAGGTTCAAGCCCCTAGCGATGGAAATCGATTTGGTTTTCAAAGGATGGAAGACAAGACGGTGATAGGCTAGTGCTAAGTGTCGTTTGGAGTTGAGAGACACTTGGTGTAGTCTTAGGTTTTGTTTTTCTCTTTGACCGTACTATTAAGAGGGGTTTGGATGGGTAGCTTGACTTAGAGAAAGATTAGAGAGTGTAGATGTGATGCACACTTGTCCAACATAGCTCTAGACAGCCCAGGGAGACTCTTGAGAGAGAGAGGATCAAACATTGTTTTGGGAAGTTTTCGATTCGGCGAAGTTTTGATCAAATTAGAGGCGTCGGACTCTACCTAGTATGGGCGTCGGACCAATAGCTAGAGTCCGACGACACGTGGCAGCCCCTGGACGAGTCTCAGCGTGGCAGGGAGCGTCGGACCCTGGCTGGATGGTCGTCGGATCATTGGCCAGAGTCCGACGGTGGCTCTGGGTTTTGAGCGAGCGTCCGACCGTCGCGAGTGGGAGCATCGGACTAATGTCTGTTAGCGTCCGACGCTTCCAGAGAGGTTCCCAGCGCGGTTTTGAGCGTCGGACTTGGTCCGACGGTGTGCGTCGGACCATTGCTCCGTGTACTAGCCGTTGAGAGGCACTGTGCCCGCAGTTCAGAAGCGTCGGACTGAGGAGCGTCGGACCATCGAGTTCGGTCCGACGCCCCTCTGTCACAGTTCTGGGCGGCGTTTGGTCCGACGGTCGAGCCTCGGCAGAGTCCGACGGTTCACAGGAAAGTGAGAAACGGCTAGTTTTAGAGAGGGTGAGTATTTATACTCCACCAAAGCCTCCATTCTTCTTCTCTTGCCACTTCTAACAGTTGAAGGAACCCTTGTTGATCTTGTGAGAGAGCAAGAGCCCTAGGGAGACTAGTGTGAACTCTATTGCTTGAGAGCTTCTTCCCTAGAGAAATCAAGAGTGACTTGTGTGCATCCATCACCCTCTTTGGCCTTGTTCTTGGTCAAGTGAGAGTCTAGGCTTGTTAGTCTTGGTGATCGGCATCACCTAGACGGTTTGGTGGCGATCGGTGGCTTGGTGACCGCTTGGAGAGCTTGTGGGCGGCCCAAGTCGAAGTTGTGAGCGGTTGTGGGCGATCCACCGCGCCGGAGTGGTAAAGGATCAGCCCGTAGAGAGCACTTGGTCTTTGCGAAGATCAAAGGGGAGCTACACCATTTCACGGGTGCTCCAACGAGGACTAGTGGGGAGTGCCGACTCTCCGATACCTCGGGAAAAATCGGATTTGTCTTTCTAACCCTTTACATTCCCGCATTTCCTTTGTGTTCTCTACTTTCCTAGAGTAGTATACTTTTAATAGGACTTGGCTCTAGGTTGCATAACTTGTTTTAGGAATAGAATTGACACAAGCACTTGTGGGGTGACATTGGACAAACTGCGATAGGTTGAATTGTGTTTCGAAAAATTATTATTTGCCCAATTCACCCCCCCTCTTAGGCATCCTTGATCATTTCAAAGCATAATATGGTTAGAGGCTTGAAAGATGTGCACTTTGAAAAGGATAGGTTGTGTAGTTCTTGTCAATTTGAAAAGCAAGATGAAAATACACATCCTAAGAAAGGCATGATGAGTACATCTAGTCCACTTGAGCTATTGCATATATATTTATTTGGTCCAACAACTTATGCAAGTATCGGAGGAAAGAAATATTGGTTTGTGATAGTTGATGACTTCTCTAGATACACTTGGGTATTCTTTCTTATTGATAAAAGTGAAGTGTATGAAATCTTCAAATCTTTCATCAAGAGAAGCCAAAATGAGTTTGATACAAGGGTGAAGTAAGTGAGAAGTGACAATGGTAGTGAGTTCAAGATCACAAGAATTGATGAACTATGTGATGATTTGGGTATCAAGAATTGGCCAAGTACACTCCACAATCAAATGGACTTGTTGAAAGGAAGAATAGAACTCTTATTGATATGGCAAGAATAATACAAAGTGAGGACAATGTGAGTGATGAGTTTTGGGCCGAAGCTATCAACATGGATTGCTACACTAGCAACCGTCTCTGTTGTCATCCAATGTTGAAGAAGACACCCTATGAGCTCTTGAATGGAAGAAAGCCCAACATTGCATACTTTAGAGTATTTGGATGCAAATGCTACATATTGGAGAAGGGCACTCGCTTAGGCGAATTTGAGAAGAAGTGTGATGAAAGATTCTTACTTGGATACTCAACTACAAGCAAAGCTTATAGAGTATGGAACTTGGTTCATCATATAGTTGAAGAAGTCCATGTTGTTGAATTTGATGAAACTAATGGGTCACAAGATGAGAAGGATAATCTTGATGATGTGAGAGGACCTCAATTAGTCAATGCTATGAAGGACATGGACATTGGTGACATAAGGCCTATGCAAGTCGAAGAAAATGATGATCAAGATGTCACCCCTCCTATTGTGCAAATGGAAGATGATTCAAATCAAGCAAGCTCAATTGACACTCAAGCTCAAGATCAAGATCGAAACCAAGTCCAAGATGCTAGTTCAACTCAAGTGCTTCAACCAACTCATATTGTAAGAGATCATCCTCTAGATCAAATTGTTGGTGATATTAGTAGAGGTGTGCAAAGAAGGCCAAGGGTAGCATCTTTTTGTGAGCACAATTCTTTTGTCTCACAAGAGGAACCTACAAACATTGAGAAGGCACTCAAAGATGAGGATTGGATAAATGCCATGCATGACGAGCTAAACAACTTTGAGAGAAATCAAGTATGGGAACTAGTTCCAAGACCAAGCAAGTACAATGTGATTGGCACCAAGTGGGTCTTCCGGAACAAGCAAGATCAAAATGGGATTGTTATTAGAAAAAAAGCTAGATTGGTTGCATAAGGTTACAATCAAATTGAAGGGTTGAACTTTGGAGAAACCTATGCACCGGTGGCAAGATTGGAAGCAATCCGGATTCTATTGGCTTATGCATGTGCTCATGATATCAAGCTCTATCAAATGGATGTCAAAAATGCATTCCTTAATGGCTACATCAATGAGTTAGTATTTGTTGAGTAACCTCCCAGTTTTAAAGATGACAAGAAGCCCGACCATGTGTACAAGCTCAAAAAGGCTCTCTATGGGTTGAAACAAGCACCAAGAGCATGGTATGAGAGGTTAAGGGACTTCCTACTCTCTAAAGGCTTCAAGATGGAAAAGGTTGACACCACTATCTTCACTAAGAAGATTGGCAATGACTTGCTCATCATTCAAATCTATGTTGATGATATCATCTTTGGATCAACAAGTCAAGCATTTTGTAAAGAGTTTGGAGAAATGATGGCCAAAGAGTTTGAAATATCCATGGTTGGCGAACTTAGTTATTTCCTTGGGCTCCAAATCAAGCAATTGAAGAATGGCACTTTTATGAGTCAAAGCAAGTATATCAAGGATATGGTGAAGAAGTTTGGATTGCAAAATACTAAGGCAATCTCAACACCTATGGGCACTAGTAGAAGTTTGGAACCGGATGAAGAAGGTGAATTGGTTGATCAAAAGCAATATCGGTCAATGATTGGTAGTCTACTCTATGTGACCGCTTCTAGGCCGGATGTGATGTTTATTGTGTGTATGTGTGCAAGATATCAAGCCTCTTCAAGAGAAAGTCATTTGAAGGCTACAAAAAGAATTTTGAGATACTTGAAGAGCACACCTCACATTGGTTTGTGGTATCCCACTAACTTCACTTTGATTGGTTATGCGGATGCGGACTATGCTGGTTGTAAGATTGATAGAAAGAGCACTTCCGGTACATGTCAACTCTTGGGAAGGTCACTAGTTTCATGGTCACTCAAGAAGCAAAATAGTGTTGCACTCTCTACCGCCGAAGCCGAATACATTAGTGCGGGAAGTTATTGTGCACAAATCCTATAGATGAAACAAAAATTGAAAGACTATAGATTGAAATTCAACAAGGTTCCATTACTTTGTGACAATGAAAGTGCGGTGAAGATCACAACCAATCCGATGCAACATTCTAGAACCAAACACATAGATGTGAGGCACCACTTCATAAGAGATCACCAAGCAAAGGGAGATATTGCAATCACAAGTGTGGGCACCGAGGATCAACTAGCCAACATATTCACCAAGCCACTTGATGAAGCTAGATATTAAGCTAAGGAATGAATTGAACATACTTGATTACTCCAACATGTGTTGATTCACTTCATGAATATCTTATGACATGTCTATCCTCCAAGTAAGGCAAAGGTATCATTGTTTGACATATGCATTCATATTTTGCTAGGACTTGCTAGAACATATAGACATGCTTTTGTTCACTCTAGGTCATTCATTGAAAGCCAAAATGATTTAAAGTATATATGGCATCACTATTGCTTGTTTGATTGATTGATCTAGTGATGACATATAACTTGTTCATGTGGATGCAAACCTAGTGTTGAATCTAGTCAAATGAGCAATCAAGTGCTTAACTCAACATAGGCAAGATAACCCCTAGTGGCGTGAAGAAGCTTGTCTTTGGTTCAAACCGAGTTAAACATCTTGTGCAAATTTGCTAGATTGAACCAAAATTAAAAAAATAATCTCACTCTCCATTGATTTGACCCTTTTGTGGTACTTGATGCCAAGGGGGAGAAAAACAAAGATAAGAAATGGGGAGAAGAAGATAAAATTGACTAAGCTTCGCGATGAACCATCATTGAGGCCGATGATAGGAGAGCAATAGGCCAAAATAAAGGGATCAAAATTTTGAATTAAAACCTTTACTTAAGATAAGCTCACTTTGAAGGGGAGCAAACTCATGAATTTGGTTGAATGCATTTGGAATGTGCACTTACATATGCTTGTTGCATTTGCACATGTATTTAATTTAAATTGCCATGTTCTTGAGTGGTGTATGCTAGTGTAAGCATTGATTGATGACTTGATATCTAGCATGCTTAGGTGGTAGCTAGATGATCTTGTGTTTTTTATTTGATATCGGAGCATTGCTTATAATGTTGATCTCACGGTATGCTCAAGTTTTGTGATCATCTAGTTATCAAAGTGCTAAGGATGGAGATTCCGCAACTTCGATGTTTATTTCAATTGGTATCACGCTTCAAAGGTTTATCCTAAACATCCTAACACATCTTGGTGGAAATTTACACTCTCTATTTATGCATATGTGCAAGCTTTCAAATCAAAACTTATGCACATATGTAGGCGGAGCTAAATAGCCACCAACCTGAATTTGTGTTGTTTGTCCACTTCAAAAACATGATAATCTTGTTTGGACAAGCTCACAAGTTCAAAACAAACATAACTCTTATCTTTGTATAGGATGTCATCAATTACCAAAAAGGGGAAATTGAAAGCCCTAGTTTGGTTTTGATAATTGATGACGCCCTAAGGACTAACCTACTTGCTAAGTGATGGCTAAGTGTAGGTTATGCTAACCATGGTGAGCGGAGCCAAATGATGATGATCAAGTGAGCTCAACCATGGATCAAGGTGGATCAAGTGGAGATGATCAAGGAGAAAGAAAAGAACTTAAAAGAGAAGGCAAAGGTATAACGCTAATAGGGCTTTTCTTTTGGTGATCAAGACACCAAGTGGGTGTGATCACATTTAGGGTAGTTAGCCGACTATCAAGGGGAGAAATTGGTTATGGATTACCTTCAAGTGCTCTATGTTGCATCTCATGTGTTTTGAACTAACTCAACCTAGAGATTGACTCAAAACCCTTGGAAAATGTTTTCAAAAGCTAACACACCGTGCACAATAGTTGGATTCTTTGGTGTTAGCACTCGGGAACAAGGGTTGAAGTGGTAGAGAGGTGCTTGGGGTCTCTCTCCCTCATGCCGAGCAAGCTCGGCACGATTCAGCGATTTCCGGAGAAGTTGCATTAGAAAAACACTGAGTTTCGAGCGTCGGACTCTGGGATGCAGGGCGTCGGACTATTGTTTGGTAGGGTCCGACGGTCCCCAGACGTGGTGTTCTTTGTGCAAAGGCGTCGGACGCTTAGGCTTGGTCTGATGGTAGGCGTCGGACACCGTCCGACGGTGGTTTAACGTTTCTGGACCTCTCTGGAAGCGTCGGACGGTGGAGCTCGGTCCGACGCGCTGACTGAGTTGAGTCCGACGGTGGTTCGAGCTGTGAAAGTCGGACAGTCTGACGCTGGTTGAGAGAAGAGCGTCGGACCTTTGGTTCTCGCTCCGACGACTTGGCGTGGCGAGTTCACGCTCTGGCACATGCGCGGCGAGCTGAGTTCATGGCGTCGGACTTTGAGCGTTCATCCGACGCTGAGCGTCGGACAACGTCCAACGAATAAAATCGTCTCTACGTAGGCTCTGGAAGCGTCGGACGCTAGTGCGCTTTAGTCCGACGAGGTGTGCGTCCGACGGTTGTGTTTTTGGCACGATCAGTTAGGTGTTGAGATACAGCGGCTGTGGTTGAACTGAGCTGACACGTGGCGAGATCGTGAGCGTCGGACGTTGCACATTGGTCCGACGCCTACCATCCGACGGTAGCGTCCAACGCCACGAAAAGTGGCTTAACGGCTATTTCTTGTGGGGTAACGGCTAGGAGTGCACTTAGGAGTATTTATGCTCCCTCTCTAGTCACTTGGTGACGCGCTTGCATATTTGATTCATTGCCATACACTTGTGAGCACTCTCTAGCCTCTCTCTCACTCACTTGTTCATCTTTGATCATCTTTGTGAGTTGAGTGATCCTCAATTGCATCATTGCTAGTGATTTGCATTCTAAAGCACTTGAGAGCAAGGTAAGGCTGAGTTCTTATTCTCTTGGGGCATTGCCGTGTCCCTACCGGCTTGGAGGCGATTCCGGTGTTGAGGTTGATTGGTGATTGTTCAAGCCCACACCGAAGGTTTGTTGTGAGGCGTTCTTGCGATTATTCCCCGGCGGAGTGCCAAAACCGACTCTAGTGGATTGCTCATGGTTGATAGCCACTTCTCTTGTGTTGGTGAGCGGCTCCCGGTGAGGGATTGGCGTGTGAAGCCTAGCTCGCAATCCATCCAAGGAAGACCGGTGCCACAACGAGGAGTAGCGTGACGGCGATCACGTGAACCTTGGTAAAAAATCGAGTGTTCTCTCTTCTCCACCATCGAGTGGATGATTGGTCTTCCGGTATTCTTTTGATTTATCCTCTTGTTGCTTATTGACTATCTTTGGTGATTGGATCAACCTCTACTCTCCTCGGCGGTATAGCTTTCTCGTTCACTACTCTCTTGCGCTTACTACTTGTTGTGCCTTCTCCTTAGGTTTCGAAGGAGTGTGTTTCTTGCGATTGAGTGCTTTTTTTCGTGAGTAGTATATTGTGCTAGGTGGCTTGCATAGAATAGCTTAGTGCTAGTTGGTCAAGTAGACCTTTCCTTGTCTGAAAGTGTGGTCCTAGTTGGTCATTAACCTTAATATTGACATTACCCCCCTGAGTAAACTTTTGCACCCATGAGCACTATTTTTTCTGAAAACCCTTTCATTCTAAGAGTTTGTTGTAAAAAACTCCATTTAACCATCATAAGCCTTCTCGAAATCAATTTTAAAAATGACTCCATCTTGTTTTTTGAGTAGAGTTCATGTATAGTTTCATGGAGTATTACTGCCCCTTCCATTATATTTCTTCCTAGGAGGAAGGCTGTTTGTGTTGGTCTAATAATCTTTTGGGCTATGGTAGACAATATGTTGGTGGCTACTTTGGTAAAGATCTTGAAAGATACATTCAGATCTTGAAAGATACATTCAGCAAATAGATTGGTCTGTATTGTTGAATTACTTTTACATCTTTCTTTTTAGGTAACAATATTATGGATCCAAAATTAAGATTACTATGAGGAAGTGATCCCTGGTGGAACTCCGCAAATAAAGTCATCAGATCATCTTTTATTAGATTCCAGAAGACCTGATAAAACTCTGCAGGGAAACCATTCGGCCCAGGTGCTTTGTTGTGTTCCATTTGGAAGATAGCAACTCTCACTTCCTCTTGTGAGAAATCATAGGTCAAAAATTCATTTTCCAGATTAGATACCTGGGGAATGTCATCGGTTTGTGACTCATCTAATAAAATAGTACAATAGGAGATAGGAGCACTAAGCTTCTTATTTGAGTTGAGCGCCTTCTTAGTGAGTGTATTATATGGTACAAGTTTTAGTTTTACTTGGCACTTACTGTGGGTCTTTAAATTTCCTATAATATGAACCTGATGATCTAAATGTTCGATGACTAATCTTTATAGTGATCTAATTTTTAGCCCTGGTTAATATTTAGCCTTAGCCGAAGGTCAAGACTGGCATCTATAGAACACGGAAACTGTTTGAGTGTTGAGCTTTTTTTAATTAATGAAATCTCTTTGACTCCGGTCATGCAGTGGCCACACTTATCAAGGATAAATAAACAAAAGAAAATTTCCCTACCATGACACCATGTAGATTAAAATTATATGGCAGGTTTGCTCAACTTTGATCATGAGATAATGTTGTTTCTCCTGTATATCGTTCCGTCTCCTTCGTAGCGATACATACAACAGGATACGGGACTGTCGACGTTGACCAAGGGCATCCGGAGTTTGTCGATTTCATTGACATTAGGCCGATGTGGAATTCTTAAAACGTACCACATGTCGATCTTAGTGCAGAAATCAGAGGACCGAGCCTTAAGCTTGCGGTCGGGTTTCAGGAAATTGCCTCCGTCTCCCATTCCCTGCAACCTCCGAACAGACAGGTGTTGCTGCCACTCTATGGATCATATACACAACAGCACATCCACCTTTGCTAAATCACCATATATAGCCTTAAGGCCAACTCCTGCCCTTATAATAACTTCACTTAGTTGTGAACTGAGCTTGCCTCAGTTGATTAGGTTTCTTATGGTAGAACATACCCATTCGGATTCATGTCCTTGACTTGACACAGATGCTTGTATTTTTCTAAATTTATTTTAGTATTTAATGACGTTTATGTTTTTAGTGGTACGTGACGTTCTTGCTGACAGTGAGGTGTCTATGTTGACTTAATATTTAGATGTACCGGTACAATCTCTTGAAGGTACTCATAAAGTTATAGTTTACATACGTATATTCAGTGAGTGTAGTGTGTGAGACGTCTGTGTCACTTTGTAATGAAAAAAATAACTTCACGTGTAGATCATGCATTCACGAGACATCATGGCTCCACCATTTTATTTCTACTTTGTACTCGTAGGGCTGTCATGCCAGCAGGACGTCGTAAACTAAAGAGGGGAAAAAAGGAGGCCGCACCTCATATCACGCCTTTGCTTTGGAGTTTGGACCCCATAAAAAAACACAGGAGCAGGGGAAACGAAAAAAAAGGGGAGGGAGGAGGAGGACCGAGAGGAACACGCCGGCCATGTGCCTATGAAACGATATACTAATAATACTCCACTTTCCGTCCCAAAATAAATATCGTTCTATAATTTTGACTATCTCCTTTTGATCATTTGTCTTATTCAAAAATTTTGTGAAAAAATCAGAAAAGAAGGCTTGTCAACCATACTGGTTTTAGGTACCGAAGGGATCAATATGGCTCGCTTTCTAAAAATGAGTTTACTATGTTGATCAATATAACTATAAGATAACTGCAAAGCAGGAGGTATAATAATAATTTCTCCTGAATTAGTCTCACCGGTTTCAAGCGCCGATGGGACCAATACAATTTGCTCTCTAACAATAATCTTGCCATATTGAGCATAATAAGTAGAAGACACATCCAGACCAGGAGATATAATGATACATCCTCCTGAATTAGTCTCGTCGGTTTCAGGCGCCGAAGAGGCCAATTTAGATTGGTTAAATACATCAAGTCTAGACATAAACTCCCAGGTATGAAAATCAGGATAATCTTCATCATGTATTCCATATGATTTTACCTTAGATATGACTGTAGATTTGACGGTCCCAGCCATGTCGCTATTAGATGGGATCTGGTCTTTCACCTTCTTCCCCAGCGGAGTTGTCAAAAAATGTGTTGACGCAGATTTTGGACAACACACCAGAAGGTGGTAGGTTGCACACGTCGTGCATGAGACGAAACAACATGAAGCAGCAAGTCCCGCGAAACACGGCCTGGCCGGTTTTGATACCCGGCCGAGCCAACTCTGGGAGCCTAAGGTTAGGGTTGAGGTAGATAGTCGTTGGTACGACCGGTGACTGCAGCAGAAGACGTTGATGGTCGTTGTAGCGTCCGTCCTTCGCCGGAGAACTCCCGAACACCCCCTCGGAAAGATCCGTCAGAGACATGCACGTGGAGGTTGCCCTAAGAACCGCGGAGGCTGCCTAGGACGCCGACTAAACTCGCGGAGAGTCGAGCCGAACAGCAAAGGGGATGAACCACCGAAAAGCCTACTTTGTAGATGTATTTTGACGATTGGATGGTTAAGATCTCAATTGGTCATGATCCTCTCATATATATAGAGGGGTGAGGTCTCATCCCAGTAGAAAACACATATTAGGGTAAGTCTTCAAGTCTCCCACGTCAAAACATTGCCAAAAACCGATCTAATCTATTAATTCGCTCGGATTCAACCAAACCTGGCCAAGTCGAGTTCAAACCCGGCCAAGCCGGGTTTCACAGGGTCTCTGGGGGTGACACGTGTTCTACTGACAGGGCCCAGCACTGGGACCAAACCCGGCCCTGCCTATTTTACGGATTGCCAAATTTGAGTTTCAACACCCACCGTGCCCACGACACGGTTTGTGTTCACTTGGTTCTGGTCGTCGGCGAAGGTCTGCGCCATGCCGAAGACCGAGATCTTGGGGTTTATATTATGTTGCGGTCCAGCAGGATGTTGCTGGCCTTGAGGTACAGGAGTCCCCGGGCGATTGCCTCGCCACGCTGGATCTTTTGCATGCATGCACCAGTCACTGGTCCGGCAGTTTCAGAGGATGGGGAACGCGCGGGGATCGTAGATTCAGGGAGATGGTTTCGATCGTGAGTAGAACAGAAGGTGATCTCGTTCTGTACCTCACGGAGTTGATCAGCCTGCCTCCTCTCATAAAGCAGCTATGCAGGTAGCTGCCCTCCTGACGTGACGCGATGAGCAAGTACGCGTGCCAAATCACCTACGACTAATCCGCAAGTAAGCCAAGTATCCTATAGTCTCAACAGAGAACACTTCATCCCAAGTCCCCAACACGTCAAGATCGAAAGCACGCATGTCTTCTGTATAAAGCGTTTATATTCGCACGTATATTTTGTTCGTGCGCTATATATTCAAGAGGTGCTGCGCGCTGCATGCACATGACGCTGTTGTGCGCACAGGAGCACAAGTGCGAATGTGCGACTGCCAGGACATCCCCTAGGTGTCCATGGCGCTTGACAGTGACTACCAATGCCCAAGCGACCGTCGTTCACGCTGCCGTGCACCGTGCATGTTGTCGGACAGGAAAGGTTAGTCCTCCTGTGAAAGGAAAAGAAATATAGGGGTTTTCTACTAATTTAAACATAAACCAAAGAGGTATAGACCTTTGGTGAATCACTTAAAAAGTTTAGAAATTTAAAACTATACTGTCAAAGGATGGACCTAAATGATATACTTTTAAAGTTAATAGACCCCTGGTGCATTTTACTTTATTCTGAATGTAACGGCACATCGACAAGGTACTCAGGCTCTAAGCCTTAGTAATAATTTGAAGTTGAGGTACCAATAATTCCTATAAGACCCGTTTAAATCCTTGGGATTAAATACATTTTAAGAATTATAATTTACACACATATTAATTAACTTAATATAGTTGTATATATACTATATTTGTATATTATTGTTGGCTATACGAGAGAAATGTTTATGTGTTGTATTTTTACCGTGCGGAAACGAGTTGAAGAACGTGCTATAAATTGCAAAACAGAAATATAATATGAAGATCTATAGAATCAAATTTCATTTCGCATCCTATAAATTTGAGGTAGGCTAATACGTGAACTTTGAAAAATGGTGGAATGTCACATTTTAAATGAAATAGCCTTAAGTTATTAATTAGATTTTAATTTCTCTAAATGAAAGGATCCGAATAGCCCCTAATTGTAATTGCCTGCTAAGGACGCAATCACCCATGTACAATGCAGCTGGATCTCTCAACTGTCGGCATATTGCTGCCAGTTCAATGAAGTTTCCTTTCAAAAAAAAAAAAATCGTTCACCACCCTCTTTTACAGAGGCCCTACAAATTCGTTCGCCGCGTCTGTATCCACCTGGCTCTTTGTTCATTCCTGGTCCGGGTTCGGACCGGCCCAAGCAAAGAACAGAGACCCGTTTCGCTCCACCTCTGAACTCGGTTCTTAAATTTATAGATCGGCCGTTTAGGTACTAGTTCATCCGTTCTCAATAGTTCATCTAGCTTATTAAACTTGTTCGGTTGTATTATCTAAGCCCCTAAATTTATAAATCATTCGGTATGATCCTCAAACTTATTCAGTGATGTCATTCTAGCCTCTAAATATTATAAATAATGTAAATTGTAAATTGAGTAATATTATAGAGTTATCCAAAAATTATAAATCTAATTTTGTTACACTATACTTTAAATTAGAATGAATAAAACACTATGTATATGTGTAGTAGTGAGTTAAAAATAGAAAATACATGACGATATCTTTTATTCTAATTTAAAGTATATGTTACTAGGAGTCTAACAAAATTAAATTTACAATTTTTAGAAAGTTTTACAATATTTACATCATTTAGAGATCAAAATGTGATCTAAACTATCGATTTGTAGCTTTAGAGGCCTATACGATACAACCGAACAAGTTTGAGAATCTAAACAAGAAATTTGTAAGTCTAGAGACTGAAATAACACAGAAGGACAACTTTAAAGATCTAAGCAGTTGATTTACGTGTTCAGAGACCGAGACAAGACCAAAGTTTAATGACCGCTAGTGGATTTTATTCTAAAAGTTTCATTTTCTTTTCATTTACAGGAAGTAGTTACTCTCATGTCTATATCTTTAAATTCAGATCATCTATGGTCCCAAAAAATATATGTAGACGAAGTATATGGTCATAATAAACTATCTAGAGTAGTATGTGGTTATACTTTTCTGTTATCCATATAGTATATGTTTATACTTTTTTAATATACTATTGTAGTGGTATTTTAGTAATATATTTAAAAATATGGGCTCTGATGAAAAAATTTCACATATTAAAATTTGAAGTATAAAAATCTAAACATACTCAAACTGATAAATTAATATACGCACATACACAATTGGGTTTATTGAAGGTGGGAGTAACCACTCCCGGGATATATATATATATATATATATATATATATATATATATATATATATATATATATATATATATATATATATATATATAGTACAGAATTATATACTTGAATTATTGTGAGAGAAAAATACTGTTGTGGCTGAAAATAAGCTTTAATCAAATATAGACATTATTCACAACTTTAGGCATCACGAGTCGTTATTATAACATGAGTCTCACACCGACTCGAGCAGTACATACACGTGGAACAGTGTAGACACCAATGATATAGCTCCGTTTAGTTCTTTTTCAACTTCGAATTAAAACGATCATATCAATTTTCAAACACATAAATGAAGCAATAAATGATGATAAAAATTGAAACTAGCTTGATAGCTTCGTGAAATATTATCTCACAAATCTTTAAAGCCTACTTGCACTATGATTAGATACTTATTATAAAAATTAAAATACTGCTACAGTACTTTTAAATTTTAACTGAGTATAACTAAACACACCTATAATCCTTTAGACGAGCGTCTAGTTCAACAACAATATCTACCTGTTTAGAAACAGGCCCTCGACTCGTAGACAGATACAGTACATGAAACAGAGAAGGCCATCAATCCATCCAACACGATCATAAACCATGTACTTCCTCCGTCCAAAAAAAACTGTCGTTTTAGACTTTTCAGATATCACGTTTAACCATTCATCTTATTTAGAAATTTTATATAAATATTATTTATCTTTTTATGATTTATTATATTATTAGAGACACTTTAATAATTATTTATTGATTTTGTATTTTGTATAGAATTTTTGAATAAGACGAACGATCAAACACAGTTTCAGAAAAGTCTAAAACGACAGTCTTTATTGGACGGAGACAGTATTGAATTCTAGCAACAGTTCCACCACGACCAAAGATAGCATGCATGCGAATAACGCTCGGAAACTAGGATGTCACTCAATCAAAATTGCATTGAAACAACAAACGCAAACCCACATTAGTTTACAACATCAAGGAGAAAGAGGAAGGCACAACAGCAGTCGGGGATGAGGAGAAAGAAAATCTCACGACCAAAATTTCCAAGCCTAATGAAACCCTAAGGACAGGGAAGCTGATACGGATGCAGGAGCTTCAGCTTCGAGGTGCACATCTTCCTCAACTCGGCTATCGTCTCATTCTCAGCCCCAACTATTCTTCTCATCACGCAGGCGCAGCTCCACGGTTCTAGAGAATGGGCGATCCGGCCACCGATTTCGGAGCTGGCAGCTGCTGAGCTCTCATCCAAGACACGGGCAATCTGTCCAGGGCCTTCGGCACTGGTTCCTTGCAAATGTGACACCAGTATGTCCAGAGCTTGCTCTTCTGGCTTATTCTGTTCTGACAGATATTTCTGGACTCTCTGGAGAGTGTCAGCCATGCACTGAACGGAGCTCCGAATTGCCTGCAGGTGAGGTGTGTTTGGTCGCTCAGATGGACCGCCTTTCTTTTTCTTCTTCCCTTGTGGAGCCATAGATCTCATACAGGATTGGATTACAAGAAGGTGCCAGGAAATGGGCTCTGTCACCATCCGCGCAAGAAGTGGAATATTGCTTCCTGGAGAAGTCAGAATTTGATTGGTATCAATGAGCTGCTCATCTATGCAGGTTTTGAAGAGATTATCCACAATCCACCAGGAATTTGGGCTGCTTTCATCAGTTCCAGGGATCACTGACACATTAGAACACAAGTTCCAAGCATTGATAAACACAGCAAAGCTCATCCAGCTGACTATATCAGGAGCCAAATCCTGCAAATATAAACTGCATCAGCAAGGCACCAGCTAAATCGATCATTGTACTCTTACTATGAACGGTATATGACTAATCATGCAAAAGCCTATTTCCCCAGAAAGTGTAATGCATACTGCTAATTAGAAAAATCTCATTCTCCTAAAACGATACGGAAAAAAGATAACTTTTATGAGGAAAAACATACATTACGTCTACAACGATATGTCACTTCAGCGCTAGGTTCTCTAGTCTGTGAACCATAGCCTAGAGCCTAGGCACACCTAAGCGTTCACAAGGCATTTTCTAGGCGTTAACGTATACCCTCCCTCCCTCCCTCAGCCTAAGAGCGCCTTTTTGAACACTGCTATAATGTGAATCTTTTAATAAAGAGATGGAAAAAGCAACTAGAATTACTGGATAACAAATTCTACAAAATGTGATCAACATGAGTTCATACTGAAAAATGCAGATAATGTTTTCCAGAAACACAATAATGTCGCAAGGATATAAACAGAAAAAAGTGTGAAAATAAAATCAGGATGGAAAGGTGTTACCTTGACAGCCTTCTTGCCGGATGGGATACCCAGAACACTTAGAGCATCATCAAAAGAGTAACCAATACTCCTAGCATATTTCTCAAGCAAAGTTTTCATCTCCCCAGAAACAGTTAGATCAGAGGAAGCACCATTCGATTCACTCTGCCTAAGAAAAGATGCACAACCATGTGTGGAAAGATAAACAAGTCGAGGAAGAAGAGATTTTCTCTCTACATCTTTCAGCTTCGAACCATCCTTCTCATTAGATTTGTGTTTGCACTGCAAAGATATAGTTCTTTTGAGTGCAGGAATGGTTGACATAACAAGCAAATATGCGTAAAAGATACGTGCAGTAAGAAAAGGCACCGGTGTCAATTAAGGAGTGACATCTACCAATATAATCTAAAGTAAAAGTCACTTAATGCAATGGACAGAACCCTGTACTTTTATAGTATAACACGACTGAAACCTAACTATTGTCTAACTTAAATTACATAAGGTCCGAACAAAATGGCATACCATTTTGGCCCTATAGCTTGCAGGTGTTGAACTTTCATCAAATTGTTCTGTAAAATCATGGCGATAATAGTAAGCAGTTTTGTACATGAGAGAATATAATCAACTCAGAGATCCAAAAAGGAGAAAATACCTGAAAGAAAATTAACGCTGCTTGTTGGCGTCCACCAAGGCCGTGCATCAAGATCTTCGTTGAAGGTTAAGTCTTTCATGCTATCATCATTAGATAGCTCAACCAGCTTTGTTCCATGGCTCACACTTTCAAGAATAGCCTGCGAACAGAAGTAAAATAACAATCTTCAGATTAGCAACAAATATAGGCATTGTCAAGCATCAATATATCATCTCATAACAGCAACTGACAGCATAACCAGGCCGCACTAATACATAACTCAAGGATCCAAAATAACATGTTCAAAATGGTTAGAAGTAGAAGACAAAAAAGGATACATTTGCTTATGCTTATATATACATCAACACATGCGTCTATATTTTTAGCAAAAAATACAAATTTGGCTGGAGCAATGCTTTCAAATTGGCAAGGGTGGCCTCACCTCCACTTCATCAAGAGAGTCCGCCTTCTGCTTCAGATGTAGCATAACAGAATCTGATTTCACAGAAAGATATTGCATGGAGCGATGCAAGCGATCTTTAAATTGAACAAACTCAATTACCTGAACAAAATAGTCAAATATGTAGATCAAGATTGCATGTATTTCCTTCTTAAGTAAATCATGCAAGTATCTTCTTGACATGACGCACTGGCACTTTCATAATGATAGAGGAGCGTCACATCAGTTGGCTCTATGAGTTTCCTTACAAGGTTCCGTGCAGACACTACTGGTGAGACTGTGCCTACCTTTGAGTAAGTACGGTGTCTATATGCGAGACATGTAAGATCCGCAGATTCTTTCAAATGATCGTCCATAAATTTCAAATAATCCTTGACAAGATCAGCAGCATGTTGCAAGAAGGGAGAATTTAACATTTGTGGCAAGATGTGGTGCAAAACAGACTCTAGAAGAATGTTTTTCACCTCCAAGGTTGTGTACCTGCATATAAAAGCATCACTCAGTGTACGGATAAGAAAAATGATATCACTGAATAAGAAGGTAACAAGAGGGAGGGGGGGGGGGGGGGGGGGGAGCTATCAGTGCAAAGGTGCAACATAGAAATAAGCATTCTATAGGTGAACCGTATGGGATGCAGCTAATGAAGGGTTATTCTTTGCAGAAGCATTCTATAGGCGAACCACATGGGATCGCTATGTAGGGCAAAATCTATGTGGAATACAAATTTGAGAGGATAAAAGGAAATAACATATTAAAAGGCGAAATTACCATTTATGTGCTAAAGGAAGTGCCCCCAGGTAAGCGTACAGATGCACCAGAGTAATTTTGTATTGCCAGACATACCTGACCACATAAACAATTTAAAGATTTTCATCAACATCCATTCAGAGAAATACATTAGGTTACCAAGTGCAAGGTTTGGGATGTGCATCAGACCACTTCAACTAAGACAGTGACACAAGAATGCAATATAAAAGAAAAAAGATCGATTAGTTCATTTGTTGTAGCTTCCTCTATCCAAAGAGATTCAACAGTTTTTTTTCCTTATTAAAGAATAGCGAGCATTTATATTACTCACGCAATATATGTTGATACATCACATTGGCAGGGCATAGCTAAATTCACAACAGACATGTAAACGCAACGTTACGCAGCTCTCCTGCGTGTTCGAGAAAAAAAAAACATTTTTATAATGTTCCTAGAAGGCTCTAAGCAGAGGCTTAATAGTTCTGAGAGATTACTAATAATTGATATTAACGAGAGATGTTATCTGCAAACATGGAAAGATACACAAAACGGCAGTACAGGCTGCAACCAGTCTACCAGACATAAGATGGGTTTGTGCATGTAGCAAGAGCTGGACAAGGCATGTGATGGGAAATTGACTACAATACCCATGAATAATGGCCAACATAGATGAAGCAACTCGATCCAGTAGAACCAGTCTCTTGATTATATTGCAAATAAACAAATGCTTACTTTGGTACATAAATATAACAAATCAACCATTTTTTTATTTTCAAAAGTTCATGGGAACTAGCATTTTATCACAATCACTATTCTTTTGCATATAATTTTGCCTCAGGCACATGCAGGTTCCACCAGCAGGATTTGTGAAACAGAACACATGAGAAACTAAAAATAGATATTCTAGTAATATAACAAACATCAAAAGCAGTTGATGGAATAACAGAAGTTGTCTAAGATATGCTCATACTGAATCCAGGAACAGGCTAGTCTAAGATATGCTCATACTGAATCCAGGACAGGAGCACATCTATTTCCTAAAAGAGATGCTGTTAAGCGCATAAAAAACTATCCACTCTAAAATAAATGGAACTGAGTAATTCGATACCACTTCATCTTACTAGATATTCAATGACACAAATGAAGAATAAAATACTAGTTATAAAATGGTAATATTATGAGGCTGGATTATTACGATTATGAACTTACTTGCGAACAGTCAATCCAAACTCCAGTATCAAAATTGCTTCAAGTAGGTATCCTAAGTCCCTGGTGCGCCAGTATAGCTGTTTCAATGCATCAAAGAGCGCATTAATCATGAACTGTAGATGGTGAGAAGTCCAAGACAAATTGGTAATCTTAAAAAGTGAAGGAATAAGAAGTTTTACTGGAGTTTAGCGACAGCAAAGACAACAACTATATCAAGAAAACCATGATTCTTAACTATCATGACGGAAAAAGATAATATATCACGATCTTGGTAACATGACTTAGGAGTATACATAAACAAAAAGCTACTTTCCTCTATCAGAAATGTAGGTCCATCTAGGTTTGTCTTAAGCAAAACTTTTTAACTTTGACCATTCATATGCGAAATTTCATAGAGATCGACAACGCAGGATTGACACTACTAAATTAATTTTGAAAACTATGTTTGTAGTAGATAACTCTTTCCATTTAGTATCCAATAAAAAAAAACTCTTTTCATCTAAGACTACTTTTTTATAAATATTGCTAGTCAAAGTTGGAAAACTTTTACTTAGAACAAAAAAATTAGATGAACTTATTTTAGTGATTGGGAGAAGTAATAAATTGCAGTGCAGCAAATGAATAAGAAATGATAGCATCCTGTTACCATTTTCCAGTTTTCCTGAAAACAAAGGGGGAAATCCATAATTCCAGATACATATTCAAATATCAGAGTAATGGGTAACCCATTGGATGACAAAATAGAGCCAAAGAATTGTGACCTAATAATTAATAAATTGGGAATCAAACTACACAATAGAGATAAGCATCAGAGAAACCTCTAGAGATCTTTTTTATATAGATTTTTAGAGACATGAAAAAAGCTTAATATGTCCCCTTTTTCTCTTGTGCTAGTAGTAACCAAATAAAGCTACAAACCTGCACAAGGATACTGCTGGCCATTGACAAAAGTTCTTCACCATACATGCTTTCCTGAGGATCCAAGTCATTTGAGAGAGGCAGATTTTTGTAAAAGGTATCAACCATTCTTTTTGCAATGCCCTGAAGTTCTGGATTTGAAAATAAAATTTCAGGTACATTAATAAACAAATGATAATTGGGACCCCCAGGAAAACATTCAATACAAAACATAAAAATAGAAACATGTAACACATAGCCCTGCACACCTGAATTTGATTTTGCGAATAAAGTTCCCAAAAGTTCCTGGACCTTGAAAAGAGTAATTGTCAAACCCAGTGTGTTAACTGAAATTGATGATGCATCAAAAGATCTAGTAATTTCATCTAGCAGCTCAGATATCTCATTGTTGGATAGCATGTGAAGGTAAATTTCAACATCAGATGCTGAGCAAGACAAATGACCAAATCTGCAAGTGACAAAACAACATTTAGCAATTTAAGTAGACTAGTATTGGAAGTGAAAAAAAGAGATAAACATGAATATTCTCGAATATGCCACCACATCGCTAGTACTATCATACAGAACCTATAATATAATTATAGAAAATGACACTCATCAATTGTCCTCTCTTCGTTCTTTCATTCTCAACTCAGTTACAATATAACCGGACCAAGTCAAACTCTATCCAACGCATGCTGATGGAGTTATACTATTCCAGATACCCTCCAGTAGGGGGTGTAAAACCAATCAGATAAGGACACACTACGATTATGAATACAGATATTTATTTATTTATGGGATTTAGATTGAGTATGGGTAATGTCAGTTGTGTTAGATAAGACATGCTGGATATTGACATATATATTCAGATTCAGAATACGAATATTGAATGTCCAAATTCGGCTACAGGTTATCCATTTAATATCTGATGAATCCCATCGGTCAGACAGTCAGTCAGGAAATATCAGTACCATTTACACCCCTACCCTCAACCGAAGTCCTTAAGAGTTGTTTTGCCATAGAAGACCTTATTCGGCAAAAATCTATCCTACTTGTGCTGGATTTATGTTGCTGTTCTACCTTCCCTCTAGTTAGACGGACAACCTCTAGCCTCAAATCTAAACTTCATTTTGCCATGACTGCACTCAAGTAATGAGGTGAATGCCACAGATGGCACCAAGATCAACATAAATAGGCCTGGGCAAAAAACTGATGCACTCGCTAGCTCGCTCGGCTTGGCTCATAAATAGGGCTGCTCGGCTTGTTAGAATTTTTAACGAGCTGAGCCAACGTTTTTAGCTCGGTACCTATAACAAGCCAGGCTAGCTCCCAAGAAATAACAAGCTGAGGTCGTAGCAGGCCAGCAGTCCATCAAAGGGTGGCCCAGCCCAATTTCCATTTCAAGCCTAACACTATGCCTCCTCTAGGAATCCTGCTTTTGTATTCATGGGCCACCGCTTGCAGCTCTCATACTGCAGTGTGTGTACCAGTCATGGAGAAAAAATACAGAGGAGCCCAGGAATGAGGAACCTGACCCTGTTGTAGCATAGAAACTACTACAGTGCAGAATGACCTTGTGGCTCGGCAATCTGCAAACTGATATCCATATCCATGTACAAAGCAAAGGGGGGTGTGGCACAGAAGTGCTGGCCTGTGAACCTTTTGGATTGGATCATGCGTGTACTTTTTGTGCTAATGTTTGATGGCATATTCTCAAAAATACTTGGTTTGAGTTTGTCTTATGTGCACTGCTGTTGGTCTTTGTTTTGGTTTATGCAAAATCCCCTTCTGCTGTTGTTTGAATTACATCTTAAAGATCGATGTATGTATTTGCATATGGTGTCATGTGGGGGCGGCAGTTTAACTGCAGGCCCAGAGCTCGAGATGCAGCCAGGGCAGTCTCCAAGGGGGCACCGACTGTAGTTAATGACAATTAGTAGTCTGGGGGAAAGGATAGAATTAATGAGAGATTAAGGATAATTAATGGGGAGAGAGCCAAGGAGCTTGTGGCTGGCGACTAGGGGCTGGGCAGTCCTTTAAATACCCTGTAATCCGCTTACGAGAGATCAATCAAGAAACAACTTATCTCCTAATCTACCTCCGCTGCTCTTAATCTCATCCCCTTCATCTTACTCTCATCTCCCTCACAATTGGGCACACAAGGGACCTTCCCCATGCCATTACCGGCCAGAGCTACAAGCTTCGTAGCCGAGGTCCCACCTGTCTTGGGCAAGGAGGCCCTTGACATATGACGTCATGTATTTCCAACTAGCTCGTGAGCCAAACGAGGGGAGCTCAGCTAGGATTGTGGCTCGGTGGGACAACGGGCCGTCCAACCAGCTTGTTATCCAAACAAGCCAGCTCGAGCTATGCCGAGACAGCTCAATATCAACCCCTAAACATAAATAGAGGAGATTATAGGATTTGAGCTCACAACAATTTGCCATAATTGGCCACTCTATGAAAAAGGTAACAGACAGGGTGGCAAACCCTAAACTCCATCTTTCACGGTGAAATGTCCTTGAGGGCTCACCTTAAAACTGAATTTGAAAACATGTATATAGCATTGCATAGTTATATTATGTGTACAAAGTTGGTTTCTACCAACTACTAGCAAGAGCAATGCAGTGAAGAAACAATCTTATAACTAGCTAGAGATATAATTGTTGTCCCATAGCAACCAGGTCACTAAACTATTAGAAACCAACAGACTGCTAGGGAACTATGAAAAAAGAAAAAAGATAGAAAGACGGGGTGAAACCTATAAATTGCTCCCTCCATCCAAAATATAAGTTCTAAAAGATTAGTTAAGTAAAATGAAAAAGATTAGTTAAGAAACATGGAAAAGATTAGTTAAGTAAAATGGAAAAGAACTACTCCCTCCAGTCCAGGGTTTCTTGGCCATTTGGGAGTTTTAAAGTACATCCAGTATGTATGGCATATTGGGTTTCCATAAGTAAACATAGACCACAGCACAAATAGGAATGCATAAGAGCTTGATATTACCTGTGGAGGTACTTCACCAAAGCTTCCATAAGCTTGATATTATCTGGGTTTCCATTGAGGCGTCGCTGCCGTTCAATTTCAATACTAGCTAAATGTGGTCCTCTGACACAATCGCTTGAGTTATTTTCTTGTAGACTTTGCACAAATGACAACGCACTTGTAAGGCGAGATTCAACCTACAAAGACATAATTTTAGTACACTATATTCACATCACAATTCACAAACACAAAACTAGAAGAGTTGCTCTAGGTACAGGAAGTACCAGCTCCTTGCTAAGAGAAGTCTTGTTGGATAATGCTGAATCAACAGAGCAAGAAGGACAAGTGTGTTCGCCAGTGGATGGTTTAGGGAGATTCACATCATGCTCCAGCAAACATCCTATATAATGGAGAAAGGACTCCCAGTCATCAGGACTGCCCAGTCAAAAGGAGATGACAAACATCAAAAACTAAACAAAAGTTAAAATAATAAAATGCAGGTGTATATAAAAATATTATGCAACAAGCAAGAGGATAAAACAAAGCAAAGTATTGCAGTGTCATAACTCATAAATAAAACTTAAAATATGCACTGTAGTTAAAAATAGCCAGGTTATATATCACTAAACTAGGATAAATCGATACACAGGGGCATTTTAGGAAAACAGGCCACGACTTTTGGACAATGTTTTCAGGACGTCCGATTAATCGCGACTAATCGTCCTGGACGGTTGGAGCTACTCGACCAGGGCCTCCGACTCGGCTAGACCGTCCAAGAAACTGGTCGCCCGATTAGTCGCTGTCCAATCGCGATTAATCGGCCGTCCAGGCTGTGTGGACGTCCAGCCAGAGAGTGGGCTGCATCTCAGGGTTGGGCCCAGGTAATTGTCTTATATTTTGGCACCAGCCAATTAGGGTTTCTCTTCTTTCCTACCCCTCACTCCCTCAACCTCTCATCAGCATTCAGGAGAACACACTCGTCCCCTTCACCTCTCACGTCTAGCAGCAGCAGCCGCCTCCATTGCTGCTGCTGCAGTTCATCTCCTCTCCTCCCTTCTGGTTCCCAGCTGCTCCCTCTCCTCCCTCCCTTCCAGCTGCCCTCCCTCTTCCACTCTTCCTTGCGGCTGCTGCTGCAGGCACGTAGGCCCTCCATTGCTGCAGTTCATCTCCTCTCATCCCTTCTGGTTCCAAGCTGCTCCCTCTCGTCCCTCCCTCCCAGCTGCCTATCTATCTAGAGCAGTAGAGCCTAGAACATGTAGGGCCTGTTTGGATTGGATTCACCAAGGTAAAAACTAAATCTGAATCTAGGATTCACCATGGATCCGATTCACCGTGAATCTCAGATTCATCATTCGAAGTGTTTGGCAAATGCAGCGGATCCAGATTCACTCAAGGGTAATTTGCTTGGAATGGCCCATTTTATCCCTATCATAGGGCCCACCTGTCACTGTCTAAAAGCTCTCTTCCAGTTTCTCACTTCCTCAGTTCACGCAAAAAAAAAAAAGCTGTGTTCGCCCATCTGGTGCTCGCGCATTGGGCTGGGAGTTTGCTGGCGCTCGCCCGTGTGGTGCTCGAGTTCACCGGTGCTCACGCGTGGGGCAGCGGAGCTCGTCGGTGCCCGCGCGTGGGGCTGCGCCGGTGCTCGTCGCGGGGAAGGAAGCCGCCGCCGCTTCCTCGGTGCTCGCGCCACCATAGCTTCCTCGGTGCTCGCGCGTTGGGCGACCAGGAAGCCCAGCCTTGCCGCTCGCCTGAGCCGGCTCCCACACTGCGGCAACCACCCCAGCCACCACCCTCGCCGGCACCGACCTCGCGGGAGGCCTGCGCGGCGGTGAACAGTGGGGCCGCGGGCAGCGGGCGACTAGCGGGGCCGCGCCGAGGACCTGCTTGCAGCGGGCGAGAGCGGGGTCGCGGCAGTGGGCCGACGCACCGGCGCGCGGCGGTGGGCGGCGAGCACGGCTGCGCAAGGGACCTGCGCGCGGCGGCGGGCGGTGCCGGCGAGGCGCGTCGAGTGGCGGGGGCTGCGCGTCCAGCGAAGAAGAAGATACGAAACAAAACGAACCGTTTTTTATGTAACCAGTGGCAGTGGTGGGTAATTTTGGTGGATTCACCAAACTCAAGCCAGGTGAACCACCCCTTGAGGAGATACCAAAATGCTGAATCCATTGACTAGATCCACTACTTTGGTGAATCCACCCATGTGAACCCGAATTTGGTGAATCTGAATCCAATCCAAACAGGCCCGTAGTATACTAGTGTGTGTGTGTGTGTGTGTGTGTATGGTATAATGTGTATATCAGTCCCCATATGTAGGGGACGACCGGGACGACCAGGGGACTCGTCCAGGGTCGATTAATCATCCTGGACGTCCTGGATGGTCCTCAGGCGTTACTGTCCTGAAAACATTGCTTTTGGAACATGATTAATGTCAGCATGGTTAATGACCAACTCCACAGGATAACTGAAACAAATTGAAGATGAGAACCATTACCAAGATTCCAGAACCTTCTGGTATACTTCCGAAGCAGCTGGATATCTGCTTGCTTGAGCAAGAAGACGTCCCTGTCAACTTGAAGTAAGACAACCAAGTAAGTGAAAGATTCTTAAGAAACAAATCAATTAAAGGAGGAAAAAAACAGATCGTCGGAGGTCAAAGAAGCCATCTATAAGCATGTAAATAGTCAATCGCATGTGCTACAGGTGCAACATGCTTTGCAAAATAGTACTCCCTCTGTGCAACATGCTCCGTTGTTTTGGACACAGCATACATCATACAATAGGTAAATTATACCTGATGACATATATAACAGGGGAAAAAACGCATGACAACTACCTTCACTTAATCTAAACAAATTTGTTGGCGTTAGCAGTGACTTCCAAAAATGACTGTCTTACCCAAAATGTACATGGTACATGGTAATATGTTGGTTGCAACTAGAAATATTTTGTATAATGGAAAATTATATGCATGACGAGTCACACCTTTACATAGTCAATCTAAATACATTTGTCAACGTTAGTAGCCACTAATAAAATGACTGTACCCAAATTTCATGGTATAAGGAGGGAGTACTTAATATAGTTTACAGAAAAAAAAAATCCAAACCCTTAATTTATCAGAGCTTCATATCAATTCACTCTAAATAGTATATTAATGATGGTAAATAATGTAAACTACCATGACACAAAAATGCAGCAATGAATAGATGTTGACAAATCTTGTTTGTTACAGTGAAGTGTAACATGGAAAGGTAAATGTGGTTAACTGAAACTTGTAGTCTGGATCAACCAAATGCAACAATATATTGTCGTGAAGTGGAACGTGGAAAGGTAAATGTGGTTAATTGAAACTTGTAGCCTGGATCATCAACCAAATGCAACAAGATATTGTCCAAGAAAACTGATTTAAAGTACCTGCAAACGAAGCTTGTCCTCCTCCCTTCCCAGAAGAGACCCCAAGTCACCAGAAAGAACTTCCAAAGCATCATCATATTTTTCCTGTTGCTCCAAAATTGAAACATACAGAGAAAGTGCTGCCACATAGTCCAAACATGTCAGGAAAGAACCACATCAGTGCATCAAAAAACAAAAGGATAACTAATGTCGTGAAGGGCATTAAAAAATCAGAATACCTTCTGGGTCATGTAAACTATGAGAATTTATGTGCTTCTTCAGCAATGCTTCAGCTAGTGCCAATAATTTCACACCTCCACTGCTAAAATGCACCTGCAGTGACAAAAAAAAAATATATAATGTGCAGCAGAAAAAAGTGCAGCGAATCAGATGGATTTATGCACATCTCAGCAATATACCATATATATTCACCTAAAAAAAAAAGGCAACATTCAATACACATAACAATAATATGTTATGTATTAAAGCAGAAGCGGATAGGTAAATATTTATAGAAGTAGCAAATGATACACATAAAAAATACTTAATTGGATAGTTAAATGTTTAAGAGTCAACCATATATTACATGTGGATGCCTATGAATAATTTAAAAAAAATGATCCAATAATAATTCTAGGTCTGTAAGCATATCGGCGCTGCCACAACTGTCAGGTCAGCGCTATGTCAAACCAATGGAACCAATAATATTTAATTCTCAAACACGCAGGAGAGGTGTGTATCATTAAATTAATGAAGAAAAAAGGCAACAAGAGCCCTTACAAACGCACACACGAACACCACAAAAACCATGCTACTAACAATCTGTATCACCTGTGACAAAGGATCAAACGGGTCCAAAGCAAACACACTACACCCGCACAAAGGTTACCTGACACTCTGACAGTTTTGATGTTTTATATCATTTTTTCTCTTTTTCCATTCCTATATGATGGTCTCTCACTTACATTTTCCTCTGCACACTCGCACACCCCAGTGACTCCGCTCTTAGACATCTAATGCATTGTCATGTTTAGCCTACAGTGGTAATACTATTATAGTACCAACTGGACCATGAAACAAAAATAATCGACCATAATTGTGCCCATTGGTCCACGACAAACACAATGTTTCTACTTGCAAATATCTTGGTCCTTCAGTGAACACAAAACAGCCCTTCTCCAGTAACGAATTTGAAATGGCAAATGGATAAACTTCAACTCATGCAAATATGAAAAACATTTCTCACCTGCAGCTGAATGCTGCAAACTGCCCAAAGCAAAAACCTTTCTTCTCCTACAGTTTTGTACATTTTGAGAGCTGTCTGCAAAAGATACCAGGCAAGGAGGGTAAGCATAGAAATAAGATACTAAAAGGAATGTAAATTAAGTAGCAATGAAAATAACATTATACCTGCTGTTGTTTCACGTATGAGTACTCTCTAACATAGCAATTAAAAAGTCCCATCATTAATTCCAAGTTACTTGCATACTTTGTACAGGCATACTCATAGCACGAAGTAGCAAGATCCACTGCATTAGCATGGTCATGCGAAAATTTAGAGATATACTACAGTAATAATGTTAAAAAATGGATAAACTAAATTAACAAGTACAGACGCACATCGGTCAAGCCTTTGAAATACTATCTGTAGAGTGCTAAGTGTAAGATCATCAAAATGAAAAATGTTGTCAGAATACAATAGCTCCTTGGCATTCAGGGACACGCTCAATGCTTCATCAGGCTTTCCCATCCTTTCCAGAATAAGAGCCTTGAGGGCCTAGAATGAGATAATTCAAGGTAAGACTTCAACAGTTCAGTGCATTGACAGACAGAGACAGCACAAAAACAACAAAGAGGAGTTCCATTACAGATAGTTAACAGAAAGGTTTCATTACAGGTCTTAACAGATTTACACGGAAAGGATGGATGTCAAACATGTCAAGCATTTATTTCGGTGTTCGACGTGTCAGTCAGATTCTGGTATGGCCTGGCAAACTGTACAAAATATAACCTGTGGGATACATTTAATATGTACTAATTTATTTCAAAATTTCAGAAATTAAATGTAACTATGTTGGCAAGAAACAGGCTGCCAAGAAGCGCAAAATCAACTAACTAATTCAAACACCAACGTTGAATATAGATCCAGCCAAATACAAAACGTGGGAAGAGAAACATACAAGAGAGAAGACAAGGAGCTTCCACATGCCGGTTCATCCAGCTCAACTAAGTACCCTAACCACTCATCTGCAGGTGGCTCGCACATGCCGCAGAAGCCAGCAACTTTCTCAAACCCTGCCCACCACCACCACCACATGCACAACCCCCCTCCACTGTTATTTCTTCGACAATGCAGCCTCCATGCTACCACAGATTAGTGCTGCTGGACACCAGCTTGCACCTATGAACATAGCAAGCAAAATTGATGACCCATGACTACCTCACTACTCAGTGCCCTTCTCCAAAGATGGACGCCTGCTTGGCTCTCTGTATGGACTCTGGAGTCATTCTGGAGTGTGTTGAACAGGGATATGCATCGACACGGGAAAACAAAAAAAACGGCACACAAGTCTGTGTTGCACTAGCGTACTACAGCACACCATGAATTTCTCCAGTATCATTGATTCCCAGCAAGGAAAAAGCAGATTTAAAAGAAATTTGGATGCTATCCTCATTTCTTCCCTGAAGGGAATGGGGCCGAGCCTAAGCCAACTCCCTAAACCGAGCACGAGGCTTCTGATTGCCAACTCCATTTGATCAAACATTTCGCTGATAATGGAAAAAATAGGAAACGAACGCCGAACTTGGACTTCTGATTGCTCAAACACACGTTTGCACGCCAGATTCAGCAGAAGTACATACAGCAAAAAGAGCCAAAACGAAAACGAGGTTCAACTGAGAGAGACAAAGTGCTCACGAGCGCGTAGGGGGATGTGGGGTGCTTGGCGAGGAGCGCGGTGCAGAGCTTGAGCGCGGGCTTGTACTGGCGCGAGTCGACGGCGTCCCAGATCGGCCTCACCCGCCGCTCCGGAATGCCGCCGGCGAGCCCAAACTTGCTGGCCATGTCCTCTAGCAATCTAGGGTTAGGGTTTTGCGGGTGCGCTGCGCCGCGCCGCAGGTGGGGAAGACGAAGCGGGAGAGAGAGGGAGGGAGGCGCGGAGGCGGACGAGCGAAAGGGTTTATCGAGTCGGGGATGTGACGGCGCGCCGCGCTCGTGGGGACGTAGAGGATGGGGGAGGAACGGTCCGATGAAGGGATGTGATGGCATCACGCCCGTTGGTCTCACGACGGGCGGTAGGCGATCGTCAACCGGAGGAAAACGGAGCAGGGGGCTGCCGTAGCCCTATCATGGGGACGTCACAAAGATCTAGGCCCTTGAGTGTCGGACGAGCGGCCTGGATTAACGGGACCCGAACCACAGGAAGATGTTTTGAGTGAGCGAGGCCTGAGTCGTTAGAGCGTCTCAACACAAGACTGCTTACCTAAGACAGGTTATCTATTTTTTTTTGTTTAGTTCCTTCTTTAGATAGTTGGCTATTTTAATACTATTATCTATTTTTTTCTTCCAACTCTAGTAGTACTCATGACTCCAAAATTCATCCTAGCACTCTATGACTATGATATCCTCTTCCTTATCACTTGTCACCATTGACGAACTCACCCACGGGACGACGAATCAGAAGCGGGCCACGGCGGGGCGGGCCTCCCTTGATTCAAGGATTTTCGGGTGAATACCTAAATTTTTGGACAAAAAATTTCTACACATGTAATCTATATATGTGTATTTGGGAAAAAAAAAAGAAAAATATTGTTAAAAATAGTATCCCGCAAAAAATTGGCCTAAAAACTAGTATCTTACTCCTTTCCCTTCCTCCCCCAATAGTGGTCTATCAAGGCCCAGTGCGGCCACACGTCATACTGCCATTGAAACAACGAGCAAGATGCTGTCGCTGATAACTGGTTCCTGACTGCATCCCTAGTTTACCGCTTGAAGCATCTAGGCCCTAGTGGTTTCGGTGATTAATGACAACGGAAGATTATTATGACTAACGTGTATTTTGCAGGATAACATAGAGGTTAGGTCATAATAATATGCAGGTTCGTGCCCTAGGACGATGGAATTCGTTTCGATTTTCAAAGGATGGACGACAAGGTCAACATAGACTAGGTCTAGGTGCCAATTGGAGTTGAGATGCATCTAGAGTAGTTTAGGACTTTGTTTTTCCTTTAACCGTGCTATTGAGAGGGGCATGGATGGATAGGTTGACCTAAGATAAGGTTAAAGAGTTTAGGTGTGGTGCACATTTGCCAAACTTAGCTCTAGGTGGCTCAGAGAGGCTCTTGAGAGAGAGAGAGGTTCAAAATTCGTTTTGGAAAGTTTTCGATTTAGCGAAGTTTTGGTCAAGTTTGTGGCATCGAACGATGGTGAGGCTAAGGCGTCGGACCATTGGGTGGTGTCGGACGGATACATGGCGCCCCAGGTTGCTTCTCAGCCTCTAGGGAGCATCGGACGTCAGCTAGACTGGTCGTCGAACCATTGGCTGACCGTCTAACGGTCCCTGGCACTGAGAAAGCGTCGGACAGGACAATCTCAAAGAGCATCAGACTTTTGGCATGTGTTGTCCGACGATTCCAGAGAGGGTTTTTCAAGGTTTTGTAGCGTCGGACGCTGTCCGACAGTTGGCGTCGGACAAAGCAGTAGAGTCCGACGGTCACTCTGCGTAGTAACGGCTACAGGGCCGTTGCGAGAGTCGGACAGGGAACATTTGTCCGACGGTTGCACTGTTCCTAGCGTCCGACAGTTCGCAGAATGCTGGAAATAGTATAAACGGCTAGTTTGAGAGTGTGGGGTATTTATACTCCATCATCTTCTCCATTCTAGCTCGTTTGCCCATTTGTTCAGCTGAAGCAACTCTTGTGACCTTGTGAGAAGCAAAAGTCTAGTGTAGTGAGGGATTTGAGCATCCTTTATGAGCTTCCTACACTAGAGCAAGATCAAGAATGATAAGTGTGCATCCATCCATCTCTTTGGCCTTGTTTTTGGTCAAGTGAGAGTCTAGGCTTACTACTCTTGGTGATCGGCATCACCTAGACGGTTCGGTAGCGATCGGAGACTTGGTGATCACCCGGAGAGCTTGTGGGTGGCTCAAGTCAAGCTCATGAGCGGTTATGGACGATTCACTGCACAGGAGAGGCAAAGAATCAGCCCGTAGAGAGCACTTGGTCCTTGCGCGGATCAAGGGGGAGCTACACCCTTGCGTGGGTGCTCCAACGAGGACTAGTGGGGAGTGCTGACTCTCTGATACCTCGAAAAAACTGGCTTGCACTTTCTATCTCTTTACATTCTGCATTTATTTTCCGCACTTTCAATTCTTAGAGTAGAATGGTTTGAATAGGACTTGGCTCTAGGTTGCACAACTTGTTTTAGGATAGAATCACACTTGTGCACTTGTAGAGTGAACTTGGGCTAAATTGCGATAGGTTGAATTATATTTCAAAAAATTTACTAGAACCCCAATTCACCCCCTCCCCCTGTCTTGGGCATCCTCGATCCTTTCACCGCTTGACAAAGGGTCAACACTAGCTAGTATTAGAAATCGGTGAAAAACTAGTGTTATAAAAAAATAAGTGGGAAATTGGATATTTATTTCCTTGCTATTTGGACCATGTTAAGTTACTAATGTGGTGATTATTTAAACTAATGTGGTGATTATTTAAACAATTTTAAGTTATGCTCAAATTCTATAAATCTTAATTATATAGTTATATATTTTTATTATTGTACAATTTGAAATATTTGGTGTTATATATGACAAGTACTAAAATTTATTGGAGTTTAAACTGCCAAAAAATTACATCCTTTCATACTTTGAATACCTAGGTAAGAATCTTAGGCCCGCAACTAGCCACGGCCTGGGAGTCACCAGAGAAGAGTTGGGAGCGAGCCATCGCCGGGGGGTCACCGGAGAAGGCCATGGTGAGCAGTGAGAGATTTTGCTATAGATCCTACCGATGAGGTCCGCAACTGCGATGTGAAGGTGAAGAAGAGGGGCCGGCATGGAGGTTCCTGCGCCGGGAGGCTGATCGAAAATAAGAGGGGTCAGCGTGGAGGTGCCCGCGCCAGGGAGGAAGTTGCGGCCGACTAGGAGGGAAACCGAGAGGGAAGAAGCCGCGCCAGAGAGCTTTTGGTCGCCGTGGAGGAGTAGGTGTACCGACACCAATCAGGAGTGTAACAGAACCGCCTAAATCACGTGGCCCACAGGCACCTGTCAACGTCACTAATGACATATGACAGCTGGGCCCGTGTTCCATATGACCTAGGTGGGCTCTGCCGGGCTACATAAGCACCCGTTATCTCCGACAGGATCCCATTGCGAAGTCATTACAGAGTTACAACATTTCATAACAAAATACATCAGAGTAGAATTTGCGGAAGAGTAAATAGTGCTTAATATTACAGACCAGTGTTCGAATAAAATTTGGTGTAGTTATTACAGACCATAAACTTAAAAGGGTAGCAGTAGTATTTGGATCAACCGTACGACAGATAGTTTAATATTACACGAACCCTGCCCAAGAGTTCAACCATATTCTTCTTCACTCTCCTGGACGATGGTGACGCAGCACGGGGCGAGACAAACTTCAGTCTCCTGCTGCCCTCCTGCAACGGGGTTAACAAACCCTGAGTACATGGGGTACTCCGCAAGACTTACCCGACCAAGAGTGTAAAATTAGACTCAGGAATGCAGGCTGAGGGGAGTCAAGGTAAGGCTTTAGCAAGAGCTCAAGAGTTTTGCGGAAAAGCATTACTAGTCCTATCTCAATATTTTATTTCAATAATACTAATCATTATTAACCATGCCTCCAAGTTCGTTCTCATATTTCATCCTTCTTTCATTTGCTTTATCCATTCTAAATCAATCCTAGTTCCGAACCACTATTCGCTGAACGGTCGAAGGGTCAAGTCTCCATATCCGAGGAGCAACGACGATTCGAATCGATTAATACCCAGCTGGGGATCCCTATCCACACTGCGTATGTAGCACTTAAGCTTGCATACGCCAACCCTGTCTACCACGGCTTTTCATACCCCGGAACCGGTCCTGCGCCACCTGAGAGTACAGTACTCCTCTCGTCTCTAGGCACGACGGCCACGAGGGTACACGCTACTCTCGCCATCTCTCCACTCCCAGTGCGTGGTTGTCGGTTCCAACAGTAGAGCCACCGGAGTCAGAGGCTTCCCGTAGTATGTGGCTAGTTGCAAAGTCTCGATCCTGCAGGCCTACAACGAACGGTCCCTAAACCTATTTCCGACGGCGACAGTGCATTGGGACTCTAACCCAAATACCCCTGTCCCCTCGGTTTTCAAATCCTGTTTCCGTCGGTGACAATTGTTGGGACTCTAACCCAATGCCACGATCACCGAGCAGGAAAAACCCTTCCTCGTTGATGACAGTGAACTAGCTAGGAACACTGCCAACCTACAAGGACATAACCAGTCCCATAAGTGATTCTTGTGCTTTTAGCTCATCACAGTTTTGAAATAGCATTTTTGCAAAACTAACATTAGGCATGACTAAGCATCTTGCAATACTTTTTAATAAATCAGGTTCTCAAGTATTGTCAGGTATTCAAGGATGGAAATGCATCAATTGGTTATCACTCAACTCCTATTGACCTAATGCACTCATTTAACTCAAGTAATAATTATTTTTAAACAACAAGGAGAGGGCAAATGCACCGGGGCTTGCCTTGGATCGTGTAGAGTGTTGGGTCCGGGTCAGTACCACAAATATCAAATCCTTGCACAACTTCCTGAGCAGTCTCCTCAGATAGACCCTCAGATTTTATCTCTGGATTCTCGGTCACTACACGGTTGTAATGAATAAATGTATGAATGCGATGCACATGAAATGACAACTAAATTTAAAAATAAATAAGGTATACACATGATCAAGACCCTACCATAAGCTAGCCATGATTGCTCTAATTCATATTGCCCCAGGTCATAAAGGTGATTGACCTAGAATCTCAATCAAACCAAAAATCACACCATTCAAATAATTATACCATTTCCTATTCCTATTATTAATCATTTAAACTAACATATAATTTAATAAATATTTAACTATTTCCATTTGATGCCAAAATTCACCAACAGATAGATTTTGGTACCAAACAGTGACACAATAAATTTCATGATTTTTGGAACATCACAGAAATTATTAAAAATCATCAAAATTCCTTTTATCATTTAATGTGCTGATTTTTAATTAATACAGAAAACACTCAACTCCTGCATTTAATATTTTTATTAAATTCTACTCATTACATAGAGTACCCACCAATATTTTCATAATTTATGGTGCAGCAGATTAATCCACACAAAAAGATTAAAAACTAACACTATTCAATTTTATTTAAAATGTAAAAGCTTTAATAATTCGGCCGGGAAAAGAAAACGGCCATTCGGCCCATTCAAACGAACAGGCCCACCATGGCCCAGGCCACGGCCGCGCGCGCGCGCCACCGAGCCGGCCCACAATCACGCACAGGCCCAGCACGGCCCGCACGCGCCCGCACGCGCTCGCCTCCGAGCCGGGTCGCTGACAGGCCGGCCCCAGCCGTCAGCCCCCGCGCGCGCTCTCTCCCTCACTTTCTCGGCCGCTGACATGCGGGCCACCCCTGTCAGGGTCGTCTCCTACCTCTAGCTGTCGCTTCCGCGCGCGCGCGTGCGCGTGGCACGGCGCGGACTTCGCCGCCGGCGGCCCTAACAGCGAGCGCCCTCGGTCGAACTCCTACCCCAAGACCCTAGCCGACTCTCTAAGAACCTATCCTTAGTTCTAACCGCCTCTGACGAGCGAGAGCTCGCCCATAGCGGACCTCGACGGCACGGCGAGGCTGTTCCGGCCGCGGTGGCACGGTAATGTCATAGGAAAAACGCCGGGGAGAATGAGGGGTTCACCACGAAACTAACGGGCCAGTCGGGTGACGAAGAGGCGGTGAGGTGAGGATGGCTTGACGATGACGGCGGAGGACACGACTCGGTCGTCGGCGACGAAGATCTGTTCCGGCGAACCTGGTGCACCACATCACCAACCACCGCGCGCATCAGAAACTACACCACCACGGGAACCCGAAAGTAAAGATGCTCACTCAAACCGACCGGACGAGGTGAGGATGGCCGCGGCGGAGCTCCGGTGACAACCCGACAACGAAGATGCTCACCGAGAGCTACCCAGGGTACCACGGCTCACGCGACGGGCACCAATCGATGCGTCACGAGCTTGGCTACCTATCTGGTAGATGGAGAGGGTGGAGATGGTTTGGTGGCTGCGAATTCGGTCACGAACGACGAGGAGGTCGTCGGCGGCCGCTCGGGAAGAAATGGGAAATTCGGGGCTCGCCGTCTTTAAAAAGACAGGGAAAGGGTGGAGATAAGGTCGGGGCGTCCGGGGCCCCCTCCTCGGCCGCTTGACAACGCCGCGGCGTGCCCACGCCGGCCGGACGGCGTTCGGCGCCGGTCGCGGCACGCGCGCGTACGGCCGCGACGTGAACAGTGGGACCCCCTAGCTACAGTAGTAGGCTGTGTAGGTCAAACGCTATTTGATTCAATTTGATCTGATCCAGCCAGAATCCGATGAAGTGATGAATACAAAAGTTGTAGAGAATTTTGTGTAGATCATTTTTGCTTTTGACACCAATTTCAAATTCGGCCAAATTTTCAAACTACAGCAAAGGGGGTAAAAGTGAGGTTTGAATTTCAAACTAAAATTTTAAAATTACTTTTGATTCTTCTCAACAACTTGAAAATTGGTAAACATGAAAGTTGTCCTACTCAGAGATCTTGACAACTTCTATTAAGGAAGTTTTTGAAGATTCTTAATATTTTTGAATTTGAAGTTTCAAATGTAAATTTCAATATAGTAATTTGATTTTAATTTGAATTTTTATAATGTAACTTCAAAATCTCCAAAAATAGAAGTTGTCCCATTTCAAAAGCTCTACAACTTTTATTAAGACACCTTTATCAGATTCAAGATAGATTTTGAATTAGGGTTTAGGCCAACTCTGAGGCTTAATTTGATTTCTATTATTTATTATTATTATTTTTTATTATTTTTGATTTTTGATTAAGAACTTAATTACACAATCAATACTAGCTGAAATCAAATCACTCTAGGACCTAAGCACAATCATATGCAGATGCTTAAATTTAAATATGATGACATGGCAGATTAATTATGTTGCAATACCAGAGGTATTACAAGGAGGAACCACGTGGAGAAGCATAGGAAGGGAAGTGTTGCACGCAGAGTAGCGCGAGCAAACTGCTGTGAAAAATTTTGGTAGGCAGTGTTGGCCCAACATAAGTTTTTTTTGAAAGGAAATTTTGGTAGTGGGAGGGAAAATTTGGTCGGCCAACAAATTTAGGCAGCCTATTGGAGTGTTATTTTTTTGCCTCCACTACCCAAATATAGAATAGGTAGTGGGTTTAAATAGCATGTTGGAGTTGCTCTTATAACTCAATCATGGAGCTCTCACCCCCGAACCACAAGAAAATGTTTATGGGAGTGAGTGAAACGATCCGCAATTTTCTCGAAGGGAAATCCAATTATTACATCATAATGTGATAATTCAGAAAGACTACACATTATCATTATCCAGTTGATACCATAGTTTATACATCATGGAAGCACAAATTTAAAAGAAATTACAGCACTTGGTAACACAAATATTTACACATATACTAATGGAAACACACAGAACAGCTTTAGAGTCGGTGTAGCGCGTCAATTGATCAAGGCTCTTCCTTCACGGGCAATCATTAGAGTAGGCGTAGAGTGTCAGCAACCAAACCTGAGCGCATGCATGAGACCATCTAATCCTTCTAATCTCTATTGTTGTCGCTCCAACCTATTGAACAACTATCAGTACTATATGTACTGGCCACTGGCTTTCACCCTATGCTTTGTGTTTGCTCTGTGGTAAGTGGAAATGTAAGGGTGAAGCAAAAGACCTATATATGGTTGTAGATTTTCTATGCAAGGTCATCAAGTCTTAATAATAATTCATCAAGATTTAATAATAGATTAACAAATTTTAAACCCAACTCATCCACACATGCATTCACCCATCCCATCACAGACATCTCACCACACTCTCACTCTCTGGTCGGCAAAGAGCAACTCCCTTTCGCTCCTTGCCTCATCAGTCAAAGTCGGAAACCAACAGCAAAACCCAGGGGAAGAAGAGAAAGAACACCTCTCACTAATCAAGTGAATCCTAAGTCATAGGAATGTACATATCCGAGAACACGGCTATACATATAGATCGATCAACTCTGCAGAGTGTGTGCACCTGAAACCACAAAATCGCCATCATCGGCGATGTACCTCGCCTAGGACAATACCGAGTTACGTTCCATCTAGCATGATGCCACCCAACCACTCAGCCCTGGTGAAAGCTTTATGTTTGCTTTTGGCTAATTGATGACACTATTGACACCTGGGGTGGCAAACGGGAATAACCGCAAGCGCACGATTGTCAGATGTAGCTTTTCCCTAGGAGTAGTCCCAGGTTATATCGAATCCACAGGGAACGTGTGTGATAGGAGGCTAGACCTAATGATAGGGTAGAAAGAGAAGGTTCCAAATGGTAGTCCCGATAATTGTATCATATACCAAAGATTTGTTTACTGTGAGCATGCAAAGTCCTAAACTCGCTCAGGGTAAGACTTATTAGGCACCGTACATCTATAAGCTCTACGCTGATAAAACTAGACCGAACGTGGTGGAATCCAGAGGATTCTAGGGCTGTCACCACCTAGAACCTACCACTACTATCCGTGGGCCTAGCCGCACTCACAGGTAAGATATAGCCTAAGCACCGCGCTTAATCTATAAACTTACTACTCTAACTCGGATCTAAGAACTAGAACACTCTAACCAAGCAGTGAGACAAGCAAACAAATACTTGAAGTATAACAATAATTAAATAATAAAGGGGGATTTGATTACCATAAAGAAGCGCAGAGGTACACCATAGAAGAGGTCACCGACAAGCCGGGCTCCTCCTCAGACTCCTCCTCTTCTCTTCAGAGAATTGACTCTCTCACTCTCTAATGTGTAGGAGTACTACACATTCTACTTGAGACTATCTTTTTTATCTAAGTATCTATCTCACTTAAGCTTCATAGTTGAAAGGTCCTAAATGGTTAGAGGGGGGTGAATAGCCTATAAAAATCTACAAACAACACTTAACAAGTCGATTAGTAACAATAGCAAGCTTTGCAAAGCACTAGCTATAACCTACACTATGCAAGCCACCTAGATAAGTATACTACACTATGATCACTAGTTCACACTCAAAGGTTATGTCACTACTATACACTACTCCTAAGTGAGCAACTAACTAACAAACTACACAAGAGAGTAAGTACACAAATGTAAAGAGTAAAGGTGATTTCAATACCCCCGGTGTAGAGAAGAGATGAAGTCCAATATAACCAATCAATCAAATACAAGAGAAATCCTCGGTAGAGAGATGGCACAAGATTTTTATCGAGGTTCACTTGCTTGCCGGCAAGCTAGTCCTCGTTGTAGCGATACACCCACTTGGAGGTTCACGCGCTAATTGGCATCATACGCCAAACCCTTCTCAAGGGTGCCGCATAACCAACACAAGACGGGGATCCACCAAGCTACGAGCAATTCACTAAAGATGCCTTTCGCGATCTCCCGCGGGGATAGGCTCAAGAACCCCTCACAATACCTTGATCGGAGGCGGAGACAATCACCAACTCCCCTCAACGATCCACGCAGCTCCAACCCATCTAGGAGTCGGCAAACTCCAAGAGTAATGAGAGAAACCGCTACGAATCACTGCTACCAAGTGCCTCTAGATGATCTCTATCAATGCAATGCACTTGATGCTCTCCAAACTTACCAAATGATGATCACAATCAAGTAGGATGAGTGAGAGTGAAGTGGGAAGGCTCACAAGTATGCTATGATGTTCAGGAGTGCCAAGAGATCCTCCCCAAACCAGCCAAGAGACTATTTATAAGCCATACACAAAGAACTAGCCGTTTTAGATTACACTGCGTACCGTCCGACGTCCACACCGTCGGACTATACTGCACGGTCCGACGCCCCGGATGAACGCCACGTGTCACTAGCCATTTGAAGTCGAACGTTGGATCACAACGGCTAACTTCCCGCGCTAAACGAACCGTCGGACGGACGAACGTCGGACCAACACCCGCGGTCCGACGCCCACTGCAATTGCACCATCGGACTGAAAATACACGGCGCGTCGAACCAAACGAAACCATTGTCCGATGTTTCCAGAGAGCTCCCTGAGCCCTGAAAACCGGCGGACGTTGGTCCGACGCTCACCGTCGGACTAACGCCGAGAGTCCGACGCTCTCAGAGCTCGCCACGTGTTAGCTCTCGCATGATCTGCACCGTCGGACGCTCGGGCAAAAAGTCTGACGCTCTGAAACTGATCGTCCGACGCTCCTCCGCAGGGTTAACCGTCGGACCGAGGCTAATGGTCCGACGCTCTATAACTCTATGGTCCGACGCTATATTTTCTTAGGATTTTCACTCAAACCTTTCACCCTTTGTTCCCATGTGCTAACACCAAGTGTTCTACACCTTATGCACGTGTGTTAGCCTTTTCAAAAGAGTTTTTCAAGGGTTTGTTAGTGTCACTAGCATCTATATGCAATGCAATGATCATGAACACCTAGTGGCACTTGATAACCGTATTTCATCAACGATTTTGCCCCTCTTGATAGTACGGCTATCTATCCTAAATGTGATCACTCCCTCTATGGAGTCTTGATCACCAAAAGCAAAAGAGCTCCTATGGATTATACCTTTGCTTTGAGCTCCTAGCTTTTTCACCATTTCTTAATGAAGCTTGTGGACTCATTTTGATGATGGACTTATACCATTTGCATGGATGCCGTCAACGCCCTTCACTTGTGGCCTCCACCGACCAGGTCCTTTGCTCCATCTTGCCATTTGCTAATCAATTCTCATGAAACACTTAGAGCAATCGTTAGCAAACTAGGTTTCATTAATTACCCAAAACCAAACATGGGCTTTCAATAGTCTGCCCTACAAGTGAACAAGTGACCCCTATTTATAGTGTTTAAGGACCCCTGGGGTACTTGCAGGGGGTTTGAAGTCGGTTTGTAGCAAGTGAGGTGGCGGGCGCCTGGAGGGTAGGGCGGGCGCCCTATGATCCACCGCCTTTCGCATCTGACGGCCTTCCATCACGTTCCCAAGTCGGTTTGGAGTCAGTTGGTACGTCGGTTACCAGTTGGAGAGGTGGTTTGTGGCCCGTAGAGGATGACATGTGGGCCTATGAATCCATGGCACATCTTTTGATCTCCCTTGGATGAAAACCGACACCAACTAGACGGCTACAAGTGCTTGTTGTTGACGGTAGTTATACCATGTTTTTACCCCATCAAAACCGTCAACAAGACATTCATTCTGGAAGGAAACCACCAAACACATAGTAACTTAGGTACAAATAACTTGGTTCCACATGTACTTGTCATTATTTGGTTGCAGGCACTCAGAACAGGTACTTTTCAGTGTCCGGAAGCTCCATATGACGGTTGGGCAACCAACCAAGTATGGCCAAATGACAAACCAACTTCACAATCACTAATATCATAGCTTCTGGAGACAATGTGCAAAAGATGGGCATAATGATAGGGTCGGCCGACCCTACCTTGGGCAAGCCAGCACCACCATTGTGCTTAGAATTGCATGTAGAAGCCACCTGTAGAAGATGGACCTTTGGTTCCACCAAAGGGGGGTCGGCCGACCCCCTTATGGGACCTTCCCAGACACTGCCAGACAACCAGGATCCTCCCAAGACAGTCCCAAGCAAGTGGCACCCTTGGATCACAAGTGAGTTTCCTCTCAACGGTAAAAGATGAAGTCACATGGATCCATGGGCCCACAACGAAGGAACCGACGTGACAAGAATATAACCAACACCGGGAATGGACTCTATGACATGTGGGGACACTCAACCATGGTCCCACCTAACATAGAGGGGGTCAGCCGACCCCCAATTGGTGGGCCCCGAAGCTCAACTTCACTCCACCGTCATAGGAAACCTTATAGAAGACCCTGGCTGGGCCCACCTGCCATAGGGGTCGGCCGACCCCCTCCTTGGGCCCAGCCAGGTCGGTTGAACCTCCACCGCCTTCCTCATGTTGAACACGTGATGGAAAAGCTCCACCCTTGATCCTAAGGCGGTTATATGGTGGTTTGATCCAACGGTGCATGATGGAGGTCACGCGAATTGATGACATGGCAGTGGAGTAGCCTCTACTCCACCTCCCCCTATAAATACCCCCATAGGCCTTCACTTTAGAGCATGATTCATAGGAGAAACCACTATGTTGTAGCTTTAGCTCTGCTATAGTGCTGTGCTAGTTGGGAGAGAGTGAGAGGAGTCTTCAGGAGAAAGTCCCGGGCCTGTCGGGAATCTTCTCCAAGGTGTACCTCAGCGGATGCGAATCTTCAAGTAAGTTTTATATCTGAGTCCTTCTAAGTATTTGATATTCTGGTTCTGGTACTATAAGTATATACTTGCTTTACCTGTACATTACTTTACTTAGTGAAGTGCTCTAGTCTTTTGCAAGGATTAGAGTAGTAAGTGTAGTGTAGATGTGGTGTCTAGGTTATATCTTACCAGTGTAGACTGCTTGTCACACAGATTGTTTGTGGGTGCCAGTAAGTGGTGACAACCTTGTCTGGTCTTAGTATCCCACCACGTGTGTAAGACAAGTTATTAAAATGGTAGGGCATCAATACAACTGCATAGTCGCCTCGGGTAGGAGTTATATCTCCTACTGTTTCGTCTATCGCCTCTTGTAAAGGGAGGAGGTGGTAAACCTCTTTATACTTAGAACACCAAGACCAAATATCTTTGCCACATAAGAACCTCTCTACCCAATTACCATAGATCCTTTGTCTCATCACTAGACGGTCTTGAACCTAGTTAGAACACTTCACGTTCCCTGTGAAAAATACGATAACTGGAATACTCCCAGTGAAGGCTACATTGACTACCGTACGCTTGCGGTATATCCGTTTGCCACTTCTGGTGTCAACAAGCTTTCTGGCGCCATTGCCGGGGAATGTTAGCTATTCTAATTTAGAACCAAGTCGTCCGAGTTATCCTTCTTTTACCTTTCTTTTCTTTTTATCCTTTCCACACCATGAACCAAACACCCATCTCTCATCTCACCGCTCCAAAGGGCGCTTGTTTGGAGCCGCCACCATCATCACAACCCATTCTTTCTCCTAGCTATGAGCTTCGCCCTAGTTTTATAGCTAAGGTTCAGGAACAATCTTTTGCTGGGGAAGAAGATGAAAACCCCTACACTCACTTACGTGATTTTGAGCAATTGTGTTCATGCCTTCACATTCAAGGCATGACACGAAAGACCTTGAAATGGAAGCTATTTCCATTCTCTTTGACGGGGGTAGCTAAACATTGATATGCTCGACACGTAGAGAGTGCACATGGAGAGTGGGAAAGCCTTCAATCTAAATTCTGCTTAGCTTTCTTCCCTATCTCTAATGTTGTTCATCTTCGAATAGAAATCCTAATCTTCAAACAAAAGGAGAAGGAGACTCTAGGTGCGGCATGGGCTCGTTTCACAGATCTAGTAGCCCTTGGTCCTGATCTTGCTATAACCGAGCCAACATTGTTACAACATTTTTACCTCGGTCTTAGCAAAGAATCCGCATGATTCCTTGATAGTATATCTTCGGAGGAGCATTCCTTCGTTGTACCGTTGGTGAAGGGAAGAAACTTCTTGCTAAAATTCTTGAAAATGCTCCCCACACCCGCGGGTATAATAAACCCCTTGAGGAAGAAAGGGAATCGACCCCCAAGCAAGAAGAAATCTCGATAGCTGGATCACCACCAACCCCATCCAAATATTCTGCTATCAAACCTGAACCACATATACCACAGATATCGAAGGAGGAAGATCATATAAATCGCTCCTTCGATTACGAGGCTAATCTCCTATCTGATCTTGCTGGTTTTAGGAATGCCTTAAATTATTCTATCCAAAAGAGACTTTCTAAGAAACATCATTCAAAACCTCTCAAGAAAGGATATCTTCGAAAATCTCCCAAATTAGCATCACTAGACGCCTCGAATTCCCATGTGGCACATAGGGAAATATCTAGGATCTTGGATGAACCTCCAAAAGGAATGCTGACTGTGCCCATAGAAGGAGAGCCAAAATGCTTAGAAGAAAAAATCTATCCTCTCCTCTTCTATGCCCACATCCGCCATGTCCTTTGAACCTATTTTCAAACTCATCCTTGATCCCGATGATCCCAATTGTGCCCTTCCTTTAAAGTCTTATGATGATCCGGTCATTGACTCCGGGGATTCATTAAGACACCCGAGGCATGAGAGTCATCAGGACCATAAATCTGACCAAAAAGAGCAACAACAATGGTTAGTAAATCTATCTACCGTTGTAAGTAAAGAATGGTTAGATGAGGCCGAAGTATCAATGAAGGTTGCTAAAATGCCCATTTCCATTTCCATGTTCAAATTTCATCAAAGAATCACCTACTCCAATCTCAAAAGTGTCTTAGTCTCCCCAATGATCAAGTCCTTGATTGTTTAGGAGTTCTTCGAGACGTACCTATGATGATTGATGATCTAAAGATCTCTCTAGATTTCCATATCTTTGACCTTCCCAGACTTTCCTTTTACCTCACTTTTATTGGAAGGCCAATTGAGTGAATCTTGGAGAATGCTTTGGGAAATGAGAAGTTTGGTCATAGAATAGGCAAGGAATATCTACCTGTTTGGTCTTCCCAACCTCTTAGCATAAGGTTAGAATCTAATCCTATTCTTGATCCAAGGGGTGAGCTTGAGATGATTTCACAAACAACCATGACATATCCAAGTCTTGAGGAGGATTTGGAATGTCATGAGAAGAAATCGCTCACCCACTCCTTGAGATGGAGAATTTCATCAATAAGCATGGAAGTTATCCCCTGATTCTCTCATTAGATCCTTGCTCATATGAGAAACCTCCCAAATCAATCCTCCTCTCTACCACTACCACACACAACATCTACAATCCCTTCATTCTTCTTTCTTCTAAAATCTTTGCAAGGGAGGTAGTAGATGTGTTTATCTATCATAAATTTTGCAAGTCTCGTAGTGGTTTGGTATGAGTTTTTGCAACCAGATCTATAAAGGTGTTGACACTTCTTAGCGCAACCACCAGAGACAGGGTGTTAGGCTATCTCTGATAGCGGCGCCAGAAGTGCCCTGAGGGGTATTTCTTATGTCTATTGGATAATTCCGCAAGCGTACAGAACATACCGCTGTAGCACTTCACCCAGAAGTATTCCAAGATATCGTTATTTATTTTATCCCAAGGGAAAGCGGTTGCTAGGAATAATTAATAAAAGAGAGATCCTTAAGTCTATAGCAACTTAGTATCAACTAGTAATAGGGGGGGTAAATCGATAAATAGAGGAAAGGGTAATGACACAAAGACACGACAAGGTTTTAGGATAACTAAGGATAACTAGTAGAGTATAGCTAGGTGGGAGGACAACGAGTGAGTATAAGACTCCTATGACTCTTACTTTACTCTTGTGAACTATCTTATCAAATGGATGAATTACACTAAGACAGCTACCTTACTTCCGGTGTGTAGGGGGTAGTGCGAAACAATAAAGGATATAACCTCTACCCGAAGCGCCTACCTTTTAAAAACTTGCCTAAAACACGTGGAGGGATACTAAGACTAGACAGGGCTGTCACCACCTGCTAGCACCCACTAACAATTCGTGCGACAAGCGGCATTCAAGGGTAAGCACCACGCTTACACTAATTCCCACTACTCTAGCTGGGTACCAAACAGCTAAAGCACCCTATGACAGGCAATGAACTACACACGTGAGCTGGTTACAGGATCACAATCTAGTGTAAATCAACTATAAGGTAAGACAAGACACAACAATACTATAATGAATAGTAAAGCACTAAGTAAAGACTTAGTAAAGTAAAGTAAACATAATATATTGATAAAAGTAAAGTCTTACAGAAGGAAAGGCACAAGGGCTATACCAGACTCTCCAGCAGACGACTCCAGAGACCCCAAGCGTAGCTCGACTCGACTCTAACTCCCACACTAGACTAATACTACTACTAAAGAGTGGAACTCTAGCTTCTCTTGTCTCTTGTGCATCTTGTGTATCTTGAAGAGGGTGATGGCAGCCTCTATTTATAGGGGAGAATAGAGGCATACTACGTCAGCGATCCGTGTGCTCCTTGCCTCTCTTCCCTTTGATGAACCGACCTTGAACCGCCTCAAGATGGACGGCAGTGGTGAATTTAGCACGTGGGAAGTATGCAGGAAGGCCGTGGAGGCCAACCGACCTGGCTGGGCACCAGGGGGTCGGCCGACCCCCTATGACAGGTGGGCCTAGCCAGGTGTTGTCCCCACCAGTCATAGAGCATGGCTGTGTACTTGATTTGTTGGTACTCGTCGGTTCACGCCTTGATCCATGTGCCTTGATCTTCCACCGTTGAATGGAAACACACCAAAGGTGGAAATGAGCTGGGTGGAGTGTCACACAGATTGTGCCATGTTAGGAGAGCCCTGGTGGGCCCCACATGTGGGTCAGCCGAACCCAATGTGGGCCCTCTAGGTGCTCCACTCTCTCCTATCTGCTTCCTCGTGTCATTTCTTGAAGTGTGATGATCTGGTGCCTCCATATGTGGGTCGGTGGAACCACAGATGTGAGCTCCAGCTCCTGCATTTTGTCCTGTTTTGATCTTCCCTTCATTCACAAGCTAAAAGTACAAGTGGAACTTGTTATTGGATAAAATATGTCTATGCCATATTATTCTTCAATCAGAAACCGAGGCTGTTGACAGTGTTTGAATATGGATTTTCATGGTATATCCACCGTCAACAAGATTCCCAAGCTTAACCTTTGCTCGTCCCGAGCAAATAATTAAACTTAGTCTTGGTGGATCAGGAGTTGCTACAATGTTCATATTTCCTTAGTACCAGGTGCACAACAAAATACTTCTTTTTTGAACGAAAAAATTGGCTATAAAAATTCACCCATTTTACCTTAGTTTTTTATAGAGCTAATGACCTTTCATTTGTCTTAGGTGGTTGAGAGACAGAACAATTAACTTGAGCACTAATTTTCTCATTCATTGCAAGTTTCATACTGGAGGTTTTAGCAATGTTTTGCAAAAGAAAACTTAATGTTCCTCCTATGGTTCTCTCATGTCGCTCAAATGGTGTATGATTCCTTACCGAGGCACAACGTAAATGTTGCCTTCTCTTTGTTATCCTACTCTAAAAATGGTTTATGTGGAGCTTAAGGTAGGAATAAAAGAATGTAACATACTTATTTTGCATATGTTGTAAAGTCAAAGCTTGGATCCAAAGAGAAAAGTGTCATGCCCTTATATCAAGATGTGCAAGTGTGTGGAAAAGTGGACTATAATGCTCCTCTATTTGAAATTGTATCTCTCCCTAATAAATTTTAGAGATATGGCTATCATTTTTTCTTTCTTTTATTTATGAACTTAGACTTGCTCATATATTTTTCTTATATTTTCTATGGACTTTATTGTGTCCATTTTTCTTTTTCTTTTCATTTTGCATAGCCTTTTGTCTCTTCTACCAAATTAACTAAGAGAGATATTTTAAAACTTTAACACATGGAGCATTTATTTGGTAAAAATGAAAGGCATGTGGTTGCGTACTTCTAGTGTAGAAGCAGCATATATATGTGGTGTGTACGTGATCTTGATCTTGAGAGCATGATAAGTCTCTCAATAAGGGTCAACAAGACTTGACAAAACTCAATACAAAGCAAATAGCTTAAGTAGAAGGGCTAAGACATGTGTAGCATATATGGCTGTGGTAGGAGTTTATTACCATTTGAGGAACAATAAGGTTTTGATTGTTTTAAGAAATCAATCTCCAGTAATCATGCATGCTTAGAACAATATTATAGCAGCTTTTGTTTTACCATATCATGTCTTACAACAATTTAGACTTAGTTCTAGCACTTAGCATCCATAAAGTTTTCAGGTTCATGATGATTTTAAATGAGCCAAGTGATCCATACTCAAAGAAATACTAAGTTGTAGACTAGGCATTAAAGAAACATTAACAGAGCAACTATTCATCATTTACATGAGGAAGATAAACATTCATGAGACATATGGGATTTTTTTAAAAGTAAAGATAATAAAACTGAAGAATAATGCAATAAGACGGGATAGAGGACTTACCTTGGTGGGGGAGAGGATCTCGCCTAAGCTTGACTTTTGCTCATTGTGGTGGCGGATAGTATTGGAACCATCCCGCCCAGCGTTGTGCTTCTTCATCTTGTATGACTTGCAATAATTGGGCATTTTGTTGTGCCATACTTAGAGTTGTATCTTGTTTAACTTGCATATCACCCATGTTGTTGATGAGTTGATCCATTTCCGATCCTTGGTTCCGACGACCCCTCGTCCGTGTGGACGGACGGGGAGTGCGCACTCTTGGAGTGTGCTATTGAGGCCGTTCCATGGACCCTGAAATGTCCATGGAACTTGCCTCATCACCTTCTTCGTCGTCTCCTCCTGCTGCTCGTGAGGTGTCGTCTTACTCAAATTGAGCGGCCTGTGACATGCTTCTTGTCACCCTTCTTGTTCCTGCAATATTTTGGCTTCTTGCCTCTCGGTCCCAATTTATGGTTAGTGTACGTAGCGCATGCAACCGACGCCTCTCACATGGGAGAGAGATTTCGGCTATATGGCCTGGATAAATCATTTTAAGATCACCATTTCCATCTATTTTTAGGATTTGAGCACTTATGAAGAAATCTTCAGTTATAATGTCTCAAGGAGAAGCAATATATTCAAAGTAATGTTTTTCATTTAGCAAGTCTATTGTTTCAGCAATGCGAGTGATAAAAGAGGTAAAGAATATAGGCTCGCTTCTATGGAAAAGACCAAGCCAAAAGCGGACTAAAATTTTAGCAGGTGAAACTTTTTATTTTCTTGGTCATGGCATAAAGCAGTCTTAGTTCATCATTAAGAAGGATTTGCACATTGGAGCCAGGAAGAAGAGTTATGGCCATCCAATAGCGGAGCAAGCGCAAAGTGGGATTATGCATTTCATCAGTTTTGGGATCAGAGCAATCATTGGATCTAGTTATGGCTTTCCAAAAATCAGCTTTATCAAATTTTCTTGTGGCATTAACTAGATCTAGATGACAGTTGTTATCAAAGCCAAGTGCCATACTAAAAACTCCCCAAGTTAAATTATACTCTTGATTGAACATGCGAAAGTAGACATTATCATCAGTGACTTGTAAATAGCATAGAAATTCCATGGTGAGCTTTTCAATTCCAAGTTCTTACACTTCCCAAAAGCTTTCCCACCCAATTGTATTGAAAACAGTATTAAACTCTGCGGTCATACCTGTGTTGTCCAAAAGGACAGAGTCGATGGTGCCGGTATGTTCATAACCGCGGTGTCGGATGGAGAGTTACCTTTGGTACTCTTCTTGTCCAGCATGAGGCCGCTCTTGGGGTCGAGCATCCTCTCAGGAGGCACTCCAAAGCTTTGTCTCGGTGGAGCTTCTCTTCCTTCATCTTCATCATGGCGGGGTCGTCGGGAGGAATTCCCTACGACACTCTTGGCCTCCTTGAATGCGGAGGAGAACTTCTTCATTTTCCTGTAGCAATGAGACAACACAAGAACACACTAGGACAATAAGGATTAGTGTTAGCGTTAGCGTTAGCTATCCCAATATTAGTAGTCCTTGCGGGGTATGGTCACCTCCACAAAACCGCTCTTGAGAGCAAAGACAAGCTTCTACTACTACAATATTTTTGGGTTTTCGTTTTGAGTGGCTAACTACAACTAAACTTGAGAAAAAACTTGCTCAAATGGAGAGAAGAAGAGAGATTGTGTGCTTGAGATGATTCAGCTGGTTTGGGTGTGGAAATGAGCACACAATGCATGGGTATTTATAGGGGGTGAAGGGCTAGTGACCAGGCCACAAGGGCCAGGTCGGCCGACCCCACATTGGCAGTGTCAGAGCTGCTTTCACCTTTGGACAGGAAATCTATTTGAATTCAAACACAATTTTGCAGACAGGGCTTTAAACATGGGTCGGCCGACCCATGTTTGGTCCCCTTTTCAGTTTTAAACAGTGTGTTTCACTTTATCCAGTAATGTAAAGATTAGTGGTGGACCAAAACTGGAGAAGTTTTCAGAGATTCTCTTGTCTAGTGCTTTGTGAAAGAGAAATGTGTATGACAAAAGTGGGGACATGCTTTAAAATGATTCCCATGGACTATGGGAGCACTAATGCATGCCAAAGTGTCCACTTTTCAGAATTTGGAAGGTAGTGAGTGTTGGATTCTCCTTGGAGCATGTGAAAGTGGTCATGACCAAAAAGTGGTTGACCAAATTCAAAATGATTAAAGTTGAGACAATAATCAGGACACCAGTCCAACATCACCAGAGGTGAGTGGGCCCCATGGTGGAGTCGGCGGACCCCACCTTGGGTGGTCCCACCACCTCAGGCGTGAGCACTATAGTTCTTTTCAAGTTTTATTTATCTAAGTTCTTTATTTTGTCGAAACAAAATATTGCAAAATTTAAATATGAAATGCAATGAAGAAAATGCAGGAATTAAATATGAGATAAATACTGATTTGCCATACCAGCAAGGGCTCCGTGTTTTAGGTCCGTAGAGGAGGACCTCTCCTTTTCGGGTTCATTCTTCGGGTGCATCGATTGGTCCCGGAGATGGGGATCGTGATGATCGCACCTCTTTCTTCCGCCATTCCTTCTTGGTTGATGCTTGTGACTCAGCAGAGTCAGCTTTGTTTACCGCCTCAGCTTTACTTACCAGTTCGGCCATTTTGGCCTTCGGCGGTTGATTCTTCCGGCGGGGTGTATATTGAGGCTTCTTTTCCCAAAGGTTCTTTCTTGCCTGTTGCATAGATTTATAACCATTGAAAGGACATTTAATTCTCTTACTTAGGAGTTGAAAGTGGACTTGGCCGGATCCCACGTAGATGATGGCGTTCACGGTGTTAAGGAACGGCCTTACCAGGATGACGGGGACTTCTCATCGGCCCCCATATCGAGAATGATGAAGTCGGCGAGGATGTATTCCTCTTGAACTTTGACAAGGATGTCCCTTGCTAGTCCCTCGGGGAACCGGATGGACTGATCGGCTATCTGCAATTTGACAAAAGTGGGGTACAAAGGTCCCCCTAGCAGGTTTTCGTACATTACCTTGGACATGATGTTGACTCCAGATCCAAGGTCGCAGAAGGCATTGTTGAAGGTCTGCGGCCCGATCTCGCAGGTGATGGTTGGATGGCCGGGGTCACTCTTCTTGGTCATGAATGGTGGGTCAAGAAGGCAACCCGGATTTGGCCTGACCGGAGACTTACCAAACCTCATGGAAATTAACTTGACACCTTCAATTGGTTCCTCAGGTTTTCCTGAGATCTTACCTTGTTCGAAGGATGGGACAGCTGCTGCTATTTGAGTTAATTGTGTTTCTAGCATTTTATTAAAGCTCAATTGATTTTTCATAGCAGTGTTAAAGCTATCCATTTTCTCACTAAAATTTTCAAGAATCTTATCATTAGCCATTATTTTCTTATTTATACTATCATTGATTTTAGATTGGCCTAAGACAAGATCTTTAAGAGAAGGTTGGTTACCATATGAATTATTAAAATTAGTGCTGTAACCATTACCTTGATTTCCTTGATAGAAGGGGCGCGAGTTCCATTCTCCTTGTTGCTGGGGTCGATACCCATTGTTGTTGTTGTTGTTGATGATGATGAAGCTCACTTCTTCCTTTGTTTCGGGACAGTTGTTGCCCGAGTGATCTTCTCCTCCACATATCTCGCACCATGGATCAGCTTCGATTGCTTGTGCGGTGGCAGTGGTTCGAATGGCCTCTTGTTCCTTTTTATAACCTTCCTCAATCTTTTTCATCAAGAGGTCCATTTTTGCTGAGAGCATGTCCACCTCATGAACGGTGTGCATACCCCTTTTCTTGGGCTGGAGACGCTCCTCATTCCATCCTTGGTTGATAACTATCTTTTCAATGAGGTCTTTAGCATCCTTGACATTGTGTTGCAGGAATGCTCCTCCAGCGGTAGCATCAAGGTGACTACGGGCTAATCCAGTCAGCCCATGGTAGAAACCTTGGATTAGGACCCATTCTTCAATTCCATGATGAGGACAAGCACGAATGTACTCCTGGAGACGTTCCCATGCTTCGGGAATCATCTCATCAGCTTGGTGTTGGAAACTTGAGATCTTTTCACGAAGAGCGCTGGTTTTGCCCATTGGGAAGAATTTCTTGAGAAATACGTTGGCGCACTTCTCCCAAGTGGTGCCTTCATTCTTGTTGGCATAGAACCATTGCTTCGCCTTCCCAAGCAGTGAGAATGGGAATAGGCGAAGATGGATGGCGTCTGCTGAGACATTCTTGATAGTGAAGGTACCACACACCTCCAAAAAATGCTGGAGATGGGCATTAACATCTTCATACGGCTTCCCATAGAACGGGTTGGCTTGCACCATATTGATGAGCGCTGGCTTGAGTTCAAAGGTAGCATCCCCCAAGTTGAGCTACGGACCAGTGGCAATGTTGTCAGCTGACGGTGCAGAGAACTCAGAGATGGTCTTTTGGGCCATGGCTTCCTTGATTAATAGTGCAGAGCCTCTTTCCTCGAACAGATTCAGGTTTGAGATGAACCTTTGAGGTGGAACTTGACGGCGTCTAGTTCTCCTCAACAATTGCTGAGGATCTTCAATGAAATTTGATGGCAATTGGAAACCGCTCATGCACTGTCTAGCTTCACAATAACGAGAAACACAGACAGGGGTAAGCCCCTAACACTAATCGATAACTAGATTAATAGTAGACTCCAGATTCAATTTTTATTAATATTCCTAGACTGATGCTTTCCCCGGCAACGGCGCCAGAAATGCTTGTTGACACTTCTTAGCGCAACCACCAGAGACAGGGTGTTAGGTTATCTCTGATAACGGCGCCAGAAGTGCCGTGAGGGGTATTTCTTATGTCTATTGGATTATTCCGCAAGCGCACAGAATATACCGCTGTAGCACTTCACCCGGGAGTATTCCAAGGTATCGCTATTTATTTTATCTCAAGGGAAGGTCGTTGCTAGGAATAATTAATAAAAGAGAGAGATCCTTAAGTCTATAGCAACTTAGTATCAACTAGTGATAGGGGTAAATCGATAAATAGAGGAAAGGGTAATGACACAAAGACACGACAAGGTTTTAGGATAACTAAGGATAACTAGTAGAGTAAAGCTAGGTGGGAGGACAACGAGTGAGTATAAGACTCCTATGACTCTTACTTTACTCTTGTGAACTATCTTATCAAATGGATGAATTACACTAAGACAGCTACCTTACTTCCGGTGTGTAGGGGGTAGTGCGAAACGATAGAGGATATGACCTCTACCCGAAGCGCCTACTCTCTTATGGGAGCCTACCTTTTAAGAACTTGCCTAAAACACATGAAGGGATACTAAGACTAGATAGGGTTGTCATCACCTGCAAGCACCCACTAACAATCCGTGCGACAAGCGGCATTCAGGGGGTAAGATCTAGCCTAAGCGCCACGCTTACACTATTCTCACTACTCTAGCTGGGTACCAAACAGCTAAAACACCCTATGACAGGCAATGAACTACACACGTGAGCTGGTTACAGGATCACAATTGTTGGTATAAATTAACTGTACTCTATTAAATATTATTATTATTATTATCAAAGTATCCGCAAGTGCACAGATAAAACACCGATGTAGCACTTCACTAGACAATCCTGGCTTTAATATTGAACCCAAAGGAACAGAAGGTGATACTGACTAAGTCTATTGATTCTTAACCCGATAACACAATCAATTCAGAGAATATCAAGAATGAGGAGATAACTAATGATTATCTAGATCCGACAACCGGTAAACTTTGAATAATATCGTTCTAATCGGACAGTGAAATGAATAAGAGCGGAAATCAGAGTTCCCTCCTACCAAACACTTATACACCTATCAATCCTATCAACGGGAAGTGGACTACAGAGGAATCAACGCAGCTGTCACCTACGCGAACTACTACTATCCGGCCAATCAGGGGACATTCACAAGTAATTATAGCCCAGACACCACGTCTACACTACAAACTACTACTTCAACCAAGGAGCTACCAAGATCAAAACATTCAAATAGATGTAAACTTAAGAACGAATAAGAACAAATGCTTACTTGAATCCGGATGTTGAATACAAAAGTACCTCAGAATACAACTCCGGGCGAGGGAGCTGAATCCAGACGAATACAGCTACGAAGAAGCTCCGACAGGCCGGGACTCCTCCGAATCTCTACTCATCTACTCTATCTCTCTAATCTCTCTCTTGATTGCTAGCCTAGATCTAGTGGATATCTATCTAATGCTTCAGGGTCTTCATCTCTTGATCTTCCTCTCCTCCAGGGGGTCTGGCCCTCTATTTTATAGCCCGGTGGGGTGAACGCGTGCCGTTAGATCAAACCGACTTAACCAAGGGCCCAGATGACTCCTCAAAGGCGGTAGTAGAAGACTCCAGAAGGCGGCGGGTGAAAACCCTAGGGGGGGCGCTGCCCGGCCCCACCTTGGCAGGTGCAGGCCTCCGGTTGCTTCGGGTGCCTTCTACACTCTTCCAAGGTCCTCATGATGATGTTTTCTTCGCGGTCAAGTTTCGTGTCTTTTATGCACTTTAATCCCTCTTTTATGCTTTTCTAGAATAATCCCTGGAAAATATACAATTCACCAGAACTTGTGGAAATTATTAGTAATAACCCTATTCTACTGAATATTCATGTTTAATACAAGGATAATTGATAATAAAATTTAGACGATAACAAGTGTCAACAATTACCGCACACTTAGGCTTTTGCTCGTCTCGAGAAAAAAGTTGGTTTTAAGATGTAAAATTTTTAGAGAGAATGGAGCATTTGAAACATCACTTGAGAGTGCATTATATAAAACTAGTCTAGTCATGCATGTACTATGGAATTCAAAGTGTCTACCATGAATCTTTGAGTAGTTGAAGAATAGAATAGCTTGAAAACAGGTCACTCTCTTCCTTTAGTTAAGTCAATTGGAGGGTACGTAATTTTGCAAATAAACTTAGCTTTACCTTCTCCTTTTGTAGTACTCTCGAATCACTGATATATCTGGTATTTTTGTATCCTTACCAAGGCGTTAATAATATTGCCTTCTCTATCCTACTTCTAAAAATCTTATGTGGATCTCAGGTAGGTAAAATGTGAAAACATACTTGCATTGTATTTATTGTAAAGTCAAACAATGAATCAACAGAGAAATGAGGCATATAATCGAATCAAGCTTTATTTGGTGGAATATGGTAGAACCTAATTCTACCTTGCTTTTTGAGAAAATAAATCTCTCTTTTATACAATTGAGCTTATTCAGAGAGTATGAGCTATCTCTTTCTCTTTCTCTTTTTTTTTCAAGGGAGGCGAGTATCTAAGTACCCATTGTTTTAATTTCTTCAGACACTTGTCCATTTTTTTATACTCCCTTCTTCTTTTGCATAGCTCATGCCTCTTTTGAATTTGGTAGTTGAGAGACTTTAACAAAACATGGAGCAATTATTTGGTGACTATGCTATATAATTATTTTTGGTGTTCTCTCCCAGTGTAGGAGGGAAACATTTTCAATAGAATGACTCGCTATTACTCCGGATTAGAGTAATGCTTATGTGGAATTGGCACTTGATTCGAGAATATGACAGATTTCTTCAAAGGGTTATAAAGGTTGACCAAACTCAATACAAAGACAAGTATTATATGTAGCAAGTTTCTATCCTATATATGGCTCTGGTAGGACAGTATTTTTACCACAAAGGAGAGGTATAACTAGTCATTTAAATTTTCGAAATAAATCTCCAAAGACAAAACATCAGGGATTGAGTTCTCATTATTCAACTATATCATGTTTCACAACGACTTAAGCACTCATGGGGTCCCTATAAATAGTTTCCAATAGTAATATGATTACTAGAAAAGTGTTATATAATTTATTCTTAAGCCATGAATTAAATAGTCTCTTCTTCTCTTTTAAAAGTAATTTAGCATGTGAATTTTAATTCGGATCGAAACAGAAATCGACACATGTGTAATTATATTGTATAGGGTTCAAACCTGACCATGACTGAGAAGGGGATGCAGAGGGTGCAGAGGGCGCCGACCGACCTAGGTAGGGCACCGGGCAGCGTGCCTCTGTGGTCCCATGGGGTCCACTTCGGTGCGCGAGGTCCTGGTTCAATTGTCTTTCGAATTACGTGATTTTTCCGAGCGAATTGATTTCCATAGTCATGATGTGCCTCCCCCACACTTGTTTTCCTGCATACTTTTCTGTGCAACATGTGGAGACAACATGCGTACCAAAAATATAGAGAGTAGAGTAGATTAAAACATTAATATTGACAAAAAGAATAAGGCACTTTATTCATTAACGATACTAGATAACTCTGACAACTGACTGAGCTAACGACTGCCCCAGCTCCTTAGCTTGCCGAATCTAACACACTTAATATCATAAATCAAACCTAACACACTTGATAATATAATCAAACCTAACACACTTGTGCCTTATTACATAGATAACGAGGGCAACTTAAGGCTGCCCCTTCTTTGCGAGTTTCCTAATTTCTTCCTTAAGCTCATCAACATCTTCTTTCAGCTGATCTTTTTCGCGCTTGAGACTACGAATTAACTTGACATTGACTTCTATCTGCTTAGTCATGTTGCTCATAACCTTATTCCTTAATTCCTCATTCCTCTCTATACCCCTAACGGTGCTAGAGAGAGCTTCCATCTTCTCATTGAGGATTCATAGAGAGAGCGGGGGCTGTATAGGGACTTTCTCTAGTGCTGATGTTGATGTAGCCCGCTGTCTCTTGGGCGGAGGTGGTACAAACTCGATGTAGCGGACTTGGCCTGGACGTGCACGAACTCCTTGGATGGTAGGGCGCGCAGTGGTGTACTTCGCACATACCAGCGTTCCGTTCTTATTAGTCTTGACCGACAACAGTCGCTCGTTGTCTCTAGGTGGAAGGAGTGGGGTGCCTCGGGGAATAGCGATCTGCTTCCCCTTGGTACCATCTTCTAGCAGCAGTCTCACAGGTGGCGATGGTAGAACAGGCTGAGCATGCGTGTAGTAGACTTGCTCGAACTGCTGGGGCACCGTAGCAAGATGCTTCGGTGGCACGATGGCGAGGTGCTTCGGTGGCACGATGGCAAGGGGCTTCAGCTGCGCGAGGACGATGGCCTTCGAGTCGTCGCCTTGGATCTTGCCGGAGTCAGCGCCGACGACCGCTTTGCCTGCCATTTCTACTAGATCTAAACTAGAGAGTTTCTTTGGAGGAGAGAAAGGCAATGATGATGGGATGCAATTTGAGGGCGGTATAGGTGCGTATTTATATGGGTTTTCAGGAGACAGGATAAGATCAAATCTAGGTTCTACAGGATTCGTATGAAAGATTATCCGTACGCATCAGGGATCTATGTGATTGTGTTTAGGAAGGATGAAGAAAGAAAAGGAAACGAGAGTCGGGACGAGAGGGGACAGGGGGGCGCCGCCCGGCCCCACCTGGTGTCCTCCCAGGGTGGCCATGCTCGTGAAGCCTCTAGACTCTTCCTACTTCCTATTAGTTGCGATACGCGATAATTTTTCGTAACGGACGATGACGGGACTAAAAAGTTGGTAGTTGGACAAAGTCCAGCCCGTCAACAACTTCTAAATTAAATGGTTCTAAAAATAATTTAAGTCGATGACCATTTACCTTGAATAACGTACCTTTGTGTGATTGTAGAGTTACTGCTCCATGTGGTGACACATTCACAACCGTAAATGGTCCTTCCCATTTGCTTCGTAGTTTTTCAAGCCCGAATAATTTAAACCTAGAATTGAAAAGTAATACCTTATCTCCTGGTGCAAACTCTTTCTTCTTGATCCTCTTGTCATGCCATCTTTTTATTCTTTCTTTATAGAACTTTGAATTGTGATAAGCCTTTTCTTTCCATTCTTCTAATTCTGATAGTTGCATCTTTCTCTTTTCTCTAGTGGCTTCAAAGTCCATGTTCTATCCCTTAATAGCTGTTGGCGGTCCTTAGTAACTAAATTCCATCATCATTTTAATACTAAAATAAATAGAAGGTAGGGTTTTTATCTAACATTTCCATGAGTTTTGTTGCATATGTGACTTGCAGGTCTGACACGTGGAAATGCACAAAATATACAAGAAAAGCGCACTACCGGAAAGCATATTCAGAAAAGGCGCCAAGTAAGAACAAAGAAGAAAGCCCACCTCAAACACCGAACTGGACCCATTCGTAACCGCGGGGGTGGTCCAGGCCCAACAACAAACCGACCACCCGAAGGCGGTGGCCAGTGGGGCCAGCCAGGGGACCGACCGCCCCCGGGTGCGGCCGCCCCCCTGGTAGGGCCTCCCGGGCCCAGTCTTCGGAGGCGGTGCTCTAGGCGGTATCCCAAAGGCGGTTTCACCTCCTTCCAAACTTAGCTCCGCCGGAACCGTCCTATGAAGCTATAAAATGATGCCCCCACTCCCTCCAAGAAGAACAACTTGATACAATAGGGAAGAAGGAGGGAGTGCCACCATTTTTCATTAGTTTAGCTTCTAGCTAGGCTAGTATAGGGTTAGAGAGAGATAGAAGCTTGAGAAGTGAGAGCGGGGTCGAAGCAGTTCTACTCTCGGGTGGACAAAGTGCTGGACCTGTCGGCTCTCACATCCAACTTGTACCTCTACAACCATCTTGCTGCTTGAAGTAAGAGGTTTGTGACATATTCTAGTTTTGATCCATTAAGTGAGTTACTTTTATAAAGCTACTTGTTTATGGGATCGTCGCTCGTCCTTGAGACGGGTGCTCTAATAATAGGACTCCTGATAAAGACGGAAGTTCCTGGCCATCGCTAGAGTAGTAGTCGCCTTCGTAGACGTGGTGTCTAAGTTGGAGTCTATCTTCGTTTCTTGCGCGCGCCCACGGGCATAGGGGTAGGTGGCAGGTGGTGATAGCCCTGTCCACTCCTACCAGCATCCCCCCATGTTCGGCCGCGGAATAGCGCTGATACCGGTATCGCTTGGTAGACCAGGTGTGTCAGTGGACCCGAAGCAGGCAAGTAGTGGGAAAGTCATCTTCACTTAGGGTTTCTTGACTTAGTGTATCCTCTCTACCCAAGTTACCCTCCTATCTTTTCTAGGGTCAACTAGCTAAGAGACCTCTAACTTAAGCCATTCCTTTGGGAAAATACGATACCCTGAATACTTTCGGGTGAAGTGCTACAATGGTACTTCCGTGCGCTTGCGGACTTTTCTGCGGTCGCTAAGAAGCGCCAACAATAGCCCAGTGAGCTTTATGCTCGAACTCCAATGGTAAATGACAGGTCTTACCGTATGCTAGCTAGTAAGGTGACATGCCCAAAGGTGTCTTGTTTGGGGTCCGATATGCCCAAAGTGCTTCGGGTAATCGGTCCTTCCATGCAGTACCCATCTCATTTACTGTTTTCTGTAGAATATTCTTGATTTGTTTGTTTGATGTTTCTGCCTGGCCACTTGTCTGAGGATGGTATGGTGTAGCAACATTATGACGGATGCCATGAGCTTGCAAGTATCGGTGAAACTTTTTATCAGTGAAGTGTGTCCCTCCGTCACTAATGACCATCCTTGGTGTTCCAAACCTTGGAAATATAATCTCTTCGAACATCTTCTTTGAATGTTTGGAATCAGCATTCATGCATGGCATAGCTTCTACCCACTTGGATACATAGTCAACTGCTACCAGAATGTATTCATAATTTCTTGATTTCACAAATGGTCCTATGTAATCAATTCCCTAGACATCAAAGAGCTCGATCTGGAGATTGTTGGTGAGTGGCATAGCATCTCTTGCATTGATATTTCCGTGCCTCTGACTTGATCGACATCTCCAGACAAAATCTTTGGTGTCTTCATACATAGTTAGCCAAAAGAACCCACTCTGCCAGATCTTAGCATGATTGCGGAATGCTCCATAATGACCTCCATATGGTGACGCGTGGCATTTCTGAATGATCTGCATGCCCTCTTTTACTGGTACACATCTTCTAAGTAATCCGTCTGAACAAATTCTGAAGAGGTATGGTGGATCCCATATGTGGAGATGACTTTCATAAATGAGTTTCTTTGTATTTTTCCCTGGTGGTACATAACCTGCAACCATAAAGTTGACAATATTCGCGTACCAAGGGTCAGACTTGGTCACTTAAACAATATGTCATCTCTCAATGAGTCATTAATAGGCAATTCCTGAGGTTTCTCAAAGTGTATTATAGACAAGTGATCAGCAAGTAGATTTTCTATTCTTCTTCTATCTTTAATTTCTAAGTCAAATTCTTGGAGTAACAAAATCCATCTTATCAAACAAAATTTAGCATCTTTCTTAGTGAGCAAATATTTTAAAGCAGCATGATCAGAATAAACAATTACTTTTGCTCCTACTAAGTAAGATCTAAATTTATCAATAGCAAAAACAACAGCCAGGAGTTCTTTTTCAGTTGTTGCATAATTTAATTGTGCTCTTGTCATAGTTTTACTAGCATAAGCAATTGCATGATGCTTCTTATCTTTTGTTTGTCCTAATACTGCCCCTACAGCATAATCACTAGCATCACACATAATTTCAAAAGGTAAAGACCAATCAGGGGTTGAATGATTGGTGCTGATGTAAGTGGTTCTTTAAGAATATTGAAAGATTTTAAACATGCATCATCAAATTCAAAAGGAACATCCTTAGCTAGCAAGTTAGTCATTTGTCTAGCAATATGTGAAAAATCTTTTATGAATCTGCGATAAAAACCACAATGACCAAGAAAACTTCAGATTCCTTTTATATTAACAGGTGGAGGTAGTTGTTCAATTACTTCAATTTTTGCCTTGTCTACCTCTATACCTCTTTCAGACACTAAATGTCCTAGCACTATTCCTTCTCTAACCATAAAATGACATTTTTCCCAATTAAGGACTAAGTGGTTTTCTTCACATCTCTGCAAAACCTTATCTAGATTTTCTAGACAATCATCAAAAGTTTTTCCATAAACTAAAAAATCATCTATAAAAACTTTCATGATTTCTTCTATCATTTCAGAAATTATAGACATCATACATCTTTGAAAAGAAGCAGGTGCATTACATAATCCAAAAGGCATTCTACGATAAGCATAAGTTCCATAAGGACATGTAAAAGTGGTTTTGCTTTGATCAACAGGGTGGATAGGAATTTGGTGATATCCAGAATAACCATCATGGAAACAAAAGAAAGAATTATTTGCCAAACGCTCTAACATCTCATCAATGAAGGGCAGCGAAAAATGATCTTTCTTGGTTGTTTTATTGAGTTTTCTATAATCTATACACATTCGCCATCCTGTAATAGTTCTCTGGGGTATCAATTCATTTTTATCATTTTTAACTACGGTCATACCACCCTTTTTAGGTACAACTTGAACAGGGCTTACCCACTCACTATGCGGAACAGGATAAATAATCCCAGCATGCAAAAGTTTCAATACCTCTTTCTTAACAACTTCCCTCATCGTATTTTGAAGCCTACGTTGGGGCTCTCTAGAAGGTGTAATTTTTGTGTTGGATGGAATACGATGGGTGCATAAAACAGGACTAATCCCGTTAAGGTCTTGGAGTGAATAACCAAAAGCAGTATGATGTTTTTCTAAGACAGTTATTAATCTAAAAGACTCTTCATTAGAAAGTTTATCACTAATAATCACAGGAAATAGTAGTTTAAGCTCAATAGAAGGCTTAGGTGGCTCTAGTAATTCATCCAGAGGTTCAGGATCAATCGGATCCTCCTCCTCTTCATTAATGAAGAACTGAGTATCATCTTCTAAATTAGGTTCAATAAATTCCTCAAATGACATAACCTTAACTTCTTCTATCGGATCTAACTCAGGAGGTGGCTCTGCCTTACCTTTTAATGCATAAGTTATAGGCACTAAGAGATTAAATCCTTTCCCAAGTTTGATATCTAAATTGCCCGCACAACCTTCTCACAAAAGCTTTCCTACTGGTAATCCAATCATTACATCAAAATCCCAAACATCAAAGATATAGAAATTCAGCAAAATTTAAAATTCATTAATCACAATAGGAAGAGAACATAAAACACCTGAACTAGGAATAATATGTCCAGAACGATTTTTCAATAATTTATTTGTAGGAATTGATGGCATATCTTCCAAGAATTTTTCAGCAAATGTAAAAGACATGATATTGACACCTACTATTAGATTATAAAATGCATCAAAAGGATATGCATCAATTTGACATTTAATAGTAATGGCAGGAGAATTTAAACGAATTATATCATTTGAAAGCTCAGATTCTATCAACCACTCATTACTTATAACAAAAATCAATTCTCTTGTTATCTCTCTAAGGAATTTTAAATCAGCAGGATATGAAACATTAAAACTTTTAAAATTTATAGATTCTTGAGGTTTTATAATTTTATGATAGTACGAGGTATTTCCATAATCATCAAAAAGTTCATTCTCAAATTCAAACATAAAATCAGAAATAGGAATTATCTACTTCTCATTAGATAGTTCAGGTAAAGATTGAGATGAATCAGACAAAAGTTTAGAATTGAATGACAAAAATTCATCTTTTAACCACTCTTCTTTTCTTCAGGAAGATCAATTAAGATATTAGTAAGAATAGTTTTAGCATGTGAAGCAGTAATATACATAAATGCTCCTCCTGCGGCCAAATTAAGATATTCTTTATTTTTATCATCAAGGCCTATGCAAAAGCATAGGTTCTGTTAAAGTAAGATTAGGTTCAGAATTTATAAATCCATCAAAGCGTTCCCAAGCCTTGCCTAATGATTTGTTATCTAATTGTTTAAATCCAATAATTTCAAAACGAAGTTTAGCGACCTTTTTGATAGGGAAAAATTTAAGACAAAAATTAGCACGCAATACTTCCCAATCTCCTTGGCTACTCCCAACATGGCGATTATACCATTTCTTTGCTTTTCCCGTTAATGAAAACGGAAAGAGTTTCCATCTTAAAGTTTCATCTGCCATGCCCTTAATGTGCAAACATAAACATGTTTGCTCAAAATCGGCTAAATAGGAATAGGGGTTTTCGCTAGAACTACCAGAAAAAATGTGATCCTCAACTAACTTAATTAATCCCGAGCGTAACTCATAGCTAGATGATGTGATGGGTAAAGATAATTCTTTTGGCTGGAGATACGATCCCGATGGCGCTCCATATTAATATAAAAGTTGGGATGTGGGTTCCATACTTTAAAAGGGTAAAAGATAAAAGATAAAAGTATAATACAAGATTAATATAGACTAAGCCAAAATCAGCAAACTGTTCCCCGGCAACGGCGCCAGAAATGCTTGTTGGTATAAATTAACTGCACTCTATTAAATATTATTATTATCAAAGTATCCGCAAGCGCACAGATAAAATACCGATGTAGCATTTCACCAGACAATCTCAGTTTTAATATCGAACCCAAAGGAACAGTAGGTGATACTGACTAAGTCTATTGATTCTTAACCTGATAACATAATCAATCCAGAGAATATCAAGAATGAAGAAATAACTAATGATTATCTAGATCCGACAACCGGTAAACTTTAAATAATATCGTTCTAATCGGACAGTGAAATGAATAAGAGCGGAAATCAGAGTTCCCTCCTACCAAACACTTATACACCTATCGATCCTATCAATGGGAAGTAGACTACAGAGGAATCAACGCAGCTGTCACCTACGCGAACTACCACTATCCGGCCAATCAGGGGACATTCACAAGTAATTATAGCCCAGACACTACGTCTAGACTACAAACTACTACTTCAACCAAGGAGCTACCAAGATCAAAGCACTAAAATAGAGTTGTAAACTTAAGAACGAATGAGAACAAATGCTTACTTGAATCAGGATGTTGAACACAAAAGTACCTCAGAACGCAACTCCGGGCGAGGGAGCTGAATCCAGACGAATACAGCTACGAAGAAGCTCCGACAGGCCGGGACTCCTCCGAATCTCTACTCATCTACTCTATCTCTCTAATCTCTCTTGATTGCTAGCCTAGATCTAGTGGATATCTATCTAATGCTTCAGGGTCTTCATCTCTTGATCTGCCTCTCCTCCAGGGGGGTCTGGCCCTCTATTTATAGCCCGGTGGGATGAACACGTGCCGTTAGATCAAACCGACTTAACCAAGGGCCTAGATGACTCCTCAAAGGCGGTAATAGAAGACTCCAGAAGGCGGCGGGTGAAAACCCTAGGGGGCACCGCCCGACCCCCCTTGGGGCCGGCCGGCCCCACCTTGGCGGGTGCGGGCCTTCGGTTGCTTCGGGTGCGTTCTATACTCTTCCAGGGTCCTTGTGATGATGTTTCCTTCGCGGTCAAGTTTCGTGTCTTTTATACACTTTAATCCCTCTTTTATGCTTTTCTAGAATAATCCCTGGAAAATATACAATTCACCAAAACTTGTGGAAATTATTAGTAATAACCCTATTCTACTGGATATTCATGTTTAATGCAGGGATAATTGATAATAAAATTTAGACGATAATAAGTGTCAACAACAATCTAGTGTAAATCAACTATAAGGTAAGACAAGAAACAACAATACTATAATAAATAGTAAAGCACCGAGTAAAGGCTTAGTAAAGTAAAGTAAAGATAATATATTGATAAAACTAAAGTCTTACAGAAGGAAAGGTACAAGAGCTATACCAGACTCTCCAGCAGACGACTCCGGAGACCCTGAGCATAGCTCGACTCGACTCTAACTCCCACACTAGACTAATACTACTAGTAAAGAGTGGAACTCTAGCTTCTCTTGTCTCTTGTGTATTTTGTGTATCTTGAAGAGGGTGATGGCAGCCTCTATTTATAGGGGAGAATGGAGGCATGCCACGTAGGCGATCCGTGTGCTCCTTGCCTCTCTTTCCTTGGATGAACCGACCTTGAACCGCCTCAAGATGGATGGCAGTGGTGAATCCAGCATGTGGGAAGCATGCAGGAAGGCGGTGGAGGCCAACCGACCTGGCTGGGCACCACGGGGGTCGGCCGACCCCCTATGACAGGTGGGCCCAGCCAGGTGTTGTCTCCACCAGTCATAGAGCATGGCTGTGTACTTGATTTGTTGGTACTCATCAGTTCACGCCTTGATCCATGTGTCATGATCTTCCACCGTTGAATGGAAACACACCTTTGATCCAAAGGTGGAAATGAGCTGGGTGGAGTGTCACATGGATTGCGCCATGTCAGCAGAGCCCTGGTGGGCCCCACATATGGGTCGGCCGAACCCAATGTGGGCCTTTCAGGTGCTCCACTCTCTCCTATCTGCTTTCTTGTGTCATTTCTTGAAGTATGATGATCTGGTGCCTCCATATGTGGGTCGGCCGAACCACAGATGTGAGCTCCAGCTCCTGCATTTTGTCCTGTTTTGATCTTCCCTGCATTCACAAGCTAAGTGTATAAGTGGAACTAGTGATTGGATAAAATATGTCTATGCCATGTTATTCTTCCATTAGAAACCGAGGCTGTTGACGGTGTTTGAATGTGGATTTTCATGGTATATCCACCGTCAACAAAAGGTTGATAGTGAATTGAACATGATGCATCCTATTCCTAACCTTAGTAGATTAGTGAGACTTTTGGTTTTGTTGGTGTGTTGCCACCAACAGAGCCCCTGCACTTGATGTCTTCTCTATTCTCATGACTAAGGACACACCTTGCACCAAGTGTGGGGGGCGTGGGTTGACCCCCAGATCAACTTGTCATGATGATGAACCCACCATGGAGTCATACACCATGACACATTTCTAGCACACCAAAGGCTAGATTCTGATGGGTACACTTGAATTACAAGCGATGTCCCAAAGAACACTTAAACAGAAAACGTCAGTGCAAGAACACATCTTCGGAGGTAAGAATACACAGGGAAGAGACCAAAGTGGCTAGAGGCTCCAGGGTGAGGTCGGCCGACCTCACCATGGACCCCTGAGCCCACCAGTCAACATCCACTCCCTTGAGACATTCCTTGTCTGGTTTGTCACCTTTCCTCCCTCTGGTTTGGTGCATTCCTCTTACTTTTGTCTTCAACCTTCTAAAATAAAATAAAAGATAAAAAATGTTTCTTATCTTCACCACTCATTCTTTTGCCTCTAGTATAATGAATCTTATTTATTCTATCATGCCTCATTTTTCTATGTTAGCATGCCTTGGTTTGGTGTACTGATCGTTAGAACGATCATACCTCCATTGTCTTTTTAAATTAAGCGTGGTGCATAGGTTGAATAGGCTACCTTAATCAAACAAGACATGGTGTTAAGCTTGATTATTGAATCAAACATGCTTGCATGGAACTTGGTTGCACTTTTGGACAAACCCCTATAGCAAGAACCTCGACATCTCTATGGGTAAGTCATAAGATCATTCAGGGAGATAGATTGAGATCCTCATGGTCAAAAGTCAAGTTGCTTGGCCAAGGAGAACTTCGATGCAACTGAGGAGGACCACTGCTACAACTCATCATCTTTATGGTAAGTGGCCACTTTCTTAAAGTTTTCCACGAGCATGAATCTTGAAAGAAGAAGTTGACATGCTCGAACTCATCCTTGCTAATGATTTAATAAAACCAAAACCTACATGTCTTAACTTCTCTTTATTTATGTATGGTTTGGCCACTAGATTAGAATGAACACACCTATGATAGACTCTATGACAAAACTGGTCTTGGAAATCCTCCATAGGGGGGTCAGGCAACCCCCTCTTGGTGGCTAACTAAGCCCATGTCTGGCCAAACCATCTCTAACACGTGGGGAAGTACAAATCCAGAACCCATTCGCTCCGAACTTCCCAAACACGGGTCGGGCAACCTGGGCTTGTTACCCACTTGGGCCCAAACTTGGCCAGACCACTTCTCATCACCTAAAAAGTGTAGAACTCGAACCTGCTCGCTTTGAGCCCTTCAACATGGGGTCGTGCAACCCCTGGTTGGAGGATCCAGCCTGACCCACTTGACCCAGAGTGTTGTGCCATCACTTAGAAGCTATCCACAGTTGCAACTCTCGTGGAAACTAGGATTGTAATCTTAGGCAATAGCTCCCTCTGACCTCTCCTCCTCTTCTTCTTCATCCCATTTCTCCTCATCTTAAATTCAACACCTTCTAGTCTCTTGTATGCCTCCCAAGTTACATAGAGTAACTTTACCGTGGCCCCCCACTAGCACAAATGTCATTAGTTCCTTCAGTGAGGACCCTTTCAATCATGAGGGAGACCTGTTTGAGAAACCAGAGGTCACCATGGAGGCCATTGTGTTCGAGGAAAAGCCTCACCGTACCTTTGGTACCCACCTGTTGTAAAAGAACCACAAGGGTAGTTGGTGGTCTGTTGGGACAAGGGAAGTCGTTTTGTTCCCTTGTTCATCTCAGAGGAGAAGAAGTAGTTGTAGAACTCCACCAGCTCACCCAAAGATCATCCAATGGAAGGTTAGTCCTCCTTGATCAATGAGCCATTAAGATATTTTGAGGATGACAATTTGAGAAGAGAGTCTTGAAGATGGCCCTTAGTGCGATTTACACGCTTAGAAACAATAATGGGACGCGAGGACCTCCTCCTTTGACCTCTTTCCTTAGATAAATCAAACCTCTTCACAAATATGCTAGGCACATAGCTAAGTTCATTCAATCTTTATGATTGTAACGTGTGCCTATGATCCATTAAATAAAATAAAGTTTTCATTCTGCTGGTGTGTTGCCACCAGCAGAACACCTGCACTTGATGTTTCCCATGTCTTTGCAATTCAGAATGCTCAAGAACCCAAGTGTGTGTGTGTGTGGGGGGGGTCGGTCGACCCCCCAACTACGTCTCTGAACTTTTCTCAACATACCACAGCGTAGCACATGCCCGACACATTGGCATGACGAAATCTGACCCAAATAGGGGGTCAGCCGACCCCCCACTTTGATGGACAACGGGAACACAAGTTTGCAGAAGTAAGTTTTCTATAGAGGGGATTCAAATGGCAGCAACGGGAAAGCCCAAGTGGGGTCGGCCAACCCGAACTTGGAGCCCTGGACTCACCAGTCAGCATCCACTCATCGTCTACATGTCTCCTGACTGGTTTGCCACTCCTGCTCCCTCTCTGTTCTTTCATTTTTACTTTTATCTTTTATTTACTTTCCTTAAATGAAATAAAATAAAAACAAGAAGACTTGCATTTAAAATAAAAATTGACATGATTTATGACATTTAAAGGGTAGAAGCGTCACAAAGTTTAATTCTTGCATATGCTTATACTTGTGGGTCACATATCTTGATAGGAATATCATATTGACTTAGTTGTTGATAAATGTGATATAGTTCTTAGCTCATGATTCATACCTTTTCTATTCAAAGTGCTTAGAGATTTATTTTTTTAAATGTCATAAAACCATAGTATCACTTACTCCTCAATAGTAAGGAAATTCCTACCAAAACCATATATGTTCATACCATGATTCAAAACCCCTTCTATATATGCTACTTGTACTTGTGTTGAGTTTGGTCCAACCTTGTTGACCCTAGTTGAGAATTGTGTCATAGTCCCAAGATCAAGATCACATACATGCCACATATACACATGCTGCTTCTACACTGGAACTACGCAAAAACATGCCATCCATCTCCATCATAAATACTCCCTCTGTATCGGATTTAGATGTCGTTTAGGACAATGACACGGTCTCCAAAGCATGACTTTGACTTCATATTCCTATAAAAATATGTATTGACAAGTGATATATGCATACTTTTATAATAGTATATTTGAAGATAAATCTATTTATATAGTTTTTATATTTTCAAACTCAATAATTTAAAGTTATTCATGATTTATATTCCCAATATTTGACCAAAACCTTATCTACGACAACATCTAAATCCGATACAGAGGGAGTATGCTCCATGCTTTAAAGTTTAGAATATTTCTCTAAGTATGACTTAGTAGATGAGACATAAAGGCTATTAAAAAAAGTGGACACATGAAGGTCCATTACTTTGAAAAAAGTGTACACATGAAGGTCCATTACTTTGAAAAAAAAGAAAAAATGCTATTCATGTCTCAAATAAAATAAAGTAGAGAGAGATCTTATCAAATAAAGGAGCACTACATTCCATCATTTTCCACATACTTGCACATCTTGATCTAGGATTATGACAGTCTTCTCCTTGGATCCTTGTTTTGACTTTACAATATATGCAATGCAAGTATGTTATCTTATCCCTACCTGAGCCCCACATAAGCGTGATAGATGTAGGATGAAACAAAAGAAGGCAATTGTATGTTATGCCTTGGTGAGGAATCATATACTTACTAAGTGACCTGAGAGTAATATTTTAGGAGTAAGAATGAACTATGTGCTTTCTTCTAAAACCATTATCAAAAATTCTAAGTGCTAAGGATATGAAAATAGGAAGACGACTTTGCTTTGAGAGCTGTTCCATTTTTTTAACACCTGAAGGATATATGCTTGACAGTACCATAAAACCCACTTATATGAGATATGTCTTAAGTAAAGCTTTGTGCTTGCTAATACCTTGAAAATGTCATAATCATATTTTATCATTCTCTCTAACCTTTGCTCTAGGACGAGCAAAGACTTAAGTGTGGGGGATCTGGTTGACAGTAGTTATACCATGTTTTTACCCCATCAAAATCGTCAACAAGACATTCTTTCTGGAAGAAAACCACCAAACACATAGTGACTTAGGTACAAATAACTTGGTTCCACATGTACTTGTCATTATTTGGTTGCAGGCACTTAAAACAGGTATTTTTCAGTGTCCGGAAGCTCCATATGAAGGTTGGGTAACCAACCAAGTATGGCCAAATGACAAACCAACTTCACAATCACTAATATCATAGCTTCTGGAGACAATGTGCAAAAGATGGGCACAATGAAGGGGTCGGCCGACCCCACCTTGGGCAAGGCAGCACCACCATTGTGCTTAGAATTGCATGTAGAAGCCACCTTAGAAGATGGACCTTTGGTTCCACGAAAGGAGGGTCGGCCGACCCCCTTATGGGACCTTCCCAGACACTGCCAGACAACAAGGATCCTCCCAACACAGTCCCAAGCAAGTGCCACACTTGGATCACAAGTGAGTTTCCTCTCAACGGTAAAAGATGAAGTCACATGGATCCATGGGCCCACAACGAAGGAACCGACGTGACAAGAATTGAACCAACACCGGGAATGGACTCTATGACATGTGGGACACTCAACCATAGTACCACCTAACATAGAGGGGGTTGGCCGACCCCCACTTGGTGGGCCCCGAAGCTCAATTTCACTCCACAGTTATAGGAAACCTTCTAGAAAACCCTGGCTGGGCCCACCTGCCATAGGAGGGGTCGGCCGACCCCTCCTTGGGCCCAGCCAGGTCGGTTGAACCTCCACCACCTTCCTCATGTTGAACACGTGATGGAAAAGCTCCACCCTTGATCCAAGGCAGTTATATGGCGGTTTGATCCAACGGTGCATGATGGAGGTCACGCGGATTGATGACATGGCAGTGGAGTAGCCTCTACTCCACCTCCCCTATAAATACCCCATAGGCCTTCACTTTAGAGCATGATTCATTGGAGAAACCACTATGTAGTAGCTTTAGCTCTGCTATAGAGCTGTGCTAGTTGGGAGAGAGTGAGGGAAGTCTTCAGGAGAAAGCCCCGGGCCTGTCAGGAATCTTCTCCAAGGTGTACCTCAGCGGATGCAAATCTTCAAGTAAGTTTTACATCTGAGTCCTTCTAAGTATTTGATATTCTGGTTCTGGTACTATAAGTATATACTTGCTTTACCTGTACATTGCTTTACTTAGTGAAGTGCTCTAGTCTCTTAAAAGGATTAGAGTAGTAAGTATAGTGTAGACGTGGTGTCTAGGCTATATCTTAGCAGTGTAGGCCTCTTGTCGCATGAATTGTTTGTGGGTGCCAGCAAGTGGTGACAGCCTTGTCTAGTCTCAATATCCCACCACGTGTGTAAGACAAGTTATTAAAATGGCAGGGCATCAATACAACTGCATAGTCGCCTCGGGTAGGAGTTATATCTCCTACTATTTCATCTATCGCCTCTTGTAAAGGGAGGAGGTGGTAAACCTCTTTATACTTAGAACACTAAGACCAGATATCTTTGCCACATAAGAACCTCTCTACCCAGTTACCATAGATCCTTTGTCTCATCACTGGACGGTCTTGAGCCTAGTTAGAACACTTCACGTTTCCTGTGGAAAATACGATATCTGGAATCCCGGTGAAGGCTACATTGACTACCGTACGCTTGCGGTATATCCGTTTGCCACTTCTGGTGTCAACACTTGGGTGACTCTCCTTCGGATTGTGGTCATGGCAAGCCAATTGGACAGGGTGGGCGCCCTACTCAGAGGGCTTCTGGATCCGAGTGAGTTATTTCTGAGCCTTTGATGTTGAATCATCGTGCCACAACTTGTTTGGGAGGTTGTGACACGGATCCATGACATGGCAGAGTGCAGATGGCACCAAGTAGGGGGTGGGCGCCCTGTCCAACAGGGCGGGCGCCCTGTGACTTGACCCTTACGTGGCTCCCATCACTTATAATGCTCAAATATGCCTTGGTTTGCTTCATTTTCACCTGTTTTGCACCTGCACCCACAATTCTCCAAGTACAAGTGGAACCAAGTAAAATTCAAACATAATATGCCTTTTTTCCATGAATTTTGTCACTTTTATCTTATTATGTTGACGGTATTTTGAGGTGTTAGCAGCCGTCAACAAACTCCCCCACACTAAACTCTTGCTCGTCCCGAGCAATTTGCTTAGTGCAGACTCACGCTTTTCTTCTAAACTTAATCAAGTATAAACATTGTTCTATATTCTCATACCTAGACTTATGATCTTTCCGGTGGCTAAAATCATACCTTCGGCTGTTGAGAAGTGGAATGTCTATGAGCAGATGAGTCCTATCTTACCTTGGAGCTTTTTAAATTTTTTCAAAGAAAATATGATTCATTATCCCCTCATATGAGACTCTCAGTCACTCATAGTGTATGTTTCTTTCTGGTTTTCATGAGAGTACTCATATCTATCTTAAGGCCTTTGTGGAGGTCAAGGTATGTGGAGTAAAATGAGCATCTTTAATTTACTTATTTTGCTAAGCCAAACAAAAGATCCTAGGAGAGTTAAGTCATGCTCTCTAACCAAGATATGTAGTGGTGTGTGTCAAATATGTTTTCACTCTTTGATACATCCCTCTTTCAATTCCTAGGAGATCATGGCTCTCTCTCTCTCTTTTCTCTTCTTTTTTTTAATCAGAGCACTTGCTCTTTTTTTTAGCCATGTCCCCGAGACTGAAGTTTAATGGGATTTTTCTATCAAGCATAGGGTAATGATGGAATCATGAAGTGGAAGAATACTTCTTATTTGGAAGTTCTCTCAGGGGTGTATGGAATCTTGATTTTTGAGGCATGACAAAACTCTCTACTTAGATCATTAGGCTTGGCAAAACTCAAAGTATAATCAAAAGAGCTATACGGCTGTTTTCCTACTCTACTCTTTTTGGCCTTGGTAGGTATTTTAACACATATGAGGAGTAATGAATTCATTCGTTTTTTTTATAAATATTCTCCAAGGTAAATAATGGACAACACTAGTCATTACTATTTCACACTAATCAACAACTTAGGAAGATCATACTAAATAAAGTAGATCACAAGACATAAGCATTTGACAAGAACAAAGCTTATACAAGTCATGTTTCGAAGTACGGCATGGTGTTCAGGATAACTTTTAATTATAATGTGACAAGTTTGTTTTTAATGTTTAAAGAGCATTTATGGATGAAATAACTCGAAATAAGGTGATAAAAATAATTGTGAAGGAGTCATACCTGTGTTCTGTGCGAAGTTGAACCTGCTGGGCACCAGAGGCCGGGTGGCCGCCCTATTGAAGGGGGCGCCCGCCCTACTACTCGGGCCAAAAGGCCTCGGGTGGCGTCCTTTAGTCATGTTACAACCTTTTCAGGCTACTTTGGCACTTGTTTCGGCAGATTGGTGTGGTGATGGTATTTCTCCCCACACTTTCTCTTTTGGTATTCCTAATCTTTATTCATGGAAGGGAAATGTAAAATGATAAAGGCCCTACTGGTGGGAAAACACTAGCGGACCGAAAAAATGGAGTAAAATAATCATAGGTGCTTTTTATTCATTTCGAGCTAATACAAAAATTGATTGAATTCAAATAAAATCGAGCTAAATTGAATGAACTAAGAATAATTAAACTAATCAAATCAAATGCAAACACCTATATATGAGATCCTAATCTAATGCTACGGGGCTTCATAGAGGTCCTCATGCCCTATTGCCTTGTAGAGGCGTTTGATCTTGGAGGTGCACGCTTTGCGCAGCGTGGTGAACGTATCCTCCAAATCAAAGCGCCACCTTGTCTTCTAAAGCCTTGTTCTTGGCCTTCACCTTTTTCATTTGGGCCATGAGGCCCTCCATGGTTGCATCATTCCCTCCACTATGCTCCATCTCTCCCGGCACACCGATTGGTGGCGGGGTGCGATGGCGGCGAACGGAAGGAGCGGACAGCGACCCCTCATGTGTCTTGGAGTCACTGGAATCGGTAAGGCGATGCAGCACCTTCTCATAGTGGCCATCCGGCATGCGACAACACGAGATAGCGTATTTCTGTCGTTTCGGACTAGGGGTTGTGCTGCGGGTGGTGCTATCCGCCAAGGAATCAGAGTTGAAAATCGACACCATTGCCTTCTCTGATGGAGTTGGCATGGGGAGATCCTTCTCCGCGGGATAGGTCAAAGCCTTCTTCAGCGTGATCTCTCCGGTGGTGGGACGAGCGTGCAGGTCACTGGGGAGCCTTTTTCCTCCCATTCCCGACATAGGGGAATGTGTTGGGGACGCAGGAGAGCGTGGTAGCCGAAAGGTGGGGGCGCCCGCCCTAGTGATGGGGCACCCGCCGCTCCCTGGCTAGCCTTCGGGCTTTGTTGCACTGGAGATGCGATTGGGGTACATGGTGGAGGTGCTACGGCAAGTGGAACTGCATTGAGGATGTCGGTGGGTGCATTATCATCGACGAGGAAGCGGAGCGTGTTGGGTGACATGCTCTTGCGCTTGAAGGAGGCCATAGTTAGGGTTCTAGACAGGTTTTAGATGCTGGAGAGTTGTGAAGTCATGAGGAAGATGGATTTGGATATTTGAAGATGGTCATGGTGGAAGGTTAAGTTCCCCCTACACTATTCCAGATGAATCTTTTCGAAATTCGCGTGGAGGAATGTTACACCAACCGTGGATCCTCGAGCACATGTCAAAAGACCACGTTTTCTCTGATTAGGGGGGTGGGCGCCGCCTTAGAGGCGGCGGGCACCCTGTCCCTGGTGGGATTCACCCACCCTAGACTCTCCATGTGCTCTGGTGACCACTCTTAGGCCCTTAGAAGGCTTCCTTCACGGTTCTTAATGGGCCTTTAAATGGGTTTAAAAAAAGACACTTCTAATTAAAATAAATATTGGTAGTTTTCAGGATTTATGAGCTCCACCACATCTATCTCTCCTTCCTCTTCCTTCTCCAACTCATGATAGACCTTAAGGTGTTGGCCGTTCACCTTGAAAAGTTGGCCATCATCACTTTCTAGTGTGACGGCACCATGAAGTGACAAAGCAACGACCTTAAATGGTCCCTCCCATTTACTTCGCAACTTCCCATGGCCAAAAAGACGGACTCGAGAGTTAAAAAGTAAAACCTTATCTCATGGGTGAAACTCCTTCTTTTTGATCCTTTTGTCGTGCCATCTTTTAGTTTTTTCTTTATATAACTTGGCACTATGGTAAGCTTTCTCTCTCCATTCTTCTAATTCATAGATTTGCATCTTCCTATTTTGTCCAGCCAGCTCAAAATCCATGTTCCATTTCTTGATGGCCCAATGTGCCTTGAACTCTAGTTCTACAGGGAGGTGGCAAGTCTCGCTATAGACCAATTGATAGGGGGACATGCCTATTGGGGTTTTATAGGCAGTTCGATATGCCCAAAGAGCATCATGTAGCTTATGAGGCCAGCTCTTTCCCATTTCCTCGACAATCTTTTATAGAATGTTCTTTATTTGCTTATTAGAGGTTTCTGCTTGGCCACTAGTTTGAGGATGATATGGTGTGGCCACGTGGTGTTGGATTCCTTGATTGGTCAGATAGTTCCTAAAGTTTTTATCTATGAAGTGCGAACCTCCATCGCTAATGACTAATCTAGGAATTTCAAATCTGGGAAAGATGGTTTCTTCAAACATTTTTTTGGGGCATTTTTGGCATCTGCTGAGGGGCAAGGCATGGCTTCTATCCATTTAGACACATACTCCACCGCCACTAAGATGTATTCAAAATGACCGGATTTAGGGAATGGTCCCATGTAATCTATTCCTCAAACATCAAACAACTCTACTTGTAGATTGTTTGTAAGTGGCATGGCATCTCGAGTACTGATGTTGCCATGTTTCTGGCATCGAGCACACCGTCGGATAAAGTCCTTTGTATCTTCATACATAGATGGCCAGAAAAAACCACTTTGCCAGATTTTAGCATGTGTTCGAAAGGCTTTGTAATGTCCTCCGTATTCAGCGGAGTGACACCTTTCTATTATTTTAGTTGCTTCTTCCAGAGGGACACATTTCCTAAGCAACGCATCAGCACATACTCGATAGAGATAAGGGTCATCCCATAAATGAGCCCGGCTTTGGTAAAGCAACTTCTTCCTATTCTCTCCTGGCGGAACATAGCCGGTGACTACAAAGTTCACGATGTTGGCATATAATGGATTGGTATACGTCACCCTTAAAAGGGTGTCATCGTGAAGGAAGTCATTTATGGGAAGGTTATCTTGGTCTTGGCCTTGCAAACGAAGTGGTCTGCTACGGAGTTTTCTACTCCCTTTTTGTCCCTGATTTCTAGATCAAACTCTTGAAGGAGTAAGATCCAACGGATCAAGCGAGGTTTAGCGTCTTTCTTAGTGAATAGCTATTTCAAAGCAAAATGGTCGGTGTAGACGATCACCTTAGCTCCTACCAAGTAAGATCTAAACTTGTCTATTGCAAAGACAACAACTAAAAGCTCTTTTTCTGTGGTTGCATAGTTAAGCTGGGGCCCCTTCAAGGTCTTACAAGTGTAGGAGATAATATAATGCTTTTTCTCCTTGGTTTGACCAAGGACGGCTCCCGCAGCAAAGTCACTAGCATCGCACATGATTTCGAAAGGCAGGTTCTAATCAGGGGGTTTTATGATTGGAGCTGAGACTAGAGCTTTCTTTAAAATGTGAAAGGATTGAAGACATTTATCATCAAAATTGAAAGGGATGTCTTTAGCTAGAAGGCTAGTCAAAGGTCTAGCTATCTACGAAAAATCCTTGATAAACCTCCTATAAAAACCTGCATGGCCTAGGAAGCTTCTTACTCCTTTGACATTCGTGGGTGGTGGAAGTTGCTCAATCACGCTGATCTTAGCTTTTTGTCCACTTCTATCCCACGCTCCGATATTCGATGGCCTAAGACAATCCCCTCTCGTACCATGAAGTGACATTTTTCCCAATTGGGTACTAAGTATTTTTCTTCACAGCGCTGTAGGACTTTGTCTAGATTTTCTAGGTAGTCATCGAATGATTTTCCATAGACAGAAAAGTCATCCATGAAAACTTCCATGATTTGTTCGATCATGTTGGAGAAGATGGACATCTTGTAACGTTGGAATGATGCAGGTGCATTGCAAAGTCCAAAGGACATGCGCCTGTAAGCATATGTTCCATATGGGTATGTGAAGGTTGTTTTGCTTTGATGATCATCAGGGTGAATTGGGATTTGATGATATCCTGAATATCCATCCAGAAAGCACAAGGATGAGTGTTTGGCCAATCTCTCTAACATCTCATCGATGAAAGGAAGCGGGAAGTGATCTTTTTTAGTGGCCTTGTTAAGCTTCCTATAGTCTATGCACATTCTCCACCCCGTAACTGTGCGTTGAGGTATGAGTTCATTCTTGTCATTTTTAATGACGGCCATACCACCTTTCTTAGGAACTACCTACACAGGGCTCACCCATCCACTATAAGGGACTGGGTAAATAACACCTGCATCTAGAAGTTTCAAAACTTCCTTCTTGACAACCTCTCGCATGGCATTATTGAGTCTTCTTTGTGGCTCACGAGATGGGAGCATTAGATTCTATTGGGATTCGATGAGCACAGAGAGTTGGACTGATGCCTTTTAGATCTTGTAACGAATAGCCAAAAATAGAATGATGCTTTTCTAAGATAATGGTAAGCCTCTCAACCTCTTCTGCAGATAATTTATCGCTAATTATGACAGGGGTTTCAGGGTTATTGTTTAGAAAAACATACTTAAGCCCGTCCGGTAGAGGTTTAAGCTCAATAGGTTTCCTAGTTGGTTCTTCAAACTTGTCTAGGTGATATGAGTTATTATCTAGAGCCTCTTCCTCTATAAATGATTCAACTTCTTCTTTATTATTTGGTTGGACTAGCTTTTCCTGATTAGCTATTACTACTTGTTCCAAAGGATTTGGGTCAGGAGGGTGTTCGGCAATAGAGTTTATTGCACGAGTTATAGGCAAAGAATGCCTTTCCCTCCCTAGTTTGACATCAACCTTTCCCTTGGTTGACCCTTCATAAGCTATGTTGGACCAAGGCTCTCCTATAAAAACCTTGAATCTGGTGGTTTCAAAGATATAGATGTCCAAGAGTATGTCTGCATTGTTAAGGTAGCAAGGAATAACCTTAGCAATACCTTGGCTTTTTATAATGTCACCATCGGGGTTTTTAAGGCATTGAGATGTAGGTTGAAGGATAATATTTGGGAATTTCTCGGATAGAAAAGTGCTAGACATCATGTTTATTTCAAGAGTGGGGTCATAAAAGGTTGAAACATGATTTCCATTAAATTTGCAATCTATCCTATTGATCATGTTGTCTATGCAAAAAACCTTTCTTGATAATTCAGCTTCAGTGGTCCACTCATGACTCATGATAGCAAAAAGATTTTGCATATCTTGATGATCAAGAACTTCTTTAGGAGAATCGAAGGATGGTTTCGAAGGTGGTTTGGGCTGGGTCAAATAATTTGTGGCATTTCCATAATCTTCAAATAGATCATCTTCGATTTCAAATGGGAACTCTAAGGGTACTTCCTCTTTCTCCTCTAAAGTCTCAGGTTTGTTTACAAGAGGTTCAATTGAGGGTTTAGTTTCCTTGGAAACTGAGGGCTTAGCTTCTCCTTCTTCAGGAAACTCCTCATGGACTCCGGTGTAAGGAGTGTTCTCTAAGATTTTTCTTAAGAACATCTCTACCACCAAGTGCAGAGAGATGAAGGATTGAGCCTCCGGATGCTAGATCAAGGTGATGAGCATCATGTCTTCCTAATCCAGCATACATGTGCTGTAATAGCACTGGTCTGGAATGGCCAAGTCGGGTCCGGAATTGACTAAATCAAGGAAATGAGCCCAGGTAGCACCTAAGGTTTCTCCTTCCTGTTGACGAAAAGTCATCACCTCGACTCGAAGTTTAGTTACTTGGGATATAGGTAAGAAGGCTAAAATAAACTATGTGCGCAATTCTTCCCATTCTCCATTTACACCACCTTTGGTCCAAGCGTGCCACAGTTTGGCTACTCCCGTCAAAGTGAACGGAAATAACTTCCACTTAAGGGTCTCATGTGACATGCCTGGAATATTTAGACATGCACACAATTGCTCGAAATCTCATAAATGAGTATATGAGTTTTCTTTCTCATTTCCTGAGAAAGTGTTTTCTCGTACAATAGTTATGAAACTAGGTCGTAGCTCATACCCATTGGTAATAATAGGTTGAGATGATGAAGGTGGTTCCAATCGCGTACTCTTGGGAGCAGCGAATCGAAAGATAGATAGTTCTTCCATAAAAGATAGATGGGGATAAATATAGATCTTAGTCTCACTAAATCAACTACCGTTCCCCGGCAACGGTGCCAGAAAAGCTTGTTGACACCTAGGGTGGCAAACGGGAATAACCGCAAGTGCACGGTTGTCAGATGTTGCTTTTCCCTAGGAGTAGTCCTAGGTTATATCGAATCCACAGGGAACATGTGTGATAGGAGGCTAGACCTAATGATAGGGTAGAAAGAGAAGGTTCCAAATGGTAGTCTCGATAATTGTATCATATACCAAAGATTTGTTTACTATGAGCATGCAAAGTCCTAAACTCGCCCAGGGTAAGACTGGTTAGGCACCGTACATCTACAAGCTCTACGCCGATAAAACTAGACCGAACGTGGTGGAATCCAGAGGATTCTAGGACTGTCACGACCTAGAACCTACCACTACTATCCGTGGGCCTAGCCACTCATGGGTAAGATATAGCCTAAGCACCGCGTGTAATCTATAAACTTACTACTCTAACTCGGATCCAAGAACTAGAGCACTCTAACCAAGCAGTGAGACAAGCAAACAAATACTTGAAGTATAACAATAATTAAATAAGAAAGAGGGATTTGATTACCATAAAGAAGCGCAGAGGTACACCATAGAAGAGGTCGCCGACAAGCCCGGCTCCTCCTCGGACTCCTCCCCTTCTCTTCAGAGAAGTGACTCTCTCACTCTCTAATGTGTAGGAGTACTACACATTCTACTTGAGACTATCTTTTGTATCTAAGTATCTATCTCACTTAAGCTTTATAGTTTGCCCTACAAGTGAACAAGTGACCCCTATTTATAGTGTTTAGGACCTCTGGGGTACTTATAGGGGGTTTGAAGTCGGTTTGGAGCAAGTGAGGCGGCGGGCGCCCGGGGGAGGGGGGTAGGGCGGGCGCCCTATGATCCACCTCCTTTCGCATCCGACGACCTTCCATCATGTTCCCAAGTCGGTTTGGAGTCGGTTGGTACGTCGGTTACCAGTTGGAGAGGTGGTTTATGGCCCGCAAAGGATGACATGTGGGCCTATGAATTCTTGGCACATCTTTTGATCTCCCTTGGATGAAAACCGACACCAACTGGACAGCCACAAGTGCTTGGGTGACTCTCCTTCAGATTGTGGTTGTGGCAAGCCAACCGGACAGGGCGGGCGCCCTACTCAGAGGGCTTCAGGATCCGAGTGAGTTATTTCTAAGCCTTTGATGTTGAATCATTGTGCCACAACTTGTTTGGGAGATTGTGACACGGATCCATGACATGGCAGAGTGCAGATGGCACCAAGTGGGGGGGCAGTGGGCGCCCTGTCCAACAGGGCGGGCACCCTGTGACTTGACACCTACGTGGCTCCCATCACTTGTAATGCTCAAATATGCCTTGGTTTGCATCATTTTCACCTATTTTGCACCTGCACCCATAATTCTCCAAGTTCAAGTGGAAGCAAGTAAAATTCAAACATAATATGCCTCTTTTCCATGAAGTTTGTCACTTTTATCTTGTTATGTTGACGCTATTTTGAGGTGTTAGCAGCCATCAACAGACACTTACTATCTAACCACATGTTTAAGTGTTGTGATTACAAGTGTGGTTGAATGATCAAGTGTGGAGCTATGAAGGCATCCAAGTCATTGGTGTAAACCCATCAACATGAAGATCAAATGCTTCTACACTTGGTGCAAGGGATGGAGCTCAAGGCAAAGGTGAGACTTATAGGGCTCTTTCCATTTTGGTGACCAAGACACTATAGAGAGTGTGATCACATTTAGGTTAGATGACCGTACTATTAAGGGGGAAGAAACTTCGTTTACAACTTCGGTCATCTAGTGCCTCTAGTTGGTATAGTTGAGCATATGAATTTAGATCCAGAGCACTAACCTAAAACCTTGCAAATTGACTAAAAAACAAGCTAACACTCGTGCCTAAGTGCTCATACACTTGGTTGTTAGCACCTTGAAGCAACGTAGTTGAAGAGAGGACAAAAATAGCTCTCAGACGTGCACCGGACGCTGGGTGTGTCCGGTGGGTGTGCACCGAACGCGTCTGGTGCATCCAGAGCCTCTCTAGAACTTCTCTGAGTAGACACCGGACGCTGGAACATTAACTCCAGCGCGTCCGGTGATGTTTTAGGAGCGTCCAGTGAGGAAACGTGCTTTCTAACTGAGTGAAAGCACCGGACGCTGCGGGCGTCCGGTGACCTAACAGCGGACGCGTCCGGTGCCACATGAGCTCTCTGGATGCTCTCTGTTCTTGCACCGGACACGGGCGTTGGAACGTCCGGTGTGATGACTCCGCGTCCAGTGAGTTGGCGCCTGCGGGAAGTTTGAAACAGCTAGTGCATGTGTCAACGGGCAGTACACCGGACAACCACTGGACGCGTCCGGTGCAAACTTAATCAGCGTCCGGTGTGGACGCAGAAATTGTAAAATGGCTAGTTTTTCACCCTCACTTATAAATAGCCGATCAACCAGTTTTAGGAAGCTCTCTTGCGCATTTCATTCATTGCTAAGAATCTCTTGAGCCTCCCAAGCCTTTCCCACTCACTCTAGAGCTTGATTCTCATCCATAGTGAGTTAGGGAGTGATCCAAGTGCATTGTGTTCATCTAGATCATCTTTGGGCACTTGTTGATCGTTGTTGCTGCAGATTTCTTCTATTCTCTTGGTGATTGCTGTCACCTAGATGGTCTTGGAGCAGCGGAGGAGTTGGCAGAGTAGGAGATTGTATCCGGCCACTCCCGGAGGTCTTTGTGAGGGGTTTGCACCTTTCCTGACGGAGAGCCACAAGGTAGCCTAGTGGATTGCTCATGTCATTGAGTTACCTTACTCATGGTATGTTCTAGTGATGCTCATTTGTTGAGCTTGACATTGGTTGTCAATTAGCCATTGAATCACCGAGTAGTGGTCGACACAACGGGGACTAGCGTGCCGGCAAGCTTGTGAATCTCAAGATAAATTCTTTGTCTCCCATGTGTTGGCTTTGGACTTCATTTGGACCATCACCTTCGTGTGTATTGGTATCTCTTCCGGTGATTGGTCATCTACTCTACTTGGCCGTATAACCACTCTCACCTCTCTCCCTTTACTTTGAGCAATTTACTTGTGTAGTGGTAGTGTTTTGTAGCTTGTCCACCTAGGAGTAGTGTAGCTCCCACATAGGATAGCTTGTCTGCCTTAGAGACTCTAATCTAGAATGATTAGGAAGGCTTGCATTTTGAGTAGGCTAGCGCAAAACTCGCTTCGCCTTTTGTGTTACTAACTACTTGGTCAAGTGTTGGTTGTAGAAGTTTTTAAATAGGCTATTCACCCCCCTCTAGCCTCTTTTGGACCTTTCACCTGGGCCACCCAAGAGTCCCCCGACACGCTGAGACTGCTAGATATAGGCCCTGTTTGGATCCCAGGGCTAGAGCTAGTTTGAGCTAGTTTGAGCTCAACTAGCCCAAAAGTATCCAAACAAGAGGGCTACAGTGGGTTATTTGTAACTAGCCCACCCCAAAAAACTAGCCCCTCCAAGAGGTGAGTATTTGGGCTAGTTCTGGTGGGGACCATGCTTTTCTCTCACATCTATCCATACCATGGTCAACACAAATGATTGGAAAAGTACTTTTTCTATCAATCTAACCCTTGCATCCAAACAACACTTGAGCTAGAGCTAGTTAATGGCTAGTTTGTAGCTAGAAACTAACTCTAACCTCTAGCACAGCTAGAGGATCCAAACAGGGCCATAGTATCGAGCCACCAAGGTCACCACACTATCTTGGGAGGGTGTGGGCCCAACAGCCCATACCTCCCTACACTATCCGCTACTGGCGTTGTCCAAGATAGTCAGTCATCCAGATCCTGCCTGAACGGGAGTGAGTGGTGTGCACGAAAGGTCACATAACACGGTTCTCTCAACATACTAGTCCTTAGGGGAACTTGATAGGACATCGAATCAGAGGTAATCAACACCCCCGTGCTTCAGCAGGATCTCTATCCCAAGGACTTGTCCTAGAGAGAATCACCTTCCTAGGATCTACTTATCTCGCGAGTCATACATACCCATCACAGGTACCTCACACGGGGAATACCCAGGTTGCACTCCCCCCAACAAGACTTGCCCCAAAGGTCATGGATTCATTTCCAGTCAACTCAACTCTCACCACACACCCAAGACGCACGATAAGATCTCCCCAAGTGGTTATCACATTATCGAGACCAAGTGCCTTAATCTTATTCCATTCAATTTCACCACCAAGCATCACATCACATATATAATGCATAGTAGAGATAATTAATAGTAGTAAGCATGCATCTAGCCCGACAACAAGTGTGCAAGGGAAAAGTTGTGTCAAGGTAGAGGCTCCAAGCGATACTACCGGGCATCCCTAACTTAGTTCATTGTATAAAGTAAAGCACTACCAACTATATTACTGCATGTCTAATAGAATTCTGCGAGGTTGCACCTGTTGGATGGTCATTTCCAATATCCTTAGTATACTTGTAGTTGTCCTCGTCTGGTTCATGGTTTTGATTACGTTCTCTTCCTTCAACGGGTCATGATCCAACCAGCTTTATCCTCGATGCAGCTACCTTGCGAGAGTGGCACACAAGGAAAGAGATCAATCATCACACTAAAAAACAGCAAGACAGAGAAGAAACAATAACATCGAAAGAACACAAAGGGAAAACGACTTAGCCCTCTCGGCAGATGTCCCATCCCTCAGCCAAAGAAACAGGAGCAGGTTGCTTAAGCGTAAGCTTACGTCATAGCCTAGCCAGTACTTCTCGGGCCGATCATGTCGACCTATATGGTTTCAAGAAAAATGTATTAGACCCTATATCATCTTAAGCAAACACCATGGCTCGCGGTCTTTCAATCTGAGGCATCATGGAGACTAACGGAAACCGAAAGAGCGAGGTAAGAGGGAAACAAAGCAGTTCCAATCTCTCTCAATCCGCACGCCATTATAATTGATGAGAACCGTAAAGAGGATGGAATGGGAGGAAGAAGAGAAGGGGCAGCGATCTACTTCTTCTAATCCCTACGCCGTGGTAAAGACAGAGCATCAGAAGAGCAACACACCAAGGATTCTAGTGACCAAAACACTTGTAGGGTACCTCGACCTAAGTGCACGAAATACACCAAGACATCCCTAGGGACCTTAGCGGTGCTGTTGTCACCACGAGAACCCTAAGAACGCTATGGTCTACAAGCATACAAGGGCTCAAGCATGAAGAAGCAAAAGAGAGGGGAGACAGTTCACTTTCCTTTGATCCACTCGCCATTGCAATCAACAAGAATCGAAGGAATGGAATCAAGAGAGCGATAAACACCAGACACAAAAAAGAAACTTTAGCTCTATAGCACTTTGATCCACATGTCATGGTAAAGACACGAGCTGAAGTAATTTGAACACAAGGGGCCGAAGAGGGGAGAGAAGAGCGGACCTGACATTCTCTCGACCAACTCACCATGGAACAAACGAAGGTCAAAAGAAGGGACATGGTCCTACGATCCAAAACAACTCATAGGGCACTGGGACCGTGCGACTAAGTTAGCACAAGGCTATTCCTAAGGTTCATAATGATGCGGTTGTCGCTGCCAAATCTGAAGGAACGCTATGGTATAGGTGGTATAAGCATACAAGATGGCTAGGATAAACAAGAGAGCAAAAGAGGTAAAACCCGATGGTCATAGTGAGTGCTGACGGTCCTTAACACCCCATTTTATACCATCAACAATACCTAATTTGGTCATAAAACTGACATAAACTATAGTCATAGGTTTTATTTCTAACCATTTCCACAAGTTGTGATGACTATGTGAGTGTAGGTGCAAAATAGCTATATATGTGGTACAAAGACTACATCAAATGCAAATTTGATTGCACCATGTCGAAGAGCTCATCTAGATATATGAAATGAAGTTTTGGTTCACCTGAATCAAAGTCCGGACGACAAAGTGGGTTGCAAGAGTAGTCTCGGGTAAAATGGGTGCCCAGAACGCATCCGAACTTGGAATCAGGGAAATGAGCAGGCGTTGGAAAGCTTATTCAGAGGTCTACATGCTCACAAAATTTGAGCCTGTTTGGACAAAGTTAGGGGGCGGGCGTCCTCCCTACAGGGTGGCCACCGGCCCAACTTGCCTGAAGCGACTCGTGTGAAGTCGGTTACCTCCAACCGCCATCCAGAGTGCATCCCACAAATTGACTCTTACGTCGGTGGATCTAAGGGTGGTGCCTGCCCTGCCCAAGGCGGAGCCCGCCCCCCTAAGGCGGGCACTGACTTCCTCTACCTCTACAAATACCCCTACTCAAACCGACCTAGAAAGCCTATAAATAATGGTGTAGAGCTCATTTGTAAGCATCTCATTAATATGTAGCTGAGTAGACACTAGGCGAAGCTCTGCTTCTACTCAACTTAGAAATAGAAAATAGGGAGAGAGTGACGGAGAGAGCCTGGAGGAGTGCCGGGGTAGTCGGCATCATCTCCAGCTTGTACCTCGGTGGATGCGAGTCTCCTTCAAGTGAGTCATTCTGGGATTCTTTTTGGTTAAATTACTTGGCTCTGTAAGTGTTTTACTTCTATTGTTCGTTAGTACATTGCTCATTTACTCGAGTGCTCTAGTCTATCTTTTGTATACCTAGATTAGAGTAGTAAATTATAGTGTAGGCGTGGTGTTTAGGCTATTGTTTACCAGTGTGTGCGGCTTGCTCCGCGGATGTGTTGTAGATAGCGGGTGGTGATAGCCACATCTAGTCTCTGTAGTCCACCATGTGTTTGTGCAAGTTCTTAAAGCGTAGGGCCCGAAGCTGTAACAACACAAGTTATTTTTTATGGTACTTGCTCGAAACAGAGCTAAGAGGTTGTGGGGGTATAGATCCGTATATCCGCATGGCGCTACATGGGCCACATCATCCGATCAGGCCCAAGTTGTCAAGGGCACTCCGACTACACCAAGAAGATCGCACGAATCACGTCGATTAGAGGAAGCCTTGGCGGCCAAGGACATAGCTTTCCTAATATCTAGCTGATTAGTTGCCTTACGCGACAGATCATGTAATTGGCTATACTTGGCAAAAACTGACTTATAACCTGCTCCCCGGACTATATAAGGCGAGCAAAGGATCCCCTCAAAATGACTCATCTCATATCAATACAACCCACAGAACACATGACGTAGGGTTTTACGCTCCAGGCGGCCTAAACCTATCTAAATCATGTGTCCTACACTCTTATGTTACGGTAGCCCGTCTCAAGCGCACCTCCACCGATTCTTCTACTACTGTGGTAGGTTATCGACGATATCTCATCGACAGTGGCTCGCCAGGTAGGGGTGTGCGTGCTGATTCCATGGTGGACTAGATGGATTTTTCTTCATCAACGTTGTCTACGATAACTCGAGATCTCGTGACGGTGTCCTTCATCGACGAGTCCTGCTCCGCGACAAGCGTGGCACTCAAGACGTCTATCAGACCACACTCGGAACTCACCACCAGAGCTCTCGTCGTTCCTCGCCATCCTCTTGCTGCTCGGACTCCGCCTTCGACCACACTGGGGACTCGTCGCTAGGGCTCTCATCACTCCTTGCCGTTCTCTCGCTACTCGGACTCCACTTTCGACCATGCTGGGGACTCGTTGTCGAGCTATCAACTCACTCTATACTATTTGGATCAGGGAGCTGATCTTGGGCAGCACATCAGGGGTATTAATATGTGCCTCGACGTACTCGGGGACTTTGTCAGTACCTCGCCGTACTCAGGGTCTTAATATGGATCGCTCCTGTGCTTGGGAACTGCGTCAACACCTCGCCTGCTCAGGGATCACTCCTCGCACACTGCTGTGCTTGAGGACTGCGTCTACACCTCACTTTTTCGGGGATCGCTCCTCGCACCATTGTTGGTATGAATTAACTATACTATATTAAATATTATTATTATCAATTATCCGCAAGCGCACAGATATAATGCCGATGTAGCACTTCACCCAGACTATCCCGGTTTAATATCGAACCTAAAGGAACAGTAGGTGATACAGACTAAGTTTATTGATTCTTAACCCAATGGCACAATCAATCCAGAGAATATTGAGAATAAGAAAATAGCTAGTGACTATCTAGTTCCAACAATCGGTAAGCTTTGAATAATAACGTTCTAACAGGGAAGTAACCTGAATAAGAGCAGAAATCAGAGTTCTCTCCTACCAAGTACTTATACACCTATCGATACTATCAACGGGAAGTGGACTACAGAGGAATCAACGTAGCTGTCACCTACGTGAACTACCACTATCCGGCCAATCATGGGGACATTCACAAGTAATCATAGCCTAGACACCACGTCTACACTACAAACTACTACTTCAATCTAGGATCTACCAAGATCAAAGCACTCAATATGAGTTGCAATCTTAAGAACAAATAAGAACAACTGCTTACTTGAATTAGAATGTCGAATACAAAAGTACCTTAGAACGCAGCTCTGGGCGAAAGAGCTGAATCCAGATGAATAAAACTACAAAGAAGCTCCGACAGGCCGGGGCTCCTCCGAATCTCTACTCCTGTACTCTATCTCTCTAATCTCTCTCTTGATTGCTAGCCTAGATCTAATGGATATCTATCTAATGCTTCAGGCTCTTTAGCTCTTGATCTGGCTTCCTCCAGGGGGGGTCTGGCCCTTTATTAATAGCCCGGAGGGATGAATGTGTACCGTTAGATCAAACCAATTTAACGTAGGGCTAAGATGACTCCTCATAGGCGGTTGTGGAAGACTCCAGAAGACGACGGCTAGAAACCCCAGGGGGTGCCGGCCGGCCCCCCTTAGCGCCGGCCAGCCCCACCTGTCAGGTGTTGAGGTCCCAGTTGCTTCGGGTGTCTTCTAGATGCTTCTACCTTGCCGATGACGTATGTTGCCTTCGCGTTCAAGTTTCGTGATAATTAAGCACTTTAATCCCTCTTTTAAGCTTTTCTGGATAATTCCCTGAAAAATAACAATTCACCAAAACTCATGGAAATTATTAGTAATAATCCTATTCTAATAGATATTCATGTATAATGTAGGGATAATAGATAATAAAAATTAGACATTAAAAAGTGTCAACAATTAGCCCACACTTAGGTTTTTACTCATCCCAAGAAAAAGATTGGTTTTAAGATATAAAAGTTTGGAGAGAGAATGGAACATTTAAAACATAACTTCAGAATATATTACATAAAACTAGTCTAGTCATACATGTACTGCGGAATTCAAAGTGTCTACCATGAATCTTTGAGTAGTTGGAATAATTTGCTATTACTTCGGATTAGAGTAATGCTTATGTGGAAGTGGCACCTGATTCGAAAATATGACAATTTTATTCAACGGGTTACAAAGGTTGACCAAACTTAACACAAAGACAAGTACTATATGTAGAAACTTTCTATCCTATATATGGCTCTGGTAGGACATTATCATTACCACAAAGGAGAGGCATAGCTAATTATTTTAAATTTTTGAAATAAAATCTCCAAAGACAAAACATCAGGGATTGAGTTCTCATTATTCTACTATCTCGTATTCCACAACAACTTAAGCAATCATGGGGTCCCTATAAATAGTCTCTAATAGTGACATGACTCCCAGAAAAGTGTTATACAATTTATTATTAAGTCATGAATTAAGCAGTCTTTTCCTCTCTTTAAAAGTGATTTAACATGTGAATTTTAATTAGGATTGAAACGGGAATCGAAACATATGCAATTATACTGTATTAGCTCAAACCTGACCGTGGCCGAGGCAAGGACACAGAGGAGGGAGGCGCTGGCCAGCCCAGGTAGGGCGTCGAGCGACGTGCCTCTGTGGCCCCTTGGGGCCCACTTCACTGTGCATGGTCCTGGTTCTATTGTTTTCCGAATTACATGATTTTCCCGAACGAATTGATTTCCGTGGTCGCGATGTGCCTCCCCTGTGACACCCCAGGTGTTAGTCACGAGCTAACCAGTGAGTGTGAACCTAATCAAGTTATTTCAATCAATGATCCTAATCACTATTTCATATTCATCTCCATCTACCTTGATCATTGGAGAAGTTGCATGAAGATTTAAATTGAGAATTCACATGGAATGACAAGTTATTCAATTAATTGGATTTATGGATTAAGTGAAGATGAGCATGCAAAGTCAACCAAACCTGGCAACCTCGCCCAAACAACCCTACTTGAACTCTACAACAAAAGTCCTGAAGGTTTCATGTTGAGAAAATGTCAAGAAAATACTTCAATTGGCCTAAATATCCAAATTGAGCTCTCTAATGATGTTACTTTGACCAAAGTAGAAATATTATTTTTATGCAGAATATGAAGTTTGACCTTAAACAAAAGTTACAGATCTCTTAAGGTAGAACAAATGTTATTTTTGGACCAAGTCATGATTCCATCTCTAATTGCCTCAAAAAGTGAACACAAGACAGAAGAAAAATCTGATTACAGGACTTGATTAAATCCAAAGTCTGAAAATAGTGTTGATTTCATGGCTTTCCCGTGTTCTCCAAATTTCGTTAAGTAACTTGAGTTGGACCAAATATAAAAGTTGTCACAAACTCTTTGGAGCACAACATATTCAAATTTGAGGTCAATCCGACTTCGTTTGACAAGAGTTGCCACTCGATCTTTGATCGTAATTAGGCTGTTGACAGCATCAACTTTAGAGTTAATTACCCGCTGATCCGTTTATCGTTTGGCCGAGCACTCTTAATGAAGTTGGTAGACCTTTGTGAGAGAAACAAATTTGCTTCTGTCGTCGAGGTCCGAATCTTGCTGGAATATGCCGAAACTGACCGCCCAAACGCGCCCGACAACACCCGCCAGGTGTTCGTGGAAATGGGTACGTGGCAACCAAGCTCTGGGGCGCGCTGCTCCATTGTTGGTCACTTTGCCTGCGCCCCTGTCTGCTCTCTACTCAATGAAAAGGCACCACGGCGTCCTCCACTCCTTCCTCCTTCCTTCCCACTCCTCTCTCGCCCTCCATGCTCTCGTTCCCTCTCGAACGCAGCAAGCCGAACGCCGCCATGGACGCGTCCTCCATGGATGACCTCCGAGCTCCACTGCCGGCCGCCTTCCACTCCCTCTCCTTCGCGGCCTTCGTGTCCAGCAGCTCCGCGGTCTTCAGCTCCACCTTCGGCGCCCCTCCTCCGTGCCCCTTTGCCGCCAGAGCCTCGTCGTCGCCGGAGTGTGCCGCCATGGCGCTGTGCTGCTGCTTCTCATCGCCGCCGTGGCCAGGCCTCACGAGGCCACTGGCAGCCAGTTGGCCAGGGCAGGGCGCAGCGTGCCGCCGCCGGCCTGCTGCTGCTGCTGTCCGGCCGAAGCCAGCCCCTGGCCAGGAGCCCCCTTCCTCTCCTCCCAGCGCCGGCTTCCTCCATTCCCTTCTCTGTTCTCTGTGAAACCAAGGAAGAAGAAGACTGTATCCCTCTGTGGATGACAAGTGGGCCCCACGGTTTCTAATGTGCAGCAAAATTTTCAGGATTTGTGTTGTTGTTTGAAAATCCATATCTAGCTCTAGGAAGCTCCAAAAATTGTGAAACAAGTTTTGTTAGTTTCCTTGTTAAGTTCTTTGCATGTTAGATCCAGTAAATGTGCTATGTCATTTATATTTTTGTGCTCTAGAAATTATTTTGGAAAAGTGGTTTTTAGGATTGATTAACTTGCTTTTGGCCATAATCTGAGAAATAGAAGTATAACATGTGTGATTCTAATTTTTTTAGTCTTCTAATAATATATACTAGCTCCTAAGAATATAAAACATATAGGTTGTTTACTGTTTTATTGGTGTTTCACATTAATCTTGTTAAATAGGAAATAAAGGGTTAAATTGCTTGTTATTTTTGTAACTGGAGTTGTATTTCTCCAAATGGCATGAAAATTTATTTGTAGACTCTCTGTATGATGTGTGATGTATGGTTAAAATTTCATGATTTATGGTGTATGTATGACTGAGTTGTTGATTTATCTTCTTTGGTGCATATTAAGTAGATGTAAATACATTATAAATAATATATTGTGGTAAAAATAGAAAATAGTGTTCCACTACCTTTATATGATATTGTGTTAGCCTGAGAATCAATAATATGGTCATGTTGTTTTAGAAAATGTTGAGTTTCATATTTAATTTGCTCTCCAATGCTTTATTGCATTATTGATTTGTTTATTTTGTAATAATTAAATTATGGAACCTGAGCATGTGAAATTCGTACCTTGGTCATGATTTGTAATCATCTAGCTCTCATAAAAGTTTGGGACTCATTTGAGATGTTTACCATGTAACTTAAATAATTAAATAATGGGTTTTTATGTAATAATGAGTGAATAATTAAAGACAAATGAATGCATATATGTTTCTTGTGATTCCTTAACATGCTTTGGTCTGAGATGAGTCTTGTACGACCATGTAATCATGTTTGGAGCTATCTAAATAGCTCATTCCTATGTGTGCTTAGGTGATAAATAAGGGAAAAGCATGTTTTGCTTATATGTTGAAAATGGCTGCAGGCATAGTCCCTGTTGTTGTGATGATTGACCTAGGAAAATGATGTTTCATGAGAATGTGTTCTATACAAAAGTTGTAGCTAACTTCATTGTATAGCTTGTCCTAAAGTTTCATGGTCATAGGCCTGATAGTTTTAGAGTTATAGAATTTAGAAGTCTGCTATCAGGTTTTGCCTATTTTCGGTGCAGACCTGAATGTTTGCTTTGTTTGACCAATTTATGCTTTGAATCACCTCTTGGTGATAATAAAGAAGTTGTAGTAGATTTCATTGGCTTTCCAAATTGTCTAGAATCATCCCTTTTGATGGTCTAGATCCATAGTTATGATTGTTTGAGTTGGGAGAACAGAATCTGTCTAAGTCTGGACAGAGCTGTATTCTTTGTGTTGTTTGACCTTTATATAAATTAAATCATCTGAAGAGGATAATACCAAAGTTGTAGACAATTTCAATAGCTTTCCAGAAAGGCTTAGATCACCCTGGTTGGATGTATATAGCTTCAGTTATGGTTAAATCTTTTGCTTGCTGTCCTGCTGTCCTTAAACTGCATATGTGAGACTAGGATTTGCTTTCATGTTGCCTTGCTTGGTGGCATTGTTAGCTCATGGTTCAGTGATGCTAGATTAACATGTCTTGTATTACTTTCTCTTATTCATACATGTGCATTTTGCATCTCACTTAGGTACGCTAGATGATGAACACGTGAACATGAAGGACATGATGATGGAACTAACCACAAGACGGTGTGGTGGACTAATCACGAAGGTGGAAGGACTAATCGAGTGCTTGGATGGGAAATGCTCGTCGAACAAGTGTCATCTAACAAACACTAACTTAGTGCTGAACCCCAGGCAAGCCCCGGAGCATCCCTAAGCCTCCACCTATCTCTTTTTATAAATGCACCGGTCTTTATTAAATCGTATGTTTGTGCATTTAAGTATAGGAGTTGGTTTGAAACCGTTGCTGCATATCTACCTTGTCTACTATATATGTGAACCTGATACTATTACTAGACAGGTGACCGATCTTATGCTTAGCCCTGCTTAGACCGGTAGAAGTCGGGTGATTTCCTGTCATCCGCGAGAAAGTCGGGTGATTTCCTGTCATCCGCGAGTGTAGGTGGTGACTGACGAGATCCACATGGTTGGCTATATGTGTCACCATGCCACAATGAAATAATGAGAGAATCAAGGCTAGGTAGCGGGGAGCTGCATGACATGGGTCATGTTGACTTCGGTGCTGCTTGCGGCCGACTAGGACTGAGGCCACCAGACATCAATTGAGATTGAAAGACGTCGTCACATAGCTGGCCGGATAAGTCGTTCCGACCGCTAAGCCGAGTATTTCTTTCTGAGCCGGGAATTGGGTGTGATAAGGCAGACATATTCTGGAGGTAGGAAGGATGTGCGGAGACACCATCTTACCAAGGGCAGGTCAGGGACCTGATGCATCCTGGAAGTGGGTTTGTCTCTGAGAATATGGGCCCCTCCAAGCCCGCGATACATTATGACTCAGAAAGATTTAACGGTGACCCAAGAAGCCAGTGGCTCGGCTGACAGGGTTTGTGATTGGCATATTTGCCAGCTGGTACAATCGATTCGAATCGCCATCTCTCCTGGTTAGTGAGAAACTGAACTGATCTTCTGGTGAGGTAGAGGTTAACAACTTGAACGTGATTATTGGTGAGATGAGGCTGATATCTGTGGATATCGGAAATCATATGGTTTTATTGATTGCTATAATATCAAGTGATTGTTTAGTATAGCTGCAAACCTTAGCTTAAAAGCTTAACTGAAATCGAAGCTGAATCACATCTAAAACTTATAAGTTGAGGAACTATTGTAGTAATGCTTTTTATGCAAAATGTTGCTATCCTCTGAGCTCCACCAAATAAGCTTGCATATTCTTGAGAGTCTTTTTATTTACTTCCTGTCGGGTAAGTCTAGCTGAGTACAATTGAGTACTCAGGGTTTTATTCCCAATGTTGTAGGAGGAATGCTTGGTTGACTAAAGAGTTACTTCTATCCTTCGGGAGAGGAAGACTAGACCTTGGGCAAGGTCATGTTATCTGTCTCATCTATGTTGCTGTGACTGGTCGGTACTTGGCACTGTATTATGAAATTAAGCTTATGTAAAACGATTTCGTTTCCGCTATTGAACTTTTATGTAAAAGTTTATCTTGTACTCTGATGTATTTGAAATATGTGTGATCTATGTATCATGTGTATGTGTACTGCTGAGTTTCTGCGATCCTTGGGGTATGTACTGTGTAAAAGTTTGAAATCCTTCGAGATTTCACGGACTACCGGGTTTATATTGGCTCAAGTATGGCTTGATAGCTGGGAAAACAGCTGTCGCTGTACTTGTGCTCGTATAAATTGGTCGGTTCTGTTACATCCCCCACACTTGTTTTCCTGTATACTTTTCTGCGCAACATGTGGAGACAACATGCGTACCAAAAATAGAGAGTAGAGTAGATAAAGAAATACTAAAACATTAATATTATAAAAGATAAGGCACTTTATTCATTAGTAATAGTAGATAACTTGACAAATGCTTTACTAACTGAGCTAACGACTGCCCTAGCTCATTAGGCTTTGTCCTAATAAAATATATGACCCAAAAGACTTAATAATATAATTGAACCTAACACACTTGTGCCTTATTATATAGATAATTAGGGCAACTTAAGGCTTCTCTTTCTTTGTGAGATCCATGATCTCTTTCTTAAGCTTCTCAATCTCTTCTTCAAGCTTATCTTTGTCGCGTTTGAGACTGCGGATTAACTTGACATTGGTTCCTATCTGTTTAGTCATGTCGCCCATAATCTTAGTCCTCATATCATCAGTCTTCTCTAAGCCTTTAATAGAATTAGAGAGGCCTTCAATCCTCTCACTGAGAATCCGTAGAGAGAGCGGAGGCTGTTTAGGACATTTGTCTAGTGCTAATGTTGATGCAGCCCTCTATCTCTTGGGCGGAGGTGGTATGAAATCGGTATAGCGGACTTGGCCTGGACGTGCACGAACTCCATTGATGGCATGGCGAGCAGTGGTGTATTTCGCACATACCAGTGTTTCATTCTTGTTGGTCTTGACCGACCGGAGTCGTTCATTGTCCCTAAGTGAAAGAAGCGGGGTCCCTCGGGAAATAGCGATCTGCTTTCCCTTGGTACCGTCTTCTAGTAGCAGCCTTGTGGGTGGTGATGGCTGTTGGTATAAATTAACTGCACTCTATTAAATATTATTATTATCAGATTATCCGCAAGCGCACAGATGTAATACCGATGTAGCACTTCACCCGGAGGTTTTAAATATCGTATCCATAGGGAACAGTAGGTGATAATGACCAAGCCGATGAACTTAACCCTACAATTAGGCTAGATAATATTAAGAAAGAGGAAATAGCTATAGACTATCTAGTTCCAACAACCGGTAAGCTTTGAATAATACTGTTCTAACTGGGTAGTGACCTGAATAAGAGCAGAAATCAGAGCTCTCTCCTATCAAGCACTTATACACCTATCGATCCTATCAATGGGAAGTGGACTACAGAGGACTCAACGTAGCTGTCACCTACGCGATCTACCACTATCCGGCCAATCAGGGGACATTCACAAGTAAACCTAGCCTAGGCACCATGCCTACACTACAAAATACTACTTCAATCTATGGGGTCCGAAAGATCAAAGCACTCAATATGAGTTGCAAACTTAAGAACAAATAAGAACAACTGCTTACTTGAATTAGAATGTTGAATACAAAAGTACCTCAGAACGCAGCTCCGGGCGAGAAAGCAGAATCCAGAAGAATACAGCCATGAAGAAGCACCGACAGGCCGGAACTCCTCTAGAATCTCTACTCTCCTACTCTATCTCTCTAATCTCTAAACAAGACTAGATCTAGAAGAACTAGTCTCTCCTAATTGCTACAACTAGATGAACTAGAACTAAAACTAGATCAACTAGAGGGACCCTAACCCTAATTTATGTAGAAAATATGAAGCATCGGGGTGTAGAATGCCTCTAGGACGGGCCTTGGGGCGTCATTATATAGACCGAGATGGAGTAGAGGGCAAGGAACCGCCACGTCATCAATCCGCGTCTCATGTTATGTGCACCGCCGGATCAAACCGACCTTAGATCGACGTAGGGATGCTTTACTTAGGTGCCAAGGAAGCGTGGGAGGAAGACTCCAGAAGGGGAGCGCCGCCCCTTGACCTAGGGCGCCGGGCGGTGTGCCTAGGGGGCCGGCTGGCCCCATCTGGTGGGCTTTGGGCCCCGCCTCTTCTCCGGTGTCTTCTAGATACTTCTAGTAGTCCAATACGCGATGTCTTCGTCAGTGACATGTTTCGTGACTTTTGAGCACTTTAAACCCTCTTTTAACCCTTTTCTAGAATACTCTCTAAAAAATATGAAATCACCAAAACTCATGAAAATTGTCAGTTAAAACCCTAGACAAGTGTGTATTCATGTGTCCTTTCATGTCTAAAGTTCTTATAAAAGTTGACATTATCCACCGTCAACAATGGCAGAGCAGGCTGAGCTTGCGCGTAATAGACTTGCTCGTATTGCTGAGGCACCGTAGCGATGTGCTTCGGTGGCACGATGGCGAGAGGTTTCAGCTGCGCGAGGACGATGGCCTTCGAGTCATCGCTTGGGATCTTGTCGAAGTCAACGCCGATGATCGCTTCGTCTGCCATTGCTGTTAGATCTAAACTAGAGAGTTTCTCTGGAGGAGAGAGCAGGCTATTGATGGGATACAATTGAGGGAGGTATAGGTGCGTATTTATATGGGTTTACAGGATATAGGATGAGGTCAAATCTAGGCTGTACAGGGTTCGTACGACAGAATATCTGCACACGATGGGATCCTACGGGAATGTGCTTAGGAAGGGTGCAGAAGGACAAGGAAACAAGAGACGGGACGAGAGGGGGCAGGGGGCACCGTCCGGCTCCACTAGGGCGCCGATCGGCCCCACATTGCGGCCTCCCAGGGTAGCCGTGCTCGTGGTGCCTCTAGACTCTAACTACTTCCTGTTGGTTGCGATGCGCGATAGTTTTTTGTAACGGACGATGACGGGACTAATAAGTTGGTAATTGGATAATGTCTAGCCCACCAACAACCTCTGAATTAAATTGTTCTAAAAATAATTTAAGTCGGTGACCATTTACCTTGAATAACGTACCTTTGTGTGTTTGTAGAGTTACTGCTCCATGTGGCGACGAATTCACAACCGTAAATGGTCCTTCCCATTTGCTTCGTAACTTTTCATTCCCGAATAATTTAAAACTGGAATTAAAAAGTAATACCTTATCTCCTGGTGCAAACTCCTTCTTCTTGATCCTCTTATCATGCCATCATTTTGTTCTTTCTTTGTAAATCTTTGAATTGTGATAAGCTTTTTCTCTCCATTCTTCTAATTCTGATAGTTGCATCTTTCTCTTTTCTCCAGCGGCTTCAAAGTCCATATTCCATCTCTTAATAGCCAAGTAAGCCTTATGCTCTAATTCCACCGATAAATGATAGCTCTTACCATACACTAGCTGATAGGGTGACATGCCCAAGGGTGTCTTGTAGGCGGTCCGATATGCCCAAAGTGCTTCGGGTAACCGATCCTTCCATGCAGTACCCATCTCATTTACTTTTTTCTGTAGAATATTCTTGATCTATTTATTTGATGTTTTTGCCTGGCCACTTGTCTGAGGATGGTACGGAGTAGCGACATTATGACGGATTCCATGAGCTTGCAAGTATCGGTGAAACTTATTATCAGTGAAATGTGTTCCTCCATCACTAATGACCATTCTTGGTGTCCCAAACCTTTGAAATATAATCTCTTCAAACATCTTCTTTGAATGTTTGGAATCAGCTTTCATGCATGGCATAGCTTCTACCCACTTGGATACATAGTCAACTGCCAGCAGAATATATTCATAATTTCTTGATTTCACAAATGGTCCCATGTAATCAATTCCCCAGACATCAAAGAGCTCGATTTGGAGATTTTTGGTGAGTGGCATAGCATCTCTTGCATTGATATTTCTGTGCCTCTGACATGATCCATATCTCCGGACAAAATCTTTGGTATTTTCATACATAGTTGGCCAAAAGAACCCACTCTGCCAGATCTTAGCATAAGTGCGGAATGCCCCATAATGACCTCCATATAGTGATGCATGGCATTTCTGAATGATTTGCATGCCTTCTTCTACTGGTACACATGTTCTAAGTAACCCATCTAAGCAAATTCTGAAGAGGTATGGTGGATCCCATATGTGGAGACGACTTTCATAAATGAGCTTCTTTTTATTTTCCCCTGGTGGTACAAAACCTGCAACCATAAAGTTGACAATATTCACGTACCAAGGGTCTAACTTGGTCACTTTAAACAACATGTCATCTCTTAATGAGTCATTAATAGGTAATTCCTTAAGTTTCTCAAATTGCATTCTAGACAAGTGATCACTTCTATCTTTTATTTCTAAGTCAAATTCTTGAAATAACAGAATCCATCTTATCAAACGAGGTTTAGCATCTTTCTTAGTGAGCAAATATTTTAAAGCAGCATGATCAGAATAGACAATTACTTTTGCTCCTACTAAGTAAGATCTAAATTTATTAATAGCAAAAACAACAGCTAGGAACTCTTTTTCAGTTGTTACATAATTTAGTTGTGCTCCTATCATAGTTTTACTAGCATAAGCAATTGCATGATGCTTCTTATCCTTTGTTTGTCTTAATACTGCCCCTACAGCATAATCACTAGTATCACACATAATTTTAAAAGGCAAAGACCAATCAGGGGGTTGAATGATTGGTGCCGATGTAAGTGCTTCTTTAAGAATATTAAAAGATTTTAAACATGCATCATCAAATTCAAAAGGAACATCCTTACCTAATAAGCTAGTCAGTGGTCTATCAATATGTGAAAAATCTTTTATAAATCTACGATAAAAACCACAATGACCAAGAAAACTTCAGATTCCTTTTATATTAATAGGTGGAGGTAGTGTTTCAATTACTTCAATTTTTGCCTTGTCTACCTCTGTACCTCTTTTAAACACTAGATGTCCTAGCACTATTCCTTCTCTAACTATAAAATGACATTTTTCCCAATTAAGGACTAAGTGCTTTTCTTCACATCTTTGTAAAACCTTATCTAGATTTTCTAGAAAATCATCAAAAGTTTTTTCATAAACTGAAAAATCATCCATAAAAACTTCCATGATTTCTTCTATCATTTCAGAAAATATAGACATCATACATCTTTGAAAAGAAGCAGGTGCATTACATAATCTAAAAGACATTCTACGATAAGCATAAGTTCCATAAGGACATGTAAAAGTGGTTTTTCTTTGATCATCAGGGTGGATAGGAATTTGGTGATATCCAGAATAACCATCAAGGAAACAAAACAAAGAATTATTTGCTAAATGCTCTAACATCTCATCAATGAAGGGTAGCGAAAAATGATCTTTCTTTGTTGCTTTATTAAGTTTTCTATAATCTATGCACATTCGCCATCCAGTGACAGTTCTCTAGGGGTATTAATTCATTTTTATCATTTTTAACTACGGTCATTCTACCCTTTTTAGGTACAACTTAAACAGGGCTTACTCACTCACTATGTGGCACAGGATAAATAATCCTAGCACGCAAAAGTTTTAAGACCTCTTTTTTAACAACTTCCCTCATCGCATTATGAAGCCTACGTTGGGGCTCTCTACAAGGTGTAATTTCCGGATTGGTTGCAATACTATGGGTGCATAAAACAGGGCTAATCCCCTTAAGGTCTTGGAGTGAATAACCAAAAGCAGCACGATGATTTCTAAGGCAGTTATTAGTCCAAAAGATTTTTCATCAGAAATTTTATCACTTATAATCAAAGGAGAATTTTGATCATCATTCAGAAAAAGATAATTGAGACCAGAAGGTAGTTGTTTAAGCTTAATAGGAGGCTTAAGTGGCTCTAGTAATTCATCCAGAGGTTCAGGATCAATAGGATTCTCCTCCTCTTTATTAATGAAGAACTGGGTATCATCTTCTAAATCAGGTTCAATAAATTCTTCAAATGACACAGACTTAATCTCTTCTATTGGATTTAACTCAGAAAGTGGCTCTGTCATAACTTTTAATGCATGTGTTATAGGCACAGAGAGATTAAATCCTTTCCCAAGTTTAATATCTAAATTGCCCGTACAACCTTCTCGCATAAGTTTTCCTATTGATAATCCAATCATTACATCAAAATCCCAAACATCAAACATATAAAAATTCAGCAAAATTCAGAATTCATTAATCATAATAGGAAGAGCACATAAAACTCATAAACTAGGAATAATACGTCCCGAATAACTTTTCAATAATTTATTTTTAGGAATTAATGCCATATCTTTCAAGAATTTTTTAGCAAATGTAAGAGAAATGATATTGACACCTACCACTGGGTTATAAAAGGCATCAAAAGGATATGCATCAATTTGACATTTAATAGTAATGGCAGGAGAATTTAAATGAATTATATCATTTGAATGTTCAGATTCTATCAACCACTCATTACTCATAACAAAAATCAATTCTCTTGTTATTTCTCTAAGAAATTTTAAATCAGCAGGATGTGAAAAATTTAAATTTTTAAAATTCATAGATTCTTGAGGTTTCATAATTTTATGATAATATGAGGTATTTCCATAATCATCAAAAAGTTCATCCTCAAATTCAAGCATGATATCAGAAATTGGAGTTATCTCCTTCTCATTAGACAGTTCAGGTTCTAATTTAGCTAAAGGTTGAGATGAATCAGACAAAAGTTTAGATTTAGGTAACAAAAGTTCATCTTCTAACAACTCTTCTTTTTCTTCAAGAAGATCATTTAAAATATTAGTAAGAATAGTTTTAGCATGTGTAGATGTAATATGCATAAATGCTCCACTCGTGGTCAAGATAAGGTATCTTTTATTTTTATCATTAAGGCCTAAAAAGAAATGCTGCAAAATCATAGGTTCTGGTAAAGCAAGATTAGGTCCAGAATTTACAAATCCATCGAAACGTTCCCAAGCCTTGCCTAATGATTCGTTATCTAATTGTTTAAATCCTATAGTTTCAAAGCGAAATTTAGCGACTTTCTCGATAGGGAAAAATTTAAGACAAAAATTAGCACGCAATACTTCCCAAGTTCCTTTACTACTCCCAACATGGCGATTATACCATTTCTTCAATTTTCCCGTTAACGAAAACGTAAAAAGTTTCCATTTTAAAATTTCATCTGCTATACCCTTAATATGTAGACATGCACATGTCTGTTCAAAATCAGTTAAATGGGAATAGGGGTTTTCATTAGAACTACCGGAAAAAATATGTTCCTGAACTAACTTATTTAACCCCGGGCGTAGCTCATAGCTAGATGATGTAATAGGTTTAGATGATTCTTTTGGCTGGAGATAGGATCCCGATGGTACTCCGTATTGATATAAAAGTTGGGATATGGGTTCCATATTTAAAAAGGTAAAAGATAAATGTATAATACAAGATTAAGACGAACTAAAGTCAAAATTAGCAAACCGTTCACCGGCAACGACGCCAGAAATGCTTGTTGGTATAAATTAACTCTACTCTATTAAATATTATTATTATCAAATTATCCGCAAGCGCACAGATATAATACCGATGTAGCACTTCACCCAGACTATCCCGGTTTAATATCGAACCCAAAGGAACAGTAGGTGATACCAACTAAGTTTATTGATTCTTAACCCAATAGCACAATCAATCCAGAGAATATTGAGAATAAGGAAATTGCTAGTGACTATCTAGTTCCAACAACCGGTAAGCTTTGAATAATACCGTTCTAACTGGGCAGTAACCTGAATAAGAGCAGAAATCAGAGTTCTCTCCTACCAAGTACTTATACACCTATCGATCCTATCAACGAGAAGTGGACTACAAAGAAATCAACATAGCTGTCACCTACGCGAACTACCACTATCCGACCAATCAGGGGACATTCACAAGTAATCATAGCATAGACACCACGTCTACACTACAAACTACTACTTCAATCTAGGAGCTACCAAGATCAAAACACTTAATATGAGTTGCAAACTTAAATAAGAACAACTGCATACTTGAATTAGAATGTTGAATACAAAAGTATCTCAGAACGCAGCTCCGGACGAGGGAGCTAAATCCAGACGAATATAACTACGAAGAAGCTCTGACAGGCCGGGAGTCCTCCGAATATCTACTCCTCTACTCTATCTCTCTAATCTCTCTTGATTGCTAGCCCTTTATTTATAGCCCGGTGGGATGAATGTGTACCATTGGATCAAACCGACTTAACGTAGAGCTAAGATGACTCCTCAAAGGCGGTTGTGGAAGACTCCAGAAGACGGCGGCCAGAAACCCTCGGGGGTCACCGCTCGGCCCCCCTTGGCGCCGGCCGGCCCCACCTGTCAGGTGGTGGGGTCCCGGTTGCTTCGGGTGTCTTCTAGATGCTTCTACCTTGTCGATGACGTATGTTGCCTTCGCGTTCAACTTTCATGATAATTAATCACTTTAATCCCTTTTTTAAACTTTTTGGATAATTCGTTGGAAAATATACAATTCACCAGAACTATGAAAATTATTAGTAATAACCCTATTCTAATAGATATTCATGTATAATGTAGGGATAATTGATAATAAAAATTAGACGTTAAAAAGTGTCAACAACCATGCTGTGCTCGTAGACCGCGTCTACACCGTCAACACCTCGCCTACTCGGGGACTACGTCTACACCTCGTCTGCTCGGGGAACGCTCCTCGCACCATGGTGTGCTCGGGGACTGCATCAGCGCCTTGCCTGCTCGGGGATCGCTCCTCGCACACTGTTGTGTTCGTGGACTGCATCTACACATTGCCTGTTCGGGCATTGCTACGCACACACTGCTACACTCGGGGATTGCGTCTGCACCTCACCTGCTCGGACATTGCTCCTTGAACCATGCTGTGTTTGGGGACTGCGTCTACACCTCGCCTGCTCGGTGATCGCTCCTCGCACCATGCTATGCTCGGGGACTGCGTCTACACCTCGCCTGCTCGGGGAACGCTCCTCGCACCATGCTGTGCTCGGGGATTGCGTCTGCACCTCGCCTGCTCGGGGATCGCTCTTGGCACCATTCTGTGGTCAGCGACTGTGTCTGCACCTCGCCTGCTCGGGGATCGCTCCAGACACCATGCTATGTTCGGGGACTGCGTCCACACCTCGCCAACTCAAGGACTACGTGGAACACGTCATTTCAGCGATGACGGCAGCATCAGAGTTTTCCAGCTCATCCTGCTACAAGACACTACATCACCTTACAGTAATCTCGAGGACTAAGTGGATACACTTTACCTAGCGGTGAATATATTTGCTCTTTCTGAGGCAAAAGTGGATACACTTCACCAATGAGAACCCCTTTTTCAAAATTTTTTGAGCTCCTTACATCTCGTGGTCAAGCAACTCCAGAGACGACGTGTCAGCAAGGATCTGCACCTCGCGGCGAATGCAAGGTGCTCGGGGACTAACTGTGGGGGTATAGACCCGTCTACCCTATGGCGCTACATGGGCCTATGAGGGTATAGACCCGTATACCGGCACGACACTATATGGGCCGCACCATCAGAGGCGGCCCGACCCAGAAGACGAAGACGTGCGACGCAAAGCACTGTACCGTACTGTTTTTTTACCAAATTGGATACTTTACTTGTAAATTTATCCCTTCAGACTATATAAGGAGGGGCAGGGATCCCCTCAAAATAACCCAACTCATCTCACAACAATACAATCCACAGAACACATGACGTAGGGTATTACGCCTCGTGACGGCCTGAATCTGTCCAAATCGTATGTCCTAGCTCTTTGTGTTACGCTCGCTCGTCTCAAGGGCACCTCCACCGATTTATCTATTACCGTGGGCATACCCCTCAGTAGACTATCGACGATATCTCGTCGACAGTGGCGCGCCAGATAGGTCTGAATCCATGGCGGTCAAGATAAAAATCTTCTTTACCACCGTCATTGGTGGTCTGCCACGGACGTCCTTCACCATCAACATCGTCTGCGCTGATCCAAAGTCTCGCGGCGTCAACCTTTTATCTTCACCAAACTGAGATTTGACGCAGCAGCCTACGACGCCACCAGCACTCACCGGCTTGTCGACTATGTCGCGGAGCTCGATCTAAAAGAATATATGGAATTTTCTTCATCGGTGATCAGAAGCTTGATCGTGGCAATCTTCGTACCACCACACGTGCGTTTATGCATGTATACATGCACGAAGGATCAGTCCGCGTACGCTTTAGGCCTGGAGATTACGACCGATCTAGGCATCAGGGCGGTACATCCACACGTGCCCAATAAGCTAAGTCATGCTTTTACTTTCAAATTGAATATTTTCTATACAATATATTTACGTATATATTCAGATCTGTTTCCATATTTTTGCATCAATCTAATCGCCTTTCCCTCAGTAGCATGACGACGGCTCCCTCGTCATTATTGGTGGGAAAAAATCATTGCGACATCATGTACAAGCTAACCACGTGCGAGATGCGCAAGCTGACCACGTGCGAGATCATGTACGTGAAGCAAGCCCATGTCAACAAGCAAGCAAATAAAGATGCATCAAGAGACTTGTACATCGACATCAAGCACGCGAGCGCAATTCCAAATCCGAGCCTGACGGAGCCGCTAAGAAAGCTACCCAGGGAGCCATCATGCGACCCATGTCGAACCATCCAGCGAGCCACGTTAAGCCGTCTAGTGAGCCACGGCGAGTCATCACGCGAGCCATGTTGAGCCACCGGCATCAATCAAACTGAGTCTTATTTTTTATATTTTCCTACATATTTTTCGACCTCTATATATCTCCGGATATTATCTTCATGTTTCTCCAACGCCGACATAAGCCCCGACCAGACTCTGGCACCTTACATATGCCCCGACCACGATCGGGCAGTTACCGACGCTTCTACAAAAGCCCTGACCATGCTCGGGCACTCACAGAAGATTTTCTCCATCGACGACATACTTACTATCTGTCCGTTTTCTTCCCTTAACGGTTGTTAAAGTACTTTGGTAGCACACGCCTTAATCTGTGAAACCTGTCTACACCCCATAAAACTCACATCGTCACATCAATGAAACCTCTAAACCATACGCCAGGGATCCAGGTGCTTAATCGAAATAGGTCAACTATCAGGGAAAATTACATGACCTAACAAGTGCAAGAAACAGAAAATCTTATCATGCATTCTACGATCCGCTCCAAAATAACCATCATATACTACCCATTGTACATACTTACTTTGCAGGAGCTCTTCGCCGGACACTTGTCGCCGCTCCTCACCATCCTCGCGCTGCTCGGACATCGTCTCCGACCACGCTGGGGACTCGTCGCCGCTCCTCGCCATCCTCGCGATGCTCGGACACCATCTCAGACCCTGCTAGGGACTCGTCGTTGCTCCTCACCGTCCTCTCGCTACTCGGACTTCGTCTCCGACCACGTTCAGGACTTGTCGCCGCTCCTCGCCGTTCTCTCGCTGATCGGACTTCGTCTCCGACCATGTTAGGGACTCGTCGCCACTCCTTGGAGTCCTCGCGCTGCTCGGACTCCTAAATCCAACCACGCTGGGGACTTGTCGCCACTCGTCGCCGTCCTCGCGCTGCTCAGACACCGTCTCCGACCACGCTGGGACTCATTGCTGCTCCTCGCCGTCCTCACGCTGCTCGGACACCATCTCCGACCACGCTGGGGACTTGTCGCCGCTCCTCGCCATCCTCGCGTTGCTCGGACACCGTCTCCGAGCACGCTGGGAACTCGTCGCCGCTCCACGTCGTTCTCGCGCTGTTCGGACACCGTCTCCGACCACGCTGGGGATTCGTCACCGCTCCTCGCCGTCCTCGCGCTACTCGGACTTCTTCTCCGACCACGCTGGGGACTCACCGCCGAGCTCTCCTCACCCCTCCTCGCTGTCCTCTCCCTGCTCGGACACCGTCTCCGACCACACTGGGGACTCGTCGCCGAGCCATCAAGTCACTTCACGCTGTTCGGATCAGGGTGCTTTTCATGGGTAGCACATTAGAGGTCTTCATATGTGCCTCGCTGTGCTCGGGGACTTCGTCGGTACCTCGCCATGCTCGAGGATTTTCAGGATTTTCTTCTTGATCCTGCTACAAGATACTACATCTTATAGCAGGCTCGAGGACTAATTGGCTACATTTCACGAATGTAGTGCTTTCTACATGGTTACACTCCTTATTGACTAAATCATCAAACGGAGTTTAAGTGGCTACACTTCACCAAAGAGAAATTCTTTTTCAAATTTTTCTGAGCTCGTTATATCCGTCTGGTTCAGCAACTCTGAAGATCTTCACATTCCGACGAATGCAAGGCGCTCAGGGACTAGCTGTGGGGTATATACCTGTATAACCGCACGACACTACATGAGCCGCACCATTAGAGGTGGCCCAGCCCAGAAGACGAAAGTATGCGGCGCAAGGCACTGCACCGCACTGTTATTGTACCAACTTGGATACATTACCTGTAACCTTGTCCCTTCAGACTATATAAGGAGGAGCAGGGATCCTCTCAAAACAACCCAACTCATCTCACAATAATACAATCCACAGAGCACAGGACGTAGGGTATTACGCCTCACGGCGGCCCCAACTATGTCCTACGCTCTTTATGCTATGCTCGGTCGTCTCAAGCGCACCTCCATCGATTCATCTACTACCGTGGGCATATCTCTCGTTAGACTATCGACGATATCTCATCGACGGGGCCACATCATCCGATCATGCCCAAGCTGCCAAGGGCGCTCCGACTATGCTGAGAAGATAGCACGAATCACGCCGATTAGAGGGAGCCTTGGCGACCAAGAAAATAGCTTTCCTAATATCTACCTGATTAGTTGCCTTACGTGGCAGATCATGTAATCGGCTATACTTGGAAACAACCGACTCGTAACCCTACTCCCCGGACTATATAAGGCGAGCAGGGATCCCTCAAAATAACTCATCTCATATCAATACAACCCATAGAACACAGGATGCAGGGTTTTACGCTCTAGGGCAGTCTGAACCTGTCTAAATCGTGTGTCCTACGCTCTTATGTTACATTAGCCTGTCTCAAGCGCACCTCCACCGACTCTTCTACTACCGTAGACATACCCCTTTGTAGACTATCGACGATATCTCATCGACAGTGACGCGCCAGGTAGGAGGTATGCGTGCTCATTCCATGGCGGACTAGATGGATTTTTGTTCGTCAACGTCGTCTGCGATAACTCGAGATCTCGTGACGGCGTCCTTCATCGACGAGTCCTGCTCTGCGACAAGCGCGGCACTCAAGACATCCGTCAGACCACGGAGCGGGGCATCGATTCGTTATCGCTGTGGAGTATGTCCTATGCGTGGCCGTCTAGCCGACCACGCTGGTCGATGCTATGGGATCTGCCTCCAACAGGGAATGTGCAAGACAATCAAGCCTCTTGCGTTCGCATGGCCACAATTGGACCAAAGGGAGTCACGCAAAAAATACTTGCATATGCATGCCCGTGATCTCATCTCCAAGGCCACCTACAAGCAGCAAGGAAGATAGCGGACAGATCGGCAAGCTGACTAAAATATTCAAGATATTTTCCTGCTAAAGACGTGCAATCCAGATTCAACGACGATCATGATAAAAAATGCTAAGCCATGTTTTTTTATCTTCAGTAAAATATTCTATTATATATGACTTATCTTCAGATTTTTCCACGAATCTATGGGATATTTGTTAGCAGAGAATTAATCGCGCTTCTCGCTATCAACGTTCTACAGCGGCCTCAACAACAGCAAGCCTAGAGCCATCCGAGCCATCTAGCAAGCCACATCAAGACGTCTAGCGAGCCACGTCGAGCCATCATGTGAGCCACGTCGACCCTTCTAGCGAGCCACATCAAGCCATCACATGAGCCACATCGAGCAACTACTCCGAGCTGCTGGTGACGCATCGGTTAACGTGACGTCAAACAAGCTAATTCATATTTTCAGTATTATACTAAATATTCTTCGATTGCCACGTATCTCCGGATACTATCTCCAAATACCTCCGTGATTCCCCACCGTCGTCGCTCCCCGCCGACTTCCCGCTTCTCAGACTCTGCGTCCAGCCACACAAGGGGCATGTCACCGAGCACTCGTCGCTCCTCGCTCCTCGCTGAGCTCTCGTCGCTCTTAAACAGTTATTAAAGTACCCTAGTAGCACACGCCTTAATCCGTGAAACCTTGACTCTCTTGTGACGCTCCGATTCTACGCGTGCATTCAGCTCCGTGCTCTACGCTATTTCGGACTAGCGGAGACTAGGTGCTTAAACCTAACAGGATAACTGTCAGGGAAAACTACAAGACTTAAACAGAGCAAGAAATACAAATCAAGCATTTTACAATGCTGGGATGCGCTCCCGACCTTCTACATGCATTCTACTATGATTTGATGTGCTCACAAATCAACATCACGTGCTACCTATTATACATATTTATTTTGCAGGAACACGTTACGGATGCTGCTCGGAGTCCTCTCACCACACTAGGGACTCGACGTTGGGCTGTCGTCGCTCTTCGCCGTCCTCTCGCTGCCCAGACTCTGCCTTCATCCACGCTGGAAACTCGTCGCCGAGCTCTCGTCGCCCCTCACCGTCCTCCCACTCCTAGGACTCCGTGTCCAACCACGCTAGGGACTCGCCGCCTAAGTTCTAATCGCTCCTCGTCATCCTCTCGCTGCTCAGACTTCGCCTCCGACCATGTTGGGGACTTGCCGCTTGAGCTCTCATCGCTCCTCACCGTCCTCTTGCTGCCCGGACTCCGCCTTCGACCATGCTGGGGACTCATCGCTGGCTTCTCATCGCTCCTTGCCGTCCTCTCACTGCTCGGACTTCACTTTCGACCACGTTGGGGACTCATTGCCGAGCTATCAAGTCACTCCATGCTGTTCGGATCAGGGTGCTAATCTTGGGCAGCACATTGAGGGTCTTGATATATACCTCGCCGTGCTCGAGGACTTCATCAGCACCTCGCCTGGTCGGGGACTTCGTCAGAACCTTGCCTACTCGGGGATCGCTCCTGTGCTTGGAGACCACATCTACACCTCGCCTGCATGGGATCGCTCCTCGCACACTGTTGTGCTCGGGGAATGCGTCTACACCTCGCCTGTTCGGGCATCGCTACTCGCAGACTACTGTGCTCGGGGATTGCGTCTGCACCTCGCCTGCTCGGGGATCGCTCCTCGCACCATGCTGTGCTCGAAGACTGCGTCTACACCTCGCCTACTCGGGGATCGCTCCTCTCACCATGCTGTGCTCGTGGACTGTGTCTACACCTCGCCTATTCAGGGATCGCTACGCGCACACTACTGTGCTCGGGGACTGCGTCTGCACCTCGTCTGCTCGGGGATCGCTCCTCGCACCATGCTGTGCTCGGAGACTGCGTCTACACCTCGCCTGCTCGGGGATCGCTCCTCGCACCATGCTATGCTGGGAGACTGCGTCTACACCTCGCCTGCTCGTGTAACGCTCCTCGCACCATGCTGTGATCGGGGACTGCGTCTGCACCTTGCCTGCTCGGGGATCGCTCCTGGCACCGTGCTGTGCTCGGGGACTGCGTCCACACCTTGCCAACTCGAGGACTGCGTAAAACACGTCATTTCAGCGATGACGGCTGCATTAGAGTTTTTCTAGCTCATCCTGCTACAAGGCACTAAATCACCTTACAGCAGTCTCAGGAACTAAGTGGATACACTTCACCTAGCGGTGAATGTATTTGCTCTTTCCGAGGCAAAAGTGGATACACTTCACCAAAGAGAACCTCTTTTTCAAAATTTTCTGAGCTCCTTACATGCGTCTGGTCAAGCAACTCCAGAGACGATGCATCAGCAAGGATCTGCACCTCCTGACGAATGCAAGGTATTCGGGGACTAGCTGTGGGGTATAGACCTGTATGCCTGCATGACGCTACATGGGCCACATCATCCGATCATGCCCAAGCTGCCAAGGGCACTCCGACTATGCCAAGAAGATCGCACGAATCACGCCGATTAGAGGAAGGCGTGGCGACCAAAGAAATAGCTTTCCTAATATCTAGTTGATTAGTTGCCTTATGCGGCAGATCATGTAATTGGCTATACATGGAAACAATCGACTTGTAACCCTACTCCCCGGACTATACAAGGCGAGCAGGGGATCCCCTCAAAATGACTCATCTCATATCAATACAACCCACAAAACACAGGATGTAGGGTTTTACGCTCCAGGGCGGCCTGAACTTATAAAAATCGTGTGTCCTATTCTCGTGTGTTACGCTAGCCCCGTCTCAAGCGCACCTCCACCAATTTTTCTACTACCGTGGACATGCCCCTCAGTAAATTATCGATGATATCTCATCGATAGAGGTGAACAAAATTAGTAAACTCCTTCTTGATCTAGTACCCTTGCCATTAAGATCCTCTTTACCTCATCTAGTCTAAACACCTTGTTGGCGCGAATTTCGGTTCGCACTCAGCGCACCAGCGAAGCCAGAACGGTCATGCGGAGCACAGAGGAAACAGACCCAGCTAGCTTTGACAATCGGCGTGGATGAGCACCGATGAATCTCCAAGCGTGACAGTCAATTTGACCTACAATTAACAAGGAAAAAGAGTCGATCAGTAACACAATGCGGAACCACTAGTGTGTCCCGAGTGGTTCCAGATATCTGGCCCACTGGGCCTTCTCAACAGGCTATCGGCTAGAAAGCTGACATCCGATCGCACGAATCGATTATATAGATTAGGCAGAAACATCCGATTCCTTATTTAACCGATTCAGGAATAAACATGAATGAAAGCAAATTATATTAAACAGATCTAATTCGTACATCGCCTTATGCGTTGAAACATGTCTTAATCTATCACATCTATTAGTTAGGATCGACCAGATCGTTGCAGCTAATCAACACACTTGAATCAATCTTGACATTAATCGGAACACAAGACGATGCATAAAAGAAATTGGAAGAATACAACGTGCAGCAGGCAAGCGCAAACAGTATCGGCTGAACAACAGATCTGAAAGTATAGGCACCATAGACGCCTATAAAGTAAATGATGCTTTGACTCTTTGACTAATCTACCTATCCTGTCGCTTATGTCAAGGGGATCGACCGGATCGTTACAGCCCGTGACGTAAGCTAATGGTTGGATCTATTAATCAAAGACCCTCCACACAATTTACTTTATTACTTGCGTGTGGCCTATACACAATCAAGATCTGAACTAACCGGCTAATGACAAACAGATCTACTCGCCTAAACATGATAATCAATTGATATTCAATTAAGCAAGATAGATACAAAGATTTAAACCGACAAGAACAGATAAAGATTGGGCAGATTGATGATGCCTAAAATAAATAAACAATAAATAATCATAAGCAACATCGGTAACTTGATGAATCTAACGAACATGCCAAGTTAATTAGAGCCGACAACTAACCCTCAATTCAATCTAAGCATAATCTAGATCAAACGAGAATCGATAACTACTCGAATCCATCTAGCAATGCTGCATGAGCCAGAATCGTACTAACAATACATGATAAACACGAGCGTGACGGTACTTACAGCAAGCCTGCGTCCACCGGATGACACCTAACTTGTCGATGAACTCGTCAGTTCTACGTTACTCCTACTCCTAGGGTTTTTGGCCGACGGTCGGAAAAAAGAAACCGTTGTTGTATTGATTGACATCCTTTACAATGCGTTTGGGCTTATATTTATACCCAACAGCTAGAGAGAAAGTCTCAACCGAATGAAAACCCTAGCTAAAAATAAGGAAAACAATAAATTTTCCTAATTCTAAGATAAACCGGAGCCCAACCTTGCCTTTCTTGTGGGCCCCTTCCTTGTCTGCTCCTTAGTTGTCTCATCTGCAAGCTTTCGCTTATATGTGCCAATCACCCAATTGCCGCACGCTTTGACGACGTCAACACATACCCGATCCATCCTCACATCTGTTGGTAAAACTCGATTCAACTCTCAGATCGGTTATCCTGTCCTCCTGGGCACTATCCAAATTCTGGTGTAAACACATGCCCTCCAATTTTGGGATGAAATTAATTTTTTACAAGATTCCAAATCTTTTCTCGATCACTGGTATTCCTGCGTGCGCCTGACCTCCCGTGTACCGCGTCCGGATTTGTGTTACTCGACTCGATCCAATCGGGTGTATATCGAAGCGTCGTCTCGTCTCCCGAGGAAACCGCTCCTGACTATAAATCAATGCTAAAGTAACCCAATATTCCACGCATCCTTTCAAACCTTGCAGTCACTTCAATCATCCTTTGCTCCCTTCATCTTCTCCCTCACATCGCCGGAGATCCGATGGCCGGCGGTGGAAACCACAACAAGCGCCCGTCTAACGGCCCTACCGAGGGCGACGAAGGAACCAGCCGCTCCCGTCCGTGGTACATAGGCCTCCGCGCCTTCGACAAATCTTCTTCTTTGTTCTTTATCTGAATCTGCATCACGCTCATACTCCAGCCAAGGCAGAGCCCCTCGCCTAGAACTTGCTTCTGGAACCTTGGTCTTAGGGCCCTCATCTTCTTCCCCATCGTCGGCGGGCGATCATCGCCGCCAAGCAGAAGAGCATCGCCGCCTGCATCAAGAGGCATCCCAAGAGATCGAGCACTGCAGAATCACTTGCGGGATGTTGACGGTAGTTATACCATATTTTTACCCCATCAAAACCGTCTACAAGACATTCTTTCTAGAAGAAAACCATCAAACACATAGTGACTTAGGTACAAATAACTTGGTTCCACATGTACTTGTCATTATTTGGTTGCAGGCACTCAGAACAGGTACTTTTCAGTGTCCGAAAGCTCTATATGAAGGTTGGAAAACCAACCAAATATGGTCAAATGACAAACCAACTTCACAATCATTAATATCATAGCTTCTAGAGACGATGTGCAAAAGATGGGCACAATGAGTGGTTCGGCCAAACCATCCATAGGCAAGTTAGCACCACCATTGTGCTTAGAATTGCATGAAGAAGCCACCTGCAGAAGATGGGCCTTTGATTCCACCAAAGGTGGTTCGGCCGAACCCACCTTTGTGGGCCTCGAAGCTCAGCTGCACTCCAGCAAGGTAGGGAGACCTTCTAGAAAACCCTGGCTGGGCCCACATGACATAGGGGGGTCGGCCGAACCCCTCCATGGGCCCAGCTAGGTCGGTTGAACCTCCACCGCCTTCCTCAAACTGAACATGTGCTGAAAATCCTCCACCCTTGATCCTAAGGCGGTTATATGGCGGTTTGATCCAACGGTGCATGATGGAGATCACGCGGATTGATGACGTGGCGGTGGAGTAGCCCCTACTCCACCTCTTTACTATAAATACCCCTCACTCCCTCTCATTCAAGAGACGACAAGGAGGAGCTCTCCACTCTCTCTCAAGATGTAGCACTAGTAAACTGTTAGTGTTGTTAGGAGTTAGAGTGAGCCTCTGGTCTTCAGCTCTAGTCTTCCAGGGGTTCTGGTATGGTTCTAGTATGCCTTCTCTCTTTGTAAGACTTGAGTTATTTATATAGTTATCTTCTCTACTTTGCCTTAGTACTTTACTTTATTGCAACATGACTAGTTATGTTGTATTGGTTGTTAGTATAGTCATAGTTGTTTGATAGTAAGATAATGGTAGTATACCTTTGCACTGGTTCACCGCCCTTAACTCGGTGCTCTAATCAATTTCATTGGATATCGGATTAGAGTAGTGAGATATAGTGTAGACGTGGTGTCTAGACTATACGCTTGCCTATGTCTGCGACTTGTCCAACGGTTTGTTTGTGGTACCTAGTAGGGGTGACAGACCTATCTAGGCTTTGATCCCACCACGTTCGGGCTAGTTCTTAAAGCACAGGGCTTCTTGTGCTAGGCGGCTTAGCAGCCTCCTCATCCCTTTCTGTTGCTAAGCGGTTTTGTGGCCCGAAGTGCAATTGTGTATGAACATTGACCTTACTTGATATGACTTGTCTTGCTAAGTTAGAACCACAGCAAGTAGAGATAGATAATTGGAAACCTTATGCTCGCTCGTTGTCCTCCTCGCTCGCTAACCTACTCTTTTATCATTGGAACTTCTCCTGTGTGTGTCGCTACACTTATCATATATATCATTTACCCCCACTCTAGTTTAGTTGGTATATTTATTAGTAGATCATCATGGTTAGCTATCATATTCTTTAACCATTGCTTCCCTGAGGATAAATATGATACCCTAGAATACTCCTGGGTGAAATGCTCCAACGGTATTTCTGTGCGCTTGCGGAATATTCTACATGAGCTTAATAAATACCAACAAGCATTTCTGGCGCCGTTGTCGGGGAAGCAATTGGCAAAAGATTTTGATAGTAACCTTGATCTCTACTAATCCATATTACCACTAGCTATGTGGGATTACCCTTGTTCTGTTGAGTGTGGAATAAACAGGACATCAACCGTCTCGACCTTCCGATAATTTCTTTCCACAAGAAAAAAATCAGCAAAGAGCCTAGGGTGTTTGCTCATTCATGAACAATCAACAGTTCATCCCTATCATCTCACAGGTGCGTACCTGTGCAGATATAAAGAGGAGGTCGTCGTCCAAAAGCAAACTCAACCATTATGTGACGGAGCGAAAACACTCACAACATTAGAGGTAAGAATTGACAAGGAAAGAACCAAAGTGGCTGGAGCCTCCAAGGTTGGGTCGGTTGACCCCACCTTGGACCCCTTAGCCCACCAGTCAACCTCCACTACGTTGAAGCATACTTTTTGATTGGTTTGACACTTTCCCTTTCTCTTCTTTAGTGCACTCCTCTTACTTTTGTCTTCAACCCTCTAAAAAATAGCTTCTTGTCTTCACCACTCATGCTCTTATCTCTTGTAGATGAATCTTATTTATTCTATCATGCCTCCTTTTTCTATGTTAGCGTGCCTTGATTTGGGTGTACTGATCGTTCAAACGATCATACCTTTATAGTCTTTTTAAATTAAGCATGGTGCTTAGGTTAAAAAGACTACCTTAATCAAACATGACATGGTGTTAAGTTTGATTATTGAATCAAAACCTACTTGCATGGAACTTGGTTGCACTTTTGGACTAACCCCTATAGCAAGAACCTTGACATCTCTATGGGTAAGTCATAAGATCATTCAGGGAGATAGATTAAGATCCTCATGGTCAAAAGTCAAGTTGTTTGGGCAAGAAGAACTTAAATGCAACTGAGGAGGAGACTGCTACAACTCATCATCTTTAAGGTAAGTGGCCACCTTCTTAGAGTTTTCCATTTGCATGAACCTTTGAAAAAGAAGTTGACATGTTAGAATTCATCCCTGATAATGAATTGACATAATTAAAATCTACATGTCTTACTTTTTTCAATTGTTTGTATAGCTTAATCACTAGATAGGTTCTCAATTAACTAGAAGTCCTTCCTTTCTTTACCTTGGGTCCCCAAAACCCCCAATTAGAAGTGGACAGCCGAAATTCGGTGACCACTTGGGACCAAAACTAGGCCAGGCTATATAATTTTCAGAAATGCATAATCTGGTCACACTGGGCCATTCAAACCCAGGTTGGGTGACCCGTACTTGGCACAATTTGAAATTTTGGAAAATAGGACAATGTTCAGGAGCTCTTGTAGGCCACGTGACAAAAGTTTGGGGCAAATATATGGGTCGTCCGAACCATACTTTTCATCTCCCAAACTCGTCACGTTTAGGGATCACTTGGCAATTGAGTAAGAAAGTGGCCACGGACATATGACCCATTATTGGGGTCATCCGAACCACCAATGGCAACCTGGTGCCACCCTTCGGCTCCAGAATGTTGTGCCAACATTCCCCCGACGTTTTCTCACGATTTCAAAAAGAAGAACGTTAGCACTCGTCTTCTTAACCCCTTCCTCTCCTTCTTCTTCCTTCCACCTCCATTCTTCACCATTCCAGCACCCTCCTTCGACCTTAATCCATCTGAGATATCACTTTTCGAGACCCTAGAGGTCAACATGGAGGTCAAGGTGCTTGAGGTTGAGCCCTACGGAGTATACCAGCCCCTATACGTCTTCGACGCCCACCTTTCATGAAGAACCACATGGTCATTGGCGGTGGGCTAGGACAAGGGAAGATGTTGTTTCCTAGCTCACATACGAGGAGGAGGAGTAGTTGCATGAGTAGAGAAACACCACTAGCTCCCCAAAGACCACTTGGCGGAAGGATAATCCTCGATGATCAATGGGCCATCAAGGCACTTTGAGGATGACCGCACCAATCTTGAAGAAGTTCCTTTGTGTGGTTTCCACTTCTAGAAATGACAATAGTGCCTTAGAGGAGCAAATAGCGAAGTTGAAAACATCTCACTTGGATTTAGAAGACAACTTTTGCGCTCTTCGCATTAGCACTAGTGCGAAGATGAAGTGTATCTCTAAGGCCATGAGGCGTGAGGTCATCAACTTTTCACGCTAGATATCTTTGAAAAAAATATATCTTCACAAATAACAAAGGCACTTAGCTAGGTTTATTTCCTAGTAACTTGTGCCTATGTTTAATAAAATTTTGGTTCTGCTGGTGTGTTTCCACCAGCAGGGCTCCTGCATTTGACATTTCCTTTGTCTCTCTAACCCAGTATGCAACAAGCCATGTGTGGGGGGGGAGGCCGGTGACCTCCCCAACACACTCAGGAACAATTCTGAACGCATCATGATGAGGTTCACAATGAGACACGTCTGCTCGACAAAACCTGTCCCAGGAAGCCTTTAAATGCAGGTCGGGCAACGAGCACATGAACACAAAATAGAAGAACACAAGTGCAGGAGTACCTTCAAAGGTGAGGATTCGAATGGCGATCACCGGAGTGGCCAGAAGCTCCATGGTGGGGTTGGCCGACCCCACCTGGGACCTCCGGACCCACCAGTCAGCATCCACCCGGCGTCTACTTGCTTCCCGACTGGATTACCACTCCTACTCTCCTCTGTTCTTTCCTTTTTACTTTTTATTTGCTTTCCTTAGATGAAATAAAATAAAAATTAAAACAAGAAGACTTGCATCTGAAAATAAAAAGTGACATGATTTATGACATTTAAGGGTAAAAGCGTCACAAAGTTTAATTCTTGCATATACTTATACTTGTGGGTCACATATCTTTATAGGAATATCATATTGACTTAGTTGTTGAGAATTGTGATATAGTTCTTAGCTCATGAATCATACCTTTTCTATTCAAAGTGCTTAGAGATTTATTTTTGAAAATGTCATAAAACCATAGTGTCACTCACTCCTCAATATTAAGAAAATTCCTACCAAAGCCATATGTATTCATATCATGATTCAAAACTCCTTCTATATATGCTACTTGTACTTTTGTTGAGTTTGGTCAAACCTTGTTGACCCTAGTTGAGAATTATGTCATAGTCCCAAGATCAAGATCACATACACGCCACATATACACATGCTGCTTCTACACTGGAAGTATGTAAAGACTTGCCATCCATATCCATCATAAGTATGCTCCATGCTTTAAAGTTTAGAATATCTCTCTAAGTATGACTTAGTAGATGAGACACAAAGGCTATTAAAAAAAAGAAGTGGACACATGAAGGTCCATTACCTTATTCAACAAAAGTGGACACGTGAAGGTCCATTACTTTGAAAAGAAAAAAAAGACGAAAAAAATGCTAGTCATGTCTCAAATAAAATAAAGTAGAGAGAGATCTTATCAAATAAAGGAGCAATACATTCCATCATTTTCCACACACCTGCACATCTTGATCTAGGATTATGACAGTCTTCTCCTTGGATCCTTGTTTTGACTTTACAATATATGCAATGCAAGTATGCTATCTTATCCCTACCTGAGCCCCACATAAGTTTGACAGACATAGGGTGAAACAAAAGAAGACAATCTTATATTATGCCTTGGTGAGGAATCATATACTTACTGAGTGACTTGAGAGTACTATTTGAGGAGTAAGAATGAACTATGTGCTTTCTTTTAAAATCATTATCAAAAACTCTAAGTGCTAAGGATATGAAAATGGAAAGATGACTTTGCTTTGAGAACTGATCCATTTTTCAACATCTGAAGGATATATGCTAGACAGTACCATATAACCCACTTGTATGAGATTTGTCTTGAGTAAAACTTTGTGTTCGCTAATATCTTGAAAATGTCATAATCATATTTTATCAGTCTCTATAACCTTTGCTCAAGGACAAGCAAAGACTTAAGTGTGGGGGATCTTGTTGACGGTAGTTATACCATGTTTTTACCCCATCAAAACCGTCAACAAGACATTCTTTCTAGAAGGAAACCATCAAACACATAGTGACTTAGGTACAAATAACTTGGTTCCACATGTACTTGTCATTATTTGGTTGCAGGCACTCAAAACAGGTACTCTTTAGTGTCCGGAAGCTCTATACGAAGGTTGGGCAACCAACCAAATATGGTCAAATGATAAACCAACTTCATAATCATTAATATCATCGCTTCTAGAGACGATGTGCAAAAGATGGGCACAATGAGTGGTTCGGCCGAACCACCCATAGGCAAGTTAGCACCACCATTGTGCTTAGAATTGCATGAAGAAGCCACCTGCAGAAGATGGACCTTTGATTCCACCAAAGGTGGTTCGGCCGAACCCACCTTTGTGGGCCTCGAAGCTCAGCTGCACTCCAGCGAGGTGGGGAGACCTTCTAGAAGACCCTGGCTGGGCCCACCTGCCAAAGCGGGGTCGGCCGAACCCCTCCTTGGGCCCAGCCAGGTCAGTTGAACCTCCACCGCCTTCCTCATGTTGAACATTTGCTGAAAATCCTCCACCCTTGATCCTAAGGCGGTTATATGGTGGTTTGATCCAACGGTGCATGATGGAGATCATGCGGATTGATGATGTGGTGGTGGAGTAGCCCCTACTCCACCTCTCTACTATAAATAACCCCTCACTCCCTCTCATTCAAGAGACGACAAGGAGGAGCTCTCCACTCTCTCTCAAGATGTAGCACTTGTAGTACTGTTAGTGTTGTTAGGAGTTAGAGTAAGCCTCTAGTCTTCAGCTCTAGTCTTCCAGGAGTTTTGGTATGGTTCTAGTATGCCTTCTCTTTTTGTAAGACTTGAGTTATTTATATAGTTATCTTCTCTACTTTGCCTTAGTACTTTACTTTATTGCAACATGACTAGTTCTGTTGTATTGGTTGTTAGTATAGTCATAGTTGTTTGATAGTAAGATAATGGTAGTACACCTTTGCACTGGTTCACCGCCCTTAACTCGGTGCTCTAATCAATTTCACTGGATATCAGATTGGAGTAGTTTGATATTGTGTAGACGTGGTGTCTAGACTATACGCTTGCCTGTGTCTGCAGCTTGTCCAACGGTTTGTTTGTGGTACCTAGTAGGGGTGACAGACCTATCTAGGCTTTGATCCCACCACGTTCAGGCTAGTTCTTAAAGCGTAGGCCTTCTTGTGCTAGGCGGCTTAGCACCCTCCTCATCCCTTTCTATTGCTAAGTGGTTTAGTGGCCCGAAGTGCAATTGTGTATGAACATTGACCTTACTTGATATGACTTGTCTTGCTAAGTTAGAACCACGCATGTAGAGATAGATAATTGGAAACCTTATGCTTGCTCGTTGTCCTCCTCGCTCGCTAACCTACTCTTTTATCATTGGAACTTCTGCTGTGTGTGCCGCTACACTTATCATATATATCATTTACCCCCCTCTCTAGTTTAGTTGGTATATTCGTTAGTAGATCATCATGGTTAGCTATTATATTCTTTAACCATTGCTTCCCTGAGGATAAATACGATACCCTGGAATACTCCTGGGTGAAATGCTACAACAGTATTTCTGTGCGCTTGCAGAATATTCTACATGAGCATAATAAATACCAACACGGGATCAACGGGCCACATATTCAGCTGCCTTTGAAGCAGCCGAATCCGAGCTCGTCGCCACGCGAGCCCGCCTTTCTGAAGCCGATGCTGCCGTAGCAGGTATACTTTAGCACGCCCTCTCTCTATTCTATGTTATGCCCTCACCCTCAATGTTCTTGACGTAGCCCTGACGGCTCAGTTGGAGGAGTTCCACCAAGTCGCCAACAAAGCTGCCGACTTCATTGGTGCGCTTGGCAGGACAGCGACGCTTCGCTTGCAAGACATCCAACGCTGCATCGGTGAAGCAGTTACCAGCGACATCTACTGTGGCGTCAACGCTAGCCTTGCAGCCGCCGCACTCCGCATGGGATACCACCTGCTGGCCATCGAGCCTAGCTTTCCAGCCGAGGAGTACCTAGGTGAGCGCAAAAGCCTTATGGAAGCCTTCGAGGAACATGCTGAAGAGGTAGCAGCGGTCATCCCCCTAGTGGTGTCATCGAAGAAACTCACCACAATCAATATCTTGTACCAGGTGCAGACTGCTTAATAAAATCCCCTGTACATTCTACCTGCTGTTGTTGCATTTCTTTATTTTTGTTATGAAGGCGATGTCCTCCACATCGGCTTTTTCACTCTATCGAGGGTTTATTTTTTATGCTTAAGGCGATTCTCACTTCAAAATCGGCTATGGCTCGGCCCTGATGATCACTCTCTGCTCGTCCTCGAATGACCTTTGTGGAAGTTAATCATCATACTCTATCAAAACTGAGCACTGATATCCCCTCTTTTCTTTTTTATCTCTAATGGCGATTTCTGGATGAAATCGGCTATTGACCCCCTACTGCTCTAACCATCTGCTCAAGTTCCAATCGCGATACTAGGGTAATACTTCTTCAGGTACTTGCCGTTGATAGCTCTAGCAAACTCATTCCCTTCCAGGTCCTGTAGAATGTATGCATTGCCAGGCGCACACCGTATGACCCGAAATGGGCCTTCCCAACTAGGTGACCATTTGCCGAATCGGCCATCTTGAGTACCAATATGTAATACCACTTTCCACACTAGCTCTAACTCGACAAATTGTTTTTGCTTCATCTCCTTTTTGTAATGCTTGGCTACCCTCTGCTTATTTGCCTCAATATTCTCCAAAGCCTTTAGCCGATGACAGTTTAAATCTTCCAAACTGTCCATCATGATATCCTTATATTCACCGGCTGTGAGCTGATTTTGCAATGTTACCCGGCGTGACCCAGATTGCGTCTCCCATGGCAAAACAGCAGCATGCCCATATACCAACTCATATGGAGTAGCTTTAGTCGATCCGTGTGGAGACATCCGATAAGCCTATAATGCTTCGTTCAAAGTCAAATGCCACTTTCTCAGATACTGCTCAAACTTCTTCTTATAACCTTGATCAAGATCTGATTTGATGCTTCTACTTGACCATTCGCCTACGCATAATATGGAGAGGAATTGTACAGCTTGATCCCCATGTCATATGCAAACTCCCTGAACTCCTCCGAAGTAAACATGGTGCCCTGGTCGGTTGTTATGGTCTGGTGGATACCGAACCGATAAATGATATGCTCCTTGATAAATTCAACCATGTTTTTAGAGGTGAGGTCCTCAAAGGAATTGCCTCAACCCACTTGGTGAAATAATCCGTCGCAACTAATATGAATTTATGCCCTTTACTTGACGAAGGATATATTTGGCCGATCAAGTCGATTCCCCAACCTCTAAACGGCCATGGTTTGATTATAGGATTCATAGCAGAGCCTGGTGATTTTTGAATATTGCTGAATTTCTGACAATTTTGGCATCCTCTGTAATACCTGAAATAATCCTCCAACATAGTTGGCCAGAAGTATCCAGTTCTCCTGATAATCCATTTTATTTTGTGAGCAGACTGATGAGCCCCACATATTCCTTCATGCACTTCACTCATCAACCTTTCTGACTTCCTTTTTCCCAGACATCTGAGCAGCACGCCTTCAACTGTCTTATAATATAGCTGTCCATCGAGTAACACGTATTTGATGGACCTATTCCTGCTCACCTTCTGCGAAGGGTCTCTGAGGTAATCGGCTATTTCTGTCATCCAGTCTCCCTCTGTCTGCTCTGTACTGAACACGTCCTAGACTGAACGATACCTAGATGCATCTTATGCTAACCGGTTAGCCTCCTCGTTTTGCCCCCTAGGGACATGGACTAAGGAAAATGCCAAGAAATCATCCAATAATGCCTTGCATTGGTCATAATACCCCCTGAGCACATCATCTTTGCATTCATATTGGCTGAGCAACTGATTGATCACTAATTGTGAATCTCCAAACACCTCAATCACTACGGCCTTTGCCTCCTACAGAAGCTGAAGTCCTCTCAGCATAGCTTCGTACTCCGCTTGATTATTGGTCACCATTGGGCCAATTTGATAGGCAAACTCAAAATGCCGCCCTTGAGGCGAAATCAAAACAATACCAATAACCCTGCCTTGCTTGCATGAGGATCCGTAAAAAATCATAGTCCATGGCATTGCTTCTGAATAGTTCACCTGGCCTCCATGGTGCTGAGTCACAAAATCTGCCATTACCTGCCCTTTGACTGCCTTGGCTGACTCAAATCTCAAATCAAACTCTGATAGTGCCATAATCCACTTGCCGATCCTTCCATTCAGAATCGGCATAGACAACATGTGCTTGATAACGTCCGACTTAGACACCACCACGCATTCTGCCGTCAGCAGATAGTGCCTCAACTTGGTGCATGAATAATATAAACAAAAGCACAACTTTTCAGTAGGAGTGTATGTTGTCTCTGGATCTAACAATCTTTGACTCAAATAGAAGACTATTGGTATAAGATAACTCAAACAAATAAACATTAAGATTATCTACAAGCGGATAGATACCGATGTAGCACTTCACCCAGGAGTATTCCAGGTATCGTACCACAGGGAAAACAGGATGACTAGAATCTAGACTTAACCCCTGAGCTGCTATTAAGGACGGAGAAAATAGGTGACATAGGAGATTGCTAAGGCTTCTAGTTCTAATCCTCACAAGATCTGATATGATTGTTCTTGAAGGGGAATTACTATAAGAATACACCAACAAAGGGTAAATTCCTTAGTAATGGAAACCTACGGTCCTACTGACGGGAGGTGGACTGTGTAAGACTCAACAAGGTTAGGTCACCCTCGCGATCTACCACCGATCCAAACAATATAGGGCATTTACGAGTAAATACAATCTAATCACCACGCTTAAACTATAAATAACTACTTCAATCAAGGAGCTACAAAGACTAAAGCACTCAAAAGAATCGTAAACCTTAACAACAATAATAGCAACGGTACTTACTTGGATTAGATGTTGAACTCCGAAGAAATCTTCAGAAACAAGTCCCAAAGGACTTGAATCCGCGGGTACAAGTCGTAGAGCAGTCACCGACAGGCCAGCAACTCCCCAACTATCTCTAGCTCTACTACCACACTACTTCTGGAACAAGAATAGCCCTAATCTGGAGAGACTACAAAGCTAATCTTCTACTTAATGCTTGGCTCTATATCCTATCTTGGGTTTCTACTCTATTTGAGATATGTCGGTGGAATTCTAAAACCTTGGATTGATTTCTCTCTAGATCCTCTTCTGAAACCCTGGGCGTCTGGGGGTCCTTATATAGGCCGGTGGGATGAACCGTAGCCCTTGGATCAAACCGACTTCGACGGGCGATGGAGATTGCATGAAATTTCGGTATTGTGGGGCCATGTCGAAACGTAGACGAAACGGACCCTGAGGTGAATCGGCCGACCTGTCAGTGGGATTGGTCGATCCCCTGTCTCTGAGATGTGGGCCCTCCCTCGGCAGGCGTGTCTCTCGTGTTCTCTAAAATATTCTTGATCTCCTGCCGCGGCGTAATTCGGTATTTTTCTCTGTGGTGTGGGTCTTCTTTGGCTCTTTTCCTGTATAGTCCCTGGAAAACATAGATTCACCAAAACTCATGAAATTCTATTAGTTTAAACCCTATTCTAGGTGTTGGCTCTCATTTATATCCCTTTTCATGATTGGTTGACGGGTAAAATCATACAAAAACTACCGTCAACAAAGACCACCCTCTCTCTACCTTCAAATTCTTGCATAAGGGCCGAGCCAATTGTGTGGCTTTCGGCCATCACATGCAGCTTAAAAGGCTTCCCCGCTTGGGGAGAAATTATCACAGGAGGAGATTTCGTATACTCCCTTATACTTTCAAACGCCTTCTGCTGTATGTCACCCATCTGAACTCCTGATCATTCTTTAATTTCAATAGTGGAGAGAACAGCAACACCTTCTCCGACAAGTTGGATATGAATCTCCTTATGAAATTGATCTTTCCAAGCAATGATTGCAACTCCTTGATTGTCGGAGGTACTGCATCGTCGATTTCTTTTCTGCTCTTCTCACCAATCTCAATGCCACTTCGGTGTACTATGAATCCTAAGAATTGACCAGCTGATACTCCAAATGCACACTTGTTAGAATTGGCCAGATGGTCCTTGTAGCTTTTTGTTTTTACTACCACATCATGCCAATTAGCCGATGGAAGATGTAATTCATTGCCCTCTGATATGTAGCGCCAGTATTCTTCAAGCCAAACATCATGACTACCCACTCGTACAACCTGAGGGCTCCCGGACACTTGAAGGCCGTTTTGGGAATGTCCCCATCGGCCATAAAGATCTGGTTGTAGCCAGCGTTGCCGTCCATGAAGCTGATAACCCGATGTCCTGCTGCAGCGTCGACTAGCATGTCGGCTATTGGCATCGGATATCCGTCCATAGGAGTCGCCTTATTCTTATTCCAGAAATCAATTCACACCCTCATCTTGCCATTTTTCTTGTACGCAGGGACAATGTTCGATATCCACTCTGCGTAACGGCATGGCCGTATGAACTTGGCTTCTAACAGCCTTTCCACTTCTTTCTTGACATCTTCGAATATTTCCGACCTGAACCTCCTAGGAGCCTGCTTAAAAGGGCAATACCCATCCTTTATCGGCAATCGGTGCTCGACAATAGATTTATCCGGCCCTGGCATCTCATAGTACCCCCATGCAAAGCAATCTCTATACTCCTTCAGCAGGCTAATTAACTCTTTCCTAAAATCAGGCTCCAATTTCATGGCTATGTAAGTTGGCCTTGGCCTATCACCGGGTCTGATGTCAACCTGTTTTAACACATCAGGCGACGTGAAACCTTGCCCCAGTTTTTCATCGGTTCCATCTATCGGATTATCCATTAAACAGATTTTTTTTGTGCCGATTGCTCGTACCGGCTGTTGACACTCGCTACTGGCGTCAGCGGTGCCTCCATTCTTGACTTTCCCTGAGAAACATCCGAACCTTTCTACCTCTTTGGGCATGCCATTTGTGACAACCTTGACCTCGGGGCTATCCGCCTTGACTATCTCCACCTGGTCTCCAAGGCACTGGATCACAAACTGATGCATTGTAGAAGGAACACAACAATTGGTGTGAATCCAGTCACGTCCAAGGAGTACACTGTACGTACTCCCAGCGTTAATGACGAAGAAAGTAGTAGTCAGGGTCTTCCTCCCAATCTTTAAATCGACATCAATTGCCCCGAGTCAGAGTTATTTTGCCGCCGAAGTCTCTCAGCTTTATACCAGTCTTTGCTAAGTCTTCCGAACCCTTGCCAAGCTCACGAAGCACCCTGAGCGGCATTAGGTTAATAGCAGCACCACCATCTACTATCATTCTAGCCATCTGCATTCTGTTGATGCATCCTTTGAGATATAGAGCTTTCAAATGCCGGTGCTTGACACGCCTATTGAAAATGGCCTGCTGTACAGAGTCCTGCACCCCTGTCTTCCCTTTGGACACGCACGGACCTCCTTTCTCCTTTTCGATCTCTTCCAGCGATATTTGGACTTCAGGATCAATTGTGGCTGCCTCCTTCGCCCTCTCAGAGGTTAGGATCCTGACTCCGTTTCTGGGGATCGACGCCTCCACCGTATTCTGACTATCTGAGCAAGTGCCTCCCCCGGCAGCTACGGGTTTAGCACCTTCGAACTTCAAGGCCCCTCTCTGAATGGCCTTTCGGATATGCTGCCTAAAAGTCTAGCAATCATTGGTGTCATGAGAATCCCTTGCATGAAACTTGCAGAAGCTCTTTCCTTTGAGACGCCCTTCACCTGGCATGGCATAATCCACCGGGAATTCTATCTGTCCCTTTTCTGCCAGGAAGTCGAACAGCTGATCAAGATTATAACCCCCAAACTCACTCTACCTCCTGTTGCTCTTGGTCTTGGGGACCTCTGTTGCCTTCCTTCCCTATTTCATCTCGACGGTGGTTACTTCGTCATCGGAACCTCCCCCCTTCACTAGAGTGTCAGCTGCTGAAAAGGGCATCCTTCTTGAAATGGCTTTCCTGGCGATAATTCTGCAGCTGTTCTTCTATCATTGTGACCTTCTGCAGCAGTTGGCCCATGTTTTCAAATTCCATACTGGCTAGCCTCTCCTTTACAGCCGATGGTAACCCCACGGTAGCCAACTGTGAGAGCTGGCAGTCAGGCAATCCCAACGAATAGCATCGGCTCCTGACATCTCTGAACCTTCGAATGAAATCAGCCCCCGACTCATTGGGCTTGTGCCTCATTATTGCCAGGTCAGCGATGCTTTTTCATCGTTTCATGTGTAGAAGTGTGCATGAAACTTCTTCTCGAGATCATCCCTGCAGTTGATCGAATTTGGCGGCAGGGATGCAAACCATGTGAACATCGGCCCGGTTAACGACATCGGAAAGAATCGAACCCTGTGGGCCGACCCCCTTGAAGCTTCTCCCAACTGCGTAAGATACCGGCCGACATGCTCCATCGTGGTGACCTCATCTTGTCCGCTAAATTTTGAAAACTCGGGGATCCGATAACGATAAGGCAGAGCTACTCGGCCGAACCATTCTGGGTATGGGTGCCTGTACAGGACTGCCGTGTCTTTCGGCTTCAGACCAAATTGCTCTTTGAGCATATTGGTCATGTGCCACACCAGGTCATCATCTTTCCTTGGCGGCTGCTAGTTGACACATGGATTATAGCTTTGTCCTGCTGAGTCAACACTTTGTCCTGGCTCTGGGCGACCAGGGGTCATTTTTCCAACCGATTGCAGGTCTGCACGTGTCTCAGGGGAATCCTCTGCTCCCCCTTTGGCTGTTGCGGCTGGGTCAACATCCCTGCCACTTCAGATGCATCAGACTACTTGCGTTGAGAGTATCCTAGGAAATGCCTTGTCTTGGTATACGAAATTATCTTTGTTCTTGGTGAAGCATTCGAGGCAGGCCTCTCGGAATTTGGCGACGTACTCCTCCAAATATCCAGCCGACGACTGTGGGGGTATAAACCCATATACTCGCATGGCTATACATGGGCCGAGTCATCCGATCAGGTCCGAACTGTCGAGGACGTGTCGTCTACTCGTTCTCATATCCGCCGGCTTGAGAAGTCTTGGCGGTTAAGGAAATAGCTTTCCTAATATCTAGCCGATTAGTTTCCTTGTTCAGCTAGGATTGTAATTTGATATACATGGTAAACCGACTTGTAACCCTGCCCCCTGAACTATATAAGGCGGGCATAGGATCCCCTCAAAACATTTCATCCACTAGCAATACAATACAACACACAGGACATAGGGTATTACGCCTCCCGACGGCCTGAACCTGTATAAACCTCGTGTCTCGCCCTTACTGTGCAACTCTTGCTCGTCTCAGGCGCACCTTCACTGATCAATCTACTACCTCGGGTATACCCCTCAGTAGACCACCGATGATATCCCGTCGACAGTTAGCACGCTAAGTAGGGGGTGTGCTCCCTGATTTCATGGTGAACAACATGGTGATTTTTTCAAGCTCCATCGAGCTACCGATGCCGGGCCAGATCTTCACGGTGGGATCCATCACCTGGGTCATCGGCCCTGACGGCGAAGGAAGGATCCTAGATGTGGCTCAGATCGCATCTACTTCGACCTCTTTGGCGACCTGCACCCCCGCGAAAAAGCTTCCACGTTACGTCCGAAAGACCGTCGGCAACGGCGACCTGATCAGGTCCATAGATCAGGTCTCCCAAGGCCTGTCTCAGAGTCTCCAGATCTTGGAGCATCCGCAGATCGCCTTCAGTGCCCATCAATGGCACGACAACCTTCTTCGCCCTGCCAGGATATGACTCTGGCCATCACCGTCACTCCTCAGGGACGTGTCGTCGAACTACGACCCTGTGCAGTTGCGGTTCCGAGGACCTCCGACCACGACCTCCTGAGTGGCTATATGCCATTCGGTCTATGGAATGCGGCCTGCAGTCTTGCACATCTACTGTGCCGTCCTGATCACGCCTCCTCCGATCACGTCGACTCCAGCTCTACCTTTATCATCGCCGACAACGACCACTCCGACTCCGATGGCACAGAAGACGGCGATCTAGCAGATTTGCCTCCTCCCACTGGTCGATATATCGGTGGGCCCATCCTCTTCATCAGTGATGACAGCGCTCTGGTCCCAAATGAGAACGAAGAAGCCTGAACAGCTCGCGAGGCGAGAAATGCTGATCGAAGATGGCGCCGCGAGCAGCGGGTTGAGGCAAGGAAGAGCACCGTGCGGAACCTGGAGCCAGAATTTGATCTGGTCGGAAAACACCAGGTCTACAAGACTCCGAGTGTGAACGTCACTGTTGCAATAGCTTAGGCCAAAAGACTGGCCCCGACTCCGGAATTTGAGCGCCTTACGGCTTACCTCCAGGTTGCCCAGGTCTAAATCAACGAAGAACGCCAGCTACCGCCTCCGTCGCATTCCACTGCGTCGGCCACCGAGATTATTCAAGAAGATGGCGGCCACTCCCGTGGCGGCCAGAGACGTCATCACCAAGATGGAGACCAGGAGGTGAATCAGTCCGACCTCCATGAGAAGCTGAAGACCAGAGATCTCCGGGGGCGCATCGAAAATCGGAAGGAAGCCAGGCACTCAGCAGAGACTGAGCGCCGCAAGGAGTATGATGAAATGCATGGCCCTCCGGTCAATGATAGGAACGCCCCCAGGCTCCTTTTCACGACAGAACTTCAGGCGATGCGCTAGCCCCTGAACTTCAAGGTCGTCGGCGTCGAGACCTATGACGGCACCGCCGACCCCACCAAGTGGCTTACCGTCTATGAGATTGTGGTCAAAGCTGCTAAAGGGAACTCTGACATCATGGCAAATTACTTGGCCGTCATGCTCAACGCATCCGCCAATAATTGGCTGCTGAGTCTGAAGCCGAACTCCATCGATACTTGGGACTAGCTAAGGGAGCAGTTCATCAGCAACTACAGCGCCACCTATAAGCAGCCAGGCACGAAGTTCGATCTCGAGAAGCTCCAGCAGACATCATGAGAATCTCTGCGGGATTATATTCGGCACTTCTCAGAGTTCAGAAACAACATCCCAGGTGTCACGGATGCTGAAGCCATCTCCGCTTTCATACGTGGCCTCCGACCTGATGAGGAGCTTCAGAGGAAACTATACCGCACCATACCAAGCTCCATCGCTGAGATGCTGCGCGTCACCAACAAGTACGCCGAAGGGAACGAGGCGGCCCGCCACTCCATCCATAGCCGCCTCCACTTTCCCGACCGGTCATGCCACGAGGACGCCGACCGCTGATCTGATCGGCGCCATGATGATCGAGGAGCCCAGTGAGACTACCACCATGGTGAACGTGACCACTATGACCAGCACCGCTCCGATCGACGTCGCCACGACGAGCCAGAGGGCTCCAAAGCTGGAGAGAGGTGTCTCCTTTACCAGTCAACAACACCCGACCAGCTCCGAAGCGCAATTATGAAGAGGCTTGTGATAAGCTCCTCGATAGCCAATGCCCCATCCACAAGTTCCACAAGCATACCATGAGAGAATGCTACAGGTTCTCCATGGCATTCAATGAGGAAGACAAGAAGAAGGCTCGCATCGATGTTGACGGTCGCTAACACCCTATTTTACCGTCAACATTTCACCGATAATCAAGATTGAACCACATGAAAAGCAAAGAACTTACCTTGAAATTTACCTAGTTCCACATGTCCTTGGAGAAATCATGTTTATGCAGGAAAAATAGAGAAAATAGGCAAAAACGAAGCATACCAAGAGACCTCAGCACCTCAGCTGCCACATGGGAGCTAGAGGGGGGCGCCCGCCCCCTACATAGGGTGCCCGCCCTATGAAATATGCCAAATTGGCATGACACCTCATGGATCCATGTGCCACCCTCCCAAATGGCCTATGGTACATTAAAATAACATCAACGGCTCAGAAACAAGACACGAGGATCCGGTGGCCCTACCAACAGGGCGCCCGCCCTATCCAAATTGACTGTCACGTCCATAATCCGACGGAAGGTGTCCAAGAGTCATCCAAGCCATCAAATGAAGTCGATTTTCATCCAACGGTGATCAAGTGATGTGCCATGGATAGATGGACCCACATGTCATCCTCCCGGGGTTGCAAGCCGCCAATCCAGAGCTCCAACCGACCTTGCAACCGCCCTTGAGGGTGAAGGGGGGCCGTAGGATGCAAGGCAGTGCATCCAAGGGGGTGCCCGCCCCCTAGGAGGGCGCCCGCCCTGCTCCTTCGTGCCACCGACCTCCAGGACCCCTACAAGTACCCCTGGAGCACTCCTAGAGATTCAGTTCATAGTCAGTATGTAGCTCCTCTCTCTCTAGCGAAGCTCTGCTCTTAGGAATAGTGCTAGCTAGAGAAGAGTAGAGTAGTGAGAGAAGTCGAGAGAAGGAGGAAGTCTGTGGAGGAGCCGGGCTTGTCGGCGACCTCCTCTGCGGTGTTCTTCACTCTTATCGGTAATAAAGATCCACTGCTTCATTTATTTATTGTCATACTTTAAGCAGTTGCATACTTGTCTCATTGCTTGGTTAGAGTGCTCTAATTCCTTGGCCAGAGTTAGAATAGTAAGCTTTATAGATTAAGTGAGGTGCTTAGGCTATAATCTTACCCTTGAGTGCGGCTAGACCCACGGATAGTAGTGGTAGGTTCTAGGTGGTGACAGCCCTAGAATCCTCTGGATTCCACCATGTTTGGTCTGGTTTTATCAGCGTAGGCTTTTGGACATATGGTGCCTAATCAGTCGAACCTCAGCGAGTTTAGAACTTTGCGTGTCCTGAGTATGGCAATCTTTTTGGTACAACAATCACTTGATCTTTTACTGAGTTAGAGTTCTCCCATAAACTCTAGAGCTACCTCAATTTATCCTAGTGTATTTCCACCTTAGTTATACTTCATTGATTTATCCTTACTAAGGTTATTACCCCATTTATCCATAACTAGATCCTTGACTATCAGATTCTTGGAATCACAAACCCTGCTTTTGTCACACCCGGTTTTAAGGATAAAACCAGATGCACACCATATGTGAGCCCAGGAAGTCAAATCCCATATATGGCTACAAATAAGAGGTAATATCAAAAGACAATGCTTAAATATATAACGTAATAATAATTAGAATATAACCTTTAAGTAGGAAATAGCGGAAAGACATTCCTATCTTCAGGTGTAGACGCCCAACATCACAGGGACACAACTGACTGATTGATCACAAGACTAACACCTTCAAACTCTAGCCATCTGATAACTACCTGAGGTGTGGGGAGATAGCAAGGGTGAGTCCTTGTCGAACTCCGCAAGTATAGCAATAAGGTAGTATATATCCCATAAACTCATGATCATTGTAACATAAATAATGTAGAGCATAAAATAGTAAAAATGAGTATGCTAGCAATCAAAAGTCACTATCTTAAATGTAAGGATTTCAAGGCCGCTCGTGTCCTTGAGCAAGGCTAGTATACCAGTTTAGTAAACTCTGCGCAGAGGTGTACACTTTCACTGTGAGCCGTGATTTACCCTTTTGCCCGAGGTGATCAGCCTCTTAGCCCACTACCATGGAAGGCCGACAGGGTTCACTATAAAGCCTTTCAAAGGTTCGTCTAACATGTTAGGGCCGTAAGGTTTCCTCGGTAAGCAGATGTAGAGCCCCCTTCCATATGGCACAAGGTCACGCAGGTTATACACATATGGACAGAGGCCGCACTATACCCGAGTCGGCAAGCCCCTCTTGCGCCTTTCAGTAACCTCTAACATGCTAGAAAAGGTCCTCATACTGAGCTAAAACCAGAGCCATATAGCCCTCACAGTTGTACTGTCAATCCCGGAGATTCTCTTACAGACAAATCCTAATGTTGCTAAAAATGACTTTTTATCGTTTATTGCTAAAACATTAATCAAGTCACAAGATCATGATCACAGAAAGAATACCCAAGCTATACTTGCCTCAAATTTTCTTTTCTCCCAAAACACTTGCTCAAAGAATCTTCAACTTTATCTTCTCTTCTGTAGCTTCTGGTGTCCAGTGTATACGCACAATTCTCTTCTACTCGTAGCAAACACCAAGCATAGACGAAACATACAAACAAACAAATAGAGACAACTAAGAACAATACACCACATAAGACAAAAACAACGCACTAAAAGAAAGAGCTCATTGCTACGACAGCGAGAACGCCAGAAACATAAGGAACAGAGCTATCGAGATATTTTTCTTGTACACAAAACCTATACGCTTCATTCATTTTAATTACATAAAACCATGTGGAGTTTATGTAAGTTAATCAAATTATATTTGAAACAGACAAACCGTGATATAGCCTTAGTCATATTGTATTTACAAAAGATCATATATTTTAATTAATTTAGAAATTAATAGTTCCGAAAACATAAAACAAGTAAGAACAAGTAATTGAATATTAAACTAAACAAGTTATAATTAATTAACAAAGAAATAATAAAATAGCTATTAATCAAATTAACATTTATTATAAAAGACCGATATATAAACCTAAGTTTATTTTAATTATAAACCTAATTATATAAATATTAAAACAAATTAATATTTGACTTATAAAATTCAGAGACATAAGACATGAGAACGACATCGCTCAGATTGGCTCCATCGCAAAAAGAACTGATTAAAAACTCTAGATAGTTTCTAATTTATGAAACAATTAAATAATCATTAATCATATTACTATTTAAGTTTAAATTCAGAAAACATGAAGCACATTAAACGTTCTATAGCTATTATAAGAAAAGAACCTAGAATCCCCAGGTTAACTGATTAATCGGTGCAAGATTAAAGATATACTAGACTCTGATGAGAGGATCGATTTATTTCATCCACAAATTACCAGAGTAGCAAGGAATAAGAAGTAATTAAATAATTGCATTAGTCACCTTCGCCTTGGATTCTGGAACGCATCTCCTCACGGGACCAGAAGAGTGCAGGGGTGATAGCGTTGCTGCTCTCCTACGCAGGGAAGAGGAGGAACTCGACAGGGCTGCTGCCCAGCTACTTGCTTCTCGTGCACGTGGGAGAGGATGGAAATTCCGATGCAGGGCGCAGGCGCACCTGTGGCCTGGTCCGGCGTCAGGCCTTCAAGGCAGGGGAGAAGATAGGTCGTGTTAGGGTCCGACCTGGTCAAAACCGGGTGCCACGTCGACCACCCCGCGCGCAGTACTGTTTCTCTTCTTCCTCGCGTCGCCCTCGCCCCCGCCGCCTCCACCGCCCACGCCACGGTGCGCGAGCTAGGGCCCCGGCCCTAGCTCACCAGAGCTCCGGCGAGCCCTAGCGTGCCGCGGCGCCACCCTTCTTCCACTCCCCCGCCGCCACCATGGCCACCGTCGCCGGTGACGCCCCCGCCCCGACCTTCCTGGCCGCCTCCACCGCCGCCAGAGCCCCAAACCGCCCGCCTGCAGCCCCACCGCCTGGCCTACCTTCCTCCCTGGCCCCCTTCCTTCTATACCCGCCGGAGATGGCGGCAACAACGGCGGCGGGCGAGCTCAGGCGTGGGCGCGGGCAGCGAGTGTGGCGCGGGCGCAGATGCGGGCAGCGAGCGGAGGCGTGGGCGCGGGCGCCACCTGGGGAAGATAAACAGTAGAAGGGGGTGGTCGGAGGCCGGTTGCTGTTCGACCTGGTCGGACAGTAACATTGCCGGGAGAAAATCGGCCACGGTTTGCTTCTACCGGTGATCTACTGCTGTTTGCTAATTTGGGCGTTGGTCTGTGGGGCAGGGAAGGGGTGCAGGGCGGCGGCTAAAGAAGAGCGGCGCAGGGAGAGGTGACTACCAAGGCACGGGGTGATTTAGGGTTAAGATTAATTAATTTCAGAATTAATAAATATCCCGAATAAAATAGTTACAAAAAAGTATAAAATTGATATCGGGGCCTCGAAAATATTCCGAATGCTCTAAAAATTATGGGGAAATTCTCGGAGAAATTTCAGAATATGATGAACCCAAATAAAGCATTTGGAGATCATGAAAAGAAATTTTAGAGCATTTAAGAATTAGATTTTGCTCATAGAAATATAGAAAAATTTCTAGAAAAAGGCGGAAAGATTCCCAGGAAGTTTTTAGAGATAAGTTGATGAATGGAGAGCATCGAGGAATGATATGGAGTAGAAGAAAATGAATTTGGAAAACTCCAAACAGATGGGTTAAGATTGGAAATTATGAATTTAATCTCAGAGAACGACAAGAAACTCTGGACAAAAGATAAACGACCTACTATACGTGTTTTAAAAACTTTACCGCAGTCGACACACAAAGTCAAGCAACCAACAAACATTACATTCAGCAAAGCCCATCAATTTTGTTTAGAAAAGTTTAAAAGATTTATGTTTCCTACATCTAAATTGGCGCTTAGTCAACTAAACTTGGAAAATTTTATATCAAAATTGAAATCATTTATTTTATTTAGTGTTGCCCATGCACAACCCAAAATATGAAATTTTAGGGTGTGACAGCCTTCCTTTCGGAAAATATAAATTCGACACCTGGTACTCTCAGGTAAAGTGCTACACAATAATTCTGTGCGCTTGCAGAATCCCATCACCTATCCTATAGAACTACCCATATCATTTTTAGCGCAGTTGTTAGAAATAACTTTATTCCTAATAGCAACGTTAGAAGTGTCAACAACCACATACTTTGAGCATAAAGATTGACAACCCCAGTGATTGCGTTGAGAAGTATTGTTACCATTGCTAGAGGATTGATTTGGCTACACTCTTTTGATAGCGTTAGTAACTGTCAACAAGTATTTTTGACGCCGTTACCGGGGAAGGCAACTATTGAATTCCACTGATTTGAGTCAAGTCTAGATAGTTATCCTTAGAATCACGAATATGGCCGAAAGGATTATCCGTGAATTCTCTGCACCTTCTGCTGCTAATATAGCAACAGGCCCTAGTGTCATCGAGGTGAACACTCAGTTTGAGTTAAAGCCTGCATTGATCACAATGGTTCAAGCTAGCCCATTTTGTGGCAAAGCTCATGAGGATGCTAATGCACACCTCCAACACTTCTTGGAGACATGCAGCACCTTTACCATTAAAGGAGTAACCCCAGACGCAATTCGTTTGCCACTCTTTCCTTTCTCCTTGTTAGGAAAAGCTAAGCAATGGTTCTATACGAACCGAAATGATGTGGACACATGGAAAAAGTGTTCCAACTCTTTCCAGTAAAATTTTTTCCCCGAGGCAAGACCAATGCTCTTCGCAATAAGATTTCTAGTTTCCAATAACAAACCAATGAATCAATTCCCAAGGCTTGGGAACGAATGCAAGAGTATGTCGCTGCCTGTCCACACCATGGTATGGAAGATTGGCTTTTGATCCAAAACTTCTACCATGGGTTAACCCCTCTCGATAGAAGCCTTCTAGATGCTACCGCCGGTGGAGCATTCTTTTCTCTTAAAGTTTCAGATGCAAAGGCTTCGATAGACAAGATGGTGTCCAATCAAGGATGAAACGAGGAACGTCTGCAACCACGCAAGCGAGGTATGCATTCTTTAAAGGAAGCTGACATGATTGCAGCTAAAGTGGACTTACTGGCCAAAAGGCTAGAAAATTACGAGAGGATGCGTACACCTAAGACCGTGCAAGCCATGGAGACTCACATGACGTGTGAAGACTATGGAGAAGTTGGCCATTCCGAACTCCATTGTCCTGAGACACATGAAGACCTCAACTTCATCAGCAATGATAACAATTTTTGTTCTTCAAACCAAGGATGGCCTCAGCGCTCCAATTCTCAAGGTAACACTTTCAATTCTTCGCAACGTCCAAATAACCAAGGTAATAACTATCCTTCTCTTAAAGATCTTGTCTATGGTCAAGGTAGAATGACTGATAACATAAACAAGAAGCTCCATGCCAATGATAGGATGCTAGATAGCATAAATGCTAAATTAGATGATTTCACTTCTGCAATTAAGAATCAACTTAGTTTCAATAACATGCTTGAAACCCAATTAGCGCAACTAGCTGCTGCAATTCCATCTTTTAAAAAAAGATAGAATACCAAGAAAGCCAGAAACAACCATGGAATCTGCTAATCTTGTTACTATTAGTTATCATGACTATGAACTAAATGGATGGAATTTTCCAACTAAAAACGGAGATCCTGAAACCCCTGTCATATCTTGTTCTATTCAATCTCAAAAGTTCCATAATGCTATATGTGATTTAGGATCTAGCATTAACATCATGTCTAAAGAACATTATGAAAATTTGTTCTACACTGAGCTAGTACCAAGTTCTGCATATATGCAATTAGCTGATCAAACAACTTGCTATATAGAAGGAGTACTTTGTGATGTTTTGGTAAAAGTAAGAAACAACTTTGTGCCTGCCGATTTTATGATTTTAGACATGGGTAATAGAGACAACTTACCCCTCATTCTTGGCCAACCTTTCTTGAATACTGTGAATGCATGCATATTTGTTGCTAGTGGTAGCATGGATTTCTATATAAATGGAAAGAAAGAAAGATTTGTTTTCTTTTGTGCACCGCACCATGCAACTAACATGCAGAAAAATAATAATCGATCCATGAGGAGGAGAAAATCAAGAATCTGGAGAAACAAGAAAGACAAAGATGCGGTTAAGATGGAATCATCATCTACAGCCTCTACACCAGATCCCACTACCGTCAAAGAAGGACAAGATGAGAAGAAGGCATCGGTCAAGGAAGAACCTCCTTCCGAGGAAGGACAACTATGGGAGTAAGTATTTTATCTCTCTCTTAAATTACTGCATTAGCATGTTTCCCTTCTTCGTGCATTAAATCAATTAATTGTGAGAAGCATGTTTAATTTTATGTCTTGCATTTAATAAAGACCATTTAATAATAAAAGAGAGATTATAAATAAAATAATAATAAAATAAAATAAAATATAAATTTGGTTTATCATAGTAGCAATAAATAAAAAAAGGGGTAGAATAAAAAGGCAAAGCCTAGTGATCATAATAAGATGCAAAAGAGGAAATAACCCGACCAAGAAGAGAATCCGATCATGGAGAAGAAGCTAGCGTGGGGGAGCCGTCATCCTCGCCAAGGTATGGTCTCTAACCCTAGCACTTTTTTCTTACTTACTGTGAGTTGTAATATGAAAAGCAATTCTAAATTCTTGCATAATAATAAAATAAATAAATAAATAAATGAAAATAATGATAAGATGAGAAAAAGAATATGATATGTCTTTGTTGGAAATGATGAACAATTGCTCGATGATGATTTGCAAAATCTTATTATACAACCTTACTATGAAAGTTTTGAGTGTGATATCTGAATTCGGTCTTAAGTCAAACACTATTGTGGGTTGCACATGCTAATAACCTAAGTTATGCTCTTGCAAGATTCAAATTGGTTTAAGTAGAACTTTTACCTGACATAAGGAATGAGTAAGAACCAACTAGAGTTTCTGATTTATAAAATTCAAATTCTTGCTCATGGTTCCTTTATGGAATTAAATACCTACCATCAAGCCATACATCCACAAACAACTAAAACCACCAAAAGAAAGAGTCCTTGTCTGTTTTGAGCCTGTTTAGACCTTATTTGATCAAGGTAAAGAAACTAATCATATTCTTTGATCAAGATCACGTACACATTCCACCTATGTATTACTTCTACACTAGAAGTATACACCTATGCTCCATACACCAATTGAGACAACCAACCACAATCAACCTTTGTCCTTTTGATAGATGGGGAGTATAGGTTACTGAAAAAAAGAGAAGAGAGCAAGTGCTCAAGGAAAACAAAAGAGGACAAATGTCCCATGGACAGGTGCCCATATATCTATGCTTCATTTTTTTAAAAAAACTATGTATTTAGTAACCATGCTCTCCCCTGTCTAAGGCAAAGGAATAAGTCTCAAGGAGCCCTCCAAATAATTTACACCTGCACTTCTTGATCATTTTATATGACTTGTTGCTCCTTGTGATTTAAGAGTCTAATCTTGTAATATATTCAGTTCAAGTATGCTTTTGCTCTAATCCTATAAACCCCACATAAACATTAGGATAGACATGAAAAAGCTCTCTTGAGCTCACAAGAGGTCTATCACACTAAGGAGTGGTTGAGAGTACCATTAAAGAAATCAAAGCAAGATTTTTCCTTTCAAAAAGACAAAAATTCTCCAGTGAATGGTCTCACTCTACCAAAGTAAGGGATGAAGTATCTACTTATCTATGCTATCTTGTTTCTGCATGACCCATGGTGGAAAAGCTAAAAGCCCCATATAGTTAAGACATAAGATGAATTTTTGAATCATGTTTAATACTAGAATAGTGTTGGTTTGTATACAAGATCCTTGTGAATTATTACATTGAAGAAGTTCTCGATCCAACATTGCCATGTTAAAATCACATCTTTGCTTGAGGATAAGCAAAAGGTTAGCTTGGGGGAGTTTGTTGACGGTCGCTAACACCCTATTTTACCATCAACATTTCACCCATAATCAAGGTAAAACCACATGAAAAGCAAAGAACTCACCTTGAAATTTACCTAGTTTCACATGTCCTTGGAGAAATTTTGTGTATGCAGGAAAAATAGAGAAAACAGGTGAAAACGAAGCATACCAAGACACCTCAGCACCTCACCTGCCACCTGGGAGCCAGAGGGGGGCGCCCGCACCCTACATAGGGTGCCCGTCCTATGAAATGTGCCAAATTGGCATGCCACCTCGTGGATCCGTATGCCATCCTCCCAAATGGCCTATGGCACGTTGAAATAACATCAACGGCTCAGAAACAAGACACGAGGATCCGGTGGCCCTACCAATAGGGCGCTCGCCCTGTCCAAATTGAGTGCCACGTTCACAATCCAAATGAAGGTGTCCAAGAGTCATCCAAGCCATCAAATGAAATCGGTTTTCATCCAACGGTGATCAAGTGGTGTGCCATGGATCGACGGACCCACATGTCATCCTCCCGGGGTTGCAAACCGCCAATCCTGAGCTCCAACCGACCTTGCAACCGCCCTTGAGGGTGAAGGAGGGCCGTAGGATGCAAGGCGGTGCATCCAAGGGGGCGCCCACCCCCTAGGAGGGCGCTCGTCCTGATCCTTCGCACCACCGACCTCTAGGACCCCTATAAGTACCCCTGGAGCACTCCTACACTATAAATAGGACTTGATTCCTCACTTGTAAGCAGAAACCACTAGAGGATCACTAGCAAACCACTAGAGATTCAGCTCATAGTCAGTATGCAGCTTCTCTCTCCCTCTAGCGAAGCTCTACTCTTAGGAATAGTGCTAGCTAGAGAAGAATAGAGTAGTGAGAGAAGTAAGGAGAAGGAGGAAGTCTGTGGAGGAGCTGGGCTTGTCGGTGACCTCCTCTGCGGTGTTCTTCACTCTTATCGGTAATAAAGATCCCCTGCTTCATTTATTTATTGTCATACTTTAAGCAGTTGCGTACTTGTCTCATTGCTTGGTTAGAGTGCTCTAATTCCTAGGCCAGAGTTAGAGTAGTAAGCTTTATAGATTAAGCGAGGTGCTTAGGCTATAATCTTACCCTTGAGTTGGGCTAGACCCACGGATAGTAGTGGTAGGTTCTAGGTGGTGTAAGCCCTAGAATCCTCTGGATTCCACCACGTTCGGTCTGGTTTTATCAGCGTAGGCTTTTGGACGTACGGTGCCTAATCAATCGAACCCCGGCGAGTTTAGGACTTTGCGTGTCCCGAGTATAGCAATCTCTTGGCTATAACAATCACTTGATCTTTTACTGAGTTAGAGTTCTCACATAAACTCCAGAGCTACCTCAATTTATCCTAGCGTGTTTCCACCTTAGTTATACTTCATTGATTTATCCTTACTATGGTTATTACCCCATTTATCCATATCTAGATCCTTGACTATCAGATTCTTGGAATCGCAAACCCTACCTTTCTTTGGGAAAATATAAATTCGACACCTGGTACTCCCAGGTAAAGTGCTACACGATAGTTCTGTGCGCTTGCAGAATCCCATCACCTATCCTATAGAGCTACCCATAGCATTTTTGGCGCAGTTGCTAGAAATAACTTTATTCCTAGTAGCAACGTTAGAAGTGTCAACAACCACATACTTTGAGCATAGGGATCGACAACCCTAGTGATTGCGTTGAGAAGTATTGTTACCATTGCTAGAGGGTAGATTTGGCTACACTCTTTTGATAGCGTTAATAACTGTTGACAATAGACTCCGACAACAGCAAGCGTGACGGCAATGACGACCCGCCTCCAGGCTTCACCAAGGTTCACCACATGATCTCCACCATCATTGGCGGCCGCATAGCCATGGAGTCGAAGAGGGACTAGAAGCTCGTCGCCAGACGTGTCAACTCTGTCGCCAACTACGACGCCTCCATCGCCGATCCAAAGTTTCCGCCCTGGTCGCACAAAGCCATCACCTTCAGCAGAGACGACCAGTGGACGGAGATCCCGTACTTGTGCCGTTTTTCGCTGATCCTCGATCCGGTCATCCGCAGGACCCGCTTCCGTAAGGTGCTGATCGACGGCGGCAATGGCCTCAATATCCTCTTCTCTGGAGCCGCGAAAGAGCTCGGACTCCGAGCAGAAGACCTGGAGCCGACCACAGCTCCATTTTTGGGAATCGTCCTGGGGCAGCCCTCCTACCCCCGGGGATAGATCAATTTGCCCGTCCAGTTCGGAACACCGTAGTGCTTTTGCATTAAGCACATCGACTTCCTGGTGGCCGATTTCGATGCCGCGTATCACGCCATACTCGGCCGTCCAGCTCTGGCTAAGTTCGGGGCCATCCCCAACTACACCTACCTCGTCATGAAGATGTCGACGGAGACCGGCATCCTCACGGTCTGCTCCAACCTCTAGGTCTCGTATGACTGCGAGAAAGACGCCATCGCCATGGTAGAAGCCACTGATGTCTCCATCCTGATGAACACGTACGCAGTAGACGCACAAAAGCTGGCGCCTGAGGAACAAGTCATCCCGGAGAAGACCCCGCCCAGAGCTACTACCAAGAACAAGGAGACAAAGGACGTCGTCCTCGTTCCCGGTGACCCGAGTAAGATTACTCACATCACGACAGATCTTGACCCCAAATAGGAAGACACGCTCGTCAGCTTCCTCAGAAAGCATGTCGGCGTTTTCGCATGGAAACCTGCAGACCTGCCCAGGCGTACCTAGGGAACCGATCGAGCACTCCTCAAACGTCTCGAAGCCCGCCAAGCCCGTCAAGCAGAAGCTCCGGCGATTCTCTCCAGAGAAGAAGGAGGCTATTAGGGTAGAAATAGCTCGGCTCCTAGCTGCCGGCTTTATCAAAGAGGTGTATCATCCCGATTGGTTAGCCAATCCGGTCCTTGTAAGAAAAAGAATAATGAATGGAGAATGTGCGTTGATTACAACGATCTCAACAAACACTGCCCTAAAGACCCCTTCGGTCTCCCCCGCATCGATGAAGTCGTCAACTCCACAGCCGGCTGCGAGCTACTCAGTTTCCTCGACTGCTACTCCAGCTACCACCAGATCGCCTTGAATGAAGAAGACCAGGAGAAAACCTCCTTCATCACCCCCTTCGGGGCCTATTGCTACAAGACCATGTCCTTCGGCCTGAAAAACGCCGGTGCAACATACCAGCGGGCCATCCAGGCATGCCTCAAGGATCTCATCCCCGGCATCGCCGCAGCTTATGTCGACGACGTTGTCATAAAAGCCCAAAAGGCCGAAGACCTCATCTCCAATCTCGAAGCAGTCTTCGAGAAGTTGGATGCTTTCCAATGGAAATTGAATCCCTCCATGTGCATCTTCGGTGTTCCATCGGGCAACCTGCTCAGCAACATCGTCAGCAAGCATGGTATCCGTCCCACTGGGTGCATGGTGGCCCCCGACTAACGTCAAGGATGTCCAGAAGCTCACTGGGTGCATGGTGTCCCTGAGTCGATTCATCTCTAGACTAGGCAAAAAAGGCCTCCCATTCTTCAAGCTGCTCAGGGCAGGCGAAAAATTCGTCTGGTCGGAAGAGGCTGATCGGGCCTTCAAGGAGCTAAAGCAGTTCTTGGTGCATCCCCCGCTCCTTATAGCTCCGGTAAAGGACGAAACCCTGCTGCTCTACATCACCGCGACCAACAATGTCGTCAGCACGACAATAGTCATCGAACGGGACAAAGACGGTCACGCATATCCAATCCAGCGACCAGTCTATTTCATCAGCGAAGTCCTGAACGAGTCCAAAACTCGCTATCTGACGGTGCAGAAGTTGATCTACACCATCCTCGTCACGTCATGCAAGCTCTATCACTATTTTGAAGCCCATCCAATTGCAGTGGTCACCCAACATCCTCTCGGCAACATCCTTCGCAACAAAGACGCCAATGGCAGAATCATGAAGTGGGCTGTGGAGTTGGGAGCTTATTCTCTGGAGTTCCATAGCTGAACGACGATCAAGTCACAGGTGTTGGCTGATTTCATCACTGAATGGACAGAAATGCAGGAACAAGTACCCACCGAGCAGGATGAACACTGGATGATGTACTTCGATGGATCCCTAAGCATCGGAGGCCCAGGCGCCGGCGTACTTCTCATATCACCTTCGGGCGAACGCCTCAGCTATGTGTTGAGAATATATTTCAAAGCCTCCAATAACGCTGCCGAATATGAAGCCACCATCCACGGCCTACAGATCACCGCTTGGCATCCGACGGCTGATGGTGTTTGGGGACTCTGCCTTATCAACTAGGTGAATAAAGATTGGGACTGCAACAACGAGAAGATGGACGCCTATGTCGCCGCGATCAGAAAGCTCGAAGGAAAATTCTTGGGCATTGAGTTTCACCACGTCGTCCGAGCTAAAAACCAGGTAGCCAACGAGTTATCTAAGCTCGGTTCATCACGAGCTGATATCCCTCCCGGCATCTTCGTCCAAACTTGGTCCTCTCCTCTATCCTAGAAGAAGAAGAGGCTGAAGCACCCCCGTCCGATCAGATAGCGGCATGCATCTCTAATTCTGAAGAGGATTGGAGAGCACCCTTCATCGCTTATCTGCTCGAAGCCAAAATCCCCAAAGACAAAATAGAAGCAGAGCGTCTCGTGAGATGGTCTAAGAATTACGTCCTAGTCGACAACAAGCTCATGTGTAAAAACGCCAAGAGTGAAGTCTTCCAGAAGTGCGTCACACGCGAAGAGGGCATCAAGATACTCCAAGAAGTACATGGAGGCATGTGCGGTTACCACGCAGCCTCACGTACTCTGGTCGGCAAAGCTTTCTGAGCAGGATTTTATTGGCCTACCGCTGTCCAGGACGCTGAGAAGATTGTGCGCCACTGCGAGGCGTGCCAGTTTTTTGCAAAGCAGATACATGTTCCAGCACAAGAGCTATGGACCATACCTGTATCCTGGCCCTTCACCACATGGGGACTCAACATGATAGGTCCTTTCAAGGCGGCTAAAGGGGGCTACCGTTGCGTGTACGTCGCCATTGACAAATTCTCCAAATGGATCGAGTACAAGCCATTGGTGAAAGCAACAGTGGCCAAAGCCGCGGAGTTCTTCAATGACATCTCTCACCATTTCGGCCTTCCGAACAGCATCATCACCGACCTCGGTACCACCTTCACCGGAAGCGACTTCTGGGATTTCCACGACAAAAGAGGCATCATGGTAAAGTATGTCTCGGTGGCTCACCCTCGAGCTAACGGGCAAGTAGAAAGAGCAAACGGATTGTTGCTCGACGCCCTCAAGAAGCGCCTACACGAAGTCATCAAAAGAAGTCTAGGAAACTGGATCCAAGAGTTGCCAGCGGTCATCTAGGGCCTGCGAACCCAGCCTAGCCGGAATACTGGCGTATCTCCGTATTTTATGGTCTACGGATCAGAAGCAGTGCTATCAGCCGACATCGCCTTCCGAGCTCCTAGAGTTGAGAACTACAATGAAGAAAGATCCGACGGCGCACGAGCAGAAGACATCGACAGACTCGAAGAAGAGCGCCTGGCCTCCTGCGTACGCACGGCCAAGTACCTGGAAGGGCTATGGTGGTATTATAACCGGAATGTCAACGGCCGGTTATTCATGGTTAGCGACCTTGTCCTCCGCCGCAAGCAGAGCAAGGAGGGCATGCACAAGCTTTCTTCTCCATGGGAGGGGCCATACACGGTCAAAGTCCTAACTCGGCCAGGCTCATACAGACTGTGTGACCTCGATGGCGTCGACATCCCCAACTCCTGGAACATCGAACACCTCCGTCGCTTCTATCCTTGATAGCGTGTCAAGGCAAATATGTGTATTTTCGTTTTATTATTTCAATAAAAGTCATACTGCTTCGATACACATGTATGTCCACATTTGTAGATCAGAAATCACTAACGTCCGTCACCGATGCATAAGCCTCGTACCTACTCGGGCAGCACGACTTCGCCCAACGCGTAAGCCCCGCACCCGTTCGGGCAGCCTAGTCACATCAACGCATAAGCCCTGCATTCTGCAGGCCGCCTAATATTGCCCCTTCACCAACTGCTCCGATAGATTCGAGAAGCCATCGCCTACGATAAGCGTGAGCCCCACCAGGTGCGGGCAGCTTCGCCACCACGTAAGCCCTAGGGACGCCTGGGCTGTTAAGTCTTTGCTATTACGTAAGCCCCGGGGACACTTGGGCAGTTTTAGTAGCGTTTCCACAAGCCCTGTCAAAAGGAATAGGCACTAGTCGTCTATCATTCTAATGAGCCGCATGCTCTGGCATCCCTCCGACCAACACAAAATTGCCTTGAACACGTTCGAATACTCTACGTCGCACACAATCGACTACGACACTCCGAAAACTCGTCGAATGCAATAAGAGCAAGAACAAATTTACACTGAACTTCATCCAAAACAGTTTTACACAATATGATTTCCGATCACATTAACCAGTGTTTGTTGCACAAGCAATTCACAATTCCCTTGCAGGTATCTTCAAGTGTTTTCTGTCGGGAACAGCTGCATATCTTCCGCCAAGAGTTCTGCTGTGGGCTTCGCCTCTTCTTCCAATTGATCCTCCTGCTGCTCGGTGGTGCCACGGGCATAACCCCCTTCACCCTGTCGTTATTCATGCCAGGGTAATGGGAGCGCACCACGCCGAGCACATGAGCTGCCGCGTTCTCCGCCACATCAGTGCAGAAGGCCTTAAAGTGCCGCAACGCTTCATGACTCCGACGAATAATATCAAAAGGCCCCAGCTCCCCTGCAGGAGGATCGCAGGTACATACTCGATGATGTCCAAGATGGGTTTGATACCTTCCGTCACGGCATCGTAACGGCTCTCGGCGGCTTCCAGGCGCTGTGACAGATCATTCATCTACGCCCAGGTCCTCCACTCAATATCTGTTCATGCCAAAAGGCAAAGATTAGAGGTCTCAACAAGAAGCAATGAAGCATCCTAGAGGTAGAAGAAACTCACCCAAGCGAGCAGCTTCCCGTACCATGGACACTTCATCTTCTAGCTCTTTAACTATACCAAGAAAGACAACGAATCAGCATCCCTAGCAGAGTTAATTAGGCAAGGTTGGAAGTCTGAAGACTCATATACCTCGGTGCGCGGCACCCTCCAACAAATCGGACAGATCTGCAAGTCAAGACTTCAAAGCTTAGCAGTAAGTAGGAGCTGAGATATAATAACTAGCACCACAACAGTCTCCGTACCTCTTTTATCCTGCAGCAGCTTCTGCTCGGACTCCTTCAAGTCGTTGCAGTGCAATTGCAACGTGCCACACTGATCGCAGAGATCTTCCATCACTTTCTCCAGACGCACAGTCTCCTTCTCCAACCTTGCGTTCTCCACCGCGAGTCCAGCAGCGCGTTGAAGAGATTTTCGGCGATCTTCGGCCGTATCATGAACGGCCTGATCAACAATAATAGAACATGACAAAGAGCAAGCAGAGAAACCTCAAGCAAACTCAAGAAGGGTGCAGTTATCTGAACTAGTGAAGATAATTGCCCCAGCCGGCGGAGCACGTTTCTTAGGTCAGCACGGGTACTTGTTATATCAGCCTTCAAAGCCTCCAGCTCTTCGTCCGCCGATTCCTCCTCCACGACGATGGCGTACTGATCACCGATCCACCTTAAAGTCCTAAGCACCACTGGCGGAGCCTCACCCATTGCCTGGCTGATCTCCTCGACATCGTGCTCTGGAGGAGCAGCGCCTGCAGGTGGATGCTCGGGGATCTCCTGGCTTGATCCCGGTACTCCTCCAAAAGTGGGGCCGCCAGTCTGCGCGTCCGCTTCTTGGTCGGGACTAGTGGGTGACACTGTCCCATGAGAGTCGTGTCTCGAAGAGTGGCTCCTCCGGTGTCCTTAGGCTGCCGTTCCGCGTCTTGGTTTGAGGGCGAGGACGGTGGCGGCGGGGTCGCTTCACGCGGCTAGTCAGGTGGTGGCGGCTGCTCCTGCGAGCCCAAATCCGGCTACTGATCTGGTGGATTCTTTGGCAACTCATGGTCAGAAGGCCAACTAGCGGCAACATCCCCTTCATCTCAATCCCTCGCCGACGCACCACCACCAGCTTCTCCACTCGCCATCCCCTCGATGTCTTCGGCTGAAGGGTCCCTAGATAATAATGCGGACTTCATGACTAAATATAACAGAATATACTGTTCAGCAAGAGGAAGCAACAAGAAGACATGGATACTCACAACTCCGAATGGCGACATTTCCGTGCGAAGCGTTTCTTCCGACCAGAAGTCCCCTCATCATTACCAGGGTTTTTGGTTGGAGGGACCTCTCCTTTCTGATGTTTCGGCAGCGGTCCTTCATTGTCACTCGAGCTTGGGAACACCGCCTGGAGATGGGCTCACTCCTCGGATAGCTTCACCGGCTTCTTAGGTTTTCGAACTCCACTCGATGAGCCAGCTTTACCAGGCATGGGCTGCTTACCACGAGCCACCCGTTGAGAAAGGGTGTCATGATCCTCTTCCTCTTCATCAGCTCTAGCTTCGTCATTGGAGGGCTCTGCGAAGTTTTCGTCTTCGCTACCGGGCTGGTAGCGGTGTCGAGGGTCAACTCCTTCGGGCCACTCTGTAGTGGGCACCTCTGAAAAGTATACCTTTCGGTCCTGGCCATGTATCTTCAACAAATCAAATGAGATGCAAAGAATCAACATTCGAACAGCAGACACAAAGAAGAAATCTACAAAAGGTGTACCTCGGGTGGTGGATTCCCAATGTGCAGCGCTTTCTGCTGTCCTCGGTTATTGATATGCATTTTGTTATCAAACAGTTCCTTCAGCCTTTTCATAGCTTCGGAGGATGACATGTGATCGGGGACCTCTCTGGTTGGATCAGTTTCACCAACCCATTCATACGCAGGATGAACTCTCTCTTTGCAGGGCTGAACTCGGCGCTTCATGAAATTGGCAGCAACTCCAACTTCATTCAGATTCATGCCCTTTAGAATTTCCAATAGCTCATTTACTTGCTCCATCTTATTAGATGTGGGCCTCTCTGACCAGCTCGGTTTCCTCTCTGGTATCTGCTCAACGGCACACCGAACAGGAGGATCTTGATTCGGCAGATAGAACCACCTCTTATTCCAATCACGAAGACTAGTATTGAGGGGGATAGAAAGATAATGGGCAGACATGCCATCCCGGAGTTTGAGGTACACTCCCCAGGCAATTCGAGAGCCTCCGCCACTTGATTTCACGAGCATGTACAGATGACGAAATAAATTGAAACGGGGAAGAATTCCGGCGAAGGCTTCACAAAAGTGGATGAAAATAGAGACTTGGAAGATGGAGTTGGGATGCAAATGGCACAGCGAAATCTCATAATAATCAAGGAGCTTGCGAAGAAAGGGATGGCACGGAACACCAAACCCACGAAGGAAGTAGTCGGCGAAGACAGTCATCTCGCCGGTATTAGGCATGGGGTATGGTTCACCTTCAGACGGCCTCCATCCAACGGTGGCACGGTTCGGCAGTAGCCCTTTCGCCACCAACTTCAAAATGTTTTTTCTGTCATCGTGGAAGGTTGCCATTCGTTGTCCAGGCGAAGTTCTCCGGGTTCCGGTTCCTTCGCCTTCTTTGGGGGCACTCGCGCAATCTTCCTAGGTGCCATTTTCCTCGAAATTGCTTATGGATTTGGGTTGAAGGAAGAACGAATCGAACGGGTTCAAGCGGAATTGGATTTTGGTTTAGTGAATCGGAAACCCTAGATGGCGGTGGCTAGGGCAAGCGGGTGCGGCTATTTGCTTGAATGGGTTCGGCGTGTCAAAGGAAGAAGGCGAACCATTCCCCAGAGATCTTTGTTGGCATTTCTAACGTCGTTACAAAAGATAGACTAAAAGTCCATCCCTGGAAACGGCGCCAGAAATGCTTGTTGGCGTTTCTTAGCATCACTACTAAAGATAGACTATAAGTCCGTCCTTAATAATAATACTAGAAACGTAAGTTGACATTCCCAACCACCATTACTTCAGAAAGGTAACCCTTGGCCCTTAATGGCGCCGGCCTAGGTAATGCAGTCTGGTAATAGCAGTTAGAAGTGCCGGATTGGCCTTCCTAACCGTCATTACTTACGATATGCAAAACTGTGACACGACGCCTTGGGGTGCACAAGAATTACAATCCTTAAGTAATGGTACTTAGGTATGCCAATCATGATAGCTCAGTATAGATAAATCCGCAAGCGCACGGAACTATCATTGTAGCATTTCAACCCATGAGTATTCAGGGGTGTCGTATTTATAATTTCCCGTAGGAGGGCAGGACGAAAGCATCTAGTTTTGGCATAAACATGATCACTTATTGAATGAATAGGTATACATAGCATAGGCAGGGGTAAATCATAGTTCAAAGATAGTGGACACACATCTGAGCCGACCTCAAGGATAAAAGAGAAATAAAAAATAAAAGAATATATCTAATTGAGCAGGCATTGGTTATATATAACTATGCAAAGAACTGTTAGTAAACATCTAACTAGCATGTCTAGTATCGGGACTAGGTCTGGGATGACAGGGAGATCCCCGCAGCTGGTCTGCCAGCCGATAGAGACTTTACGAACTCCTACCCAATATCCAAACGTGGGGGAGTGCTAGGGATGGACAGGGCTGTCACCACCTACCCACCTACCCCTCTGCCCGTGGGATACCGGCATATTCGCTGATCTCCGCATACCCGAGCACCATGCTCGCGTACTTGGAAACAACTCCTAGCCCCCTAGGACCCCACCCCTTCGGAGTGACAGGCTAGGCTAAGAGCAACCGAGAAGGCACGACGAACCGTCACCTCATCCCTAGTTATTCCTCTATTCATACTAAGTCGATGAACGATGAAGAACAACGATGAACATATCGAGAACATAACACATAAACTATAGCTAGTTCATATATCATGATCATAACATGTCCAAGACTATACTCTAGTTCATATGCATTGCTATATAAATAAGATAAGAACTTGAACTTGGAAGAGAACTGCATTGTATTCATACCGAGGTGTTCCTTCTTCTCCCAAGGATACAAACTCTTCTTTCTAGCTCTTGCCTTGCCCTAATACTAAAACTAATCTAAAGAATAGAAGTGAGAGGTGAGGTAAATGGCTCCAAATAATGGTGTGTGTTGGAGGGGAGCTCTCCCTCTCTTTTATAGTCCAACTAGGGCGGTTTGGGCGTTCTAAGTATGGAAGGAGGTGAAACCGCCTTTGCCAAACCGCCATGAGCACCGCCTGAGGAGGATGGGCCCGGGAGGCCCCACCAGGGGGCGGCCGCCCCCGGGGCTGGTCGGTCCCTGGGGAGCGCCATCTGGCCACCGCCTTCGTGTGGTCGGTTGCTCCCTAGGCCTGGGCCTCCCCCGCGGTTACGGATGGATCCAGTTTAGTGTTTGAGGTGGGCTTTCTTATTTTCTTGGATTGCGCCTTCTCTGAATACGTTTCTTGGATGTGCGCTTTCTTTATGGTTTTTGTGCATTTCCACATGTCACACCTGCAAGTCAAGTACACACCAATACTTGTGGAAATGTTAGTTTAAAGCCCTACCTACTATTTATTTTAGTAACATTTTGACGGTAAGAAATAGGCTTTGAGGACCGCCAACAATCTTCAACCCCCTCATTCTGCCAGTTCATAAATTTTTCGAAAGGATGGTTGTAGATGCATATGTTTATCATAAATATTGTAGATCTCATTGTAATCTCGAGATAGGTGCACAAAGACTGGTGTTCTAGAGGAAACCACCCCATGAACTTAAAGGACAATAATTAGAAGGTTTCCCAAGAATAACTTTGTGTCCTAAAATAACCACTCTTGAAAAAATGAACTGAGCTTGCACCTTTAATTTTGCTATAATGCCTTTATGAATGGAGCATAGAATTATAATTATGAAAATATTCCCTCGGGTATTTTTGTCACTAACCATTTTAGGTTTGAAGTAGAAGAGTGACAACGCAAGGTATGTCTAACCAATCATCATGCAATATTGAATTATATCCATCCAAGCTTAACTTTGCTTTGCAAAACTCTAGCTTGGGGGAATGGGTTTACTTAGAAAATCTTATGTTGCTAGTATTGGTTGTCTCTACCTTTCTAATCCATGTTCAATTGTTCGCTTTTTTGTCTCTAAATGAATAAATCTCTATAAGTGTTTTCATGTCACCTTTGTTTACCATAGTAAGATTTGGTTTGGAAGTACTGCAAATACTTCCATTGGCATTTAAATTAAGCGTGGTGCTCAGGTTAAATAGCCTTCCTTAACTAAAATTAAACATGGAGTTTGGTTTGGTTATTGAACTAGAAATTACTGTAGTAGACATTGGATATTTTGCTGGACTAACCCCTGCAGGAAACTTTCACAATTAATCTGGGTAAGTCGTGAGATAAATTTCAAATTAGAGATGAGACAGGGCGCATGCTGAACTTCAATAACTTTACAGAGGAAGCTACAGCTCATTCATCATGGATGGAAGAACTGTGAGTATTAGTGATTCATTTACTTTATCTTCTGCTGCAAGTTACTTGGACTCAAGCCATGCCGGTATAGAACATAATCTATGCTAACATAATATCAATCCTATCTTCTTAATAGCATATATGGAACCTGATAAAAATCTGGATAAACAACCTATGTTTCAAAATTGTACATTCCTTCGGGTATGTGTTGTCCACTAATCTATTGCAGGCATAATAATGAATGGACTGACAAGGTGTCATAAGATCAAAGAAGCAAAAGATGGCAAAGAGGATAAACAACAAAGGAGACAAGATGCTCATGAACAACTCAAGATGCAAGAGAAGAAAAGGACCACCAGTCATCTACCTTTCATTACTTAGTGCCATCACGCTCCAATAATGAAGGTAATATCTTATGGTAAGCGGTCACTATTTTCCTCTTGATCTTGGTATGCACATAAATGAAGATGCAAACATATTAGAGTTACAACTTTAATTGATTAACCTAATTAACTTAACATGCTTTGTCCTTTAAGATTGTTTATGGCACCATTCTTTTGATCTCAGTCTTAACCAAATGTACTAAAACAATGTATTCTATCTTTGGAAAATGATAGACAACCCTTCCATTGGTTAAGCAATTTAAATCTTTTCTGCCATATGAACTTAAATGCAACATAAATGGTTAATCTTCTGATCTTACCACTCATGTCATAAGTAAACAAATTATGCAACACCAATTTCGTCTTGTTCAATGTGCCTATGGATAGAGAAAATAAAGAGAGATTCAGTTCTGTTGGTGTTTTTCCACCAGCAGAACCCATGCACTTGATCTCTACCTTGATTTTGCAAATAGGACAACACTTCGACCAAAGGTTATTGATTCCCAAAATTTCACAAGTGAAAGTTCTGTGAACATGTACGCTGAGCAAGATGCTGCCAGCTTCCACTATTAATACTCTACTTCAACCTGCTGGCCAAGCAAAGAACCAAAGTGACATCACCATCACCAGGGGTGCAACCATCAAGACCTCCATCTCTAAACCGGAGAGATACACAAGAGTGGAAGAAAAAGTCCTAACGGTAGACTTTAAATCCCGCACCTTTACCATAAGGTAACATGGCCGTTATCTAATTAATTAGTATTCATAATTTACATTAGTAATTTCACTTTATCATATTCATCTTTATGCATATCAAAAGAAAAAGAAAAATCTTTATTGTCTTATTTACTGCATCACAAAGTATTAAAACTCCACGTGAATAAACTTATGGTAACCTCGTAGGAATATTTACTATGGTGGCATAGAAAAGAAAATAAAAATTCATCATGGTATTATAAAAATCCTGAGCCCCATGAGAATAAATATTGTCAGTGGTGGCATAAAAATAAAATATACATCATGCATACATATTTACTTTTCTGCATAAGAAAATCAGAAAATCCTAAAAAGAATCTTGCTAGAACCTATCAATTTAAAATCAACTCAAAAGAATAATCAATTACTTATTGGCTGACCGCTAACCCCTTATCACATTCGAGCCTCGAGTTTTGGTTTTCTTGTTGGAGTATAATTCTGCAGGAATGACACTATGACTGAGGAGTGAGTCCATCAGTGGAGCCCACTAGGACTGTTGCTGACAAGCTTGCTCTAAAAGATCATCAACACCAAGAATTGCAAACATCTAGCTTGGGGGAGGAGCATCCCCTAGTTATCAGGTAACTATACCTATGCGATTATCGAGTCTGTTTTATAAAGTCATAAAATACCAAAAATATGTGAACACATGAAGGTTCACCATAGTACCATAAGAAAATCTAAAAATACCAAAAATATGTGGGCACATGAAGGTCCACACCTTTTAGAAAAACCCAAAAATATGTGGGCACATGAAGGTCCACCCAATTAGGAAACTTCTACTGGGAATATAAAATCAATCACTTACCATGGAGTGGTACTAAATCTAACTCCTCTCCATAAGATTTGGTATTTTTATTGGCAATTGAGTTTCACAGGAAAATACAAGATCAAAGAGCTCGTCAACCCGACGCCCTTACGCTGCCGATACACCTTCTCTGAGAAGGATCACCCAATTTGCAACATCAAAGACCCTGTCAAACATCCAGTTTGGGGGAGGGCACCCTCCATTTAAAATCCAGCTAAGTATAAATTTCCCACCTTATTATTATTACCATATCGCTTTTCGCGTGAGTTAGCTAGTAAGATAAAATTTGAAAACCAAATAAAAACTTAGCTATATATTAGAGTGGTCTTATAGTGTGTCTATAGTCAGTCTAGGTTAGAGTCAAATAAAAACTGGAGAACCTTAAAATTTTATCTTGGAGATGATGAATAGTTGCTCTGCCGTAATTCCTTTCAAGTGTCTAGTTTTCAACCTACTAGTGTTTTGGCTTAAGAATTTACTCTAAACCTGAAACTTATGGAGGCATGTGCTTGAGCTAAGTCTAGGTGATTGATTGATATGATACATGAAGGTTGAGCTGCTATTTATATTATTCCTAGCAATACTAAGTTCTGGAGATTTATTTTAAATTTAAAATCTTACATGATGAGCTCTTGTATGACAAAGTGTGAATTCCAACCAAAGCCATATATGATACATTTAGAGATAGGAAAATCTTTGCACATTTATGCTACTTACTTTGCATTGAGTTTAGTCAACCTTTGTTGTATACCTTAAGAGAGTCTTGTCATGCTTTTAAAATCAAAATCACTTACACACTCCACCCACATATGCATTACTCCTACTCTAGGAGTAAGTGCAATCATTTTCCACTTCCAACCAGATCCACCTTGAAAATGTTTTTCTCCTACACTGGGAGTAAACACCCAAAAATATACCCTATAGGACAGCCCATGTTTAATTGCTCTAAGTTCTTATTATTATCTCTCCAATTATTTATATTCAAAGGATGCATGTGGCTATGCAAAAGTATTGAAAAAAAAGAGAAAAGGGAGTAAAAGATGGACAAGTGTCCCAACAATTAAAACAATGGGTACTTAGATGCCCACCTCCCTATAAAAAAAGAGAGAAAGAAAAGAAGAAAAAGAAAATAAAGACAGCCCATGTTTTCCCGAAAAGTTCTAAGTTTCAAGAGAGAGATCTATTTTTAAAGGGCAAAAGTAGAATTAGGATTAGCCACCTTATACACCTATCCACCATATTCCATACACATGCACATCTTGGTTTGATTGTATGACTTGACTCTCTGTGGATCCATTGTTTGACTTTACAATATATGAATTGCAAGTATGCTCATCCTTGTTATTACCACTCCTATAAGCTCCACTATTATCCTTAGTTGTAGGAAGGCATAATAACATCATTAATGCCTCAGTGAGATCCATAAATACCACATATATTAAGAGACTTGAGGGTGTCATACAATTAAGCTCTGAGTTTTATTTTGAAAACTCACAAAACTCCAGAATATTGGTACTGTGAAAAATTTGAAACATAGTGCTCGACTTGATTGTTCTATGTTTCGATTGCTCAAGACTCATGCAAAAGCTGAGAAGCTCCATAGTTAAAGGTACAATGGGTAAGTTTGAAAGTTAGAGCAGTTTTGTCTAATCCGGAGGAGGATTTCTGTTTGAAAGCACGTGTACTTGGAAGGCATGAAAGCATTGTAGCAACTCCTGATCCAAATATATTAGTAATTAGGCTTATGTTGTTTGCCAAGGGACTGGCAAACAGGTAAGCTTGGGGGTGTTGTTGACGGTGGATAACGTCGACTTTTATTGGAACTTTAGACATGAAAGGACACATGAATACACACTAGTCTAGGGTTTTAACTGACAATTTCCATGAGTTTTGCATGTTCTGTATTTTCCAGGGGTTATTCCAGAAAAGCGTAAAAGAAGGGTTAAAGAGCATAAAAGACACGAAACTTAACCGCTAAGGAAACATCATCACGAAGACCCTGGAAGAGTTTGGAACACACCCGAGAAACTGGGGTCCGAGACCCCACAAAGTCGTGCCGGCCGGCCCTAGGGTAGGGCCGGCCGGCGCCCCCCTAGGGTTTCGGTTCCTGCCTTCTGGAGTCTTCTTCCATCGCCTCCCACAATGCATCTCGGCCCTTCTTTTAAGTCGGTTTGATCCAATGGCGCGTATTCATCCCACCAGGCTATAAATAAAGGGGCAGACCCCCCTGGAGGCATCCCTATTCCTGAGCTTTAATTCAATATCTCCAGTTAGGGTTAGATGTAGCAATTAGGAGAGACTAGTTCTTCTAGATCTAGTCTTGTATAGAGAAGTAGAGAGATAGAGTAGAGGAGTAGAGTTCTGGAGGAGTTCCAGCCTATCGGCGCTTCTTCGTACCTGTATTCGTCTGGATTCAGCTCCCTCGCCCGGAGCTGCGTTCTGAGGTATTTTTGTATTCAACTTCTAATTCAAGTAAGCATTTGTTCTTATTCGTTCTTAAGTTTGCAACTCATATTGAGTACTTTCATCTTAGTAATTGCTTGATTGAAGTAGTATTTCGTAGTGTAGGCGTGGTGCCTAGGCTAGGTATACTTGTCAATGTCCCCTGATTGGCCGGATAGTGGTAGATCGCGTAGGTGACAGCTGCGTTGATTCCTTTGTAGTCCACTGCCCAGTTAGAACGATATTATTCAAAGCTTATCGGTTGTTGGAACTAGATAATCATTAGCTATTTCATCTTTCTTGATATTATCTAGCCTAATTGTAGGGTTAAGTTCATCGGCTTGGTCATTATCACCTACTGTTCCTTGTGGATACGATATTTAAAACCTCCAGGTGAAATGTGACAGCGGTATATTATATCTATGCGCTTGCGGATAATCTGAGAATAATAATATTTAGTAGAGTGCAGTTAATTTATACCAACAGTGGGCCCCTTCCTTGACCGCTCCTTAGTTGACTCATCTGCATGCTTTCGCTTATATGTGCCAATCACCCGATTGCTGCACGCTTTGACAACGTCAACACATACCAGACCTCACATCTGTTGGTAACACTCGATTCAACTCTCAGATCGGTTATCCTGTCCTCCTGGGCACTATCCAAATTCTGGTGTAAACACACCTTTAGAACATAGGACGACTTTGATTCTTAGTAGAACATTCACATTCCCTGTGGAAATCGATACCTTGAAATACTCCTAAGTGAAAACTACTTTGACAACTATGCGCTTGCGGTTTTACCACCTTGCCACATTTAGTGTCAATAGTGAGGCAACTCGTGGCCATGAGCTATACTCACATGAGTTGGCTTCCATTGTCCCACGATGGCTATCCCTATTATGTATCCTACTAGACTAGGTCATAAAGGGCTCGAATTGTGCAAGTCAGGACCACGACGATATCGACATCGAGTTCGCTATGGCCATGTCCTTGGGACGAAGATAGGAGTAGCGATTGTAGCACTACAGAGTCAACTAAAACCCAAGGGAAAGAGTTACACTCGGCATTACAATAACAGTGGGATGAACCCATGACCAAAATGATCGTACAAAGTATGATCCGTTGATCGGCGCAAAGGCATGGCAACAAACACTGCACAAATGACCAATAATATGAGGGAACGACCATGTTCAGTACTATGACAATAGCGAGGTGAACCCGCGACCAAAGGGATGAACGGGCCCTTTCCTCGACTGGCTTGAAGACACGGTCCATAAATAAATGACACACAACAAACTACACAAACAATAGGAAGGAGTAGCTGTAAGTGCATCTAGCCCTTTAGTGGGTTTTGATGAATTGAATGACAATACAATTAAAGGTCTAACATGGTTGCTAAGTGTGTCAAAGGTTTAAGAAAAGGAAAACTTGGTGATATTCCACAAAATGTTCAGATGAAGGCCAATATTGTGTATTGTTGTATTGAAAGATCATGAAGATAATCTAGTCCAAGCAAAATACAACAATGCAAATGAAATTGATGAAATGGCTTAGATGTTGTGAGTTATCATAGCATCGTGAGAAAGAAAGCATATTTGGCAAATGGGAAATGAGATGTGAGTTCATGATTTTGGATTGGTCTCAATAATGTCTTGCTTTTAATGAACAAGAAGAATTTGATAGTGAATTAGCTTTGATCAAGGGTTGAAGAATGAATAAGAATGCAAAAGTAAGGTAATGACAAGCAAAGGCCACGATGAAAGAGACAATGTGCAATGGATATAAGTAGGTCTCTACATTGGTTTGCTTGTATGAATAAAGATTTAGAAAAATCACTTTGTATTGATTTGATCAAGTTAGCAGTATGGAGATAGATATTGAAGTGAGTATTAGGAGTGTCAAGCCAAAATAAAGAGGATATAAGGAATTATAAATTGGTTTGAGCATATTGATGATTATTCATATATGTAACTCTATGTGAAACTTGATTGATCTCAACGTTCAAAATCTAGAAGATATTCAAGTAAGGATCACAATATTAAAAAAATTATTTTTAATGGATACTTAATGTGTTGTGACTAGAGTATGGCTCGATAGGGTAAAGATATCAAGGAAGGGCTTTCGAGGGACTAAACGGAGGTGAAGGGAAAAACAATAGCTTGGAGACCAAGGTACCATCGGCGACGACGATAAGGGCGAGATCCTAGAAACAGCTCAGGCAAAGCCTGCACCAACCACACGACCACACCTGCCACAACCTCTCCGGCCAGAGGGCTTCATTGCTACACCCAGAGAGTCATCAACAACCATGATCTAATTGATTCCATCGATCGAGTTGACAAAGATTTGTCTGAAAGCCTCACACTTCTGGAGTCAATTACAAATCCATCTACTCTAGAACAGCGACGCGTCAGCAACCGCCGTCTAGGTGGTTGAAACAACATCCTCACCATCTCGTCCACTCCGTGCGAGCGTATCGTTACCTATCAGCCTCGTCGGGCTACCAGCCTATAGGTCGGCGACTTCGAGTCTCCCATGAAGAAACCGTTGCCATTTAGGCTGGAAAACGGAGCGGCTTCCTACTAATGTGCTCTGACCCACCGCGCTGGCAACCCTGCACCCATGGTGAACACGGTCGTGTTCCAACCGCATCCTCGACGTCACTCGATCATGAAGACTATAGCATGCTCATCTCCGAGGAGGCGTCCTTACCTCTGCCGCCCCTCTGGGGCCACATCCTCAGCACCAGCACCAATAGCCCTCCCAGAGAAGGCGAAGCCGAATAGGACCGTGTTGCTCAGGAATTGTAACAGAACCTCCTAAGCTATATGGCCCACATGCACCTGTCGTCGTCCCAAGGACCTTCGACAGCTGTGCAGGTGACCCGTATAACCTAAAAGGGCCTGCCGGGTTTACACGTAAACCCGTTTCCTCCAAACAGGATCTTAATTGCGAAGAGATTACAGAGTACAACATTTTATACAAATTATACAACTCAGAGTACAAGAGCGGAAGACTTAAAATATTACATAGGATTTCAAACTAGTGTTCTTAATTATACATAAATATGATTATTATAAACCAAAATATGAGTAGTGACAGTAGGTAAGTAGCTTATACAACACTTATATTACACAACATCCCTGCCACTTATACTACCACTATCCTCCTCGATCACTTCCTCGAACACCGTCATACAGCAAGGCCCAACGCAGACCTTGGGTTGCTGATTGCCTGCAACATGGGGTTAACAAACCCTGAGTACAAGGGGTACTCCGCAAAACTTACCCGACTAAAAATTGGGGAGAAGACTCAGGAATGCAGGCCGAGGGGAATCAAGGAGAGGCTTTAGTAAGAATCAAAGAGTTTTGCAGAAAAGCTTTCTAAATCAGATTAACATTTAATCTCAAAGCTAAATTGATTCATTTAATTATCTCTTCATTAACTCCCTTTCCCACAATTACCTAGTTTCGAACCACTCTTCGATGTGAGTCAGTGGATCAAGTCTCCATTATCCGAGGAGCAACGACGGTTCGAATCGATTGAAAACCCAGCTGGGGATCCCTATCCACACTGCATATGTAGCACCTAAACTTGCATATGCCAACCCCGCCTATCACGGCTCTTCCAAAACTTGAACCGGTCCTGCGCCACTCGAGAGTACAGTACTCCTCTCCTCTCCAGGCACGCCGGCCACGAGGGTACACGCTACTCTCGCCATCTCTCCACTCCCAGTGTGTGGTTGTCGGTTCAAGAAGAGGAGCGACCGGAGTCAAAGGCTTTCCGAGGTATGTGGCTAGTTGCAAAGTCTCGATCCATCAGGCCGACAACGAATGGTCCCTAATGGATTCCAATTCGTTTCCTTAATAGACAGTCAGAGACACTACATTGAGACTCCTTTCTCAATGCAAGTCTACTACCCTGTCAAACAATTATAATAGTTCATAGTAGTATACCCAAAACATACAAAATATCTTTTTCATAAAATCTTAATTATTAAGCATGGCTAAGCATTTCATAAATATTTGCCTTTAAATCAGGTTTCAAGGATACTATATCAAGGCAGGTAAATGCAGCAAGTAGGTGACAATCAATTCCTATCAACTTAATGCAGTAGATTAACTCAAGTGATAAAAATATGTAAATACAAGGAGGGGTTAATGCACCGGGGCTTGCCTTGTTGCACGGCGAGGGACGGATCAGGGTCAGAACTGCAAATGTCAAAACCACCGACAACTCCTGGGGCTTCGTCAGCGGTGACTTGCTCGACTTTCACTTCCTCGCCTTCAGTCACTATTCGCAACATAATGATGCATGCTTTAATGATGGTGCAAATGATATGATTAACAAGTAAACAATTATTAATTTAATAACCTTGACTACAACTTTCCTTCACAGTAAAGTTGTAATCAGGATCTCATCTAACAGTGTTATTGTTGCATAATTAGTTCATTAATTATTATTAACAGTCATAGAAAGCCGCAATTAACACGACCTTCAACACTAAGAAAAGTGTTTAGGATCAATTAGGGTTTCTGATCCTAAGTCTTCACACAATGCCAAAATAACACAAAAAATCCTAAAGTGATTAACACTAAATATCATATTTATTTATTTATTTAATTAGGAATAAATCACAAGTAATAAAACTTCATCCAACTGAGCCACAGATTTTTGGGGAGGTAGCTCACTGGTCAAAACAACTACACAACTAATTTCACAATTTTTGGATTAATATTTTGAGCTATAAAAATCCTGTAAATGCCATTTATTAATTAAAATATCTAATTTTACAGTCTACAGAAAATACTCAAATGGCAAGTTTCATATTTTTCATAAATTATCCATATCACAGAGAAGCAATACCATTTTTTTCATGATTTTTAGTGCTATACAATAATTCATTCAAAATTAGCAAAATTGGTAACTATTCAATCTTTTTAAAATTGAAAAGACAAATCCCTAAGGGCTACTGGGCCAGCTCGGCCAGGCCCAGTAGAGCCCACTCGGCTCCCTCCTTCCTCTGCTCGAACAGAGCAGAGGCGAACAGAGCTCGGGCGTGCGGTGGTGGTTGCCCACCGCGGAGTTCGCCGGCAGCGGCATCTCCGGCGAGGGCAAAGCCCTAGGTGAGACCCTAGCAAGTGCCCCCAGCTATCTAGCCGACTAGAGCGGATTCCAGGGCATCAGTAAGAGCTCGCAGGTGGCTATGGCGGCTCGGCGGCGGTGACGGCAGCTTGCCGCGTTTTGGCCAGCCAGAAACTTCCCCGACCAAACCAACTACCCTAATAGCTTCCAGAAGCTCACCTAACCTTGCTGCTCGCCTTGGTTGAACGGAAAGACGATCGGAGAGTCGAGCTCGACGACGATGGCGTTCACGGCGGTGAGCTCCGGTTGCAACTCCCTGTTCCGGCGATATGTGAAAACCAACCAACCCAACGTCGAGCACATGAGCTTCAAGGCTACGAGGCGGATTCGAAACATACAACATACGGGCACGAAGCTCACTGGACCGAGTCAGACACGTCGAGGTTGAGCTCGGCGGTGCTGCGGCCGGCAACGAAGAAGAAGCAGCCGTGCTGGCGAACCCGACCACGAGAGGATGCAAGAACCGACTCAAACAAACGGCAAGGAGGTGGCAAACCTAACTACAAGATGGAGACAGTGGAGGCAGAGGGACGACGATGATTTTTGACGACAACAGAGACGACGGGTGGAGAGCAGAGGAGAGGGAAAAGAAGAACGACGATGTCGTCATCGTGTTTAGAAGAGGAAAGGATGAACTCCGAGGCCGCCACGTCGATGAAGAGCGTTGCCACGTCACTGGCTACATGCCCGTGCGTGCTACGGTGGAGGAAAGCGGCGGCGGCCGAGGCAGGCAAGCAGGCAGCTCGGTGGCACACTCTGCTTCGAGTTACTGTAGCTAGGTATTATCCCGAATTTTGTTTTTTTAAAATTACTTTCAATTTTGTATTGAAACTCGAAAAATATCCAATGTAAGAAATGTTCATAATTTTGTGCTACACAACTTTGATATAGAAAACATTTTCGAATTTCAAATATTTTTGAAATTATTAAAAAGGGGGTAAATAGCCCTTTTCTAATCCCATTTAAATCTCAAATTTTTATTGAACAAGTTCAAAATCTATGAACATCAAAGTTGTTCAACTCAGAGAGCTTTACAACTTTTGTTTAAAGACCATCTTCAGATTCCATATAATTTTTGAACTGGAGTTTTAAATTCAAATTTAATTTGAATTTACAAATGGAAACTTGAAAAACTTTGAATACCAAAGTTGCTCTATTTAATAAGAGCTACAACTTTGCTTTTGGGACCAAAGTCCAATTCTACTTAGTTTTGAAACTAGATTTTTAGTCCGATTTAGGGTTTTAAAAATTAAATTGCTAGTAAATCCACTCTATTGCCCTAAGCACAAGCCTTTAGTGAAAAGTAAACTTGTTCTTAGTTGACGCAGGTCAAGATTGACAAAAATTCATACATATTGTGCAATGCTCATGATGACATGCTCAGTTTTAAATGTTCCGTAACACAAGAGTGTTACAGCCCTTCCCCCTTAAAGAAATCTCGTCCCGAGATTTAGTACGCTAAAAACCCTGAGTTAAGTAATGGAAAAGAAAACGTCTCACACAAACACACTTCTTTTTATACTATGGAACAGGTGGGGAAGTTGCATTTTTACAGAACAACAGAAATAGATCAGGCTACAGAGAAGCATAGAACTCTGGAAAGTTCTCAGATAGAAAGTCTTCGGATTCCCATGTAGCCTCTTCTTCAGAGTGCTGACTCCACTGAACCTTATACCACTTCGTGGTCGTCCTTCGAGTGACTCGATCCCTTTGGTCCAAGACTCTGATCGGGTACTCTGCATAGGTTAAGTCTGACTTAAGTTCTACCCCTTCAAGGTCGATGACTCGATCAGGCACTCGAAGACATTTCTTCAACTGCGACACATGAAACACATTGTGAACTTTTGACAATTGCTCAGGCAATTTTAGCTTATACGCTACAGATCCACACCTCTGTACGATTTGGAACGGGCCAATGTAGGCCAGGGATAACTTTCTCTTAACCCCGAAATGACTGACTCCCTTCATAGGTGAGACTTTCAGATATACATATTCTCCTACTTCGAATGCTAGAGGTCGACGTCTTTTGTCAGCATAACTCTTTTGGCGAGATTGGATCGCCTTCATATTAGCTCGAATAGTTCGAACTTTCTCTTCGGCTTCTTTAACCATGTCGACTCCAAAGAACCATCGTTCCCCGGGTTCGGACCAATTCAACGGAGTTCGACATCTGCGACCATATACTGCTTCGAATGATGCCATCTTGATGCTTTCCTGATAGCTGTTATTATACGAAAATTCTATCAAGGGCAAACATTCATCCCAACTAGCCGAATAATTGAGAACACAAGCTCTCAACATATCCTCGAGAATCTGATTGACTCTCTCAGTTTGACCCCCAGTCTGAGGATGATAAGCAGTACTGTGCAGAAGCATGGTACCCAAGGACTCATGGAAAGATTTCCAAAAATTGGAGACGAATTGTGTACCTCTGTTAGATACAATAGTTTTGGCACCCCGTGAAGTTTCATAACGTTATTAATGTATAAGCTGGCATACTTTGCCGCGGTGTATGCGAGCTTAACAGGTAGGAAGTGGGCTTGTTTAGTGAGGCGATCTACAATAACCCAAATTGAATCAAAGCCTCTAGAGATCTTGGGCAAGCCCATTATGAAATCCATGCTGATATCTTCCCATTTACCTCCAGGAACAGGTAATGGGTGGAGTTCACCTGCTGACTTCATATGCACAGCTTTTACTCTCTAGCAGGTGTCACACTCAGCAAAATATTGGGAAATCTCGATCTTTATTTTGGTCCTCCAGAATCTCTATTTCAGGTCCTGATACATTTTATTACTTCCTGGATGAATGGAAAATCTTGTTAAATGCGCTTCGTCAAGGATTTTTCGACGTAACTCAGGAACCTTTGGAACTACTAAGTGATTCTTGAACCATACGACACCATCATCATCAATTCGGAAGCAGTCGGCTTTTCTAGCTTTCCTTGATGTGTTTAATGCCTTTATTCTTTTTCTAGGCAGCAATAATCTCTTCTTGGATAGTCGACTTAATGCTAAGGTTGGTTAAATTGCCCTGTTGACTCATCTCGATGTTTAACTTTTCAAGCTCATAACACAAAGAAAAGTCTAACGGCCTCACTGTCAGGCAATGGCAGTGAGCCTTTCTACTAAGTGCATCGGCAACTACGTTCGCCTTCCCAGGATGGTAATGCACTTCCAAATCATAGTCCTTTATCAGTTCGAGCCATCTTCTTTGCCTTATATTTAACTTAGATTGAGTGAAAATATACTTTAAACTCTTGTGATCTGTGTATATATGACAAGTGTTGCCTAGCAGATAATGATGCCAGATCTTTAGAGCGTGAACAACAGCGGCTAACTCCAGATCATGAGTTGGATAGTGCTCTTCATGTCGCTTCAGCTGACGAGATGCATATGCAATGACTCGGCCTTCTTGCATCAGTACACATCCAATACCAATACCTAAGGCATCGCAATACACATCGAACGGCTTTTCAATGTCAGGCTGAGCTAGAACAAGAGCAGTGGTCAAAAGCTTTTTCAAGGTCTGAAAAGCTTCTTCACACTCAGCTGACCATTTGAACTTCACATCATTTTTAAGCAACTCAGTGATTGGTTTAGCTATCTTAGAGAAGTTAGGGATGAACCGGCAATAGTATCCTGCCATTCCTAGAAAACTTCTAACTTGATGAACAGTGGTCGGTGGTTGCCAATTCAAGACTTCCTCAACCTTGCTAGGATCGATAGCTACACCTTCAGCTGATAGAATGTGTCCCAAAAAATGGATTTCCTTCAACCAAAATGTACACTTGCTAAACTTGGCATACAACTTATGCTCCCTTAATCGAGTTAGAACAATGCGAAGATGTTCCGCATGTTCCTCTTCGCTCCTTGAATATATCAAGATATCATCTATGAACACAACTACAAACTTGTCCAACTCTGGCATGAACACAGAATTCATCAGATACATGAAATGAGTAGGAGCATTGGTCAGACCGAAAGACATGACCAAATACTCATATAACCCATAACGAGTAGTGAAAGCTGTCTTAGGTGATGGGGACATCAACACCGATCATACATCCACGCCGTCCACGCCGACACCTGCTGGTCCTATTACTCGTGCTCGTGCTCGAAAACTTAATCATCAAGTGAGTTCCTTCTTGAGCTCTTGTCTATCGTGTTTAGATCTTGGAGACACGTGCACTCTTGTTTTGATTAGGAATCAAGGAGAAGACCGAAAGGGAAAAGGACTCACGTAGGCTGGATTCGGACTGCAGCACACCTCCAACTTGCGACGGTCGCCACTGTTACATACGGAGTCATATTGGGGTGATTCTGGACTTGTTGAAAAGCTAATCAAGTCTACTTTCATACGGATCTGACCTCGTACTCATACCTGCTCAGAAGCGGCATCAACAGTCCAAAAATCACTGAGAGGTCTATTCTGTCCAGGGTGCTGCGCCACCTTAAGTTAGCCCAATGGGCTTGTATCGTTTAGAGTCCAGTAGGGACGCGTCCTAGGGTTGGAGCACGACCCAAACTCTCTTGTGGTCATCCTCCACACGTCATATACCCCTTAGCCGCCACTAGGAACACTTGGGTTTTGTTTAGATCAAGTTTAGCCATCGCTACTTGCTTGTAGGCGCGCGTGCTGATCCAGTCGCCCGTCTCCTTGTCTTCGGAACCCCACTCATAATAAGATTCAGTGTGAAACCTTCAATTTCATCTTGCAATTTCAGTGCTTGTTTCCTCGTTCTTGCTAGTTCGTCGATTGCTTGCAGGACGGGAGCCCTAGGGGCTGGTTGTCGTGCTCCGCAAGATCGTGACGGCCTTTGGAAGTGGTGTATCGGTCGCTAAGGCGCGGTCTTGGAAGGCTGTAGTTGGGCCGTGAACGTCATCTCCATCCACCAATCAAGTTATCTCACGCCTCTCATCGAAAGATCGACCACAAACCCTTGCGGGTTCATATCAATTGGTAATCAGAGCAAGGTTTATCGGTGAGAGACTTCCAATCCTTCACTGTTTTATTTTTTCTATAGTCCAGAAAAGCCAAACAAAATAGTAGATTTGTTTCCTGCAATCCTTTAGACCTTTGAGCCGTGGCTAGTGCTACCTAGTTAGGGCTTGTTGAATATTCGGTTGCATCGGGTGTGTCGGATTGCTGGTCTTAGTTTATTCCCTTAGAGTTTCGAGTTCTTGTCACTTTCCTATCGCAACACGCGCTATCATATAGTCTCTCTGTTGGCCGAATCCAAGTAGGGTTTGAAGTTTGAATCGGACAAGGAATCGGCTGTTCCTATCTGTTGGCCGAATCCAAGTAGGTTTTCAAGTTTGAGTTGGATCAAGGAATCGGTTATTCCTCGCTGTTGGCCAAGTCCGAGTAGAATTAGAAGTTCCAATCGGATGAGGAATCAGTTCACCCTGTGCTACAAATATCAAACTAACCACGCAGCAAGTATTCACATCTAAACGAGTGGCTTACTCTTTTTTTACCAGAATACCCCTGCCCTTTCGAAAAAAAGTGTGTGTGCTGAGTTACTCTTTGGGAGTGTTCTTGTTCATATAATCAGTTTTGAGTGCCCCCTGAAAAAAAATATTCAAAAAAAAAGAAAAAAAAGAAAAGAGAAAGAAGCAAAAGAAAAGAAGAGAAAGGGGCTGATCTTGGAGATTTTTCGTTCACTTCGGGTGGTGTGTTGTGCTCTCCTTTGTGTCCAGGCTCGCGTCTCTAGCACAGTCTAGGCTAGGACCAGCACAGTACCGCCGGTTGAACGATTATTCAGCTTGCTTTTTTTAACTAACGTGGTGCTAGTTCGTTCCTTGTTTCAGCCCACCCATAGCTCCACACATTCTACAGCTTGACAGGTCTTGTGCTGCGGCACCGATACACTTCATCCATTGCTGCAGACTTGTTGGTAGACGACCCCTCCTGTCGAGCAGGGTAAGAACTGGTAAGAACTTGTGTAACAGGTGGAGAGTGAGCGACTTGTTGTAGCTACATCCTAGTAGTTGTAGGGCTTTTATTTCTTCACTTGTCTTCTTGTTGTCTTTGTCTTTGAACCATGCCAGGGTCCAACGAAGATAACCAAATTCCACATTCGCCTCGCACAAAGGGCATCATACAACATTTTGAAAGGAAGGTGAAGCTGCACACGGAGGGACTTCATAATGACTTGCAGGTGACAAATGACAAACTTGGGCAGTTGGAGGCTACGCAGATTGCCGCAAACAACAAGCTTGCAGGTTTGGAGAAGTCCATTGCTAGTGTGGACAAAAGCCTTGCTGCTCTGCTAAGGCGTTTTGATGACCTCCACAACGATGATAAAGACAAGCATAAAGAAGAAAAGAAGGAGGAAGATCGAGAGGATGGTAGTTATGATGAAGAGTACACAGGTGATACTGAACATGATGATCGAGACACTCATGATCGACGTCGCCTATGTCACAACCGTAGAGGTATGGGTGGCCGCCGCCGACGCGAGGTACACAATAATGATGATGCTTTCAGTAAGATTAAATTTAAAATACCTCCTTTTGATGGTAAATATGACCCTGATGCATACATTACTTGGGAGATTGCTGTTGATCAAAAGTTTGCATGCCATGAATTTCCTGAGAACACACGTGTTAGGGCTGCTACTAGTGAGTTCACAGATTTTGCTTCTGTTTGGTGGATCGAATATGGCAAGAAAAATCCTAATAACATACCTAAAACTTGGAATGCGCTGAAACGAGCCATGAGAGCTAGATTTGTTCCATCTTACTATGCCCGTGATATGATAAATAAGTTGCAGCAATTGAGACAAGGTTCTAAAAGTGTAGAAGAATACTATCAGGAATTACAAACGGGTATGTTGCGTTGTAAATTAGAGGAGGATGAGGAACCTGCTATGGCTAGATTTTTAGGCGGGTTAAATCAGGAAATTTAGGATCCTCGCTTACAAAGAATACAATAACGTAACCAAACTGTTTCATCTTGCTTGTAAAGCTGAACGGGAAGTGCAGGGACGATGTGCTAGCGCAAGGACTAATGTTTCTGCAGGGAAAGCTAGTTCATGGCAGCAGCGCACGTCTACAACTCCGTCTACACGTACTCCTACGCCATCATCTAGTGACAAGACTCGAGCTGCCCCCACCAATTCAGTAGCGAAGACAGCGCAAAAGCCGGCTGCGAGTACTTCATCCGTGGCATCGACAGGTAGAACAAGCAACATACAATGTCATCGGTGCAAGGGATATGGCCATGTGATGCGTGACTGCCCAAACAAGCGTGTTATGATTGTCAAAAATGATGGTGAGTGTTCATCTGCTAGTGATTTTGATGAAGATACACTTGCATTGCTTGCGGCTGACTACGCAGGTAGTGAGAAACACATAGAAGAACACATTAATGCAGGTGACGCGGAGCACTATGAGAGCTTGATTGTACAGCGAGTGCTTAGTGCACAAATGGGGAAGGCGGAGCAAAACCAGCGACACACTTTATTCCAAACAAAGTGTGTCATCAAGGAGCGTTTGTGCTGCATGAGCATTGATGGAGGTAGCTGCAACAACTTGGCAAGCAGCGACATGGTACAGAAGCTCGCCCTCACCACCAAACCACACCCCCATCCCTACTACATCCAATGGCTGAACAACAGTGGTAAGGCAAAGGTAACGAGACTTGTGCGAATCGATTTTGCCATCGGATCATACAAAGATATTGTTGAATGTGATGTTGTGCCTATGCAAGCTTGCAATATTCTGCTAGGTAGACCATGGCAATTTGATAGAGATTCGATGCATCATGGTAGATCAAATCAATACTCGTTTCTATACCATGATCGAAAAATTGTGTTGTATCCTATGTCTCCTGAAGCTATTACGCAATCTGATGTTACTAAGGCTGCAAAAACAAAGAGCAAGAGCAATAAAAATGACAAATCTGTTGTTGATAACAAAGATGAGATAAAATTGAAAGGACGTTGTATGCTTGCTACAAAATATGATATTAATGAGTTCAATGCATCCACCTCTGTTGCTTATGTTCTGGTATGCAAGGATGCTTTGATTTCATTTGAGGATATGCAACGTTCTTTGCCCCCTGCTGTTGCTAACATTTTGCAGGAGTATTCTGATGTGTTCCCCAGTGAGATACCAGCGGGGCTGCCACCAATACGCGGGATTGAGCACCAAATTGATCTTATCCCTGGTGCATCTTTGCCAAACCGTGCGCCATACAGGACCAATCCGGAAGAAACGAAGGAAATTCAGCGACAAGTGCAAGAACTACTAGACAAAGGTTATGTGCGTGAGTCTCTTAGTCCTTGTGCTGTTCCAGTGATTTTAGTGCCTAAGAAAGATGGAACATGGCGTATGTGTGTTGATTGTAGGGCTATTAATAATATCACCATTCGATATCGACACCCTATTCCACGATTGGATGATATGCTTGATGAATTGAGTGGTGCTGTTGTATTTTCAAAGGTTGATTTACGTAGTGGGTACCACCAGATTCGTATGAAATTGGGAGATGAATGGAAAACTGCTTTCAAAACTAAGTTCGGTCTATATGAGTGGTTAATCATGCCTTTTGGGTTAACTAATGCACCTAGTACTTTCATGAGATTAATGAACGAGGTTTTACGTGCTTTCATTGGGAAATTTGTTGTCGTCTACTTTGATGATATACTGATTTATAGCAAATCCATGGATGAACACCTTGATCACTTACGTGTTGTTTTCAATGCTCTTCGTGATGCACGTTTGTTTGGTAACCTTGAGAAGTGCACTTTCTGCACCGATCGAGTACCGTTTCTTGGCTATGTTGTCACTCCACAGGGAATTGAGGTTGATAAAGCCAAGGTGGAAGCTATACAAGGATGGCCTGTACCCACGATGGTCACACAAGTGCGGAGTTTCCTAGGATTTACTGGTTTCTATCGCCGTTTTGTGAAGGACTTCAGCACCATTGCTGCACCATTGAATGAGCTTACAAAGAAGGGAGTGCCCTTTTCTTGGGGCAAAGCACAAGAGCACGCCTTCCATGTGCTGAAAGATAAGTTAACACATGCACCTCTACTCCAACTCTCTGATTTTAATAAGACTTTCGAGCTTGAATGTGATGCGAGTGGAATTGGATTGGGTGGTGTTTTGTTACAAGAAGACAAACCTGTTGCATACTTTAGTGAGAAATTGAGCGGGCCTATTCTTAATTATTCTACATATGATAAGGAATTATATGCTCTAGTGCGGACATTAGAAACATGGCAGCATTATTTGTGACCCAAAGAATTTGTTATACATTCTGATCATGAATCTTTGAAACATATTCGTAGTCAAGGAAAACTGAATCGTAGACATGCAAAATGGGTTGAATTTATTGAATCTTTTCCTTATGTCATCAAACACAAGAAAGGGAAAGATAATATCATTGCAGATGCATTGTCTAGGAGATATACTTTGCTGAATCAACTTGATTACAAGATCTTTGGGTTAGAAACAATTAAAGACCGATATGCTCATGATGCTGATTTTAAAAAAGTGCTGTTGCATTGTAAAGATGGGAAAACGTGGAACAAATTCATCGTCAATGATGGGTTTGTGTTTAGAGCTAACAAGCTATGCATTCCAGCTAGCTCCGTTCGCTTGTTGTTGCTGCAGGAAGCACATGGAGGTGGCTTGATGAGGCATTTTGGAGCGAAGAAGACGGAGGACATTCTTGCTGGTCATTTCTTTTGGCCAAAGATGCGACGAGACATGGAGAGATTTGTTGCTCGCTGCACAACATGTCAAAAGGCTAAGTCCCGGTTGAATCCACACGGTTTGTATATGCCTCTTCCTGTTCCTAGTGCTCCTTGGGAGGATATTTCTATGGATTTTGTGTTGGGATTGCCACGGACTAGGAAAGGGCGAGATAGTGTTTTTGTGGTTGTGGATCGATTCTCTAAAATGGCACATTTCATACCATGTCATAAAACTGATGATGCTACAAATATTGCTGATTTGTTCTTTCGAGAAGTTGTTCGCTTGCATGGTGTGCCAAATACAATTGTTTCTGATCATGATGCTAAATTTCTTAGCCATTTTTGGAGAACTTTATGGGCTAAATTGGGGACTAAGCTTTTATTTTCCACCACTTGTCACTCCCAAACTGATGGTCAAACTGAAGTTGTGAATAGAACTTTGTCTACTATGTTAAGGGCTGTTTTAAAGAAGAATATTAAGATGTGGGAAGATTGTTTGCCTCATATTGAGTTTGCTTATAATCGTTCGCTGCATTCTACTACGAAGATGTGTCCCTTTGAGATTGTTTATGGCTTGTTACCACGTGCTCCGATTGATTTAATGCCATTGCCAAGTTCTGAAAAGTTGAATTTTGATGCTAAGCAACGTGCTGAATTGATGCTAAAACTACATGAAACCACTAAAGAAAACATAGAGCGCATGAATGCTAAGTACAAATTTGCTGGATATAAAGGTAGAAGGGAATTGATCCTTGAACCTGGAGATTTGGTTTGGTTGCATCTGCGAAAGGATAGGTTTCCTGAATTAAGAAAATCTAAATTGATGCCTAGAGCGGATGGTCCTTTTAAAGTGATGCAACGAATAAATAAGAATGCATATAAGCTTGATCTTCCTGCAGATTTTGGGGTTAGTCCCACATTTAACATTGCAGATTTGAAGCCTTATTTGGGTGAGGAAGATGAGCTTGAGTCGAGGACGACTCAAATTCAAGAAAGGGAGGATGATGAGGACATCAACACCGATCATACATCCACGCCGTCCACGCCGACACCTGCTGGTCCTATTACTCGTGCTCGTGCTCAAAAACTTAATCATCAAGTGAGTTCCTTCTTGAGCTCTTGTCCATCCTGTTTAGATCTTGGAGACACGTGCACTCTTGTTTTGATTAGGAATCAAGGAGAAGACCAAAAGGGAAAAGGACTCGCGTAGGCTGGATTCGGACTGCAGCACACCTCCAAGTTGCGACGGTCGCCACGGTTACATACGGAGTCGGATTGGGGTGATTCTGGATTGTTGGAAAGCTAATCAAGTCTACTTTCATACGGATCTGACCTCGTACTCATACCTGCTCAGAAGCGGTGTCAACAGTCCAAAAATCACCGAGAGGTCTATTCTGTCCAGGGTGCTGCGCCACCTTAAGTTAGCCTAATGGGCTTGTATCGTTTAGAGTCCAGTAGGGACGCGTCCTAGGGTTGGAGCACGACCCAAACTCTCTTATGGTCGTCCTCCACACGTCATATACCCCTTAGCCGCCACCAGGAACACTTGGGTTTTGTTTAGATCAAGTTTAGCCATCGCTACTTGCTTGTAGGCGCGCGTATTGATCCAGTCGCCCGTCTCCTTGTCTTCGGAACCCCACTCATAATAAGATTTAGTGTGAAACCTTCAATTTCATCTTGCAATTTCAGTGCTTGTTTCCTCGTTCTTGCTAGTTCGTCGATTGCTTGCAGGAGGGAGCCCTAGGGGCTGGTTGTCGTGCTCCACAAGATCGTGATGGCCTTTGGAAGTGGTGTATCGGTCGCTAAGGCGTGGTCTTGGAAGGCTGTAGTCGGGCCGTGAACGTCATCTCCATCCACCAATCGAGTTATCTCACGCCTCTCATCGAAAGATTGACCACAAACCCTTGCGGGTTCATATCATTAGGGATATCCTCGGGACGAATCTTTATTTGGTGATACCCCGAGCGAAGGTCAATCTTGGAAAACACCTTTGCTCCAGCAAGCTGATCAAAAAGAAGATCAATCCGAGGCAGAGGGTACTTGTTCTTGATAGTGACTTCATTCAACGGTATATAGTCAACACACAACATTAGAGTTTTGTCCTTCTTCTTTACAAAAATAGCAGGACAACCCCATGGAGAAGAGCTTGGTCTGATAAATCCCTTATCAAGCAACTCTTGTAGCTGAATCTTCAGTTCTGCCAACTCATTCGGAGGCATTCTATAGGACCTTCGAGAAATTAGAGCTGTTCCCGGCTTCAACTCAATGATAAACTCTACATCCCGGTCAGGAGGTAATCCAGGCAGATCTTCAGGAAATACGTCTGGGAACTCGCAAACTACCGGAATGTCCTGAACTTCTTTCACTGAGGTGGCATTAACTCTCTCAACAGCCCTCTAAGGTGTTGAAAGTTGTATAAGAAGTTGAGAAGTACTATTAGGTAAGTTCACATTTATGGTTCTATTCAAAGTATCAATAATAGCTCCTCTCTGGTACATCCAATTCATACCTAGGATCACATTTATATCTTGATCCTTTAATACTATCATGGATGTGGGGAAAAGATGACCACCCAAGTCTATAGGTACCTGATATACCATTTCCTTGGTACTCAGTCGTCCTCCAGGCGACTGCACTATAATACTTTCCTTAGCTTCCCCAATTGGAATATCATGCTCAATGACAAATGTACGATTGATAAAAGTATGAGATGCACCAGAATCAAAAAGCATAACAGTAGAATGATTTGCAATAGGAAACCTACCAAGCATGACGGGTTCTCCTTCCGGGATCTCATTGACCTGAGTATAGTGGACTTGTCCAACTTTCTTCACGGCCTTACCCTTCTGGTTCTGCTGGTTGTTACGGTTCTGATTCTGCTGCTGCTGCTGCTGACCACCAACAACCCTTGGAACATTCTGATTATACTGCCTCGAAAACAGGCAATCACGAGAGTAATGCCCAGGTTTTCCACAGTTAAAGCATGGAGCATTGTAGTTTGGTGGTGGAGCTTGGATACGAACACCAGGGGCATTCGGCTGAGTGGTATTTGGCTTATTAATATTCTGTGGTGCGGCAGCAGGGCGAATGCAAACCTGTTGCCGAGGTGGATATTGCGGCTGTGGATAATGGGTACGTTGGTGTTGAACAGGATGGAACACAATCTTCTGGCGCTTCTTACCACCAGAAGGTCCGGTCGACACAATCTTCGTCTTTCGTTTCTCCGCCTGATGAGCACAGTTCTTAGCTTCATATGCTATGGCTATGTTGACCGCCTGATGATACGTAGCATCTGGATTTGAGGTCAACGCTCTCTGAATTTTTGAGTTCAAACCCCTCTCAAAGCAGTCTTTCTTTTTGTGATCAGTGCTCACATGATCAGGTGCATATTGAGAAAGGTGGTTGAATTTGGACACATACTGCATCACGGTGTTCTCCCTCTGGCGAAGTGCTAGAAACTCGTCTAGCTTCAGCTTCATTACTCCAACAGGAATATAATGGGCACGAAACCCTTCACGGAACTCGGCCCATGTCACACGGTGATCTTCCGGCTGGGCGGCAACAAAGTTCGCCCACTAGCTGCTGTGCTGCAAACAGAGGCTTCTGATAGTCGGTGCACTGAATAAGACTAAACTTTTGCTCCATAGTGCGGAGCCAATCGTCAGCCTCCAACGGCTCATCAGCTTTGGTGAAAACCGGCGGACGGGTATCTGTGAAATCCACATAAGTGGTTTCGTCCCGGTTATTACGCCCACGACGGTTTCTCTGATTATTTTGATTTTGATTCTGTGCCAGATGAGCAGTGGCATTCGCCAGTGCGGCAATAGCATCCGCTAATGTTGGTGGAATCGGTGGCGGGTTAGGAAGCTCATCACTGCCTTGAGAGGTTCCAGCCTCATCAGAAGCACGATTACGCACTGGCATCTGTATATACAAGCAAGCCATAATCACATATACTTATTCCAAATCTTAGCAGTACATAGCGTTTTACGGATTACAATACCAAAATTTGTCGCGCTCCTAGCACGACACAGCTTAGTGGTTAGTCTAGCTTAGATACTTATTTTACATACCCAACCTAAGGTTTAAGCTATCCTAGGTAGTGCTGGGTGATGCAGGCATGTTGCTGCCCTCGCTGGATTCCGCATCCTGTTCGCCCTGGCCCGCTTCGTCAGACGCGCCATGAGGATGCAGCTGATGATACAGGCGGTACATCTCCTCGCGCACCTCCTCATTCTGGCGCTCGAGGTCCCTTGCATAAACCTCCAACTCGCGAACTCGAGTCAGAGCACGGTCCTCCTGCTGTCCCGCAAGTTCACGTTCCGCCATCACCTCCCGCAGACGAGTCTTCAGTTGGCGCACCTCGATTTGGCCCCTGCAGCGGCTGTCAAACATCCTGTCAAGACGCTCATGTAGCCTCTCGATCTCCGCCCACAGCTCAGCTTGACTGATGTTGGGAGTGACCCTTGGTGCGATCTGATGATGTGGCACACCTTGAGGTCCAACCATCTTGCGAGCGGTACACTTGGTACGAGCCATCTGAAGAAGGTGAGTTGAATTAGTTTAACAAAATTACAGGTCAGCAAGAATAGGTTTGGTTTCTACTAAGCCCTTACCCCTTGAAGAAGGAAGGTAATTATTATCAAGTTGACAATTATGATGCATGCACGTACTTACGAAACAATCACAAGCAAAACAATAAATTGACTTGATAATAAATTTCTAAACATAGGGCTACTATATCATAGATGCTATTTCCATACAATGCCAATACTCAACAATTTTTGCCTTTATTAAAGTGATTAAGACAAGATAATAAGCAATTTGGACCAAATTACAAATTAATAATGGATCCAAATCATTTTTGAAATTTTGCAAAAAGACCCTGCAAGTCTTTGTAATTAAGGCTCCGGTACCAGCTGTCACAGAATCTCCTAAGCTATATGGCCCACATGCACCTGTCGTCGTCCCAAGGACCTTCAACAGCTGTACAGGTGACCCGTATAACCTAAAAGGGTCTGCCGGGTTTACACGTAAACCCGTTTCCTCCGAACAGGATCTTAATTGCGAAGAGATTACAGAGTACAACATTTTATATAAATTATACAACTCGGAGTACAAGAGCGGAAGACTTAAAATATTACATAGGATTGCAAACCAGTGTTTTTAATTATACATAAATATGATTATTACAAACCAAAATATGAGTAGTGGCAGTTGGTAAGTAGCTTATACAACACTTATATTACACAACATCCCTGCCCAAGGGATCAAATACTCACTCACTATCACTACTCCTCGATCACTTCCTCGAACACTGTTATACAACAAGGCCCAACACAGACCTTGGGTTGCTGATTGCCTGCAACATGGGGTTAACAAACCCTGAGTACAAGGGGTACTCCTCAAGACTTACACGACTAAAAATTGGGGAGAAGACTCAGGAATGCAGGCCGAGGGGAATCAAGGAGAGGGTTTAGCAAGAATCAAAGAATTTTGCAGAAAAGCTCTCTAAATCAGATTAACATTTAATCTCAAAGCTAAATTGATTCATTTAATTATCTCATCATCAACTCCCTTTCCCACATTTACCTAGTTTCGAACCACTCTTCGCTGTGAGTCAGTGGATCAAGTCTCCATTATCCGAGGAGCAACGACGGTTCGAATCGATTGAAAACCCAGCTGGGGATCCCTATCCACACTGCATATGTAGCACCTAAACTTGCATATGCCAACCCCGCCTACCACGGCTTTTCCAAAACTTGAACCGGTCCTGCGCCACCCGAGAGTACAGTACTCCTCTCCTCTCCAGGCACGCCGTCCACGAGGGTACACGCTACTCTCGCCATCTCTCCACTCCCAGTGCGTGGTTGTCGCTTCAAGAAGAGGAGCGACCGGAGTCAGAGGCTTTCCGTCGTATGTGGCTAGTTGCGAAGTCTCGATCCATCAGGCCGACAACGAATGGTCCCTAATGGATTCCATTTCGTTTCCTTAATAGACAGTCAGAGACACTACATTGAGACTCCTTTCTCAATGCAAGTCTACTATCCTGTCAAACAATTATAATAGTTCATAGTAGTATACCCAAAACATACAAAATATCTTTTTCATAAAAGCTTAATTATTAAGCATGGCTAAGCATTTCATAAATATTTGCCTTTAAATCAGGTTTCAAGGATAATATATCAAGGCAGGTAAATGCAGCAAGTAGGTGACAATCAATTCCTATCAACTTAATGCAGTAGATTAACTCAAGTGATAAAAATTTGTAAATACAAGGAGGGGTTAATGCACCGGGGCTTGCCTTGTTGCACGGTGAGGGACGGATCAGGGTCAGAACCGCAAATGTCAAAACCACCGACAACTCCTGGGGCTTCGTCAGCGACGACTTGCTCGACTTTCACTTCCTCGCCTTCAGTCACTATTCGCAAGATAATGATGCATGCTTTAATGATGGTGCAAATGATATGATTAACATGTAAACAATTATTAATTTAATAACCTTGACTACAACTTTCCTTCACGGTAAAGTTGTAATCAGGATCTCATCTAGCAGTGTTACTGTTGCATAATTAGTTCATTAATTATTCTTAACAATCATAGAAAGCCGCAATTAAAACGACCTTCAACACTAAGAAAAGTGCTTAGGATCAATTAGGGTTTCTGATCCTAAGTCTTCACACAATGCCAAAATAACACAAAAAATCCTAAAGTGATTAACACTAAATATCATTTTTATTTATTTATTTAATTAGGAATAAATCACAAATAATAAAACTTCATCCACCTGAGCCACAGATTTTGTGGAGGTAGCTCACTGGTCAAAACAACTACACAACTAATTTCACAATTTTTGGATTAATATTTTGAGCTATAAAAATCCTGTAAATGTCATTTACTAATTAAAATATCTAATTTTACAGTCTACAGAAAATACTCAAATGGCAAGTTTCATATTTTTCATAAATTATCCATATGACAGAGAAGCTATACCTTTTTTTCATGATTTTTAGTGCTATACAATAATTCATTCAAAATTAGCAAAATTGGTAACTATTCAATCTTTTTTAAAATTGAAAAGACAAATCCCTAAGGGTTACTTCGGCCAGTCCCAGTAGAGCCCACTCGGCTCCCTCCTTCCTCTGCTCGAACAGAGCAGAGGCGAATAGAGCTCGGGCGTGCGGGGGCGGTTGCCCACCGCAGAGTTCGCCGGCGGCGGCATCTGTGGCGAGGGCAAAGCCCTAGGTGAGACCCCAGCAAGTGCCCTACCTATCTAGCCGACGAGAGCGAATTCCAGGGCATCAGTAAGAGCTCGCAGGCCGCTATGGCGGCTCGGCGGCGGCAGTGACGGCGGCTTGCCGCGTTTCGGCCAGCCAGAAACTTCCCCGACCAAACCAACTACCCTAATAGCTTCCAGAAGCTCACCTAACCTTGCTGCTCGCCTTGGTTGAACGGAAAGATGACCGAAGAGTCGAGCTCGACGACGATGGCGTTCACGGCGGTGAGCTCTGGTTGCAACTCCCTGTTCCGGTGATCTGTGAAAACCAACCAACCCAACGTCGAGCACATGAGCTTCAAGGCTATGTGGCGGATTCGAAACATACAACGTACGGGCACGAAGCTCACTGGACCGAGTCGGACATGTCGAGGTTGAGCTCGGTGGTGCCGCGGCCGGCAACGAAGAAGAAGCAGCCATGCCGGCGAACCCGACCACGAGAGGATGCAAGAACCGACTCAAACGAACGGCAAGGAGGTGGCGAACCTAACTACAAGATGGAGACAGTGGAGGCCGAGTGACGACGATGATTTTTGATGACAACAGAGACGACGGGCGGAGAGCAGAGGAGAGGGAAAAGAAGAACGACGACGTCGTCTTCGTGTTTAGAAGAGGAAAGGATGAACTCTGAGGCCGCCACGTTGATGAAGAGCGTTGCCACGTCACTGGCTACGTGCCCGCGTGTGCTGCGGCGGAGGAAAGCGGCGGCGGCCGAGGCAGGCAAGCAGGCAGCTCGGTGGCATGCTCTGCTTCGAGTTAGTGTAGCTAGGTATTATCCCGAATTTTGTTTTCTTAAAATTACTTTCAATTTTGTATTGAAACTCAAAAAATATCCAATGTAAGAAATGTTCATAATGTTGTGTTGCACAACTTTGATATAGAAAATATTTTCGAATTTCAAATATTTTTGAAATTATTAAAAAGGGGGTAAATAGCCCTTTTCTAATCCCATTTAAATCTCAAATTTTTATTGAACAAGTTCAAAATCTATGAACATCAAAGTTGTTCAAATCTGAGAGCTTTATAACTTTTGTTTAAAGACCATCTTTAGATTCCATATAATTTTTGAACTGGAGTTTTAAATTCAAATTTGAATGTAGTAATTCAAATTTAATTTGAATTTCCATATGGAAACTTAAAAAACTTTGAATACTAAAGTTGCTCTATTTAATAAGAGCTAGAACTTTGCTTTTGGGACCAAAGTCCAATTCTACTTAGTTTTGAAACTAGATTTTTATTCCGATTTAGGGTTTTAAAAATTAAATTGCTAGTAAATCCACTCTATTGCCCTAAGCACAAGCCTTTAGTGAAAAGTAAACTTGTTCTTAGTTGATGTAGGTCAAGATTGACAAAAATTCATACATGTTGTGCAATGCTCATGATGACATGCTCAGTTTTAAATATTCCGTAACACAGGAGTGTTACAGGAATAGAGAAACACCGATCGATAGCGGCGCTACGATGACGTTGCCACAAGGTGTGGAGGGAATCCCCTCCCCTTCAGTGCAATCTCGAGGAGGAGTTTCATCTGGTTGGCAAGATCCCAGTGTTCAAAACTCCGAGCGCGAATATCGCCGGAGCAATCATGGAGGCAAGGCGAATGGGTCAGTCCCCAGAGCTGGATCATATCATGGCCCACCTAAATGCAACTCAAGTCCAGACAAACAAATTACACACCGTCGGGCCCTCCTACTCCACTGCCTCAGCGACGACTTGCCGACCATCAAGCTCTCGCCATTGCAGCTACACCCACGCTCGGGAAGAAAGTCATCACCGCTAAAGCAACGGTCATTGCTGCTGCAATGACGAGGAGCAAGAAGTCACGCAAGTCTATTGTGCAATCATCTATGCAGCAAGGACCTCTGTGGATGCATCAATGGGAGGCACGCAGCAAGGTTCTCCCAAGAAAATGAGCGGCGAAAGGAGTACGACGCTCATCATGGCCCTCCCAACAAGGGCGGACATGTTCTTCGGCCGTTCTCGGCTAGACTCCTCTCCGTCCATTGGCCCAACAACTTCAAGATCATCAGGGTCCAAACCTACGATGGCTCGGTCAATCCGGAGACTTACCTCACCCTCTACAAGATGGTTGTAAGTGCAGCCGGTGCCAACGAAGATGTCATGGAGAACTACTACCAGTCAAGCTCAATCAGTCGGCCAACAATTGGCTACTCGGTGTGAAGGACAACTCCATAGAAACTTGGAGTCAACTCAAGAAGGCTTTCATCGCTAACTACATCACTACGTGCCAATAGCCTGACACAAAATAGGATCTAGAAAAAGCTACGCGAGGAGGAACACGAGTCCCTGCACGACATCAACCGCTAATTCTCAAAGACAAGAAACAATATCCCAAGTGTTACGGACACCAAAGCAACCCGAGGACTCTGATCCGACACCACTTCAGGGAAACTCTTCTAAAGTAGGCCGACCACCATCTCCGACATGCTCCGCATCGCCAATAGATACGCCGAGGCCAGCGAAGCAGCTCGACATTCTGTGCATTATAGACTAGGTCCAGAACATGACAACGACTGCCGCAATGAGCGGCGCTCTGACAACCATGAGCATCGAGTTGATGATCATTGTCGCTATGATCATTGGCGCTACGATCATTGGCGCTACAACGACCCGGAGTCATCCAAGGCTGCAGAACGTCGGCGCCACAGCTACGTCAACAACGGCAAGACCGGCTTTAAGCAGTCATATAACGCCAAGAAGATCTTGGATGGACCTTGACCCATACACAAAACCGCAAAACACACGATGCATGAGTGCAATGGGTTGACCAAAGTCTTCCAGAAAGAAGACAAGAAAAGGTTCCAAGCATAGAACCATAACGAAGAAGACGGCAACAACGGCGGCAACGATGACGCTCCTCCCGGCTTCACAAATGTTGACAAGACTGTTGCCACTATCATCGGAGGGGTAGTCGCCACAGAATCTAAGTGAGATCAAAAGCTCATCGCCCATCGTGTCAACTCTGTCGCCAATTACGACGATCCGATCAGCGATCCAAAGTACTAGTCATGGTCGGACAAGCCGATCATTTTCAGTAGGGCTGACCAATGGGCGGATATACCACATGCAGGCTGCTTCCCGCTCATCCTTGACCCTGTCGTGAGGAACGTGCGCTTCCAGAAGGTACTAACCGACAATGGCAGCTCCCTCAATATCTTGTTTTCATGGGCCTTTAAGGAGTTGGGGCTTCGAAGAGAAGACCTCATGCCAACTGACGCTCCATTCTAGGGGATCTTTCCATCTCAGTCATGCCAGCCCCTCAGGCAGATTACACTTTCCGTCTAGTTCAGGATACCGCAGTGCTTCCACACTATTGGCATTTCTTAATGTAGTCACTAGGATTAGGCAGAGAACCTATCCCGAGCAACTCTAGTAGAAATGTCTTTGTTGCCTTTACTTAATAATACCACTAGGGTATAGCGATATTACTAGTATTGACCTTGATAGTTCCATATCCTTTTTAGATATTAATCCACAAGCGCACGGAGCTATCATTTGTAGCATTTCACCCGGTGAGCATTTGGTTATCGTTGTTTGTATTTTCCCAAATGAAGGCATTGATTAAGATTCTGATATGATCATAGGTATTAATGTTGTGCAAGTTGATCAATTGTTAATACAGGGGTAAGAAATGATAATAGAGATAGTGGACACACACCAAAGCTTTCCTCAAATGATAAAAAGAATAGAAACTAATAAAAGAATATTCCTAAGTGAGCAGGCATTAATCTAGTATAGTCATATTACGTTTATTTAATGTTCATACAATTTACATAATGAGTATTAGTGTCCAGCGTGACTTGGACTGGGAGAACATGCGTGTACTGGTCTGCTGTTGACGGTGGATAACATCAACTTTTATTAGAACTTTAGACATGAAAGGACACATGAATACACACTAGTCTAGGGTTTTAACTGACAATTCTCACGAGTTTTGGTGATTTCATATTTTCTAGAGAGTATTCCAAAAAAGGATTAAAAGAGGGTTTAAAGTGCTTAAAAGTCACGAAACATGTCACGGACGAAGACATCACGCATTGGACTACTAGAAGTATCTAGAAGACACCGGAGCGGAGGCGGGGCCCAAAGCCCACAAGGTGGGGCCGGCCGGCCCCCTAGGCACGCCGCCCGACGCCCTAGGTCAAGTGGCGGCGCCCCCTTTTGGAATCTTCCTTCCACGCTTCCTTGGCACCTAAGTAAAGCATCTCTACATCGATCTAAGCTCGGTTTGAACCGACGGTGCACATAACATGAGACGCGGATCGATGACGTGGTAGTTCCTTGCCCTCTACTCCACCTCGGCCTATATAATGACGCCCCAAGGCCCCTTCTAGAGGCATTCTACACCCCGGTGCTTCATATTCTCTACATAAATTAGGGTTAGGGTCCCTCTAGTTGATCTAGTTCTAGTTCTAGTTCATCTAGTTGTAGCAATTAGGAGAGATTAGTTCTTCTAGATCTAGTCTTGTTTAGAGATTAGAGAGATAGAGTAGGAGAGTAGAGATTCTGGAGGAGTTTCGGCCTGTCGGTGCTTCTTCGTGGCTGTATTCTTCTGGATTAAGCTTCCTCGCCCGGAGCTGCATTCTGAGGTACTTTTGTATTCAACATTCTAATTCAAGTAAGCAATTGTTCTTATTTGTTCTTATGTTTGCAACTCATATTGAGTGCTTTGATCTTTAGGACCCTATAGATTGAAGTAGTATTTCGTAGTGTAGGCGTGGTGCCTAGGCTAGGTTTTCTTGTGAATGTCCCCTGATTGGCCGGATAGTGGTAGATCATGTAGGTGACAGCTACGTTGAGTCCTCTGTAGTCCAGTTCCCGTTGATAGGATCTATAGGTGTATAAGTGCTTGGTAGGAGAGAACTCTGATTTCTGCTCTTATTCAGGTCACTTCTCAGTTAGAACGGTATTATACAAAGCTTACCGGTTGTTGGAACTAGATAGTCTTTAGCTATTTCCTCTTTCTTAATATTATCTAGCCTAATTGTTGGGTTAAGTCTACAGTCTTGGTCATTATCACCTACTGTTCCCTGTGGATACGATATTTAAAACCTCCGGGTAAAATGCTACATCGGTATTGTATCTGTGCGCTTGCGGATAATCTTATTTAATAGAGTGCAGTTAATTTATACCAACAAGCATTTCTGGCGCCGTTGTCGGGAACGGTTTGCTGATTTTGACCTTAGTTTAGCTTAATCCTGTATTATACTTTTATTTTATCTTTTCTGTTCATTCTTATGGATGCTTTAAATTTCATGCCTATCTGTCTTTATGGCATGTGCAAAAGCTTTGAGTCACCAAAATCTATAGAGCCTATCATAACACGTGGCTATGAGCTGCGCTCATGTCTAATTAATATGATTCGAGATAAACTCTTCTCGAGAGAAGGTAACGAAAACCCATACTTACACCTACGAGAATTCGAGTAGACATGTGCATGCTTGCGTATTGCTGGCCTGTCTGATAAGACTTTAAGATGGAAGCTTTTTCCATTCTCTTTGACCGGAAGAGCTAAACAGTGGTATAATCGAGCCGTAGAAAGTATGCAAGGGGATTGGAAAACTTTATGCTCTGAATTTTGTTTATATTTCTTTTCCATTCATAGAGTAGTTAACCTTCGAAAAGAGGTTCTAACTTTTAGGCAACTAGAACAAGAATCTCTTAGTACATCATGGGATCGATTTAATGAACTTGTTACATCTGGTCCTGACCTTAGTTTTCCAGACCCCGTAGTTATTCAACATTTTTATTTGGGTCTTACCAAGAATTCTAGGTAATCCCTTGATTTATCCTCTGGAGGAGCCTTTCCTTATTTGCCTATAAGTAAAGCAATAGCCATGATCGACAAGTTTGCTCAAGCAAATTCTGAACTCCCCGAGGAAGAGAAGAAATCATCTCCCGAAAAAGAAGAGGAAGTTTTGGTAGCTAAAACACAATCACTCCAATCTCAAGATTTAGTTGTCAATCCTAAACCATCGAAACCCCACTTTGATGATTTAGACTTCCAGTTAGCTAAGATGCTTGTAAATCAAAGTAAATCAGATCTTCTTGGAAGAGCATATTGGAAAAAGTGTCGTCAATTTCCTTTCCCCCATGAAAATCGCTGGGAAGAATACAGGGATGGTATGTCTAGTGATGCCATAGAGGAAGAGCCAAGCCACAGAGGAATCAATTCTATCTTCTTTCCTTCTATGCCTGCATTAAATGTCTCATCTGAACCCATCTCTAGACCCATCCTTAACCCCGATGATCCTTCTTATGCTCTCTCTCCTAAGGCTAATAATGACCCTAGGGTCTTATTAAGACATTCCAAGAATAGAAGTCATGAAGATTATTGGAATGACCAAGAAGAGCTACGACAATGGTAGGAATGCATAGAACATACTAGTAATACATACGCTATTGTCAAAGAATGGACAGAAGAGGACGAAGCTTTAGTGCTAGCATCTAAACTTGGTCTAGATTCAAATGGTGAGCTTAAATCAATATCAGTAATAAACATAACTCGTCCAAGTTTAGAGAAAGCCTTAGACAAAACCAATCTTAGAGACACCAATCCATAGGAAATCCTAAAAAATAAAATATCCAATGAATGTCATAGGCATGAAATAACAAAGACAAACTTTTTGCCTAGAGACATCCATGAAGAAACACCCTTGGAGTTTGAAAAGGGAGATCATATCGATGAGCATGGGAATTATTTCATTGACACCACTTCAAATTCATGCTTATATGAGAAATCTCCTGGATCAATTGGTCTCTCAAACATTATCACACGAGATCTTCAACCTCCTCATTCTACCTGTTCATAAATTTATTGAAAGGGTGGTTGTAGATGCATATGTTTATCATAAATATTGCAGATCTCGTTGTAATCTTGATATAGGTGCACAAAGACTGGTGTTCTAGAGGAAACCACCCCATGAACTTAGAATACAATAATTAGAAGTTTCCCAAGAATGACTTTGTGTCTTAAATTGCCACTCTTGGAAGATAATATAAATTTGCACCTTTTGCTGTAATGCCCTTGTGAATTGAGTGTAAAATTATAATTAAGAAAATATTCCCTCGGGTATTTTTGTCACTAACCATTCCAGGCTTGAAGTAGAAGGATGACATCATCTTGTATGTCCAACCAATCATCATGCAACATTAATCCATCCAAACTTAACTTTGCTTTGCAAAGTTCAAGCTTGGGGGAATGGGCTTATTTAGAAAATCTTATGTTGCTAATATTGGTTGTCTCTACCTTGTCAATCCATGTTCAAATTGTTAATCAATGATCATGCACTTTCATCTCTGTTTGCATAACACTCTATAATACTTTCATGCTACCTTTATTTGATATTGTATATGTTTAAGCTTTGGAGTACTTTCATACATCTCTTAAATGAAGCACGGTGCTTAGTTTAGGGGTGGTGATCTTATTTTCAAAAGGCCTTTTGAATTAAGCGTGGTGCTTAGGTTAAAATGCCTTACTAAGTCAAATTGGACGTAGTGTCTAGGTTGATTTTTGAGCTGCTCGTATGCTATAGTAGACATTGGATATTTTGTTGGACTAACCCTTGCAGAAAACTTCCAATTTAATTTGGGTAAGTCACGAGATAAATTCAAATCAGAGATTAGATAGGGCACATACTGAACTTCAATAACTTTGCAGAGGAAGACACAGCTCATTCGTCATGGATGAAAGAACTGTAAGTATCAATGATTCATTCACTTTATCTTTTGCTGCAAGTTACTTTGCCTTAAGCCATAACTGTATAGAACATGATCTATGCTAACATAATATCAACCCCATCTTTTTAGTAGCATAGATGGAACATGATAAAATTCTGGACAAACAACTTATGTTCCAAAGTTGTACATTCCTTCGGATATGTATTGTCCACTAATCTATTGCAGGTATAATAATGAATAGAGTGACAATGTGTCATAAGATCAAAAAAGCAAAAGATGGCAAAGAGGATAAGCAACAAATGAGACAAGATGCTCACGAACAACTCAAGATGCAAGAGAAGGAAAGGACCACCAGTCATCTACCCTTCATTATTTAGTGCCATCACACTCTAATAATGAAGGTAATATTTTAAGGACAACACTTCGAGCAAAATTTGTTAATTCCCAAAATTCCACAAGTAGAAGTCCTGTGAACATGCGCACTGAGTAAGATGCTGCCAGATCTAACCATTAATGCTCTACTCCAACCTGCTGGCCAAACAAAGAATAAAAGCGACATCATCATCACAAGGGGTGCAACCATCAAGATCTCCATCTATAAGACGGAGAAATACATAAGAGTAAAGAAAAAGTCATGTCGGTAGACTTTAAATTCCGCACCCTTGCCATAAGGTAATACGGTAGTTATCTAATTAATTAGTATTTTATCTACATTAGTAATTTCACTTTAGCATATTTATCTTTATGTGTATTAAAGAAAATAATAAAAATATTTATTACCTTATTTACTGCATCATAAAATATTAAAGTACCAAGTGAATAAACTTATGGTAACCTCGTAGGAATATTTACTGTGGTGACATAGAAAAGAAAATAAAAATTCATCATGAAATTATAAAAATCCTAAGCCCCATGAGAATAAATATTCTCCGTAGTAGCATAAAAATAAAAATAAAATATACAACATGCATACATATTTACTTTTCGGCATAAGAAAACTAGAAAATCCTAAAAAAAGAGAGAATCCTACTAGAATCTGTCAATTAAAATCAACTCAAAGAATAATCAATTACTTATTGGCTGATCGCTAACCTGTTATTAAATTCGAACCTCGAGTTTTGGTTTTCTTGTTGGAGTATAATTCTACAGGAATGACACTATGATGGAGGAGTGAGTCCATCATTGGAGCCCACTAGGACTGCTGCTGACAAGCTTGCTCTAAAGATCATCAACGCCAAATATTGCAAACGTCTAGCTTGGGGGAGGGGCATCCCCTAGTTATCAGGTAACTATACCTAGACGATTATCGAGACTATTTTATATGGTCATAAAATACCAAAAATATGTGAGCACATGAAGCTTCACAATAGTATCATAGGAAAATTTTAAAATGCCAAAAATATATGGGCTCATGAAGGTCCATGTCTTTCGAGTCTTTTGTTAGTCCATTAGTTAATAGATATAAAAAGATGAATAACAAATCAAAACCAAATAAAAATACTTAGTTATCTATTAAGGTATAATCTTAGAGTGTGTCCAGAGTTAGTCTAGGCTAGAGACTAATAAAAAAACTGGAGAACGTTAAAATTTTGTCTTGAATATGATGAATAGTTGCTCTGCCGTAATTCCTTTCAAGTGCCTAGTTTTCAACCTTGAATTCTCCCAAATTTTGGATATTACTGCTTTGATTTGAGAATTTACTCTGAACTCGAAACTTGTGGAGGCATATGCTTGAGGTAAGTCTAGGTAATTGATTGATATGATTCATGAAGGTTGAGCTGCTATTTATCTTATTCCTAGCATTACTAAGTTCTGGAGATTTATTTTGAAAATTTAAAATCTTACATGATGAGCTCTTGTATCACGAAGTTTGAATTCCTACCAAAGCCATATGTAATATATTTAGAGTTAGGAAAACCTTTGCACATTCATGCTGCTTGCTTTGCATTGAGTTTAGTCAACCTTTGTTGTATACCTTATGACAGTCTTGTCATACTTTTAAAACCAAGATCACTTATACACTCTAGCCACATATGTATTATTCCTACCCTGGGAGTAATCGCAACCATTTTCACTTTCATCTATGTTCACCTTAAAAATGCTTCTCCTACACTGGGAGTAAACACCCAAAAATGTACCCTATAGGACAGCCCTTGTTTAATTACTCTAAGTTCTTATCATTATCTCTCCAATTATTTATATTCAAAGGATGCATGTGGCTATGCAAAAGTATTGAAAAAAGAAAAAGAAAAGGGAGTAAAAGATGGACAAGTGTCCCTGTAATTAAACAATGGATACTTAGATGCCCGCCTCCCTGATGAAAAAAAGAAGAAAGATAGAATAAAGATAGCCCATGTTTTCCGCGAAAGTTCTGAGTTTCAAAAAGGAGAGTGAATCATTTTTTCTCAAAGAGCAAAAGTAGAATTAGGATTAGCCACCATATACACACCTATCCACCATATTCCAAACACATGCACATCTTGATTTGATTGTATGCCTTGACTCTGTGTGGATCTATTGTTTGACTTTACAATATATGAATTGCAAGTATGCTCATCCTTGTTATTGCCACTCCTATAAGCTCCACTATAATCCTTAGTTGTAGGAAGGCATAATATTATTAATGTCTTAAGTGAGAACCATAAATACCACATATATTAAGAGACTTGAGGGTGTCATATAATTAAGCTCTGAGTTTTATTTTGAAAACCTGTAAAACTCCGGAATATTGGTACTGTGAAGAATTTGAGACATAGTGTTTGACTTGAATGTTCTATCTTTCGATTGCTCAAGACTTATGCAAAAGCTGAGAAGCTCCATAGTTAAAGGTAAAATTGGTAAGTTCGAGAGTTAGAGCAGTTTTGTCTAATCCAGAGGAGAATTTCTGTTTGAAAGCATGTGTACTTGGAAGGCATGAAAGCATTGTAGCAACTCCTGATCCAAATATATTAGTAATTAGGTTTATATTGCTTGCCAAGAGACTAGCAAAAGGTAAGTTTGGGGGAGTTATTGACGGTGGATAACGTCAACTTTTATTAGAACTTTAGACATGAAAGGACAAATGAATACACACTAGTCTAGGGTTTTAACTGACAATTTCCACGAGTTTTGGTGATTTCATATTTTCTAGAGAGTATTCCAGAAAAGGATTAAAAGAGGGTTTAAAGTGCTTAAAAGTCACGAAACGTGTCACGAACGAAGACATCGTGTATTGGACTACTAGAAGTATCTAGAAGACACTAGAGTGGAGGCGGGGCCCAAAGCCTACAAGGTGGGGCCAGCCGGCCCCCTAGGCACGCCGCCCGGCGCCCAAGGTCAAGTGGTGGCGCTCCCCTTCTAGAATCTTCCCCCCACGCTTTCTTGGCACCTAAGTAAAGCATCTCTACGCCGATCTAAGGTTGGTTTGATTCAACGGTACACATAACATGAGACGCGGATCGATGACATGGCAGTTCATTGCCCTCTACTCCACCTCGGCCTATATAATGACGCCCCAAGACCCCTCCTAGAGGCATTCTACACCCTGGTGCTTCATATTCTCTACATAAATTAGGGTTAGGGTCTCTCTAGTTGATCTAGTTCTTGTTCTAGTTCATCTAGTTGTAGCAATTATGAGATACTAGTTCTTCTAGATCTAGTCTTGTTTAGAGATTAGAGAGAGAGTAGGAGAGTAGAGATTCTGGATGAGTTCTGGCCTATCGGTGCTTCTTCGTGGCTGTATTCTTCTGGATTCAGCTTTCTCACCCGGAGCTGCGTTCTGAGGTACTTTTGTATTCAACATTCTAATTCAAGTAAGCAGTCGTTCTTATAGATTGAAGTAGTATTTCGTAGTGTAGGCGTGGTGCCTAGGCTAGGTTTACTTGTGAATGTCCCTTGATTGGCCAGATACTGGTAGATCGCGTAGGTGATAGCTACGTTGAGTCCTCTGTAGTCCACTTCCCGTTGATAGGATCGATAGGTGCATAAGTGCTTGGTAGGAGAGAACTCTGATTTCTGCTCTTATTCAGGTCACTGCCTAGTTAGAACGGTATTATACAAAGCTAACCGATTGTTGGAACTAGATAGTCAATAGCTATTTCCTCTTTCTTAATATTATCTAGCCTAATTGTTGGGTCAAGTCTATAATCTTGGTCATTATCACGTACTATTCCCCGTGGATACGATATTTTAAACCTCCGGGTAAAATGCTACATCGGTATTGTATCAATGCGCTTGTGGATAATCTTATTTAATAGAGTGCGGTTAATTTATACCAACATCCACCAGCAACCACCATGCCAATTTAGACTCCTACATCTCAAACAAACAGGGGGAATGCAAAGGATGGACAGGGCTGCCACCACCTACCACCATCCTCACGACTGAAGATAAGGGCCATGGAATCACATGGCTCTCCATACACAGGCACTATGCCTACGTATACAGAAACCACCTGACTCACCCCGGGACTCCGACCCTACGGATCGACAAGTTATGAATCGGGCACACCTTGCAGTAGAATGAACCACCATACCCCACTTAGCTCCAATTGTAATTATATAGCTTATATGTTTTATTAAGTCCAAAGTTAATGATGATACTCTCATGACACATAAACTATACACTAGTTCATATATAAAGATTATAACATCACAGCTATACTCTAGTTCATAAATATGATTATAATTAGATAATGATAGAATGAACTTGGAAGAACTCATAATTCTATTCATACCCCAAGAGGTCATCTTCCAAGGTGTCAAGGTCTCCAATGTAGCTTTGTCTTGCTCTACTAACAAGAAAGTAAAAGCTACAACTAAGAATAGAAAGTGAGGAATGTGTTGTGTGTTGTGTGTGTGTTAGGGGAGTTGTGCCCCCTTATTTATACAGGGCGAGTGAGGCGGTAACGAGCGAGAGCTGTGCTGAAGCACACCATCGACCGTCTTAGGGAACCTCCATCAGACGGCCAGAGGAAGGCGGTGCAGAGTGGGCTTACCCATGGTTCGGCCGCACCCTGGTGCATGCCGCTTCGCCACCGCCTCGGCGTGGTGGTCTCTGGTCGGTCTCTGGTGCCATGTGGTTCTAGGCTTATTTTGATTTGGTTCTCATGACGTCCTTGTTATTTGTTTGCGCTAATACGCGTTGGAAAGCGTCTTTCGGGTATGAATCCATGTATTTGTGTATATATCCTGTGAAAAACACAATTCTCCAAATACATGTGGAACTAGGTTAGAAGTAAATGCATATGTGATGTTGGTTCGCTAAATTCCCCTATATTTGAATTTATTTGATGGTCAAATTTTATTGTTAGTGACCGTCAACACGCACCGAGCACCTGAACTTCATGGTGGCGCACCTCCTCCGATCAATCTACTATTGTTGACGGTGGATAACGTCAACTTTTATTAGAACTTTAGGCACAAAATGATACATGAATACACAGTCAAGCACCAAGTATTGCAAACATCAAGCTTGGGGGAGGAACATCCCCTAGTTATCAGGTAATTATACCTAGGCGATTATTGAGTCTGTTTTATATAGTCATAAAATACCAAAAATATGTGAGCACATGAAGGTTCACCATAGTATCATAGGAAAATCTAAAAATACCAAAAATATGTGGGCACATGAAGGTCCACAAATTATAGAGTCCTTTTTGCGTCCAATCAAAAATAATTAAAACCAAATAAACACTTAGCTATATATTAGAATATGTTCGGAGTCAGTCTAGGCTAGAATTAATTAAAATTGATAAACACTGAAATTTTATCTTGGAGATGATGAATAGTTTCTCTGTTGTCATTCCTTTCAAGTGCCTAGTTTTCAAACTTAAATTCTCCTGAGTTTTGGATGTTGCTGTTTTAACTTGAGAAATTACTCTGAACCTGAAACTTGTGGAGGCATATGATTGAGCTAAGTCTAGGTGACTGATTTATATGATTCATGAAGGTTGACCTGCTATTTATCTTATTCCTAGCATTACTAAGGTCTGGAGATTTATTTTGAAAACTTAAAATCTACATAATGAGCTCATGTATGACAAAGTATGAATTCCTACCAAAGCCATATATGATACATTTAGATAGGAAACCTTTGCACATTTATGCTGCTTTCTTTGCATTGAGTTCAGTCAACCTTTGTTGTATAGCTCATGAGAGTCTTGTCATGCTTTTAAAACCAAGATCACTTACACACCCCAGCCACGTATGCATTATTCCAACCCTGGGAGTAATCGCAACCATTTTCACTTTCATGTTCATCATAAAAATGTTTTCTCCTACACTGGGAGTAAACACCAAAAATATACCCTATAGGATAGCCCCTGTTTAATTGCTCTAAGTTCGTATTATTATCTCTCCAATTATTTATATTCAAAGGATACATGTGGTCATGCAAAAGTATGAAAAGAAAAAGATGTAAAAGATGGACAAGTGTCCTAGCAATTAAAACAATGGATACTAGATGCCCGTCTCCCTAATGAAAACAAAGAGAAAGAGAGAAAAGAGAATAAAGAAAGCCCATGTTTTCCTACGAGTCCTAAAGAGAGATTTATTTTCAAAAGAGCATAAGTAGAATTAGGAGTAGTACACATGCACATCTTGGTTTGATTGTATGCCTCGATTCTCTGTGGATCTATTGTTTGACTTTACAATACATGAACTGCAAGTATGCTCATCCTTGTTATTGCCACTCCTATAAACTCCACTATAATCCTTAGTTATAATTAATGCCCTAAGTGAGATCCATAAATACCACATATATTGAGGGACTTGGGGGTGTCATACAATTAAGCTCTGAGTTTTATTTCAAAAACTTATAAAAACTCCGGAATGTTGGTACTGTGAAGAATTTGCTACATAGTGCTTGACTTGATTGTTCTATCTTTCAATTGCCCAAGACTTACGCGAAAGTTGTAAAGCTCCATAGCTAAAGGTAAAATGGGTAAGTCTAAGGTTAGAACAGTTATTGTCTAATCCGGAGGAGAATCTCTGTTTGAAAGCATGTGTACTTGGAAAGCATGAAAGCATTGCAGCAACTCCTGATCCAAATACACTAGTAATTAGGCTTAGTTTGTTTACCAAGGGACTGGCAAAAGGTAAGCTTGGGAGTTGTTGACAGTGGATAATGTCAAGTTTTATTATAACTTTAGACACAAAAGGATACATGAATACACACTAGTCTAGGGTTTTAACTGACAATTTCCACGAGTTTTGCATACTCTGTATTTTCCAGGGATCATTCCAGAAAAGTGTAAAAGAGGGATTAAAGTGCTTAAACATCACGAAACTTATCCGCGAAGGCAACGATTTTATCAGGACATGGGAAGTATCTAGAAGGCACCCGAAGCACCGGGGCCCCGAACCCTTCCAGCTAGGGCCGGCCGGCGCCCCCCTAGCCAAGGTTTGGCCCCACCTTCTGGAGTGTTCTTCCACCGCCTTTGAGGAGTCATCTCGGCCCTTGGATAAGTCGGTTTGATCCTACGGCGCACGTGCAACCCACCGGCCTATAAATAAAGGGGCAGACCCCCTGGAGGCATCCCATCATTCATCCAAGGCATCGAGTCTTCGTCAAGCCATCAAGAGCCTTCTAGTTCATTAAGAGCCTTCTAGATTCATAGTTCTAGCCTAGTTAGATTAGAAGTAGAGGAGTTCTAGTTCTTCAGCGGGATCTGGAGCCCCGGCGTGTGTCTGGAGCGCGGAGTTCGGTATAGTTCTAGTTCTTTCTCTATTATTGTATTCTTCATTATGATTAGGGAAACATTGTTCTTAATAGTTTATATGTTTTTGAGTACAATAGTCTTTGTCTACTTTGATTATATGTCTAGTATAGTTGATTCGATCTTATTGAATTCATGTAATTGCTCGTATAGCGTTTATCCATACGATCGATGGGTAGATGATGAACGATATGTAGACGTGGTGTCTAGGTATTCTGTTTATCTGCAAGTACACCCTGATGTGCCGGGTCATGTGGTAGATCGCGTAGGTGACAGCTACGTTGAGTCCTCTGTAGTCTCTCCCCCCGTATGTAGGCAAGCAGGCACGGTCGCGAAGTTGGGTGATGATTCTGTTTCACATCCTTACTAAATGATGCCCTTTGCATATGATCATGATATAGGACTAATCTAACAATGATTGCTAGATGTAATTGCACTAATTAGAGTTATTCATTAACGTACATATAGAATTACCTTAGATATTAATTCCTTAGTTTATCCATTGGCTAGCTATTACTATGACTAGAAAGTGCTCTGATGTTTATCCATTATTTATGATTACTTATCACCTTTATTTATCTTTATTATCTTGTGACCTCTAGCTATTATGGGTAGAGTAAATGACATCGATATCACCGCTTATCCATTGTATATAGTTACTATCAATATAATAGATTAAAGTTTATCCAGTCCTTCCCAGTGGTATAAATATAAATTGACAACCTAGTAGACTCTAGGTAAAATGCCACAATGGTATATTATCTGTCCGCTTGTAGAATTGATCTTAGTTTATATTTATATATTTCTGTCTAGTCACATTGAATAGTATATGAACCCTTTATTTATTCTTAGCATATATAATTAGGGATGACAACCTAGTTCATGCTTAAGAATGTTGGTAATAGATAAGTGACTAGTTGCTAATGACCAATTAATTAATTACCATACATCTCTAATCTCGTCTCTAGTATTAAAAGTTATATAGTTATATTTGGCGACGTTAGTAGATGTCAACAACTACCGTGGGCATACCCCTTGGTAGACTACCAAGGATATTCCGTCGACAGTGTCCTGCTTCAAAGGAGATCATATTGTTAACGAGGATTGTGCTAACTTTGAGAGATTGTGAGGAGCAACTATTAGTAGAGCGAGGAGTGAAGATCATGAAGTGATCAAGGAGGATCAAGTGCTAGAGCTCATGTTGGATCGCTCATCGACGAGAGAAAGAGTTGAGCTAGTATGCGCACCACTAGTGACATCAACCCTTGGGCTTGCCTCAACAGGCATCAAGTGGTTGGAGTTGGTGGCCATTAAACCTCATTGTTGGCCATCAACAATTGTTTACACCGAATTTTGGATGGATACAATCGGTTGCCGCAAGAAGAGAATAGCCGATCGGAAACTTAGATCGGATGTTTAGCGACGTGAGCAAGACATGTTGCGGATGGAAATTGAATAGGAGGGATACGCTTCTACAGCAGTCATGACATGGCAATCGCGGAGAGGGCGCACAAGAGAGGAAAGGATGGGTTCCGATTTATCTTAGAATTAGAAAGTTTTACTATTTCCTTATTTTGAGCTAGGGTTTTTCATTCGGTTGAGATTTTCTCTCTAACTGCTGGGGGTATAAGTATAAGCCCAAACGCATTGTAAAAAGACATGCACGGATCAATACAACAGTTCTTTCTTTCGGCCTACGGCCAAAACCCTAGGAGTAGGAGTAACGTAGATCCGGCGAGTTCTTCGACAAGTTGGGTGTCATCCGGTGGACGCAAGCTTGCTATAAGTACTGTCACGCTCGTGTTTATCATGTACGGCCTGTACAATTTTGCCTCAGACCCCACTGCTAGATGGATCCGAGTAGTTATCGATCCTTGTTTAATTTGACTATGGCTTGTATAATTCTGCCTTACACCGCATTGCTTAGATTAGATTAAAGGGTTAGTTATCGGTTCTAACTAAAATTGGCATGTTTAGTTAGATTCATTAAGTTACCGATGTTACTTATGTTTATTTATTGTTTATTTATTTTAAGCATCATCAATTGCCCAATCTTGATATGTTTCTTGTCTGCTTAAATCTTATGTATATGTCCTGCTTAAATGAACATTAATTGAACATCATGTTTAAGCGAATAGATCCATTTATCATTAGCCGATTAGTTCAGATCTAGATTGTATACAGGTTGCACTCAAGTAATAAAGTGAATTGTGTTGAGAGTCTTTGGTTAGTAGATCCAATCATTAGATTACGTCATGGGCTGCAACGATCCGGTCGATCCCCTTGACATAAGCGACGGATTGGGTTGACTAGTCGAAGGGTCAAAGCACTGTCCACTTTATAGGCTTGTATGTTGCCTGTATTGTGACCAGATCGGTTGTTTAGCCGAATCTGCATGTGCCTACCTGTTGCAAATTATATTTTTCCGATCTCCTTTATATGTTGTCTTGAACTTTGGTCATGTTAAGATTGATTCACGTGCGTTGTTAGCTATAACGATCCGGTCGATCCTAATTAATGAACGTGATAGATTGAAATATGTATTGATGTGTAACATGATACATAATTAAGATCTGTTTAATATGACTTTCTATCATTCATGTATTCTTAAATCGGTTAAATAGAAATAAGATGTCTTTGCTATAGTTGTATAGCCGATTCATGCTATCGGATATTGGCTTCCTAGCCGGTAGCCTGAGATGATGGCCCATTGGGATGGATATTTGGAACCATCTAGGGCAACACCAGTGGTTCCACATTATGTTATTGATCAACCCCTTTTCTCCCTTGTCAATTGCAGGTCAAATTGACTGGCACGCTAGGAACCCGATTGTCGAAGCTAGCTGGGTCTGCTGACCTTGCTCTGCAGATTGTTCTGGCTTCCTGGTGCGCTGAGTGCGAACCAGATTTCGCGCCAACAGCAATCCAACAAAATGAAGGTAAAAAATGCTTACAAGACCTAGTTCCACTTGTACATGGAAAATATTTGAATGCAGAAAAATTTAGTCGAAACCCATCAAATTTAACTAATATGGTGTAGCCTTAGTTGATCCATGCTAAGCCATCCGGTATGCCCACAGTGCCTCACTCAAAGTCAAAAACCATCTCCTGGGATTCTGCTCAATTTTCTTTTTGATGACCTTGATTAAAATCTGATTTAAGGCTTCTGCCTGACCATTCGCTTGGGCATAATAAGGAAAGGAATTGTAAATCTTGATGCCCATGTCATCGGCAAAAGTCAGAAACTCATCTGAAGTGAACATTGTCCCTTGATCAATTGTGATAGTCTGTGGAATACCAAACCTGTAAATAATGTGCTCCTTCACAAACTTGATTATATCACTGGACGTAGCATTCTTCAAAGGAACAGCCTCTACCCACTTGGTGAAATAATCAGTTGCGACCAATATCCATTTGTGGCCTTTACTCGATGGTGGATAGATTTGGCCGATCAAGTCGATACCCCATCCTCTGAACAGCCATGGCTTAATGATAGGATTCATGACATAAGCAGGAGATTTCTGCACATACCCAAACCTTTGACACTCTCGGCAACCTTTGTAATACTTAAAACAATCCTTGAGCATAGTTGACCAGTAGTAACCAGTCCTTCTGATGACCTACTTCATCTTGTGAGTCGACTGGTGAGCACCACAGACTCCTTTATGAACGTCACTGATCAACTTCATCGATTCTTCTGCCCCAAGGCACTTTAGCAACACCCCTTCAACAGTTTTTTAATACAACTGACCATCCAACAACACGTACTTGATAGTCTTGTACCTCAATTTTCTACTGACCCTCTGTGAGGGATCTGCAAGATAATATGCTATTTCAGCCCACCAATCATCAGTCGATTGCTCAGTATTGAAGACTTCCTGAATCAACTTGTAACTTGATGCATTTTGCGCCAGCCGATTAGCCTCCTGGTTTTGAGCCCTGGGAATATGATTGAGTGAGACTACCAGAAATCCTCTCATCAAAGCTTGGCACTGATTGTGAAAGCCCCTTAGTATCTCATCTTTGCACTCATATAGCCCGAGCAATTGGTTGATCACCAACTATGAGTCCTTGAAAACTTTGATTGCATCGGCATTTGCTTCATGTAGAAGCTGAAGTCCTTTCTAGATCTCCTCATACTCATCTTGATTGTTCGTCACCGTAGGCCCAATCTGAAAAGCAAACTCAAAACGCTGCCCTCAAGGTGTTATAAGCACTACTCCGGCACCCCCGCCTTACTTGCAGGATGACCCATTGAAAAACATAGTCCATGGCGCTACATCAATTACGCTGACAGCACCACCGTGATACTGAGTAATCAAATCGGCTATCACCTGTCCCTTGACTGCTTTAGCCGATTCGAACCTCAAGTCAAACTCAGAGAGTGCCAAGATCCACTTGCCGATTCACCCATTCATAATTGGCATTGACAACATATGCTTGATCACATCTGCCTTAGACACCACCACGCACTCGGCTGACAACAAGTAATGCCTTAATTTGGTGCACAAATAGAATAAACATAAGCACAATTTCACAGTCGGCATGTATCTTGTTTCAAGATCTAATAGCCATCTGCTCAAATAAAAAACTGTTCTCTCTTTTCCTTCGAACTCTTGAAATAGGGCCGAACCAATCGTATGGCTTTCAGCTGTCACGTAGAACTTGAAAGGCTTCCCTGCCTGTGGTGGCACTAAGACCGGTGGAAACTTCATTTACTCCTTGATTTCATCAAAAGCCTTTTGCTGTATGTCACTCCATCTGAACTCCTGATTGTCTTTAGGCTTTAGTAACGATGAGAATGGCAGCACCTTCTCTGACAAATTAGAAATAAACCTTCTGATAAAATTAATTTTTCCGAGTAAGGACTGTAACTTCTTCTCGTTAGTTGGAGGTACGAGTTCATCGAAGCCTTCCTGCTCTTACTGCCGACCTCTATTCCCTTGTGATGAACCATGAAGCCCAGGAATTCACCAGCTAATACTCCAAATGCACACTTGTTAGGATTCATCTTTACCCCATGCTTTTTTGTGCACTCCAGGGTCACCTTCAAATCAACTAAATGATCTTCGTAGCTCTTGGACTTCACAACCACATCGTCAATGTAAATTTCAACAATCTTACCAATCAACTTATGAAAAATGTAATTCATAGCCCTCTGATAAGTTGCACCGGCATTCTTTAGCCCAAAAGTCATTACCACCCACTCAAATAGACCGATCGCTCTGGGACACCTAAAAGCTGCTTTGGGAATGTCTTCGTCAGCCATAAAAATTTGGTTATACCCAGCATTACCGTCCATGAAACTGATGACCTAATGCCCTGCAGCAGAATCGACTAACATATCGGCTATTGGCATAGGATAGCCCTCTATCAGGGTGGCTCTGTTTAAATCCCTAAAATCAATGGAGATTCGCATCTTGCCATTCTTTTTATACACAGGGACAATATTCGATACTCACTCGGCGTATTGGCAAGCTCGAATGAACTTAACTTCCAACAATCTTTCAATTTTGGCCTTGATGTTAGGTAAGATCTCTGGCTTAAATCGCCGCGGAGGCTGCTTGAATGGCCAATACCCAGGCTTGATAGGCAGCCTGTGTTCAACAATCGATTTGTCCAATCCAGGCATCTCATAGTATTCCCAGGCGAAGCAATCTTTATATTCTTTCAATAAATCAATCAGCTCCCACCTGAACTCGGGGTCAAGATTATCAACAATGTACGTCGGTCTTGCTCTGTCACCAGATCCAATATCCACTTCTTCGAGTTTGTCAGCCGATGTAAAACCCTGTCCAAGCTTGCCCTCGGTGCCATCGATCGGATTCTCTATTAATAAAAAGACTCAGAGCCGATTGCCCTAACTGGCTGTTGGCTCTCATCACTGACCTTGATGGAGCCTTCATCCCAAGTCTTGCTAGAAAAATAGTCATGGTCCCCGACTTCCCAGTATGCGGCATCAGCAGTAGCCACACTCACTGAATCATCAGCCGGGACCACTTCAACCTCGTCACCATGCCATTGGATCACACGTTGGTGCATTGTAGATGGCACGCAGAAATTGGCATGAATCTAGTCATGCCCAAGCAGCAAACTGTAGGAGCCCTTGCTATGAATCACGAAGAAAGTGGTGAGCAATGTCTTCTTTCCGACCGTCAACTTGACATTGAGTGCCCCCCGGGTATGAGAAGAGTTCCTCCCAGAAATCCTTGAGCATCATATCAGACTCGATCAAATCATCAGGACCTTTGCCTAACTTGCGGAACGTAGTATAGGGCATGAGATTGACCGTAGCACCGCCATCCACCAGCATCTTAGTCATCGGCATTCTATCAACATATCCCTTGAGGTACAGGGTCTTTAGGTGCCGATGCTTGGCTGGCTTGTCAAAGGTAGCTTGCTGCGAAAAGATCAATTTAGCAGCGCATTGTTCAGCATCCGACCCATCAGAATCAGAAGAGACATCTAACCCTCTAGACTGGGGTACCACGAATTCTACTGGAGCACGAACACCGTCTGTGTATCGGCTATTGCCTTCCCTTTACCCTGAGAAGGTTTCTCTCGCCAAACTTGTTTCGGGCGCCCTTCTACCTTATGCTCTGTGTTCCTCAGGCGTTGTACTTGTTGACGGTGGATAAAGCAATAAAAATCCACACTCTAACACCATCAACATCCTCGGTTTTGATGGAGGAATAACATAACATGAACGTATTTTATCCAATAACTAGTTCCACTTGTACTCTTAGCTTGTGAATGCAGGGAAAATCAAAACAGGACAAATTGGAGCAGCTGGAGCTCACATATGTGGGTCAGCCGACCCACATATGGAGGCACCAGGCCATCACACTTCAACACATGAGCCACACTAGCACAGAGAAGGAAGACCAGTGCAAATGGGTGAAAGCTCCAGTTTAGTTTTGGATAATTGATGAAATCTTTGTGTACTAATCTTTGTCATTAAGTGTTGTGGATAAAATAGATTGGTACACACCAAGTTGTGGAGCATGACGACATCCATGGTGGTGTAAGTCCATATCAATTGTTGATCACAAGCTTCACATTTGGAAAAGATGAGGAGAAAATAAAATGGGCTCAAGGTAAAGGTATAATTTATAGAGCCGTTTTATTTTTGGCACTCAAGACACCATAGAGGGTGTTAGTGCATTTAGAATAGATAACCGTACTATAAAGAGGAGAAATCTTTAATTACAATGGTTATCTAGTGCCACTAAGTGTGAGTCTCATCTGTATATGCATAACACTTAGTGACATGATGAGATTAACCCTAAAAATTATTTGTGAAAACCTAACTCTTGTGGTAATTTGCTTATCTCTATTTGGAGGAGTTAGCAAATTTTAAAGGGACTATTTTTCTCAAATGAATGAGTGCTGCTTGCTGCTGTGTTCACCGTGCTAGTGCATATACATATATATGTTTGCAAGGCGCCCATAGCTTGTGGTAAGCAATTAAATAATTCAATTCTATCTGTTTCAGATTCAGTTTTTACTTCAAATATCCATAATGTTGGTATTTCTATGGGTTCTACTGCAAATGAAATTTTTACTTCTATATCTGATATTAAAGTTGGGGAATTAGATAGGTTAAGCGGAAACAGTTCTAAAGACCTATCCCATGTTGAATCTGTAGCTGACTCTGAAGAAGAAGATAATGATTTAGAATACATTACGATTGGTCACTTATGTAGTGGCATAATTGACAAAAACTTGGACAAGGATGCCGATCATATTGGAGGTGAATGGCATACAGTGTCCAAAAAGAAAGTTTCTTCAAACAAAAAGAACAAGAAACGAAACTTATTTGTTGCTGCTAAAAGAAGAAAACAAACACCTAAAAGAAGGGACTTTTTTGGAATAGCAGAGGTCTTAGAGACTTGGCTAAATTTAAATTGCTAAATGATTCGTCGAGTGATTATCATTTAGATTTCATTGCAATTTTAGAGACTCGTAGAGATGATTTTTCCAATTCAGATTTGGATCACTTTTGTGGTGGTCAAAACTTTTTTTGGCAATGGACTTCTCCTAGAGGTCAATCAGGTGGCATTTTATTAGGCATCAATCTCGATTTTTTTTATATTGGTACTGTCATACTAGGTGATTTTAATATTAAATTCTCCATTAGAAACAAGGATGATGGGTTTGAGTGGGTTCTAATTGCCACTTATGGAGTAGCACAAGATGAACTCAAAGAAGCTTACCTCACTGAGTTAGTTCAGTTGTGTAATTCAGATAATAAACCTATCTTAATAGGTGGTGACTTCAACATCATTAGAAGCCCAACAGAAAAAAAATAATGACAGATACAATGATAGGTGGCCTTTCCTTTTCAATGCTTGTATTGAAAGTTTGGATCTGAGAGAGTTGGATCTCTCTGGACGTCATTTTACTTGGGCTAACTCTCTTGATATACCAACTTTTGAAAGGCTAGATAGAGTGTTAGTAAGCACAGATTGGCAACAAAAGTACCCATTAGCGACAGTCCAAACTCTAACAAGAGATATTTCAGATCATACTCCATTACTTTTGGATTCTGGGACCTCTGCACTTCGTGGTAATCAACAAGCATTCAAATTTGAACTCTGTTGGTTATTACGGGAAGGATTTTATGAACAGGTGGCGGAGGTTTGGGAGGGTGAAACCAGAGGTGCTAATTCATTACAAAAATGGCAATTCAAGATAAGGCGCACTCGTCAATATTTAATAGGCTGGGCAAAAAATTTAAGAGGTCAAAATAAGAAAGATAAAAAGCAATCACAGACATGATTGATTTACTAGATAGAAAGGCAGAATACACAACTCTATCTCCAAATGAACAAGATACCCTTCGCTATCTCAAGGATAGAATTTCTCACTTGTTGAGAGAAGAAGAGGTAGCTTGGTTTCAGCGTTCAAAGACTAAGCACCTATTAGAAGGTGATAATAACACAAGATATTTCCATCTTATTGCAAATGGTAAGCATAGGAAAACACGCATTTTCCAATTGGACGGGAACAATACAATTTTAGAAAATGATGACGAGCTAAAGGAGCACATTACCTCATATTACCAGAGTTTGTTTGGACCACCAGAGGAGAATAATTTTACTATGATGGAGAATAGAGTTGATGACATACCACAAGTAATTGAAGTAGAGAATAATTTTCTAACAACAATGTTTACTGAAAATGAGGTTAAAGAAGCAATTTTTCATATGGAACATAACGAAGCACCTGGTCCAGATGGTTTTCTAGCTGAGTTCTATCAGGTATTTTGGGAGGTTATTAAATCTGATTTGTTGGATATGTTCCGTGACTTCTATAATGGAAATCTGTCTCTTTTTAGCCTGAACTTTGGGATTATAACTCTACTTCCCAAATGTCAGGAAGCTATCAAAATTCAACAATACAGACCAATCTGCCTACTAAATGTGAGTTTCAAAATATTCACAAAAGTTGCAACGAATAGAATAAACAAAGTAGTAGAGAAAGTGGTACAACCATCACAGACGGCCTTCCTAGCAGGTAGAAATATTTTGGAAGGCGTTACTATCCTTCATGAAACAATTCATGAGCTACATAGAAACAAACTAAATGGGGTCATTTTTAAGGTTGACTTCGAGAAGGCATATGACAAAGTTAAATGGTCTTTTTTGCAACAGACCTTGAGAATGAAAGGATTCTCACTTTTGTGGTGTCAATGGATTCATCAATTCGTCTCTGGGGGTAGTGTTGCAGTAAAGGTAAACAATGATGTGGGTCGTTATTTTCAGGCAAAAAAAGGTCTAAGACAAGGTGATCCTCTATCACCAATTCTTTTTAATCTAGCTGTGGATATGTTAGCTATATTCATTTCTAGAGCGAAGGATAATGGAAAAATCTAAAGTCTTACTCCGCACCTAGTGGAAGACGAGCTTTCCATCTTACAGTATGTTGATGATACGATCCTTTTTATGGAACACAATATTGAACAAGCAAAAACATGAAAATCCTTTTGTGTGCATTTGAGCAGCTTTCGGGATTGAAAATTAACTTCCATAAAAGTGAGTTGTTTTTTTACGGCGAGGCCAAAGAGTATATAGAAGAATACTCACAAATTTTTGGATGTGGCATAGGGCAGTTCCCTTTTAAATACTTGGGTATTCCGATGAATAATAAAAGGCTTACGAACAAGGATTGGAGAGTTATTGAAGAACGTTTTCAAAAAAAATTGGCTAGCTGGAAAGGAAAGCTTTTGTCTTATGGAGGTCGGTTGGTCCTAATTAACTCTGTTTTGAGCAGCCTAGCCATGTACATGATATCTTTCTTTGAAGTGCCAAAAGGTATTCTTAAAAAACTAGATTTTTATAGATATGGTTTTTTTCTGGCAAGCGGACAACCATAAGAAAAAAATACAGATTAGTGAAGTGGGGTATTCTATGCTTACCCAAAGATCAAGGAGGATTAGGCATTTTAAATCTTGAGCTACAAAACACTTGCCTTCTTAGCAAATGGCTATATAAATTTATTAATGAGGAGGGTGTTTGGCAAGAGCTTCTTAGGAAGAATTATCTAAAAAACAAAACCATTGGTGAAGCTTTTTGGAAACCTGGTGACTTGCATTTTTGGTCAGGCCTTATGAGGGTCAAAGACCGTTTTCTCAGTCTATCTACTTTCAATCTTCACAATAGCGTTAATGTTAGGTTTTGGGAGGATAAGTGGTTAGGAAACTTCACTCTCAAAGAACGCTATTCTCTGTTATATAACATAGCAAGGAAAAAAAATGTAACTGTAGCACAAGTGTTTAGTTCTACACCTTTGAACATTTCGTTCCGTAGAGCCTTAGTAGGAGATAAACAGCTTAAGTGGAATGAGCTGGTTAATACAGTAGCATTTGTGCAACTTGATGACCAGGCCGACTCTTTAAAATGGGAACTTACAAATAAAGGAGTGTTCACAGTACAATCTCTCTATGCTTTTTTAGTTAATCAAAATGCAGTACCTCCTAACAAGTTTTTATGGAAGTTGAAGTTACCTCTTAAAATTAAGATCTTTTGGTGGTTCTTACTTAAGGGTGTTATCTTAGCAAAAGACAATCTTCTAAAGAGAAATTGGCAAGGTGATGATAATTGTTGTTTTTGTAGCAGCAAAGAAACTATACAACACCTGTTTTTCGATTGTCATGTTGCAAGATTTATTTAGAGGGTTATTCAAGTTGCATTTAGTTTACAGTCTCCAAAGGATATATCAGATTTTTTTGGGGTCTTGGGCTCAACAAGCGCATTCTAAATTACGCTCTCTAATTTTGGTGGGAGCAATTGCTATTTGCTGGTCTATTTGGTTGGCCAGAAATAATGCGGTTTTTGAAAAAAAAAGATTATTCTCCTACTCACAGGTTATCTTCAGAGCCACTTATTGGACACGTTTCTGCTCCATGCTTCATAAGGAGCACAACAAAACAATATTGAAGGAAGCTTGTCGTTTGCTTGAGACTGCGGCAATGGAGATCTTCGCAAAGAATGGCCGGTTATCTTCTAATAGGCTTAGTGCTTAGTACTTCTTCGAGTTTGAGTTCTCAAAAACTTTTTTTGTGAGTTTTTATTTAGACCGAGGTTGAGTCTGTAATAATGAATGGTTGTGTGCAAAACTCTTGCAGAGGCCGGAATAAAATTTCCTTTTTTTAAATAAAATGTTTGCAAGCTTGTTAAAAAAAAGGAAGTGCTACCTGCTGCTTGTGCGTGTGTATATATAATACATACCTGCATGCACGCTAATTGGTTTTTGGGCAGCTGGCTTGCTGCTGTTCGCTGCTTGCTTGTGCTCTGCATTTTTTTTTGAGTGAGCAGCAGGGCGCCTGAAATTTGCTCCTCCTTAGCTGCTGCTGAACCGTGCGTGGCTTTAAGAAAACAAAGAATTTTGCTTGCTGACCAGAAGTGCTGGGGCTCTCGCCGTTTTGGGCCTTGGCCCATCGACCTGCTTGCTGGACCCTGGCCTGAAATTAACAGAAATGAGGAGCGCTCGCTAGCTCTTGGCCATCCATCCGCAGAAGGAGAGAGAGCGCCGCTTGCTGCCTGCTGCTTCTGCTTTTGGCTGTCCTGCTCGCTCGATGGAAGGAGCGCCGCCGCCGTTGCTGCCGACCGTTGGGGCTGGTGCGTACAAAGCCGTTGGGAGCTGCCTGGCTCGGTAGAAAAGGTGACGCCCTCCCTTCTCTGTCTTTAGCTCGCCCAAACTTTGCTCTCTCTCAGATCCAAAGCAAGAAACAGAGAAGAAAGCTATTTTTTCCTTCTCTCTCACTTTCTAAGATTTGTGCTTCAATCAAGTGAGAGATTAAGTTTAAGTGATTGATTCTTGAAGGATTAAGAGCATTTCCTTCCTCTCCTCTCCACCTCTTGCTTAGTGCTCATTCAAGAGAGGATTGAGGGAAACTTTAGTGTGTGCTTTTGAATTTGCATTTGGTGGCACTAGGTGATTATTGTGATTGGAAATTTCTTATTACTCTTGGTGATTGCCGACGGTTGGAGATTGATTGATTGGTGAGGGGATTTGGTGATTGTGTCTGCCCCCAATCAAGGATTATATTTGTGAGGGGTTCTTGTGCCTCCCTGGCGGAGCGCCAAAGGCAACTCTAGTGGAATGCTCGTGTCATTCAACTTCTAGCCATTGGTAGGTTCTTGTGTCGCCTTTTGTGTCGCCTTTTGAGAGGCTCGGTGTGTAATACCGATTAGCCACCGAACCACGTGGTGTAGAGGGATACAACGGGGACGTAGCTTGCCGGTAAGCAAGTGAACCCCGGGGATAAATCATTGTGCAATATTGTCTCTTGGTATTTTATTTGTATTATTATGATTTGATCATCTTCACTATTGCCACGGTGCCGGTATACTTCATTTGCCTCTCTATTTACATTATTGCACATTTATCTTGTGTAGAGTAGTGGTAATTAGCTAGTAGAGTAAAGTAGTATATTTAGTTGTAATTAGCTCTCTCACTAGTTAGAGTAGCGACATAGCTCTTGTGTGCCATAGAGATCATAGAATTACTAGAATTGTTAATAGGTGGCTTGCCTAACCATTAGAGCTAGAGCAACCGCTTTTATCGCCATTTGTGTTACTAATTATTTGCTCTAGTGAATTGTAGAATTTTAAATTAGGCTATTCACCCCCTCTAGCCAATTCGGACCTTTCAACTGGTATCGGAGCCGTGGTCACCATTTATTGCAAGGCTTAACATCCTTTGGTGTAAAATATGGCTCAAATTGTATTCAACTGGGGGGCAGACCGCCACACTTTGATGGCACAAGCTCATTTGATTATTGAAAGAGAAAGATGAGAATGTATTTTGGTTCTATACATGAGAAGGTGTGGGATGTCACCGCAAATGATAATGTTGTTCTTGATCCCACAAGTCCTACACCTAGAGAGCAAGAAAACAAGCAATGCAACACTATGGCTCTCAACACCATATACAATGGGATTGATTCAAAAGTGTTGAACAAATCAAAGATCTTGAGAGAGCAAGTGAAGTGTGGACAAGATTAGAGCAAACATATGAAGGCACTTCAACGGTAAAGAGTGCCAAGTTATACATGCTCAAGGACAAGCCCACAAACTTCAAGATGGATGATAAAGAGAGCATACCGGAGATGTTCTATAGGCTTCAAGTGATCATCAATGATCTCAAGGCCTTGGGTGAGAATACAAGTGATGAGGACTTCTCCCACAAGTTTCTCATGTGCTTGCCCAAGAGGTTCAAGACTTTGAGGACCATCATCTTCCGGGGTGGCTTGAAGAATGTCACTTCAAATGACGTTCTTGGTGATGTGATGACCGAGGACCAATACAATGAGAAGAGTGATGATGATGAAGTAAAGAAGGAGGATGACAAAGGCAAGAAAAGTGTGGCATTCAAATCCACCACTTCTTCATCCAAGGATAAGGGCAAGAAAGTGCAATCAAGTGATGATGATACATCAAGCCTTGATAGTGATGATGAAGCACTAGCTCTCTTTGTGCGCAAGTTTGGAAGATTCATGAAGAAGAAGGGCTATGGTGCAAGAAAGAGAAGAGATAATTTCAAGGACAAGAATGTTGTGAGAAAATGCTACAATTGCAAGAGCCCTGATCATCTCGTGGCGGATTGTCCTCATCCTAGTGATGATGAAGATGATCACAAGAAGAGCAAGAAGGACAAGAAAGACAAGGTTGAAAAGAAAGAGAAGAAGAAGTTCAACTTCTCCAAGAAGAAGAAGAAGGGTGGATCCTATGTGGTGACATGGGATAGTGATGCTTCCTCCGACAATGATGATTCTAGTGATGATGATGAGAGGAAGACATTCAAGAGAAGACCATGGCTTCTATTGCTATGAACAACAAGCCATCCTTGTTTGATTCATCATCATGCTTTATGGCTAATTCCACTAAGGTAAAATATGATGATTCAAGTGATGACGAAAATGCTAATGATAGTGATAGTGATGATGAAGAACCTAGTGTAGCACAACTCATGGACATGTTAGAGCAAGCCGAATACCTTATTAACTCTAAAACTAAGAAGTGCAAAGAATTGTCTAAGAAATTAAAAACTCTTGAACAATCCTTTGATGAGCTAAGTGCTTCTCATGAGTGTTTAAAGGAAGACCATAAGGATCTCAAATTAGCTCACATCAAGTTTGAGGAAGCTCACTCCTCAATTTTAGAGCTAAGCAAGATAGATGATGTTGTTATAACATGTGATGTGGGTGTAACTTGTGATATAATTAATAATTCAACTATTGAACAACTTGTTACCAACCCACCTAAGAATACTAGCTCTTCATCATCATCCACCTCCACTTCTACCTTCACTAGTAGTGTTGACACAACACTAAAAGTTAAAAATGAGAATTTGAAGAAGGAGGTGGACAAGCTAACCCGTGCACTAGGCAATGCCTATGGCAGGGATGCCCGCTTGCTACAATGCTTGGGTAGTCAAAGGTATAGTCACTCTAAGGAGGGACTTGACTACACTCTCAAGAAAGGCAAGGCCGCCTTTGTCACTCCCAAAGTTAGCTTTGTGAGGAGTAATGGCCGGTATTGCAATAGATGCAAGCAAGTTGGGCATAATGAGCAAAATTGCACCACTAACAACAACAAGAACAAGCAAGTAAAATTTGCAAGTGCAAAATCTATTAGACTTGATTCTTATTATATGCTTACCAAGGGTGTGAAAGGTATCAGGGCAAAATACATTGGCACACAAAAAGAGTGCCCAAGGTTGAAGGCTATTTGGGTACCAAAGGCCTTGGTTGCTAACCTTCAAGGACCCAAACAAGAATGGGTGCCTAAAACGCATTGATTTGTTTTGTAGGTGAATTATAAAGCCGAAGGGAGGCATTGGGTTCTTGATAGTGGGTGTTCTCAACATATGACCGGTGATGCAAGAATGCTCAACTCAATCAATTCTAGTGGCAATGAGTATGATAGCATCACATTTGGGGACAATAGCAAAGGAAAAGTGAAAGGGCTTGGTAAGATTGCAATATCCAATGACTTGAGTATTTCCAATGTGCTATTGGTAGAGAGCTTGAATTTCAATCTATTGTCAGTTGCTGAACTATGTGATCTTTGTTTCAAATGCATATTTGGTGTTGATGATGTGGAGATCATTAGTGTAGATGGTTCTAACTTGATATTCAAAGGATTTAGATATGAGAACCTCTATCTTGTGGATTTTGGTGCTAGAGAGTCACAATTATCAACTTGCTTACTCTCTAAATCAAGTATGGGTTAGCTTTGGCATAGAAGGCTTGGTCATGTTGGTATGAAACAATTGAACAAACTAGTGAAGCATAACTTGGTTAGAGGGTTGAAAGATGTTGAATTTGAGAAATACAAGTTACGTAGTGCAAGTCAAGCCGAAAAATAATACTCATTCTAAGAAAAGCATGATGAGCACTAGTAAACCATTTGAGTTATTACACATGGATTTATTTGGACCAACCACCTATACTAGCATTGGAGGCAACAAGTATGCATTTGTCATTGTGGATGATTTCTCTAGATATACTTGGGTTTTCTTTATGATTGAGAAGGGTGATATGCATGCTATCTTCAAAACATTTGTCAGGAGAAGTTGCAATGAGTTTGAAACCACCATCAAAAGAGTGAGAAGTGACAATGATAGGGAGTTCAAGAATACAAGAGTTGATGAGATATGCGATGAATATGCAATCAAACATCAATTCTCCGCCAAGTACACACCTCAATCAAATGGTCTAGTTGAAAGGAAGAATAGAACTCTCATTGATATGGTAAGGTCTATGCTTAGTGAGTATAATGTGTCAATCTTTTTGGGCTGAAGCAATCAACACGGCTGAAAGGTCCTAAATGGCTAGAGGGGGGTGAATAGCCTATAAAAATCTACAAACAACACTTAACAAGCCGATTAGTAACAATAGCAAGCTTTGCAAAACACTAGCTCTAAATTACACTATGCAAGCCACCTAGACAAGTATACTACACTATGATCACTAGTTCACACTCAAAGGCTATGTCACTACTATACACTACTCCTAAGTGAGCAACTAACTAACAAACTACACAAGAGAGTAAGTACATAAATGTAAAGAGTAAAGGTGATTTCAATACCCCCGGTGTAGAGAAGATATGAAGTCCAATATAACCAATCAATCAAATACAAGAGAAATCCTCGGTAGAGAGATGACACAAGATTTTTTACCGAGGTTCACTTGCTTGCCGGCAAGCTAGTCCTCGTTGTAGCGATACACCCACTTGGAGGTTCACGAGCTAATTGGCATCACACGCCAAACCCTTCTCAAGGGTGCCGCACAACCAACATAAGACGGGGATCCACCAAGCTACGAGCAATCTACTAAAGATGCCTTTCGCGATCTCCCGCGGGGATAGGCTGAAGAACCCCTCACAATACCTTCATCAGAGGCGGAGACAATCACCAACTCCCCTCAACGATCCTCGCAGCTCCAAGCCGTCTAGGAGTCGGCAAACTCCAAGAGTAATGAGTGAAACCGCTGCGAATCACCACTACCAAGTGCCTCTAGATGATCTCTATCAATGCAATGCACTTGATGCTCTCCAAACTCACCAAATGATGATCACAATCAAGTAGGATGAGTGAGAGTGGAGTGGGAAGGCTCACAAGTATGCTATGATGTTTAGAAGTGCCAAGAGGGCCTCCCCAAACCAGCCAAGTGACTATTTATAAGCCACACACAAGAAAATAGCCGTTTAGACATCACTGCGTACCGTCGGACTATCCGACGTCCACACCGTCGGACTATACCGCACGGTCCGACACCCTGGATGAACGCCACGTGTCACTAGCCGTTTGAAGTCGAACGTTGGATCACAAGGGCTAACTTCCCGCGCTAAACGAACCGTCGGACGGTATATCGTCGGACTAAAACATACGGTCCGACGCCCTCAGCTGACCACCGTCGGACTCAGCCAGACGGAGCCGTCGGACTAACGAACGTGGCCGTCCGACGTTTCCAAAGAGCTCCCCGAGCCCTGAAAACCGTCGGACGTTGGTCCGATGCTCACCGTCGGACTATCGCCGAGAGTCCGATGCTCTCAGAGCTCGCGACGTGTCAGCTCTCGCACGATCTGCACTGTCGGACGCTTCGGCTAATGGTCGGACGCTCAGAAACTGAGCGTCCGACGCTCTCAGCAGTGTTAGCCGTCGGACCGAAGACATTGGTCCGACGCTCTGTGACTCTATGGTCCGACGCTCTGTTTTCTCAGGATTTTCACTCAAACCTTTCACCCTTTGTTCCCATGTGCTAACACCAAGTGTTCTACACCTTGTGCACGTGTGTTAGCCTTTTCAAAAGTATTTTCCAAGGGGTTTGTTAGTGTCACTAGCATCTATATGCAATGCAATGAACATGAACACCTAGTGGCATTTGATAACCGTATTTCATCAACGATTTCGCCCCTCTTGATAGTACGGCTATCTATCCTAAATGTGATCACTCCCTCTATGGAGTCTTGATCACCAAAAGCAAAAGAGCTCCTATGAATTATACCTTTGCCTTGAGCTCCTAGCTTTTTCACCATCTCTTGATGAACCTTGTGGATTCCTTTTGATGATGGACTTATACCATTTGCATGGATGCAGTCAATAGGGCTTTCTCCTTTATTGATGGGCTTACACCATTTTCATGGACCCCGTCATTGCCCTTCACTTGTGGCCTCCACCGACCCGGTCCTTTGCTCCATCTTGTTGTTTACTAATCATTCTCATGAAACACTTAGAGCAATCGTTAGTAAACTCGGTTTCATCAATTACCCAAAACTAAACATGGGCTTTCTACGGCATGTTATTATTCAAATGGACTATATTGTCATCTTATGTCAGAGATGACTCCATATGAGATATTGAATGGTAGAAAGCCAAATATTGCATACTTTCGGGTCTTTGGTTGCAAATGCTATATTTTGAAGAAGGGTGCTAGATTGAGCAAATTTGAGAAGAAATGCGATGAGGGCTTCTTGCTTGGATACTCCACCACTAACAAAGCATATAGAGTTTGGAACTTGGGAAGTGGTCAATGTTGACGGTGGATATACCATAAAATTCCACATTCAAACACCGTCAACAGGCCTTGGATTCAAGGGAAAATAAACATATCATGAATATATTTTATCAATAACTAGTTCCACTTATACTCTTAAGCTTGTGAATGCAGGGAAGATTAAACAGAGCAGAAATGAACACTTGGAGCCCAATATCATGGTTCGGCCGAACCACATATTTGGGAACCAAGTTAGCACACTTCAACAAATGACACAAGGGACCACATGGAAGAGAATGGAGCTTGAGGTGGGGCCATGCATGGTTCGGCCGAACCATGGATGGGGCCCTCCTGGCTCTGATGACATGGCACAATCCTCGTGACACTCCACCCAGCTCACTTCATCCATCAGATCAACATGTGTCCATGACAGGTGGAGACACCTTCTAGAAGCCCCTGGCTGGGCCCACCTGCCATAGGGGGGTCGGCCGAACCCTCCTGGTGCCCAGCCAGGTCGGTTGGCCTCCACCGCCTTCCTGCATGATCTCCACATGCTGGTTTCCTCACGGTCGTCCATCTTAAGGCGGTTCCAAGGCGGTTTATCCAAGGGTGGAGAGGCATGGAGCACACGGATCACTGACGTGGCACCTCTCCATCTTCCCCTATAAATAGAGGCTGCATCCACCCTATCAAGGCATGATTCATTCAAGATACAAGTGAAGAGTAGTGTAGTTTCACCTTTAGTAGTAGTTGTAGTCTAGTGTAGGAGTTAGAGTTGAGTCGAGCTGGGCTCGGGGTCTCCGAAGTTGTCTGCTGGAGAGTCTGGTATAGCTCTTGTATCTTTCTCTTTCTGTAAGACTTATCTACTTTAATATATTATTCTTGCTTTACTTCACTGAGTCTTTACTTAGTGCATTACTTTAATAGTATTGTTGTGAGTTATCATATTACTTGGTCGGTTTGCATTAGATTGTGATCCTGTAACCAGCTCACGTGTGTAGTTCATCACCTGTCATAGGGTGCTCTAGTTGCCCTGATCACTGCTAGAGTAGTAAGGCTTAGTGTTAGCGTGGTGCTTAGGCTAGATCTTCCCTTTGAATGCCGCTTGTCGCACAGATTGTTTGTGGGTGCTAGCAGGTGGTGATAGCCCTGTCTAGTCTTAGTATCCCTCCATGTGTTTTAGGCAAGTTATTAAAAGGTAGGCTCCCATAAGAGAGTAGGCGCTTCGGGTAGAGGTTATATCCTCTATTGTCTCGCACTACCCCCTATACACCGGAAGTAAGGTAGCAGTCTTAGTGTTTTTCGTCCATTTAATAGGATAGATCACAAGAGTAAAGTTTGAAACACAGGAACCTTTCTCACTCGTTGTCCTCCCACCTAGTTACACTACACTAGTTATCTTTTAGTATTTCACTTGTTATCCTTGAATCATCGCCTTCCTATCATACTCCGATTACCCCCTCTGCACTAGTTGTGCTAAGTTGAGATAGATTTAAGGATCTCCTTCTATTAACATTTCTTGCAATCGCTTTCCCTTGGGATAAAATAAATAACGATACCTTGGAATACTCCCGGGTGAAATGCTATAGCGGTATATTCTGTGCGCTTGCGGAATTATCCAATAGACATAAGAAATACCCCTCAGGGCACTTCTGGCGCCGTTATCAGAGATAGCCTAACACCCTGTCTCTGGTGGTTGCGCTAAGAAGTGTCAACAAGCATTTCTGGCGCCGTTGCCGGGGAAAGTATAGCCTAGAAATTTTAATAAGATCGAATCCGGAACCTATCATCAATTTAGTATCAATTAGCTGTAGTAGGGCTTACCCTTGCCTCTGCTTCTCTTTATTGTGGAGCAAGGCATACATGAGTGGATTTCAGTTTTAAGCCACAGCAATAGAAAATCCAGAGACATCCACCAGGAGTTCTCAACACCGTTCAGTCTCCGATCGGAGGTCCGAATTGGTATTGGAACCACTCAAGGAAGGAGGCTCAGCACTGTCACCTAAGGAAGCTATGACCCAAAATACCATCTTCGAGCATTTTGCACCGTTAGCCGACAATGTCACCACCGGTCCGCAGCTTAGCTTGGGGGATGCCACTTTTGAGCTCAAGCCATCTCTTATCAACATGGTGCAAGCCAACCCATTTAGCGGAAAGCCCCATGAGAATGCAAATGCACATCTCCAGAATTTACTGGAATTGTGTGGCACCATGGCCATAAAAGGAGTCAAGATGGACGCCATCTGTCTTCGCCTTTTTTTGTTCTCCTTGATCGGAAAGGCAAAACAATGGTTCTATGCTTATCCTGAGCAATTGGACAAGCTGCGCCAATGCATTCCTCAAGAAGTTCTTTCCGATGGGCAAAACCACTACTCTTCGAGGAAAGATCTCAGACTTTACACAGCAAGTGGATGAGACAATTCCCGAAGCATGGGAACGTCTCCAGGAATACATTTGGGAATGTCCTCACCATGGAATCCAAGAATGGTGCCTGATTCATGGTTTCTACCATGGGCTAACCCCAATAGCCCGTAGCCACCTTGATGCCGCTGCTAGAGGAGCATTCACTTCACTCAATGTCACACAAGCCAAGAATCTAATAGAAAAGATGGTGACAAATCAAGGGTGGAATGAAGACCGACTCCAAACCAAGAATAAGAACACACATACCATCCATGAAGTAGATGCAATCTCTAAGAAGATGGATCTCCTCTTGAGAAGGTTGGAAGAATGTGCTAACTTCAAGAAAGACCGAGAGGCCATTCGACACTATGCTTCCAAGCATCAATGGAATCAGGTATGTAGTGTATCATATTCCAAATTAAATCCTGAGAAGGTAGACGCCATCTCCAACAATTCGAAATATCCTCAACAAGGAAGATGGGCGTCGAACTCTAAGTTTCAAGGTAAGGCAAACTTTGGTAATCAATTATCATTAAAGGATCTTGTTATGAGTCAAGCTAAAATAAATGAAAGCATGAATAAAAAGCTAATAGAAAATGACAAGACCGTTGAAACATTAAATTGTAAAATGGATGCTCTCGCTTCTTCTGTTAAAGAACAAGTGAGTTTTAATAAAATGCTAGAATCTCAATTAGCTCATCTTGTTGCTACTACTTCATCTCCTTAAAATACTTGCAATACTTCAAACATCAATGCGGTGATCACGAAGGAAGGTAAGTCCACTCGCGATCCAGCACACCCTAACATGACAGGGAGGGCTGCAAGAAAAGACAAGGAAGATGATGATGAAGAAGAAGAATCGCCAGCACCTGATGACAACACCAAGTTCCAAGGAAAGATAGCCCCGCACGAATATTATGACACCAATGTGCTGCTACCTTTTCCAAGAACAAGGAAGCAAACCATCGACGAACAATTCGGGAAATTCGTTGAGGTAATTCGTCATCTTTATGTGCATATTCCATTACTTGACGCAATGTAGGTACCAACCTACGCCAAGTACCTAAGAGACATCCTCAACAATAAACGCCCGCTGCCCACAACAGAAATTGTCAAATTAACAGAGGAATGCAGCGCGGCCATATTGAACCAACTACCAATCAAGAAGAAAGACCCTAGGTGTCCCACCATTGACTGCTCCATTGGGACACAATACTTTGAACATGCACTGTGCGACTTGGGAGCAAGCGTCAGCATCATGCCAAAGGTAGTGTTCGACAAACTCAATCATACTATCTTGTCAGTGGATCAATCGGTCCGTTACCCAGCGGGGATAGCGGAAAACATCCCTGTCAAAATACGCGGATTCTTTGTCCCCGTGGACTTCGTGGTCCTGGACATGAAAGTAGATGAGAAGACTCCACTCATCTTGGGGAGACCGTTCCTCAGCACCGCCAATGCACATATTGATGTTGGAGCTGGAGAAATTCAATTCACTATCAATGGGACCCTGGAGATATTTAAATTCCGACCGAAGGTTGAGCAATGCTCATTGATCATGTTAAGGGAGATACATGCTTTCACTATTGTCAGAGATCTAAAGAAGCCCAAATCACAACCACGAGCAAAAAGTAAGCAAATATGGAAGAGAAAGGTAATACAACCGGCGATGACTCCGAAGAAAATTTCTACACCAGCCGAAAAGGGAGATCCTACTACAAGGACCTGAGAGAATAATTCTTCCATTAAGGTAAGTACACTAACACTTAATTAAAGTTTATTTCATTTAATTGCTTGTTTTATATTAGCATTTAGCTCCAACCCCTTTCTGTCGACCAATAATCAAGCTCAACATTATAATAATCAATTAATTAATCTCCTGAGTAAAATTGACACCAGGTGGGGACCATGGTGGGGTCGGCCGACCCCACCATGGTGTCTCCCACCTGCCATCTCTTGTCCATTTCCATGCATGCCATCTCTTGATATGTCCTATGCACGACAACACCTTAAAACTAGTATGTCCACCTTGATCATCTAAATGAACGTGGCATGGCAACCTGGAATTTTTCTCAGTCACTTTTCTGTGCACTCACATGTCTTAATGCTAATTTGCTCTACCTAAACCCTATGTGAGCTGCCTAATAAAGTGCTGCAAGACATATATTTGTCAACTTGCACTCTGGGAACTAGAATTTCTCCCTCTCAGCTCTTGCTTTAATAAATGCTGACGAGAGGAATGCACACACAACAACCATAAGTGGGCCTAGAGAAAAATTTGTCATGACAAAAATCCATTCCATTTCTCTCTAACTCCACTCATGATCAAATCAACCTTTGCTAATCAAAAGAAATCAAGCATGATAAATCACCTCTCTAAAGAATTCCTCCCGTGAAGCATCTCATGAGCAAACATCCACTAGCCATGGTCATGTCTTGCCCCCTCCTTTGGCCCTTTGTTCCATTCACCACTCACTCCAAGAAAGGATTCCATGAACAAGCATCCAAAGGAGAGAAAGATGAGTGCTTCACCAAGCAAGAAATGACCACCCTAGAGTCCTTTGTTTGGCACATAGCAATTAGAGATAGGGGACGGTTCGACCGACCCATAGGCAGGCATATGACCTCACCCACTTTCTCTAGTTCCTTCATGTTTACAAAGCAACAAGATGCCTAAAAATTGGAGGTGATTGATGGTTCGGCCGACCCATCAATTGAGCTCCACCACTCTAGCTTTTGTTCCATTCATTGCACCAGAGACTCCTCCAGTTATTGGCACGAGATAAGGAGAGGGCATGGGTTGGCCGAACCAGGCCAAGTGCCCCCTGCACATCACTTCCTTCTCCATTTAATTGCCATGCTCGTGAGCTCATTTCTCCAACCAAACCACCAGCAGAGCACTCCGACACTCTTAAAGCTTTCTCTCACCTCCCAACAAGGCTCTTTCCTTTCCAAAAAGAAAACCCAAAAATATTTTCCTCTCATCCGTGTTCAAGTGTTCATCACCCGAAGGAGCCAAGTAAGGTAATCATCCGGTAAGAGGATCATCAAATTAAGCTAACCCCTATCATCCAAAGCTTGGTTTGTGCCTTTGTTCTGTGCAAATATGAAGAACCCATTCAAGGCTGCAGCAAAGAAAGTGCGCTCATGTAACACCCGAAAAATTGCATTCTTTTAAATAGTGGGAATTTATTTAATTATGCAATTAATTGATCATTCCAATATAGGGAAATAATAATTTTTCTCAAATATAAAATCAAACCTAGGTCATACACATGTATGATGCATTCATGCTGGAGCATTTCTTCTTTGTACTGTTGTAGCTTATTTGAATTGTTCAAATATTCAAAACCCAATTTGAAAATCCTTTTGAAAATCTAGTTAGGGAAATAGGAAAACCTTCCCTCTCTGATTTTGGCCCGAGGGCCCAGTCCTCCTCTTCCCCTCGGCCTGCTGCACGCTTCCCCTCTGTCTTGGGCCGAGGCCTAGCTAGCCAACAGGCCAGCCGCAGCAGCGCAGTGCCCTTCTCCTCTCTGCGGCTGCAAGCCGGGCCCACGCGTCAGTCCCTCTTCTCCTCCTTCCTTTCTTCTCCCCTGGGCGCCCAAAGCAGAGAGCAACGCCGCGGCTGAGCACGCGCGCGAAGCGTCCCTCTGCCGTGACTGCCAGCCCGACCCCAGCGCTCGGTGCTACCGACCTGTGGGACCCCCAGGATAGCCCCTCCCCTGTTTCCCTCTGCTGCTCGCCAAGAGTCCAACGCGGGCAAGAAAGAAAACGGCCGATGCCGAGTTCGTCGCCGCGCCGAGAAGTCCGAAGCAGAGAAGAAACGGCCGAAGCCGATTTCTCCGCTCGCCGAGTTTGTTTCAATCTCCGAGATTGTCGTCACAACTCGGGAGTATTTAAGCAGCGCCACACCCCCCCGTAGCCATCACCTAACCCTAGCTGCCTCTTCTCGCCGCCACTGCCGAGCTCCCGCGAGAACCGAGCAGCCGCCGCCGCGAGCAATTAGCTCGATTCGCCACCAATTTCTTCTCGGTAAGCCTTTGAGGAGCTTCGCTGTGATCTTGTGAAGCTCCCGAGCACTTTTCCCCTTCGATTTGTGCACTGACACGCCTCCGCTGCCGTTGCAGAGAGCCACCGTCCGCCGGGTCACGCCGCGAGCTGTCTCCGAGTCGATTTCCGACCTTCCCATCACCCTAGGTGAGCTTGCGATGCTCTTCCCGATCTATGGGTACCCTTCCCGACCTATTTCATGCACCCAAGGCCGAGTTCACCTTCTCTGGCAGCCCTCCGGCCATGGCGCCGCCGTCGGCCTCTGTTTTCCGACCAAGAGCACCGCCACCCCTCCCCTCTTTTAATCTGATCCGCCGATTTTGAATCGGACGGCCGAGAGCAGCCCATACCGATTCGGCCAACGTTTTTGCGAATAACCCCCTACAGTTTTTAATGCTTAACCCGTAGCCCTTAGCGTATTCAGTAGATTACGTTTTCTGTATTTGAAGGCGTATTTATTTTCGGTATATATGAAAATGTGTTTTCAGATTTGTAATCAAAACTATTTTGTTCGTAGTTTCTCCGTTTTAATTCCGATTTGAACGATTCAAATTGTGTTAGATTCGTAATTTGATGATCTACCAGTTAGTACCACTGTTTCATATGTTATTAACTTTTAAAATTCGAGATTATATTTAATCTATTATTATTCTATTATAAATCTTGTAAAATTCATATCTTCCTCGTTTTAAATTCGATTTGCGCAAACTTTATATCGATGTGATCATAGCCACGTGTAGATTTGTTTTATAACCTTTTTAATTTATTTTCTCTCTATTGGTGTACTGTTCTAATGAAAACTCTTGTTTGTATGCATGATTGCCCCTGTATGCGTGTGTGTTGTTATGATGGATCGAGTATAGACGGTGAGCCTTACGTGGGTGATCAAGATCAGTACTGCGACAACCCGGATCACCAGGAGTTTGCTGATCAAGGCAAGTATTAGCATGGATCATCCTTGTTGTCCTATTCACCAAATAAATAATTGCATTTGCATGTGTCTTCCTTGTTAACCATAGTTACTTCCTAGTTTTGTTATCCTGTTCCTTGCAACCTATGGGATTATGCATGTGGTAATTGATGCTAGTGCGTTATTGATATCATGATCATGTAAACTGATTAATTGAATATGCAATAAGGAATTAAAAGATGCCTTTTTAGCAACATGGAACTAGGGGATTGGAGCATAGTTTTGTGATGCACCATATCCTTCCCCCTTGGTAATGATCTGTCAGCAAAAGCTGGGACTTAAAATGCAACTATGAGGGCTACATGGCTCTGGTTTTAGTCAAGTATGGGTACTTTTTCTAGCTTGTTAGAGGTTACCGAAAGGCGTGATGGGACCTGACGACTCGGGTATAGTGCGGCTCCTGTCCGAGTGTGTATAACCTGCGTGACCTTGTGCCACGACGAAGGGGGGCTCTACATCTGCTTGCCGGGTTCCTAGCGGCCCTAACTTGTTAGATGAAGTATTTTGAAAGACTTCATAGTGAAACCCTGCTCTCTCACCTTGGTAGTGTTATGGGAGTAATTAACCCGAGCAAATGGGAATCACAGCTCATAGTGAAAGTGCACAACCTCTGCAGAGTGTAAAACTGGTATACTAGCCGCGCTCACGGTCACGAGTGGCCCGAAAAACTCACGGAGTAGTTATCTTTTAGGGTGATGTTTACTTGTTGCTAATCTATTTATTGCTACTCATTAATTGTGTTACTATGAACATGAGAATGGGCTTATTAACTTGTTGCTATCCAACTGCATAAAAGATGATTAATTAAAAGCAACCTGCTGTTAAACCGTGTCAACCCTTTTGAGCCTCATGAACCCATGCTAGTCTTGTTGAGTACGACATGTACTTACGCTTGTTTATTTTTCATTACTTGGTTAAAAATCCCGGATGGGTAACAGATGGTGATAGTGATGAGGACTACCCAGAGGACTACTAGACTTGTGTTTCACCAGTCGACGTCCCTGTGCTATGGAGCTACTGCGAGAGTTATCTTTATTTTTACGCTGTGTAATGACTTTGATATTATTCGCTATGTATTAAACATTGGTTATGATACAATTTATGCAATTTGTTGGCTTATGTGTGTGACTGATCTCTGGGCGCACATAAGATTATGCATCCCATTTTATCCTTAAAATTGGGTGTGACAAATTGGTATCGGAGCCGTGTTGACTGTAGGACGCAAGCCTAGTTAGCACTGGATAGCCCTTAGCTTTATTATCTCTTTTACTTGTTATATTAATTTGTTACAAGTTTTTGCTGATATCCTACCCTTGTCCATTGCAAAATTTTGACTTAATCTTAATTCTTGTAGATGGCCAACCTTAAGCGCACTGCCCGCAAGCGTGTCATGCCACCTAAGAGATACCTGCAGCGCTTCATCTCTGGCGGACGTGTTTCCCGACCGGAGGTACCCGTGGAAGATGTACCAGTGGAGCAGCCCCTGCAGGAGGTGCCCACAGAGGAGCCCAGTGAAGAGCCCTTGGAAGACAGCTCTGAAGACGTACCTATGGAGGACCCTCAGGAAGATGAACCCGAGAAGGTGGAGCCGCAGGGTGACCAGGATTGTGCTGGCGACCCTGATGACGAAGATGATGGAGGCAACTCGGATGACTCCGACGACCCCGATGACGATGGCGACGATGATGGAGACCAAGGTGAAAAACCCTGGGTGGCAATGATTCACTATGATCATTATGGTGATGACTACTACCACCCGCTGCTTCTCGACTTGGTGCGCCGCTTCTACCCCAACGCCTCGGTGCTGTACAAGACGGAGCACTGGAAGCACCCTGACTATGCCGACTACTATGAGACGATGGTGTACATCAAGGAGGGAAGACAGGTGAAGAATATCCACTATGCTGTCTCCATTCGACTCTCCAAAGCTGCCGCCATCAAGGATGCCGCACGACAAGCTCTTATGGTGCACCGCCATGAGAATTGGGACATCATCAAGTGGGAGATGCACCGCTACCTTCCCCGCCGTCAGAGTGGCCAAGCTAACTGCAGCATCGCCGGTCCACTTGGAGAAGTGAACGCCTGACTCCACGCTGCCTTGGAGTGTTTGGCCCAGACCAACACTTTTCTGGACTAGACATTGGATGAGCTGAACACCATGACTGAAGCTAACTACAAGCTCAGCCGGGCGGTGGATGAGTTGAACAGGCAACTCGGTGTTGGACCCCCTCCGCCATCACCAAGGTGCCCAGCTGAATCGCCGCCAAGGAACCGAGGAGACCATGGAGATGCTCACACTCACACCGACATCGACCCCTAGAGGAGTTACCCCCAGATAGTAGCAAAAGACGCTAGTAGCGCAAGTTGAGTCAAGTCGAGTCTAGTTCGTGTCTTGTGAACTTTTGTGCTAGATTGCTTTTCCTTATGAACAATGCTTGATTTGGAATTTATAATGAGTGCTGAGATTGTGGGCATGTCCGCAAATCTCTTTATATAGGTTTGAATTAATGCATAATAGTTTAGGTTGATTATCTCAGTTTCCAGCAGTGCTGTTTTTCAGACCTCTCTGCCTTAGTTATTTTTCTTATTTAATTATATACGACCAAAAATCATGAAAATTTTTTGTGAACAACTAGACTTCTGTAGTTTTCTTTGGCCGCAAGAATCATCTCAATATCAGTTACGGTTTGGGAGAAACAAATGTCACAAGTCAAAGTTTCTGCGCTGTCTGTTACTCTGAAATAGTTTTGAATCAAATCTGTTTTTGATAAACTTAACGGCAGAATCTGGAGAGATAGTCTGAATAAAAGTTGTAGAGTTTTTCTCATGCTTTCCAACCATGTATAGAATCTCTCTGTTTGACTTCGGGAACTCCAGATATGACTGTTTTTCTACTCTGCCATTGTTGGATCGCGCCCAGAATTTTCTGTTCTAGTCTTTTAAGTGTTATTTTAATGGAAAAGAATTCTAAACCTCACTTCAATTATTTGAACAGCAGATGGACCACACCAGGAGGAACCCAAGGGGTGATGGTACCTCTGAAGGAAATGCTAATCCACCACCACCTCCGCCACAGCCTAATATGGAGCAGCTGATGATGATGCAAACACAGCTGATGCAGCAGATGGCCCAGAACATTCAACTGCTATAGCGAAACAATGGCAATGGGAACCCACCTCCACCACCCCGTGACAAGAGAAGCGAATTCTTGAAGGGACGCCCGCCCACCTTCGATCATTCCAGTGATCATGTCCAAGCTGATGATTGGCTGCGTGCAATAGAAAGGCAGCTGGAAATCGCCCAATGCAACGACGTCGAGAAGGTTCTCTATGCATCTGGGCAGTTGCAGGGAGCTGCTCTGGATTGGTGGGAGTCTTTTCATTTTGGACGTGCCGACCCCATCTCTTGGCAGCAATTTCGTGAGGGGTTCCGCAATCATCATGTGCCTGCAGGGTTGATGAAGCTGAAGAAGAAGGAGTTTATTTCTCTGAAGCAGGGAGGTATGCTAGTTGCCGAGTACCGTGACAAGTTCATCCAATTGTCGCGGTATGCTCCAAAAGAGGTTGAAGATGATGCCAAGAAGCAAGAGCTCTTCTTGGAAGGACTAAATGATCATCTCCAGTACCAGTTGCTCTCCCACACTTTCGCCAACTTCCAACAGTTGGTGGACAAAGCTTTGATCATCGAGAGCAAGCGCCGTGAGATAGATGAGAAGAAGAAGAAGAGAAAGTTTCAAGGGCAGTCGTCTGGAAGCAACAGCCGCTTCCGTAACAACCAGCAGCAGCCTCAGCAACAACAACGTTTCCAGGGACAGTCTGGATTCAAGAACAATTTTCAGAATCAACAACGTTCCTAGAACCAGCAGCGTTCCCAGTACCAGCAACAAGGTGGCAACCAGGCGCCACAACTGACTGCTCCCAACAACATTCCAGTGAAGAATGGTGCCCCCAACAAGTGTTTCCGCTGTGGCAAAGAAGGACACTTGTCCTACAATTGTCCTGAGAAGCAGAATCCCCAAGCCTCCCAGAAGCAGAACAACCAGCAGAGAGTGCCACCTCGCACCGGGAAGGTGAACCATGTGTCGGTTGATACGGTACAGGAGACTCCAGAGGTCATGATGGGTACGTTCAATATCGACTCCATCCCCGCTACAGTTCTTTTTGACTCTGGTGCTTCGCATACTTTCATTTCGCACACATTTGTTAGAAAGCATGGTATTCCCCTTAGTGTCATGAAACATCCTATTATGGTTTCTTCTCCGGGTGGTGTTATGCAAGCTACTCTTCATTGTCTCCCGATTACTGTCTCATTAAGCGAGGTAGAATTTGAGATAACCCCTACTGTGCTAAATACTGCCGGAATTGATCTTATCCTGGGTATGGATTGGATGATGAAGAACGACATCAATATAAAGTGCAAGGAGAAGGTCGTGACTATCACTACCCAGAAGGGAGATGAGGTCAGAGTTGAGGTTGTTTTGCAAGTTCAACAGAAAGCCACAGTACATCAGCTCAGAGAAGAAGTGCAGCCGGATAACTCAGTGGTGGATGAGTTTGAAGATGTGTTTCCAGATGAGTTTCCAGGTATGCCGCCTGACCGTGACATCAACTGAGTGGACACCTATTACAGGGTTAATCTAGCGGAAGCGTGTGTAGTCATCTTCAGAGTTAGCAGAATACGTCGTCGAGTGAAGGCTCCTCCTTCATGGGCATCATCAGAGTTATTGCTGGCGCAGCGTTGTCTTCAACTCCTGAACCAAACTTGAGCATAGACACGAGACCTTCTAATTCTTATAATCTCGATATTTCTGTTAGTCAGGTAATCTGCACACCGCTAGATATGAGCAGGCCATGGTCAGCACCGATGAGCTTTAGTGGAAATGAGAAAATAAAGGATCTGGCGATCCTAATATTTGGCTGTGGTTTGCATCCTATGCAAAGTAGCATCAAGTAATAATATCATATTAGTTGTCAAGTTTTAACCCATCTCATCAATTCCCATTCCAATCCATCATCCACCCATACGCCACCTCACACCCACACCTTGCACTCAGTCGACAGGCCCAACTCCCTCTCGGGTCCTGTCTCAACGGCACACTGCCACGCCGGGCACACTGCCGGACAATCATCAACCAGGGAAGAAAAGAATATCGCTCCCTACACTAGACAGAGCTTCACAAGAAAGGTCCATAGCCGACGAATCGGCATATGTATCGATCGATCAACCATACACTCTGTAGAGGTTTTACTACTCACAAGATTAGCCATCATCGATGTTGTACATACATCTAGGCAGAATTCGGGGTGCTTGCTTGCCTAGGTCGATGCCACCCTACCACTCAGCCCTGGGTAACTTCGGCCCTTACGCCGAAACGCTGAGACTGGGAGACGCAGTACCGGGCCCAATCAGTGGTACTGCGCATCTAGGATGGTTCGGAAATCCCACATCCTTCACCGCCCACCCTAATCACCTCACAATCTAGCAGTAGTGGCACCGCCCTACCAAGTAGTCCAGCCGTCTTCCGCCCATCAGAAGCGAGTGAGCAGTAAAGGATTCCTATGAACCTGGTGCTAGTCCTTCCTAGGTTTGACCAAGCAGGCATCTTCTCTTAGGGGATACTCTCCCCGTGCCACCATGGCACCTCCATTCACGGGACTTCAATGCTCATCCCGGAACCACCTCATAAGTCATTACCCGCCACAGGTATCTCTCGTGGGAATGCCCAGATACAACTCCCGGCAAGACTTGCCTTCACAGCTCGTCGTGTATCCCACTTGGTCGACTCGACCCTCACCACACACCCAAGACACACGCAGCACGCTCATAGTCCACCAGTCTAGCATCCCAAACCAAACCATTCCCAGAGGCTCACCACCAGCATCACATCACAGATACAATGCGAGTGAAGTTAATAAATATGGTGATGTAATATGCAAGCAAGCAGGTAGATAGAAATATATAAGAGAGCGTGAGCGCGAAGCTGAGTTGCATAGTAGAGTGGTTTGCAAACAGTGTAATAATGGCTTAGGTAGTTGCATGCATCATATACTAGCAAAGGAGTAAACATAAAGTGCTAGCAATTCTAGATATGCAATGTCTAATAGGATTCTCTAAAAGAAGGTGCTGCCATGACACCTGCGTTGTTGAGGATGTAGTGGTATGAGCACTCCTCAGTTAGTGTAGTCGCTCTGTTGGGTCACCACCTCCAGAGTGACTTCACCTCACAGCTTCTGTCGTCGTCCATGTTCTCCTCCTTCCACGGTTCTTGATCTAATCGTCGCTAATCCGGAACGGCTACTCCGCGAAGCGACACAAGTAGAAAGCACCCAGTCCACCGAAAGACGACGGAATACAGAAAGATCCATTGACACAGGAGAAATAATAAAAGATATATGACTTGGCCCTCTCCGCGTATGTCCGATTTCATCGGGCTAAATAAATAAGGATGGTGGTTCGCTAAGCACATAAGTCATAGCCAAGCCATTATGGCTTTATCATAAATGGTTTAGGCCAAAACCTGTCCATAGCAAACACCACGGCACATGATCTTCTGACCCGAACGCTATGGAGGAGACGGGGGTCGGAGGACGAGCCAAGCAAAGAGAGGAACGAGGGATTTATTGACAAGAAATGTTGCACGAAATAGAGTGAGTGTTTAATCCACCTGTAGGGTACCAAGCTATGATTCAAACGGGTACAATCATACAAGTGTTTAAACACCAAGAATCAAAAGAGAGAGAGAAGTTAGCTAGGCACATCCATATTATATTCTCATTCACATCTTCAGTGAAGATGTTTTCAAGCGGTCGACCGAGTCGACCCGCATAGGTCCGATATCTTAATATAGACCATAGCTTCGCTAACAAAGGAGTCAGTCCGGTCTTTGACCCAAGCACCATGAGCAAGACGGGATCGAATAGAACGGACTAAACGGAAACGAAGAGCAAGAAACAACATAAAGCGGTGGTCTATTACTTCCAACGCACATGCCACGGTGATAGACGGGGCATTAGAAGAGAGCGACACATAGAAGAATACAAGTGCGCAAACCACTCATTGGGTACCACGACCTGGGTGCACTGGCACTAAGTCATTACTCGGATCCATAGCGGTGCGGTTGTCACCGCAAGAATTAGAGGAATGCGACGGCCGCGTAGGGTACGAGCATACGAGGGTCGGTGCACGAAAAGTCAGCGAGAGACAGTGTGAGGTCAGGTTACACTCGGTGTTACGGTCATGGCGGAACGAATCCCGTGATCGCAACGTCCGAACGAGGTACGATCACACAACCGGCTCGAAGGCACGGCACATAGACAAACAACACGACAACCAGCAATAAGAACCAATGACACAACTCAAAAGACTCATTATAAGACTGCGGAGTAGCACAATTCCATAGCATTATGATAGATGGATCCTGTATTACAGATTTAGATACAGACAGATCGTGAGGGCAGGGTACAACAGATAGAATATAAGGATAGGGTACAATAGATATATGAATCGACATATCGTATGTACAAGGAGTAAGAGCAGGGGTCCAATAGTCCAACGTCGTATATCACTTTGGCTTTCCAACCGTCCAACATTATCTATGGGGCCTCAAGATATGGCAACGGGGCTATGGCACAAGGTCGGACAGGGCCATTGTCAAAGGAAAAGTGGCGAGGCTTGCTTCTACATGTCCCGGCTCCACTAGGCTAGCTGCTGGTACTTTTTGGCCTGCTATGGCTTGCTTCGGCTGGTCGCGGCTAGTCGTGGCCTCCTGTGGGCTGGTCACGGCTGGCCGGACGGGGCTGTGGCTGGCCGGAGACTGGCTGGAGCTGGCATCAAGTGGCGAGGAGGTGGCAGAGCTTGGCTGGGTCCCAACGGTGTGCGCGGTAGCTTAGGTGAAGCTTGTACGGGGCGTCGGTGCGCGTCGGGGCGACCAGGCAGGACTTCCAGAGATCTTCTCCTTTCTTGATCGGCGTCCTTCGTGTCCTTCGGTGACAGTAGTAGAGTGACAGCGTTCTCGAGGTCTCAAGGCACAAGGCAAAACCGGAACGGGATCATGGTGGTGGTTTGGGTGGTCCTCAGCCACGCCGACGTTCTTGGAACGCCAGTGGTTCGATTTGGCTGAAAAGGTCTCGTGCCATGTGTGCGAGTGTCCTAAGCCGGGAGAGGCTCGGCCTACGCGTCCCTGAGGTGGGACGCCATGGCTCCAAATGGCGGGCCCAGCAAGGTGACGGTGCTCACCATGGCGGAGAGGGTCGTGGCTCACCGTGGGGTCGTAGATGTAGGATGTTGCTGCCGTGGTGAATCGTGGCCGTGCAGGGTGATCACCGTGCCGTGCCGATCCGCGACGGTGGCACCGGCTTGGCCTCCGGCTCCATCGTCCACGGGCGGAGCTCCGGCGAGGATGGGGTAACGAGGATGGTGCTGCTGAGTGGTTCGTCGGGGTTCGGCTGAAGGTCCAGCCAGGAGTTGGCCGGTGGCGGCTAGCGACCGAACGGTGGAGGGCGTGGCTGGTTCCCTGCAAGGTGTGAAACATGGCACGAGGGCCGATTTCAGTCATGGTCACATGGCAGCCAGGGTAAGGGCGGCGTCTTGGGACATGGTGGCTTACCGGTCGTGACGAGTATGGCGCTCACGGCGGTGAGGTCTTGGTCTGCAGGGACAGAGCGTGGGCCAGCGTGGTAGCGCGATGAAGACGACGCAGAGTGCAGCGTTGAGGATGGCACAGTGCTCATGGTGCTGCCGGTTGCGTGGAACGTGGTCTGTCGTGGTCCGCGGCTGCATAGGCTCGGTGGCGAGGGCCACAGCATGGCCTTGTCGAGGTGCTGCGTCGTGGCCGTGCCGAGGTGAGGCGGGGCAGAGGTGCGCCGGCGGTGTCGTCGTGGCTGCGCAGCTTGGCATCGGGGCGGGGTCGGGTTGAATACGGGTGACGCCGGCTTGAGGTGCTCGCGTGCATGACTGGAGCCGCTGGTGGCCTGCCTCAGCGCACGTGCACGGTTGGCCGGGCTCGACGCTCGGCTCCTGAGGCGTAGCCGTGTGCTCGCTGGAGTCTGGGATGGCGAGGTAGAGTGTGAGGACGCGGCTCCGGCGAGGACGAGGCTCGACGGCGCTAGAGCTGCTCTGCTCTCGGACGTGGGCATCGGGGTGGTGGCGCTACCGTCATCGACTCTGACACAGGTTCGGTGCTGCGGGGTCGCTGTTGCAGCCGCGTGGGAGGTGAGGACGGGCTTCGGTGGCCGTGGTGAGGAGCTCGACGTCGGGGCAGGCTTGACCGCGGCGCTGCCGGTGAGCGCGACGAGGCTCAGCCGACTCGACCCGCGACCGGCCGGCGGCTGTGGTGCCAGCCGCAGCCAAGCGCAGCGAGCAGCGCGTGGCGTGGGAGGCACTGGGGCTCGGCATCAGGAGCACGACGGGGAGGTGAGCAGAGGCGGCTGCGTCATGGAGAAGAAGGATGGCGCGGCTGCTGCTTCGTTTTTATACGCACAACGACAAGGGCTTCGAGGGGAGGCCGGTGATCTTCGTCCTTCGTGCCACCGTGAGGGCACGCGGCACGCATCTAGGGGCACAGAAGTCGGGGCGGTGCAGGGCGCGTGCGCGCGGCTCTTGCGCGGCGGCGGCGGCTGCTGAGGGCGGGGCGAGTCCCCTTGCTAGGGTTCGCAGGGAGTGCGGCGGCTGGCGGGCCAGCGTGGGCCGCGAGTGCGCTGGTGGGCCGGCGGGAGTGAGTTGGGCCGATCTGAGGGAAGGAAGGGGTGAGGCGCATGGGCCGGCTATGGGCTGGAGGTAGGAGGGAGTGGGAAGGGGCTTGGTCTTTTCCATTTTCTTGGATTTGATTCAAATGTTTTGGTGATGTAACTGAAATGAATTAGGAAGAATTCCATGAGGGAGAATCAATAAGAATTTAGTGGGAAATTCTTAGGTGATCAGAGAAAATCTAGTTACGGAGTTTTGACTAGGTACGAGGGGATGGTTTGAGTGGATCGAGAGAGAGAAACTCCGAAGGTTGAGATGGAATCAAAAGTGGGTGATGTAATGAGAAAGGGTTCAATAAGAATTGCTATGGACATGTGCTCTCTGACACAAACCAAAACTCGAAACCGGGAACCAACTCACAACACGGACACATATCTACAAGCGGTACTATATGAATGCACGAATTGTTAGTAGGTTACTTGTTGTTCAACCTAGTATCTACATGTTTCTCACAATTGCAGGGAAAATTTTAAAAAAGCTTGTATTTTTGGTTATCGGAAAACCCGGGTTGTTACAGTCCACCCCCTTTATAGGAATCTCGTCCTCGAGATTTAAGAGTTAGTGTCAATGGGAGGTATGTACCGATGCAAGTTTGCAAGTAAAGCTTTTGAGGAAGGGTTTTGATAAAACAGTTTTTATTAAACCCGTTTTGAAATAGTGAGATTGGTAATATAAAAGGGAGAAGCGGTTTGTATAACTTATTTTTACAGAAGATCCTTTTAATCGTTTTGTAAATCAAGCCAGGGTACGAGGTGGGTTTTAATATCTTTTATTTCGAAAACAAACCCCAGTTGAAATTGTTTTGTGGTGTTTTGAAAATTGAATAGCTTCGTGATTTTGTAAAGCTTTTTTTTGAAAGCTTTTGATTTTTTTTATTTTCGTAGATCTTTTGAAAAACCCCCCTTATAAATGGAAATAGGTTTACGCCAAAATTTTGAAACCACTCGTAAAAGGTTGTGAACGTTTGAAAAGTTTGAAATGAAATGGTTTGTTTGAAATGCTTCAAAACAGGTGATATTTGTATCCGTAAGTGCTTGAAACAAACAAAGCGGTTTTGAGAAGGGTTTTGAACCTTTTTAAATCAAATAGGTTTTCGCAAAGATAACTTTTCACAAACTCGATTTTTCCTATGCAAACAGATTTATTAATAGAGTCCTTCTTGGAAATTCAATCGTACCCAGGTACCATTTAGGGGCGGTCACGATCATGCCACGTTACCAGCATACGCCTGGCGGCAAGCCATGTGGATGCATCACACAAGGGGCCCCAAGTTTCGTAGTGGTACCGTAGGTCGGGAACATCTTATCCCATCAGGGATCTGGCGTCAGATTGGTATTCCAAGCAAGAGGGGAAAAAGAGTCTTTTGAGAAATCCTTTTTAAATGATATAGAAGATCATTCTTTTGAAACTCATTTTTTTAAAATTCTTTTATTATTATTATTATTAATTTTTTTAGAGAAGAGATTACAACCCAAAATTTTGAAATCAACTCAAAAATCGTTTAAATTCGGTAGTACCCCTATGGTCTTTTGGAACTCTAAGGTATTTGTGACCTTTTTAAAGAAGGAATTTGGAAGGTAGGTCATTTTATAATCTTTTGCAATGGACTTTTGGTCAAAGAGGTTTTAAAACGGCGGTATGCGGAGTTGAAATCATTCCAAAGAAAACATTTTATAACTGACAGACCCCTTTCAAGATGTCCATTTTGAAAATTGTTTGAAAATTAGAGAGCGCTTTTGTGAGGTTTTGGAATTGGGAGAAATTTGAAAAGGGTTTTGGAATCAACACGAGTTTTGAAAGCAAAATTTTTTGAATGACTTGCTTTCTGAAACGATTTTCAAAACTTGGTTCAGTTTTTGAATCAAAGCATTACTCTCTCTTGTTTACTTTAAACAAAATCGATTTTTAATAGTGAGTTAGAAATGATTTCTCATTTTTAAAGAGCATGGCTTTGCAATCAAATGGGTTTTCGAAAACCGTCTTTTTCCAAAGTAGTACTCTTTTTAAAACAAGTTTGGAAAGAAAGTCTCATTTTGGTTTTGCTAAATCCGTTTCACACGAGTTGGAAATACCCTTTTCGCAAGCGTTTATTTTGAAAACGGAGTTTGCTTGAAAATAAATTGGAGACTTGGGTGAAATCAAAAGCTTTTACACAAAATTGGAGTGGGTGGTTTTCCTGTCTTTGAAAACTTTTGTCGAAAGGGTAAAAGTTTTGTCTTGTCTTTCAAAATAAAGTTGGTAACACTTTTCGGGAAATAGTGGGTTTCCAAGTCATTTTGTAAGCAAATTTTGAATACAGGACAGGTAGCAAAAAGAATAGAAATCATTTTTCCTTTAGAAAGTAAGAAGGTTTTGAAATCGATTTGCTTTTAAATAGAAAATGAATCTTTTCAATCCAAAGTGCGGGAGACCATTTGAAAATGCACAGAGTTGAAAATCCGAAACCAATTTTGAAAACGGAGTGGTATAAATATGTTGCCTTGGTCTTCTACTTCCAACTGGTGGTCAAGTTCCCTCGTTTGAGCATGTATCGGTCTTGGTTTTTCAGCTAGCCAGGTTTCATTCCTGGGACCTATGGGTGGTTCCCGGAGTCTTACGCATATAAAATAATTCTATAGCCTACACTCAGGCAATATAAACGCAAGAACCATAAGAAGCATAAGATCCAGGCACTCAAGCAGCATTATAACTCCTATATGCATAGTGTTGACTTAAGGCGACTCCCAAGCCTTTATAGTCTCACACATCTATCGGTCTATCGTGGGCAACAAAAGGGAAGTCCACTTCATATGGGTCAGCTTTTAGAATAGGTAAGGTCAGTTAGTGAAAGAATTCAAGGTGGAGAAAAGAAATTCAAGTGTTAGTATCAAAACTCAAGGCGGAGGGGAAAGTATTTTTGCAAATAATTTTTAGACAGAGTTGTTAACTCACAAACTAGTAGTTGGTCCTAATGGTCTCGTCCTAAGGTCAAGTATGGCTCTGATACCAACTGAAACATCCTCAATTTTCCACGAAGGGAAAATCCACAGAATGAGATATAATGTGATAAAACCAAAGATTGATCTCATCGCATTATCATATATCAGTTGATATTAAAGTCATACATCGAGTATACTTACAAAATATTACATCAACTGAGTGGACACCTATTACAGGGTTAATCTAGCGGAAGCATGTGTAGTCATCTTCAGAGTTAGCAGAATACATCGTCGAGTGAAGGCTCCTCCTTCATGGGCATCATCAGAGTTATTGTTGGCGCAGCGCTGTCTTCAACTCCTGAACCAAACTTGAGCGTAGACACGAGACCTTCTAATTCTTCTAATATCGATATTTCTGTTAGTCAGGTAATCTGCACACCGCTAGATATGAGCAGGCCATGGTCAGCACCGATGAGCTTTAGTGGAAATGAGAAAATAAAGGATCTGGCGATCCTAATATTTGGCTGTGGTTTGCATCCTATGCAAAGTAGCATCAAGTAATAATATCATATTAGTTGTCAAGTTTTAACCCATCTCATCAATTCCCATTCCAATCCATCATCCACCCATACGCCACCTCACACCCACACCTCGCACTCAGTCGACAGGCCCAACTCCCTCTCGGGTCCTGTCTCAACGGCACACTGCCACGCCGGGCACACTGCCGGACAATCATCAACCAGGGAAGAAAAGAATATCGCTCCCTACACTAGACAGAGCTTCACAAGAAAGGTCCATAGCCGACGAATCGGCATATGTATCGATCGATCAACCATACACTCTGTAGAGGTTTTACTACTCACAAGATTAGCCATCATCGATGTTGTACATACATCTAGGCAGAATTCGGGGTGCTTGCTTGCCTAGGTCGATGCCACCCTACCACTCAGCCCTGGGTAACTTCGGCCCTTACGCCGAAACGCTGAGACTGGGAGACGCAGTACCGGGCCCAATCAGTGGTACTGCGCATCTAGGACGGTTCGGAAATCCCACATCCTTCACCGCCCACCCTAATCACCTCACAATCTAGCAGTAGTGGCACCGCCCTACCAAGTAGTCCAGCCGTCTTCCGCCCATCAGAAGCGAGTGAGCAGTAAAGGATTCCTATGAACCTGGTGCTAGTCCTTCCTAGGTTTGACCAAGCAGGCATCTTCTCTTAGGGGATACTCTCCCCGTGCCACCATGGCACCTCCATTCACGGGACTTCAATGCTCATCCCGGAACCACCTCATAAGTCATTACCCGCCACAGGTATCTCTCGTGGGAATGCCCAGATACAACTCCCAGCAAGACTTGCCTTCACAGCTCGTCGTGTATCCCACTTGGTCGACTCGACCCTCACCACACACCCAAGACACACGCAGCACGCTCATAGTCCACCAGTCTAGCATCCCAAACCAAACCATTCCCAGAGGCTCACCACCAGCATCACATCACAGATACAATGCGAGTGAAGTTAATAAATATGGTGATGTAATATGCAAGCAAGCAGGTAGATAGAAATATATAAGAGAGCGTGAGCGCGAAGCTGAGTTGCATAGTAGAGTGGTTTGCAAATAGTGTAATAATGGCTTAGGTAGTTGCATGCATCATATACTAGCAAAGGAGTAAACATAAAGCGCTAGCAATTCTAGATATGCAATGTCTAATAGGATTCTCTAAAAGAAGGTGCTGCCATGACACCTGCGTTGTTGAGGATGTAGTGGTATGAGCACTCCTCAGTTAGTGTAGTCGTTCTGCTGGGTCACCTCCTCCAGAGTGACTTCACCTCACAGCTTCTGTCGTCGTCCATGTTCTCCTCCTTCCACGGTTCTTGATCTAATCGTCGCTAATCTGGAACGGCTACTCCGCGAAGCGACACAAGATAGAAAGCACCCAATACACCGAAAGACGACGGAATACAAAAAGATCCATTGACACAGGAGAAATAATAAAAGATACATGATTTGGCTCTCTCGGCGTATGTCCGATTTCATCGGGCTAAAGAAATAAGGATGGTGGTTCGCTAAGCACATAAGTCATAGACAAGCCAGTATGGCTTTATCATAAATGGTTTAGGCCAAAACCTGTCCATAGCAAACACCACGGCACATGATCTTCCGACCCGAACGCTATGGAGGAGACGGAGGTCGGAGGACGAGCCAAGCAAAGAGAGGAATGAGGGATTTATTGACAAGAAATGTTGCACGAAATAGAGCGAGTGTTTAATCCACCTGTAGGGTACCAAGGCTGTGATTCAAACGGGTACAATCATACAAGTGTTTAAACACCAAGAATCAAAAGAGAGAGAGAAGTTAGCTAGGCACATCCATATTATATTCTCAGTCACATCTTCGGTGAAGATGTTTTTAAGCGGTCGACCGAGTCGACCCGCATAGGTCCGATATCTTAATATAGACCATAGCTTCGCTAACAAAGGAGTCAGTCCGGTCTTTGACCCCAGCGCCATGAGCAAGACGGGATCGAATAGAACAGACTAGACGGAAACGAAGAGCGAGAAACAACATAAAGCGGTGGTCAATTACTTCCAACGCACATGCCACGGTGATAGACGGGGCATCAGAAGAGAGCGACACATAGAAGAATACAAGTGCGCAAACCACTCGTAGGGTACCACGACCTGGGTGCACTGGCACTAAGTCATTACTCGGATCCATAGCGGTGCGGTTGTCACCGCAAGAATTAGAGGAATGCGACGGCCGCGTAGGGTACGAGCATACGAGGGTCGGTGCACGAAAAGTCAATGATAGACAGTGTGAGGTTAGGTTACACTCGGTGTTACGATCATGGCGGAATGAATCCCGCGATCGCAACGTCCGAACGAGGTACTATCACACAACCGGCTCGAAGGCACGACACACAGACAAACAACACGACAACCAGCAATAAGAACAAATGACACAACTCAAAAGACTCATTATAAGACTACGGAGTAGTATAATTCGATAGCATTATGATAGATGGATCCTGTATTACATATTTAGATACAGACAGATCGTGAGGGCAGGGTACAACAGATAGAATATAAGGATAGGGTACAATAGATATATGAACCGACATATCATAAGGATAGGATACAGCATGATGGATAGATGTACAAGTAGTAAGAGCAGGGGTCCAATAGTCCAACGTCGTATATCACTTTGGCTTTCCAACCGTCCAACATTATCTATGGGGCCTCAAGATGTGGCAACGGGGCTATGGCACAAGGTCAGACAGGGCCATTGTCAAAGGAAAAGTGGCGAGGCTTGCTTTTACACGTCCCGGCTCCACTAGGCCAGCTGCTGGTACCTTCTGGCCAGCTATGGCTTGCTTCGGCTGGTCACGGCTAGTCGTGGCCTCCTGCGGGTTGGTCACGACTGGCCGGATGAGGCTGTGGCTGGCCGGAGACTGGCTAGAGGTGGCATCAAGTGGTGGGGAGGTGGCAGAGCATGGCTGGGTCCCAACGGTGTGCGCGGTAGCTAAGGCGAAGCTTGTACGGGGCGTCGGTGCGCGTCGGGGCGACCAGGCAGGACTTCCAGAGATCTTCTCCTTTCTTGATCGGCGTCCTTCATGTCCTTCAGTGACAGTAGTAGAGTGACAGCGTTCTCGAGGTCTCAAGGCACAAGGAAAAACCGGAACGGGATCATGGTGGTGGTTTGGGTGGTCCTCGGCCACGCCGACGTTCTTGGAACGCCAGTGGTTCGATTTGGCTGAAAAGGTCTCGTGCCGTGTGTGCGAGTGTCCTGAGCCAGGAGAGGCTCGGCCTACGCGTCCCTGAGGTGGGACGCCATGGCTCCAAATGGCGGGTCTAGCAAGGTGACGGTGCTCACCATGGCGGAGAGGGTCGGGGCTCACTGTGGGGTCGTATATGTAGGATGTTGCTGCCATGGTGAATCGAGGCCGTGCAGGGTGATCGCCGTGCCGTGCTGATCCGCGACGGTGGCACCGGCTTGGCCTCCGGCTCCATCGTCCACGGGCGGAGCTTCGGCGAGGATGGGGTAACGAGGACGGTGCTGCCGAGTGGTTCGTCAGGGTTCGGCTGAAGGTCCAGCCAGTAGTTGGCCGGTGGAGGCTAGCGACCGAACGGTGGAGGGCGTGGCTGGTTCCCTGCAAGGTGTGAAACATGGCACGAGGGCCGATTTCAGTCATGGTCACACGGCAGCCAGGGTAAGGGCGGCGTCTTGGGACATGATGGCTTACCGGTCGTGATGAGTATGGCGCTCACAGCGGTGAGGTCTTGGTCTACAGGGACAGAGCGTGGGCCGGCGTGGTAGCGCGATGAAGACGACGCAGAGTGCAGCGTTGAGGATGGCACAGTGCTCATGGTGCTGCCGGTTGCGTGGAACGTGGTCGGTCGTGGTCCGCGGCTGCTTAGGCTCGGTGGCGAGGGCCACAGCATGGCCTTGTCGAGGTGCTACGTCGCGGCCGTGCCGAGGTGAGGCGGGGCAGAGGTGCGCCGGGGTGTCGTCGTGGCTGCGCAGCTTGGCATCGGGGCGGGGTCGGGTCGAATACGGGTGACGCCGGCTTGAGGTGCTCGCGTGCATGACTGGAGCCGCTGGTGGCCTGCCTCAGCGCATGTGCACGGTTGGCCGGGCTCGACGCTCGGCTCCTGAGGCGTAGCCGTGTGCTCGCCGGAGTCCGGGATGGCGAGGTAGAGCGTGAGGACGCGGCTCTGGCGAGGACGAGGACCGACGGCGCTAGAGCTGCTCTGCTCTCGGACGTGGGCGTCGGGGTGGTGGCGCTACCATCATCGACTCTGACACAGGTTCGGTGCTGCGGGGTCGCTGTTGTAGCCGTGGGAGGTGAGGACAGGCTCCGGTGGCCGTGGTGAGGAGCTCGACGTCGGGGCGGGCTTGACGGCGGCGCTGCCGGTGAGCGCGATGAGGCTCCGCCGACTCGACCCGTGACCGGCCCGCGGCTGTGGTGCCAGCCGCAGCCAAGCGCAGCGAGCAGCGCGTGGCGTAGGAGGCGCTGGGGCTCGGAATCAGGAGCACGACGGGGAGGTGAGCAGAGGCGGCTGCGGCATGGAGAAGAAGGATGGCACGGCTGCTGCTTCGTTTTTATACGCACAACGACTAGGGCTTCGAGGGGAGGCCGGTGATCTTCGTCGTTCGTGCCACCGTGAGGGCACGCGGCACGCATCTAGGGGCACAGAAGTCGGGGCGGTGTAGGGCGCGTGCGCGCGGCTCTTGCGCGGCGGCGGCTGAGGGCGGGGCGAGTCCCCTTGCTAGGGTTCGCAGGGAGTGCGGCGGCTGGCGGGCCAGCGTGGGCCGCGAGTGCGCTGGTGGGCCGGCGGGAGTGAGTTGGGCCGATCTGAGGGAAGGAAGGGGTGAGGCGCATGGGCCGGCTATGGGCTGGAGGTAGGAGGGAGTGGGAAGGGGCTTGGTCTTTTCCATTTTCTTGGATTTGATTCAAATGTTTTGGTGATGTAACTGAAATGAATTAGGAAGAATTCCATGAGGGAGAATCAATAAGAATTTAGTGGGAAATTTTTAGGTGATCAGAGAAAATCTAGTTACAGAGTTTTGACTAGGTACGAGGGGATGGTTTGAGTGGATCGAGAGAGAGAAACTCCGAAGGTTGAGATGGAATCAAAAGTGGGTGATGTAACGAGAAAGGGTTCAATAAGAATTGCTATGGACATGTGCTCTCCGACACAAACCAAAACTCGAAACCGGGAACCGACTCACAACACGGACACATATCTACAAGCGGTACTATATGAATGCACGAATTGTTAGTAGGTTAATTGTTGTTCAACCTAGTATCTACATGTTTCTCACAATTGCAGGGAAAATTTTAAAAAAGCTCGTATTTTTCGTTATCGGAAAACCCGGGTTGTTACAAGTTCATCTAGTTGTAGTAGTTAGGAGAGACTAGTTCATCTAGATCTGGTCTTGTTTAGAGATTAGATAGATAGAGTAGGAGAGTAGAGATTCTGGAGGAGTTCCGGCCTGTCGGTGCTTCTTCGTGGCTGTATTCTTCTGGATTCAGCTTCCTCGCCCGGAGCTGCGTTCTGAGGTACTTTTGTATTCAACTTCTAATTCAAGTAAGCATTTGTTCTTATTCGTTCTTAAGTTTGTAACTCATATTGAGTGCTTTGATCTTGGTCATTACTTGATTGAAGTAGTATTTCATAGTGTAGGCGTGGTGTCTAGGCTACGTTTACTTGTGAATGTCCCCTGATTGGCCGGATAGTGGTAGATCGCGTAGGTGACAGCTGCGTTGAGTCCTCTGTAGTCCACTTCCCGTTGATAGGATCGATAGGTGTATAAGTGTCTGGTAGGAGGGAACTCTGATTTCATCTCTTATTCATGTCACTGCCCAGTTAGAACGATATTATTCAAAGTTTACCGGTAGTTGGAACTAGATAATCATTAGCTATTTCCTCTTTCTTGATATTATCTAGCCTAATTGTAGGGTTAAGTCATCGGCTTGGTCATTATCACCTACTATTCCTTGTGGATTCGATATTTAAAACCTCCGGGTGAAATGTGACAGCGGTATATTATCTATGCGCTTGCGGATAATCTAAATACAATCTTATTTAAGTAGAGTGCAGTTAATTTATACCAACAGAGGTTGAGGGATTTCCTCTTCTCTAAAGGGTTCAAGATGGGTAAGGTTGACACAACTCTCTTTACTATGAAGGTTAGTGATGACTTGATGGTCATGCAAATCTATATTGATGATATTATTTTTAGATCAACAAGTCAAGCTTTGTGTGAGGAATTTGGAAGGATGATGGCCAAAGAGTTTGAGATGTCTATGATGGGTGAACTCGCTTACTTCCTTGGACTTCAAATCAAGCAAATGAAGAATAGTACATTCATTAGTCAAGGGAAGTACATAAGGGACATGATCAAGAAGTTTGGAATACAAGATGCTAAGTCTATTAGCACACCTATGGGCACTAGTGGAAGCTTGGACGAGGATAAAAGTGGTAATATGGTTGATCAAAAGGCATATCGGTCTCTAATTGGAAGTTTGCTTTATGTCACCGCATGAAGACCGGATGTCATGTTTAGTGTGTGCATGTGTGCTAGATATCAATCATCTCCTAGAGAGAGTCACATGAAGCCGCAAAGAGAATATTGAGATATTTGAAGCACACTCAAGATGTTGGATTGTGGTATCACAAAGGTGCAAAGTTTGAGTTGATTGGATATGCCGAGGCGGACTATGCCGGTTGCAAGATAAATAGAAAATGTACATCGGGCACATGTCAACTTTTGGGAAGATCTCTTGTCTCATGGTCTTCCAAGAAGCAAAATAGCATAGCACTCTCCACCGCCGAGGCCGAGTACATTAGTGCGGGGAGTTGTTGTGCTCATATCTTGTGGATGAAGGCAACTTTGAGAGATTATGGAATCAACTTCAAGAAAGTGCCATTGCTATGTGACAATGAGAGTGCCGTGAAGCTAACCAACAATCCGGTTCAACATTCAAGAACTAAGCATATTGATGTGAGGCACCATTTCATTCGAGATCATCAACAAAAGGATGATATTGATATTCAAAGCATTGGAACCGATGATCAATTGGCCGACATACTCACCAAGCCACTAGATGAGAAAAGGTTTTGCAAGCTAAGGAATGAGTTGAATATTCTTGATTTCTCAAATATGTGTTGAGCTCACCCCACATATATGTGACATGCCTCTCCTTCGACAAAGCAAGGTAAAATTGTTTTGACATGACATTCATACTTGCTAAGGACATGTTTAGAGCATATAGGCATACACATGATTTAGGATCATTCATTCAAAACAAATGATTTTAATGTGTATATGCTACCACTATTGCTTTTCTTACTAATATGGACTAGTGGTAACATATGACATGTGTATGTGCTTGATCCCCTAGTGTTCAATCTATTTCATGAGCCATAGGTGTATAACTTAACATGGGCAAGATAACCCCTAGTAGCGTGAAGAAGCTTGTCCTTGAATCAAACTTAGTTATATATCCTAGGCAAATGCACTAGATTGAGCCAAAGTGAAAAATTAACTCTCTTTCCAAATCAAATGAACTTGACTAATTTCTCTCCATTAAAATTAACCTTTTTGTGAAATTGTTGACAAAGGGGGAGAGAAAGTTACAAAAGAAGAGCGATGAACCATCATTAGGCCAATGATGGGAGAGCAATTGGCCATGGAAAGGGGTATTTAAAATTTTGAAGCACACAAGTAGGGGGAGCAAGCTCATATATAAGTTGTTGCATTTGAGTGTGCATAAATCATATGACTTGCTCATTGCACATGTATTTACTTTTATATACATGCTTGTGTGGTGTATTGCTAGTAGTAGGACATGGATGATGATTTGAACAACTAGCATGTGTAGGTTGTAACTAGATGTTCTTGTTCTTTCAAGTGGTACTAGAGCTTTGTTTATAATGTAATCTCATAGTATGCTCTAGTGTTTGTGTTCATCTAGTTACTCAAGGTGCTAAGGATGGTGTACATGCCAACTCCGATGGTATCACGTTTCAAAGGTCCATTCTATACACCTTAGCATCATTTTGGTAGAATTACTCACCATGAAAATGCATATGTGCTAGCTTTCAATCCAAACTCTATGCACATATATAGGGGGAGTTAATGCTACCAAAATAGAACTTATGATGGTTGTCCAAATCTTTTTATGATCTACTCATGGACAAGTATGATAAGTTCAAAATCTTAAATGCATATTTCTTTTGTAAAGGGTTGTCATCAATTACCAAAAGGGGTAGATTGAAAGCTCCAGTTTAGTTTTGGAAAATTGATGAAACCTTTATGTACTAATCTTTATCATTAAGTGTTGTGGATGAGATAGATTGGTACACACCAAGTTGTGGAGCATGACGGCATCCATGGTGGTGTAAGTCCATATCAATTCTTGATTACAAGCTTCACATTTGGAAAAGATGAGAAAATAAAATGGGCTCAAGGCAAAGGCATAATTTATAGAGCCATTTTATTTTTGACACTTAAGACACCATAGAAGGCGTGAGCGCATTTATGATAGATAACCGTATTATAAAGAGGAGAAATCTTTAATTACAATGGTTATCTAGTGCCACTAAGTGTGAGTCTCATTTGCATATGCATAACTCTTAGTGACATGATGAGATTAACCCTGAAAATTATTTGTGCAAAGTTAACTCTTGTGGTAATTTGCTTATCTCTATTTGGAGGAGTTAGCAAATTTTAAAGGGACTATTTTTCTCAAATGAATGAGTGCTGCTTGCTGCTGTGTTCACCGTGCTAGTGCATATACATATATATGTCTGCAAGCTTGTTAAAAAAGAAAAGGAAGTGCTACCTGCTGCTTGTGCGTGTGTATATATAATATATACCTGCATGCACGCTAATTGGTTTTTGGGCAGCTGGCTTGCTGCTGTTCGCTGCTTGCTTGTGCTCTGCATTTTTTTTAGTGAGCAGCAGGGCGCCTGAAATTTGCTCCTCCTTAGCTGCTGCTGAACCGTGCGTGGCTTTAAGAAAACAAAGAATTTTGCTTGCTGACCAGAAGTGCTGGGGCTCTCACCGTTTCGGGCCTTGGCCCATCGACCTGCTTGCTGGACCGTGGCCTGAAATTAACAGACAAGAGGAGCGCTCGCTAGCTCTTGGCCATCCGTCCGCAGAAAGGAGAGAGAGCGCCGCTTGCTGCCTGCTGCTTCTGCTTTTGGCTGTCCTGCTCGCTCGATGGAAGGAGCGCCGCCGCCGTTGCTGCCGACCGTTGGGTCTGGTGCGTAGAAAGCCGTTGGGAGCTGCCTGGCTCGGTAGAAAAGGTGACGCCCTCCCTTCTCTTGTCTTTAGCTCGCCCAAGCTTTGCTCTCTCTCAGATCCAAATCAAGAAACAGAGAAGAAAGCTATCTTTCTCTGGTCTCTCACTTTCTAAGATTTGTGCTTCAATAAAGTGAGAGATTAAGTTTAAGTGATTGATTCTTAAAGGATTAAGAGCATCTCCTTCCTCTCCTCTCCATCTCTTGCTTAGTGCTCATTCAAGAGAGGATTGAGGGAAACCCCTGTGTGTGCATTTTAAATTTGCATTTGGTGGCACTAGGTGAATATTGTGATTGAAAATTTCTTATTACTCTTGGTGATTACAGTCATCTAGACGGTTGGAGATTGATTGATTGGTGAGGGGATTTGGTGATAGTGTCCGCCCCCAATCAAGGATTTTATTTGTGAAGGGTTCTTGTGCCTCTCCGGCGGAGCGCCAAAGGCAACTTTAGTGGAATGCTCGTGTCATTCAACTTCTAGCCATTGGTAGGTTCTTGTGACGCCTTTTGAGAGGCTCGGTGTGTAATACCGATTAGCCACCGAACCACGTGGTGTAGAGGGACACAACGGGAACGTAGCTTACCGGCAAGCAAGTGAACCCCAAGGATAAGTCATTGTGCAATATTGTCTCTCGGTATTTTATTGATATTATTATGATTTGATTATCTTCACTCTTGCCACGGTGCCGGTATACTTCATTTGCCTCTCTATTTACATTCTTCCACATTTATCTTGTGTACAGTAGTGGTAATTAGCTAGTAGAGTAAAGTAGTATATTTAGTTGTAATTAGCTCTCTCACTAGTTAGAGTAGCGATATAGCTCTTGTGTGCCATAGAGATCATAGAATTACTAGAATTATTAATAGGTGGCTTGCCTAACCATTGAGCTAGAGCAACCGTTTTTATCGTCATTTGTGTTACTAATTATTTGCTCTAGTGAATTGTAGAATTTTAAATTAGGCTATTCACCCCCCTCTAGCCAATTCGGACCTTTCAATGGGGCACAGGCATGGGTCGGCCGACCCATGCATAGGGCCCACAAGGCCCTGATGAAGTGGCACGATTCGTGTGACACTCCACCCAGCTCAATTCCACCTTCGGATCAAAGTTGTGTTTTCATTCAACGGTGGAAGATCAAAGCACATGGATCAAGGCGTGAAGCAACAAGACCAAAGCATACCAAGTACATAGACATGCTCTATGATAGGTGAGGACTCTGGTGGTGGGCCCACCCTACCATAGGGGGTCGGCCGACCCCCCTTGGTGGGTCCAACCCACCACCATGGTCCACCGACCTCCTGCATGTTTCCCACGTGATGGTTTCACCACTGCCGTTCATTTGAGACGATTTCAAGGACGGTTAATCCAAGGGAGGAGAATGAAGGAGCACGCGGATTGCTGACATGGCACCTCTCCACTTCACCTATAAATAGAGGCTGCCTCCACCCTCTCAGGACATGATTCAATCAAGATACAAGTGAAGATTAGTGTAGTTCCACTTCTAGTAGTAGTGTAGTCTAGTGTAGGAGTGTTGACACCAGAAGTGGCAAATGGATATATCGCAAGCGTACGGTAGTCAATGTAGCCTTCACCGGGAGTATTCCAGGTATCGTATTTTCCACGGGGAACGTGAAGTGTTCTAACTAGGTTCAAGGCCGTCCAGTGATGAGACAAAGGAACTATGATAACTAGGTAGAGAGGTTCTTATGTAGCAAAAGATATCTGGTCTTGGCTTTCTAAGTATAAAGAGGTATACACCTCTTCCCTTTACAAGAGACGACAGGTGAAATAGTAGGAGATATAACTCCTACCCGAGGCGGTGTACTATTGTATTGATGCCCTGCCGTTTTAATAACATGTCTTACACACGTGGTGGGATACTAAGACCAGACAAGGCTGTCACTACTTGCTGCACCCACAAACAATTCGTGCGACAAGCGGCCTACACTGGCAAGATATAGTCTAGACACCACGTCTACGCTACACTTACTACTCTAACCTTCATCAGAGACTAGAGCACTTCACTAAGTAAAGCAATGTACAGGTAAAGCAAGTATATACTTAAAGTAGCAGAACCAGAATATCAAATACTAGAAGGACTCAGATGTAAAACTTACTTGAAGATTTGCATGCGCTGAGATACACCTTGGAGAAGATTCCCGACAGGCCCGGGGCTTTGTCCTGAAGACTTCTCTCACTCTCTCCCAACTAGCGTAGCACTATAGCAGAGCTAAATCTACTACATGGTGTTTTCTCCTTTGAATCATGCTCTAAAGTGAAGGCCTATGGGGGGTATTTATAGGGGGAGGTGGAGTAGAGGCTACTCCACTGCCACGTCATCAATCCGCATGACCTCCACCATGCAATGTTGGATCAAACCGCCATATAACCGCCTTAGGATCAAGGGTGGAGGATTTCCAGTACATGTTCAACATGAAGAAGGCGGTGAAGGTTCAACCAACCTGGCTGGGCCCAAGGAGGCATTCGGCTGACCCCCCTATGGCAGGTAGGCCCAGCCAGGGTCTTCTAGAAGGTCTCCCCATCTCACTGGAGTGCAGCTGAGCTTCGGGGCCCACAAAGGTGGGTTCGGCCGAACCACCTTTGGTGGAATCAAAGGTCCATCTTCTGCAGGTGGCTTCTTCATGCAATTCTAAGCATAATGGTGGTGCTAACTTGCCTATGAGTGGTTCGGCCGAACCACTCATTGTGCCCATCTTTTGCACATCGTCTCCAGAAGATATGATATTAACAATTGTGAGGTTGGTTTGTCATTTGGCCATACTTGGTTGGTTGCCCAACCTTCATATAGAGCTTCTGGACACTGAAAAGTACCTGTTCTGAGTGCCTGCAACCAAATAATGACAAGTACTTGTGGAACCAACTTATTTGTACCTAAGTCACTATGTGTTTGGTGGTTTCCTTCTAGAAAGAATGTCTTGTTGACGGTTTTGATGGGGTAAAAACATGGTATAACTCCCGTCAACAAGATCCCTACACTTAAATCTTTGCTCGTCCTCGAGCAAAGGTTAGAGAGAATGATAAAATATGATTATGACATTTTCAAGGTATTAGCAAACACAAAGCTTTACTCAAGACATATCTCATACAAGTGGGTTATGTGGTATTGTCTAGCATATATCCTTCAGATGTTGAAAAATGGAACAGTTCTCAAAGCAAAGTCATCTTCCCATTTTCATATCCATAGTACTTAGAGTTTTTGATAATGGTTTTAAAAGAAAGCACATAGTTCATTTTTACTCCTCAAATAGTACTCTCAAGTCACTCAGTAAGTTATATGATTCCTCACGAAGGCATAGCATAAGATTGCCTTCTTTTCTTTTATCCTACATCTATCAGGCTTATGTGGAGCTCAGGTAGGGATAAGATAGCATACTTGCATTGCATATATTGTAAAGTCAAAACAAGGATCCAAGGAGAAGACTGTCATAATCCTAGATCAAGATGTGCAGGTGTGTGGAAAATGATGGAATGTATTGCCCCTTGATAAGATCTCTCTCTACTTTATTTTATTTGAGACATGGCTAGCTTTTTTTTCTCTTCTCTGTTTTTTTTCAAAGTAATGGACCTTCATGTATCCACTTTTTTTTGAATAGCCTTTGTGTCTCATCTACTAAGTCATACTTAGAGAGATATTCTAAACTTTAAAGCATGGAGCATATTTATGATGAAGATGGATGGCATGTTTTTGCGTACTTCCAGTGTAGAAGCAGCATGTGTATATGTGGCGTATATGTGATCTTGATCTTGGGACTATGACATAATTCTCAACTTGGGTCAACAAGGTTAGACCAAACTCAACACAAGTACAAGTAGCATATATAGAAGGTGTTTTGAATCATGGTATAGACATATATGGCTTTGGTAGGAAATTCATTACTATTGAGGAGTAAGTGACACTATGGTTTTATGATATTTTCAAAAATAAATCTCTAAGCACTTTGAATAGAAAAGGTATGAATCATGAGCTAAGAACTATATCACATTTGTCAGCAACTAAGTCAATATGATATTCCTATCAAAATATGTGACCCACAAGTATAAGCATATGCAAGAATTAAACTTTGTGACGTTTCTACCCTTTAAATGTCATAAATCATGTCATTTTTATTTTCAGATGCAAGTCTTCTTCTTATTTTATTTCATTCAAGGAAAACAAATAAAAGATAAAAGTAAAAATGGAAGAACAGAGGGGGAGTAGGAGTGGCAAACCAGTCAAGAAGTAAGTAGACATAGGGTGGATGCTGACTGGTAGGTCCAGAGGTCCCAGGTGGGGTCGGCCGAGCCCACCATGGAGCTTCTGGCCACTCCGGTGATCACCATTCGAATCCTCTCCTTTGAAGGTACTCCTACACTTATGTTTTTTCTATTTTGTGCTCGTTGCCCGACCATGGTATGTTCAGAATTGCTCCTGAGTGTGTTGGGAAGGTCACCAACCTCCCCCCACACTTGACTTGCTGCATACTGGACTAGAGAGACGAAGGAAATGTCAAGTGTAGGGGCCCTGCTGGTGGCAACACACCAGCAGAACCAAAATTTTATTGAACATAGGCATAGGTTACTAGGAAATAAACCTAGCTAAGTGCCTTCCTTATTTGTGAAGAGGTTTGAGATATCTAAGGAAAGAGGTCAAAGGAGGATGTCCTCGTGCCCCATTGTTGTTTCTAAGTACAAACCATACTAAGGTTCTTCTTCAAGACTTTCTTCTCAAACAGTAATCCTCGAAGAGCCTTGACGACTCCTTTGACATGGAGGATTATCCTTTCACCTTATGAAGTATAGCTACTCCCACAACTTCTTCTCCTCTGAGGTGAACAAGGGAACAGAACAACTTCCCTTGCCCAGCCCACCGCCAATGCCCCTTGTGGTTCTTCATGAAAGGCGGGTATCAAAGGCATGGTAGGACTCTACTTCAAACACCATGGCCTCAAATGGTGAAGTTACTCTAGGTAACTTGCGCAACATAAAGGAGGCTAGAAAGTGTTGAATTTAAGGTGAGGAGAAATAGGTGAAGAGAAAGAGGAGGAAAGGTCAAAGGGAGCTTTTGCCAAAGATTATAGCCCTTGTTTCCATGAGAGTTGCAATTGGGGATGGTTTCTATGTTCTCTAGGTGTTGTGGGATGGTTTGGCAAGACATGGGCTTGGTTAGCTACCAAGAGGGGGTCGTCCTACCATCCTATGGAGGCTTCCCAGGACCATTTTTTTATCATAGAGACTATCATAGGTGTGTTCATTCTAGTCTAGTGGCCAAACCATAAATAAAGAGAAGTTAAGACATGTAGGTTTTGGTTTTGTTAAATGATTAGCAAGGATGAGTTCTAGCATGTTAACTTCTTCTTTCAAGGTTCATGTTCATGAAAAACTTTAAGAAGGTGGCCACTTACCTTAAAGATGATGAGTTGTAGCAGTGGTCTTCCTCAGTTCCATCGAAGTTCTCCTTGGCCAAACAACTTGACTTTTGACCATGAGGATCTCAATCTATCTCCCTGAATGATCTTATGACTTATCCATAGAGATGTCAAGGCTCTTCCTACAGGGGTTAGTCCAAAAGTGCAACCAAGTACCATGCAAGCATGCTTGATTCAATAACCAAGCTTAACACCATGTCTTGCTTGATTAAGGTAGTCTATTTAATCTAAGCACTGTGCTTAAGTTAAAAATACTATGGAGGTATGACCGATCTATACACCCAAACCAAAGCATGCTAACATAGAAAAGGAAGCATAATTAAATAAACAAGATTCATTCTACTAGAGACAAGAGCATGAGTGGTGAAAACAAGAAGCATTTTTTTATCTTTTATTTTATTTTAGAGGGTTAAAGACCAAAGTAAAAGGAATGCACTGAAGAAGAGGAAGGGAAAGTATCAAACCAGTCAAGAAGTATGTCTCAACATAGTGGAAGTTGACTGGTGGGCTGAGGTGTCTATGGTAGGGTCAGCCGACCCCACCTTGGAGGCTCCAGCCACTTTGGTTCTTTCCTTGTGCATTCTTACCTCTAATGATGTGTTCCTACACTGATGCATTTTGCTCGGGATGTCCTTCAACACCCAAATGTGTTCGAGGAGGTCAAATGACCCCCCTCACACTTGGTGTAAGGTGTGTCCTGAGTCATGGAAACCAAGACAACATCAAGTGCAGGGGCTCTGTTGGTGGCAACACACCAACAGAACCAAAAGTCTCTCTAATCTACTAAGGTTAGGAATAGGTTGGATCATGTTCAATTCACTAACAACCTTTGTAGATCTGTTTGCAAGAACTCATACCAACCCATTACGAGTCTTGTAAAATTTATGATAGAAAAACACATCTACAATCAGCCTGCAAAGATTTTAGGAATAAGAAGGGTGATGGGGTTGTAGGTCTCTTGTTGAGTAGTGGTATAAAGAAAGATTGAGTTGGGAGATTTCTCAAATGAGCAAGGACTTGATGAGAGGATCAAAGGATAACTTCCATGCTTATTGATGAAATTCTTCATCTCAAGGAGTGGGTGGGTGATTTTCTTCTCATGACATTCCAAATCCTCCTCAAGACTTGGATATGTCATGGTTGTTTGTGGAATCATCTTAAGCTCACCCCTTGGATCAAGAACAGATTTGGATTCTACCCCTATGTTGAGAGGCTGTGAAGACCAAACAGGTAGATACTCGTCACCTATTTTATAACCAAGCTTCTCATTTCCAGCGTCCTCCAAGATTCACATGATTGGCCTTCCAATGAATGTGACATGAAAGAAAAGTCCAGAAAGGTCAAAGATGTGAAAATCTAAGGAGATATTTAGATCATCAATCACTATAGGTATGTCTTGAAGAACTCCTAAACAATCAAGGACTTGACCATTGGGGAGACTAAGACGCTTTTGGGATTGGAACAGGTGATTCTTTGATGAACTTTGAACATGGAAATGAGGAATGATGTTTGTCCCAAGGCTAGGATCATAGCAAATTTTACTATAGATGCCCATGACTTGACAAGGTATTCTCCTTACATGAGTGGGCATCTTAGTGATTTTATTAGAATCTTTGATCTCCTCTAACCATTCTTGACTTACAACAGTGGCTGAATTCTCCAACTGTTGTTGTTTCTCTTCTTGGTTAGATTTATGGGCTTGATGACTCTCATGCCTTGTGTGTCTTAATGAATCCCCAGAGTCAATAACCGGATCATCATAAGACTTTGAAGGAAGGGCACAATTGGATTTATCGGGATCAAAGATGAGTTTAGATATGGGTTCAAAGGACATGACGGATATGGGCATAGAAGGGGGAGAGGATAAATTTTTCTTCTAAGCATTTTGGTTCTCCTTCTATGGGCACAGTCAGCATTTCTTTTGGAGGTTCATCCAAGATCCTAGAAGTTTTTCTATGTGCCACATGGGAATTCGAGGCGTCAGATGATGCTAATTTGGAAAAGTTTTGAAGAGATCCTTTCTTGAGAGGTTTTGAATGATGTTTCTTAGAAGGTCTTTTTTGGATAGGATAATTGTAGGCATTCCCAAAACTAGCAAGGTTAGATAAGAGATTAGCCTCGAAATCGAAGGAGCAATTTATAGGACAATTTTCTTTCTCCTCCGATGTTTGTGGTATTTGTGGTTCAGGATCGATGGCGGAATCTTTGGATGAAACTGATTTTGATTCGGCTATCGGGATTTCTTTTTGCTCGGGGATTAATTCCTTTTCTTTCTTAGGAGGTTCATTATACCCTTGGGTGTGGGGAGTGTTTTCAAGGATTTTAGCAAGAAGTTTCTTTCCTTCACCAATGGTACAATGAAGAAATGCTCCTCTAGAAGATATATCAAGGAATTGTGCGGAATCTTTGTTAAGACCAAGGTAAAAATGTTGTATCAATGCTGTCTCGGTTATAGCAAGATCAGGACCAAGGGATATTAGATCTATGAAATGGGCCCATGCCGCACCTAGAGTCTCCTTTCCCTTTTGTTTGAAGTTTAGGATCTCTAGTCGAAGACGAGCAACACGAGAGATAGGGAAGAAAGCTAAGCAGAATTTAGATTGAAGGCTTTCCCACTCTCCATGTGCACTCTCTATGTGCCGAGCATACCAATGTTTAGCTGCTCCCGCCAAAGAAAACAGGAATAGCTTCCATTTCAAGGTATCTCGTGTCATGCCTTCAATTTGAAGACATGAACGCAATTGCTAAAGATCACGTAAGTGAGTATAGGGGTTTTCATCTTCTTTCCTAGCAAATGATTGTTCTTGAACCATAGATATGAAACTAGGGCGAAGCTCATAGCTACGAGAAAGAATGGGTTGTGATGATGGTGGTGGCTCCAAACAAGCACCCTTTGGAGCGGCGAGATGAGAGATGGGTGTTTGGTTCATGGTGTGGAAAGGATAAAAAGAAAAGAAAGGTAAAAGAAGGATAACTCGGACGACTCGATTCTAGTTAAGACAGCTACCGTTCCCCGGTAATGGCGCCAGAAAGCTTGTTGACACCGGAAGTGGTAAACGGATATACCGCAAGCGTACGGTAATCAATGTAGCCTTCACCGGTTGTTTTCCAGGTATCTTATTTTACACAGGGAACGTGAAGTGTTCTAACTAGGTTCAAGGCCGTCCAGTGATGAGACAAAGGAGCTATGATAACTAGGTAGAGAGGTTCTTATGTAGCAAAAGATATCTGATCTTGGCTTTCTAAGTATAAAGAGGTATACACCTCCTCCATTTACAGGAGGCGACAGGCGAAAGAGTAGGAGATATAACTCCTACCCGAGGCGGCTGTACTATTGTATTAATGCCCTGCCATTTTAATAACTTGTCTTATACACATGGTGGGATACTAAGACCAGATAAGGCTGTCACCACTTGCTGGCACCCACAAACAATCTGTGCGACAAGCCGCCTACACGGGCAACATATAGCCCAGACACCACGGCTATACTACACTTACTACTCTAACCTTCATGAGAGACTAGAGCATTTCACTAAGTAAAGCAATGTACAGGTAAAGCAAGTTTATACTTAAAGTACCAGAATAGAATATCAAATACTAGAAGGACTCAGATGTAAAACTTACTTGAAGATTTGCATCCGCTGAGGTACACCTTGGAGAAGATTCCCGACATGCCCGGAGCTTTATCCTGAGGACTTCCCTCAGTCTCTCCCAACTAGCACAGCACTATAGCAGAGTTAAAGCTACTACATAGTGTTTTCTCCTTTGAATCATGCTCTAAAGTGAAGGCCTATGGGGGTATTTATAGGGGGAGGTGGAGTAGAGGCTACTCCACTGCCACGTCATCAATCCGCGTGACCTCCATCATGCACCGTTGGATCAAACTGCCATATAACCTCCTTAGGATCAAGGGTGGAGGATTTCTAACACATGTTCAACATGAGGAAGGCGGTGGAGGTTCAACCGACTTTTTTGGGCCCAAGGAGGGGTTCGGCCGACCCCCCTATGGCACGTGGGCCCAGCCAGGATCTTCTAGAAGGTCTCCCCACCTCGCTGGAGTGCAGCTGAGCTTCGGGGCCCACAAAGGTGGGTTCAGCCGAACCACCTTTGGTGGAATCAAAGGTCCATCTTCTGCAGGTGGCTTGTTCATGCAATTCTAAGCACAATGGTGGTGCTAACTTGCCTATGGGTGGTTCGGCCGAACCACTCATTGTGCCCATCTTTTGTAGATCGTCTCCAAAAGCTATGATATTAATGATTGTGAAGTTGTTTTGTCATTTGGCCATACTTGGTTGGTTGCCCAACCTTCATATAGAGCTTCTGGACACTGAAAAGTACCTGTTCTGAGTGCCTGCAACCAAATAATGACAAGTACTTGTGGAACCAACTTATTTGTACCAAAGTCACTATGTGTTTGGTGGTTTCCTTCCAGAAAGAATGTCTTGTTGACGGTTTTGATGGGGTAAAAACATGGTATAACTACCGTCAACAAGGAGTTAGAGTTGAGTCGAGCTGCGCTCATGGTCTTCGGAGTCGTCTACTGGAGAGTCTGGTATAGCTCTTGTATTTTTCTCTTACTGTAAGGCTTACTTATTTCAATATAATATTCCTTCTTTACTTTATTGAGTATTTACTTAGTGCAATATTATTCTTGCAATAGTGTTGTTGTGCTCTATCTTATTTCTCACTAGATTGTGATCATGTAACTAGCTCTTGTTTGTTGTTCATCGCCTGTCATAGGGTGCTCTAGTTGCCTTGGCCACAACTAAAGTAGTAAGAATTAGTTTAAGCGTGGTGCTTGGACTGGATCTTGCCTTTGATTGCCGCTTGTCACACGGATTGTTTGTGGGTGCTAGCAGGTGGTGACAGCCCTATCTAGTCTTAGTATCCCACCACGTGTTTTAGGCAAGTTCTTAAAAGGTAGGCTCCCATAAAAGTATAGCCGCTTCGGGTAGAGGTTATATCCTCTATTGTCTCGGACTATCCCTGGCAATACATGTCGTAAGGTAGCAATCCTAGTTGTTTCATCTATTTGATAAGGTTAGATCACAGGAGTAGAGTTTGAATCACAGGAACCTTTCTCACTCGTTGTCCTCCCACCTAGCTATACTACACTAGTTATCCTTTATCATCTTCTTTGTTTATCTTTGAATCATCACCTTCCTATCATACTTCGATTACCCCCTCTACACTAGTTGCTATTAAGTTGAGATAGATTTAAGGATCTCCTTCTATTAACATTTCTAGCAATCACTTTCCCTTGAGATAAAATAAATAATGATACCTTGGAATACTCTCGGGTGAAGTGCTGCGGCGGTATATTCTGTGCGCCTGCAGAATTATCCAACAGACATAAGAAATACCCCAAGCACTTCTGGCGCCGTTATCAAAGGTAGATTAACACCCTATCTTTAGTGATTGCGCTAAAAAGTGTCAACAGTACTCTGCGTTTCTGACTCCTGGTCAAGTATCTAGGACACCATTGGCCCTCTTGCAAAATCGGCTCTTCGTGATCGACTAATGCCATGTCGAGCCGGTCGTGTACGTTCCTTTTTTCGCGCCAATCCTGCATCTCACGTGTATGCCCAAGTCTCTCATGCACAGATCGGCAGTTAGTTTGAGAATGCCTATACTCCCGATATTGATCACTACACTCCGGGGAGTTGTAGATAGTCGGCAATTTCAAACCTTCATTCCAGCAGTGCCGGAAAAATGGGCAATACCAATGGCCCTCTTCTTCCTCCCGGCATCGATCCAGCTCCTCCTGATAGCGGGCTTCTTCCTCATCACGAGCCCACCTCTGGTACTCCTCTTCTTTGAGCTGCCTTTGGTGATTCTCTCCTTTTCCTTTCGCCATTTGTTTAATAAGTGGCGAGAAGTTATCCTGGTCTTGCTAGACTCCCCTTTCTCCAATCGGCTCTTGTTCTGCTCCCTCCTCTTCTTGATCATCTCCAATTCTTCAGCTGATATATGCAAATTTGGGTCGACCGATGCATTCTTCTTTGCCTGGTCAGAGGTTAGAACCTTCATCTTGCCTGCAGGGGTTGCCAGCTCAACCATATTCTGGCCTTTTGGGAATGGGACCTTGTCAATCTTCATCTTCCCCTTGACAGGGTTATCACAGTTCAATAGGCCCTAAGAGATGGCTTTCTAAATCTGTGCCCTGAAAACATGGCAATCATTGGTGCTGTGCGTCTGAACGCCACGATATTGACAGAATTTCTTTCCCCTTAATTCTTCAGGGGAGGGCTTCACATAATCAGTGGGAAACTGGATCTGCCCAGCACTGACCAGCAGATCGAAAAGCTTGTCCAGCTTCATGACATCGAAATTGTACTTCTCCTCTGTACTCTAGTTCTTAGGTACAGGCATGGGCCTTTTGCCTCACTTCAACTCAACAGCAGCAACCTCGTCGTCGGACTCACCCTCCGAATCAGAATTGTTGACATATGCAGTAGGCCTGTACTTTCCCTCTTTCCTGAAAACTTGAACCTACAACTCGAGTGCTGCCACCCTTTGCATCACCTGGCTGACGTTGTTGAACTCAGCACCCACTAGCTTTTCCTGAACATACGGGAGCAGCCCATCGATAACCAGGTGAGCAAGTTGCTTGTGTGTCATGTTCAATGAATAGCACACATTCCTTACTTCCGTGAAGCGCTTGATGAAGGCCGAACCGGTCTTACTGCTCTTCTGGCGCATGCTGGTCAAATCAACAATATTCTTCTCCCCATTCCCAGAGAAGAAATAACTGTGAAACTTGCCTTCTAGCTCTGCCCAATTCTGAATTGATCCTGGCTCCAAGGTAGCAAACCAGCTCAATGCTGGGCCAGTCAATGACAGAGAAAAGAAACGGACTTTGTGGGCATCCTCCTGTGCCACCTCGCTGAGCTAAGAGGGTATCGGCTAATGTGCTCCATGGTGGACACGTCATCCTGCCCACTGAACTTGGTGAAGTCCGGCATGCGATACCTCGCAGGCAATGCTATGTGATCAAACCACTCAGGGTAAGGGCATCTGTATCTGACCAAGACCCCTGCTTTCGGCTGCAAGCCAAACTGATCTTTGAGCATTAGACTCATCTTCCTTAGCAGCTCATCCTGCAGCGACTGAACGTGCATTCCTTGATAACCAGGGTGTGGTGCTGCAGTCAGATCTTGATAGGTATTCCCGTAGTGAAAACCCGGAGGAGGTGCCATCCCAGTGGTCTGCATGTACGCGTTGATCTGCTTAGGAGGGTAATCTCCGTATAGCTTGGGGGGGCAGCTATTTTTGTAGCCGAGCCCACCATCGTATTGGGAGTTTGAAAGGGTGGCTTTTGTGAACTCGGCTGTTGCGGCGGAGTGGTGGATGTACCTGCCGCTGCATTTGGATCAGAATCTTCCGGAGGTATGCCAAAATAGACCGGGCCCAGGGATTCCCAGTCCTGTTTCTTGATGACAGTCTTCATGATGTTGTAGAATATTTGAAGGAAAGTGTTGTGACGATGCCCAACCGCCTGATGCGATGATATGACCCTATCAAGGACATCTCTATTAATTCCAAACTCTAAACATAAATTCAAGGTGAAAGCTAAACTTGATTCTAAATTGTATTGGTTTCCACCTTCAAGACTACTACTTGGTTTATATGATTACAGATTCAAACACCTTGCTGTGATGTAAGAAGGAGAAAGGCACATAACATGTAGTTCTGTTGGCCTAACACAAATCTCGAGCTTCGACGGTTTAGAGTCGAGGACGACTCTTTTTGAAGGGGAGGAGGATGATATGACCATGCTGACCACCAGGCCAACTACTCCCATCACTACGTCATCCAGCCCGACCAGCGCAACCATCACTCTGACCACAACATCAGTCACTCCGACCACGACGTCAATCACTCCGACCACGACGTCAACTACGCCAATCACTAGGGTCAGGTGAGACGGAACTCCGAGCATGACGTCGACTACATTCGACCCGGACTAGTGCGCGCTTCCCAACAACTATGAAGGACAACTATAACGAAAGGTGCACACGCTACTTTATAAAATTAATTATAAGATTATTAGGAATATTATACTACCTAAATGTTCTATATTTATATTACATAGGTTCGCCAAGGAGGATGTCAAGAGTACACAAACATATGACTACCGAGAAGAATTACACTCGAGCTAGTTCAGTCCTGCAGAACAGTCTCAAAGAAAAATTTATAACTCTTGATTCCCAAAAGCTATGAAGGTGAATGAGCACTTGTTGGAGAGCTTCAGAAGTCTAGTTTTCAGTGGTACTACCCCCGACCAGATAGGATCTTCCATTTGGGCTCCGGACCAGTATTTGTGCTGAGTAGTTAGAGCAATAACAGTCAGCCTGATGTCCAACTTAACATGCAATACTGTACCATTGTACAATATTTCGTGGGGCATGGTATACATGATGTTAAAGGATATCAAGTCAACTTTCCAACGCAACAAATGGTGAATCATTTGGACTTTCCAAGATGGAGTTATTGCCAAAACACTGAAGACTGCGTAGAAGGCCAACAGCCACGCGGGAATTCTCTGGGAACTAATTTCATGGAGACCCTTTCACATGGTTGATCTTGTCACTTCCATTTCATGTTTTCACCTATCTAGCAGGGCTGTTGCTAGTATAAATACCCCCTAGACTCATTGTAAACTCAGATTATGATAATGAAAATACAGAACCACTTTTGTTCAGCTGTGTGCTAACAAAACCAGAGAGTCGTCTCTACCCCTTTGCTCTTGTGATTTCCATGGCGGGATTTACAGATGCGGCGGCTTCATCCGCTCCCAATTTATGCTCCTACTCCCATCAAGGTTTGCCTTGATTGATTGTAGACTATGTTGGTTGGTTTCTTGAGAGTGTGGTTGGACGAATCCTCAATTCAGGTTGCCGGTTAAAGACGGTGGTTGGCTTCGAGTTTTATTCGTCATGTTGCACTTGTTATCGCTGCTTGCAGCAAGTTATCTTGGCTTCTTGAAGCTAGTTATCTGAAGATTGAACCTACGTCGTGAAGATTGGGAATCTGTGGCGTATCATCTGGTATCAAAGCTTTCATTATCATGGTAGGTTTCATTATCCCTAGCTACTTACATATTTGTGTTCGTCCTATCCACCAAAAAGCCATAAAAATATTTTGTCATAGCCCTTTGTTTTCAATCTGTTATTCTTGTGAGTTTTGTTAAGTTTCAGTCCATTAGAGTCTTTGTTTAGTTGCTGATCATCAATCCTTCATGTGTCCTTTGTGCTTCTTATATATTTATATATCTAAAAATCCCCACAAAAAAAATATAGCCTATATCATCCTTCGCGTTAACTTTGATCCTATCAATCTATAGCTACAGGTTGTGTTTTTGTTTCCATTCATAAGTATGCAAGAGTTATATCTGGTCTTGTTCTTAGTGTTTAAAAAAGTGTGAAAAAAGAAACGTTGCTGAAAAAAAAGTTGAGAAAGTTGTGCGAAAAGAATAGAAAGATCAGTTTTGTTTATGTGCACAAGTGCTAAAATTTTTATCAAGTTATATACCAGATTGCTATCTATCTTTTGGTGCAAAATTTTGCTTGGTTTTGATTGCAACACCTGCAACCTAAACATAATCCTTGTTTGCATCAAATCTGAATTTTCTTTGCGCGTGTGTTTGATCTATTTCTTGCACTCATATCTTGTGGTCAGCACTAGGTAGGGAACTTCTAGTTAGGATTGTTATTTAACATTACAACAACTTAAATTCAGATTGTGTTCCTTGTTTATTTCTCCCCACCAAGCTCCACATACAAGCCATCGTAATCGGCATACTATGGTCTTGTATTGTTCCAACCATCACTCTCGGACACCACCACACATTTATCTCTCTGTAATCCACAAGGAATTCATAAGAGCTTCGGTTGATAAGAGAGGTGAGGTTGTGAGATTTTCACATAATATCCTATACCACATATAAGCTTGTTGTTTTGTATATGTAATAACCATGGCAGGTCGAAGATATACCAATCTTCCATTCTTTGGAAGTACCAATCCGGAGGAATTCCTTGATTGGCAAGAGCAAATGGAGAATGAATTTGAAGCCCAAGATTTTTTAGAATCTAAGAAGATATCATGAGCTGTAATTGAGTTTGAAGATTATGCTCTTGTTTGGTGGAAACAATATCCACATCAGCGTGTCATCAAGAATTGGGATGATTTGAAGAAGGTCATGAGAAAGGAATTTGTTCCAAAAGAATATCGACTGACTTTGCTTCGTTGTTTGCAGTGTGTGAAGTAAGGTAGTAAATCTGTCCAAGCATATTATGATAAGCTGAAATCTTTGATGCGTCAAGCAAATGTTGTTGATGACATAAGTACAATGGAATATTTTGAGAAAGGTCTTAATGCTAACATTGCTGCTGCACTTGAGGATAAGTATTTTAGAAGTATGCAAGATCTTCTATGTTGTGCAATCAGAGAGGAGAAGAATGTTTTGAAGGCGTAGCAAGGCAAGATCACACGGTGCATTAGTTTGTGCCAAGATAAGAGTGCTAAATTGCAGCCAATACGTCCCCTATTGTTGGAGAGAAGCAAACATCAACTTCACGTAAGAAGAGAGGACATGCTGTCCCAAAATTCTCTGTTATTCATTCTAGAGCTAGAAGAGATGAAGATCAAGAATTGAACTCCAAAAACTCTATTGTGCAGCAAGAAGGCAACTATATTTTCCAAGTTAATAAGAGAGATGATGAGGAAGAAGTTGCAAACACTCTCATCCCTGGTTGTCTCAATTTTGAGCAAGATAAAGAAGAAAAATCTGCTGCATGTGCCACCAAAGTTGAGAGAGAAGAAGCCACTTTGCAAGTTTTGGAAGATCACCAATCGAGTTGTGGAATTGGAAAACATCTTTTTTTATTGGAGGGTGAATTTTTGAGTAAAGAGTTGAAGAAACATGCAGTTTCAGACCCTGCAAATCTAAATTTTGATGACAAAGAAGATGTCATTCCTGCTGCCCTACCTTGTGAAAGTGTCGACTTTATTGGACAGGAAGACCCATCACAATGCATGAACACAAGTGTTGTAAATCCTACAAGTCTTGTGCCTTGTTTGCAAGCCAATTGTGGTGAAGTTACAAGTTCATATAATCTGAATTTGAAGGCTAATGATAGTGATAGTTTGAGGGCTGAATATGAGAAGGAAGATGTTATTGTGGTGCCACCTAGTTCAAGTGAGAAATCTATCCAAGGTGAAGCTTATCATGATGCAACCCTCTGAAGTTTCAAACCAACATTGTTCCAAGCTTGAATGTGATGCCATGGCATAATGTACCATCAGCTTCAATATATGATGAATTATTGGACAGTGGTGCTGAAAGTTTATGCTCTAGCAAGCCACCGGTTGTTCAGGTTGAAGGCAATATTAGTGAAGATGTTTCTACTTCAGCCAACGCAAGTTTAGAGCCTTCTGAGAAGGTCAAAGATGATTATTTGGCTACAGCTATTCCTATCCCAATGCCATTGGAACAGACCATAAATGATGAAACATATTCATATGTTGCTCTCCAAGATGTTGAAGTGATTGTGCATCAAATCCCATGTGAGAATGATAGCCACATAACCAAATTGAGTGAGAGTGAAATCAAAAGTGAGTTGTGTGATTCCACTAAACGTGAGGTTGAGAGCATCAATACTATGAGTGTGAGAGATACACAACACAAAAAGAGAGAGCTTCATGACAAAACATGTGAGGATGATTTTAACACTAACCCATTAATATCTACTTCTAGTGTTGTCTCTGAAAATCTGCAGTTGTGCCAGGAAAATAAGGAAGACTGTGATGCTCATAACACCACTATACTTGACGAGAGTACTGAAAAGGTAATTAATGTTGATAACCAATTTATTGTTGCCCCAAGTCTTATTCTTGACAATGAAGGAGGTAAAAATTCAGAGGTACAATCCATTCTTCATCCATCATCATTAAACCTGAAAGGTAATGAAACTAATCTAGACATGAATTTCGAATGTCAATTGTCGAGCAAATGTGATGACCACCGTGTTAGAATTGACCATACCCAAAATCTTTGTGCTGATTTGATTGATCCACATGTTCATATAAATGCTATAAGTATGCAAGTTGATAACCATTGTTCAATCATGCAGGATCATTATTATTCTTTGACTGATATATATGCTACTACACATACTAATAATGTTGATAATGTGAAATTTATTACTCATGCTGAAATTTTAACAAGAATATCTCCTGCTGAATGTGTGAGCTATGTTGTGCTTAATAAATTTGTTTAGATTGATAAAATGCTTGAAAAGTTATTGACATATCATCTATGAAATCTTTCAATAGTAAATATGGCTATAAATTTACATTTAACTTGATTGGATATTATGTTGTAAATCAATTCTACGTTTGTGCCCTTTGCATAACATGTGACAAGACTGCTGAATTAAAAGTTAATAAGATGAGTAACTTATTTTGTGACCCATATTTCTCTAAATTTGATATGAATAGATTGTTTAGTGCTTGTTGTTCAGAACAATCAATGTTATTTTCTTGCCCATACTTCTCATTAAATGAAGAAAATTCTGTGCAAACATATTCTATTCATTCACCAAAAGTTATTTCATTGACATTTGGAACCATGAAGTTTGAAAGGTACATCTCTAAACCTTTAAATCAATTCTGTAGTAACAATCTTTATAATCTCATGAGTGTTTCATTTTCATCTTTTGATATATTTGGTCTTACTAAGAAGAAAAATGATAACATAAATAAATTAAGTGGTCTAAAAAAATTTTGTGCTCCCTTTCTCTAATCTAATCACAGATTCACAAGAACTGAGAAAAATTTTCCTTCATAGGAATGGAGAAGATGAAAATATAATTTTAAATAAAAATTGATAAATGTGCAATGTAAATTAGGTGCTCACAACTATTGTCATATATGTCCACCTTCTATTTTGTTTAGACTGTTTACAGGAGAACAAAAGCCGTGGACGGCTTTTCTGGAAGGGAGGGGGATGATATGACCCTATCAAGGACATCTCTATTAATTCCAAACTCTAAACATCAATTCAAGGTGAAAGCGAAACTTGATTCTAAATTGTATTGGTTTCCACCTTCAAGACCACTACCTGGTTTATATGATTACAGATTCAAACACCTTGCTATGATGGAAGAAGGAGAAAGGCACATAACATGTAGTTCTGTTGGCCTAGCACAAATCTCGAGCTTCGACGGTTTAGAGTCGAGGATGACTCTTTTTGAAGGAGAGGAGGATGATATGACCATGCTGACCACCGGGCCAACTACTTCGATCACTACGTCGTCCAGCCCGACCAGCGCAACCATCACTCCGACAACAACATGATGTCAATCACTCCGACCACGACGTCAACTACGCCGATCACTAGGGTCAGGTGAGACGGAACTCTGAGCACGACGTCGACTACATTCAACCTAGACTAGTGCGTTCTTCCCAACAACTATGAAGGACAACTATAACGAAAGGTGCAGGCGCTACTTTATGAAATTAATTATAAGATTATTAGGAATATTATACTACCTAAATGTTCTATATTGGTATTACATAGGTTCACCAAGGAGGATGTCAAGAGTACACAAACATATGACTACCGAGAAGAATTACACTCGAGCTAGTTCAGTCCTGCAGAACAGTCTCAAAGAAAAATTCATAACTCTTGATTCCCAAAAGCTATAAATGTGAATGAGCACATGTTGGAAAGCTTGATAAGTCTATTTTTTAGTGGTTCTACCCCGACCAGATAGGATCTTCCATTTGGGCTCCTGACCAGTATTTGTGCTGACTGGTTAGAGCAATAATAGTCAGCCTGATGTCCAAATGCTGTACCATTGTACAATATTTCGTGAGGCATGGTATGCATGATGTGAAATCCTATCAAGTCAACTTTCCAACACAACAAACGGTGCATCATTTGGACTTTCCAAGATGGAGTTATTGCCAAAACACTAAAGACTGTGCAGAAGGCCAACAGCCATGCGGGAATTCTCTGGTAACTGATTTCGTGGCGGCCCTTTCACATGGTTGATCTTTTCACTTCCATTTCATGTTTTCACCTATCTAGCAGAGCTGTTGCTCATATAAATATCCCCTAGACTTATTGTATACTTAGATTTTGATAATGAAAATACAGAACCACTTTTGTTCAGCTGTGTGCTAACAAAACCAGAGAGTCGTCTCTACCCCTTTGTTCTTGTGATTTCCTTCACGGGATTTACAGAAGCGGCGGCTTCATCCGCTCCCAATTGGTCCTCCTACTCCCTTCAAGGTTTGCCTTGATTGATTGTAGGCTGTGTTGGTTGGTTTCTTGAGAGTGTGGTTGGACGAATCCTCGATTCAGGTTGCCGGTTAAAGGCGGTGGTTGGCTTTGACTTTTATTCGTCAGGTTGCACTAGTTATCGCTGCTTGCAGCAAGTTATCTTGGCTTCTTGAAGCTAGTTGTTTACACCAAAATCTGGACCGAGTGCAGATAGCCGATTTCGGAGCAGAGGCCCAGATAGATAGTCGATCGGGTCCCGGAATCGACTGTTGGGCTGGAGCGTAGGCGGTGCAGTTGAAGGAAATAGCCAATTGATGACGTCAGCACAGGTTTCTGGTGCCAAGGAACGATCACGTTTGGAGTCCGATGAAGAAAGGAAGGGTTGGGCTCCAAGTTACCTTTAATTTAGGAAAGTTTGTTAATTTCCGTATTCATCTTAAGTTGTAATTTGAGTAGGACTCTATCAAAGCCCTGAGTATAAATATAAGCCCCGGCTATTGTAACAGAACACACATCAATACAACACAACTTTTGGCCCCGGCCAAACCTTAGGAGTAGGAGTAACGTAGATCTCGGTGAGTTCTTCAATCGGGCTGAGTGTCATCCGGTGGACGCAGGCTTGCTTGTAAGTACCGTCATGCCTCGCTAAGCTTTGTCTCTTTAGTGTCATCCGGTGGACATGGGAGCATCGTAGATCGGGGTTGATTCTTATTTGATATGAGTTTAGCGTCATCCGGTGGACGTGGGCTTAGATCAAATAAGGGTTAGTTATCGATTCATGTTTGCTTTCTTGTTTAATCTATGTTTAACATCATCCGGTGGACGAGGGATTAGGTGAAGCTTGATTATGTGCATGGGTTAGTTATCGGCTCTAACTAATTTGGCATCTTAGTTAGATTCATTAAGTTATCAAGATGTTATTTGTTGTTTATTGTTTATTTATCAATATAACATCTCTTTGCCCGATCAAGATTGCATAATATTGGCCTTAGATCCACACGAAAAATGTTATTTATGTCTCATCCATGTTTATGCTTTATTATGATATTCACTCGATTCGGCCAGTACTATCGTAATCTTGTTCGTACGTGATGAGAGAGCTGAGCAAGAGTCGATCTGAATGAATGCAGAGCCGCCGGCCTTCTAGACCAGCTTTGTATTCCTTTAGATCTACTTGTGATTACTTTCGGGAATAAATCTAAATTGATGCAAAGCCGCAGGCCTTTTAGACCAGCTTCATATCAATCTTAGGTTTATATTTGAAAATAATCACCGCTAAGTTTTCTACTTCACGGACCCTAGATCGGCTAATTAGCCGATGCAGTTGTGCTTCACGAGAAAAACCAGTTAACCGATTGTTCCCCGCCAAATCGGCTAAATAGCCGATTTCTGTCTGTTTGGCGTTCAGACAGTCCGAACTGAATGATTTGACATGTTAATATTAATCAATTATGCTTTAATCTGTTACAACTACCTGCATAGACTTGTTTTATGTAAATTGGTCTATCTGACCATACATACCAATCGATTATGCATCAATTCAGTATCTATTTTCATGGCAAAACATACATACATGCCGGAATCGACTCTTTAGTCGATTTCCGATTAAATCGGCTCTCAGAGCCACATAGTTGGAACTACCTGGACTCACTAGTTAGTTCCGCCCTGCTGATTACTGATTACTATTTTTTCCTTGTCAATTGCAGGTCAAATTGACTGGCACGCCTGAGGGTTATCGGCACTCTCTGTTCGGGTTTGAAGCTAGCTGGATCTTGGAAGCTCTGATGCTTTTGAGATCGTATCTGGCTTCGCTGGTGTGTTGTGACACAAGAATGACATTTTGTGCCAACACACTTTTTGGCACGCCTGGTGGGACAGTTTCACTCATGACTAAGGGAAAGGCTCCGGAGACCGTGGCTCCCAAGGACGACGGCGTTATCAGAGTCAAGCGTGAAGAGATCGATCCTGAGGATGCTTTGGTGCTAGATCAGATCATCGAAGAGTTCACTAATGCCTACCTGCTGTCATTTGCTAAGCATCACGATGCCGCGTGTTCAAGAAAAACCCCTACCCAAGGTGGGTCATGCCTGGCCACACCGACAAGGAGGAGCAAGAGTTCAAAGAGTTCATTCAGAGCACCATCTGGAGTGCCTCGCATCAGGCGGTCGGGTACCATCACAACGTGTTCCTGCAGACATTCTACGATATCATGAAGGCTGTCATCAAGAAGCAAGATTGGGAATCATTGGGTCCGGCGTACTTCAATATTCCTCCAGAAGATACCAACTCAGGTGCAGTGGCCGGAACGTCCAATCCTCCGCCGCAACAGCCGAAACCGTCAAAGTCATCTGATCAACCTCCCAATATGACGACGGATTCGGCTCCAAAAATAGCTCTACAGCCTAAGCTATACAGAGACTACTCTCCTGAACAGATTGCCGCTTATATGCGCACAACTGGGAACGCGCCGGCTGGGAATGTGCAAACTGGAAACGTGACTTCATCGACTCCAAACTATCACATTGGGCATACCTATGATGAGCTCACATTGGCGCCTCATCCTGGTTACAAGCAATCGCCTCAAGACGAGTTGGTAGACAAGATGAGTGCAATACTCAGGGACCAATTCAGCTTGCAGCCGAAGGAAGGGGTGTCGATCAGATACAGGCGCCCTTACCCTGAGTGGTTTGATCGTGTGGCGTTACCACCAAGATATCGTATGCCGGATTTCACCAAGTTCAGCGGTCAAGACGACGTATCTACCATAGAGCACATCAGCCGCTACCTGACCCAGCTTGGTGAGGCGTCTTATGAGGATGCTCACAAGGTCTGTTTCTTCTCGTTATCCTTGACAGGGCCGGCTTTCAGCTGGTTCACCACTCTGAAGCCCGGGTCAATCCACAATTGTGCAGAACTGGAAAGCAAGTTTCACAGCTATTTCTTCTCTGGCACTGGGGAGAAAACTATTGTTGATTTGACCAGCATGCGCATGAAGAGTAGCGAGACTGGATCGGCTTTCATCAAGCGCTTCAGGGAAATGAAGAACATGTGCTATTCACTGAACCTACCTGACAAGCAGCTCGCTCACTTGGTCATTGGTGGGATGCTTCCACATATTCAGGAAAAGCTGGTAGGCATTGACTTTGACAACATTAGCCAGGTGTTGCAGCGAGTGACGGCCCTGGAGCTCCAAGCTCAGACCTTTCGCAAGGAGGGGAGGTACAAACAGACGGCGTTCGTCTGTAATTCGGACTCGGAAGATAAGGATGAAGATGAAATCGCTGCTGCCGAGTTGAGATGGGGCAAGAAGCCCATGGCTATGCCTAAAAATTGGAGCTCAGAGGACCAGTATGACTTCAATACAAACAAGCTGGACAAATTATTTGATCTGCTAGTCAGTGCTGGGCAGATCACCTTCCCTGCCGATTATGTAAGGCCCTCTCTTGAAGACTTGAAAGGGAAGACTTTCTGCCAGTACCATGGTGTCACCTCACACGACACCAACGGATGCCGTGCATTCAAGACTCAGATACAGAGGGCTATCTCCCGCGGCTGGTTGACGTTTGACAGCCCTGTTAAGGGGAAAATGAAGATTGATAAATTTCCATTCTCCAAGGGCCAGAACATGGTCGAAGTGTCGGCCCCCGCAGGAAAAATGAAAGTTCTGACCTCCAACCAAGCTAGAAGGAATGCGTCAGTTGATCCTGATATGCAGATATCGGCTGAGGAACTGGCGATGATCAAGAAAAGGCGGGAGCAGAACCAGAATCAATATGAAAGGGGAGTCCAGCGGCACCAAGAAGACCAGGCCCACATCCCACGATCTTCTGAACAAATGGCGTCGGGAGAAAGAAAAGACCCACCGGAGACAGCTCGAGGAAGAAAAGTACCGGAAATGGGCTCGCGATGAAGAAGCCCGTTACCAGGAAGAGATGGCTCGCCACCGGGAGCAAAAAGAAGGTCATTGGCATTGTCCATTTTTTAGGCATTGTTGGAATGAAGGTCTGGGATTGCCTACTCTTCGCAACTGTCTGGAGTGCAGTGATCAATACCGAGAGTACAGGCACTCTCAGACCAATCGCCGGTCCATGCATGAGAGGCTCGGACGCCCACACGACATGCAGGATCGGCGCGAAAAAAGGGACCTGCGTGATCGGCTCAACAAGGCAGCAGTTGATCACCAAGAGCCGGTCTGGCAGGAGAATCAATGGTGCCCTGGGAACTTGACTAGGAGTCAGAGGCGCCGTGTGCAACACCTCAGGAATAGGGAGCTCAAAGCAGAAGGCCGCTTGAAGCAGATCTGGCGGGAAAAGCTTCCTCAGGACAAAGGAAAGGCAACAGCCGATGCACAAATGGTGTTTGTGCTTTCGGCTGAATTCAGGGCGTCTCGGGCCAGGAAGACTGAAGTTGTCTCTGATTCTGATGAGTCAGAGTCTGAGCAGGCCACCGCCAGGCTAGTTTTTGCCCAGCAGGCTGTCTTTGACAAGCCGCCCAAGCACCGGCACCTGAAGGCCCTGTATCCTATATCTCAAAGGATATGTCGATGGGATGCCCATGACCAAAATGCTAGTCGATGGTGGTGCCACTGTCAATCTCATGCCTTACACCACCTTCCGCAAGTTGGGCAAGGGCCCTGATGATTTGATCGAGACCGACATGATGCTCAAAGATTTCGGGGGGAACTCTTCAAATACCCGGGGGGCAATCAATGTCGAGCTAACAATTGGGAAGAAGACGCTACTCACCACTTTCTTCGTGATTGACAGCAAGGGTTCTTATAGTCTATTACTTGGGCGTGACTGGATACATGCTAATTGCTGCGTGCCACCAACCATGCACCAATGTGTGATGCAGTGGCATGGTGAAGAAGTTGAGGTGGTCCCAGCCGATGATTCAGTAAGTATAGCCGCAGCAGATGCGGCCTACTGGGAAGCTGGGGATCACGATTGTTTCTCTGGCAAGACATGGGAGGAAGGCTCCATCAAGGTCAGTGATGAGAGTCAACAGCCGGTCAGGGCAATCGGCTCTGAGTCTTTTTATTAATGGATAATCCGATCGATGGCACTGAGGGCAAACTTGGACAGGGCTTTACGTCGGCTGATAAACTTGAAGAAGTGGACATCGGATCTGGTGACAGACCAAGGCCGATGTACATTGCCACCAATCTAGACTCTGAGTTCAGGTAGGAGTTGATTTACTTATTGAAAGAATACAGAGACTGCTTCGCCTGAGAATATTACGAGATGCCTGGTTTGGACAAATCGATTGTCGAACACAGATTGCCTATCAAGCCTGGATTTTGGCCGTTCAAGTAGCCACCACGATGATTCAAATAGGATTCATTACCCGACATTAAGGCCGAAATTGAGAGGATGCTGGAAACCAAGTTCATTCGAGCTTGCCGATACGCCGAGTGGGTGTCGAATATCGTCCCTGTGTACAAGAAAAATGGCAAGTTGCGGGTCTGCATCGATTTCAGAGACCTGAACAGAGCTACCCCGATGGACGGCTACCCAATGCCGATAGCCGATATGTTAGTCGATTCGGCTGCGGGACACCAGGTCATCAGCTTCATGGATGGTAATGCTGGCTACAATCAAATTTTTATGGCCGATGAAGATATTCCTAAGACTGCTTTCAGATGTCCTAGTGCTATCGGTTTGTTTGAGTGGGTTGTAATGACCTTTGGTTTAAAAAATGCCGGTGCGACTTATCAAAGGCTATGAATTATGTTTTTCACAAGTTGATCGGCAAGATTGTAGAAATTTACATTGATGATGTAGTTGTGAAGTCCAAAAGCTACAAGGGGCATTTAGCCAATTTGAAGGCTACACTGGAATGTACTCGGAAGCATGGTTTGAAGATGAATTCTAATAAATGTGCTTTCGGGGTGTCAGCAGGCGAGTTTTTGGGTTTCGTGGTGCATCACAAGGGAATTGAGGTCGGTAGCAAAAGCAGGAAGGCCATCGATCAGCTTGTGCCGCCGACTAACAAGAAGGAGTTGCAGTCCTTACTTGGCAAGATTAATTTCATCAGAAGATTCATTGCCAATCTGTCAGAGAAGGTGCTGCCATTCTCACCATTATTGAAGCTGAAGGATACTCAGAAGTTCAAATGGGGTGACGTACAGCAAAAGGCTTTCGATGAAATCAAGGAATATATGAAGTCTCCACCTGTTCTGGTACCGCCACAGGCGAGTAAACCATTCAAGCTGTATGTGACGGCCGAAGACCATACAATTGGAAGGAAAGGAGAAGGCAGTGTTCTATCTGAGCAGAAGGCTTTTGAATCCCGAGACAAGATACACTCCAACTGAGAAGCTGTGCTTATGCTTATTCTACTCGTGCACCAAGCTAAGGCATTATTTGCTATCGGCTGAATGTGTGGTAGTTTCCAAGGCCCATGTGATCAAGCATATGTTATCAATGCCTATCCTGAATAGACGGATCGGGAAATGGATCTTGGCTCTCTCTGAGTTTGACCTAAGGTTTGAATCGGCTAAGGCAGTCAAAGGTCAGGCAATAGCCGATTTCATCACCCAGCATCATGAGGGCCCCATCAGTATAGTTGATGTGGCGCCATGGACTATGTTCTTTGATGGATCATCTTGCAAGCAAGGCAGAGGTGCTGGGGTTATATTAATATCACCTCGAGGTATACGGTTTAAGTATGCTTTCCAGATCGGGCCGACAGTGACAAACAACCAGGCTGAATATGAGGCGATTTGGAAGGGATTTCAGCTTCTGCATGAAGCAAAGGCTGACGTAGTTGAGGTTTTTGGAGATTCACAACTAGTCATCAACCAATTGCTTGGCCTATTTGAATGCAAAGACGACATACTCAGAGGCTATTATGATCAATGCCAAGCTTTGATCAGAGGGTTCTTAACAGTTTCACTGTATCATATTCCCAGAGCTCAGAATCAAGAAGCGAATCGGCTAGCACAGAGTGCTTCGGGTTACAGACCGATGCAGGAAATCCTTAGCACCGAGCAATCAGCTGATGACTGGCGGGGCGAGATAGCAAGATACCTTGCAAATCCTTCACAGAAAGTTAGTAGAAAATTGAGGTACAAAGCTATCAAGTATGTGCTGTTTGACGGTCAGTTGTATTATAAGACTATCGAGGGGGTGCTGTTAAGATGCCTCGGGGCAGAAGAGTCGATGAAACTGATGAGTGAAGTTCATAAAGGAGTCTGTGGTGCTCACCAATCGGCTCATAAGATGAGATGGATTATCAGAAGGACTGGTTATTATTGGCCAACTATGCTCGAAGATTGTTTCAAGTATTACAAGGGTTGCCAAGAATGTCAGAGGTTTGGGAATGTGCAGAAATCTCCTGCCTCAGCTATGAATCCTATCATCAAGCCATGGCCGTTCAGAGGTTGGGGAATCGATCTGATCGGCCAAGTCTATCCACCGTCCAGTAAAGGTCACAGGTGGATTTTAGTTGCAATAGACTACTTTACTAAGTGGGTAGACGCTGTTCCTTTGAAGAACGCCACATCTGGAGATATAATCGAATTCATAAAGGAACATATTATTTACAGATTTGGTATACCACAAACTATCACGACAGATCAGGGGACGATGTTCACTTCAGACGAGTTTTTGACCTTTGTTGACAACATGGGCATTAAAGTTTATAATTCATCACCCTATTATGCCCAAGCCAATGGTCAGGCTGAGGCGTCAAATCAAATTTTAATCAAAATTATTAAGAAGAAGATTGAGCAGACTCCTAGAAGGTGGTACTTGATGCTGAGTGAAGCTCTGTGGGCATACCAGATGGCTCAGCACGGATCAACTAAGGCTACACCGTATGAGTTGGTCTATGGACACGCTGCTGTTCTTCCTTGGGAAATTCAGTCCGAGACGCGGCGTGTCAAGTTACAGAATGAGCTTAAAGCCGGTGAGTACAAGGATATCATGATGGACAGTCATGAAGATCTACATTGCCATCGGCTCAAGGCCCTGGAATGCATCGAAGCTAATAAGATACGGGTGGCCAAATATTACAACGCTAAAGTAAGAGGAAAGAGCTTTGCTGAATCGGAGTTGGTATGGAAGACTATCCTGCCTATCGAAACTAAAGATAGCCGATTCGGCAAGTGGTCGTCAAATTGGGAAGGCCCGTATCGTGTTGTCGAATGTGCACCCGGCAATGCCTATATACTCGAAGATATGGAAGGAAGGAAATTTGCCAGGGCAATCAACGGAAAGTATCTGAAGAAGTACTATCCTAGTGTCCCAATTGGGGGATGATAGCCGATCGATGCAAGATCTGGCTCATACAGCCGATTCTTTGTGGAGGATCGCCTTCAGAACAAAAATGAGGGTCTGTAACAGCTGATTTCGTTCTAACAGATCGCCTTTAGCACAAAATGAGACACTCACGATGGAGTGTAACAGCCGATGTGATTGCATCGCCTTTAGTCTAAAAAAAGAGATGGAAGATATATATGTATCCGGACACATATGGAAATTAGATTGATGCTTTTTGAAGAAAGTTTTATTCCTGATTGTGCTTACAGGAGCCCTATTACATTCTAATCATGCGTGGCTCTATCTATGATGTCCTGGGCATAAGTGAAAGCCACGACCTCGTCGGCGTGAGGGAAGAAGTTTGCCAGTTGGGCGCTGGCCTCCTCCATATCCTGGTCCTCCGGGAACCCGGGCTCGACGGCCTCCAGAGCAATGCCGGAGCGGAGTCGCGCGGCTGTAAGAGCCCCGGTTGTCACAGAACCGACCAATTTATACGTGCACAAGTACAATGATCGCATTTTTAATTGCAATCCAGTCACACTTGAGCCAATATAAACCCGGTAGTTCAGAAATCTCGAAGGATTTCAAACATTTCATACCCCAAGGATCATTCATTCAGCAATACCCGATCAGACGACACATAAGTTCGCAACCGAATTTAAACATCAGAGTACAACATAGTCTTTTACACGAATAAAGTAGTAGCGGACGTCAACATAGTTTTACACCACAGAGTTCAAATACGAGTACCATCAAATGACCCTGTCACAGCATTCTTACAACATCTAAGGATAGATAATGACCCTGCCCTCGGGTCTAGTCTTCTTCGCCCGCAGGGGTGAAGCAATTCCTGCAATACGCGTAGTAGACTTGTTAACACCGAATTTTGGGTTGGTAGCCGATAGCCGATACCAAAGGAAGATAGCCGATTTCGGAAGCAGACTCCGTCCAACAGAAGGAAGGAGAATAGCCGATTGAACGGTGAATCGGTTATCGGGCGAAGGTGACAGAAGGCGTGCAGCGTCGGCATATGGTGACGTCATCCAGAGTCCGCACCGCCAAGATGCGATCACGATCGGAGTCTGTTATGAAAGGGAAGTTAGGACTCCAAGTTACCTTAGATATAGGATAGTTTGTTGATTTCCTTATCTATTAATGAGTTGTAATTCGACTAGGACTCTAGCTACGCTCAGGGTATAAATATAAGCCCCCAGCCATTGTAAAATACAACAACATCAATACAACACAACTTTCGGCTCCAGCCAAACAAACCCTAGAGTCTGTCGAGTCCGGTGAGTTACTTCATCCAGGCTGGGAGTCATCCGGTGGACGCAGGCTTGCTTGTAAGTATCGTCAACCCCCTGTTAAACTATGTCTTTTTAGCGTCATCCGGTGGACGTGGAAGCATGGCGGACCATGGTCCTTGTTAAGCTCTGTTTCTTTGGCGTCATCCGGTGGACGTGGGAAGCACAGTGAGTCAAGGATGATTCACGCTGGTTTACCCGATCAATCTGTGTTAACCGTCATCCGGTGGACGAGATGCAGATTAGGACGGTTTTCACGCGCGGATTAGTTATCGATTCGTGTTTGTTTGCTTGATTAATCTATTAGTTAACGTCATCCGGTGGACAGGCTATAGATTAAGATAGTTTGCATGCATGGATTAGTTATCGGCTCTAGTTAAATTTGGCAGTTTAGCTAGATTCATTAAGTTACCGATGTTGCCTATGTTCATTGTTTATTATTTAAAGCAATCATCAATTTGCCCGTCTTGATCCATATGCGTCGGCTTATATCTGATAGATCTATATGTTCAACGAATTATGTTTGCCATTCGTTTTATATTGATAAGATAGAATGCTTTGCACCAGCCGGTTGTATTTTGGATCTAGATTAGATACGGGTCGCACTCAAGTAATAAAGTAAACATGGTCTAAATTCAAAGGTTAACGGATTTAAGTTGCAACTTCATCATGACTGCCTCGATCCGCTCGATCTCCACTGTTGCAAGATTGTGATTTAGATCTATTAGCCGGAGAGTTGAAACATTGTCTACTTTATAGGCTTGTATGTTGCCCGTATACACTAAATCGGCTGAAATAGCCGATTTCATCTTGTTTTACATTGAGATATCTTATGATCATGTTATCTTGCTGTGACTACATCTTTTATAGCATATTTCCGTCTAATGCAAGTATATGTCATTGAATTCATGTCTGAATCGGTTAACTTGAGTTATAATGCATGTTTGGCTACAATCGGTTCATAACATGGCGGAATCGGCTTTCTAGTCGATCTCCCATTACATCGGCTCTTCGAGCCATACAGTTGGAACTATCTGGACATACCGGTTAGTTCTGCCCTGTGATTACTGATTACTATCTTTTTCCTTGTCAATTGTAGGTCAAATTGACTGGCACGCTTGGGTGTTACTGACACTCTCAGACCGGGTCCGAAGCTTGCTGGATCTGCGAGAGCTTCACTGCCTCAAGGGTCGTTTCCGACTTCGCTGGTGTGTTGGGCTTAGGAAACCACTTTTTGCGCCAACAAGACTACACCATCTGCAACAATGGGAATAAAACCCTGAGTACTCAATTGTACTCAGCTAGACTTACCCGACAGGGAGTAAATAAAAAGACTCTCAAGGATATGCAAGGCTTATTTGGTGGAGCTCAGAGGGTAGCATCATTTTTTTGCATCAAAAGCATTACTACAGTAGATCCTCAACTTATTCATTTTAATTGTGATAAGCTTCGATTTCAGTTAAGCTATTTACTAAGATTAGCCACTATGCTAAGCATTCACTGAATATTATAGCAATCAATAAAACCATATGATTTCCGATATCCATAGATATCAACCTCACCTCACCATAATCATTATGTTCAAGTTATTAGCGTCTACCTCACCAGAAGATCAGTTTAGTTTCTCACTAACCAGGAGAGATGGCGATTCGAATCGATTGTACCAGCTGGAAAATATGCCAATCACAAACCCTGTCAGCCGAGCCACTGGCTTCTTGGGCCACCTTTAAATCTTTCTGAGACACAATATGTCGCGAGTTTGGTGGGGACCATATTCTCAGAGACCAACCCACTTCCAGGATGCATCAGGTCCCTGACCTGCCCTTGGTAAGATGGTGTCTCCGCACATACTTCCTACCTCCAGAATATGTCTGCCTAGTCGCACCAAGGCTCGGCTCAGAAAGAAATACTCGGCTTCGCGGTCAGAACGACTTATCTGGCCAGCTATGTGATGACATTGTAACAGAACCGACCAATTTATACGAGCACAAGTACAGCGACAGCTGTTTTCCCAGCTATCGAGCCACACTTGAGCCAATATAAACCCGGTAGTCCGTGAAATCTCGAAGGATTTCAAACTTTTACACAGTACATACCCCAAGGATCGCAGAAACTCAGCAGTACACATACACATGATACATAGATTCGCACATATTTCAAATACATCAGAGTACAAGATACACTTTTACATAAAAGTTCAATAGCGGAAACGAAATCAATTTACATAAGCTTAATTTCATAATACAGTGCCAAGTATCGACCAGTCACAGCAACAAAGGTAAGATAGATAACATGACCTTGCCCAAGGTCTAGTCTTCCTCTCCCGAAGGATAGAAGTAACTCTTTAGTCAACCACGCATTCCTCCTGCAACATTGGGAATAAAACCCTGAGTACTCAATTGTACTCAGCTAGACTTACCCGACAGGAAGTAAATAAAAAGACTCTCAAGGATATGCAGGGCTTATTTGGTGGAGCTCAGAGGATAGCAACATTTTTGCACAAAAAGCATTACTACAATAGTTCCTCAACTTATCAATTTTAGATATTGTTCAGCTTCGATTTCAGTTAAGCTATTAAGCTAAGGTTTGCTGCTATACTAAACAATCACTTGATATTATAGCAATCAATAAAACCATATGATTTCCGATATCCACAGATATCAACCTCATCTCACCATAATCATTATGTTCAAGTTGTTAACCTCTACCTCACCAGAAGATCAGTTCAGTTTCTCACTAACCAGGAGAGATGGCGATTCGAATCGATTGTACCAGCTGGCAAATATGCCAATCACAAACCCTGTCAGCCGAGCCACTGGCTTCTTGGGCCACCGTTAAATCCTTCTGAGACACAATATGTCGCGGGCTTGGCGGGGACCATATTCTCAGAGACCAACCCACTTCCAGGATGCATCAGGTCCCTGACCTGCCCTTGGTAAGATGGTGTCTCCGCACATCCTTCCTACCTCCAGAATATGTCTGCCTAGTCGCACCAATTCCCGGCTCAGAAAGAAATACTCGGCTTCGCGGTCAGAACGACTTATCTGGCCAGCTATGTGACGACGTCCTTCAATCTCAACTGATGTCTGGTGGCCTCAGTCCTAGTCGGCCGCAAGCAGCACCGAAGTCAACATGACCCATGTCATGCAGCTCCCCGCTACCTAGCCTTGATTCTCTCATTATTTCATTGTGGCATGGTGACACATATAGCCAACCATGTGGATCTCGTCAGTCACCACCTACACTCGCGGATGACAGGAAATCACCCGACTTTCTCGCGGATGACAGGAAATCACCCGACTTCTACCGGTCTAAGCAGGGCTAAGCATAAGATCGGTCACCTGTCTAGTAATAGTATCAGGTTCACATATATAGTAGACAAGGTAGATATGCAGTAACGGTTTCAAACCAACTCCTATACTTAAATGCACAAACATACGATTTAATAAAGACCGGTGCATTTATAAAAAGAGATAGGTGGAGGCTTAGGGATGCTCCGGGGCTTGCCTGGGGTTCAACACTAAGTCAGTGTTTGTTAGATGACACTCGCTCGACGAGCATTTCCCATTCAAGCACTCGATTAGTCCTTCCATCTTCGTGATTAGTCCACCACACCGTCTTGTGGTTAGTTCCATCATCATGTCCTTCACTCCACGTGTTCATCTATCGTACCTAAATGAGATGCACAATGCACATGTATGAATAAAAGGAAGTAATACAAGGCATGTTAATCTACCATTACTGAACCATGAGCTAACAATGCCACCAAGCAAGGCAACATGAAAGCAATCATAATCTCACATATGCAGTTTATGGGCAGCAGGACAGCAAGTATAAGATTTAACCATAACCCAAGCTATACACATCCAACCAAGGTGATCTAAGCCTTTCTGGAAAGCTATTGAAATTATCTACAGCTTTGGTATTTTCCTCATCAGATGATTTAATTCATATAAAGGTCAAACAACACAAAGAAGGCAGCTCTGTCCAGATTTGGACAGATTCTGTCCTCACGCTTCAAACAATCAAAACTACGGATCTAGACCATCAAAAGGGATGATCCTAGACAATTTGGAAAGACAAAGAAATATACTATAACTTATTTATTATCACCAAGAGGTGATTCAAAGGATAACTCAGTCAAATAATACAATCAATCAGATCTAGACAGAAAATTGGCAAAACCTGACAGCAGACTTCCAAAAGCCATAACTCCTAAAATATTAGGCCTATGACCAAGAAATTTTAGGACAAGCTAGATATAGAAGTTGGCTACAACTTTTGTATAGAAAATATTTACATGCAACATCATCTTGATGGGGAAAACATCCCAACAACAGAGACTACACCTGCAGCCATTTCAGCACCTAAGCAAAACTTACTTTTCCCTTATTTATCACCTAAGCACACATAGGAATGAGCTATTTAGATAGCTCCAAACATGGTTACATGGTCATACAAGACTCATCTCAGACCAAAGCATATTAAGGAATCACAATAAACATATATGCATTCATTTGTCTTTCATTATTCACCCATTATTACATAAAAACCCATTATTTTATTATTTAAGTTATATGGTAAACATCTCAAATAAGTCCCAAACTTTTATGAGAGCTAGGTGATTACAATTCATGACCAAGGTTCAAATCTTACATGCTCAGGTTCCATAATTTAATTATTACAAAATAAACAAATTTATAATGCAACAATTCATTGGAGAGTAAGATAAATGTGAAACTCAACATTTTATTCAAACACATGACCATATTATTGTTTCTCAGGCTAACACAATATCATAAAAAGGTAGTGGAACACCACTTTCCATTTTTACCACAATATATTATTTATAAAGCATTTAAATCTACTTAATGGGAATCAAACAAGATAAATCAAAAACTCAGTCATACATGCACCATAAATCATGAAATTTTAACCATGCATTACACATCATACAGAGAGTCTACAATGAAATTTTTATGCCATTTGGAGCAATATAACTTCAGATACAAAAATAACAAGCAATTCAACCATTTATTTCCTATTTAAAAAGATTAATGTGAAACACCAATAAAACAGTAAACAACATATATGTTTTATATTTTTATGAGCTAGTGCATGTCATTAGAAGCCTAACAAAATTAGAATCATGATTTTTGGACATATATTTCTCAAAATATGGCCAAAAGCAAGTTAATATATTTCTTAAACCACTTTTCCTAATCAATTTCTACAGCACATAAATGTAAACAACATAGCATATTTTATGGATCTAACATGCAGAATACTTTACCACAAATCCAACAAAACAAGTTTCACAATTTTTGGAACAACCAATCAAGAGATATGGATTTTCAAAGATAATGCCAGATCTGGAATTTTTGTATGCCATTTGAACTCTGGTGGGGCCCGCTTGTCATAGGCACAGCACTCTTCTTCTTCCTTCGCTGATCGAACAGAGCAGAGAGGAGCTCGGGCAGAGCAGCTCGGGGAGGAGATGGCCGGCTCGGCCAGGGCTCGCCGGAGAGCGGCCGGCGGCGGCGAAGTGGGGCCAGAGCTAGCCCAGGAGCCAGCGCACCCGCCGGTGGTCCCAGCTCGCGCTGCGACGACCCAATGCCACCTGGCCACGAGCGCCGGCGGGCGGGTGCGGCAGGACACGGCGGCGAGGTGCACCGGTGGCCTCCCGGCTAGAAGGAAAACGGCGCCGGGGAGGGGGAGCAGAGTGCCGAGGACCTCGAGGCAAGCTCGGCCCGCGACGAGAAGGCAGTGGTGAAGGCGACGCGGAGCTCGACGCGGCCAACAATGGCGGCAGTGCTCTGCGCTTTCGTGCGGCGCCTCAGAGAGAGGAAGCGAGGAAGAAGGAGAGCGGGAGTGAGAGAGGATTGAGTGAGGCACTCTGGTGCTCGCCTTTTGGAGCTGGAGTGCGGAAGGGGGAGAGGTGGTGGTGGCCGGCAATGGAGCAGCGAGCTCCAGAGCTCAGTTGCCGCGTGTCCTTCATTGGGGCAAATCGACGAGCAGGTGGCGGGTTTATTTCTGCCGCGCTTTGGATACGATTTTGGGCATTTTCTCGATATATTCTGATCCGATGCCTTAAAGAAAAGTTGTTCACCTCAGCACGCTCTACAAAAGTGGTGAAGGGTGCTCAGCCATTTGACAACTGGATTAATAGATAATTAAACTTGAAGTGGCTGCTGTCAACAGGTTAATTACGATCAAAGATCGAGTGGCAACTCTTGTCAAACGAAGTCGGATTGACCTCAAATTTGAATATGTTGTGCTCCAAAGAGTTTGTGACAACTTTTATATTTGGTCCAACTCAAGTTGCTTAACGAAATTTGGAGAACATGGAAAGGTCATGAAATCAACACCATTTTGAGACTTTGAATTTAATCAAGTCCTGTAATCAGATTTTTCTTCTGTCTTGTGTCCACTTTTTGGGGCACTTAGAGATGGAATCATGACTTGGTCCAAAAATAACATTTGTTCTACTCCAAAATATCTGTAACTTTTATTTTGGGTCAAACTTCATATCTTGCTCCAAAATAATATTTCCACTTTGGTCAAACTAATGTAATTAGAGAGCTCAGAGTAGATGTTTAGGCCAATAAAGGTATTTTCTTGGCATTTGCTCAACATGAGTCCTTCATGAATTTTGTTGTAGAGTTCAAATAGAGTTGTTTGGTAAAGGTTGCAAGGTTTGGTTGGCTTTGCATGCTCATCTTCACTTAATCCAATAATCCAATTAAGTGAATAACTTGTCATTCCATGTGAATTCTCAATTCGGATCTTTATGAACCATTTCCAATGATCATGGTAGATGATATGAATATGAAATAGCGATTAGGATCATTGATTGAAATAACTTGATTAGGTCCACACTCGCCGGTTAGCTCGTGACCAACACCTGGGGTGTTACAGCCTTCCCCCCTTAAAAGAATCTCGTCCCGAGATTCAGAACGTAAGAGCTTTCAAGGGCAGAAAAGAATGTAATCCCATTCAAGGTGGTGCTAGTACAGGCTAAGGCTACGTAAAAATTCCATAACACTAGTAGGCAGGAGTTATCACCTCATGGCCCACAATAAAGTGCGGACGATAAAGGTTGGTTCAGTTGTTAGTCCGAGAGATCATGTACTCCCATTTACTTGGATGCAAATGCAAGAGAGATCATTATGGATAGGTCAACTTTCCAATCATTCAAGAATTCTTAGAAGTTAACTCTTGGTTGAAGAATTTTCTTCATTGACTTCTATGAAGCATTGTTACCTTGGGATGAATTCAAGATAACACTGCAAATTAATTTGGGAGGATTTCAAGACAACTCATCCCAATTAGCACTTTCAACATGCAGGGTGTGAATTGGAGCGTCAAAGAGTAGTTTTCAAAACATCTTATTCTCTAGTGGATATGGCATACACCACTATTTTCATAAGGGATGAGATCATGGACGAGGCAGATATTTGCTAAGCTGAGAAAACTGATTGACAACATGCAAGGTTTCTGTTGGTGGTAGACACAATTTACTGAGATGCAGACTGATGGAAAGCTACATAATGTTCCATGTGTACAGTTCTCTTTCTGATGGCAACACTGTATTATTTGAGTTTGTTGAGTGAACGATGAATGCGATAGCTGACTCTGTCGGCTCAGTGCTTTTGATGTCCATCAATAAGGGAACCCTCGTGTCTATGTAGCAACAGTCGTTTTGGGTAGAGCCTGAGGTAACCTCTTTATAACTGTTGTTGTAAGAAAAACAATGATAGCAGTCGCCATTTCTAACAAGATCCTTGAAAATAAAACACATTTGCTCTCAATATGTATTTCAAGATTTGATCAATTCTTCCTGATTGGCCTGAGGTATGCTATGCTGAAGATAGGACGAACTCTGGATTAGTTTCATTATGTACACAAAGTTTTCTGTCACTCCGTGATAAAAGGCACAGAGGACATCAAGTGACAAGTGTAGGCATACAGATGCATATGGTTACACTCCATTCTCTTCCAAGGCACAAGATTCTGGCAGGCATTTACTCGAGTAAGGTGATTCTTGTAAATGCTTCCAAAATGAGCTGAAAACTAGTTCATGATCCGAGACAATGGTTTGGGGTACACCGTGCAGTAGCAAAAGTTTGTGCAATATGCAACTTGGCATACACATTTGCACGATGGGTAGTCTAGACAGACATGAATTGTGCAGGTTGATGAGACAGATCACAATTTCCTACATGGAATCAAAAACTTTTTTTTTTTTACATGAGGAAAACCGATGAGCAATCCCAAACTTATGTATTCTCATTTGCAGCCGAGAATAAACAAGATTGAAGCGGATTGGCAGGTTTAATGAGGTTGGTTGTGTAGAGTGTTTACTCACAAAGTTTTGAGAAGCAGTCCTCTACCAACAACTTGAGTATAACTTTTCTTTGTGATCTGGTTGTAGGTCAACAAAACCAACTTGTTGAACTACTTTTGACAATGGGTAAGCCTTCTTATTTTGCATCAGCAATCCAAGATCAGAGGGTTTCCAAATAGAAATCTGAAATATGTTGTTTGACATAATTCAACTTATCTTCACTTCACACTTCCATGAGTTGAGTGGGTAGAACTCCTTGACCGATCAAGAATAAGGAACTGATTTTTTTTTATGTCGTTTTTGTTGTCCATACCATAGAGTATCAAACAGGGCACCTGATTGCACCAAGATGTACTATGGTATTTACTTCATCTGTTGGGGTGTCTTTTGTAGCTCTTCACTAGGCTGAAACCATAGTTTGCACTATCTGAGTGATTGACAAAGATGGAATTGGCTTCATTATAGCAAGGCCTCGGAAGTAAGGGTGCCACAAACAGTACCAATTAGCTTATAGGTTTTCTGGTATAGCATTGTTCTATGAGATATGGCCTTCAAAAACATGGTCAAACACTTATTTATACCCCTAGAACACACTTGTTAGCATGAAACAACACTTCTTGATAGTGATCTATTTGGCTATTTCATGCATCCATTTCTTTATGTCAAACAGACTAATCCAATTGGGCAATACATTGCTCACATGAGAGAGCGAATGAACAAACTTCTGCATTTCATCAGCAGAGGCAATCATCTCATGGGGCAGAAACTAATAACGGCCGGTCTTGTTCCTTCTTGATACAAGAACCAAATACACTTCATTGCTTAGCTGCAGACTATTCTTCACACTGGGGTAACTAGTTAGTTGTCCCTAAAAAGGCTCTACATCTTCAGCTTCTGTAGCAAATGGTTGCAGATGATATACATGCACAAGGTCACCATCACGGTCAGCAGACATGAAGCAACACATGAGAAGATTTATTTTGACTGTATGATCTTCATGCAAATAGGTATTGAACTTGGATAGAAGCTAGTGGACTTGCAAATAACCTATTAGAAAACATATCACATCCTGCTAACTATTGCCTGACTGATACTTTGCAGATAACTTTAAAGTTCGTGTGCTCTTTTGATCCCACAATAATGGCAGGTGCTTGTTGATATGCCCTAGTAGATCATGTCAGATTCTTTGTTTACCACATCTTGTAGTATGTCAATGTTGATGTCAGTGACTTGCCCTTCAAAGATCATTCTCTTTGTGACTTCTGAAGGAAGCTATATACTTGACAAACATCTGTACCTTCTGATAGAACATTGAAGGATCGAGTCGGTAAAGACTTTGCAAGATAGATCAATAAACATAGGGATAGATCAATTTGAATTAGAGACACCTTCAAAGATAGATTTAGGAAAATCCATGGAAGACAACACATTGGTATTACTTCATAATGGATTACGATTAAAGGCCGTGATACCAATGGTGCCGAGAAGCACTACTTTATTGGGCGTCCCCACAAAGAGGTTCTCGGTTTCGTCACGGCACCATCAGTCAATAATCATAACACCACTATCAAACATGACCAACGAGAAATCTTAAGAAACATAGATAGATTGGGAGATACGAGATATTACGCATCGGTGTAGTTCTGCAATGTATCATGACCAGAGACCTTGATATTCGCACGTGCCGAGCAACACAGCCTAGTGGTTGCGATCCACAGGATGTCCTCGGTTTCGTCGCAGCATCATTGATCACGGATCATAACAACATAAATGAACATACAACCAATGAGAAAATCGTGCGTGGCAAGGATAGATTTGTGCAAGGATGACATTTCACAAAGGGAAGGTAAGCTACTACAATCAATCATAGGGTTAATAGACAACAAGAGCATGATTTGGCAATGAAAACATGAGTTAGAAGACAGATTAGTTGCCAAAATAGCAGTACATGAGGCTTTGCTTCAGTCCCACGTGGTTTCCATGTGTCTAGTATGGAGATTACCCGACCCATGATTTACGAGAGATTAGATAGAAGGAGGGAAAATCATGAGACAAAGATTGACAAGCATCTTGAGAAGAAGATAACCATAGACAACCAGATGTCTCATGAACCAACTATATACAACAATCATAGGTTGAGTTGACAATCATCATGATTCATACAGAAAGAATACAAGGAAAATGGGGAAGAAGAGATTTAACTCACACAAGATGGTTTCCTTCAAGTGAGTAACAAGGAGAGGGTCTAGATAGAAACATGGCATAAGAGAATTATAGGTTAGCTACCAAGAATAACTAACATGATATTCTATAATTCCACATGCATCTCGCATCTATCAAGAAACCTTCAGACCATCCAATGGCGCGAGCTTGTGTACCATTAATTAGTACTAGGAGACTCTTAATGATCAACATCGCTAGGCCTTTAGAGAGATTGGGAAAACAACTTGATCATGGGACAGATTCAATGCATGATTTATGAGATTGGATTTACCAAAATCATAACATGATCCATAATGAAAAGATTACAAGGAAACTTCTGGGTAAGCTGAGAAGAGGTTCAAATCAAGGATTTGTGCAAAGACTCCAATGAACATGACGTAGGCAAGCTTTGTTGACTGAAATCTGAACATTCTCTAGATGTGGAGATGTCTGCTGGAAACAAGGAACAGATTGGATAAAATCATCTGTAGATGTGATTGGTTGGGCATAACCTGATTTCCAAAGAAAAGATAACAAAATCTAATTTAAGGATGATCAAGCAATTATCATGGTATCTAGAAAGAGTAGAGGAGACACTCCAGATAGGATTTGGATAAGGCTTTAGATGAAAGAAAATGCAGGCATGGTTTCATAGATCTTGAACAAGAACATATGACAACCATAGGCTAGCATTAAGAGAAAACTCAGGTGGGTCTATTGTGCCAAATGAAAAGCCTACAGGCAGAATTGGTTTAGCTTCTGACAAGATTTATGGTTGAGAAATACTTATAGAGGCTACTTAAAGGTTTAGCAACTCTTATGATTTCAAAACAAGCAAGGAAGAGAGGCAACACAAGTTGTAAACTTAATAAGGCTATTCAGATAACGTAGAACAAGGGTGAGAAGAAGTATACTTATGCAACAAGCAACAATCACATGATGCAACAATCATGATGCATGCTCGTCCTATTCGTTCTCACTTAGTTGCCTATATAACATGGCAAATACGTTCTAAGTCGGTGGCATAACCTACGTACTCTCTCGGTATATAGCTAGTCGTTAACTACCATATACGCATTCGAGGTTAGTGTACCTGCAGAAGATTCATTTCAGCCCAACCCCACATGTATGCATGGCAATAAGAAGCACTTTTTGCCGAAAATGCTCCCATGAGCACTTGCGACCCCAAGAAAGTAATTACTCCATCATACTTCCATAAGTACACATATGAATCACATGTACTCACTTCAGTAACCATAAACACTCACCATAGATCGACGGTTGTTCGATCGTACACTCACATCTCACCTTACCTCATCTGAAGTGGCCGGTATAAATCGTCAACCCAAGAAGCAATAAGAAGCCGCAATGTCACATATATCCGCGCAATAAAACCAAATGAACCGCAAATGGAAACATGATGCAATTCCCCAGTTAGTACTTACATAAGCCACCTGATAATCCTAATATGGGCTATAAGACTTGGTCCTTGGCACACTTAGTTTGTTCAAACCATTTGTTTAAAACACCTATATATAGCTATAAGTTGGTAATTAGTTTTGCAAACTCAAAACTTTTTATTTTTAAATACTCATGTGACGGTACATGCTGAATTTTTGCTCTGGTACCAACTGTAACAGAACCGACCAATTTATACGAGCACAAGTACAGCGACAGCTGTTTTCCCAGCTATCGAGCCACACTTGAGCCAATATAAACCCGGTAGTCCGTGAAATCTCGAAGGATTTCAAACTTTTACACAGTACATACCCCAAGGATCGCAGAAACTCAGCAGTACACATACACATGATACATAGATTCGCACATATTTCAAATACATCAGAGTACAAGATACACTTTTACATAAAAGTTCAATAGCGGAAACGAAATCAATTTACATAAGCTTAATTTCATAATACAGTGCCAAGTATCGACCAGTCACAGCAACAAAGGTAAGATAGATAACATGACCTTGCCCAAGGTCTAGTCTTCCTCTCCCGAAGGATAGAAGTAACTCTTTAGTCAACCACGCATTCCTCCTGCAACATTGGGAATAAAACCCTGAGTACTCAATTGTACTCAGCTAGACTTACCCGACAGGAAGTAAATAAAAAGACTCTCAAGGATATGCAGGGCTTATTTGGTGGAGCTCAGAGGATAGCAACATTTTTGCACAAAAAGCATTACTACAATAGTTCCTCAACTTATCAATTTTAGATATTGTTCAGCTTCGATTTCAGTTAAGCTATTAAGCTAAGGTTTGCTGCTATACTAAACAATCACTTGATATTATAGCAATCAATAAAACCATATGATTTCCGATATCCACAGATATCAACCTCATCTCACCATAATCATTATGTTCAAGTTGTTAACCTCTACCTCACCAGAAGATCAGTTCAGTTTCTCACTAACCAGGAGAGATGGCGATTCGAATCGATTGTACCAGCTGGCAAATATGCCAATCACAAACCCTGTCAGCCGAGCCACTGGCTTCTTGGGCCACCGTTAAATCCTTCTGAGACACAATATGTCGCGGGCTTGGCGGGGACCATATTCTCAGAGACCAACCCACTTCCAGGATGCATCAGGTCCCTGACCTGCCCTTGGTAAGATGGTGTCTCCGCACATCCTTCCTACCTCCAGAATATGTCTGCCTAGTCGCACCAATTCCCGGCTCAGAAAGAAATACTCGGCTTCGCGGTCAGAACGACTTATCTGGCCAGCTATGTGACGACGTCCTTCAATCTCAACTGATGTCTGGTGGCCTCAGTCCTAGTCGGCCGCAAGCAGCACCGAAGTCAACATGACCCATGTCATGCAGCTCCCCGCTACCTAGCCTTGATTCTCTCATTATTTCATTGTGGCATGGTGACACATATAGCCAACCATGTGGATCTCGTCAGTCACCACCTACACTCGCGGATGACAGGAAATCACCCGACTTTCTCGCGGATGACAGGAAATCACCCGACTTCTACCGGTCTAAGCAGGGCTAAGCATAAGATCGGTCACCTGTCTAGTAATAGTATCAGGTTCACATATATAGTAGACAAGGTAGATATGCAGTAACGGTTTCAAACCAACTCCTATACTTAAATGCACAAACATACGATTTAATAAAGACCGGTGCATTTATAAAAAGAGATAGGTGGAGGCTTAGGGATGCTCCGGGGCTTGCCTGGGGTTCAACACTAAGTCAGTGTTTGTTAGATGACACTCGCTCGACGAGCATTTCCCATTCAAGCACTCGATTAGTCCTTCCATCTTCGTGATTAGTCCACCACACCGTCTTGTGGTTAGTTCCATCATCATGTCCTTCACTCCACGTGTTCATCTATCGTACCTAAATGAGATGCACAATGCACATGTATGAATAAAAGGAAGTAATACAAGGCATGTTAATCTACCATTACTGAACCATGAGCTAACAATGCCACCAAGCAAGGCAACATGAAAGCAATCATAATCTCACATATGCAGTTTATGGGCAGCAGGACAGCAAGTATAAGATTTAACCATAACCCAAGCTATACACATCCAACCAAGGTGATCTAAGCCTTTCTGGAAAGCTATTGAAATTATCTACAGCTTTGGTATTTTCCTCATCAGATGATTTAATTCATATAAAGGTCAAACAACACAAAGAAGGCAGCTCTGTCCAGATTTGGACAGATTCTGTCCTCACGCTTCAAACAATCAAAACTACGGATCTAGACCATCAAAAGGGATGATCCTAGACAATTTGGAAAGACAAAGAAATATACTATAACTTATTTATTATCACCAAGAGGTGATTCAAAGGATAACTCAGTCAAATAATACAATCAATCAGATCTAGACAGAAAATTGGCAAAACCTGACAGCAGACTTCCAAAAGCCATAACTCCTAAAATATTAGGCCTATGACCAAGAAATTTTAGGACAAGCTAGATATAGAAGTTGGCTACAACTTTTGTATAGAAAATATTTACATGCAACATCATCTTGATGGGGAAAACATCCCAACAACAGAGACTACACCTGCAGCCATTTCAGCACCTAAGCAAAACTTACTTTTCCCTTATTTATCACCTAAGCACACATAGGAATGAGCTATTTAGATAGCTCCAAACATGGTTACATGGTCATACAAGACTCATCTCAGACCAAAGCATATTAAGGAATCACAATAAACATATATGCATTCATTTGTCTTTCATTATTCACCCATTATTACATAAAAACCCATTATTTTATTATTTAAGTTATATGGTAAACATCTCAAATAAGTCCCAAACTTTTATGAGAGCTAGGTGATTACAATTCATGACCAAGGTTCAAATCTTACATGCTCAGGTTCCATAATTTAATTATTACAAAATAAACAAATTTATAATGCAACAATTCATTGGAGAGTAAGATAAATGTGAAACTCAACATTTTATTCAAACACATGACCATATTATTGTTTCTCAGGCTAACACAATATCATAAAAAGGTAGTGGAACACCACTTTCCATTTTTACCACAATATATTATTTATAAAGCATTTAAATCTACTTAATGGGAATCAAACAAGATAAATCAAAAACTCAGTCATACATGCACCATAAATCATGAAATTTTAACCATGCATTACACATCATACAGAGAGTCTACAATGAAATTTTTATGCCATTTGGAGCAATATAACTTCAGATACAAAAATAACAAGCAATTCAACCATTTATTTCCTATTTAAAAAGATTAATGTGAAACACCAATAAAACAGTAAACAACATATATGTTTTATATTTTTATGAGCTAGTGCATGTCATTAGAAGCCTAACAAAATTAGAATCATGATTTTTGGACATATATTTCTCAAAATATGGCCAAAAGCAAGTTAATATATTTCTTAAACCACTTTTCCTAATCAATTTCTACAGCACATAAATGTAAACAACATAGCATATTTTATGGATCTAACATGCAGAATACTTTACCACAAATCCAACAAAACAAGTTTCACAATTTTTGGAACAACCAATCAAGAGATATGGATTTTCAAAGATAATGCCAGATCTGGAATTTTTGTATGCCATTTGAACTCTGGTGGGGCCCGCTTGTCATAGGCACAGCACTCTTCTTCTTCCTTCGCTGATCGAACAGAGCAGAGAGGAGCTCGGGCAGAGCAGCTCGGGGAGGAGATGGCCGGCTCGGCCAGGGCTCGCCGGAGAGCGGCCGGCGGCGGCGAAGTGGGGCCAGAGCTAGCCCAGGAGCCAGCGCACCCGCCGGTGGTCCCAGCTCGCGCTGCGACGACCCAATGCCACCTGGCCACGAGCGCCGGCGGGCGGGTGCGGCAGGACACGGCGGCGAGGTGCACCGGTGGCCTCCCGGCTAGAAGAAAACGGCGCCGGGGAGGGGGAGCAGAGTGCCGAGGACCTCGAGGCAAGCTCGGCCCGCGACGAGAAGGCAGTGGTGAAGGCGACGCGGAGCTCGACGCGGCCAACAATGGCGGCAGTGCTCTGCGCTTTCGTGCGGCGCCTCAGAGAGAGGAAGCGAGGAAGAAGGAGAGCGGGAGTGAGAGAGGATTGAGTGAGGCACTCTGGTGCTCGCCTTTTGGAGCTGGAGTGCGGAAGGGGGAGAGGTGGTGGTGGCCGGCAATGGAGCAGCGAGCTCCAGAGCTCAGTTGCCGCGTGTCCTTCATTGGGGCAAATCGACGAGCAGGTGGCGGGTTTATTTCTGCCGCGCTTTGGATACGATTTTGGGCATTTTCTCGATATATTCTGATCCGATGCCTTAAAGAAAAGTTGTTCACCTCAGCACGCTCTACAAAAGTGGTGAAGGGTGCTCAGCCATTTGACAACTGGATTAATAGATAATTAAACTTGAAGTGGCTGCTGTCAACAGGTTAATTACGATCAAAGATCGAGTGGCAACTCTTGTCAAACGAAGTCGGATTGACCTCAAATTTGAATATGTTGTGCTCCAAAGAGTTTGTGACAACTTTTATATTTGGTCCAACTCAAGTTGCTTAACGAAATTTGGAGAACATGGAAAGGTCATGAAATCAACACCATTTTCAGACTTTGAATTTAATCAAGTCCTGTAATCAGATTTTTCTTCTGTCTTGTGTCCACTTTTTGGGGCACTTAGAGATGGAATCATGACTTGGTCCAAAAATAACATTTGTTCTACTCCAAAATATCTGTAACTTTTATTTTGGGTCAAACTTCATATCTTGCTCCAAAATAATATTTCCACTTTGGTCAAACTAATGTAATTAGAGAGCTCAGAGTAGATGTTTAGGCCAATAAAGGTATTTTCTTGGCATTTGCTCAACATGAGTCCTTCATGAATTTTGTTGTAGAGTTCAAATAGAGTTGTTTGGTCAAGGTTGCAAGGTTTGGTTGGCTTTGCATGCTCATCTTCACTTAATCCAATAATCCAATTAAGTGAATAACTTGTCATTCCATGTGAATTCTCAATTCGGATCTTTATGAACCATTTCCAATGATCATGGTAGATGATATGAATATGAAATAGCGATTAGGATCATTGATTGAAATAACTTGATTAGGTCCACACTCGCCGGTTAGCTCGTGACCAACACCTGGGGTGTTACAGACGTCTTTCAATCTCAACTGATGTCTGGTGGCCTCAGTCCTAGTCGGCCGCAAGCAGCACCGAAGACGGCATGACCTCAACCATGTCATGCGGCTCCCCGCTACCTAGCCTTGATTCTCTCATTAGACACTGTGGCATGGTGGCACATATAGTCCATCATGTGGAATCCAACCCCATCATCATTAGTAACCACCTATGCTCGCGAAGGACAGGAAATCCCTCGACTTCTACCGGTCTAAGCATGGCTAAGCATAAGATCGAACCCATCCCCTTGTCTAGTAATAACTTCAGGATCAAGTATAAGTGGACAAGGTATAAATGCAGCAACGGTATCATATCAACTCCTATACTTAAGTGCACAATCATACGATTTAATAAAGACCAGTGCATTTATAAAAAGAGTAGGTGGAGACTTAGGGATGCTCCGGGTCTTGCCTTTCACAAAGTTAGTAGGTTGGTGATCGGGGCACTCTGGAAGTTCAGCCTCTTCTTCCTGGCCTTCGGGAACCTCTGGCACTTCAATCTCCGGCGGAACTCCCTCCTCCGGTGGATCGAACTGCAATAGCGTCACGCCTCCCGGCGATCCTGTATGCATGATATGCATATATGAGAACTGAGAATGCACATGAAATGCAAGATAGAGATGCACCAATTAACCCATGATATGCAATCAGTTTAACAATCCACACTCATTTACTGAGTACATGCATATTTCTTCTCTAGACAACCAACTCATACTCACCCTTCTTAAGCAAAGCATAGAACAATTTCTCGTTCCGGGTGAGAGGTCTGCAACCTGCACTTAATAATTAACATGCATCAACTAACCTACCACAACCAACTTATAATTAACAAGCGCGAGCAACATCATATAAACAAAACATTAACCTTGCTGCCCTAAGCTCAAATTAGGATCAGCTTCACTGTTTAAAACGGGTGACAATGCTGGAACATCACAGAAATGCATGAAAACACTTCACACCAATAGATACTTGCTTAAAAACAATTAAACCAACCCTAGCTTATAACTGGACCTACTGTTTACTCTGACCAGAAAAATCCATAAAAATTACAGTAGCTATTACACATCCAGCCTACTGACAAAATTTCAAGTCATTTGGACATGTATAACAGTCTACACAAAAATAACAAACAACCAGCCTTTTAAGCAATGGAAAATACTTAACACAGTGAAAAGTATCAAACAACAGATTTCCCAATTTTTTTAACTTCTTCACAACATAACATGGTCCAGGAAAAATATTCATGACCATATCCTTAATACACTAAGCATGGTAATTTTTGCAATATTAAAGCATAAAAGGCACATTATACTAGACATCATATAAATAACAGTGCAACACTAGCAAACATATTTTTCTTAGATTCTACTTCCCTAAACAAGATTAATGCAAGTGGAATCACATTTTTAGCACATTCCTACAATTACTTATGCATTTATCAAGTTTGCAAGTAATTAACAATTTAAATATAACTGCACAGAAAAAGTATTCCAAAAATATATTTTATATTTTTCCTTGATAGAGCTCAGAAATACAAACATAACAAAATTTAGTTCACCCCAATTGGACACTCTTAGCTCCAGATATGAATTTTGGAAGATTTTACACATTCTCTGGAAATTCATTTTATAAATCATAAAACCCAAACCCGATAGAAACTGCTACGTGCACCCGGCTCAGTGAACCAGAGGCACACCAGAACGGCTGACTCGCGGGCCTCGGGGTCAACCCGACCCCACGCGTCAGGGAGAGGGGCAGAGCCGCCGGCGCTGACCGGCGAGAGCTCGCCGACGGCGAGGTCTCCGGTGACGCCGAGGCTACCTACCGACTCGTGGCAACGAGGCGAACTCAATGGACCAACTGCCGAGGGTTGTACCCCACCAGAGCAAGCTCGACGGCGGCAATGGCGGATGGCGGCGGTCCGGCGAGCTTGCGCCGGCCGATTTCGACCGTTACTCGCGCGGCTAAGCTCCGTTCCGAGACCCTGGAACCCTAGCGGACCTATGCGTGCGACGAATCGGACTATTGTGCACGGGAGCTCATTGACCGCGCACGCATGGTGGCACGGCGGCGAGCGGGTTCACGGCGAGCTCGGGTTCCGGCGAACCTACGGCGAGATCGACCCGACCAACGATCTAGGCTAGATCTACAGCTAACGGGGACTCCTAGACGAGCAATGGAGAGAGAAGCCGACCCCGGCATCGCCCTCGTCACGGCGACCCGAGAGCTCGGCGGCGCTCCGGCAATGGCGCGGCGGCGAGAAGCTCGCTGGAGCTATACCTTAGGTCGGCTGAGGTCGGCAACGGGTCGAGGAGATAGAGCAGAGCAAGGCGAAGCTTTGGCAGAGATGGAGCGGTCGGAGACGGCGCAGTGACGGCGGATTTCACCGCGGCGACGGCTCGGCGGCGATGGCGCTGGCGGAGGGGAAAACGGCGGGCAGAGAGGCGAGAGCGAGCGAGAGTGCGAATGGAGCGGCCAGGAGACAGGATGGAGCGTCGCCTTCGGTTTATGCAGGGGCGCAGCAGGGCAACGACGGCGTACGGCGCCACCTGGCGGCGTTTCACTGCGGCGGCCACGTCGGTCGCTGACCGGCGCCGGACTGAATCGGTCTGATTCAGTTTCACCGAATCCGACTGAAACCCGATTTTGATCAAGCCATAACTCGTGATCCAGTGAGTGTTAGCCAAAACTTCACTAATATGGATTGAAGAGCTACATGAGTAGATCATTTGGTATTAAAACACTTTACTCTAGATCGGCCTGGATTGAGAGATACAGGTCGATGAACATGGGTACACCGAAACTGAAAACCAGTTTTGGACTTAGGAAAATTTTGAAACTTTAAAACAGCTCCAAATCTGCACTAATTTAACTTTTTGACCACCTTCCACCTATTTTCATGAGTTGACCCAAAAATAAAGTTTGTTGCTTATAAAATTATACACAACTTTGATTAAGGGTGCACTGACATGCAAAATCTCTAAAATGCCCTTCTTGTTTGGTCAAACAGAATAGCTTTTAGAGGGCTCTCTAGTCAACTATGAGCTAGAGGGGTAATTTGGGGATTTCACCAACATGAACATTGTTCCAAATGTTATCCCAAACATGTCTAAAGCATTTAGAACAGTAAACAAGCATCACATTTGCATGTCAACACATTTAGCATGTTATGGACATATAAACAAACATATAGCAATTAAAGGAAATCAATTCAAATGAAATGATGATGATGCATGAAATGACATGATCTATGCTTGATGACATGCAAATGCAAGTGTGAAAATAGTAACTAACACTAGGGTGTTACACCGGTGGCGCCGTGACGAACGCCGGCCATGGCCACCTGGGAGACACGGTGGTGAACATCCAGGAGCCGCTCCCCCTGCGTGTTGCCACGGGCATTGATGGCATTGACAGCGGTCTCGGCGGCCACACACAACTCTTCAAGCTGCGCGGTCAGGGCTGTAAAAAGAAAGAAGAGTCAGCATGAAGATGATCATCAGCGCGTCACAATAACGACTTCAAGGTATTACCTGCCACCGCGGTGTCCGATTCGTCGAGTTGGGCTTGCACCCTAGTCACCTCGGTTTCGGCGGCCTTAAGGGCAGCGGCTTGGGCTTCGTTGACGCCCTGCAGCCGGCCATTCTCCTTCGTAGCCTCTGAATAGAGGTTACGGTACTCCACCATCTGGTGATGGAATCGGCGACCGTCGGCGGCGGTGTAGGACCCGTCAGAAGACCCCGATTCTGATCCAGCGCTCGGGGCCGGATCTTGAGGGGGGTCCTGAGGAGGCGCAGTTCGGTGGAGCCGGGTATCCATACCAATCGGTGCCCCTGGCGGGAAAGAAATCAGGCGGGCCTAGCTGAGATTGACAAAGAAGCAGGTATATCAGAATCGAAAGAGATCAATGTCATGAATGCAAATTGATTTACCTGCTGTAAATGGCCAACTGCCGGGATGATACTCAGCGACGACGGCCGAGAAACGGGGCAGCAGCGGCACCCGCACCGGGAGTTGCTCCAGCGGCTGCAGGGACGGCCTGAGACGGCCCGACGCCGGTTCCCGAGCCTCCGGCACCGGTGGTTCCTGCATCACTGTGCAAGACGGCGATGGTCAGATTAGATCGAATCAATGTATCAAGAAGTGAACAGTAGCCTTACCCTACCCAAGCTCGCAGGCGGTGCCTCTGTTCACCCACAGCTCACAGGCTCCGGCTGAAGTTGTCGCCTTTGGCGGAACCCAAAGCCGGCCGCTTGCCGTGATCTCCGTCGCCGGCCATGGATTTGGTTTTGGAGGTTTCTTTTTCTCTGTTCGAGGAGAAGAGGCGAAGAGCAAGGGCTGGGTGAGCGAAGGCTGTGCTGTAACATTGCTTACTCAGGCCGGGCATCTACTTATAAAGACGGAGGCACCAAGGCGGTTTCTCCTTGGGAGACGATATGACGCGGCGGACTTTATATTGGAGTTTACCCACGTTTCTTGAATCCGGAACCGACGCTGTGTGTGGGAGGCGGAACGTCGTGATCGGTTGTCCTCAGTCGGTCGCCTAGAATCAGTTAATCAGGGATCGGCTATTGGAATTGACTAAATAGCCGATTGTCTGCGGACTGTGATAAATACTAAGGATCTGGCTAAATAGCCGATTTGAATGCAGAGCGAGAAGGAGGCCGATTTCAATCTGGCCAATATACTTGACACGGTTTACATAAAAGTTGAATATGGATTACAAGCCCAACAAGGACCGAATAGAAGAGATACATTCGACGTGAAGAGCATGGCCGGTCTGCATGGATTCTTGGTCTTCATCGGCTGATGAATTGAGGATGTTTAGGCATTGATTGATTTGTCTTCCTTCGGTGACCATGGTGCTGACCTGTTTTCTCTTCTCGGTCATATCAACAGTGTTTGTCGACACAGAAATTTCATGTTGGGTAATGACCGAGTTTACTTCTTCAAGCTCCTTCATCAGTTGTTCACGCCTAATCTTCAGAAGGTCCAGCTCTTACTCAGCTAAGGTGATATTGTTCTTCAGCAACTTGACCTGATCTACCAGCACGTGGGCCTTTTGCTTGTAGATCGATCTGTTATTTCTTAGCTGCTCAAGCTCGGCCAAGTTTGTGTGGGCGGTGTTGATTCTTGGAGTGGCAATTTTGAGCTTGACAAGCTACTTCAAGAGGCTGAGAGTTGCCGGTTTGGTATGCCGTTGAATCAACTCGATTGCCTGATCGATTGTTTTAGGTCGCCGGGTTAGATCAAAAAGATCTACTTCCAGCTGAGGCAAGAGTTCATTTAGCCGATCTTTAAAATCTGGCTCTGGCAGTGCTGTGGATTTAGAGCTTAGTTCACCTTCATCACAGCATTCCTCCAAATCAAAAGAATAGCTGGGAGTTGAGGGCTGCAGTGCCTGCATTCAGATGTTAGGAAATGATAGCATTGATAATTTGATCGATTAAGGGATATGTACTTTACCTGAATGGAGATCGATGGAGCTGGAGCTGATGAAGTGCCTGGTTGATCTGTCGTAGCAACTTCCTTTTCAGCGATCGGAATGGCCTCAGTGTATGTTCCTGTGATCGATTGAAGCTCTACAGTAATAAAGTGAGTAAACGATAGAGCAAGCACGATAAGTGCTAACAGCCGAGCAGCCTTTCCTGGATGATCAGGAGATGGTGTTCTCTCTTCTTCAAGCTCGTTCCATGAAGGAGGGCTGTTCGGCTGTATTTTTTTGAGATGATCAGAAAATATTCAGTAAGGAAAGATTGTTTGTTTGCAGATCTGATTGATACCTGAGTTCCCTCTCCTTCTTGTTGAATGGCAATATTTTCGTCCATTCTCAGCAAGCTTTCAGCTATGCCTTGGTGGCCTGTTGTTTCTGAGAGGACTTCGGCTTGAATATTGGGTGCCTGGATCGGCTGAATGTTTGCCTATTGTATAGCTGATTCAGTCAAGTAAGCTGAGTAGATGGTGCAGGGAATAATTCAGGACATCCACGTACCTGGGCAGGCTTCCTCTTAGTTCTCTTCTTGGTAATCGTCTTCTGAAGATTTGGTGAAGCTTTTCTTTTTGAAGATGAAGCAGTTGTTACACTAGCAGGAGCTTTCATCATCCTCTTCAAAGATGGGGCCTGAGAGCCTAGCCTGGCTATTGGGCAAGAAGGATAATAGTTGATCTGCTCTGGTGGGTTGGATTCTGCGTCCTGCATTAGTAGAAGTTAGAATACGGTTTACAGCTGGTTCAAATGAATCGGTTGGTGTACTTACTGCCAAAGTAGAGTTGAAGCTTGGGTCCAGGGCTCTTCATCTATCATGGATCCCTGGGCAGAAGAGATGAGCATGCCATTGTTGCCACCAGTGATCGAAAGTTTCATGGGACATGAATATGAGGCTCCAATGCTCTACAGTGTAAGTTGGCAAGTTTGCTCCTAATGAGAAGACCCTGTCGGCTTCCAGCATCTCAGTGATTTCATCTCTGGGCCTCAGAAGATGTAGAAATGGAAGCTTGGGGGGCAGTTGGCCGAAACCCATTTGTCTTGATGCAACATTGGGATAATAGAATTCATATGAAGGCCAGCTGGGCTCATTACTGCTAGTACCCCGAAGGTGTTTGAAATCAACTGGCAGTGTGCAGGGCTTTATGATTATGTTGAAGATTTCAGTGGCTCCAGCATCAGAGCATCCTGTACTGAATCTGAAGGTGTAGGGCATTGGAAAATCATTGTCATCTTCATATGGGAACCAAATCAAGGTATCTGGCCCCAAGCCTCTATAGAGTTTCTCAAGCAGAATCCCTCGGTTCATGTTGATGATGATGGCTGAGGTAGCTTCTCCAAAGTTCTGACAGCCCCTGGTAATCTGGTTGCTATCTTCCTCTGCATAGTTGATGGAGGGGTAATTGAGGTTGTTGAGGTTCGGCCTGACCATCCTGTGCAGATATAAGTTGAGCCATAATTGAATCAACCACCAGGGACCTGTTATGCACTTTACTTCTTCCCCTTTTAGCAGATAACTAGCAACTCGGTTCATCAGCCTATAGGCAGACCCCAACAGTATTTTACCTAAGGGGATGGAATTGCCTTGAGCTAATTTTTCTGCAAGGGCCTTGAAGGGATAGGCCGGTCCCAAGGAAGCGCCACAGAAGATAAATCTTTCCAACCACAAGATCAAGAAGGCTATGTATTCCTTATCACTGATGCTGGAAGTTGTTTGCTGGTGGATTCTGATGTAGCCGGTCCAGCCCTTGTACTCGTTCAGTTTGGGGAACTTCTTTTCGCCACTTGAGAGGAGATCCCACAGTTAAAAAGATCCGATGATTTGAAGGCCAGTCAGCATGTGGATATCGCCCAAGGTGATGCTCATTGGCCCGTCTCCAAATACAAAGGCGTTGAGAGAATTGGACCAGAAGTAACTTGCAGCAACCAAGAGGGGTTCATTCTTTTTCATGTCACATAGAGAGAGGTCAAGACATTGGCTCAGATTGCGCAACTCCCAGTCTCCTCTTTTCCTTTCTGAGATTCGGCGGAACCAATTTCTCCATCCGCTAGGTATGCTTGGCCAGTTCCGGAAGGGTTGCCTGGACCATGAAGATGCATCCACCAGCGGGCTTCTAAAGGGGATCTGATTAGTTTCTTGATTGATGAACTCCGCAGGGTTGGAGTCACCCATCGGTCCCAAGAAGAAGGCGATCGGAACATCCCTCAGTGGAATCAAGATATCATTTTCAGGTCCTGAGGCAGATGGGTGATAGGTGTGACCGATCGAATGAAGATTCATGATTAGAAAATAGGTTGGGAAGATTCATACCTCAGGAATCTCAGAAGGGGTCGCCATTGCTTGCGGATTCTTGAAAGCGGTAGATCGAGGCTGGAGGAACAACAGAGGATTTCTTGGCTAGGCTTTCGGTTTGCGGAAGTTTTGAAGTGCTGAGCGGGAAACTGTGATTCGGTTACGTTTTGAAGATGGAGATCGATTGAGGCTCAGTTCTAATTTTGGAATAAAACCAGTTTATCCCAAAATTGGGGGCATGTGTTTACACCAAAATCTGGACCGAGTGCAGATAGCCGATTTCGGAGCAGAGGCCCAGACAGATAGTCGATCAGGTCCTGGAATCGACTGTTGGGCTGGAGTGTAGGCGGTGCAGTTGAAGGAAATAGCCGATTGATGTTGTCAGCATGAGTTTCTGGTGCCAAGGAATGATCACGTTTGGAGTCCGATGAAGAAAGGAAGGGTTGGGCTCCAAGTTACCTTTAATTTAGGAAAGTTTGTTAGTTTCCGTATTCATCTTAAGTTGTAATTCGAGTAGGACTTTATCAAAGCCCTGGGTATAAATATAAGCCCCGGCTATTGTAACAGAACACACATCAATACAACACAACTTTCGGCCCCGGCCAAACCTTAGGAGTAGGAGTAACGTAGATCTCGGCGAGTTCTTCAATCGGGCTGAGTGTCATCCGGTGGACGCAGGCTTGATTGTAAGTACCGTCATGCCTCGCTAAGCTTTGTCTCTTTAGTGTCATCCGGTGGACATGGGAGCATCGTAAATCGGGGTTGATTCTTATTTGATATGAGTTTAGCGTCATCCGGTGGACGTGGGCTTAGATCAAATAAGGGTTAGTTATCGATTCATGTTTGTTTTCTTGTTTAATCTATGTTTAACGTCATCCGGTGGACGAGGCCTTAGGTTAAGCTTGATTATGTGCATGGGTTAGTTATCGGCTCTAACTAATTTGGCATCTTAGTTAGATTCATTAAGTTATCAAGATGTTATTTGTTGTTTATTGTTTATTTATCAATATAACATCTCTTTGCCCGATCAAAATTGCATAATATTGGCCTTAGATCCACATGAAAAATGTTATTTATGTCCCATCCATGTTTATGCTTTATTATGATATTCACTCGATTCGGCCAGTATTATCGTAATCTTGTTCGTACGTGATGAGAGAGCCGAGCAAGAGTCGATCTGAATGAATGCAGAGCCGCCGGTCTTCTAGACCAGCTTTGTATTCCTTTAGATCTACTTGTGATTACTTTCGGGAATAAATCTAAATTGATGCAAAGCCGCAGGCCTTCTAGACCAGCTTCGTATCAATCTTAGATTTATATTTGAAAATAATCACCGCTAAGTTTTCTGCTTCACGGCCCCTAGATCGGCTAATTAGCCGATGCAGTTGTGCTTCACGAGAAAAAACCAGTTAACCGATTGTTCCCCGCCAAATCAGCTAAATAGCCGATTTCTGTCTGTTTGACGTTCAGACAGTCTGAACTGAATGATTCGACATGTTAATATTAATCGATTGTGCTTTAATCTGTTACAACTACCTGCATAGACTTGTTTTATGTAAATTGGTCTATCTAACCATACATACCAATCGATTATGCATCAATTCAGTATCTATTTTCATGGCAAAACATGCATACATGCCGGAATCGACACTTTAGTCAATTTCCGATTAAATCGGCTCTCAGAGCCACATAGTTGGAACTACCTAGACTCACCAGTTAGTTCCGCCCTACGATTACTGATTACTATTTTTTTCTTGTCAATTGCAGGTCAAATTGACTGGCACGCCTGAGAGTTATCGGCACTCTCTGTTCGGGTTTGAAGCTAGCTAGATCTTGGAAGCTCTGACGCTTTTGAGATTGTATCTGGCTTCGCTGGTTTGTTGTGACACAAGAACCACATTTTGTGCCAACACTAGTTATCTGAAGATTGAACCTACGTCTGAAGATCGGGAATCCGTGGCGTATCATGTGAAGCTGTCCAAATGGTATCAAGAACGAAATTCTTGAACTCTTCTTGGCCCTTGTCGCTATGACCATGTAAAATCCACCTTAGATAGGGGGTTTTTCTTCACCACACGACCCTCACGGGTCTTGCCAAATGACATCAAGCAGGCATCAGTGTACTCTTCAATGAGCTGGTCCAGAACCATAGCAGCTTCAGGATCGATCTCATCACGCTGGATCTTGATGACGCCATCATCCCTGGACGCGTTGCCCGACATGTTCTTATCCATAGCCATGAGTGAAACTGTCCCACCGGGCGTGCCAAAAAGTGTGTTGGCACAAAAAGTGGTTCTCCGCACTCAACACACCAGCGAAGCCAGAAACGATCTTCAAGAGCGCTGGAGCCTTGCAGATCTAGCTAGCTTCAAACCCGGTCTAAGAGTGTCGATGACTCCCAAGCGTGCCAGTCAATTTGACCTATAATTGACATGGAAAAAGATAATGATCAGTAACACAAGGCAGAACTAGCCGGTGTGCCGACAAGGAAAAAGATAATGATCAGTAACACAAGGCAAAACTAGCCGGTGTGTCCAGGCAGTTCCAAACATACGGCCTTATGGGCCCTGTTTCTAGGCTATTGACTAAAGATTCAATATCCGATTTGCATGAATTGATTTTCATAAAGTAAGCATTATATTATCGTACAACGGATTCATGTGTATAAACAAAGATAACAATTCCCATTAAACAGTTTTTCCACGTATGAAGAACTATTGCAGATCAATCACATCTTAATCTATTAAGGTTGCCAGTAGGGTCGACCAGATCGATGCAGCCATAACGCACATAACAGATCATGACGTAATCGATTGTAGCAGTGCATATGTGTCAAACTTATTTAATGCGAACTGTCTGAGTGCAAAGCAGAGAGAAATCAGCTATTCAACCGATTCGACAAATACAGGCAACATACAAGCCTACAAGACAAACAGTGTTTTGACCTTCAAACCAATATATTCAATTCATCTTTTACAACATTGGGGATCGAGCATATCGAGACAGCCATAATGTAAACCATGACTTAAATCTATTAGTTATCGAGTCTAGACAATATTTATCTTATTACTTGAGTGCGACCTGTATACAATCAAGATCTGGATCTATCGGCTAATGCGGGTATATTCTATTTATCAATGCATGAACATGTGACAATTATCATTTATTGAACAAATAGATCCATAAAATATAAAGCCAATATAGCTAGATCAAGATTGGGCAAATTTGGTGAATACTGAATGTAATTAAACAAATAAACTCAAACATCACTGGTAACTTAATGAATCTAACTAAGATGTCAATTTAGTTAGAGCCGATAACTAATTCATGCACATTAACCAACTTAATCTAAGCCTTCGTCGACCGGATGACGCTAAACATAGATTAACCACGAAAATAAACATGAATCGATAACTAATCCTTATTCGATCTGAGCCTATGTCCACTGGATGACGCTAAACCCATACCAAACAAGAATCAAATCCCGGTCTACTATGCTCTCATGTCCACCGGATGACATTAAAGAAACAAAGCTTAGTGAGGCATGACGGTACTTACAAGCAAGCCTGCGTCCACCGGATGACACCCAGCCTGTTCAAAGAAACTCGTCGAGATCTACTCTACTCCTACTCCTAAGGGTTTGGCTAGGGACGAAAAGTGTGCTGTATTGATGTGTATCCTTTATTACAATGGCCGGGGGTTTATATTTATACCCTCGGCTGACAATATAGAGTTCTAGTCGAATTACAACTCGTAACAAATATGAAAACTAACAAACTCTCCTATTTTAAAGATAACTTGCAATCTTCCCTTTCCTGAATGGACTCTGGACGTGATCGCTTTCCGGTGTGAAAGATTCATGCTGATGTCATTCACCAATTGATTCCATCTTTGACCGCACCTTCTTTTCTTCAGCCCAACACTCGATTCGAGACTCAATCGGCTATCTTAGCTTCCTCCTGATCGACTCTTCTCCTGAAATCGGCTATCTGCTCCCAGTTCAAATTTTGGTGTAAACACATGCCCCTCCAATTTTGGGATAAACTGGTTTTATTCCAAGATTAGCACCAAGACTCGATCGACCTCCATTCTCAAACCACAACAAAAGAATGAGCCCCTTTTGATTGCTGCAAGTTACATCTGGTCAAACTCTCTAAATGCTTTCATATTTGGGCATGGGCCGATGAGCATCACCTTAGGTGACATTCACATACTTACCGGCCTTCAAATCACAAGGACTTGTCAGCTCTGGGACCTTCTCTCCACAGGAGAAAAACAATTCCCCAAGCTAGGTGAATACAAAGGCTAGACAGGCTACATCAAAACTCACCATCTGACGACTCCCAGTGTCAGTGAGAAAGAATACATAGCCTTCTTGATCTTATGGCTGGAAAGATTCATCTTCTGTGGCCTCCTATGGACCAGCCTATCCCCTCAAAGCCCTTGCAGAGCAATTAGCTCGTGGAGGTTCAATTCCCTTGGGGAAACTCTTGCTAGGAGCTATGTTCAGGCTAATGAATTAGGTGGCCGGTTATCTACTAAAAGGTGAAGAAGTGCAATGCACAACAGGCCCTTGGTGGCTGATCCAATTATGGCTCAATCTCTACTTGCACAAGATGGTCAAACCAAACCTCAATAACCTTAGCTATCCCTCCACCAATTATGCAGAAAATGAAAATAAGATTACCAGAGGATGCCAAAATTTTGGTGAAGCTGCTTCAGCCATAATTATCAGTGCTAACCGAGGCCAATTACTTGAAGCACTCTACAGAGGCTTGGGATCAGATGTCTTGATTTGGTTCCCTTATGCAGAAGATGAAGAATTTTTAATGCCTTACAACTTCAAGTTCAGCACAGGATCCTCTGATGATGGGGCCATTGAAATCTTTAATGTTATCATTAAACTATGCATATTACCAGTTGACTTCAAGCATCTTCGTGGTGCTAGCAGCAATGAACCCCGCTGGCCTTCTTACAAATTTTATCACCCAAATGTTGCAGCAAGGCAACTAAGTTTTGGCCAACTTCTCCCCAAGCACCCATTTCAAACCTTCTGAATCCCAGGGATGAAATCACTAAAGGGCTAGAGGTCGATAGAATTTTCAGGTTGGGAACAGATCTGCCACATTATACAGTGAACCAGTGGGACCAAATTTCAATCACCCATGGAAGCTTTGATAACTGGTGGCAGTAATGGCACGCTCATCTTTTCTGCCAGAGGATTCATGATAAATGCAAAGCCCTGGACAAAAGCTTCCTTGGGTAAGTTGAGTATTGCCAACCGATCTTACTAAATCAGTTATCAGCTGTATCCTAACTTTTGCCAATATAGGATCCAAAATCTGACCCACCAGGGCAAGTTGAGTGTTATCCTCCCTATCCAACCATAACGCTGGGCTCTCAGGCACCATCATTGAAGCAAATGATGAAAACCCCTACCAACATAGTAGCTGCTCACGCTCTGTAACACCTCTGGTGTTACGGTTAATTAAAACAGCCATGTCATCATGTTTAATTTAATTGTCTGCATATGATTGTTCTTAGGGACCTTAGAGTGTTCTGATTATGAATGATGATGGTTGTGCAATTAAGTCTACGATTGAATTTCCAAAATAAATTCAAAAGAAAAATTTATTTAAACCATAAATTGAGTTCCCAAAACCCAATTCAAAAACTGTAAGGAATCTGATGGGACTACCTTAATAGAAGTTTTAGATCTTTTTAAATGGAACAACTTTCATTTCGGGTGATTTTGATGTTCTTAAACAAACATTTGAATTAAACCCAAATTACTACTTTAAAATTCAAACTTGAAATACTAATTCCAAAACCATCAAGAATCTAACCAAACTCCTTCAATGAAAGTTGTAGGGATCAGCAAGATGAACAACTTTTATTTTTACAGAGTTTCAAGTTGTTGAGAAGATTTTTGAGAATTTAATCAAATTACAAATAAAATTCAAAAAGTACATTTATCCCTTTTTGAATAGTTTCAAAACTGTGCAGATTTTGAATTGGGTTCAAAAACCAAAGTTGTGCAGAATTAAGAGTACTACAACTTTTGTATTGATGGAATTTCGAGTTGGTGCACAAAATATAGAGAATTTGGTCAAAAACTGAAAGTAGGGTAATTCAATGAGCTACAGTACTTCGCCCCTCCCCTGTCCTTGTGTCGTGCCGGGCCACCCCGCCGCGCCGCGCACGTGCAGCGCCGCCCGTGCCGGTCGGACGCGTGCTTCCCGACATAGCTGAGCTTGTGGTGGTCCCCGCGCCGCCCCGAATCGCCTCTGTCCCGTCCCAAATTCGCCATTTAAGCTCCCGGCCGCCTCCCTGCCTCTCCTTCTCCCTCTCGGCACGCCAGTGACCACCCTCACTACACCGGCCGCATTGGCCATCACCCGTCCACCATTTCAAAATTGCCTGAGCAACTAACCTTCCTACTCCCTTGCGCACCTAGTGCCTTAACCTGTGCAAACGTTCATGCTGGTCCGGGAACGCCTGTCGTCATCCTCGGGCCCGGTCGGAGTGCCGCCGCAGGTCACCTTGACGTGTCTAGCTTGCCTCGGTGAGCTTCTCCCCTCGTGGTATAGCATTTTAGACTCCCTGGTCTGTCGTGATGCTCGTGCGTGCGGTGGTTCGTCGTCTGATGCCCTAGGTCTGCCGGAACAGGGAGGGTGCCATCGGTGAACGCCACCGTGGGACTGCTCGGCGTCAAGCTCGTCGCTCCGTGCCGCCTCTGCTCTAACCATCTACCGGTCTAGGACCGTGGTGAGCTGCTGGTCCTTCCCAAGCCTTTTCCCTAAACTCTACTAGGTGCTCACGGCCGGAATAGCTCAACCGCGCCGCCGTGTCCGCAATGGGCGAGCTCGAGCTCATCGGAGGCGCATAGCTCTTAGGTACGATGCTCTGGGGTGCTCGTAGGGTTTTAGGGTTCACTGTGGTGTGCTCGGTTTCGTCGCGAGGGTCGCCGGCGACGAGTTGCCCGGCGAGCCGCCGTGTGTGCGTGTGCGCGGGAACGTGCAGAGTGCGGGAGAGCGAGTGAGAGAGGCCGACTGGGCCGCGCCTGGCCGTTTGGGCTAGCCTAGTGACTCGGCAGAGCCAGCAAGTGGGAGAGAGAGCAGCGCACGGGTCGGCTGGGCCAGCGGCTCCTTCGTGGGCCGTCTCGGGCCGGATTGGTTTTTCCATTTTCTCGCGAATTAAATAGTTTTCCCATTTTCTGATAAAGTGAATAGTGCACTATTTTGTGATTATTGTATGAATTAATGTGCTACTCTAAAAATTATGAAAATAATGGTGTAGGTTGTCTGTTGTATGTAGTATTTGATAAAAATATTAAATATATGTTTTGAACACGTTCTGCAGAGACTAAAAATCAGTACATTAATTAATAAATGCAACTTTGGGTAATTTTAATAAATTCTATGTTGATCCAAAAATCATGAAAATTGTTGAGGCACTGTTTTAGGGTAAGAACTATCTGTTGGTGAAGTTAGAGCTCGAATGGAAATAGTTTAATTATCTACTACATATATGTTTGACTAATCGAATAATAAAATGGATATAAACCCTAATCCCTGTAGTTTTGTGTGATTTTTGGATTGACTGTTGAACATGGATATTTCACTATGTTGATCCTTGGCAAAATAGAGGTTGTCACTAGGTGATAGTTGTAGAGCTATGAACGGCTTTCTATGACTGTTAAAATGGTCAATAAAAATAAAATGCATAAACACCGTTTTACTTTATGAAGAATGTTTTGTAACTTTACCGTGAAGGAAAGTTGTACTCAAGGTTTTGTGTTATTTATTACTGTACTCTGTATCCCACATCATTTGCATCATATTAAGCATGTATCATTGCATATGTGTAGTGACCGGGAACGAAGAAGTCAAGGTTGAGAACTCTGCTGAGGAGGTAGTCCCGAAAGTGATCCAGGGTTTCGACATTTGTGGTACAGATCCCGATCCGACGCTCTACGCGGTACAAGGCAAGCCCCGGTGCATTCAGCCCCTTCCTTGTGATTTATAAAATATTTATAACTTAAGTTAATTATTGCATTAGGTTGCTAGGAGTTGATTGTCACCTACCTTGTTGCATTACCTGCCTTGATATATTACCCGTGAAACCTGTTTAAAAATGAAAATGTTTGAAAAATGGTTAGCCCTGCTTAATTAATGTAGATTTGCATAAAATACTATTTTTGACTTATGGGGATATTCTAATAACGAATCATGAGAAACAAAAAGGGATATGAGTCCGCTCGGTGATTGTGCACTTGGGTAGCAGCCCCAATGCATCGTCACCGATGGAAAGAGATTTTCCGATCGATGGTTGTGAATTTGGGTTAGAGTCCCAATGCTTGACCACCGGCGAAAAGGGATTTGAAAACCGTGTGGTTACATGTACTTGGGTTAGAGTCCCAATGTAAGGTCTCCGTGTAGGCCTGCTGTGATCGAGACTTTGCAACTAGCTACATACTACGGGAAGCCCTGATTCCGGTGGCTCTATTGCTTGAACCGACAACCACGCACTGGAAGTGGAGAGATGGCGAGAGTAGCGTGTACCCTCGTGGCCGGCGTGCCTGGAGAGGAGAGGTGTACTGTGCTCTCAGGTGGCGCAGGACCGGTTCAGGGATAGAAAAGCCGTGGTAGATGGGGTTGGCATATGCAAGCTTAGGTGCTACATATGTAGTGTGGATAGGGATCCCCAACTGGGTACTAATCGATTCGAATCGTCGTTGCTCCTCGGATATGGAGACTTGATCCTTTGACCTACAATTGAAAAGTGGTTCGGAATAGGATGTTTTTGAGAATGAATAAGTAATTGGAATTGAAGGATATATGTGAAAGAATTGAGAACTATTGATATTGATTATAATAATGTTGACTAAAATATTGAAAATAGGATTACTATTGCTTTTCTGCAAAATAATTTGACTCTTGCTAAAGCCTTAACTTGACTCCCCTCTGCCTGCATTCCTAAGTGTCATTCCCTTTTTCTTTAGTCGGGTAAGTCTTGCGGAGTACCCCAGTACTTAGGGTTTGTTAACCCCTGTTGCAGGAAATCAGCAGCCAGAGGTTTGTCTCGCTCCCTGCTCTGTGACAGTTGTCCAGGAGGGAAGTGAGGAAGAGTGAGGTTAGACCTGTGGGCAGGGTTCTTGTTATCACTTATCTAAATATGTTGTATCGTTGTTCCACTGCTACCGACTTTTAATTATGGCTTGTAATAACTGCACTTAAATTTTATTTGGACGACTGGTTTGTAATCTAAGTACTTTATAATCTTTCCACGTTTTTACTCTGATGTATTTTATTATGAAATGTTGTAATTCTGTAATGGCTTCGCAATGAGATCCTGTCGGAGAAAAACGAGTGCTGATGTAGCCCGGCAGGACCTTCTAGATCATTTGGAACACGGGCCCGACTGTCAGAGGTTATTAGCGACAATGGCAGGAGCTTGTGGGCCATGTGATTTAGGCGATTCTGTTACACGCTCCCAAGAGGAAAGCTCCATCATCTGGCCTCTGAAAGTTAATAGTTAAAAGGCCTCGATCCAAAAGAAAAACTGCCCAGGTACTCAATCATTCTGACATCCTTCCTGCATTACTTGCTCAATTACCTGACTAAAACGGCTAACACCAGGCGATCGCCCAGCCGATTCAAGCTCTATCCGAGGGCACTCAGGCCGAAGATGAGCCAGAATCCACAGGTCATCCGGACACCGCTGCAGGTTCTTCAAGCATGGCCGCAATTCTTGACATTCAACAGGAAGCCTTAGAAGCACCCAACACTCAGGTAACTGCTGAAACTATTAATACAACCAATGACCAAATTCAGGCACTGTTGATGGTCGCTAATGTTGGCACTTCTTAGCGTCAGCAGAAAAGTCCGCAAGTGCACGAAAGTACCGTTGTAGCCTTCACCCGGAAGTATTCAGGGTATCGTAATTTCCCATAGGAACGGTCTTTGTACTTAGTCTCTTAAACTAGTTTACTCAGAAGAGACGGAAGGGATAGCTTGGGTAGAGAGGTTCTTCTAAGGTCAAAAGCATATAAGCGATGGTAACTTCCCCACTACTTGTCTGCTTCAGGCCTACTGACGCAGCTGGTCTGCCAGTCGATATCAGTATCAGCGCTACTCCGCGGCCGAACGTGGGGGAATTCAGATACGAGTGGACAGGGCTGTCACCACCTGCCACCTATCCCTCTACCCGTGGGCATGCGCAATATACGAAGGTAGACCCCAGGCTTAGACACCACGTCTACGACGGCGACTACTACTCTAGCGGCGTACAGGAACATCTGTCTCTATCAGGAGTCCTCTTACTAGAGCATCCGTCCAAAGGACGAACGACGATCCCACAAACAAGTAGCTTTATAGAAGTAACATGCTTAATGAATCAAACCAAAGTTGAACACGAACTTCTTACTTCAAGTAGCAAGACGATCGTAGAGGTACAGGTTGGATCGAGAGCTGACAAGCCCGGCACTTCGTCCACCCGGAGGCAGAACTACTTCGACTCTGCTCTTTCTCCAGCCCTTGTCCCTCTCTCACTCCCTATACTAAATTAGCTAGAAGCTAATGGAATGGAGCTTGCTCTTCCTCTCTACATTGTGACCTCTTGTGTTGGTGAATGAAATGACTTCTTCATCATATGATGTGTGTGTTGAAGGGGATGGAGCACCATCTATTTATAGTGGAACTATGACAGTTTGGCGCATCTAAACTTGGAAGGAGGTGAAACCGCCATGGGCAAACCGCCATTAGCGCTGCCTCTGAAGATGGCCCGGGAGGCTCCACCTGGGGGGCGGTGGGTCCCTGGGGAGCGCCATCTGGCCACTGCCTTCGGGTGGTCAGTTGCTCCCTGGGCCTGGCCCTCTCCCATGGTTGTGGATGGATCAAGTTACGCTTTGGAGGTGGGTTTCTTTAGTATTCTTTATTTGCGCATTTGTTGGATTCGTCATTTGACTTTGCGCTTTCTCCATGTTGATGCGTATTTCCACTTGTTATGCCATAAAACCTGTAAAACATAAACACTAGGGGTACAAGTGGAACTCTGTTAATAGCATATGTCTATGTGTTAAAGTATGATAGTTTCTCTCCCTTTAGGCATATGTTGGCGGTTAAAAATGATCTATAAGGACCGCCAACAGCTAACATCCTATTTTACCATCAACAATTCACCCATAATCGAGGTAAAACCATATGAAATGCAAAGAACTCACTTTTAAACTCACCTAGTTCCACATGTCCTTAAAGAAATATTGTGTATGCAGGAAAAATGGTGAAAACAGGCAAAAATGAAGCAAACCAAGGTAGCTTGGCACCTCAGCTGCCACATGGGAGCCAGAGGGGGGCACCCGCCCTACCACATAGGGCGCTTGCCCTATGAAAAGTGCCAATTGCACCTCATGGATCCGTGTGCCATCCTCCCAAATGGCCTATGGCACCTCACGGGTCCGTGTGCCATCCTCCCAAAGTGCCAATGGCCTATGGCACGTTGATCCGGTGGTCGTACCAACAGGGTGCCCGCCCTGTCCAAACTAGGTGCCACATCCACAATCCGAGGGAAGGCCCCCAGGAGTCATCCAAGCCATCAAATGAAGTCCGTTTTCATCCAATGGTGATCAAGTGATGTGCCATGGATCGATGGACCCACATGTCATCCTCCTGGGGGTTGCAAACCGCCAAATCAGGGCACCAACCGACCTTGCAACCGCCATAGAGGAGGAAGGAGGGCCGTTGGATGCAAGGCAGTGCATCCAAGGGGGCGCTCGCCCCCCTAGGAGGGCGCCCGCCCTACCTCTTCGTGCCACCGACCTCTAAGAACCCCACAAGTACCCCTGGAGCTCTCCTACACTATCAATAGGACTAGTTTCCACACTTGTAAGGAGAAAAACCACTAGAGAATAACTAGAGATTCAGCTTAGAGTTAGAAGTAGTTCCTCTCTCTCTCTAGTGAAGCTCTACTCGTAGGAATAGTGCTAGCTAGAGAAGAGTATAGAAGTGAGAGATAAGTCGGGAGAAGGAGGAAGTCTGCGAAGGAGCCGGGCTTGTCGGCGACCTCTTCTGCAGTGTTCTTCACTCTTATTGGTAATAAAGATCCCCTTCTTCATTTATTTATTGTTATACTTTAAGAAGCTGTATACTTGCTCATTACTTGGTTAGAGTGCTCTAATTCTTAGGCCTGAGTTAGAGTAGTAAGTTTTATAGATTAAGCGCGGTGCTTAGGCTTTAATCTTACCCTTGAGTGCGACTAGACCTACGGATAGTAGTGGTAGGTTCTAGGTGGTGACAGCCCTACAATTCTCTGGATTCCATCACGTTCGGTCTGGTTTTATCAGTGTAGGGTTTGTAGACGTATTGTGCCTAATCAGTCGAAGCCCGGCTAGTTTAGGACTTTGCGTGTCCCTGGTATAGCAGACTCTTTAGTATAACAAACAATTGATCTTTTACTGGGTTATAGTTCTCCCATAAACTCCAGAGCTACTTCAATTTATCCTAGTGTATTTTCCACTTTAGTTATACTTTATTGATTTATCCTCACTAAGGTTGTTATCCTATTTATCCATATCTAGATCCTTGACTATCAGATCCTAGGAATCACAAACCCAACCTTCCTTTGGGAAAATATAAATTCAACACCTGGTACTCCCAGGTAAAGTGCTACACGATAGTTCTGTGCACTTGTAGAGTCCCATCACCTATCCTATAGAGCTACCCATAGCATTTTTGGCGCAGTTGCTAGAGATAACTTTATTCCTAGTAGCAACGTTAGAAGTGTCAACAACCACATACTTTTAGCATAGGGATTGACAACCCCCGTGATTGTGTTAAGAAGTATCGTTACCACTGCTGAAGGATAGATTTGGCTACAGTCTTTTGATAGCGTTAATAACTGTCAACAGGCACATGATTGCTTCTCCTTGGGCATTTTCTGTTTCTCTTAGCCGATCACAAAAATACAGCCGAACATTCCCTCTTCTAACTCTGAAAGCACCTGGACCAAGCTTGCAAGGGACGAAACACCGCCTGCACAATCATCAGGTAGGACAATTTGGCTGTTAACACCATCGTGCATTCAGTGTATTATTAACCCTTACACCTGCAGGGCTTCAATCACCTTTTCCCAATCCAGTCATAGAGACACAAATCGAAACTTAATCTGGCGCTGAGAAAAGAGCAATTATGGAAACACAACAGGGAACTTCTTCGGCTATACCTGCATTAGACACTAGCAAGGTGAAATTTCGTCTTAACAAATCAGCCGGTTATCCTCAAAAGATCTCATTCCTTGTCAAAATTTTGCATAAATGTAGGTGTTTTAGGTTTCATCACCTAGCTATTCCTTCAATTTAGAAGAATTTTGTGATGAAGAAGAGCTCAGTTCCAAATCCTTGATATTACCAGAGCCAGATTTCAAAAATCGGCTAAATGAGCTTCTTCCTCAGCTGGAAAAGGATTTGATCGACCTCTCCATGCACACCGAACCAATTGATCAAGCCATCCAATTCATTCAGCAACAAACTCACTTGGATGCCCTTAGTTCCATGAAGCAGCTAGCCAAGTTCAAGAATACAGCCTCAAGGACCGTATCTGCTCATTCAAATTGATAGAACTTGAGAAGCTGAAGAATGCAAACTGACGAACAAACAAGGGGCCATTGAGTTAGCTGAACAAGTCAAGACACTGAAAAACTCTCTCAACACAGCTGAATCAGAGTTGGAGACGCTGAAAGCCAGACGTGAACAATTGATGAAAGAGCTTGAAGAGGTAAATCTGGCTATTACTCAGAAGAAAAGGCAGATCAGCGCCATGGTTGCTGATGGCAGAGTGATTCACCAACACCTGAGCTTTCTGAAAACAATGGCTGATGAAGATTAAGAATCCGTACAAGCCGATCACATTCTGCATGCCGAAGTTATCTCTTCCATTCGATCGTTGCTAGACCTGTAATTTTTTTACTTGATGCTATGGACTTCTGCTTTGTATGCGAAAACACCAAACAGTCTTGCTTAGATATGGGTCTACTGATTTAAACTGTTCATCTCAAATCGGCTAAACAGCCGAACCCCCAGGTACCGGCCCAAAAGCCGACCAATAGCTGATTCAGGATTGCCGACTAGAATAGCCGATCGAGACGCTTCATCCACTACATGCCGCGTATGCTCCGGATTCAAGAATTTCTCCTTAAATTTGACATAAAGTCCGCCGTGCCGTCTCGCCTTCCAAGGGAAACCGCCTAGGTGACTCCATCTCATAAATAGGCAGGGACTCGGTGAAGAACCGCACACTCAACCACTTCCATTTACCAAGCCCTTTCTCCTTTGTGCCTCCTCCTTCAACCCGACCCAATGGCCGGCCACGGAGACCGCGGCAAGCGCTCGGCGTCAGCCCCCGCCGAGAGCGACGAGTTCAGTCGGCGACTCCACGCCATCAGATCGCGGCCAGACCTGTTGCACACCTTCTTGAGGTAAAAGCACTGTTGATGGTCGATAACGTCAACTTTTATTAGAACTTTAGACATGAAAGGACAAATGAATATACACTAGTCTAGGGTTTTAACTGATAATTTCCATGAGTTTTGCATGTTCTATATTTTCCAGGGGCTATTCCAGAAATGCATAAAAGAAGGGTTAAAGAGCATAAAAGACACGAAACTTAACCGCCAAGGAAACATCATCATGAAGACCCTAGAAGGCTCTGGAACACACCCGAGCAACCGGGGCTCGAGACCCCACAAAGTGGGGCCGGCTGGCCCTAGGGTGGGGCCAGCCGACGCCCCCTAGGGTTTCAGCCCCCGCCTTCTGGAGTCTTCTTCCGCCGCCTCTTAGGAGTCATCTCGGCCCTTTGTTGAAGTCGGTTTGATCCTACGGTGCACGTTCATCCCACCGGGCTATAAATAAAGGGGCAAACCCCCCTGAAGGCATCCCCAATTCCTGAGCTTCAATTCAATATCTCCAGTTAGGGTTAGATGTAGCAATTAGGAGAGACTAGTTCTTCTAGATCTAGTCTTGTTTAGAGAAGTAGAGAGATAGAGTAGAGGAGTAGAGATTCGGAGGAGTTCCGGCCTGTCGGCGCTTCTTCGTAGCTGTATTCTTCTGAATTCAGCTTCCTCGCCCGGAGCTACGTTCTTAGGTACTTTTGTATTCAACTTCTAATTCAAGTAAGCATTTGTTCTTATTCGTTCTTAAGTTTGCAACTCATATTGAGTACTTTGATCTTGGTAATTGCTTGATTGAAGTAGTATTTCGTAGTGTAGTCGTGGTGCCTAGGCTAGGTTAACTTGCGAATGTCCCCTGATTGGCCGGATAGTGGTAGATCGCGTAGGTGACAGCTGCGTTGAGTCCTTTGTAGTCCACTTCCCTTTGATAGGACCGATAGATGTATAAGTGTCTAGTAGGAGGGAACTCTGATTTCACCTCTTATTCATGTCACTGCTCAGTTAGAACAATATTATTTAAAGTTTACCGATAGTTGGTGTAACACCCTAGTGTTAGTTACTATTTTCACACTTGCATTTGCATGTCATCAAGCATAGATCATGCCATTTCATGCATTATTATCATTGCATTTTATTTTATTCCCTTTTATTGCTATATGTTTGTTTATATGTCCATATTATGCAAAATGTGTTGACATGCAAATTTGATGCTTGTTTACGGTTCTAAATGCTTTATACATGTTTAGGATAACATTTGGAACAATGTTCATGTTGGTGAAATCCCCAAAATACCCCTCTAGCTCATAGTTGACTAGAGAGCCCTTTAAAAGCTATTCTGTTTGACCAAACAAGAAGGGCATTTTAGAGATTCTGCATGTCAGTGCACCCTTAATCAAAGTTGTGTAGAATTTTATAAGCAACAAACTTTATTTTTGGGTCAACTCATGAAAATGAGTGGAAGAAGGTCAAAAAGTTGAATTAGTGCAGATTTGGAGCTGTTTTGGAAGTTTTCAAATTTTCCTAAGTCTAAACCGGTTTTCAGTTTCGGTGTACCCCTGTTTATCGACTTGTATCTCTCAATCCAGGCCGAACTAGAGTAAAGTGCCTTAATATGAAATGATCTACTCGTATAGCTCTTCAACCCATATTAGTGAAGTTTTCGCTAACACGCTCTGGATCGCGAGTTATAGATCGATGAAAAATCGAGTTTCAGTCGGGTCCGCGGAGACTGAATCGGAGCCGATTCAGTTCGACCCTCGGGCGAGTCGTGCGACCGCGTCAGGCCTCGGCCGCCAGGTGGCGCCGTACGCCGTCGTTGCTGCCGCGCGGTCGGCTTACAAAGGGGAACACGCAATCCTGTCTCCCGCACGCTCGCCCTCACTCTCCCCGCTCTCTCGCCCTCTGTTCGCTCGCTGCTCTCCTCTTTCCCCTCCGCCGTCGCCATTTCCGCCGCGCCACCGCCGCGGTGAAATCCGCCGCCACCGAGCCGTCTCCGACCGCTCCACCCTCGGCGCAGCTGCGGCTTGCTCTGCTCTTCGTTTCCGACCCGTTGCCGACCTCAGCCGACCTAAGGTACAGCTCCAGCAAGCTTCCCGCCGTCCGCCATTGCCGGAGCGCTGCCGAGCTCTCGGGTCGCCGCGACGAGGGCGATGCCGGGGTCGGCTTCCCTCTCTTTTGCTCGTCTAAGAGTCCCCGTTAGCCGTAGATCCATTCCACACCGTCGGTTAGGTCTATCTCGCCGTAGTTTCGCCGGAACCCGAGTTCGCCGTGAACCCGCTCGCCACCGTGCCGCCATGCGAGCGCGGTCAGTGAGCTCCCGTGCGCAATAGTTCGATTCGTCGCACGCACAGGTCCGCTAGAGTTCCAGAAACACGGAACGAGGCCGAGCCGCGCGAGCAACGGCCGGAATCGGCCGGCGCGAGTTCGCCGGACCACCGCCGTCCGCCATTGCCGCCGTCGAGCTCGCTCCGGTGGAGTACGACCCTCGGCAGTTGGTCCATCGGATTCGTCTCGTTGCCACGAGTCGGTAGGTAGCCTCGGCGTCGCCGGAGACCTCGCCGTCGGCGAGCTCTCGCCGGTCAGCGCCGGCGGCTCTGTTCCGCTCTCTGACGCGTGGGGTCGGGTCGACCCCGGGGCCCGCGAGTCAGCCGTTCGGGTGCGCCTCTGGTTCACTGAGCCGGGTTCTATCGGGTTTAGGTTTTTGATTTATAAAATGAATTTCCAGAAAATGTGTAAAACCTTCCAAAATTCATATCTGGAGCTAGGAATGTCCAATTGGGGTGAACCAAATTTTGTTGTGTTTATATTTCTGAGCTCTATCAAGGAAAAATATAAAATGTACTTTTTGAATACTTTTTGTGTGCAGTTATAATTAAATTGTTAATTGCTGGTAAACTTGATAAATGCATAAGTAATTGCAGGAATGTGCTAAAAATGTGATTCCACTTGCATTCATCTTGTTTAGGGAAGTAGAATCTATGAAAAATATGTTTGCTGGTGTTTCACTGTTATTTATATGATGTCTAGTATAATGTGCCTTTTATGCTTTAATCTTGCAAAACTCACCATGCTTAATGTGTTAAGGTTATGGACATGAATATTTTTCCTGGGCTATGTTATGTTGGAAAGAAGCTAAGAAAATTAGGAAATATGTTGTTTGATACTTTTCACTGTGTTAAGTATTTTCCATTGCTTAAAAGGCTGGTTGCTTGTTATTTTTGTGTAGACTGTTATACTTGTCCAAATGACTTGAAATTTTGTCAGTAGGCTAATCTGGATGTGTAATAGCTACTGTAATTTCTATGGATTTTTCTAGTCACAATAAGCAGTAGGTCCAGTTATAGGCTAGGGTTTATTTAATTGTTTCTAAGCAAATATCTTTTGGTTGTGGTAGGTTAGTTGATGCATGTTAATTATTAAGTGCAGGTTGTAGACATCTCACCCGGAACGAGAAATTGTCCTATGCTTTGCTTAAGAAGGGTGAGTATGAGTTGGTTGTCTAGGAAAGAAATAAATGAGTGTGGATTGTTAAACTGATTGCATATCATGGGTTAATTCGTGCATCTCTATCTTGCATTTCATGTGCATTCTCAGTTCTCATATATGCATATCATGCATACAGGATCGCCGGGAGGCGTGACGCTGTTGCAGTTCGATCCACCGGAGGAGGGAGTTCCGCCGGAGATTGAAGTGCCAGAGGTTCCCGAAGGTCAGGAAGAAGAAGCTGAACTTCCGGAGTGCCCGGATCACCAACCCACTAACTTTGTGAAAGGCAAGCCCCGGAGCATTCCTAAGTCTCCACCTACTCTTTTTACAAATACACTGGTCTTTATTAAATCGTATGATTGTGCACTTAAGTATAGGAGTTGATATGATACCGTTGCTGCATTTATTCCTTGTCCACTTATACTTGATCCTGAAGTTATTACTAGACAAGGGGATGGGTTCGATCTTATGCTTAGCCATGCTTAGACCGGTAGAAGTCGAGGGATTTCCTGTCTTTCGCGAGCATAGGTGGTTACTAATGATGATGGGGTTGGATTCCACATGGTGGACTATATGTGCCACCATGCCACAGTGTCTAATGAGAGAATCAAGGCTAGGTAGCGGGGAGCCGCATGACATGGTTGAGGTCATGCCGTCTTCGGTGCTGCTTGCGGCCGACTAGGACTGAGGCCACCAGACATCAGTTGAGATTGAAAGACGTCGTCACATAGCTGGCCAGATAAGTCGTTCTGACCGCGAAGCCGAGTATTTCTTTCTGAGCCGGGAATTGGGCGTGATAAGGCAGACATATTCTGGAGGTAGGAAGGATGTGCGGAGACACCATCTTACCAAGGGCAGGTCAGGGACCTGATGCATCCTGGAAGTGGGTTTGTCTCTGAGAATATGGACCCCTCCAAGCCCGCGATACATATTATGTCTCAGAAAGATTTAACGGTGGCCCAAGAAGCCAGTGGCTCGGCTGACAGGGTTTGTGATTGGCACTATTTGCCAGCTGGTACAATCGATTCGAATCGCCATCTCTCCATGGTTAGTGAGAAACTGAACTGATCTTCTGGTGAGGTAGAGGCTAATAACTTGAACATAATGATTATGGTGAGATGAGGTTGATATCTGTGGATATCGGAAATCATATGGTTTTATTGATTGCTACAATATTCAGTGAATGCTTAGTATAGTGGCTAATCCTAGTAAATAGTTTAACTGAAATCGAAGCTTATCACAATTAAAATGAATAAGTTGAGGTTCTACTGTAGTAATGCTTTTGATGCAAAAATGATGCTACCCTCTGAGCTCCACCAAATAAGCCTTGCATATCCTTGAGAGTCTTTTTATTTACTCCCTATCGGGTAAGTCTAGCTGAGTACAATTGAGTACTCAGGGTTTTATTCCCATTGTTGCAGATGGTGTAGTCTACTACGCGTATTGCAGGAATTGCTTCACCCCTGCGGGCGAAGAAGACTAGACCCGAGGGCAGGGTCATTATCTATCTTTAGTTGTTGTAAGAATGCTGTGACAGGGTCATGTGATGGTACTCGTATTTGAACTCTGTGGTGTAAAACTATGTTGACTTCCGCTACTACCCTATTTGTGTAAAAGACTATGTTGTACTCTGATGTTTAAATTCGGTTGCGAACTTATGTGTCATGTGATCGGGTATTGCTGAATGAATGATTCTTGGGGTATGAAATGTTTGAAATCCTTCGAGATTTCCGGACTATCGGGTTTATATTGGCTCAAGTGCGACTGGATTGCGGCTAAAATGCGATCGTTGTACTTGTGCTCGTATAAATTGGTCGGTTCTGTGACAGCTGGTACCAGAGCATAATTCAGCATATACCGTCACTTGACTATTTAAAAACTAAAAGAGTTTTGAGTTTTACAAACTAATTGCCAACTGATAGTGTGTATAGGTGATTTAAACCAAGTGTTTGCAAAACTTATGAGTACCAATGACCAAGTCCTATAGCCCTATGTATATGTGGTAATTAGGTGGCTTATGTAAGTACTGACTTGGGGGAAATTGCATCATATTTCTATTTGTGGTTCATTTGGTTTTATCGTGCGGATAATCATGAACTGTCGGTTTCTTATTGCTTCTTATGGGTCAATGTACCACGTCGCCTAAGGTAAGGTGAGATGTGAGTGTAAGATCGAACAACCATCGATCGATGGTGAGAGTATGTTACTGAAGTGAGTACATGTGATCCATATGTGTACTTATGGAAGTAAGGTGGAGTAATTAATTTTTGGGGTCGCAAATGTTCATGGGAACATTTCTGGCAAAAAGTGCTTCTTGTTGCCCTGCATACATTGGGAGTTGGGCTGAAATGAATCTTCCGCAGGTACACTAACCACGCAAAACGTATAGCACGGTTAGTTACGTATATGAGAGCACGTGGTATGCCACCGACTATAACGTTAGTTAAAATATATTATGTGTGAGGTCGTTGGCACGTGCATGCATCATGATCATGAAATTAATTTAAGCTATTTGTACTATTTCCTTCCCTATGGTAAAATTTGTGCTGTCCTATCTTATTCTAAATGCTGAAAGATGTTGTAATGTACCAGATGGCAGCTGAAGGTGAGCCGCAGAGTGGTCAGTTTCTGGAGCAGTTTGGCACACCCACTGTGCTATGGAGGTTGTTGAAGTCGGTGGGATATGCAGAGCCACCAATGTATTTCTGGAAGCCAGCGAAAACCATGGTGCAGCCTTGGTTCGATGTTTGGGTTACTATCCCTGTGCTTGAAAGGGGTTGGTTGTTTCCAGGAATAAAGGTGGAAGTTGACATGAGGACACCATGGGATGGTGCGCAGCTTGCAGCTTTCGAGGTGTTGACGGATATTTGCAGCCGATTCAACAAGAGAGCTGATTTGGGGCCAGCAAATATTTTTCCCAGGATGGATGCTTCTCAGGGTGAGTGGGCTCAGTCTAGCCAAGCTTCTTTGGAGCGAGGCAGGGACGAGCATGCTCATAGCACGGGTGCTTCTATGAGTACTATGTTTGCTGTCCTGAGGATGCATTATTCCACTAGGGATGGTTGGATGAAGTGCGTTGAAGCCCTGCATGATGCTGTGAAGAAGGATGAAACTTTACGTATGTGTGTGGACTATAGGCCACTAAATGCTGTGACAATTAAGAACAAGTATCCTCTACCTCGTATTGATATCTTGTTTGATCAATTGTCCAAGGCCAAGGTTTTCTCCAAGATTGATCTGAGATCTGGGTATCATCAAATTAAGATCAGACCACGAGATATTCCCAAGACGGCTTTCTCCACTCGGTATGGCTTGTATGAGTATTTGGTTATGTCTTTTGGATTAACCAATGCTCCTGCACATTTCATGTATCTAATGAATTCGGTATTCATGCCTGAGTTGGATAAGTTCGTGGTAGTCTTTATTGACGATATTCTGGTGTACTCTGAGCGCATGGAGGATCATGCTGAACACTTGAGGATAGTCTTGACTAGACTCAGGGAGCATAAGCTGTATGCTAAGTTCAGCAAGTGTGAGTTTTGGTTGACTAAGGTACCTTTTCTGGGCCATATCTTATCTGCTGAAGGTATTTCTGTAGATCCGTCAAAAGTTCAGCAGGTATTAGATTGGCAGTCACCAACAAATGTGTCTGAGGTTCGTAGCTTTCTGGGATTGGCTGGGTATTATCGCCGCTTTATTCAGGATTTCTCTAAAATAGCTAAACCTATGACCAAGCTATTGCACAAAGATACCAAGTTTGTGTGGAGTGAGGAGTGTGAAACAGCTTTTCGCACCTTGCAAACGTTGTTGACCACTGCTCCAGTTCTTGCACAACCTGATATTGAAAGGCCTTTTGATGTGTACTGCGATGCTTGTGGCACTGGGTTAGGATGTGTTCTCATGCAAGAAGGCCGAGTCATTGCTTATGCCTCGCGTCAACTGAGAAAACATGAGCAAAACTATCCTACTCATGATTTGGAACTTGCCGCTGTAGTTCATGCATTGAAGATTTGGCGCCACTATTTGATGGGTCACAAATGTCATATCTATTCCGATCACAAGAGTCTCAAGTACATTTTCACTCAGCCTGAGTTGAACATGAGGCAAAGAAGGTGGTTGGAGTTAATCAAAGACTATGATCTAGAAGTACACTATCATCCGGGCAAGGCCAATGTCGTAGCCGATGCCTTGAGCCGAAAGTCTCATTGCAATGTATTGCAGCCTTTGCTAGCAGACGGGTTCAACCTTGTGCATCCAGTGGTGTTGAATAATATTACTCTCAGTTGTACTTTGGAAAGCAAGATTATTGAAGGTCAGAAAACAGATCCCGGCATATATCATATCAAAAGGAAGATGAAAGGACAAGAAATGCTTCATTTCCGAGTAGATGAAAAAGGTATATTGTGGTTCAAGGATCGATTGGTAGTACCGAAAGACCGTGAGTTGAGGAATCAGATTATGGATGAGGCTCATTTGTCCAAGTTGTCCATCCATCCTGGTAGTAGTAAGATGTATCAAGACTTGAAACCTAGGTTCTGGTGGACCAAAATGAAGAAGAAAATTGTAGCCTATGTGGCCAGGTGTGATACCTGTTGTCGCGTGAAGGCTATTCATCTTAAGCCAGTAGGCCTATTGCAACCCTTACCAGTTCCAGGTTGGAAATGGGATGAGGTAACCATGGATTTCATATCTGGGTTACCTCTAACGCAAAAAGGCCACGATTCTATTTGGGTGATCGTAGATCGATTGACTAAGATTGCACATTTCTTACCAGTTCGAACTACAGATCGTCCTCATCAGTTGGCACAGCTCTACTTTGCTCAGATACTTCGGTTACATGGTGTGCCGAGGACGATAGTTTCCGACAGAGGCCCGCAATTTATTGCACGCTTCTGGGAGCATCTACACAAGTGTTTGGGAACCAATTTGGTTCGCAGCTCAGCTTATCATCCTCAAACTTCTGGTCAGACTGAAAGGGTAAATCAAATTCTTGAAGATATGTTGAGAGCTTGTGTTCTATCGTCTAAAGGTTCGTGGGAAGAATGGTTGCCTTTGGCCGAGTTCTCATACAACAATAGCTATCAAGAGAGTATTCAAATGGCTCCTTTTGAAGCTTTGTATGGGCGCAAATGTAGAACTCCTCTCAATTGGGTTGAATCAGGCGAAAGGAGATATTACGGGATTGACTTTGTGAAAGAGGCCGAAGAGAGAGTGCATACCATTCAAACACATCTCAAAGCCGCTCAGACTCGTCAAAAGAGCTATGCGGACAAGCGAAGAAGGCCATTGGAATTTGAAGTGGGTGACTATGTATACTTGAAAGTGTCACCTATGAAAGGCGTGCAACGCTTCGGAGTGAAACGAAAGTTAGCTCCAAGGTTTGTAGGTCCTTTTCAAATTCTGGAAAGAAGTGGGAAGGTAGCATACAAGTTACGGTTGCCACCACACATGTCAACTATCTTCAATGTGTTTCATGTATCTCAACTCAAGAAATGTTTACGAGTACCGGAAGAGCAAGTAGATTTTGGTGATATCAAGTTGAAATCAGATTTGACCTATGAAGAAAAGCCTATTGAAGTAATAGATTACAAAGAAAGAATCACCCGTAGCCGAGTGATCAAGTTCTATAAGGTGGTGTGGAACAACCAAAGTTATTGGGATGCGACTTGGGAGCGAGAAGATTACCTCAAGGAAGTCTATCCGTCTTTCTTTAAACAATGGTAATTGACTCTAATCTCGGGGACGAGATTCTTTTAAGGGGGGAGGGCTGTAACACCCTAGTGTTAGTTACTATTTTCACACTTGCATTTGCATGTCATCAAGCATAGATCATGCCATTTCATGCATTATTATCATTGCATTTTATTTGATTCCCTTTTATTGCTATATGTTTGTTTATATGTCCATATTATGCAAAATGTGTTGACATGCAAATGTGATGCTTGTTTACGGTTCTAAATGCTTTATACATGTTTAGGATAACATTTGGAACAATGTTCATGTTGGTGAAATCCCCAAAATACCCCTCTAGCTCATAGTTGACTAGAGAGCCCTTTAAAAGCTATTCTGTTTGACCAAACAAGAAGGGCATTTTAGAGATTCTGCATGTCAGTGCACCCTTAATCAAAGTTGTGTAGAATTTTATAAGCAACAAACTTTATTTTTGGGTCAACTCATGAAAATGAGTGGAAGAAGGTCAAAAAGTTGAATTAGTGCAGATTTGGAGCTGTTTTGGAAGTTTTCAAATTTTCCTAAGTCTAAACCGGTTTTCAGTTTCGGTGTACCCCTGTTCATTGACTTGTATCTCTCAATCTAGGCCGAACTAGAGTAAAGTGCCTTAATATGAAATGATCTACTCGTATAGCTCTTCAACCCATATTAGTGAAGTTTTCGCTGAAACGCTCTGGATCGCGAGTTATAGATCGATGAAAAATTGAGTTTCAGTCGGGTCCGCGGAGACTGAATCGGAGCTGATTCAGTTCGACCCTCGGGCGAGTCGCGCGACCGCGTCAGGCCTCGGCCGCCAGGTGGCGCCGTACGCCGTCGTTGCTGCCGCGCGGTCGGCTTACAAAGGGGAACACACAATCCTGTCTCCCGCACGCTCGCCCTCACTCTCCCCGCTCTCACGCCCTCTATTCGCTCTCTGCTCTCCTCTTTCCCCTCCGCCGTCGCCATTTCCGCCGCGCCACCGCCGCGGTGAAATCCGCCGCCACCGAGCCGTCTCCGACCGCTCCACCCTCGGCGCAGCTGCGGCTTGCTCTGCTCTTCGTTTCCGACCCGTTGCCGACCTCAGCCGACCTAAGGTACTGCTCCAGCAAGCTTCCCGCCGTCCGCCATTGCCGGAGCGCCGCCGAGCTCTCGGGTCGCCGCGACGAGGGCGATGTCGCGGTCGGCTTTCCTCTCTTTTGCTCGTCTAAGAGTCCCCGTTAGCCGTAGATCCATTCCACACCGTCGGTTAGGTCTATCTCGCCGTAGTTTCGCCGGAACCCGAGTTCGCCGTGAACCCGCTCGCCACCGTGCCGCCATGCGAGCGCGGTCAGTGAGCTCCCGTGCGCAATAGTTCGATTCGTCGCACGCACAGGTCCGCTAGAGTTCCAGAAACACGGAACGAGGCCGAGCCGCGCGAGCAACGGCCGGAATCGGCCGGCGCGAGTTCGCCGGACCACCGCCTTCCGCCATTGCCGCCGTCGAGCTCGCTCCGGTGGAGTACGACCCTCGGCAGTTGGTCCATTGGATTCGTCTCGTTGCCACGAGTCGGTAGGTAGCCTCGGCGTCGCCGGAGACCTCGCCGTCGGCGAGCTCTCGCCGGTCAGCGCCGGCGGCTCTGTTCCGCTCTCTGACGCGTGGGGTCGGGTTGACCCCGGGGCCCGCGAGTCAGCCGTTCGGGTGCGCCTCTGGTTCACTGAGCCGGGTGCACGTAGCAGTTCTATCGGGTTTAGGTTTTTGATTTATAAAATGAATTTCCAGAAAATGTGTAAAACCTTCCAAAATTCATATCTGGAGCTAGGAATGTCCAATTGGGGTGAACCAAATTTTGTTGTGTTTGTATTTCTGAGCTCTATCAAGGAAAAATATAAAATGTACTTTTTGAATACTTTTTCTGTGCAGTTATAATTAAATTGTTAATTGCTTGTAAACTTGATAAATGCATAAGTAATTGCAGGAATGTGCTAAAAATGTGATTCCACTTGCATTCATCTTGTTTAGGGAAGTAGAATCTATGAAAAATATGTTTGCTGGTGTTTCACTGTTATTTATATGATGTCTAGTATAATGTGCCTTTTATGCTTTAATCTTGCAAAACTCACCATGCTTAATGTGTTAAGGTTATGGACATGAATATTTTTCCTGGGCTATGTTATGTTGGAAAGAAGCTAAGAAAATTAGGAAATCTGTTGTTTGATACTTTTCACTGTGTTAAGTATTTTCCATTACTTAAAAGGCGGGTTACTTGTTATTTTTGTGTAGACTGTTATACTTGTCCAAATGACTTGAAATTTTGTCAGTAGGCTAATCTGGATGTGTAATAGCTACTGTAATTTCTATGGATTTTTCTGGTTACAGTAAGCAGTAGGTCCAGTTATAGGCTAGGGTTTATTTAATTGTTTCTAAGCAAATATCTTTTGGTTGTGGTAGGTTAGTTGATGCATGTTAATTATTAAGTGCAGGTTGTAGACATCTCACCCGGAACAAGAAATTGTCCTATGCTTTGCTTAAGAAGGGTGAGTATGAGTTGGTTGTCTAGGAAAGAAATAAATGAGTGTGGATTGTTAAACTGATTGCATATCATGGGTTAATTCGTGCATCTCTATCTTGCATTTCATGTGCATTCTCAGTTCTCATATATGCATATCATGCATACAGGATCGCCGGGAGGCGTGACGCTGTTGCAGTTCGATCCACCGGAGGAGGGAGTTCCGCCGGAGATTGAAGTGCCAGAGGTTCCCGAAGGTCAGGAAGAAGAAGCTGAACTTCCGGAGTGCCCGGATCACCAACCCACTAACTTTGTGAAAGGCAAGCCCCGGAGCATTCCTAAGTCTCCACCTACTCTTTTTACAAATACACTGGTCTTTATTAAATCGTATGATTGTGCACTTAAGTATAGGAGTTGATATGATACCGTTGCTGCATTTATTCCTTGTCCACTTATACTTGATCCTGAAGTTATTACTAGACAAGGGGATGGGTTCGATCTTATGCTTAGCCATGCTTAGACCGGTAGAAGTCGAGGGATTTCCTGTCCTTCGCGAGCATAGGTGGTTACTAATGATGATGGGGTTGGATTCCACATGGTGGACTATATGTGCCACCATGCCACAGTGTCTAATGAGAGAATCAAGGCTAGGTAGCGGGGAGCCGCATGACATGGTTGAGGTCATGCCGTCTTCGGTGCTGCTTGCGGCCGACTAGGACTGAGGCCACCAGACATCAGTTGAGATTGAAAGACGTCGTCACATAGCTGGCCAGATAAGTCGTTCTGACCGCGAAGCCGAGTATTTCTTTCTGAGCCGGGAATTGGGCGTGATAAGGCAGACATATTCTGGAGGTAGGAAGGATGTGCGGAGACACCATCTTACCAAGGGCAGGTCAGGGACCTGATGCATCCTGGAAGTGGGTTTGTCTCTGAGAATATGGACCCCTCCAAGCCCGCGATACATATTATGTCTCAGAAAGATTTAACGGTGGCCCAAGAAGCCAGTGGCTCGGCTGACAGGGTTTGTGATTGGCATATTTGCCAGCTGGTACAATCGATTCGAATCGCCATCTCTCCTGGTTAGTGAGAAACTGAACTGATCTTCTGGTGAGGTAGAGGCTAATAACTTGAACATAATGATTATGGTGAGATGAGGTTGATATCTGTGGATATCGGAAATCATATGGTTTTATTGATTGCTACAATATTCAGTGAATGCTTAGTATAGTGGCTAATCCTAGTAAATAGTTTAACTGAAATCGAAGCTTATCACAATTAAAATGAATAAGTTGAGGTTCTACTGTAGTAATGCTTTTGATGCAAAAATGATGCTACCCTCTGAGCTCCACCAAATAAGCCTTGCATATCCTTGAGAGTCTTTTTATTTACTCCCTATCGGGTAAGTCTAGCTGAGTACAATTGAGTACTCAGGGTTTTATTCCCATTGTTGCAGATGGTGTAGTCTACTACGCGTATTGCAGGAATTGCTTCACCCCTGCGGGCGAAGAAGACTAGACCCGAGGGCAGGGTCATTATCTATCTTTAGTTGTTGTAAGAATGCTGTGACAGGGTCATGTGATGGTACTCGTATTTGAACTCTGTGGTGTAAAACTATGTTGACTTCCGCTACTACCCTATTTGTGTAAAAGACTATGTTGTACTCTGATGTTTAAATTCGGTTGCGAACTTATGTGTCATGTGATCGGGTATTGCTGAATGAATGATCCTTGGGGTATGAAATGTTTGAAATCCTTCGAGATTTCCAGACTACCGGGTTTATATTGGCTCAAGTGCGACTGGATTGCGGCTAAAATGCGATCGTTGTACTTGTGCTCGTATAAATTGGTCGGTTCTGTGACAGCTGGTACCAGAGCATAATTCAGCATATACCGTCACTTGACTATTTAAAAACTAAAAGAGTTTTGAGTTTTACAAACTAATTGCCAACTGATAGTGTGTATAGGTGATTTAAACCAAGTGTTTGCAAAACTTATGAGTACCAATGACCAAGTCCTATAGCCCTATGTATATGTGGTAATTAGGTGGCTTATGTAAGTACTGACTTGGGGGAAATTGCATCATATTTCTATTTGTGGTTCATTTGGTTTTATCGTGCGGATAATCATGAACTGTCGGTTTCTTATTGCTTCTTATGGGTCAATGTACCACGTCGCCTAAGGTAAGGTGAGATGTGAGTGTAAGATCGAACAACCATCGATCGATGGTGAGAGTATGTTACTGAAGTGAGTACATGTGATCCATATGTGTACTTATGGAAGTAAGGTGGAGTAATTAATTTTTGGGGTCGCAAATGTTCATGGGAACATTTCCGGCAAAAAGTGCTTCTTGTTGCCCTGCATACATTGGGAGTTGGGCTGAAATGAATCTTCTGCAGGTACACTAACCACGCAAAACGTATAGCACGGTTAGTTACGTATATGAGAGCACGTGGTATGCCACCGACTATAACGTTAGTTAAAATATATTATGTGTGAGGTCGTTGGCACGTGCATGCATCATGATCATGAAATTAATTTAAGCTATTTGTACTATTTCCTTCCCTATGGTAAAATTTGTGCTGTCCTATCTTATTCTAAATGCTGAAAGATGTTGTAATGTACCAGATGGCAGCTGAAGGTGAGCCGCAGAGTGGTCAGTTTCTGGAGCAGTTTGGCACACCCACTGTGCTATGGAGGTTGTTGAAGTCGGTGGGATATGCAGAGCCACCAATGTATTTCTGGAAGCCAGCGAAAACCATGGTGCAGCCTTGGTTCGATGTTTGGGTGACTATCCCTGTGCTTGAAAGGGGTTGGTTGTTTCCAGGAATAAAGGTGGAAGTTGACATGAGGACACCATGGGATGGTGCGCAGCTTGCAGCTTTCGAGGTGTTGACGGATATTTGCAGCCGATTCAACAAGAGAGCTGATTTGGGGCCAGCAAATATTTTTCCCAGGATGGATGCTTCTCAGGGTGAGTGGGCTCAGTCTAGCCAAGCTTCTTTGGAGCGAGGCAAGGACGAGCATGCTCATAGCACGGGTGCTTCTATGAGTACTATGTTTGCTGTCCTGAGGATGCATTATTCCACTAGGGATGGTTGGATGAAGTGCGTTGAAGCCCTGCATGATGCTGTGAAGAAGGATGAAACTTTACGTATGTGTGTGGACTATAGGCCACTAAATGCTGTGACAATTAAGAACAAGTATCCTCTACCTCGTATTGATATCTTGTTTGATCAATTGTCCAAGGCCAAGGTTTTCTCCAAGATTGATCTGAGATCTGGGTATCATCAAATTAAGATCAGACCACGAGATATTCCCAAGACAGCTTTCTCCACTCGGTATGGCTTGTATGAGTATTTGGTTATGTCTTTTGGATTAACCAATGCTCCTGCACATTTCATGTATCTAATGAATTCGGTATTCATGCCTGAGTTGGATAAGTTCGTGGTAGTCTTTATTGACGATATTCTGGTGTACTCTGAGCGCATGGAGGATCATGCTGAACACTTGAGGATAGTCTTGACTAGACTCAGGGAGCATAAGCTGTATGCTAAGTTCAGCAAGTGTGAGTTTTGGTTGACTAAGGTACCTTTTCTGGGCCATATCTTATCTGCTGAAGGTATTTCTGTAGATCCGTCAAAAGTTCAGCAGGTATTAGATTGGCAGTCACCAACAAATGTGTCTGAGGTTCGTAGCTTTCTGGGATTGGCTGGGTATTATCGCCGCTTTATTCAGGATTTCTCTAAAATAGCTAAACCTATGACCAAGCTATTGCACAAAGATACCAAGTTTGTGTGGAGTGAGGAGTGTGAAACAGCTTTTCGCACCTTGCAAACGTTGTTGACCACTGCTCCAGTTCTTGCACAACCTGATATTGAAAGGCCTTTTGATGTGTACTGCGATGCTTGTGGCACTGGGTTAGGATGTGTTCTCATGCAAGAAGGCCGAGTCATTGCTTATGCCTCGCGTCAACTGAGAAAACATGAGCAAAACTATCCTACTCATGATTTGGAACTTGCCGCTGTAGTTCATGCATTGAAGATTTGGCGCCACTATTTGATGGGTCACAAATGTCATATCTATTCCGATCACAAGAGTCTCAAGTACATTTTCACTCAGCCTGAGTTGAACATGAGGCAAAGAAGGTGGTTGGAGTTAATCAAAGACTATGATCTAGAAGTACACTATCATCCGGGCAAGGCCAATGTCGTAGCCGATGCCTTGAGCCGAAAGTCTCATTGCAATGTATTGCAGCCTTTGCTAGCAGACGGGTTCAACCTTGTGCATCCAGTGGTGTTGAATAATATTACTCTCAGTTGTACTTTGGAAAGCAAGATTATTGAAGGTCAGAAAACAGATCCCGGCATATATCATATCAAAAGGAAGATGAAAGGACAAGAAATGCTTCATTTCCGAGTAGATGAAAAAGGTATATTGTGGTTCAAGGATCGATTGGTAGTACCGAAAGACCGTGAGTTGAGGAATCAGATTATGGATGAGGCTCATTTGTCCAAGTTGTCCATCCATCCTGGTAGTAGTAAGATGTATCAAGACTTGAAACCTAGGTTCTGGTGGACCAAAATGAAGAAGGAAATTGCAGCCTATGTGGCCAGGTGTGATACCTGTTGTCGCGTGAAGGCTATTCATCTTAAGCCAGCAGGCCTATTGCAACCCTTACCAGTTCCAGGTTGGAAATGGGATGAGGTAACCATGGATTTCATATCTGGGTTACCTCTAACGCAAAAAGGCCACGATTCTATTTGGGTGATCGTAGATCGATTGACTAAGATTGCACATTTCTTACCAGTTCGAACTACAGATCGTCCTCATCAGTTGGCACAGCTCTACTTTGCTCAGATACTTCGGTTACATGGTGTGCCGAGGACGATAGTTTCCGACAGAGGCCCGCAATTTATTGCACGCTTCTGGGAGCATCTACACAAGTGTTTGGGAACCAATTTGGTTCGCAGCTCAGCTTATCATCCTCAAACTTCTGGTCAGACTGAAAAGGTAAATCAAATTCTTGAAGATATGTTGAGAGCTTGTGTTCTATCGTCTAAAGGTTCGTGGGAAGAATGGTTGCCTTTGCCCGAGTTCTCATACAACAATAGCTATCAAGAGAGTATTCAAATGGCTCCTTTTGAAGCTTTGTATGGGCGCAAATGTAGAACTCCTCTCAATTGGGTTGAATCAGGCGAAAGGAGATATTACGGGATTGACTTTGTGAAAGAGGCCGAAGAGAGAGTGCATACCATTCAAACACATCTCAAAGCCACTCAGACTCGTCAAAAGAGCTATGCGGACAAGCGAAGAAGGCCATTGGAATTTGAAAGGCGTGCAACGCTTCGGAGTGAAACGAAAGTTAGCTCCAAGGTTTGTAGGTCCTTTTCAAATTCTGGAAAGAAGTGGGAAGGTAGCATACAAGTTACGGTTGCCACCACACATGTCAACTATCTTCAATGTGTTTCATGTATCTCAACTCAAGAAATGTTTACGAGTACCGGAAGAGCAAGTAGATTTTGGTGATATCAAGTTGAAATCAGATTTGACCTATGAAGAAAAGCCTATTGAAGTAATAGATTACAAAGAAAGAATCACCCGTAGCCGAGTGATCAAGTTCTATAAGGTGGTGTGGAACAACCAAAGTTATTGGGATGCGACTTGGGAGCGAGAAGATTACCTCAAGGAAGTCTATCCGTCTTTCTTTAAACAATGGTAATTGACTCTAATCTCGGGGACGAGATTCTTTTAAGGGGGGAGGGCTATAACACCCTAGTGTTAGTTACTATTTTCACACTTGCATTTGCATGTCATCAAGCATAGATCATGCCATTTCATGCATTATTATCATTGCATTTTATTTGATTCCCTTTTATTGCTATATGTTTGTTTATATGTCCATATTATGCAAAATGTGTTGACATGCAAATGTGATGCTTGTTTATGGTTCTAAATGCTTTATACATGTTTAGGATAACATTTGGAACAATGTTCATGTTGGTGAAATCCCCAAAATACCCCTCTAGCTCATAGTTGACTAGAGAGCCCTTTAAAAGCTATTCTGTTTGACCAAACAAGAAGGGCATTTTAGAGATTCTGCATGTCAGTGCACCCTTAATCAAAGTTGTGTAGAATTTTATAAGCAACAAACTTTATTTTTGGGTCAACTCATGAAAATGAGTGGAAGAAGGTCAAAAAGTTGAATTAGTGCAGATTTGGAGCTGTTTTGGAAGTTTTCAAATTTTCCTAAGTCTAAACCGGTTTTCAGTTTCGGTGTACCCCTGTTCATCGACTTGTATCTCTCAATCCAGGCCGAACTAGAGTAAAGTGCCTTAATATGAAATGATCTACTCGTATAGCTCTTCAACCCATATTAGTGAAGTTTTCGCTGAAACGCTCCGGATCGCGAGTTATAGATCGATGAAAAATTGAGTTTCAGTCGGGTCCGCGGAGTCTGAATCGGAGCCGATTCAGTTCGACCCTCGGGCGAGTCGCGCGACCGCGTCAGGCCTCGGCCGCCAGGTGGCGCCGTACGCCGTCGTTGCTGCCGCGCGGTCGGCTTACAAAGGGGAACACACAATCCTGTCTCCCGCACGCTCGCCCTCACTCTCCCCGCTCTCTCGCCCTCTGTTCGCTCGCTGCTCTCCTCTTTCCCCTCCGCCGTCGCCATTTCCGCCGCGCCACCGCCGCGGTGAAATCCGCCGCCACCGAGCCGTCTCCGACCGCTCCACCCTCGGCACAGCTGCGGCTTGCTCTGCTCTTCGTTTCCGACCCGTTGCCGACCTCAGCCGACCTAAGGTACAGCTCCAGCAAGCTTCCCGCCGTCTGCCATTGCCGGAGCGCTGCCGAGCTCTCGGGTCGCCGCGACGAGGGCGATGCCGGGGTCGGCTTCCCTCTCTTTTGCTCGTCTAAGAGTCCCCGTTAGCCGTAGATCCATTCCACACCGTCGGTTAGGTCTATCTCGCCGTAGTTTCGCCGGAACCCGAGTTCGCCGTGAACCCGCTCGCCACCGTGCCGCCATGCGAGCGTGGTCAGTGAGCTCCCGTGCGCAATAGTTCGATTCGTCGCACGCACAGGTCCGCTAGAGTTCCAGAAACACGGAACGAGGCCGAGCCGCGCGAGCAACGGCCGGAATCGGCCGGCGCGAGTTCGCCGGACCACCGCCGTCCGCCATTGCCGCCGTCGAGCTCGCTCCGGTGGAGTACGACCCTCGGCAGTTGGTCCATCGGATTCGTCTCGTTGCCACGAGTCGGTAGGTAGCCTCGGCGTCGCCGGAGACCTCGCCGTCGGCGAGCTCTCGCCGGTCAGCGCCGGCGGCTCTGTTCCGCTCTCTGACGCGTGGGGTCGGGTCGACCCCGGGGCCCGCGAGTCAGCCGTTCGGGTGCGCCTCTGGTTCACTGAGCCGGGTGCACGTAGCAGTTCTATCGGGTTTAGGTTTTTGATTTATAAAATGAATTTCCAGAAAATGTGTAAAACCTTCCAAAATTCATATCTGGAGCTAGGAATGTCCAATTGGGGTGAACCAAATTTTGTTGTGTTTATATTTCTGAGCTCTATCAAGGAAAAATATAAAATGTACTTTTTGAATACTTTTTGTGTGCAGTTATAATTAAATTGTTAATTGCTTGTAAACTTGATAAATGCATAAGTAATTGCAGGAATGTGCTAAAAATGTGATTCCACTTGCATTCATCTTGTTTAGGGAAGTAGAATCTATGAAAAATATGTTTGCTGGTGTTTCACTGTTATTTATATGATGTCTAGTATAATGTGCCTTTTATGCTTTAATCTTGCAAAAATCACCATGCTTAATGTGTTAAGGTTATGGACATGAATATTTTTCCTGGGCTATGTTATGTTGGAAAGAAGCTAAGAAAATTAGGAAATCTGTTGTTTGATACTTTTCACTGTGTTAAGTATTTTCCATTGCTTAAAAGGCTGGTTGCTTGTTATTTTTGTGTAGACTGTTATACTTGTCCAAATGAATTGAAATTTTGTCAGTAGGCTAATCTGGATGTGTAATAGCTACTGTAATTTCTATGGATTTTTCTGGTCACAGTAAGCAGTAGGTCCAGTTATAGGCTAGGGTTTATTTAATTGTTTCTAAGCAAATATCTTTTGGTTGTGGTAGGTTAGTTGATGCATGTTAATTATTAAGTGCAGGTTGTAGACCTCTCACCCGGGACGAGAAATTGTCCTATGCTTTGCTTAAGAAGGGTGAGTATGAGTTGGTTGTCTAGGAAAGAAATAAATGAGTGTGGATTGTTAAACTGATTGCATATCATGGGTTAATTCGTGCATCTCTATCTTGCATTTCATGTGCATTCTCAGTTCTCATATATGCATATCATGCATACAGGATCGCCGGGAGGCGTGACGCTGTTGCAGTTCGATCCACCGGAGGAGGGAGTTCCGCCGGAGATTGAAGTGCCAGAGGTTCCCGAAGGTCAGGAAGAAGAAGCTGAACTTCCGGAGTGCCCGGATCACCAACCCACTAACTTTGTGAAAGGCAAGCCCCGGAGCATTCCTAAGTCTCCACCTACTCTTTTTACAAATACACTGGTCTTTATTAAATCGTATGATTGTGCACTTAAGTATAGGAGTTGATATGATACCGTTGCTGCATTTATTCCTTGTCCACTTATACTTGATCCTGAAGTTATTACTAGACAAGGGGATGGGTTCGATCTTATGCTTAGCCATGCTTAGACCGGTAGAAGTCGAGGGATTTCCTGTCCTTCGCGAGCATAGGTGGTTACTAATGATGATGGGGTTGGATTCCACATGGTGGACTATATGTGCCACCATGCCACAGTGTCTAATGAGAGAATCAAGGCTAGGTAGCGGGGAGCCGCATGACATGGTTGAGGTCATGCCGTCTTCGGTGCTGCTTGCGGCCGACTAGGACTGAGGCCACCAGACATCAGTTGAGATTGAAAGACGTCGTCACATAGCTGGCCAGATAAGTCGTTCTGACCGCGAAGCCGAGTATTTCTTTCTGAGCCGGGAATTGGGCGTGATAAGGCAGACATATTCTGGAGGTAGGAAGGATGTGCGGAGACACCATCTTACCAAGGGCAGGTCAGGGACCTGATGCATCCTGGAAGTGGGTTTGTCTCTGAGAATATGGACCCCTCCAAGCCCGCGATACATATTATGTCTCAGAAAGATTTAACGGTGGCCCAAGAAGCCAGTGGCTCGGCTGACAGGGTTTGTGATTGGCATATTTGCCAGCTGGTACAATCGATTCGAATCGCCATCTCTCCTGGTTAGTGAGAAACTGAACTGATCTTCTGGTGAGGTAGAGGCTAATAACTTGAACATAATGATTATGGTGAGATGAGGTTGATATCTGTGGATATCGGAAATCATATGGTTTTATTGATTGCTACAATATTCAGTGAATGCTTAGTATAGTGGCTAATCCTAGTAAATAGTTTAACTGAAATCGAAGCTTATCACAATTAAAATGAATAAGTTGAGGTTCTACTGTAGTAATGCTTTTGATGCAAAAATGATGCTACCCTCTGAGCTCCACCAAATAAGCCTTGCATATCCTTGAGAGTCTTTTTATTTACTCCCTATCGGGTAAGTCTAGCTGAGTACAATTGAGTACTCAGGGTTTTATTCCTATTGTTGCAGATGGTGTAGTCTACTACGCGTATTGCAGGAATTGCTTCACCCCTGCGGGCGAAGAAGACTAGACCCGAGGGCAGGGTCATTATCTATCTTTAGTTGTTGTAAGAATGCTGTGACAGGGTCATGTGATGGTACTCGTATTTGAACTCTGTCGTGTAAAACTATGTTGACTTCCGCTACTACCCTATTTGTGTAAAAGACTATGTTGTACTCTGATGTTTAAATTCGGTTGCGAACTTATGTGTCATGTGATCGGGTATTGCTGAATGAATGATCCTTGGGGTATGAAATGTTTGAAATCCTTCGAGATTTCCGGACTACCGGGTTTATATTGGCTCAAGTGCGACTGGATTGCGGCTAAAATGCGATCGTTGTACTTGTGCTCGTATAAATTGGTCGGTTCTGTGACAGCTGGTACCAGAGCATAATTCAGCATATACCGTCACTTGACTATTTAAAAACTAAAAGAGTTTTGAGTTTTACAAACTAATTGCCAACTGATAGTGTGTATAGGTGATTTAAACCAAGTGTTTGCAAAACTTATGAGTACCAATGACCAAGTCCTATAGCCCTATGTATATGTGGTAATTAGGTGGCTTATGTAAGTACTGACTTGGGGGAAATTGCATCATATTTCTATTTGTGGTTCATTTGGTTTTATCGTGCGGATAATCATGAACTGTCGGTTTCTTATTGCTTCTTATGGGTCAATGTACCACGTCGCCTAAGGTAAGGTGAGATGTGAGTGTAAGATCGAACAACCATCGATCGATGGTGAGAGTATGTTACTGAAGTGAGTACATGTGATCCATATTTGTACTTATGGAAGTAAGGTGGAGTAATTAATTTTTGGGGTCGCAAATGTTCATGGGAACATTTCCGGCAAAAAGTGCTTCTTGTTGCCCTGCATACATTGGGAGTTGGGCTGAAATGAATCTTCTGCAGGTACACTAACCACGCAAAACGTATAGCACGGTTAGTTACGTATATGAGAGCACGTGGTATGCCACCGACTATAACGTTAGTTAAAATATATTATGTGTGAGGTCGTTGGCACGTGCATGCATCATGATCATGAAATTAATTTAAGCTATTTGTACTATTTCCTTCCCTATGGTAAAATTTGTGCTGTCCTATCTTATTCTAAATGCTGAAAGATGTTGTAATGTACCAGATGGCAGCTGAAGGTGAGCCGCAGAGTGGTCAGTTTCTGGAGCAGTTTGGCACACCCACTGTGCTATGGAGGTTGTTGAAGTCGGTGGGATATGCAGAGCCACCAATGTATTTCTGGAAGCCAGCGAAAACCATGGTGCAGCCTTGGTTCGATGTTTGGGTTACTATCCCTGTGCTTGAAAGGGGTTGGTTGTTTCCAGGAATAAAGGTGGAAGTTGACATGAGGACACCATGGGATGGTGCGCAGCTTGCAGCTTTCGAGGTGTTGACGGATATTTGCAGCCGATTCAACAAGAGAGCTGATTTGGGGCCAGCAAATATTTTTCCCAGGATGGATGCTTCTCAGGGTGAGTGGGCTCAGTCTAGCCAAGCTTCTTTGGAGCGAGGCAGGGACGAGCATGCTCATAGCACGGGTGCTTCTATGAGTACTATGTTTGCTGTCCTGAGGATGCATTATTCCACTAGGGATGGTTGGATGAAGTGCGTTGAAGCCCTGCATGATGCTGTGAAGAAGGATGAAACTTTACGTATGTGTGTGGACTATAGGCCACTAAATGCTGTGACAATTAAGAACAAGTATCCTCTACCTCGTATTGATATCTTGTTTGATCAATTGTCCAAGGCCAAGGTTTTCTCCAAGATTGATCTGAGATCTGGGTATCATCAAATTAAGATCAGACCACGAGATATTCCCAAGACGGCTTTCTCCACTCGGTATGGCTTGTATGAGTATTTGGTTATGTCTTTTGGATTAACCAATGCTCCTGCACATTTCATGTATCTAATGAATTCGGTATTCATGCCTGAGTTGGATAAGTTCGTGGTAGTCTTTATTGACGATATTCTGGTGTACTCTGAGCGCATGGAGGATCATGCTGAACACTTGAGGATAGTCTTGACTAGACTCAGGGAGCATAAGCTGTATGCTAAGTTCAGCAAGTGTGAGTTTTGGTTGACTAAGGTACCTTTTCTGGGCCATATCTTATCTGCTGAAGGTATTTCTGTAGATCCGTCAAAAGTTCAGCAGGTATTAGATTGGCAGTCACCAACAAATGTGTCTGAGGTTCGTAGCTTTCTGGGATTGGCTGGGTATTATCGCCGCTTTATTCAGGATTTCTCTAAAATAGCTAAACCTATGACCAAGCTATTGCACAAAGATACCAAGTTTGTGTGGAGTGAGGAGTGTGAAACAGCTTTTCGCACCTTGCAAACGTTGTTGACCACTGCTCCAGTTCTTGCACAACCTGATATTGAAAGGCCTTTTGATGTGTACTGCGATGCTTGTGGCACTGGGTTAGGATGTGTTCTCATGCAAGAAGGCCGAGTCATTGCTTATGCCTCGCGTCAACTGAGAAAACATGAGCAAAACTATCCTACTCATGATTTGGAACTTGCCGCTGTAGTTCATGCATTGAAGATTTGGCGCCACTATTTGATGGGTCACAAATGTCATATCTATTCCGATCACAAGAGTCTCAAGTACATTTTCACTCAGCCTGAGTTGAACATGAGGCAAAGAAGGTGGTTGGAGTTAATCAAAGACTATGATCTAGAAGTACACTATCATCCGGGCAAGGCCAATGTCGTAGCCGATGCCTTGAGCCGAAAGTCTCATTGCAATGTATTGCAGCCTTTGCTAGCAGACGGGTTCAACCTTGTGCATCCAGTGGTGTTGAATAATATTACTCTCAGTTGTACTTTGGAAAGCAAGATTATTGAAGGTCAGAAAACAGATCCCGGCATATATCATATCAAAAGGAAGATGAAAGGACAAGAAATGCTTCATTTCCGAGTAGATGAAAAAGGTATATTGTGGTTCAAGGATCGATTGGTAGTACCGAAAGACCGTGAGTTGAGGAATCAGATTATGGATGAGGCTCATTTGTCCAAGTTGTCCATCCATCCTGGTAGTAGTAAGATGTATCAAGACTTGAAACCTAGGTTCTGGTGGACCAAAATGAAGAAGGAAATTGCAGCCTATGTGGCCAGGTGTGATACCTGTTGTCGCGTGAAGGCTATTCATCTTAAGCCTGCAGGCCTATTGCAACCCTTACCAGTTCCAGGTTGGAAATGGGATGAGGTAACCATGGATTTCATATCTGGGTTACCTCTAACGCAAAAAGGCCACGATTCTATTTGGGTGATCGTAGATCGATTGACTAAGATTGCACATTTCTTACCAGTTCGAACTACAGATCGTCCTCATCAGTTGGCACAGCTCTACTTTGCTCAGATACTTCGGTTACATGGTGTGCCGAGGACGATAGTTTCCGACAGAGGCCCGCAATTTATTGCACGCTTCTGGGAGCATCTACACAAGTGTTTGGGAACCAATTTGGTTCGCAGCTCAGCTTATCATCCTCAAACTTCTGGTCAGACTGAAAAGGTAAATCAAATTCTTGAAGATATGTTGAGAGCTTGTGTTCTATCGTCTAAAGGTTCGTGGGAAGAATGGTTGCCTTTGCCCGAGTTCTCATACAACAATAGCTATCAAGAGAGTATTCAAATGGCTCCTTTTGAAGCTTTGTATGGGCGCAAATGTAGAACTCCTCTCAATTGGGTTGAATCAGGCGAAAGGAGATATTACGGGATTGACTTTGTGAAAGAGGCCGAAGAGAGAGTGCATACCATTCAAACACATCTCAAAGCCACTCAGACTCGTCAAAAGAGCTATGCGGACAAGCGAAGAAGGCCATTGGAATTTGAAAGGCGTGCAACGCTTCGGAGTGAAACGAAAGTTAGCTCCAAGGTTTGTAGGTCCTTTTCAAATTCTGGAAAGAAGTGGGAAGGTAGCATACAAGTTACGGTTGCCACCACACATGTCAACTATCTTCAATGTGTTTCATGTATCTCAACTCAAGAAATGTTTACGAGTACCGGAAGAGCAAGTAGATTTTGGTGATATCAAGTTGAAATCAGATTTGACCTATGAAGAAAAGCCTATTGAAGTAATAGATTACAAAGAAAGAATCACCCGTAGCCGAGTGATCAAGTTCTATAAGGTGGTGTGGAACAACCAAAGTTATTGGGATGCGACTTGGGAGCGAGAAGATTACCTCAAGGAAGTCTATCCGTCTTTCTTTAAACAATGGTAATTGACTCTAATCTCGGGGACGAGATTCTTTTAAGGGGGGAGGGCTGTAACACCCTAGTGTTAGTTACTATTTTCACACTTGCATTTGCATGTCATCAAGCATAGATCATGCCATTTCATGCATTATTATCATTGCATTTTATTTGATTCCCTTTTATTGCTATATGTTTGTTTATATGTCCATATTATGCAAAATGTGTTGACATGCAAATGTGATGCTTGTTTACGGTTCTAAATGCTTTATACATGTTTAGGATAACATTTGGAACAATGTTCATGTTGGTGAAATCCCCAAAATACCCCTCTAGCTCATAGTTGACTAGAGAGCCCTTTAAAAGCTATTCTGTTTGACCAAACAAGAAGGGCATTTTAGAGATTCTGCATGTCAGTGCACCCTTAATCAAAGTTGTGTAGAATTTTATAAGCAACAAACTTTATTTTTGGGTCAACTCATGAAAATGAGTGGAAGAAGGTCAAAAAGTTGAATTAGTGCAGATTTGGAGCTGTTTTGGAAGTTTTCAAATTTTCCTAAGTCTAAACCGGTTTTCAGTTTCGGTGTACCCCTGTTCATCGACTTGTATCTCTCAATCCAGGCCGAACTAGAGTAAAGTGCCTTAATATGAAATGATCTACTCGTATAGCTCTTCAACCCATATTAGTGAAGTTTTCGGTGAAACGCTCTGGATCGCGAGTTATAGATCGATGAAAAATCGAGTTTCAGTCGGGTCCGCGGAGACTGAATCGGAGCCGATTCAGTTCGACCCTCGGGCGAGTCGCGCGACCGCGTCAGGCCTCGGCCGCCAGGTGGCGCCGTACGCCGTCGTTGCTGCCGCGCGGTCGGCTTACAAAGGGGAACACGCAATCCTGTCTCCCGCACGCTCGCCCTCACTCTCCCCGCTCTCTCGCCCTCTGTTCGCTCGCTGCTCTCCTCTTTCCCCTCCGCCGTCGCCATTTCCGCCACGTCACCGCCGCGGTGAAATCCGCCGCCACCGAGCCGTCTCCGACCGCTCCACCCTCGGCGCAGCTGCGGCTTGCTCTGCTCTTCGTTTCCGACCCGTTGCCGACCTCAGCCGACCTAAGGTACAGCTCCAGCAAGCTTCCCGCCGTCCGCCATTGCCGGAGCGCCGCCGAGCTCTCGGGTCGCCGCGACGAGGGCGATGCCAGGGTCGGCTTCCCTCTCTTTTGCTCGTCTAAGAGTCCCCGTTAGCCGTAGATCCATTCCACACCGTCGGTTAGGTCTATCTCGCCGTAGTTTCACCGGAACCCGAGTTCGCCGTGAACCCGCTCGCCACCGTGCCGCCATGCGAGCGCGGTCAGTGAGCTCCCGTGCGCAATAGTTCGATTCGTCGCACGCACAGGTCCGCTAGAGTTCCAGAAACACGGAACGAGGCCGAGCCGCGCGAGCAACGGCCGGAATCGGCCGGCGCGAGTTCGCCGGACCACCGCCGTCTGCCATTGCCGCCGTCGAGCTCGCTCCGGTGGAGTACGACCCTCGGCAGTTGGTCCATCGGATTCGTCTCGTTGCCACGAGTCGGTAGGTAGCCTCGGCGTCGCCGGAGACCTCGCCGTCGGCGAGCTCTCGCCGGTCAGCGCCGGCGGCTCTGTTCCGCTCTCTGACGCGTGGGGTCGGGTCGACCCCGGGGCCCGCGAGTCAGCCGTTCGGGTGCGCCTCTGGTTCACTGAGCCGGGTGCACGTAGCAGTTCTATCGGGTTTAGGTTTTTGATTTATAAAATGAATTTCCAGAAAATGTGTAAAACCTTCCAAAATTCATATCTGGAGCTAGGAATGTCCAATTGGGGTGAACCAAATTTTGTTGTGTTTGTATTTCTGAGCTCTATCAAGGAAAAATATAAAATGTACTTTTTGAATACTTTTTGTGTGCAGTTATAATTAAATTGTTAATTGCTTGTAAACTTGATAAATGCATAAGTAATTGCAGGAATGTGCTAAAAATGTGATTCCACTTGCATTCATCTTGTTTAGGGAAGTAGAATCTATGAAAAATATGTTTGCTGGTGTTTCACTGTTATTTATATGATGTCTAGTATAATGTGCCTTTTATGCTTTAATCTTGCAAAAATCACCATGCTTAATGTGTTAAGGTTATGGACATGAATATTTTTCCTGGGCTATGTTATGTTGGAAAGAAGCTAAGAAAATTAGGAAATCTGTTGTTTGATACTTTTCACTGTGTTAAGTATTTTCCATTGCTTAAAAGGCTGGTTGCTTGTTATTTTTGTGTAGACTGTTATACTTGTCCAAATGAATTGAAATTTTGTCAGTAGGCTAATCTGGATGTGTAATAGCTACTGTAATTTCTATGGATTTTTCTGGTCACAGTAAGCAGTAGGTCCAGTTATAGGCTAGGGTTTATTTAATTGTTTCTAAGCAAATATCTTTTGGTTGTGGTAGGTTAGTTGATGCATGTTAATTATTAAGTGCAGGTTGTAGACCTCTCACCCGGGACGAGAAATTGTTCTATGCTTTGCTTAAGAAGGGTGAGTATGAGTTGGTTGTCTAGGAAAGAAATAAATGAGTGTGGATTGTTAAACTGATTGCATATCATGGGTTAATTCGTGCATCTCTGTCTTGCATTTCATGTGCATTCTCAGTTCTCATATATGCATATCATGCATACAGGATCGCCGGGAGGCGTGACGCTGTTGCAGTTCGATCCACCGGAGGAGGGAGTTCCGCCGGAGATTGAAGTGCCAGAGGTTCCCGAAGGTCAGGAAGAAGAAGCTGAACTTCCGGAGTGCCCGGATCACCAACCCACTAACTTTGTGAAAGGCAAGCCCCGGAGCATTCCTAAGTCTCCACCTACTCTTTTTACAAATACACTGGTCTTTATTAAATCGTATGATTGTGCACTTAAGTATAGGAGTTGATATGATACCGTTGCTGCATTTATTCCTTGTCCACTTATACTTGATCCTGAAGTTATTACTAGACAAGGGGATGGGTTCGATCTTATGCTTAGCCATGCTTAGACCGGTAGAAGTCGAGGGATTTCCTGTCCTTCGCGAGCATAGGTGGTTACTAATGATGATGGGGTTGGATTCCACATGATGGACTATATGTGCCACCATGCCATAGTGTCTAATGAGAGAATCAAGGCTAGGTAGCGGGGAGCCGCATGACATGGTTGAGGTCATGCCGTCTTCGGTGCTGCTTGCGGCCGACTAGGACTGAGGCCACCAGACATCAGTTGAGATTGAAAGACGTCGTCACATAGCTGGCCAGATAAGTCGTTCTGACCGCGAAGCCGAGTATTTCTTTCTGAGCCGGGAATTGGGCGTGATAAGGCAGACATATTCTGGAGGTAGGAAGGATGTGCGGAGACACCATCTTACCAAGGGCAGGTCAGGGACCTGATGCATCCTGGAAGTGGGTTTGTCTCTGAGAATATGGACCCCTCCAAGCCCGCGATACATATTATGTCTCAGAAAGATTTAACGGTGGCCCAAGAAGCCAGTGGCTCGGCTGACAGGGTTTGTGATTGGCATATTTGCCAGCTGGTACAATCGATTCGAATCGCCATCTCTCCTGGTTAGTGAGAAACTGAACTGATCTTCTGGTGAGGTAGAGGCTAATAACTTGAACATAATGATTATGGTGAGATGAGGTTGATATCTGTGGATATCGGAAATCATATGGTTTTATTGATTGCTACAATATTCAGTGAATGCTTAGTATAGTGGCTAATCCTAGTAAATAGTTTAACTGAAATCGAAGCTTATCACAATTAAAATGAATAAGTTGAGGTTCTACTGTAGTAATGCTTTTGATGCAAAAATGATGCTACCCTCTGAGCTCCACCAAATAAGCCTTGCATATCCTTGAGAGTCTTTTTATTTACTCCCTGTCGGGTAAGTCTAGCTGAGTACAATTGAGTACTCAGGGTTTTATTCCCATTGTTGCAGATGGTGTAGTCTACTACGCGTATTGCAGGAATTGCTTCACCCCTGCGGGCGAAGAAGACTAGACCCGAGGGCAGGGTCATTATCTATCTTTAGTTGTTGTAAGAATGCTGTGACAGGGTCATGTGATGGTACTCGTATTTGAACTCTGTCGTGTAAAACTATGTTGACTTCCGCTACTACCCTATTTGTGTAAAAGACTATGTTGTACTCTGATGTTTAAATTCGGTTGCGAACTTATGTGTCATGTGATCGGGTATTGCTGAATGAATGATCCTTGGGGTATGAAATGTTTGAAATCCTTCGAGATTTCCGGACTACCGGGTTTATATTGGCTCAAGTGCGACTGGATTGCGGCTAAAATGCGATCGTTGTACTTGTGCTCGTATAAATTGGTCGGTTCTGTGACAGTTGGAACTAGAAATCAATAGCTATTTCCTCTTTCTTGATATTATCTAGCCTAGTTGTAGGGTTAAGTTCATCGGCTTTGTCATTATCACCTACTATTCGTTGTGGATTTGATATTTAAAACCTCCGGGTGAAATGTGACAGCGGTATATTATCTGTGCGCTTGCAGATAATCTGAATACAATCTTATTTAATAGAGTGCAGTTAATTTTTACCAACATGCACTGTTCATCTTGGTGTACCGATCAGATTCCAATCTAACAGCTGTCGCCCATGTAGCAATGCCCCAACCGCCGGCGCAGGGGGCTCCAAAACCGCCGCCGGGCCCTTGCGAGCCGCTCCTGCGACTGGCGACACCGTGGGTTTGTCTCGCGCCGCTATACGCATGGCGACACCCCGGTTGATGCGCGTCCACAGCAGGTAAGCCGATTCATACCCATGGCATTAGGTTCGGCTTTCGACTTGATATGCATTCCTCTTGTAATCTTCAGCCAGCAGCGGTGTCTGCCTCCGGTCGCGTGCGCCCCAACCAAACCTCCCCCAGGGTCCGGCTTCCAGCGCCGCCTCCCGGGAGGGATCTGGTTCAGAGTCTTCCTCTGACACGGCCGACTCCTACACCACCGCCGACAGCCGATGCTTCCACCAGCAGGCGGTGGAGTACCGTAACCTCTATTCAGAGGCTACGAAGGAGAATGGCCGGCTGCAGGGTGTCAATGAAGCCCATGCAGCCACGCTTGAAGCCGCTGACACCGAGGTGGCGACCATGAAGGCTCACCTCACCGAGTCGGATGCCGTGGTGGCAGGTGAACCCCCTGGAACCATCTTGGAATGTGCTGCTGGAGATTTTGACACTAACCCACCCATCTTCTTGCAGCCCTGACCGCACAGTTATACGAACTGCGCGTGGCCGCCGAGGATGCCGCCAACGTCGTCAACGCCCATGGCAACACGCTGGCGCAGAGGCTCCAGGACGTTTACCATCGGGTTCGCCAGGTGGCTATGTCCGGCGTCCATCACGGCGCCACCGCAGCCCTCGCCGCCCCGCAACTCCGCTCCGGCATAGCCCTCGAGGCCATCGAGCCAGGGTTCTCGGAGGGGCAAGACATGGGACAGGCCCACGCCCAGCTAGGGGCTTTCCTCCCCATGCCGAAGGAGTTGCTGTCGCTGTAACAGAACCTCCAAAATCACATGGCCCACAGGCACCTGTCATCGTCACTAATGACATCTGACAGCTGGGCCCATGTCCTAGATGATCTAGGAGGATCTGCCGGGTTACATCAGCACCCGTTTCTCCGACAGCATCCCATTGCGAAGCCATTACAGAATTACAACATTTCATAATAAAATACATCAGAGTAAAAGTGCGGAAGATTAAATAGTACTTAGATTACAATCCAGTTGTCCAAATAAAATTCAAGTGCAGTTATTACAGACCATAGTTGAAATAGTAGCAGTAGCGGTAGAACAATAACATAACATAATAAGATAGATGGTAACGCGAACCCTGCCCATGGGTTCACTTCACTCTTCCTCGCCATCCTGGATGATGGTCACACAGCAAGGGGCAAGACAGACCTTTTGCTGCTAACTACCTGCAACGGGGCTAACAAACCCTGAGTACTGGGGTACTCCGCAAGACTTACCCGACTAAGAAAAAGGAATGAGACTCATGAATGCAGGCTGAGGGGAGTCAAGGTGAGCCTTTAGCAAGAGTCAAGGTATTTTGCAGAAAAAGCATTACAAATCCTGTTTTCAATATTTTACTCAACATTATTAATAGTCATTATCAATAATTCACAATTCTTTCACATATAACTTCCAAATCCAATTACTTATTCATTCTCAAAAACATCCTAGTTCCGAACCACTTTTCGATGTAGGTGTGAGGATCAAGTCTCCATAACCGAGGAGCAACGATGATTCGAATCGATTAGTACCCAGCTGGGGATCCCTAACCACACTGCATATGTAGCATCTAAGCTTGCATATACCTAAGGTTTTCTATCCCTGAACCGGTCCTGCGCCACCCGAGAGCACAGTACTCCTCTCATCTCTAGGCACGCCATCCACGAGGGTACACGCTACCCTTGCCATCTCTCCACTCCCAGTGCGTGGTTGTCGGTGAAAGCAATAGAGCTACCGGAGATAGGGCTTCCCGGAGTATGTGGCTAGTTGCAAAGTCTCGATCACAGCAGGCCGACAATGAACGGTCCCTAATACTTTCCATTGGATACCATGCATTGGAACTCTAACCCAAATACCCTGGTAACCACCCAGTTTTTACATCCCTTTTCCATTGGCGATGATTGTTGACGGTGGATATACCCTAAAATTTCACATCCAAACACCGTCAACAGGTCTTGGATTCAAGGGAAGATAAACATATCATGAGCATATTTTATCAATAACTAGTTCCACATGTACTCTTTAGCTTGTGAACGCAGGGAAGATGAAACACAGCAGAAATGAGCACTTGGAGCCTAATAATGTGGTTCGGCCGAACCATGTATTTGGAAACCAAGTCATCACACATCAAGACATGGTGCAAAACATCACTTGGAAGAGAGGAGAGCCAAGGGTGGGCCTACCCATGGGTCGGCCAAAATGCCCATGGGGCCCACCTGGCTCTAGTGACATGGCAGGATCCGTGTGACCTTCCACTCAGCTCATTTCAGCCCTCAGATCAACATGTGTTTCCATTCAACGGCTGAGAAGCAAAGCACAAGGATTCAGCATGACAACATGCAAACGAAGTGGAACCAACACAAGGGGACAGTCTGTGACAGATGGGGACCATGGTGGTGGGCCCAACCCACTAGGGGTGGGTCGGCCGAACCAGTATTGGTGGGTCCAAGCCACCTACACACTCCCTGACTGGTGGGGACTCCTTCTAGAAGACCCTGGCTGGGCCCACCAGTCATAGGGGGGTCGGCCGAACCCCCTGGTGCCCAGCCAGGTCGGTTGGCCTCCACCGACTCCCAGCATGTTCTCCAGGTGATGATTTGCTCACGGCCATCCATCTTGAGGCGGTTCTAAGGCGGTTCATCCAAGGGTGGAGAGGCATGGAGCACACGGATCGCTGACGTGGCACCCCCTCACTCTCCCCTATAAATAGAGGCTGCCCACTCCACTACAAGACACACAAGACACAAGAGAGACAAGGCTCACATGTCACAAGAGTTTTACTCTTTAGTAGTAGTATTAATCTAGTGTAGGAGTTAGAGTCGAGTCGAGCTACGCTCGGAGTCTCCGGAGTCGTCTGCTGGAGAGTCTGGTATAGCTCTTGTACCTTTCCTTCTACAAGACTTTATCTTTATCAATATATTATCTTTACTTTACTTTACTAAGTCTCTACTTAGAGCATTACTATTCTTTATACTATTGTTGTGTTTTGTTTTAACTTATAGTTGAGTTATATTGGATAGTGATCCTGTAACCAGCTTACGTGTGTAGTTCATCGCCTGTCATATGGTGCTTTAGTTGTTGGTACGCAACTAAAGTAGTAAGGCTTAGTGTAAGCGTGGTGCTTAGGCTAGATCTTGCCTTTGAATGCCGCTTGTCGCATGGATTGTTTATGGGTGCTAGCAGGTGGTGACAACCCTGTCTAGTCTTAGTATCCCTCCACGTGTTTTAGGCAAGTTCTGAAAAGGCAATAGCTACTTCGGGTAGAGGTTATATCCCCTACTGTCTCGCCTATCCCCTACACACTAGAAGTAAGGTAGCTGTCTTGATATACTTTATCTATTTGATATGATAGTTTACAAGAGTAAAATAAGTGTCATAGGAGTCTTATAGTCACTCGTTGTCCTCCCACCTAGCTATCTTGGTGTCATTACCCTTTCCTCTATATATCAATTTACCCCCCTATCACTAGTTGATACTAAGTTGCTATAGACTTAAGGATCTCTCACTTTTTATTAATTATTCCTAGCAACCGCTTTCTCTTGGGATAAAATAAATAACGATACCTTGGAATACTCCCAGGTGAAGTGCTACAGCGGTATATTCTGTGCGCTTGCGGAATTATCCAATAGACATAAGAAATACCCCAGGCACTTCTGGCGCCGTTATCAGAGATAGCCTAACACCCTGTCTCTGGTGGTTGCGCTAAAAAGTGTCAACAACGATAAGTTGGGACTCTAACCCAAACATATGGCCACCACCCGGAAAACCCGTCCCCATTGATGACAATGGACTGGCCAAGTACACTGCCAATAATGAAGACAATACCCTTCCCTTTTAATGATTCATTCTTTGCATATTATCATAGTTCAAAATAGCATTTTATGCAAATCTAAATCAATTAAGCAGCGCTAAGCATTTTTCAATACTTAATTAAATCAGGTTCTCGAGGTATAATTAGTGGTCAAGGAAAGGTAATGCATCAGTAGGTTATCACTCAACTCCTATTAAGCTAATGCAGTAGATTAATTCAAGTGATAAAACATTTATAAACACAAGGAGGGACAAATGCACCGGGGCTTGCCTTGAATTGCGTAGAGAGTCGGGTCAGGATCGGTGCCACAGATATCAAAGCCTGGCACAAACTCAGGAGCAATCTCCTCAGCAGTCGCTTCACTTTTTACCTCCGGATTCTCGGTCACAACACGCATGCAATGATGTATGCTTAGCATGATGCGACATGAAATGACATGTAATCTTCGATAATAAGTACACATGACTAGAGCACAACCCTACTTCATAAACTAGCCATGATAACTCTCATACAAGATGTTCTAGGTCATAAGGGTGTTTGACCTAGAATCACAATCAATCCAAAAATCACATCCAACCTTAAATGATTAGGGCTTTTATTTATTTTATTAAGCAATTAATCAAGCATTTAATTAATAGATAATTAAACTATTTCTGTTTGATGCCAAACTTTACCAACAGTTAGCTCTTGACCTAAAACAGTACCAAATAAATTTTCATGATTTTTGGATCAATAGGGATTTAATTAAAATTCACCAAATTTGCTTTTATGAATTAAATTGCTGATTTTTAGCTACTGCAGAATATGTCCAAAACACATACTTAACATTTTGATTAAATGATACACACATCAGAGAGTCTACACAAAAATTTTCATGACTTTAGGATCTATACATTAATTCTAGCAAAATTCACAAACTGCTGCACTGTTGAACTTAAATAAAAATGAAAAAGTCATCACAAATTCCCTGGAAAAATAGAAAGCGCAAACCAGCCCGAGGCGGCCCAGTTAAGCAAGGCTGGCCCAGTGCGGCAAAAACAGCCGCGCCCACCCGCTCTTTCTCTCTGGTCCGCTGACAGGGAGTCCCCACCTGTCAGCCCCTTCTCTACCTCACACCGCTCCTATGTTCGCTCACGCGCGCGCACGCCAATGGCGGCCTGCTGCGGAGCTTGCCGCCGGCGAACCCCAGTATGAAGCCGGGCACCTGACGGCGTACCCTGCGACCCAGCAAACAGCCCCGTACCCCAAAACCAGAAGCTAGGTGCCTCCGACGAGCAGGAGCTCGCCCATGGCCGACCAGAAGTCACGGCCGCGGCGGCGCGGCCGTGTTCTCGACGAACTAGTGCGGTAGTATCTAAAGTAAGGGGTCAAGGAGGTTTAGTGCCTCGCCAAGGATCTATGTGGCAAGCCGGATGTCTTAGAGGGGTTACGGCGGTTGGATCGTGACGGCGGCGACGATGGCAATAGCACCGGCACGGCTGTGAAGAAACGCTCCGGCGAACCCTGAGCCAAAATCATGAAACAGATAGGTGCATGAGCATCACAAGGCTACCAAGAGTTACGGACATGACAACGCAAGGAATGGGGCTCACCACAGCAGCTGGTCGCGGCGAGGAAGCTCTCGGCGGAGCGCCGACCGGAACCGGGGAAGAAGAAAAGCGGTCCCGAGCTTCACCAGCAAGATCACGTCATCAACCCGGGTCAGAACAACATGCAAACGAATGGAGGAGCTAGCAGCGTGAGCTATTTGGCAAAGGTGGCAAGTGGATGACCAATGCGATCGTCGACGGAGGGGTGGTCGATGGCGAACCAGAAAGGCGAGGGAGGAAAATGAGAGGGGCTCGTCGCCTTTAAGCTGTTGGGGAAAGCGGGATAAGGTCGAGTGTGGCCGGGGCCCCCAGGCGACGATGGCGCGGTGGCGGTCACGGCCCCTGGCCGGCCGGACGGCGCCGGCGCGCATCACGGCGCACGCGCGTATGCCCGGTGCTACCGAGCAGGCAAGTGGGGGGGGGGTTCCGGAACAGTAGCCAGCAAAGGGGGTCAAACCCTATTGGTTCTAATTATGGCCTAATCCAACTAGCTACAGTAGGTGTTCCCAAAATAAAATTTGTGGAGAATTTTGTGTAGAATACTTTTTCTTTTTGAGGTATGTTCAAATTCGTAATATTTTTGAAAATATCAGAAAGGGGGTAAATCCCCAATTTGAATTTCAAATACAATTCAATGAAATTCTCCAAAATTCTCTATATAAGTTGAAAATATGTAAACATGAAAGTTGTTCAAATTGCTGAGCCCTACAACTTCTATTAAGGGTGTTTTGTCAGATTCTTGATAATTTTTAAATTGATGTTTCAAATTTGATTTTGAAGTCACTGTTTTGAGTTTAATTCAAATTTCCATTGCATAACTTCAAAATCTCCAAAAGTAAAAGTTGTTCCATTTTAAAATATATACAACTTTAATTAAAACACTTTCATTAGATTCCTTATGGATTTTGAATTAGGTTTTGGGATCTAATTAGGGCTTAATAGCAATTTCCTTTTTGAATTAATTTTTGATTTTCTTTTAGGGGTTTAATTGCACAATCAATCATGAACACAATCAAATCACTCTAGGAGCCCTAAGCAAAATCACATGCAGGCAGTTAAATTAAATATGATGACATGGCAGATTAATTAAATGTAATACCAGAGGTATTACAGCCTCCCCCTAAAAGAAATCTCGTCCCGAGATTTGATATATGATTAAGACTTGAAACAAAGTAATGGAAAAGAAACTGTGGCAATTAACCTAATTCAACCTTGATCACTAAACGAGTAGAAGAGTTTATACATTACACAACTCGGAAGCTTACATCTACAGAGTAGCAAAAAATTCGGAAAAATTTTCGGCGAGATAGTCTTCCGATTTCCAAGTGGCTTCATCTTCGGAATGCTGGCTCCATTGGATCTTGTACCACCTAGTTGTAGTTCTTCAGGTAACACGATCCTTTTGATTCAAGACTCGAATCGGATACTCGGAGCAAGTTAAATCCGGTTCGAGTTCCACGCCTTCAACATCAATGACTTGGTCAGGCACTCGCAGACATTTCTTCAATTGTGACACATGGAACACATTGTGCACTTCGGAGAGATGCTCCAGCAATTGCAGCTTGTAAGCTACTTTTCCCACATGTTCTATAATCAGAAATGGTCCAATATATCATGGAGGTAACTTTCCTTTGACTCCGAATCGGTTGACCCCTTTCATTGGTGACACCTTCAGGTAGACATAGACTCCAACCTTGAATGCTAATGGTTGACGCCTTTAGTAAGCATAACTTTTCTGACGTGACTGTGCCACTTTTAAATTCTCCTATATAAGTCGGACCTTCTCTTCGGCCTCATTAACCAAGTCAACTCCGTAGAACCATCTTTCTCCTGGTTCAGACCAATTCAACGGAGTACGACACCTATGACCGTAGACTGCTTCAAACGGAGCCATCTTGATGCTTTCTTGATAGCTGTTGTGGTAGGAGAACTCTACCAAAGCTAAACACTCGTCCCACGTGTTGGTGTAATTGAGTGCACAAGCCCTCAACATGTCCTCAAGTACTTGGTTGACTCTTTCAGTCTGTCCGTCAGTCTGCGGATGGTATGCTATGCTATGCAAAAGTTTCTTCCCTAATGACTTGTGAAATGCCTTCCAAAAATTGGAGACAAATTGGGTACCTCGATCGAAGACAATGGTCTTCGGGACTCCCTGCAGCTTCATTAGGTTTTCTATATACAGCTTTGCATATGTCGGTGCCCTGTAATCCTACTTGACTGGTAGGAAATGAGCTTGCTTCATGAGACGGTCCACAATAACCTAGATTGAATCAAAACCTCTAGTTGTCCTGGGTAAACCCATGAATCCATGTTGATGTCCTCCCACTTCCACGTAGGAACAGGTAATGGTTGCAGCTCTCCCCCAGGTTTCATATGCACAGCTTTCACCTTTTGACAGGTATCACACCGGGCAACATACCGAGCAATTTCTATCTTCATCTTAGTCCACTAGAATTTCTGTCTCAAGTCCTGATACATCTTATTGCTTCCTAGATGAATGGAGAATCTTGTTAAATGTGCTTCATCGAGGATCTTTTGACGCAACTCCGGTATCTTTGGAACTACCAGACGATCCTTGAACCACACGACACCTTCATCATCAATTCTGAAGCAATCTGCCTTGCTGGCTTGAACTTTCTCCTTGATGTGCTTGATTCCATTGTCTCCCTTTTGAGCAGCAATAATGTCATCTCTGATAGGTGTTCCAATGCTGATGTTGGCTAGACTGCCCTGTAGAACTATTTCAATGCCTAACTTTTCCAGCTCATAGCATAAGGAAAGATCTCGGGGTTTCACTGTCAGACAATTGCAGTGAACCTTGCGACTAAGTGCATCGGTGACCACATTCGCCTTACCAGGGTGATAATGTACTTCAATATCATAATCCTTGATCAACTCGAGCCATCTTCTTTGTCTCATGTTCAACTCTTCTTGGGTAAAGATGTACTTCAAGCTCTTGTGGTCAGTGTAGATATTGCAAGTACTACCCAGCAGATAATGACGCCAGATCTTCAAGGCATGTACTACAGCTGCCAACTCCAAGTCATGGGTGGGGTAATTCTCTTCATGACGCTTGAGCTGTCGCGAAGCATAAGCGATAACTCGACCCTCTTGCATCAGGACACAACCAAGACCAGTGCCAGATGCATCATAGTACACATCAAATGGCTTTTCAATGTCGGGCTGAGCTAAGACTGGTGCGGTGGTCAACAATCTCTTCAAGGTCTGAAGAGCTTTCTCACATTCCGACCATACAAACTTGACCTGATTCTTCAACAACCCGGTAATAGGCTTGGCTATTCTAGAAAAATCCGGAATAAAGCGACGGTAGTATCCCGGCATTCCCATAAAACTTCAGACTTGATGTACCGTGGTTGGTGGCTTCCAATTCAAGATTTCCTCCACCTTACTCGGATCAACTGACACACCTTCCGCAGATAGAATATGCCCGAGAAACGGAACTCGGTCCAACCAAAACTCACATTGCTGAATTTGGCATGAAGCTGATGTTCTCTCAAGTGAGACAAGACAACACGGAGGTGGTTGGCATGTTATTTAGGGTCTTTGGAGTAGACAAGGATGTCATCAATGAACGCGACCACGAATTTATCGAGTTCCGGCATGAAGATGGAGTTCATTAGGTACATGAAATAGGCAGGTGCATTGGTTAGGCCAAAGGACATGACCAGGTACTCGTATAGGCCATATCTGGTGGTGAAGGCTATTTTTGGAATGTCTTCGAGATGGATCTTTATTTGGTGGTAGCCAGACCTAAGGTCAATTTTTGAAAACACTTTGGCTCCAGCTAGTTGGTCAAAGAGGAGGTCAATACGAGGTAAAGGGTATTTGTTTTTTATGGTGACCTCGTTGAGTGGATGGTAGTCAACACAGAGTCGTAGGGACTTGTCTTTCTTTTTCACAAAGATAGTAGGGCAACTCCATGGTGATGAACTAGGTCTAATAAAACCCTTATCCAGCAGATCCTGTAACTGAACCTTAAGCTCTGCCAGTTCTTTGGGAGGCATCCTATAGGCCCTACGGGATATAGGTGCTGTTCCAGGCTTCAACTCAATAGCAAACTCCACATCACGATCAGGTGGCAAACCAGGCAAATCATTAGGGAACATGTCCGGAAATTCACGGACTACCGGGATATCCTGCACTTCTTTGACTGCAGTTGCACATATTCTACCAATTGATCTTTGAGGGATTGGAAGTTGAATGAGGAGTTGGGTTGAACTATTAGGCAAGTTTACCCTGATGGTTCTATTCAGCACGTCAATGAGAGCCTTGTGCTGATATATCCAATTCATTCCTAATATCACATCTATGTCCTGATCTTTGAGTATTATCATGGTGGTAGGGAATATATGCCCACTCAGTTCTATAGGTACTCGTTGCACTACCTCCTTAGTATTTATACGCCCCCCGGGCGAATGTATTAGGAAATTTTCCTTTATTTTCCCAATTGGTATCTCATGCTTGACGACAAATGTGCGATTGATGAATGAATGAGATGCACTAGAATTGAAAAGCATAATAGCAGGGTGACTTACGATAGGAAACCTACCCATCATGACGGGTTCACCCTTGGGGATCTGATCAACCTGGGTGTAGTAGACGTGGCCTGCCTTCTTGACCACCTTTCCCTTCTGAGCATGCTACTGATGACCACGCTGCTGATTCTGCTGCTGCTGATGGCCATGACCCTTCTGAGCATTTTGGTTGTACTGCTTGGGAAAAGGGCAATCATGGGCCCAGTGGCCCATCTTGCCGCAGTTGTAACACAAGTGATTGTAGTTGACTTGCGGAGTGGTGACACGAACGCCAGGGGCATTCGGCTGAGTGGTGTTTTGCTGGTTGGAAGTGTGGGAGGTAGCAGCAGTACGAACAACAACCTGCTACTGAGGGTAGAGTGGACGAGAGTGGTGAGTGGGGTGGTAAATGAGTTTCTGACGCTTCTGACCACCAGAAGACCCAGCCTTCTTCTTCTTCTTCTTCTTTTCTTCTTGATGTTTATGATCACTCTCTTCAAAGGCAATGGCTATGTTAACAGCTTCATGGTAGGTGCAGTGGAGGTTGTTGGACAAGCTTCGTTGAATCTTGTAGTTCAGATCCCTGATGAAGCAATCCTTCTTTTTCTAGTCGGTGTTGGTGTGCTCAGGGGCGTACTGCGCCAGGTGATTGAACTGTCCAACATACTGCATGACGGTAGAGTCTTTCTGCTACAGGGCCAAAAATTGGTCCAGCTTCATCTTCATAACACCAGCTGGAATGTAGTGGGCACGGAAAGCTTCACGGAATTCTGCCCAGGTCATTTGGTGTCTATCGGGTTGAGCTATCAGGAGATTTGCATACCAAGCACTGGCAGGACCTCGCAGCTGCTGTGCTGCAAACAGGGGCTTCTGTATCTCTGTGCAGTGAATTAGAATGAACTTTTGCTCCATGGTGCGGAGCCAATCATCAGCTTCCAATGGCTCATCGGCCTTGGTGAACACATGTGGACGGGTATCCGTGAAGTCCACATACATTGTCTCATCATCGTCGCGGCGGCCACGACGCCCACCACGGTTGTCCCTGTTTTGCGCCATTGCATTGGCGGCATTGGCCAAGGCTGCAATAGCATCGGCTAAAGTCGGTGGAATAGGAAGTAGGTTGGGAGCAGATCCATCCTTAGAGGTACCCGCACCGGTCGAACGGGTATGAACAGGCATCTGTTTAATTGCAAACCTAATTTAGAACTAACATTACTTAACGAAGCATAGTAGCAGTTCAAACTTAAACATTACAACACTTAGATGATGCTTAAAAGACACGACTAGGACTTAGACAAAGTTCCCAAACCCAAACTAAGGTCATGGCACCAACATTACAACACAAAGGGTAAAGGTAGGCTGACACTCCTAGTCCTAAGACTAGTCTAGTCATCGTCAATGACGATCAACTCCTCCTCGTCGTCATCCTCCACAATCACATCCTCCATGGGATCAACTGCCTCCTCAAAGTCATCCTCCTCATATGCCTCCTCCTCAGGTCCCACACGCACACCATCCTCAGGGTCTTCCTCACATGGAACAAGGATAGGGTTTAGCTGGTCATTGAGCCTGTGGATGTCCTCGTGCAGGGCTCCATTGTATCACTCAATGTGCTCCACATAGTCCTCCAGCTCGTCGACCCTGGTGCGGGCCTCGTCCCTCTCCAGAGTCAAACGGTCAACCTCATGGCGCAACTCGTTGTTCAACCTCATGTCCCTATAGTGGTTAACACGAGCCACCTGGAAGTCCTTCGTCATGAGTTTCACCTCCTTCTTAAGCTCCTTAATCTCCGCTTTCAGCTCCTTGTGACTGCGGCGGGGACGGTGGCTACCGAAAGCCTCCTCCCCGGCACGTGGCACCAGCTGGTGGTGCGGCACTTCCCTGGGACCAGTCATCTTGTGGGCAGTGAGCTTGTAGCGTGCCAGCTGGAAGGTAAGTATGGATTAGCAAAGATATAATAGGCTAGCAAGAATAGGTTTGGTAAGTCCTAACCCATATACCCAACTTTTAAGGAGGAAGTATTAACATAATGGATTTAACATGATGCATGAATCATACTTATGAATTTAAATCATTGCAAGATAAATAAATGCATAATAAATTTAACCTAGGGCAAGTAATAAAGTTGTTCCACATGCTACCATAACCCTTTTATGGAATAAGATAATAATAAGCAATTTGGACCAAAATAGTAAATTTAGATTTTTTTATGATCCAAAACATTTTGAAGTTTTTGCAAAGTAATACCGTAATGATTTAGCAATGGAACTCTCTGATACCAGCTGTAACAGAACCGCCTAAATCACATGGCCCACTAATGACCTCTGACAGCTAGGCCCGTGTCCCAGATGATCTAGGAGGATCTGCCGGGTTACATCAGCACCAGTTTCTCCGACAGGATCCCATTGTGAAGCCATTACAGAATTACAACATTTCATAATAAAATACATCAGAGTAAAAGTGCGGAATATTAAATAGTACTTAGATTACAATCCAGTTGTCCAAATAAAATTCAAATGCAGTTATTACAAACCATAGTTGAAATAGTAGCAGTAGCGGTAGAACAATAACATAACATAATAAGATTGATGGTAACACGAACCCTGCCCACGGGTTCACTTCACTCTTCCTCGCTATCCTGGATGATGGTCACATAGCAAGAGGCAAGACAGACCTCCTGCTGCTAACTACCTGCAACGGGGTTAACAAACCCTGAGTACTGGGGTACTCCGCAAGACTTACCCGACTAAGAAAAAGGAATAAGGCTCAGGAATGTAGGCTGAGGAAAGTCAAGGTAAGGCTTTAGCAAGAGTCAAGGTATTTTGTGAAAAAAGCATTACTAATCCTGTTTTCAATATTTTACTCAACATTAATAATAGTCAATATCAATAATTCACAATTCTTTCACATATAACTTCCAAATCCAATTACTTATTCATTCTCAAAAACATCCTAGTTCTGAACCACTTTTCGATGTAGGTGTGAGGATCAAGTCTCCATAACCGAGGAGCAATGATGATTCGAATCGATTAGTACCCAGCTGGGGATCCCTAACCACACCGCATATGTAGCACCTAAGCTTGCATATACCTAAGCTTTTCTATCCCTGAACCGGTCCTACGCCACCCGAGAGCACAGTACTCCTCTCGTCTCCAGGCACGCCGGCCACGAGGGTACACGCTACTCTCGCCATCTCTCCACTCCCAGTGCGTGGTTGTTGGTTCAAGCAATAGAGCTATCGGAGATAGGGCTTCCCGGAGTATGTGGCTAGTTGCAAAGTCTCGATCACAGCAGGCCAACAACGAACGGTCCCTAATACTTTCCTTTGGATACCACGCATTAGGACTCTAACCCAAATACCCTGGTCACCACCCAGTTTTCACATCCCCTTTCCGTTGGCGACGATTGTTGATGGTGGATATACCCTAAAATTCCACATCCAAACACCGTCAACAGGTCTCAGATTCAAGGGAAGATAAACATATCGTGAGCATATTTTATCAATAACTAGTTCCGCATGTACTCTTAAGCTTGCGAACGCAGTGAAGATGAAACACAGCAGAAATGAGCACTTGGAGCCTAATAATGTGGTTCGGCCGAACCATGTATTTGGGAACCAAGTCATCACACATCAAGACATGGTGCAAAACATCACTTGGAGGAGAGGAGAGCCAAGGGTAGGCCCACCCATGGGTCGGTCGAACTGCCCATGCGGCCCACCTGGCTCTGGTGACATGGCAAGATCCGTGTGACCTTCCACTCAGCTCATTTCAGCCCTCAGATCAACATGTATTTCCATTCAACAGCTGAGAAGCAAAGCACAAGGATTTAGCGTGACAACATGCAAACAAAGTGGAACCAACACAAGGGGACAGTCTGTGATAGATGGGGACCACGGTGGTGGGCCCAACCCACCAGGGGTGGGTCGGCCGAACTAGTATTGGTAGGTCCAAGCCACCTACACACTCCCTGACTGGTGGGGACTCCTTCTAGAAGACCCTGGCTAGGCCCACCAGTCATAGGGGAGTTGGCCGAACCCCCTGGTGCCCAGCTAGGTCGGTTGGCTTCCACCGACTCCCAACATGTTCTCCACGTGTTGATTTGCTCATGGCCGTCCATCTTGAAGTGGTTCTAAGGCGGTTCATCCAAGGGTGGAGAGGCATGGAGCACACGGATCACTGACGTGGCACCCCCTCACTCTCTCCTATAAATAGAGGCTGCCCACTCCTCTCCAAGACACACAAGACACAAGAGAGACAAGAGTCACAAGTCACAAGAGTTCTACTCTTTAGTAGTAGTATTAGTCTAGTGAGGGAGTTAGAGTCGAGTCGAGCTACGCTCGGAGTCTCCGGAGTCGTCTGCTGGAGAGTCTGGTATAGCTCTTGTACATTGCTTCTGTAAGACTTTATCTTTATCAATATATTATCTTTACTTTAATTTACTAAGTCCCTACTTAGTGCATTACTATTCTTTATAGTATTGTTGTGTTTTGTCTTAACTTATAGTTGAGTTATATTGGATAGTGATCCTGTAACCAGCTCACGTGTGTTGTTCATCGCCTGTCAGAGGGTACTTTAGTTGTTGGTACGCAACTAAAGTAGTAAGGCTTAGTGTAAGCGTGGTGCTTAGGCTAGATCTTGCCTTTGAATGCCGCTTGTCGCACGGATTATTTGTGGGTGCTAGCAGGTGGTGACAGCCCTGTCTAGTCTTAGTATCCCTCCACGTGTTTTAGGCAAGTTCTTAAAAGGTAGGCTCCCATAAGAGAATAGCCGCTTCGGGTAGAGGTTATATCCCCTACTGTCTCGCCTATCTCCTACACACCGGAAGTAAGGTAGCTGTCTTGATATACTTCATCTATTTGATAAGATAGTTCATAAGAGTAAAGTAAGTGTCATAGGAGTCTTATACTCACTCGTTGTCCTCCCACCTAGCTATACTCTACAAAACCTTGTCGAGTCTTGGTATCATTACCCTTTCCTCTACATATCAATTTACCCCCCTTATCACTAGTTGATACTAAGTTGCTATAGACTTAAGGATCTCTCTCTTTTTATTAATTATTCCTAGCAACCGCTTTCCCTTGGGATAAAATAAATAAGGATACCTTGGAATACTCCCGGGTGAAGTGCTACAGCGGTATATTCTGTGCGCTTGCAGAATTATCCGATAGACATAAGAAATACCCCAGGCACTTCTGGCGCCGTTATCAGAGATATCCTAACACCCTGTCTCTGGTGGTTGCGCTAAGAAGTGTCAACAAGCATTTCTGGTGCCGTTGCCGGGGAAGCATCAGTCTAGGAATATTAATAAAAAAATTGAATCCGGAGTCTACTGTCAATTTAGTTATCGATTAGTGTTAGGGGCTTACCCCTGTCTGTGTTTCTCGTTATCGTGAAGCTAGACAGTGCATGAACGGTTTCCAATTGCCATCAAATTTCATTGAAGACCCTGAGCAATTATTGAGGAGAACTAGACGCCATCAAGTTCCACCTCAAAGGTTCATCTCAAACCTGAATCCGTTCGAGGAAAGTGGCTCCGCACTATCAACTGAGGAAGCTATGGCCCAAAAGACTATCTCTGAGTTCTCTGCACCGTTGGCTGACAACATTGCCACCGGTTCGCAGCTCAACTTGGGGGATTCTACCTTTGAGCTTAAGCCAGCTCTGATCAACATGGTGCAAGCCAATCCATTCTATGGGAAGCCGCATGAAGAGGACAGTGCCCATCTCCAGCACTTCCTAGAGGTGTGTGGTACCTTCACTATCAAGAATGTTTCAGCTGACGCCATCCGTTTTTGCCTGTTCCCATTCTCACTACTTGGGAAGGCGAAGCAATGGTTTTATGCCAACAAGAATGAAGCTACCACCTGGGAGAAGTGCGCCAATGCATTTCTCAAGAAATTCTTCCTAATGGGCAAAACCAGCGCTCTCCGTGGAAAAATCTCAAGCTTCCAACAGTAAGCTAATGAGACGATTTCCGAAGCATGAGAACGTCTCCAGGAGTACATTCGTGCTTGTCCTCATCATGGGATTGAAGAATGGCTCCTAATCCAAGGTTTCTACCATGGGCTGACAGGATTAGCCCGTAGTCACCTTGATGCTGCCGCTGGAGGAGCATTCTTGCAACACAATGTCAAAGGCGCCAAAGACCTCATTGAAAAGATGGTTATCAGCCAAGGATGGAATGAGGAGCGTCTCCAGCCCATGAAAAGGGGTATGCACACCGTTCATGAGGTGGACATGCTCTCAGCAAAAATGGACCTCTTGATGAAAAAGATTGAGGAAGGTTCCAAGAAAGAACAAGAGGCCATTCGAACCACTGCCACCGCACAAGCAATCGAAGCTGATCCATGGTGCGAGGTATGTGGTGGAGAAGATCACTCGGGCAACAACTGTCCCGAGACGAAGGAGGAAGTGAGCTTCATCAACAACAACAATAATGGGTATCGACCCCAACAACAAGGAGGATGGAACTCGCGCCCCTTCTACCAAGGAAATCAAGGTAATGGTTACAGCAATAATTTTAATAATTCTTATGGTAACCAACCTTCTCTTAAAGATCTTGTCTTAGGACAATATAAAATCAGTGATAGTATAAACAAGAAAATAATGGCTAATGATAAGAACCTTGAAAATCTTAGTGAGAAAATGGATAGCTTTAACACTGCTATGAAAAATCAATTGAGCTTTAATAAAATGCTAGAAACCCAATTAGCTCAAATAGCAGTAGCTGTCCCATCCTTCGAACAAGGTAAGATCCCAGGGAAACCTGAGGAACCAATTGAGGGTGTTAAGTTAATTTCCACTAAGCCTCCGGTTAGGCAAAACCCAGGTTGTCTTCTTGACCCGCCATTCATGGCCAAGAAGAGTGACCCCGGCCATCCTACCATCACCTACGAGATCGGGCCACACACCTTCAACAACGCCTTCTGCGACCTTGGATCTGGAGTGAACATCATGTCCAAGGTAATGTACGAGAACTTGCTAGGGGGACCATTGTACCCCACTTTTGTCAAATTGCAGATGGCCGATCAATCAATCCAGTTCCCCGAGGGATTGGCAAGGGACATCCTTGTCAAAGTTCAAGATGAGTACATCCCCGCCGACTTCATCATTCTTGACATGGGGGCCCATGACAAAGTCCCCGTCATACTGGGAAGACCGTTCCTCAATACTGTGAATGCCATCATCTACGTGGGATCTAGCCAAGTCCACTTCCAACTCTCAGGTAAGAGAATTAAATGTCCTTTCAATGGTTATAAATCGATGCAACAGGCAAGGAAGAATCTGTGGAGAAACAAGCCGCAATATGCACCCCGCTGAAAGAATCAACCGCCAAGGTCCAAAAAGACTGAACTAGTAAGTAAGGCTGAGGTGGTAAACAAGGCTGACTCCGCTGAATCACAAGCATCAACCAAGAAGGAATGGCGGAAGAAAGAGGTGCGATCACCACGGTCTCCATCTCCGATACCGATCGAAACACCCGAAGAATGAACCCGAAATGGAGAGGTCCTGCTCTACAGACCTAAAACATGGAGCCCTTGCTGGTAAGGTAAATCAGTATTTTTCTCATATTTAATTCCTGCATTTCAATTTTTTCATTTTCTGCATTGCATTTCATATTTAAATTTTGCAATAATTTATTTCGACAAAATAAAACACTTAGATGAATAAAACTTGAGAATGAACAGTAGTGCTCACACCTAAGGTGGTGGGACCACCTAGGTGGGGTCGGCCGACCCCACCATGGGGCCCACCCACCTCTGGTGGTGTTGGCCTAGTGTAGTGATTCAATTCCTAAAATTTGAACACCAGCTCCTTCTTGAATTTGGTCATGACCACTTTCACTTGCTCCAAGGAGAATCCAACATCCACTACCATCCAATTCTGAAAAGTGGACACTTTGGCATGCATTAGTGTTCCCATGGTCCGTGGGTATCACTTTAAACATGTCCTCACTTTTGTCATACACCTTTTACCTTCACAAAACACTAGATAAGGGAATCTCTGAAATTTTCAAAACTTTTGGTCCACCACTAGTCTCTACTTTTCTGGACACACTGTTTAAAGCTGAAAGGGGACAAACCATGGTTCGGCCGAACCATGTTTTGGCTCCCTTCAAGAAAGTGGAGTTTGAATTCAAATAGATTCCCTGTGCAAAGGTAAAAGCAACACTGAACCTGTCATAAGTGGTTCGGCCGACCTATAATTGAGGTCCGCTCTGCAAAGTTGCATTTGAATTCAAATAGATTCCCTATCCAAAGGCAAAAGCAACTCTGATCATGTAATAATGGGTTTGGCCGACCCGTCAAAGGAGAGATGTCAGCAGGGTCGAATTTGAATTCAAATAGATTCCCTGTCCAAAGTTGAAAACAACAAAGACCTGCCCTAGGGGGGTCGGCCGAACTGGCCATGGTGGCCTGGCCACCAGCCCTTCTCCCCCTATAAATACCCTTGCATTGTGTGCTCAAATCCACACTCAAACCAGCTGATTTCTGCTAAGCACAAAATCTCTCTTCTTCTCTCCATTTGAGTAAGGTGTTTCTCAAGTTTAGTTTAAGTTTAGCCACTCACACCAAAAACCCAAAAATATTATAGTAGTAGAAGCTTGTCTCACTCTCATCTTTGCTCTCAAATTCTTGTTTGTGGAGGTAACCATACCCCGCAAGGACTACTAACAGTGGGATAACTAACGCTAACGCTAACGCTAATCCCTGTTGTTGTAGTGTGTTCTTGTGCTAGCTCATTGTTGAAGGATGAAGAAGTTCTCCTCCGCACTCAAGAAGGCCAAGAGTGTCGTAGGAAGTTCTTCCCGACGACCCCGCCATGATGAAGATGAAGGAAGAGAAGCTCCACCAAGAAGAAGCTTTGGAGTGCCTTCCGAGAGGACGTTTGACCCCGAGAGCGGTCTCATGCTAAATCAAGAAGAGTACCAAAGGTACACCTCCATGCGACACCGAGGGTATGAACGTACCGGCATCATCGACCCTGTCCTTTTGGACAGCACAGGTATGACCACGGAATTTAATACTATTTTTAATACAATCGGTTGGGGAAGTTTTTGGGAAGTGCAAGAACTTGGAATAGAAAAGCTCACCATTGAATTTCTATGCTCTTTACAAGCCACTGAAAATAATGTCTACTTTCGCATGTTTAACCAAGAGTATAATTTAACATGGGGAGTTTTTAGCATGGCACTTGGTTTGATAATGACTGTCATCTAGACCTTGTTAATGCAACAAGAAGATTTGATAAAGCTGAATTTTGGAAAGCTATAATAGGATCTAATGATTGCTCTGATCCTACAACCAATGAAATCCATAATCCTACTTTGCGCTTGATCCGATATTGGATGGCCATAACTTTTCTTCCTGGCTCTAATGTGCAAGTTCTTTACAATGATGAATTAAGACTGCTCTATGCCATGACAAAAAAATAAAAGTTTCACCTGCTAAGATGCTAGTCCACTTTTGGCTTGGTATTTTCCGTAGAAGTGAGCCCATATTCTTCACTTCTTTTATCACGCGCATTGCTGAAACAATGGACTTGCTAGATGGAAAACATTACTTTGAATGCATTGCCTCTCCTAGAGATATTGTAACCGAAGATTTCTTCGTAACTGCTCAAGTCCTTAAAAGAAATGAAAATGGTGATATAAAAATGATTTATCCCGGCCATACAGCCGAAATCTCTCTCCCTTGTAAGAGGCGTCGGTTGTATGCGCTGCGCAAACTAACCATATATTGGGACCGAGAGGCAAGGAGCCAAAATATTGCAGGATCAAGGAGGGTGACAAGGAGCATGTCACAAGCCGCCCAATTTGAGCAAGGCGGCACATCACGAGCTGCAGGGAGATATGAAGAAGAAGGCGATGAAGCAAGTTCCATGGACATTTCAAGGTCCACGGAATGGCCTCAACAGCACACTCCAAGCGTGCGCACTCCCCGTCCGTCCACACGGGCGAGGGGCCGTCGAAGCCAAGGATCGGAATGGACCAACTCATCAATGATATGGGCGCAATGCAAGTTGAGCAAGATGTAACTCTGAATATGGCACAACAAAATGTTCAACTATTGCAAGCTATCCAAGACGAAGAAGCACAACGCTGGGCGGGATGGTTCCAATACTACCCACCACCACAATGAGCAAAAGGACAAGCTTGGGGGAGATCCTCTCCCCCACCAAGGTAAGTATTTTATCCTAGGTATTTACATTATTTTTATTGCATATAAAAAAATGCATAAGATAAAAATTCCAAAAATATTTCCCTTATTCCCATATGTCTCATGAATGTTTAACTTCCTCATGGAAATGTTGAATAGTTCCTCTGTTAATGTTTCTTTAATGCGTAGTTTACAACTTAGTATTTCTTTGAGTATAGATTACTTGGCTCATTTAAATCATCATGAACCTGAAAACTTTATGGATGCTAAGTGCTAGAACTAAGTCTAAGTTGTTGTGAGATATGATATAGTGAAACAAGAGCTACTATAATATTGTTCTAAGCATGCATGATTACTGGAGATTTATTTCTTAAACAAACAAAACCTTATTATTCCTCAATGGTGATAAATTCCTACCACAGGCATATATGTTACACATGTCTAAAACCTTCCACTTAAGCTATTTGCTTTGTATTGAGTGTTGTCAAGTCTTGTTGACCCTTATTGAGAGTCTTATCATGCTCCCAAGATCAAGATCACGTACACACCACATATTTATGCTACTTCTACACTGGAAGTACGCTCCATGTGTTAAAGTCATAGAAAATCTCTCTTAGTTGTTATGGTAGTAGAGACAAAAGGCTATGCAAAATGAAAATAAAAAGAAAGAAAGATGGACATAAGAAAGTCCATAGAAAAGAAAAGAAAAAATATTTGAGCAAGTTTAGGCTCATAAATAAAAGAAAGAAAAAATGATAGCTATGTCTCTAAATTTTAGAGAGAGATACAATTCAAATAGAGGAGCATTATAGTTCATATTTTTCACATACTTGCACATCTTGATCTAAGGGCATGACACTTCTCTCTTTGGATCTAAGCTTTGACTCTACAACATATGCAAAGTAAGTATGCTATATTCTTTCATTCCTACCTTAAGCTCCACATAAGTCATTTTTAAAAGTAGGATGACAAAGAGAAGGCAACATTTACTGTATGCCTTGGTAAGGAATCATACACCATTTGAGCAACATGAGAGAACCATGTGAGGACCATTAAGTTGTCTTTTGCAAAAACATTGCTAAAACCTCCAGTATGAAACTTGCAAAGAATGAGAAAAGTAGTGCTCAAGTTAAACTGTTCTGTCTCTTAACCACCTAAGGCAAAGTAAAAGTCATTAGCCCCATAAAGGACTAAGGAAAAATGGGTGAATTTTTATAGCCAATTTTTTCCATTCAAAAGAGAAGTATTTAGTTGTACACATGGTATTATCGAAATATGAACATTGTAGCAACTCCAGATCCACTGAGGCTAAGTTTAATTATTTGCTCGAGATGAGCAAAGGTTAAGCTTGGGGGATCTTGTTGACGGTGGATATACCCTAAAATTCCACATCCAAACACCATCAACAGGTCTCGGATTCAAGGGAAGATAAACATATCATGAGCATATTTTATCAATAACTAGTTCCACATGTACTCTTAAGCTTGTGAATGTAGGGAAGATGAAACACAGCAGAAATGAGCACTTGGAGCCTAATAATGTGGTTCGGCCGAACCATGTATTTGGGAACCAAGTCATCACACATCAAGACATGGTGCAAAACATCACTTGGAAGAGAGGAGAGCCAAGGGTAGGCCCACCCATGGGTCGACCGAAATGCCCATAGGGCCCACCTGGCTCTGGTGACATGGCAGGATCCGTGTGACCTTCCACTCAGCTCATTTCAGCCCTTAGATCAACATGTGTTTCCATTCAATAGCTGAGAAGCAAAGCACAAGGATTCAGCGTGACAACATGCAAACAAAGTGGAACCAACACAAAGGGACAGTCTGTGACAGATAGGGACCACAGTGGTGGGCCCAACCCACTAGGGGTGGGTCGGCCGAACCAGTATTGGTAGGTCCAAGCCACCTACACACTCCCTGACTGGTGGGGACTCCTTCTAGAAGACCCTGGCTGGGCCCACCAGTCATAGGGGGTTGGCCGAACCCCCTGGTGCCCAGCCAGGTCGGTTGGCCTCCACTGACTCCCAGCATGTTCTCCACATGATGTTTCGCTCATGGCCGTCCATCTTGAGGCGGTTCATCCAAGGGTGGAGAAGCATGGAGCACATGGATCGCTGACGTGGCACCCCCTCACTCTCCCCTATAAATAGAGGCTGCCCACTCCTCTCCAACACACAAAAGACACAAGAGAGACAAGAGTCAGAAGTCACAAGAGTTCTACTCTTTAGTAGTAGTAGTATTAGTCTAGTGTGGGAGTTAGAGTTGAGTCGAGCTACGCTCGGAGTCTCCGGAGTCGTCTGCTGGAGAGTCTGGTATAGCTCTTGTACCTTTCCTTCTGTAAGACTTTATCTTTATCAATATATTATCTTTACTTTACTTTACTTTACTAAGTCTCTACTTAGTGCATTACTATTCTTTATAGTATTGTTGTGTTTTGTCTTAACTTATAGTTGAGTTATATTGGATAGTGATCCTGTAACCAGTTCACGTGTGTAGTTCATCGCCTGTCATAGGGTGCTTTAGTTGTTGGTACGCAACTAAAGTAGAAAGGCTTAGTGTAAGCATGGTGCTTAGGCTAGATCTTGCCTTTGAATGCTGCTTGTCGCACGGATTGTTTGTGGGTGCTAGCAGGTGGTGACAGCCCTGTCTAGTCTTAGTATCCCTCCACGTGTTTTAGGCAAGTTCTTAAAAGGTAGGCTCCCATAAGAGAATAGCTGCTTCGGGTAGAGGTTATATCCCCTACTGTCTCGCCTATCCCCTACACACCGGAAGTAAGGTAGCTGTCTTGATATACTTCATCTATTTGATAAGATAGTTCACAAGAGTAAAGTAAGTGTCATAGGAGTCTTATACTCAGTCGTTGTCCTCCCACCTTGCTGTACTCTACTAGTTATATTTAGTTATCCGAAAACCTTGTCGTGTCATGGTGTCATTACCCTTTTCTCTACATATCAATTTACCCCCTATCACTAGTTGATACTAAGTTGCTATAGACTTAAGGATCTCTCTCTTTTTATTAATTATTCCTAGCAACGGCTTTCCCTTGGGAAAAAATAAATAACGATACCTTGGAATACTCCCGGGTGAAGTGCTACAGCGGTATATTCTGTGCGCTTGCGGAATTATCCAATAGACATAAGAAATACCCCAGGCACTTCTGCCGCCGTTATCAGAGATAGCCTAACACCCTGTCTCTGGTGGTTGCGCTAAGAAGTGTCAACAACGATAAGTTGGGACTCTAACCCAAACATATGGCCACCACCCGGAAAACCCATCCCCATTGATGACAATGGACTGGCCAAGTACACTGCCAACAATGAAGACAATACCCTTCCCTTTTAATGATTCATTCTTTGCATATTATCATAGTTCAAAATAGCATTTTATGCAAATCTATATCAATTAAGCAGGGCTAAGCATTTTTCAATACTTAATTAAATCAGGTTCTTGAGGTATAATTAGTGGTCAAGGAAAGGTAATGCATCAGTAGGTTATCACTCAACTCCTATTAACCTAATGCAGTAGATTAACTCAAGTGATAAAACATTTATAAACACAAGGAGGGGCAAATGCACCGAGGCTTGCCTTGAATTGCGTAGAGAGTCGGGTCAGGATCGGTGCCACAGATATCAAAGCCTGGCATAAACTCAGGAGCAATCTCCTCAGCAGTCATTTCACTTTTTACCTCTGGATTCTTGGTCACTACACGCGTGTAATGATGTATGCTTAGCATGATGCGACATGAAATGACATGTAATCTTCGATAATAAACACACATGACTAGAGCACAACCCTACTTCATAAACTAGCCATGATAACTCTCATACAAGATGTTCTAGGTCATAAGGGTGTTTGACCTAGAATCACAATCAATCCAAAAATCACATCCAACCATAAATGATTAGGGCTTTTATTAATTTTTTTAAGCAATTAATCAAGCATTTAATTAATAGATAATTAAAATATTCCTATTTGATGCCAAACTTTACCAACAGTTAGCTCTTAACATAAAATAGTACCAAATAAATTTTCATGAATTTTGGATCAATAGGGATTTAATTAAAATTCACCAAAGTTGATTTTATGAATTAAATTGCTGATTTTTAGCTACTGCAGAATATGTCCAAAACACATACTTAACATTTTTATTAAATGATACACACATTAGAGAGTCTACACAAAAATTTCCATGACTTTAGGATCTATACATTAATTCTAGCAAAATTCACAAACTGTTGCACTGTTGAACTTAAATAAAAATGAAAAAGTTATCACAAATTCCCTGGAAAAATAGAAAGCGCAAACCAGCCCGAGGCGGCCCATTTAAGCAGGCCGGCCCAGCACGGCAAAAACAGCCCGTGCCCACCCGCTCTTTCTCTCTGGTCCACTGACAGGGAGTCCCCACCTGTCAGCCCCTTCTCTCCCTCACACCGCTCCTCTGTTCGCTCATGCGCGCACACGCCGATGGCGTCCTGCAATGGAGCTTGCCACCGGCGAACCCCAGGACGAAGCCGGGCACCCGATGGCATACCCCGCGACCCAGCAAACAGCCCCGTACCCCAAAACCAGAAGCTAGGTGCCTCCGACGAGCAGGAGCTCGCCCATGGCGGACCGGAAGTCACGGCCGCGGCGGCGCGGCCGTGTTGCCGACGAACTAGTGCAGTAGTATCTAAAGTAAGGGGTCGAGGAGGTTTAGTGCCTCACCAAGGATCGATGTGACAAGCCAGATGTCTTAGAGGGGTTACGGCGGTTGGATCGTGATGGCGGCGACGAGGGCAACAGCACCGGCACGGCGGCGAAGAAACGTTCCGGCGAACCCTGAGCCGAAATCACGAAACAGATAGGTGCATGAGCATCACAAGGCTACCAAGTGTTACGCACATGACAACGCAAGGAATGGGGCTCACAACAGCAGCTGGTCGTGGAGAGGAAGCTCTCGGCAGAGCGCCGACCGGAACCGGGGAAGAAGAAAAGCAGTCCCGAGCTTCACTGGCTAGATCACGTCATCAACCCAGGTCAGAACAATGCGCAAATGAATGGAGGAGCTAGCAACGCGAGCTATGTGGCAAAGGTGGCAAGTGGATGACCAATTCTATCGTTGACCGAGGGGTGGTCGGTGGCGAACCGGAAAGGCGAGGGAGGAAAATGAGAGGGGCTCGTCGCCTTTGAGCTGTTGGGGAAAGCGGGATAAGGTCGAGGGTGTCCGGGGCCCCCAGGTGACAATGGCGGTCCAGGCCCATGGCCAGCCAGACAGCGCTGGCGCGCAGCACGGCGCACGCGTGTATGCGCGGTGCTACCGAGCATGCAAGTGGGGGGTCCGGAACAGTAGCCAGTAAAGGGGGTCAAACCCTATTGGTTCTAATTATGGACTAATCCAACTAGCTACAGTAGTAGTTCCCAAAATAAAATTTGTGGAGAATTTTGTGTAGAATACTTTTTCTTTTTGAAGTATGTTTAAATTCGTAATATTTTTGAAAATATCAGAAAGGGGGTAAATCCCCAATTTGAATTTCAAATACAATTCAATGAAATTCTCCAAAGTTATCTATATAAGTTGAAAATCTATAAACATGAAAGTTGTTCAACTTGATGAGCCCTACAACTTCTATTAAGTGTGTTTTGTCAGATTCTTGATAATTTTTAAATTGATGTTTCAAGTTTGAATTTTAAGTCACTCTTTTGAGTTTAATTCAAATTTCCAGTGCATAACATCAAAATCTTCAAAAATAAAAGTTGTTCCATTTTAAAAGTTCTGCAACTTTAATTAGGACACTTTCATTAGATTCCTTATAGATTTTGAATTAAGTTTTGGGATCTAATTAGGGCTTAATAGCAATTTCCTTTTTGAATTAATTTTTCATTTTCTTTTAGGGGTTTAATTGCACAATCAATCATGAACACAATAAAATCACTCTAGGAGCCCTAAGCACAATCACATGCAGGCAGTTAAATTAAATATAATGACATGGTAGATTAATTAAATGTAATACCAGAGGTATTACAGTCACCGACGCCGAGGAGATCATCAACGTAATTTCCAATGAAGAAAACTAGAATGTAGTAGGGCGTGATGTAAATATATCTAGTAATATGAACTTTGTTGAATTTAATTTTTTGTTGTAAAGGCGATGCATATCGCATCGGCTGTTACACCCCATCGAGGGTTTCTCCCTTTTTGTGCTGAAGGCGATTTACTTCTTACAAATCGGCTGTTTCCCTTGCGAGAATTTTACACTTCACCTCTTCTTCCTTTTTTAATTCTAAAGGCGATTCGTCAAAGTAAAATTGGCTATTGCATGGATGGCACCATTTTGTCCTGAAGGTGATCCTCTGCTCATAATCGGCTATCTGAGCCAGATCTTCAAACAAATCTGTTGTCAACTTCCGATGGGGATTCTAGGATGATATTTCTTCAGATACTTTCCGTTAATTGCCCTCGCAAACCTGTTCCCTTCTAGATCTTTAAGAATATAGGCATTGCCGGGCGCACATTCTGTGATTCGATACGGGCCTTTCCAATTCGGGGACCATTTGCCGAATCGGCTATCCTTAGTCCCGATCGGTAGAATAACTTTCTAGACCAAATCCGATTCGATGAAACTCTTGCCTCTCACCTTAGTGTTGTAATACCTGGCCACCCACATCTTGTTCACTTCAATGCATTCCAAAGCTTTAAGCCGATGACAGTGTAAGTCCTCCAGACTGTCCATCATTATGTCTTTATACTCACCGGCCGTGAGCTTGTTCTATAACGTGACATGCCGTGTCTCAGTTTGAATCTCCCAATGTAGTACAGCAGCGTGTCCATAGACTAACTCATATGGTGTAGCCTTAGTTGATCTGTGTTGAGCCATCCGGTATGCCCACAGTGCCTCACTCAAAGTCAAAAACCATCTCCTGGGATTCTGCTCAATTTTCTTTTTGGTGACCTTGATCAAAATCTGATTCAAGGCTTCTGCCTGACCATTTGCTTGGACATAATAAGGCGAGGAATTGTAAATCTTGATGCCCATGTCATCAGCAAAAGTCAGAAACGCATCTGAAGTGAACATTGTCCCTTGATCAGTTGTGATAGTCTGTGGTATACCAAACCTGTAAATAATGTGCTCCTTCACAAACTCGATTATAGCTCCAGACGTAGCATTCTTCAAAGGAACAGCCTCTACCCACTTGGTGAAATAATCAGTTGCGACCAATATCCATTTGCGGCCTTTACTCGATGGTGGATAGATTTGGCCGATCAAGTCGATACCCCATCCTCTGAATGGCCATGGCTTAATGATAGGATTCATGACAGAAGCAAGAGATTTCTGCATATTCCCAAACCTTTGACACTCTTCGCAACCTTTGTAATACTTAAAACAATCCTCGAGCATGGTTGGCCAGTAGTAACCAGTCCTTCTGATGACCCACTTCATCTTGTGAGCCGATTGGTGAGCACCACAGACTCCTTCATGAACCTCACTCATCAACTTCATAGATTCTTCTGCCCCAAGGCACTTTAATAACACCCCTTCAACAGTTTTGTAATACAACTGACCATCCAGCAACACGTACTTGATAGCCTTGTACCTCAATTTTCTACTGACCCTCTATGAGGGATCTGCAAGATAATCTGCTATTTCAGCCCGCCAATCATTAGTCGATTGCTCAGTACTGAAGACTTCCTGAATCAGCTTGTAACCTGATGCATTTTGTGCTAACCGATTAGCCTTCTGGTTTTGAGCCCTGGGGATATGATTGAGTGAGACTACCAGAAATCCTTTGATCAAAGCTTGGCACTGATCGTGATAGCCCCTTAGTATGTCATCTTTGCACTCATATAAGCCGAGCAATTGGTTGAGCACCAACTGTGAGTCCCCGAAAACTTTGATTGCATTGGCCTTTGCTTCATGTAGAAGCTGAAGTCCTTTCCAGATCATCTCCTACTCAGCTTGATTGTTCGTCACCGTAGGCCCAATCTGAAAATAAAACTCAAAACGCTGCCCTCGAGATGATATAAGGACTACTCCGGCACCCCCGCCTTACTTGCAGGATGACCCATCAAAAAACATAGTCCATGGCGCTACATCAATTACGCTGACAGCACCACCGTGATGCTGAGTAATGAAATCGGCTATCGCCTGTCCCTTGACTGTTTTAGCCAATTCGAACCTCAAGTCAAACTCAGAGAGTGCCAAGATCCACTTGCTGATTCTCCCATTTAGAATTTGCATTGATAACATATGCTTGATCACATCTGCCTTAGACACCACCACACACTCGTCTGACAACAAGTAATGCCTCAATTTGGTGCACGAGTAGAATAAACATAAGCACAATTTCTCAGTCGGCGTGTATCTTGTTTCAGGATCTAAAAGCCTTCCGCTCAAATAAAAAACTGGTCTCTCTCTTTTTCTTCAAACCCTTCATAAAGGGCCGAACTAATCGTATCACTTTTGGCTGTCACGTACAACATGAAAGGCTTCCCTGCCTTTGGTGGCACTAAGACAGGCGGAGAATTCATGTACTCCTTGATTTTGTCAAAAGCCTTTTGTTGTACGACACTCCATCTGAACTCCTGATTGTCTTTAAGCATTAGTAACGACAAGAACGGCAGCACCTTATCTGACAAACTAAAAATAAACCTTCTGATGAAATTAATTTTGCCGAGTAAGGACTGTAACTCCTTGTTAGTTGGTGGTACGAGTTCATCGATAGCCTTCCTGCTCTTGCTGCCGACCTCTATTCCCATGCGATGAACCATGAAGCCCAGGAATTCACCAGCTGATACCCCAAATGCACACTTGTTAGGATTCATCTTTAGCCCATGCTATTTTATGCACTCCAGGGTCGCCTTCAAATTGACTAAATGATCTTCGTAGCTCTTGGACTTCACAACAACATCGTCAATGTAAATTTCAACAATCTTGCTGATCAACTTATGAAAATATAATTCATAGCCCTCTAATAAGTTGCACTGGTATTCTTTAGCCCAAAAGTTATTGCCACCCACTAAAATAGACCGATCGCTCCAGGACACCTAAAAGCTATTTTGGGAATGTCTTCGTCAGCCATAAAAATTTGGTTATACCTAGCATTACCGTCCATGAAGCTGGTGACCTGATGCACTGCAGCAGAATCGACTAACATATCGGCTATTGGCATAGGATAGCCGTCCATCGGGGTGGTTCTGTTTAAATCCCTGAAATCAATGCAGACTCACATCTTGCCATTCTTCTTATACACAGGGACAATATTCGATACCCACTCGGTGTATTGGCAACCTCGAATGAACTTGACTTCCAACAATCTTTCAATTTTGGCCTTGACGTCAGGTAAGATCTCCGACTTAAATCGCCACGGAGGCTGCTTGAATGGCCGATACCCAGGCTTGATAGGCAGCCTATGTTTAACAATCGATTTGTCCAATCCAGGCATCTCATAGTATTCCCAGGTGAAGCAATCCTTATATTCTTTCAATAAATCAATCAACTCCCACCTGAACTCAGGGTCAAGATTAGTAGCAATGTACGTTGGCCTTGGTCTGTCACCAGGTTCAATATCCACTTCTTCGAGTTTGTCAGCCGATGTAAAACCCTGTCCAAGCTTGCCCTCGGTGCCATCGATCGGATTCTCCATTAATAAAAAGACTCAGAGCCGATTGCCGGACCTGCTGTTGACTCTCATCACTGACCTTGATGGAGCCTTCGTCCCAAGTCTAGCCAGAAAAACAGTCATGGTCCCCGGCTTCCCAGTATGCGGCATCAGCAGTAGCCACACTCACTGAATCGTCAGCCGGGACCACTTCAACATCGTCACCATGCCATTGGATCACACATTGGTGCATTGTAGATTCCACGCAGCAATTGGCATGAATCCAGTCACGCCCAAGCAGCAAACTATAGGAGCCCATGCTATCAATCATGAAGAAAGTGGTGAGCAATGTCTTTTTCCCAACCGTCAACTCGAGATTAATCACCCCCCGTGTATGAGAAGAGTTCCCCCCGAAATCCTTGAGCATCATATCAGTCTCGATCAAATCATCAGGACCTTTGCCTAGTGTAATACCTCTGATATTATTGCTTAATTAAATTGCCATGTCATCATGTTATTATTAATCATCTGCATATGATTGTGCTTAGGGCCCCTAGCGTGATTTGATTTCATTTAGTATTGATTGTGTAATTTAGTCCCCAATCAAAAGTCAAAAATAAAAATTAAATAAGAAATCAAATTAAGCCCTAAAGTTGACCTAAAACCCTATTTTAAAATTTATAATTAATCTGATGAAAGTGTCTTAATAAAAGTTGTAGAACTTTTAAAATGGAACAACTTTTATTTTTGGTGATTTTGAAGTTATATTATAGAAATTCAAATTAAACTCAAATTAGTATGTTGATATTTAAATTTGAAACTTCAATTTCAAAATATTGAGAATCTTCCAAAACTCCCTTAATATAAGTTGTCAAGCTCACTGAGTAGAACAACTTTCATGTCGACCATTTTTCAAGTTATTGAGAAAAATCAAGAGTAATTTTAAAATTTCAGTTTGAAATTCAAACCCTACTTTTATCCCCTTTGGTGTAGTTTGAAATTTTGGCTGAATTTGAATTTCATGTCAAAAGCAAAAACGATCCCCACAAAATTTTCTACAACTTTTGTATTCATCACTTCCTCGGATTCTCGGTGGATCAGATCGAATTGGAACCAAATAGCTATTGACCTATTGAAACTAGCATTGTAGCTAGAGGGGGGTCCCCCTATTCATCTTCTCGCCGTATTCGCGCGTGCCGCGTCCGGCGCCGAGCGCCGTCCGACCGGCGTGGGCACGCCGCGACACTGTCGAGCAGCCGAGGAGGGGGCCCTGGACGCCCCGACCTTATCCCTACCTCTTCCCTGCCATTTAAAGACAACGAGCCCTCCAATTTCCCATTTCTTCCCGAGCGGCCGCCGGCAATCACCTCGTCGTTCGTGGTCAAATTCACAGCCACCGAGCCATCTCCACCCTCTCCATCTCCCAGATCGGTAGCCGAGCTAGTGGCGCATCGATTGGTGCCCATCGCGTGAGCCGTGCTACCCTGTGTAGCTCGCGGTGAGAGTCTTCATCTTCGGGTTGTCGCCGGAGCTCCGTCGCGGCCATCCTCTTCCCGTTTGGTCGGTTAGGGTGAGTGTCTTTCTTCTCAGGGTAGCGTTCTAAGCACCCTTGGTGGTGTAGTTTCTGATGCGCACGGTGGTTTCTGATGTGGTGCACCAGGTTCGTCGGAACAGACCTTCGTCGACGACGGCCGAGCCGTGTCCGCCGCCGTCGTCGTCAAGCCGTCCTCACCGCACCGCCTCGTCGTCATCTAACTCGCCCGTTTAGCTTCGTGGTGAGCCTCTGATTCTCCCTACTGCTTTTCCCGTGACCTTACCGTGTTCTGTCGACCGAAACGGCCTTGCCGTGCCGCCACCGTCCGCCGTGGGCGAGCTCCTGCTCGTCGAGGGCGTCTAGGGCTAGGGCTAGGTGTGTAGGAGTGTCGGTTAGGGTCTAGGGTAGGCGCTAGTTAGCTGGAGATTGCCACTGGGGTCGTCGGAGGCGAGCTCCGCGCCGTGCCGTGCGCACGCGTGCGTGCGGGAGCGTCGTCCCGAGGTGGAAGAAGGAGCTGACAGCAGGGGCCCAGCTGTTAGCGGCCGAGAGAGAGAGAGTGAGTGCGGGGGCTGACGACTGGGCCTGGTCTGTCAGTGCCCGGTTCGAGTGTGGTCGCGCGCGCGCACGTGGGCCGAGTTGGGTCGGCTCGAGTTGGCTGGGCCGACTCGGGCTGATTTCATTTTGTGAATTTCCCGAATAATTAAAAGGACCTTTTCATTTATATATCTAATGAATAGTACTCTGAATTCTCAATTTTGTGTAGATTAATTTACTACATGAATAATTGTGAAAATATTTGTGGAATGTGTATTATTTTATAAAAATGTTAAAAGTATGTTTTGAGCACTTTCTATGTCCACTAAAAATCAACACATTAATTGATAAATGGAAATTTGATGATTTTTAATAAATTCCCTGTAATTCCAAAAATCATAAAAATTTATGTGGTACTGTTTTAGGCCTAGAGCTATCTGTTGGTGAAATTTGGCATCAAATGGAAATAGTTTAAATATTTATTAATTTATATGTTGGTTTAAGTGATTAATAAAAGGGGTAGGAAATGAAATAATTATTGAATGGTGTGATTTTTGGATTGGTTGAGATTCTAGGTCAATCACCTTTATGACCTAGGGCGTGATGAATTAGAATAATCATGGTTGGCGTATGGTAGGGTCTTGATCACGTGTGTGCATTATTTATTATTGAATCTTATCTGTCATTTCATGTGCATCGTATTCATGCATACAATATTGCATACGTGTAGTGACCGAGAACCCTGAGGTAAAGGCCGAGGGTCCAGCTGAGGAGGTTGCTCCAGAAATTATGCAAGGTTTTGATATTTGTGGCACTGACCCAGATCCGACACTCTACACCATCCAAGGCAAGCCCCGATGCATTTGACCCTTTCCTTGTTGTTTTAAAATGTTTATCACTTGAGTTAATCTATTGCATTATGTTAATAGGAGTTGATTGATAACCAATTGATGCATTACCATCCTTGACCACTTATCAATACCTGCGAACCTGATTTATTTAAAGTATTGAAAATGCTTAGTAATGCTAAATGATTAGATTTGCAAAAATGCTATTTTCAACTGTGATGATACAAAATAAATGAATCACTTTACGGGACTAGTTATGACCTTGTTGGTTGGCAGTGTTCCTAGCTAGTTCATTGTCATCAACGGGGATGGGTTTTTCCCATTTGGTTGGCCAACTGTTTGGGTTAGAGTCCCAACTTTTGTCGCCATCGGGAAAGGGATGTGAAAACTGGGTAGTTACCAGTGTACTTGGGTTAGAGTCCCAATGCATGGTTTCTAACTGAAAAATATTAGGGACCGTTCGTTGTCAGGCCTGCTGTGATCAAGACTTTGCAACTAGCCACATACTATGGGAAGCCTCTGACTCCGGTGGCTCTACTGCTGGAACTAACAACCATGCACTGGGAGTGGAGAGATGGCGAGAGTAGTGTGTACCCTCGTGGCCGGCGTGACTAGAGACTAGAGGAGTACTGTGCTCTCGGGTGGCGCAGGACCGGTTCCAGGGTATGAAAAGCCGTGGTAGGTGGGGTTGGCATATGCAAGCTTAAGTGCTACATATGCAGTCTGGATAGGGATCCCCAGCTTGGTATTAATCGATTCGAATCGTCGTTGCTCCTCGGTTATGGAGACTTGATCCTCACACCTACAGTGAATAGTGGTTCAGAACTAGGATCCTTTCGAAATGAATGAATGTATATTGAAAGAATGATGATGGATATTGGAAAGTACTTGAAATATGGTAATGATTAACAATATTATGTGAATAAAATATTGAAATAGGACTAGTAATGCTTTTCCGTAAAACTCTTGAACTCTTGCTCAAGCCTTACCTTGACTCCCCTCGGCCTGCATTCTGAGTCTAATTTTACACTCTTAGTCGGGTAAGTCTTGCGGAGTACCCCATGTACTCAGGGTTTGTTAACCCCGTTGCAGGAGGTCAGCAGGAGCCTGAAGTCTGTCTTGCTCCATGCTGTGTCACTATCATCCAGGAAAGCGAAGAAGAATAAAGTTGAACCCGTGGGCAGGATTCGTGTACTACTTATCTATCTTGTTGTACTATTGTTCTACCACTACTGCTACCTCTTTAATTATGGTCTTTAATAACTGCACCTAAATTATATTTGAACACCGGTTTGTAATATTAAGTACTATTTAATCTTCCGCACTTCTACTCTGATGTTTTTTGTTATGAAATGTTGTAATCCTGTAATGGCTTCGCAATGGGATCCTGTCGGAGATAACGGGTACTTATGTAGCCCGGCAGAGCCCGCCTAGGTCATCTGGAACACGGGCCCGGCTGTCAGATGTCATTAGTGGCATTGACAGGTGCCTGTGGGCCACGTAATTTAGGCCGTTCTGTTACAGCTGGTATCAGAGTGTTCCATTGCTAAATCATTGCTGGTTACTTTTCGAAAACTTCAAAATGTTTTGGGTCATGAAAACTTAAACTGTTATTTTGAGTCCAAACTGCTTACATTCTTATCTTACTCAGTAGTTCTTACCTTGTTCTATAATTTATCATATCTGATTATGGTTATGGTAGCAGGTGGAACAACAGTATTAATATTAGCCCTATGTTCAAATGATTTATGATTTGGTTTGTATTGCATGATTTAAAATTTGTAAGTACGTGCATGCATCATGATAATCACACATGTTAATAACTTCCTCCTTAAAAGTGGGTATATGGGTTAGGATCTATCACACCTATTCTTGCTAGCCTATTATATCCTCACTAATTCAAACTTACCTTTCCAGCTGGCACATTGTAAGCTGACTGCACGCAAGATGACTGGTCCCTGTGGAGTTCCGCGCCACCAGTTCGCACCGCGCGACAGTGAGGAGGCGTCTAGCAGCCGCCCTCTCCACCACAGTCGTAAAGAATTGAAGAAGGAGATCAAGGAGCAGCACAGGGAGATGAGTCCCATGCGGGAGGACTTCTGCGTGGCCCGGGCTGACCACTACCGGGATGTGAGGACCAACCGGGATCTACGTCGGGAGATCGACCGCCTGACTCAGCAGAGGGACCAGGCCTTGGAGCATGAGGGCATGGCCCGTGAGAGGATCGAGGAGCTGGAGGGGTATGTGGAGAACCTTGAGTGGAACAATGGTATGCTGCACGAGGAGGTGCATAGGCTGAATGATCAGCTTAATCCAATTCTGGTTCCACGTGAGGATGAGCCTGAAGATGGTGTTGTCGTGGGACCAGAGGAGGAGGAGTATTACAGTGAGGCTTCTGAGGACGGTTACTTTGACGTAGTTGACCCGGTGGAGGACGTGGTCGTTGAGGATGACGACGAGGAGGACATTGTCGTCATTGACTAGGCTAGTCTTAGGACTAGTGACTTTAGTCTTCTGCTATTCAAGTGTTGTAATCATCGTGCCAAGAACCTTAGTCTGGGGTGGAACTTGTTATGCCCGAGTGTGTTGAACTTTGTTATGTTTAATGTTTTAAGTTGTAATGCTGCCATGTTTTAGTTATGCAAAGTAAGTCCTAAGTTGGTTGCCCTAAAAACAGATGGTCAACACCCGCTCGACTGGTGCCGGTACTTCCGATGAAGGAGCTGCTCCCAACCCGCCACCCATTCCACCAACCTTAGCCGATGCCATCGCAGCCCTGGCTAATGCAGCCAATGCTATGGCCCAAAACCAGGAGAGCCGTGGCAGGCGTCGAGGCCGCTGCGAAGATGAGGAAACTACCTATGTGGATTTCACTGAAACACGTCCCCCAGTGTTCACAAAAGCCGATGAGCCCTTGGAGGCCGATGATTGGCTCCGAACCATGGAGCAAAAGTTCAGCTTGATCCGTTGCATAGATATCCAAAAGCCACTGTTCGCAGCTCAGCAGCTGCATGGGCCAGCCAATGCCTGGTATGCCAACCTGTTGTCTGCACAGCCCGAGAGACATCAGCTCACTTGGGCAGAGTTTCACAAAGCCTTCCGAGCACATTACATCCCTACAGGTGTAATGAAGATGAAGCTAGATCAGTTCTTAGCTCTGCAGCAGAAGGATTCTTCTGTTATGCAATATGTGAACCAATTCAACCATCTAGCCCAATATGCTCCTGAACATACCAACACCGACCAAAAGAAGAAAGATTGCTTTGTCAGGGGCCTAAACTTCAAGATCTAGCGCAGCCTATCCAACAACCTTAATTGCTCATATCACGAAGCCGTCAACAGCGCCATTGCTTACGAAGAAAGTGATCGTAAGCATCAAGATGAGAAGAAGAAGAAGAAATCAGGCTTTTCGGGCGGTCAAAAACGCCAGAAGATCATCTATCATCCTATTCACCACAACCGTCCAGCTTACCCCCAGCAGCAAGTCATGGTACGCACCGCGGCTACCTCTCATACCTCAAACCAACAGAACACTACTCAGCCGAATGCCCCAGGCGTTCGTATCAATACACCTCAGACCACCTACAATCATCCTTGCTACAACTGTGGCAAGATGGGACATTAGGCTCGTGACTGTCCATATCCCAAGAAATACAATCAAAATGCCCAGAGAGGTCCTGGACAGCAGCAGCATCAGAATCAGCACCGTGGCCAGCAGCACCAGGCTCAGAAGGGCAAAATTGTCAAGAAAGCAGGACATGTCTATTATACTCATGTGGATGACATCCCTGCAGGAGAGCCCGTCATGATGGGTAGGTTTCCTGTCGCTAGTCACCCTGCTATTACACTTTTTAATTCTGGTGCATCACATTCATTCATCAATCATACATTTGTTGTCAAGCATGAGATTCCAATTGGGGAAATAAAGGAAAATTTCCTTATACATTCGCCCGGGGGGCGAATTAATACTAAGGAGGTAGTACAGCGAGTACCTATCGAGTTGGGCGGGCATATATTCCCAACCACCATGATAGTACTCAAGGATCAGGACATAGATGTCATATTAGGTATGAATTGGATGTATCAGCATAAAGCCTTGATCGACATGCTGAATAGGACCATAAGAGTCAGTATACCTGGTAGTCAATCTCAGCATCTTATCCAGCTTCCACTACCTGTGAGAATGGTTGAAAAGTCTGTGCGGAGACTATGTGCCACCTCAGTCCAAGAAATCCAAAATATTCCGGTAGTCTGTGAATTTCTGGATGTATTTTCTGATGATCTACCTGGTCTGCCACCTGACCGTGACGTGGAGTTTGCCATTGAGTTGGAACCTGGGATGCCTCCCAAGGAACTGGCAGAGTTGAAGGTTCAATTGCAAGATCTGCTTGATAAGGGTTTCATCAGACCTAGTTCATCTCCCTAGGGTTGTCCTACAATATTTGTGAAAAAGAAAGACAAGTCACTCAGACTCTGTGTTGATTATCGCCCACTCAACGAGGTCACCATAAAAAATAAATATCCTTTACCTCGCATTGACCTACTCTTTGACCAATTGGCTGGAGCCAAGGTCTTTTCCAAAATTGACCTTAGGTCTGGCTACCACCAAATAAAAATCCGTCCTGAGGATATCCCCAAAACAGCATTCACCACCAGATACGGCTTTTATGTGTATCTGGCCATGTCTTTTGGTTAACCAATGCACCTGCCTATTTCATGTATCTAATGAACTCAGTCTTCATGCCCAAACTCGACAAATTTGTGGTCGTGTTCATCGATGACATCCTTGTTTATTCCAAAACCCCTGATGAACATGCCAACCACCTTCGTATTGTCCTAACCCGTTTGAGAGAACACTAACTTTATGCCAAGTTTAGCAAATGTGAGTTTTGGCTGGATCGAGTTCCTTTTCTTGGTCATATTTTGTCAGCTGAAGGTGTATCCGTGGACCCGAGCAAGGTAGAAGAGATCTTGAATTGGAAGCCACCAACCACAGTTCATCAAGTCCGCAGTTTCATGGGAATGGCGGGGTACTACCGTCGTTTTATTCTGGACTTCTCAAGATTAGCCAAGCCCATTACCAACTTGTTGAAAAATTAAGTCAAATTTGTCTGGTCACCAGAATGTGAGAAGGCATTTCAAATGCTGAAAGAGTTGTTGACCACTGCACCGGTACTAGCTCAACCAAACATTGAAAATCCATTTGATGTGTACTGTGATGCATCTGGCACGGGATTGGAATGTGTCTTGATGCAAGAAGGTAGAGTCATTGCTTATGCTTCACGTCAGGTCAAGCGACATGAAGAGAACTACCCTACTCATGACCTGGAGTTAGCAGCTGTGGTCCATGCCTTAAAAATATGGCGTCATTATTTGCTGGGCAGTACCTGCAATGTATATACAGATCACAAGAGCCTGAAATACATCTTCACTCAAGAAGAATTGAACATGAGACAGCGAAGATGGCTCGAGCTAATCAAGGATTATGATATTGAAGTGCATTATCATCCAGGCAAGGCGAATGTGGTAGCCGATGCACTCAGTCGGAAGGTGCACTGCAATTGTTTGACAATCAAGCCATATGATTTATCCTTGTGCTATGAGTTGGAAAAATTAGGAATAGAGATAGTTCCATAGGGCAACCTGGCCAATATTAGTATTGAAACACCCATCCGAGATGAGGTCATTGCCGCTCAGAGGAAAAGTAAAGGAATCAAGCACATTAAAGAGAAAGTCCAAACGGGCAAGGCTGAGTGCTTCAGGATTGATGAAGATGGTGTCGTATAGTTTAAGGATCGTTTGGTAGTTCCAAAAGTTCCAGAGCTAAGACAAAAGATCCTTGATGAAGCACACTTGACAAGATTTTCTATCCATCCTGGAAGCAACAAGATGTATCAGGATTTGAAGCAAAAGTCCTGGTGGACAAAAATGAAGATTGAGATTGCTCGGTATGTCGCGGGATGTGACACTTGTCAGAAAGTGAAAGCTGTCCACATGAAGGCTGGAGGAGAGCTGCAACCATTGCCTGTTCCTGCTTGGAAGTGGGAAGATATTAGTATGGACTTCATCACTGGTTTACCCAAGACCACAAGAGGTTTTGATTCAATCTGGGTTATTGTGGACCGTCTCACAAAGCAAGCTCATTTTCTACCAGTCAAGACAGATTATAGGGCACCGACATACGTGAAGCTTTACGTGGAAAACTTAATGAAGTTGCATGGTGTGCCGAAGACCATCGTTTCCGATCGAGGTACCCAGTTCGTCTCCAAGTTTTGGCGGGCTTTTCACATGTCCTTAGGTACAAAGCTTCTGCATAGCACTGCATACCATCCACAGACTGACGGACAGATGGAAAGAGTCAATCAAGTACTAGAGGATATGTTGAGGGCTTGTGCACTCAATTACCCTGACAAGTGGGATGAATGTCTGGCATTGGCAGAATTCTCGTATAACAACAGCTACCAAGAAAGTATCAAGATGGCTCCATTTGAGGTAGTTTACGGTCGTAGGTGCCGTACATCATTGAATTGGTCTGAACCTGGAGAAAGATGGTTTTACGGCGTTGATCTGGTCAATGAAGCTGAAGAAAAGGTCAGATTGATAAAAGAGAATTTGAAAGTGGCACAGTCTCGACAGAAAAGTTATGCCGATCGAAGGCGTCGACCCTTAACATTCAAAGTGGGAGATTATGTGTATCTGAAGGTATCGCCAATGAAAGGGGTCAATCGATTTGGCGTCAATGGCAAGTTGGCCCCGCGTTATGTTGGACCTTTCCTGATCATAGAACGCGTGGGAAAAGTAGCTTATAAGTTGCAGTTACCGGAGCACCTTTCAGACGTACACAATGTATTCCATGTGTCACAACTCAAGAGGTGTCTTCGAGTACCTGACCAGGTCATCGATGTGGAAGGAGTGGAACTTGAACCTGAGTTGACATACTCGGAGTATTCTATTCGAGTCCTGGACATAAAGGATTGTGTCACACGAAGGAACACAACCAGGTGGTACAAGATCCAACGGAGCGAACACGCTGAGGATGAAGCCACATGGGAATCTGAAGACTATCTCGCCGAGAATTTCCCCGAGTTTTTCGCTACCCTGTAGGTGTAATTGTCTGGTGATGAAGCATGTAGAGTTCCCTAGATAGTTGTATCAGGTGGGTTTAGATTGCTTAAGACATTTTCTTTTCCATTACTTTGTTTAAGTCTTGTTTTATCTTGTATCAAATCTCGGGACGAGATTTCTTTTAGGGGGGGGAAGGCTGTAATACCTCTGGTATTATTGCTTAATTAAATTGCCATGTCATCTGTTATTATTAATCATCTACATATGATTGTGCTTAGGGCCCCTAGAGTGATTTGATTTCATTTAGTATTGATTGTGTAATTTAGTCCTCAATCAAAAGTCAAAAAGAAAAATTAAATAAGAAATCAAATTAAGCCCTAAAGTTGACCTAAAACCCTAATTTAAAATTTATAATGAATCTTATGAAAGTGTCTTAATAAAAGTTGTAGAACTTTTAAAATGGAACAACTTTTATTTTTGGAGATTTTGAAGTTATATTATAGAAATTCAAATTAAACTCAAATTAGTATGTTGATATTTAAATTTGAAACTTCAATTTCAAAAATACTGAGAATCTTCCAAAACTCCCTTAATATAAGTTGTCAATCTCACTGAGTAGAACAACTTTCATGTTGACCATTTTTCAAGTTGTTGAGAAAAATCAAAAGTAATTTTAAAATTTCAGTTTGAAATTCAAACCCTACTTTTACCCCCTTTGGTGTAGTTTGAAATTTTGGCCGAATTTGAATTTCATGTCAAAAGCAAAAATGATCTACACAAAATTCTCTACAACTTTTGTATTCATCACTTCCTCAGATTCTGGTTGGATCAGATCGAATTGGAACCAAATAGCTGTTGACCTATTGAAACTAGCACTGTAGCTAGAGGGGGTCCCCCTGTTCATCTTCTCGCCGTACGCACGCGTGCCGCGTCCGGCGCCAAGCGCCGTCCGGCCGGCGTGAGCACGCTGCGACGCTGTCGAGCAGCCGAGGAGGGGGCCCCGGACGACCCGACCTTATCCCCACCTCTTCCCTGCCCTTTAAAGATGAGGAGCCCACCAATTTCCCATTTCTTCCCGAGCGGCCACCGGCAATCATCTCATCGTTTGTGGTAAAATTCACAGCCACCGAGCCATCTCCACCCTCTCCATCTCCTAGATCAGTAGCCGAGCTCATGGCGCATCGATTGGTGCCCATCGCGTGAGCCGTGGTACCCTGTGTAGCTCGCGGTGAGAGTCTTCGTCTTCGGGTTGTCACCGGAGCTCCGCCGCGGCCATCCTCTTCCTGTCCGGTTGGTTAGAGTGAGTGTCTTTCTTCTCGGGGTAGCGTTCTAAGCTCCCTTGGTGGTGTAGTTTCTGATGCGCACGGCGGTTTGTGATGTGGTGCACCAGGTTCGTTGGAACAGACCTTCGTCGCCGACGGCCGAGCCGTGTCCGCCGCCGTCGTCGTCAAGCCATCCTCACCGCACCGCCTCGTCGTCATCTAACTTGCCCGTTAGCTTCGTGGTGAGCCTCTGGTTCTCCCTGCTGCTTTTCCTGTGACGTGTTCCGTCGACCGGAACGGCCTTGCCGTGCTGCCACCGTCTGCCGTGGGCGAGCTCCTACTCGTCGAGGGCGTCTAGGGCTAGGGCTAGGTGCGTAGGAGTGTCGGTTAGGGTCTAGGGTAGGCGCCAGGTAACTGGAGACCGCCGCTGGGGTCGCCGGCGGTGAGGTCCGCGCCATGCCGCACGCACGCGCGCGCGGGAGCGTCGTCCCGAGGTGGAAGAAGGAGCTGACAGCAGGGGCCCAGTTGTTAGCGGCCGAGAGAGAGAGTGAGCGCGGGCACTGATGACTGGGCCCGGTCTGTCAGTGCCCGGTTCGAGTGTGGTCGCACGTGCGTGCGCGTGGGCCGAGTTGGGCCGGCTCGGGTTGGCTGGGCCGACTCGGGCTGATTTCATTTTGTGAATTTCCTGAGTAATTAAAAGGACTTTTCTATTTATATTTCCAATGAATAGTACTCTGAATTCACAATTTTGTGTAGATTAATTTACTGCATGAATAATTGTGAAAATATTTGTGTATGCTCTCTGGAATGTGTATTATTTTATAAAAATGTTAAAAGTATGTTTTGAGCACTTTCTGTGTCCACTAAAAATCAGCACATTAATTGATAAATGGAAATTTGATGATTTTTAATAAATTCCCTGTAATTCCAAAAATCATAAAAATTTATGTGGTACTGTTTTAGGCCTAGAGCTATCTGTTGGTGAAATTTGGCATCAAATGGAAATAGTTTAAATATTTATTAAATTATATGTTGGTTTAAGTGATTAATAAAAGGGCTAGGAAATGAAATAATTATTGAATGGTGTGATTTTTGGATTGGTTGAGATTTTAGGTCAATCACCTTTATGACCTAGGGCGTGATGAATTAGAATAATCATGGTTGGCCTATGGTAGGGTCTTGATCACGTGTGTGCATTATTTATTATTGAATCTTATCTATCATTTCATGTGCATCGTATTCATGCATACAATATTGCATACGTGTAGTGACCGAGAACCCTGAGGTAAAGGCTGAGGGTACCATCCAAGGCAAGCCCCGGTGCATTTGCCCCTCTCCTTGTTGTTTTAAAATGTTTATCACTTGAGTTAATCTATTGCATTTGGTTAATAGGAGTTGATTGACAACCAATTGATGCATTACCATCCTTGACCACTTATCAATACCTGAGAACCTGATTTATTTAAAGTATTGAAAATGCTTAGTAATGCTAAATGATTAGATTTGCAAAAATGCTATTTTCAACTGTGATGATAAAAAATAAATAAATCACTTTATAGGACTGGTTATGACCTTGTTGGTTGGCAGTGTTCCTAGCTAGTTCATTGTCATCAACGGGGATGGGTTTTCCCGTTTGGTTGGCCAACTGTTTGGGTTAGAGTCCCAGCTTTCGTCGCCATCGGGAAAGGGGTGTGAAAACCGGGTAGTTACCAGTGTACTTGGGTTAGAGTCCCAATGCATGGTTTCCAACGGAAAAATATTAGGGACCGTTCGTTGTCAGGCCTGCTGTGATCAAGACTTTGCAACTAGCCACATACTACGGGAAGCCTCTGACTCCGGTGGCTCTACTGCTGGAACCGACAACCACGCATTGGGAGTGGAGAGATGGCGAGAGTAGCGTGTACCCTCGTGGCCGGCGTGCCTGGAGACTAGAGGAGTACTGTGCTCTCGGGTGGCGCAGGACAGGTTCCGGGGTATGAAAAGCCGTGGTAGGCGGGGTTGGCATATGCAAGCTTAAGTGCTACATATGCAGTGTGGACAGGGATCCCTAGCTGGGTATTAATCGATTCGAATCGTCGTTGCTCCTTGGTTATGGCGACTTGATCCTCACACCTATAGTGAATAGTGGTTCGGAACTAGGACGCTTTCGAAATGAATGAATGTATATTGAAAGAATGATGATGGATATTGGAAAGTACTTGAAATATGGTAATGATTAACAATATTATGTGAATACAATATTGAAATAGGACTAGTAATGCTTTTCCGCAAAACTCTTGAACTCTTGCTCAAGCCTTACCTTGACTCCCCTCAGCCTGCATTCCTAAATCTAATTTTACACTCTTAGTCGGGTAAGTCTTGCGGAGTACCCCATGTACTCAGGGTTTGTTAACCCCGTTGCAGGAGGTCAGCAGGAGCCTGAAGTCTGTCTTGCTCCGTGCTGTGTCACTATCGTCCAGGAAAGCGAGGAAGAATAAAGTTGGACCCGTGGGCAGGGTTCGTGTACTACTTATCTATCTTGTTGTACTATTGTTCTACCGCTACTGCTACCTCTTTAATTATGGTCTGTAATAACTGCACCTAAATTATATTTGAACATCGGTTTGTAATATTAAGTACTATTTAATCTTTCGCATTTCTACTCTGATGTATTTTGTTATGAAATGTTGTAATCCTGTAATGGCTTCGCAATGGGATCCTGTCGGAGATAACGGGTGCTTATGTTGCCCGGCAGAGCCCGCCTAGGTCATCTGGAACACGGGCCCGGCTGTCAGATGTCATTAGTGGCGATGACAGGTGCCTGTGGGCCACGTAATTTAGGCGGTTCTGTTACACCTAGCTTGCGGAATGTAGTGTAGGGCATGAGATTGACTGTAGCACCGCCATCCACCAGCATCTTTGTCATCGGCATTCCATCAACATATTGTTGACGGTAGTTATACCATGTTTTTACCCCATCAAAACCGTCAACAAGACATTCTTTTTGGAAGGAAACCACCAAACACATAGTGACTTAGTACAAATAACTTGGTTCCACATGTACTTGTCATTATTTGGTTGCAGGCACTCAGAATAGGTACTTTTCAATGTCCGGAAGCTCTATATGAAGGTTGGGCAACCAACCAAGTATGGCCAAATGACAAACCAACTTCACATTCAATAATATCACAGCTTCTGGAGACGATGTGCAAAATATGGGCACAATGAGTGGTTCGGCCGAACCACCCAAAGGCAAGTTAGCACCACCATTGTGCTTAGAATTGCATGGAGAAGACACCTGCAAAAGATGGGCCTTCGATTCCACCAAAGGTAGTTCGGCCAAACCACACTTGGTGGGCCCTGAAGTAACCAACACCTAGGATGGACTATATGACATGTGGGGACACTCACCCATGGTCCCACCTATCAAAGGGGGGTCGCCCGAACCACTAAGTGTGGCCTCCCAGGCCCTTTTTCTCTCCACCGACTTGGTATGTCTTCTAGAAGACCAGGCTAGGCCCATAGGTCAGTGGGTGGGTCAGCCGAACCCCTCAAGGTGTCCATCCAAGGCGGTTGGCACTCCACCGACTCCCCGCACGCTTTCCACGTGGTGGTTGATCTAAGGCGTCCATCCAAAGGCGGTTTGGAGGTCGGTTTATCCAAGGGTGGAGGTGAAGAGGCACACGAATCGCTGACGTGGCGATGGAGTAGCCCCTACTCCACTTTCCCCTGTAAATACCCCCATAGGCCTTCATTTAAGAGCATGACTCAAAGGAGAAAACACTATGTAGTAGCTTAGCTCTGCTGTAGTGCTGTGCTAGTTGGGAGAGAGTGAGGGAAGTCTTCAGGAGAAAGCCCCGGGCCTGTCGGGAATCTTCTCCAAGGTGTACCTCAGCGGATGCAAATCTTTAAGTAAGTCTTACATCCGAGTCCTTCTAAGTGTTTGATATTCTGGTTCTAGTATTTTAAGTATATACTGTCTTCACTCGTACATTGCTTTACTTAGTGAAGTGCTCTAGTCTTTCACGAAGGTTAGAGTAGTAAGTGTAGTGTAGACGCGGTGTCTAGACTATATCTTGCCAGTGTAGGCCGCTTGTCACACGGATTGTTTGTGGTAGCCAGCAAGTGGTGACAGCCTTGTCTGGTCTTCATATTCCACCACATGTGTAAGACAAGTTATTAAAATGGCAAGGCATCAAGACAATAGTACAGCCGCCTTGGGTGGGAGTTTTGTCTCCTACTGTTTCGCCTATCGCCTCTTGTAAAGGGAGGAGCTGATTAAGCTCTTTATACTTAGAACACCAAAACCAAATATCTTTTGCTACATAGGAACCTCTCAACCTAGCTATCATAGATCCTTTGTCATATCACTAGACGGTCTTGAACCTAGTTAGAACACTTCACGTTCCCTGTGGAAAATACGATACCTGGAATACTCCCGGTGAAGTCTACATTGACCACCGTACGCTTGCGGTATATCCGTTTGCCACTTCTGGTGTCAACAAGCTTTCTGGCACCGTTGTCGGGGAACGGTAGCAGTCTTAACTAGAATCGAGTCATCCGAGATACCCTTCTTTTATATTTCTTTTCTTTTTATCCTTTCCACACCATGAACCAAACACCCATATCTCATCTCACCACTCCAAAGGGCGCTAGTTTGGAGCCACCACCATCATCCCATCCTATTCTTTTGCTTAGCTATGTGCTTCGCCCTAGTTTCATAGCTAAGGTTCAGGAACAATCTTTTGCTGGGGAAGAAGATGAAAACCCATACTCTCACTTACATGATTTTGAGCAATTGTGTTCATGTCTTCAAATTGAAGGCATGACATGAAAAACCTTGAAATGGAAGTTATTCCCGTTCTCTTTGACGGGGGTAACTAAACATTGGTATGCACGACACGTAGAGAGTGCACATGGAGAGTGGGAAAGCCTTCAATCCAAATTCTGCTTAGCTTTCTTCCCTATCTCTCGTGTTGCTCGTCTTCGACTAGAGGTCCTAACCTTCAAGCAAAAGGAAAAGGAGACTCTAGGTGCGGGATGGGCCCATTTCATAGATCTAGTATCCCTTGGTCCTGATTTTGCTATAACCGAGCCAGCTTTGTTACAACATTTTTACCTCGGTCTTAGCAAAGATTCCGCACAATTTCTTGATATATCTTCTGAAGGAGCATTCCTTCGTTGTACCGTTGGTGAAGGGAAGAAACTTCTTGCTAAAATCCTTGAAAACACTCCCCTCACCCAAGGGTATAATGAACATCCTAACGAAGAAAAGGAATTAACCCCCAGGCAAAAAGAAATCCCGATAGCCGAATCAAAATCAGTCCCATCCAATGATTCTGCCATCGATCCTGAACCACAAATTCCACAAATATCGAGGGAGGAAGAAATTCATCATATAAATCGCTCCTTCGATTACGAGGCTAATCTCCTATCTGACCTTGCTAGTTTTGGGAATGCCTACAATTATCCTATCCAAAGGAGACCTTCTAAGAAACTTTATTCAAAACCTTTCAAGAAAGGATCTCTTTAAAAATTTCCCAAATTAGCATCATCTGACGCCTCGAATTCCCATATGGCACATAGGAAAACATCTAGGATCTTGGATGAACCTCCAAAAGGAATGCTGACTGTGCCCATAGAAGGAGAACAAAAATGCTTACAAGCAAAATCTATACTCTCCCCTTCTATGCCCACATCCGCCATGTCCTTTGAACCCATCTCCAAACTCATCCTTGATCCCGATACATCCAATTGTGTCCTTCCTTCAAAGTCTTATGATGATCCAGTCATTGACTCTGGAGATTCATTAAGACACCCAAGGCATGAGAGTCATCAGGCCCATAAATCTAACCAAGAAGAGAAACAACAACAGTTGAAGAATCCACCCACTGTTGTAAGTCAAGAATGGTTAGAAGAGACCAAAGATTCTAATGAAAGCACTAAGATGCCCACTCATGTAAGGAGAATATCTTGTTAAGTCATGGGCATCTATAGTGAAATTTGCTATGATCCTAGCCTTGGGATTAACATCATTCCTCACTTCCATGTTCAAGGTTCATCAAAGAATCACCTGCTATAATCCCAAAAACACCTTAGGCTACCAAATGGTCAAATCCTTGATTGTTTAGGAGTCCTTCAAGGTGTACCTGTAGTGATTGATGATCTAAAGATCTCCCTAGATTTTTACATCTTTGACCTTCCTGGACTTTCCTTTCATCTCACATTTATTGGAAGGCCAATCATGCGAATCTTGGAGTACATTGGAAATGAGAAGCTTGGTCATAGAATAGGCAAGGAATATCTACCTGTTTGGTCTTCCCAATCTCTTAACACAAGGGTAGAATCCAATCTTATTCATGACCCAAGGGGTGAGCTTAATATGATTTCACAAACAACCATGACATATCCAAGTCTTGAGGAGGATTTGGAATGTCATGAGAAGAAAATCGCTCACCCACTCCTTGAGACGGAGAATTTCATCAAAGGGCCATCAAGTCCCTTCTCATTTGAGAAATCTCCTGACTCAATCTTTCTTTCTACCATTACACAACAAGAGATCTACAACCCCTCCTCTCTTCTTGTGTCTAAAACTTTTGCAATAGAGGTTGTAGATGCTTTTGTTTATCAGAAGTTCTCCAAATCTTGTAGTGGTATGAATTCTTGCAGTTAGGCCCCCACAAGTTGGCTTCAAATTAACATCATGGAACTTGTGTGCCTAACTTGAGTAGGATAGTAACACTTGTAGTTTTGTTGGTATGTTGCTGCTAACAGAACCCCTGCACTTGATGTTTTCTCTATTTTCCATGACTCAGGACACACCTTATACCAAGTGTGGGGGTCATTTGACCTCCTCAAATACATTTGGGCATTGATGGACATCCCGAACAAAAAGCATCAGTGCATGAACACATCATTAGAGGTCAGAATGCACAAGGAAAGAACCAAAGTGGTTGGAACCTCCAAGGTGGGGTCGGCCGACCTCACTATGGACACCCCAGCCCACCAGTCAACCTCCACTACGTTGAGCCATACTTCTTGACTGGTTTGTCACTTTCTCTTCCTCTTGTTTAGTGCATTCCTTTTATGTTTGTCTTCAACCCTCTACAATAAAACAATAATAATAATAAAAAAATGCTTCTTGTCTTCACCATTCACTCTATTGTCACTAGTAGAATGAATCTTATTTATCCTATCTTGCCTCCTTTTTCTATGTTAGCATGCCTTGGTTTGGATGTATTGATCGTTCGAAAGATCATACCTCCATAATCTTTTTAAATTAAGCATGGTGCTTAGGTTAAAAGAGACCACCTTAATCAAACATGACATCGTGTTAAGTTTGATTATTGAATCAAAACATACTTGCATGGAACTTGGTTGCACTTTTGGACTAACCCTGTAGCAAGAACCCCGACATCTCTATGGGTAAGTCATAAGATCATTCAAGGAGATAGATTGAGATCCTCATAGTCAAAAGTCAAGTTGTTTGGGCAAGGAGAACTTCAATGCAACTGAGGAGGAACACTGCTACAACTCATCATCTTTAAGGTAAGTGGCCACCTCCTTAGATTTTCCAATTCACATGAACCTTTGAAGAAGAAGTTGACATGCTAGAATTCATCCCTGATAATGAATTGACATAATTAAAATCTACATGTCTTACTTTCTTTTTTAATTGTTTGTATAGCTTGATCACTAGATAGGTTCTCAGTTAACTGCGAATCCTTTCTTCACCTTGGATCCCCAAAACTCCCAATTAGAGGTGGACAGCCGAAATTCGATGACCACTTGGGACCAAAATTAAGCCAAGCAATATAATTTTTAGAAATGCATAATCTGGTCACATTGGGCCATTCAAACCCAGGTTGGACGACCCGCACTTGGCACAATTTGAAATTTTAGAAAATGGGACAATGTTCAGGAGCTCTTGTAGGCCACGTGACAAAAGTTTGGGGCAAATAGATGGGTCGACCGACCCATACTTTTCATCCCCCAAACTTGTCACGTTTAGGGAAGCATTTGGCAAATGAGTGAGGAAGTGGCCACGGCCAGATGACCCATTATTGGGGTCGGCCGAACCACCTTTGGCAACCTAGTGCCACCCATCGACTCTAGAATGTTGTGCCAATGTTCCCCCAACGTTTTCTCGCGATATCGAAAAGGAGAATGTTGGCACTCGTCTTCTCAACCCGTTCCTCTCCTTCTTCTTCCTTCCACCTCCATCCTTCACCATTCCAGCACCTTCCTTTGACCTTGATCCTTAAGAGAAACTCCACCATGGCCCCCACTAGTAAAAATTCCATTGTCCCTTGGGTAAGTGTCCCTTCAGTCCGAGAGATCATTTTTCAAGACCCTAAAGGCTGCCATGGAGGTCAAGATGCTTGAGGTTGAGCCCTACGGAGTATACCAGCTCCTACACGCCTTCGACGCCCACCTTTCATTTTGAACCACAAGGGCATTGGCGGTGGGCCGAACAAGGGAAGTTGCTTTGTTCCCCTGTTCACCTGAGGGGAGAAGAGGTAGTTGTGGGAGAAGCTCAACACTCCATATGGTGAAAGGATAGTCCCCCAAGTTAAAGAAGCCGTCAAGGCTCTCTGAGGATGACTGTTTAAGAAGAGAGTCATGAGGAAGGTCCTTAGTGCGGTTTGCATACTTAGAAACAATCATGGGGCACGAGGACCTCCACCTTGGATCTTTTTCCTTAGATATCTTAAACATATTCACAAATATGCTAGGCACATAGCTAAGTTCATTCAATCCTTATCATGGTAACTTGTGCCTATGATCCATTCAAAAAATGAATAGAATTTCATTCTACTGGTGTGTTACCACCAGCAGGACACCTGCACTTGATGTTTTCCCTGTCTTTGCAATTCAGAACACTTAGGAACCCAAGTGTGGGGGGGTCGGTCGACCCCCCAACTAGGTCTTTGAACTTTTCTGAACATACCACGACGTAGCACATGGCTTGACATGTTGGCACGACAAAATCTGAGCCAAGTAGGGGGGGTCAGTCGACCCCCACTTTGGTGGCCAATGGGAACACAAGTTTGCAGAAGTACATTTTCAACAGAGGGAATTCAAATGGCAGCAACAGGCAAGCCCAAGTGGGGTCAGCCGACCCCACCAGGGACCTCTGGGTCCACCAGTCAGCATCCACTCATCGACTTCATGTCTCTTGACTGGTTTTCCACTCCTACTCCCCTCTGTTCTTTCTTTTTACTTTTATTTGCTTTTCTTAGATAAAATAAAATAAAAATAAAAATAAAAAAATAAGAATACTTGCATCTAAAAATAAAAATGAAATGATTCATGACATTTAAAGGGTAAAAGCATCACAAAGTCTAACTCTTGCATATGCTTATACTTGTGGGTCACATATCTTGATAGGAATATCATATTGACTAAGTTGTTGACTATTGTGATATAGTTCTTAGCTCATGATTCATACCTTTTCTATTCAAAGTGCTTAGAGATTTATTTTTTTTGAAAATGTCATAAAACCATAGTGTCACTCACTCCTCAATAATAAGGAAATTCCTACCAAAGCCATATATGATCATACCATGTTCAAAACCCTTCTAATCATGCTATTTGCAATTGCTTTGAGTTTGGTCAAACCTTGTTAACCCTAGTTGAGAATTATGTCATAGTCCCAAGATCAAGATCACACACACACCACATATCATGCTTGCTACTTCTACACTGGAAGTACGCAAAAATATGCCATCCACTTCCACCATATAGATGCTCCATGTTTTAAAGTTTAGAATATCTCTCTAAGTATGACTTAGTAGATGAGACAAAGGCTAGTAAAAAAAATGGACACATGAAGGTCCATTACCTTATTCAAAAAAAAAGAGTGGACACATGAAGGTCCATTGCTTTAAAAAAAAGAAAAAAAAAGAATGAAAAAAATGCTAGCCATGTCTCAAATAAAATAAAGTAGAGAGAGATCTTATCAAATAAAGGAGCAATACATTCCACCATTTTCCATCTTGATCTAGGATTATGACAGTCTTCTCCTTGGATCCTTATTTTGACTTTACAATATATGCAATGCAAGTATGCTATCTTATCCCTACCTGAGCCCCACATAAGCTTGATAGATGTAGGATGAAACAAAAGAAGGCAATGTTATGATATACCTTGGTGAGGAATCATACACTTACTTAGTGATTTGAGAGTACTATTTGAGGAGTAAGAATGAACTATGTGCTTCCTTTTAAAACCATTATCAAAAACTCTAAGTGCTAAGGATATGAAAATGGGAGGATGACTTTGCTTTGAGAACTATTCCATTTTTCAACATCTGAATGATATATGCTAGACAATACCACATAACCCACTTGTACGAGATATGTCTTGGGTAAAGCTTTGCGTTAGCTAATACCTTAAAAATGTCATAATCATATTTTATCATTCTCTCTCTAACCTTTGCTCGAGGACGAGTAAAGACTTAAGTGTGGGGGATCTTGTTGACGTAAGTTATACCATGTTTTTACCCCATCAAAACCGTCAACAAGACATTCTTTCTGGAAGGAAACCACCAAACACATAGTGACTTAGTACAAATAACTTGGTTCCACATGTACTTATCATTATTTGGTTGCAGGCACTCAGAACAGGTACTTTTCAGTGTCTGGAAGCTCTATATGAAGGTTGGGCAACCTACCAAGTATGGCCAAATGACAAACCAACTTCACATTCAACAATATCATAGCTTCTGGAGATGATGTGCAAAAGATGGGCACAATGAGTGGTTCAGCCGAACCACCCAAAGGCAACATAGAACCACCATTGTGCTTAGAATTGCATGGAGAAGACACCTGCAAAAGATGGGCCTTCGATTCCACCAAAGGTAGTTCGACCGAACCACACTTGGTGGACCCCGAAGTAACCAATACCTAGGATGGACTCTATAACATGTGGGGACACTCACCCATGGTCCCACCTATCAAAGGGGGGTCGCCTGAACCACTAAGTGTGGCCTCCCGGGCCCACTTTCTCTTCACCGACTTGGTATGTCATCTAGAAGACCAGGCTAGGCCCACAGGTCAGTGGGTGGGTCGGCCGAACCGCTCAAGGTGTCCATCCAAGGTGTTTTGGCACTCCACTGACTCCCTGCATGCTTCCCACATGGTGGTTGATCTAAGGCGTCCATCCAAAAGCGGTTTGAAGGTCGGTTTATCCAAGGGTGGAGGTGGAGAGGCACACGGATTGCTGACGTGGCGATGGAGTAGCCCCTACTCCACTTCCCCCTATAAATACCCCCCATAGGCCTTCATTTAAGGGCATGATTCAAAGGAGAAAACACTATGTAGTAGCTTAGCTCTGCTGTAGTGCTGTGCTAGCTGGGAGAGAGTGAGGGAAGTCTTCAGGAGAAAGCCCCGGGTCTGTCGGGAATCTTCTCCAAGGTGTACCTCAGCGGATGCGAATCTTCAAGTAAGTATTACATCCGAGTCCTTCTAAGTATTTGATATTTTGGTTCTGGTATTTTAAGTATATACTGTCTTCACCCGTACATTGCTTTACTTAGTGAAGTGCTCTAGTCTTTTGCGAAGGTTAGAGTAGTAAGTGTAGTGTAGACGCGGTGTCTAGACTATATCTAGCCAGTGTAGGCCGCCTGTCGCACGGATTGTTTGTGGTAGCCAGCAAGTGGTGACAGCCTTGTCTAGTCTTCGTATTCCACCACGTGTGTAAGACAAGTTATTAAAACGGCAAGGCATCAAGACAATAGTACAGCCGCCTCGGGAAGAAGTTTTGTCTCCTACTATTTCGCCTGTCGCCTCTTGTGAAGGGACGAGCTGACTAAGCTTTTTATACTTAGAACACCAAACCCAAATATCTTTTGCTACATAGGAACCTCTCTACCTAGCTATCATAGATCCTTTGTCTCATCACTGGATGGTCTTGAACCTAGTTAGAACACTTCACGTTCCCTGTGGAAAATATGATACCTAGAATACCCCCGATGTAGGCTACATTGACTACCATACGCTTGCGGTATATCCGTTTGCCACTTCTGGTGTCAACACATATCCCTTGAGGTACAGGGCCTTTAGGTGTCGACACTTGGCTAGCTTGTCAAAGGTAGCTTACTACGAAAAGATCAATTTGGCAGCGCATTGTTTGGCCTCCGACCCATCAGAATCAGAAGAGAAGTCCAACCCTCTAGACTGGGGTGCCATGAATTCTGCTGGGAGCTGTTGACATTTCTTAACGAAATGCTGGGAGGCATAGATTAATGTGCCCCCTGATTAGTCTAAGATCACTTGAACTCTTCATCTATCTCTTAGAAGTAATTAGGTTGTCATCCCCAGTATGATTCTAAGAGATCTCTCCTTATTGCAAGTGACTGAAATATATAATATTGTATCCGCAAGCGCACAGATAAAATATACACCATTGTAGCATTTTACCTCAAAGTATTCCAGCTTGTCATTTATATTTTACCACTGGGAAGGGTTGGCAATAAATGGGATGCAGGTAGATAGATAGATTTCATATGCATATGCAAATATGGAGAATACCATGAATAACCTATTTACTTAGAAACAGGGGTTATGTCACAATAATAATGATATATATGATAAGCATAATGATCAATCAACTAATCAATCAATATAATAATAATCACTTAGAGCACTTCCTATCTAGGCACTAGCATAGATTAGGTTAAAGCATAAGGATATCCTAAGTCATTCTAACTATACTATCAAAGACATATTAGATTGGTGCAATTATACTAGCAATCATGGCAAAGACACTTCATATTCATACCTAAGGGAATATTACTAAGGAAGATCAAGATCATAGCCAGCCTTCTATAATAATAATAACTTCCTACTCTCCCTACATTCAGAGTGTGGACTACAAAGGACTCAACAGGAGTGTCACATCTGCGATCTACCGCAGAACCCAAAATATAGGGTGCATTTGCAGGCAAATTACATCTAAGCACCATGCTTACATGCTGTTCATCACCCACCCATGACATCAATGAATGAGCGCTATACAAACCCATGTATGAATATGAATGCATCCTAACTCTGCAAAGTATACAATCTAGATAAGCAATGAATAGAATAATTGAGAACATAATCAATAATAGAATAATATCGATCAACTTTATCTCAAACACTCAAGAGAAGTTTAAGATACAAGACAGAGCTTACAATGGCTTCGGGAAGCCTTTTAGCTCCAGACAGATCCGGAACTCGAGTAGAACTACCCTCCTTCTACTTCTAACCTATGTAGCTATGCTCTAGATGGTGAAGCTCTAATGATTCTAGGGTTTCTGGCTCTGAAATGGTTGATGACTGAATGATCTGAATGATTGATGTCAAACCTTGGGGGGTCTGGGTGTCCTTATATAGGCCGGTGGGATGAACCGTAGTCCTTGGATCAAACCGACTTCGACAGGCGGATAGGATTGCGTGAAATTTCGGGATGTGGGTCCACGTCGAAGCGGAGGCCGAGAAGCTTCACTGACAGGTCGGTCGACCTGGTCAGTGGGTCGGCCGACCTCCCCAGCTGCCAAGTGGGACCCGCTTCTGCCAGCGAGTCTCTGGTGTTCTCTATAATATTCTTGATCTCCTTTCGCGGCGGATTTCGTTATTTTAATCCGACATGTGGGTCTCCCTTGATTCTTTTCTGTATAACCCCCTGCAAAACACTAATTCACCAAAACTATGGAATTCTGTCAGTTAAAACCCTATTCTATGGTGGTGTCTGCTTTTATACCCTTATCTCATGTTTAGTTGATGGGTAAAATCATACAATAATTACCGTGAACAGGAGCACGAACACCATCTGTGTATCGGCTATTGCCTTCCCTTTACCCTGAGAAAGTTTCTCTCGCCAAACTTGTTTTGGGCACCCTTCTGCCTTGAGCTCTATGTTCCTCAGGCGTTGTACTCTTCGTTTCTGACTCCTGGTCAAGTATCCAGGACACCATGGGCCCTCTTGCCAAATCGGCTCTTTGTGATCGACTAATGCCACGTCGAGTCGGTCGTGTATGTTCCTTTTTTTGCGCCGATCCTGCATCTCACGTGGTTGCCCAAGTCTCTCATGCATAGATCAGCGGTTGGTTTGAGAATGCCTATACTCCCGATATTGATCATACACTCCGGGCAGTTGTAGATAGTTGGCAATTTCAAACCTTCATTCCAGTAGTGCCGGAAGAACAGGCTATACCAATGGCCCTCTTCTTCCTCCCGACGTCGAGCTAGCTCCTCCTGATAGCGGGCTTCTTCCTCGTCATGAGCCCACCTTCGGTACTCCTCTCCTCCGAGCTTCCTTTGGTGATTCTTCTCCTTTTCCCTTTGCCAATTGTTTAATAAGTGGCAAGAAGCTACCCTGGTCTTGCTGGACTCCCCTTTCTCCAATCGACTCTTGTTCTGCTCCCTCCTCTTCTTGATCATCCCTAGTTCTTCAGCTGATATCTGCAAATCTGGGTTGACCGATGCATTCTTCTTCGCTTGGTCAGAGGTCAGAACCTTCATCTTGCCTGTAGGGGTTGCCAGCTCAACCATATCCTAGCCTTTTGGGAACGGGACCTTGTCAATATTCGTCTTCCCCTTAACAGGGTTATCAAACTTCAAAAGGCCATGAGAGATGGCTTTCTGAATCTGAGCCCTGAAAACACGGTAATCATTGGTGCTGTGCATCTGAACACCATGATATTGATTGAATTTCTTTCCCCTTAATTCTTCAGGGGAGGGCTACACTGTTGACACCAAAGGTGGCAAACGGATATACCACAAGCGTACGGTAGTCAATGTAGCCTTCACCGGGAGTATTCCAGGTATCGTATTTTCCACGGGGAACGTGAAGTGAACTAAGTAGGTTCAAGACCATCAGATAGTGATCAAAGGGGTTGGTGATCAAAGAGGGTTAGGATATAGTTATAGAGAGGTTCTATGTAGCAAACGATATCTGGTCTTGGCTTTCTAAGTATAAAGAGGTTTACCATGTCCTCCCTTTACAAGAGGCGATAGGCGAAACAGGAGGAGATATAACTCCTCCCGAGGCAGCTATGCTATTGTATTGATGCCCTGCCATTTTAATAACTTGTCTTACACACGTGGAGGGATACTAAGACCAGACAAGGCTATCACCACTTGCTGGCACCCACAAACAATCCGTGCAACAAGCGGCCCACACTGATAAGATATAGCCTAGACACCACGTCTACACTATACTTACTACTCTAATCTTAGCTAGAGACTAGAGCACTTCACAAAGTAAAGCAATGTGCAAGTAAAGAAAGTATATATTTAAAGTATTAGAACCAGAATATCAAATACTAGAAGGACTCAGATGTAAAACTTACTAGAAGCTTGCATCCGCTGAGGTACACCTTGGAGAAGACTCCCGACAGGCCCGGGGCTTTCTCCTGAAGACTTCCCTCACTCTCTTTCCTCTTATTCTAACACTAAAACTACTAAGTAGTCTTTCTCTCTATGAGACACTTGATTCTTTATTCCTTGATGCCTCTAAAGTGAAGGACTAGGGGGGTATTTATAGGGTAATGAGAGGAGTGCCATGTCATCAATCCATGTGCCTCAAATCAACGGAGATGATGAAACCAGCACGTGTGAAACATGCAGGAAGGCGGTGGAGCATGGCGGTGGCCTAGGCCCACCATGGGTGGTTCGACCGAACCACCTATGGCAAGGTGGGCCCACCACTGTGGTCCCTATCTGTCATAGACTGTAGCTATGTACTTGTTTTGCCTTGATCTTGTCAGTTCACGCCTTGATCCATGTGCTTTGCTCCTTAGCCATTGATTGAAAGCACACTTGTGATCCAAGGGTAGAAATGGACTCCATGAGGTGTGCCACGGATTGTGCCATGTCAGCAGAGCCAGCTGGGCTCCATGTCTGGTTCAGCCGAACCATGGGATGGAGTCACGTGGCCTCAGCTCTCTCCTACATCACTCCATTGCTTGATTCTTGAAGGTGGAGTGCTAGGGCCACTACTCGTGGTTTGGCCGAACCATGAATAGTGTCCACCAAGTGTCCACTTGATCTTGGAGTGAAGACTTTGATGATTGTGACATCACCTTGCCAGTTTGTCATAATTGGATTTGCATTATCTCTTCATCTTGGGCTTCTGAACTCTGAAATTACCTGTTTTGGGTACCTGCAAACAAATACTAACATGTACATATGGAACCAAGTTATTTGTACCTATGTCACTATATGTTTGCTTGTTTCTTCCCCAAAAAGAGTGTTTTGTTGACGGTTATGATGGTAGAGAAAACATGGTATAAATACCGTCAACAAGACCCCCCACACTTAAGTCTTTGCTCGTCCTCGAGTAAAGGTTAGAAAGAGAGGTTGGAAAAACATATCCAAGATAGTGGTGAACAAGGTTTTCATTTAACACATAGCTTATACTAGTGGGTTATGTGGCATTGTCTAGCATATATCCTTGAGATGTTGAGAAATGGAACAACTCTCGAGGCAAAGTCATCTCACTTTTTACCTTCTCAGTGCTTAGAATTTTTTATATTAGTTTCAAAAAGAAAGCACATAATTCATTCTTACTCCTCAAATAGTACTCTTAAGTCACTCAATTGTATATGATTCCTTACCAAGGCATATCTTGAGGATGCCGTCTTTGTTTTATCCTACATCTATCAGGCTTATGTGTAGTTCAGGTAGGGATAAACATGGCAAGCATACTTACATTGCATATATTGTAAAATCAAAACAAGGATCCAAGGAGAAAAATGTCATAGACCTAGATCAAGATGTGCAAGTGTGTGGAAAATGATAAACTATAATGCTCCTTTATTTGAGATGATCTCTCTCTACTTTGATTTGGGACATGGCTATCATTTTTCTTTTCTTTTCTTTTTATTCATGAGCCTGAATTTGCTCAAATATGTATGTATATATATCCTTTTTCTTGGACTTTCACTTGTCCATCTTTTCTTTCTTTTTCATTTTGCACAGCCATTGTCCCTTTTTTCTATATCAACTAAAAGAGATATTCATTTACCTTTAAAACATGGAACAATTTTTCAATGGAAATGGGTGGCATGTTGTTGCGTACTTCCAGTGTAGAAGCAGCATGTATGTGTGGCGTGTACGTGATCTTGATCTTTGGACTATGACATACTTCTCAACTAGGGTCAACAAGGTTTGATCAAACTCAAAGCAATTGCAAGTAGCATGATTAGAAGGGGTTTCAAACATGATGATCATATATGGCTTTGATAGGAATTTTTCTTACTATTGAGGAGTAAATGACACTATGGTTTTATGACATTTTTTAGAAATAAACTTCTAAGTACTTTGAATGGAAAAAGTGTGAATCATGAGCCAAGAGTTATCTCACATTTATCAACATCTTAGTCAATATGATTTCCTATCAAAATATTTACCCACAAGCATAGGCATATGCACAAATTTGAACGTTGTGTCACCTCTACTCTTCAAATGTCATAAATTTTATTCATTTTATTCTGGGATGCAAGATTTCAAGTTTTTATTTTTATTTTTATTTAAGAACAAAGAAATGAATTGAATAAATGCGCAATTCGAGAGGGAGGAAGGGTGCAAACCTGTCACACCCAATTTTAAGGATAAAATTGAATGAACCAACTTATGTGTGCCCAGGGATCAATCACACACATAAGCGACAAATTACATAGTACCATCACAAGGTTTAATATATAATGAATAATATCACGGTGTCTTTACATTAATAACAGCGGAATAATATAGATAACTCTCTCGCAGAATCTCCATTCCACAGGGAATAGTTGACTGGTGAACACAATCCTAATAATCCTCAGAAGAATCCTCATAGTCATCTGTTACCCATCCGGGATTTTTATCCAAATATGAAAAATAAAGCAAGCATAAGTACATGTCGTACTCAACAAGAATAACATGGGTTTATGAGGCTCAAATAAGGCAAGACACTGGTTGACAGCGGTTGCTTTTAGTTGATCACATTTTAGCAAATTGAGTAGCAGCAATAGATTATACCAACGAACAAGATTTGCATGATCATATAAACATGATAATTAATATGGAATAAACATCAATAGAAACTTCAAATAAATAAATATTTAATTAGTTAAATTCTTGTAAGACGTCCAAGGCCGCTCGTGACTGTGAGCGCGGCTGATATATCAGTTTTACACTCTGCAGAGGTTGCACACTTTCACCATGAGTCGTGATTTACCCTTTTCCTCGAGGTGATCAGCCTCTCGATCCACTACCAAGGTAGATCGGCGGGGTTCACTATGAAGTCTTTCAAAAGCCTCGCTAACATGTCACTAATTAATCCGGGCGCAATGGCAAGGGGCGGTAGAGCCCTCCTTCCAAGTGGCACACACACGCAGTAGTACACACAAGGACAGGAGCCGCAAAACAACCAGCTCGGCAAGGAACCTTTCAAGATTAATAGCATGGTAGAAAGTAACTCCATACTTGACTAAAGCCAGAGCCATATAGCCCCCATGGTTGCGCTGTAAGTCCCGGTGTCATACTTACAGATAAGTCCTTAGTCCATGTTGCTAAAAAGCATCTTTTAATCTTTATCTCATAATTAATTAATCAAGTTCATAAGATCATGGAATCATCAAGCACTAGCATCACTACTCAAATGCAATCTCATAGGTAACAAGGATCAAGTCATCAAAACTAGGAATAAACACTATGGTTGCCAAGGTAGACACATGCATCATGAATTTAGTGATTAAGGTGAATAGGCAACAAGGATGGTCCATGCTATACTTGCCTTGATCAAAGTGCTCTGGAGAACTTGGATCCTCCGTGTACTCTTGATCACCTACGTATTGCTCACCGTCTGAACTCGATCATAAAATCACCACACAATCATTGTAGCAATCATACACGAAGCAAACAAGATCTATATTAGAAACAGTACACCAACAGTGGAAAAACAGATTGAAAAGTGTATAAAAATAATCTACGCGTCGCTACGATTCCAACGATATATAGTTCATGCAAATCGGAGTTCAAACGGGAAAGTTATGAAATAAACAAGTTTTACTTTAATAAAATAATAGATTAAATCTAATCTCGAATTTTAAAAGTTGAAAACATGAGTAACAGTATCATCATTAGATAGATTACAAAATTACGAATCTAACGAGACTTGAACGGATCAAATCGGAGCTAAAACGAATAAAATATGACCGAAATAAACTGAGTGGCAAATCTGCAAATATTGAAAACGCCTTTTGAATTAAAACCGAGGAAATACGTTTTCTAAATAGGAAAACGTAATTGAGAAATACACCAAAGGATCGCGGGTTAGAACATTAAAAAGCTCAGGGGCTCTTTTGCAAAAGTGCCGGTGAAAGGGTATCTCTCACTGTGAGCCGTTGGATCGGCCGTGGACGGCGCAGGTAGCTCGGGAAAAGAGGGACGGCTCTGGTCGCCAGAGTCGGGCGGCGCCCGGCCGATTCCTCGCCGGCAAGATGGCCGGAGACGGCGTTTTCGGGGCTAGGAAGCTCGGCACACCTCGGGACCTGGTCGGGAAGCAAGAGGAGTTCAAGCCGAACCTATCTATGGTTTCGGTTGCCACAGGGGTAGCTCGGGGAGGATGCGGCGAGCTAGGTGGCGAAACTATGGTGGCGGCGAAGCTCGGCATCATGGCTGTAGTGCACAAAACCAAGGGAGAAGGGGTCGGAAAGGTTCCTGACCTTGCTGCGAAGCTTGGAGAACAACCAATTTCGACGGAGAAGTCTTCCCGAGGAGAAATCGACGGCGGCGGCGGAGCTCGGGGCGATGGCGGAGCTCGGGGCGGCGGCTAGGGCAAGATTGGAGGGCGTGGCTTGCTCGGGAACTTGTGGGGAGGGACGGCAGGGCTCGGCCGACCTATATAGGGGCGCGAGGGAGGCGTACTTGGGACGGACTCGGCCGAAAAATCCGACGGTTGCCTTCTGTCGGAGGCGGCGCTCGTGCTCCGCTCGGACTCCAACTGGAGGAAGGGGATGGCGCGGGGCAGCGGGCCCTACGTGTCAGCGGCGGGGGAAGAGGGTCGCGGCTTCCTTTTACGGGCCAGTGGAGGCATGCACGGGATGGACTCGGCCACGCCAAGAGAGGAGGCCGGGGTGGTTACGGCGCGGCCGTGTCCGCTTCGAACACGAGCAGGAGGAGGAAGATGACTTGTGGGCCCCGCGTGTCAGTCACAGACGGAGAGGGACGGGGCTCCAGCAGGCACACGGGCCGGTGGTGCTGCTGGGCTTCGACCTGGCCGGCTCGGCCCATGCGAAGAAGGAGAGGGGATGGGCCGGCTCGGCCTGCAGAGAAGGGGAGGGAGTTTTCCCTTTTCTAATTTTTCTCAATTCATTTTCAAATTTGTTTTCAAATGGCTTTTCAAACTAAGTTTTGTACCCTTGTAAAATCCAATCAAATCTCAGGAAATAAATATGTGCAGCGGCATGTATGCAACATAACATGTTTCTATGCTCTAGGGTTTATTTTAATTCACAAAAAAATATTATTCTATATATTAAATGCTCAATCAATTGCATAAATAAATCAAATTAAATTCCTATTTCAAAAATTAAAAATTTCCGGGTGTTACAAAACCAGTCAGGAAGAATACCTTCACCGCAGGGAGCCTTGCTGGTGGGACTAGGCCCCATTGGTCGGTTTGGCCAAACCACCAAAATGGCCGTTGTCCCATCATTTGAATCTCCTCGTCTCAAAATGCCTTCCTGCAAAGTTGTTTTCTGACTGGACTTCATTTTATGAGTCGTTTGTCCCACGTTTTGTGATATTTCAAGTCCTGTTTGATCCAACAGATGTGCTGTGCACCATGGCACGTTTGAAATCACCAATAGAGCAGTTGAGGGGGTCGTTCAATCCCCCTACACTTGGTTCTTTCCATCTGGTGACACAGGAACAGAGAACAACATCAAGTGCAGGTGTTCTGCTGGTGGCAACACACCAGCAGAACACAAACATATTTTATTCAACTCTTTAAAATTGAAGTAGGCATGTTTACAATTCTAAAAATCAAAACTTGAAAGGAAAATCTAGCTAGTGCCTACTTTTATTCTAAAGAAATTCTCATCTAAGGAGAAGGTGGTTCTAGGATGTCCTCTTGGCCCATGGCAGAGACCATGCGCTTGAGCTTCGCATTGGTACTAATGGGAAGTGCACGGAAGTTGTCTTCCATATCTAAATGTGCCATCCTTAATTCCGACACCGTCTCCTCTAACTCATTGTTCATTTTTCTAAGACTAGCTACAATCTTGAGTATCTTCTCCATGTCGCTTTTCTCTTCCCGATCATCTTCAAATTGGCCTGGCGGGCCATTGATTGGTAGTGCATCCAACTTTCTCCGGATGTGGGAAGGAGAGTTGGAGTCAAGGGACTCCCTAAACTACTTCTCATCCGAATTGAGAGGAGAGACAAACACCTTCCCTACACCAAGCCCACCACCAATGATCTTGCGGCCTTTGAACATGGTGGGTGTGGAAGGGGTGTAGGAGTTGATGCTCTTTGATGAATCCGAGTAGAGAGAGCTGGGGCGCTATTCCGGCACCTCCGAAGCCTTCCCCTTCAATGCCAATTGACCTGTGGTAGGCCTAATTAGCGTGGTGGAACGAACAGGGGGCTTCCGGAGATCCTGTCACGGCGAGAGAGATCTTGGCGAAGAGGTGGACCGAGGGGACGACCGTGGGTTGGTCGGCCGAACCCTCCTAGGATCAGGCGACCTAGCCCTGGCCCCCGGTGGTCCTTCGGTCGGCGGCAGCGAGTTCAGGGGCTCCATCTCCAGCACGTCGATAGCCATCGCTCTATCAAGCTCTCGGTCAGCCTTCTCCAGCGGGGACGATGGCATTTTTGCTAGTGGGAGCCATGGTGGAGTTCTCTGGTGGATCAAGGTCAAAGGAAGGTGTTGGAATGGTGAAGGATGGAGGTGGAAGGAAGAAGAAGGAGAGGAAGGGGTTAAGAAGACAAGTGCCAACGTTCTCCTCGAATTAGCGAGAAAACATCGGGGGAATGTTGGCACAACGTTCTTGACCTGGTGGGTCGCAACGGGGTGCCTTGGATGGTTCGGCCAACACCATAAATGGGTCATCTGGCCATGGCAACATCCCTACATGATCCCCAAATGCTTCCCTAAATGTGATGAAGTTGAGGGGGTGCCAAATATGGGTCGGCCGACCCATGAAGTTGCCCCAAATTTTTGTCACGTCACCTACAGGACCTCCTGAATACTGCCCCATTTTCCAAAATTTTAAATTGCGCCAAGTGTGGGTCGCCCAACCAGGGTTTGGATGATCCAGCGCGACCAAATTATTTGCTTCTGAAAATTATTTGACTTGGCTAAATTTTGGTCCCAAGCAGTCACCGAATTTCAACTATCCGCTTCTAATTGGGGGTTTTGGGGACCCAAAGTGTTAAAAGGAGGAATTTCTAATTACTTGGAACCTATCTAATAGTCAAGCTATACAAATAATTGAAAAGAGAAGGTAAGACATGTAGATTTTAATTATGTTAATTCATTATCAGGGATGAATTCTAGCATGTCAACTTCTTCTTCTATTGGTGCATGTTCATGAAAAACTTTGAGACAATGACCATTTACCTTAAAGATGTTGCCACCATCGTCTTGAAGCATGACGGCTCCATGCATTGCTGCATTGATTACCAGGCACGGTCCTTCCCATTTGCTCCTTAGCTTTCCACGGCCAAATAGCTTGACCCTTGAGTTGAACATTAGGACTTTGTCTCCAGGATGGAATTCCTTGGGCTTGATCCTCTTGTCATGCCACCTTTTGGTTCTCTCTTTATAGATCCTGGCATTGTGATAGGCTTTTTCTCTCCATTCCTCAAGCTCTGAGATCTGCATCTTTCTATTTCTTCCAGCAGAGGGCAGATCCATATTCCATTGTTTGATTGCCCAATATGCTCTATGCTCTAGCTCTACCGACAGATGGCATGTCTTCCCGTATACAAGCTGGTATGGTGACATACCAATTGGGGTCTTGTATGCGGTCCTGTATGCCCAAAGTGCATTCGGTAGTTTGCTCTTCCAAGCTGTTCCCATATCATTGACTGTCTTTTATAGGATGTTCGTGATTTTTTTATTGGACGTCTCCACTTGGCCACTTGTTTGGGGATGGTATGGAGTTGCAACATTATGCTTTATCCCCATGTCGGCCAGGAAACGTCGGAAGCCTCTATCTATGAAGTGTGATCCTCCATCGCTTATGACTAGTCTTGGGGTGCCAAATCTTGGGAATATGACTTCTTTAAGCATCCTTTTTGAATGTGAAGCATCAGCGGTCATGCAAGGCATAGCTTCTACCCATTTGGACACATAATCCACTGCCACCAGGATGTACTCACAACCTTGAGACTTGGGGAATGGACCCATGTAGTCAATTCCCTATGCATCAAATAATTCCACTTGAAGGTTGTTTGGTATTGCATCCCGGGTGTTGACATTCCCATGTTTTTGACATCTTGCACATCTCTTCACATAGTCTTGTACATCTTTGTACATGGTAGGCCAAAAGAATCCACTTTGCCATATCTTTGCGTGGGTTCTGAATACCCCATAATGGCCTTCATATTCTGCTCCATGGCATTTCTCAATGATCTTGATTGCTTCATTCATTGGCACGCACCTCCTCAATATTCCATCATTGCAGAATCTGTACAGATATGGCTCATCCCAGAGGTGCACCTTACTCTCTTGGATGAGTTTCTTCTTGTCTGCTCCTGGTGGCACATATCCTGTGACCATGAAATTGACAATGTTTGCATACCAGGGGTTGGAGTCCATGACCTTGAGGAGCGTGTTGTCTCGGAGAAAGTCATCGATGGGTAGATCCTGTTTGTCTTTGAATTGCATTCTAGCTAAATGATCGGCTACAGAGTTTTCTACTCCCTTTTTATCTTTAATTTCAAGATCAAATTCTTGGAACAATAATATCCATCTTATTAATCTTGGTTTAGCATCTTTCTTAGTGAGCAAGTACTTTAATGCAGCATGGTCAGTGTAAATGATGACTTTAGCTCCAACTAAGCAAGATCTAAATTTGTCTATAGCAAAAACCATAGCCAGCAATTCTTTTTCAATTGTTTCATAATTCAGTTGTGGCCCAGTTAAGGTTTTACTAGCATATGAGATTGCATGATGTTTCTTATCTTTGGTTTGTCCTAAGACAGCACCTATAGCATAATCACTAGCATCACATATTATCTCAAAAGGAAGCGTCCAATCAGGGGGTTGTATGATTGGCGCAGAGACAAGTGCTTTCTTAAGATAATAAAAGGAGTCTAAGCACTCATCATCAAAGTTAAAGGGTGCATCTTTAGCAAGCAGGTTTGTTAAAGGTCTAGCAATTTGGAAAAAATCTTTTATAAACCTTCTATAAAATCCTGCATGACCAAAAAAGCTACGGACACCCTTAACATTCGTGGGCGGTGGAAGCTGCTCTATGACCTCTATCTTAGCTCTATCCACCTCTATCCCACGCTCGGACACTCTATGTCCTAGCACTATTCCTTCTCAAACCATGAAGTGGCATTTCTCCCAGTTCAAGACTAAGTGCTTTTCCTCACATCTTTGTAAGACACGGTCCAGATTCTCTAGGTAGTGATCGAAGGTTTTGCCATAGACTGAGAAGTTGTCCATGAACACCTCCATGATTTCTTCGATCATATCGGAGAAGATGGACATCATACACCTTTGGAAAGAGGCATGGGCATTGCATAGGCCAAAAGACATACGCCTATATGCATATGTTCCATAAGGGCATGTGAAGGTTGTCTTACTTTGATCGTCGGGATAGATTGGGATTTGGTGATAACTCGAATACCCATCAAGGAAACAGAAGAAAGAATGTTTTGCAAGCCGTTCCAACATCTCATCGATGAATGGCAACGGGAAGTGATCTTTCTTTGTGACCTTGTTAAGTTTTTGGTAGTCTATACACATTCTCCAGCCCCTGACGGTTCGTTGAGGGATTAGTTCATTTTTCTCATTTTTAACGACTGTCATCCCACCTTTCTTAGGCACTACCTGGACGAGGCAAACCCACTCGCTGTTAGGAATAAGGTAGATTATGCCTACGTGCAAGAGTTTCAAGACCTCTTTCTTCACTACTTCTCTCATCGCATTATTTAGCCTTCATTGCGGCTCTCTAGAAGCACTACAAGGATTGTGTTGATACATGACGGTTTCAATTGGTCATAAACACCCTAAAAATCGTCATAGGTAACTATCTGTGATGGTGTTGAAAACCGTCATAGAATCCACGTCATAATTCTTCAGCGCTGGAAAAAACCATCACAGACGTGTTGCAACAGTGACGTCCACAATCGTCATGGAATAGCAGTTCAGGAGGTTTTGAGGCAGCGCACAGTGACGAATTGGAGCGTCATGAATACATGCTACGTCAGCAAAACCACTTCGGCATGGTGACATGGAATCTGGCATGGTTGACCCTGCCATGTCACACTATGCCAAAATTTCTTATTAGTGACATGATCATATATACACACACATGACATGATCCTACACACACACAAGCATACAGATCAGACATGCTTCACCATTTCAACAATCAATTCTTTACAAGCTTTTACATACAAGTTATACTACACAATGTGTTATCAACCGTGGGTCATTGTTTACAAAGTACAAGTGATGTCCTTAATAAGCTCAAAGACAAATAGAAATGATCACTAACTACACACCCCACTGCTCATAGCTGCTAAATGATCTGTCGTCTCCATCCAAAACCAATAGCTTCCAACAACTGTATCACCTTGTTGTGTTTTAAAAAAGGCTAACAGAAATATGATTGGTTAATCCAACATTGTCTGCTACTAATTATCACTAGACCTTACTGTACAGGTCAGATCCTGTACAAGTCGACAAAGAGCAAAAATGAACTGCACAGGATAATCTTACGGTGTAACTTTTCTTCCTTAAGCATATCAGGTTGTATCTCTAATTTTTTTTGTCAGCAATGACCTGCAAATAATCAAGTAACATTTCCATAAGTCAGATGATAATAGTAGTGCATACTTCGAGAAGCATACTTCAAAATAAAACACTAAAGCCAAGGTAAAAAAGAAGCATAACTCATGTCTTCATTTATTGGTGAACTGACATGCAGTAGTGGAGAATATTTACCTTGGAAGATAGGGGTACCTAGCAGTCAGGCAGCGCTGCAGCAACCCACAACTAATCTCATTTCAGGAATACATACATTTCTTCAGATACGTACGGATGTTAATTTTGTTTGCTGTTGTTTATTTACTACTATACAGTACTTGCAACTACAGCTCACAATTGAAAGTAGCTTAGCAATTCTATCATACTGTAAATTAAATTTAAACACTCTTGACTGGCAGGACATAAGTTGCACTGACAGGTTCCATCCAATCACCATTCACCAATGCTTCAGGTCCCTTCAAAAACATTTTCCAAAAATAGTACTAATTGTTTATGTAAAACATTTTCCAAAAATAGTGTCATGATTGTACACTTAGTGCAGTCCATGTTTTTAATATTTTGAATGCTATGTAATGCAGAACCACAGTATTTTATTTGAATTGTAGTAGGTATACAGTTCTCTTGAGATGCAAAAAGCAGTTGCAGTGCAGAGCTGTAAGAGGAGCAGCACTAAGTAGCCGTTTAGCCTTGACCATGACTAATTTCAATAGGAGAAAAATAATCTCTCCGTGCTGGTGATCTGAATCAGTCAGGTTTACCTTTCAAACACAAAATGGAGGAAGATAGAGTTGTTCCTTGCTTATCAGAACCTGCTTGGAATCCCTGAAAATATTCTTGCAGCATATCCATACGTAGAGAAACTGATCTGCAAATTAAAACCTCGAGCAATCAAAACTTAGATTTGTGAAATAGGAACCATACATTTTACACCTTGAAGTGGCCTGCAGGTACCTTTGCAGCTGAAATACTCGTTAGCAAAGCAGTAGGTACTGACCACATCTCACAGGGGCATTCCATCGAGCACATAGCATGCAATTCCTCTGGGGTCTTTCACATCTACGGATCTACCTGCAAATACAAATATGCCAGAGAGAGAACAAAGGAAATTGATCAGATCGGTGAAAGAACACCAAATCAGAATAAAAAAATGAAAACCTAACAGAGCATATGGGTGTTGCGTACAAGAAAACATATATCATGTGCAAATAGCAGGACCTTCAGATGCGTTGTGTGCAGGGAGAGATAAGAGGAGGAGGGGATGAGCACCTGCTTGAACACGCAGGGCACCTGCTTGGCCGCGCCACCCTGCACGCCGTCGAGGCCGCGCGGGGCGCCTGCTTGGCCGCCCTGCACGCCGTCGAGGCCGCGCGAGTCTTCTGCGAGGCCACACGAGTCTTCTGCGAGGCCGCACTGCCCACAGTCTAGGCCGTCAAAGTTGAGGATGCGGTGGTCAAAGGCCTAGACAGGACGCATCTGCCCAGATCCGTGAGCCCGAGGTGCCGAGCCCGGAAGCGTCGCTGCCACTCTTGGCGCTGCGCCTTTCTTCGTGTCGCCGCCGCTCTTGGCCCTACGCCCTTCCCCACGCCATTGTTGACACTTCTTAGCGCAACCACCAGAGACAGGGTGTTAGGCTATCTCTGATAACAGCGCCAGAAGTGCCTGAGGGTATTTTTTATGTCTATTGGATAATTCCGCAAGCGCACAGAATATACCGCTGTAGCACTTCACCCGAGAGTATTCCAAGGTATCGTTATTTATTTTATCCCAAGGGAAAGCGGTTGGTAGGAATAATTAATAAAAAGAAAGAGAGATCCTTAAGTCTATACCAACTTAGTACCAGCTAGTGGTAGGGGAGTAAATCGATAGGTAGAGGAATGGGTAATGACACCAACACACAACAAATATTAAGATAACTAAAAGATAACTAGTAGAGTATAGCTAGGTGGGAGGACAACGAGTGAGTATAAGACTCCTATGACACTTACATTACTCTTATGACTTATCCTATCAAATAGATGACTTATACTAAGATAGTACCTTACTACCGGTGTGCAGGGGTAGTGCGAGACAATAGAGGACAAAACCTCTACCCGAAGCGCCTACACTCTTATGGGAGCCTACATTTTAAGAACTTGTCTAAAACACGTGGAGGGATACTAAGACTGGACAGGGCTATCACCACCTGCTAGCACCCACAAACAATCCATGCGACAAGCGGTAATCAAAGGCAAGATCTAGTCTAAGCACCACGCTTACACTAAGTCTCACTATTCTAGTTGCGTACCAACAACTAGAACACCCTATGACAGACGATGAACTAACACACGTTGAGTTGGGACAAGATCACTATCAAGTATAAAACAACTATGAAATAAGACAAGACACAACAATACTATAAAGAATAGTAAAGACTAAGTAAGAACTTAGTGAAGTAAAGTAAAAATAATATATATTGATAAAGATAAAGTCTTACAGAAGGAAAGATACAAGAGCTATACCAGACTCTCCAGTAGACGACTCCGGAGACTCCAAGCGCAGCTCGACTCGACTCTAACTCCCACACTAGACTAATACTACTACTAAAGAGTAGAACTCTTGTAACTTGTGTTGTATGGTGTATGGTGTATTCTTGAAAGGGAGTGGGCAGTCTCTATTTATAGTGGAGAGTGGAGGGATGCCACGTCAGTGATCCGTGTGCTCCTCAACCCTCCATCTTTGGATCCACCGCCTTGTAACCGTCTCAAGATGGACGGCTGTGGCAATTTGAGCACATGGGAAGTATGTTTGGAGTTAGTGGAGGCCAACCGACCTGGCTGGGCACCAGGGAGGTTCGGCCGACCCCCATGACTGGTGGGCCCAGCCAGGAGCTTCTAGAAGGAGTCACCACTTGTCACTGAGTGTGTAGGTGGCTGGGGGCCACATCCCATGGTTCGGTCGACCCCTATGATGGGTGGGGCCAGGCCAGGTGTGGTCCCCACAAGTCATAGACTCTTCCTATGTGTTGGTTCTGTCTTGATTGCTTCGTTTCATGCCTCAATCCATGTGCCTTTGATCTCCACCATTGAATGAAAGCATAAGTTGATCCGATGGATGAAATAACTTGGTTGGAGTTTCACACGGATCCTACCACGTCACCAGAGCCAGGTGGGCCCCATGGGCAATTCGGCCGACCCATGGGTGGGCCCACCCTTGGCTCTCATCTCCTTTATTTGATGTTTTATGCAATGTGTTGAAAGGTGGTGGCCTGGGGTAGCATATCATGGTTCGGCCGAACCATGTATTTAGCCCCTAGCTGCTCACTTTTGCACTGATTTGGTGTTCCCTGCAATCACAAGCTAAGATTACATGTGGAACTAGTTATTGATAAAACATGCTCATGATATGTTTATCTTCCCTTGAATCCGAGGCCTGTTGACGGTGTTTGAATGTGGAAATTTAGGGTAATTCCACCGTCAACAGCCATAGTAGAGCACCATTGAGCAAGCGAGCAATGGAGGCGGGGGCGGGAAGGGTGCGCCCGGCGCTACAGACGTGAGCGGCAAGCTTTGGCTCTGGCCAGCACCAGGCGACCCACATTCACCCATCGGGAGACAGAGTGGAGGCGTTCGTGTGGGAGCGGGGCGGCGGGTGCTAGGGCGGCCGCGTGGGTTGGGTTGTGAGGATAGGATTGGGCAATTTAGGGTTTGGATGCTTCACAAGATATTTATTGTAGCGACGGGTGGAATCCCCTCGAGTCTTGTCAAATATTGTCATTCAAAATCTTTTCCTCTTACTATACTAGATAAAAACAATAAAATGACCATTAAATAATAAATTTGGGAATATAATTGGCTTCAAATAAAAAGGTCTATAACTACAAAGTTTTAGACCCCATCGAGATCTACAACTTTGGTTTTGATCCTTTCAACCTATGAGTTTGTTTAAAACAATTCGAAAATTTGAATTTCAAAATATGACAACTTCAAATAGAATCTTTGAATAGTAACTAATTTCAAATGAAAAGATTAGCTATGACAAAGTTGTACACCTCATCGAGATATGCAACTTTTATTTTGGTCATTTCTCCATTCGATTACATTTGAACAACTCAAAATTTTAATTTCAAAATATGAGTAGTTCGAAAAGAATATTTTGATACCAAATAATTGCAAATGAAAAAGTCATTAACAATACAGTTTTATAACTCGTCGAGATCTACAACTTTTATTTTGATCATTTTTCTATCCTATAAAATGGTAGGATACATCATTCACAATTGGATAGGTCTTTCATATGTTCCTATATAACTATGCATGGGTTATATCAATTTGTGAGCAATACATACGACCAACTTGTTAAAATCATTTGCGTTTTTATGTAAAGATTATGTAACAAAAATATGTTACCACATAAAGTTTTAGATTTTTTGACAAAATTTAGAATTATTACAATTATTTTATGATAATTTAGGAATAGAAGGATGAATTATCTCTAGGAAACAATTGTTTTTCGCTAACAACTTTGAGGCTCAAGAGGGGGTGCGGCCAGCGGCCCGAGCGCGGCATGCATAGTCGGCTGTGGCCAAGCGGCGCGCGGCCCATAAGGGAGGCACAAATAACTATGATAGTGACAGTTGGTTGAAATCGTCACGAAGTTACTACCTAATTCTCAAACCGTCATAGATTCGGTACACAGTGACGGTTTCAAAAACCGTCATCAGAAAACTGTCATTGATCAACACAATCCTTGTAGTGAAGGTGCAGCATCTTGCTCAATTGGGATGTGATGGGTGCAGAGAGTGGGACTAATTCCCTAAAGATCTTGAAGAGAGTATCCTAAGATAGAGCGGTGTTTCTCTAGAATGGTGATGAGTTTGGAGGTTTCCTCCTCAGAAAGTTGGTCACTAATGATTACGGGGGTCTCCCTATCACCATTAAGGGAGGTATACTTAAGTCCAGAAGGAAGGGGCTTAAGTTCTATAGAGGGTTTAGATGGGGGTTCAGATTTATCCAAATCTAAAGGTTCTTCTAATTCGGCCTCTTCTTGGATGAAATCTTTAGCATCCTCTTCCAGATCAGGATGAGGAGGTTCTAGAAGAGAAGCAACCATTACTTCCTCTATCGGGTCAGACTCGGGTTGCAATTCTGCTTTAGAATTGGCAAAATTTGCTAGTAGAATCGAAAGACAAAGGTTCTTCTCGAGATGACCTTCAAGGTTCCCCCCACGGAATCCATTAAGGAATCTCATGAGCGGGTGTCCAATCAACAAGTCAATTTCCTCTATATCAAAAATAAAGAAGTGTAAGAGGATATGGACCTTGTTAATTGTGACAGGAATGGTCTGTGCAATCCCGCAGCTCTCGACCAATTTCCCAAAGGGTAATTTAAGAAATTTGTTGGTCGGGGCTAGAGGTTCCTCTCCTAGGAGTGCATTTGCTAATGACTTAGACATAATGCTCACTCATACGGCGGGGTCATAAAGAGTCTATGGTAACCCTATTTATGACGCAAGGAATGGTTGTGAAGCAAGATTGGGTCCTAATAACCTCAGGTGAGGCTTCGGCCTCCTTCAGCCATTCGTCACTCATAATGGACGCGAGCTATTGAATAGTCTCCTTGAGATAGCGGGTCTCAAGGCGATGTGGGATGTGATCATTTGGAGCTCTACATGTTGTAGACTTCTTTTGCACAGGTTGATTCGAGGCATTTTCGAAATCGGAGAAGAGATCAGCCTCGATATCAAGAGGAAATTCCAGAGGTTTAACTTCCTCTGGGGGAATTGGTGGTTTGGTTCAGGTTCGACAGCTTGTGATGTGAGTGGTGAGGTTCCGGCTATCGTAGGTTTGTCCTTCGGGGTTTGATCTTCCTTGGGGGCTTCATCATAGACATTAGTGTAGGGGGTGTTCTCGAGAATTTTTGCAAGAACTTCCTTACCTTCGCTAATAGAGAGATGCAAGAATGCTCCCTTGGAGGCTAAATCAAGAAATTGTGTGGAATTTTGGCTAAGACCGAGGTAGAAATGTTGCAAGAGCGCTGGCTCGGTTATAGCTAAATCAGGGCCAGAGGATACTAAGTCTGTGAAATGGGCCTATGCCGCACCTAGAGGCTCATTTTCCTTTTGTCTAAAGTTTAGGATCTCTACACGAAGACAAGCAACTCGTGGAATGGAGAAGAAGGTGATACAGAACTTTAATTGCAGCTTCTCCCATTCTCCATTTACACTTCCTACGTGACGAGTATACCATCGTTTGGCTATTCCCGTCAAAGAGAACGGAAATTGCTTCCACTTAAGGGTATCTCGTTCCATCCCGTAGATATGTATGTAAGAGCATAATTGTTCAAAATCTCGTAGGTGTGCATAAGGGTTCTTATCTTCATCCCCAGAAAAAGGTTTCTCTTGAACCATCGCTATGAGACTCGGGCGTAGCTCATAACGAAAGGCAAAAATGGCCTGTGATAAACTAGGCGGCTCCATACTAGCGCCCGATGGAGCAGCATACTCGAAGATAGGTGTTTGATCCATGTGTGTATGTGGAAGGATAGTTTTGATCAAACAAGGATAACTGAGATGACTCGACTCTAGTTAAGACAGCTACCGTTCCCCTGCAACGGCGCCAGAAAGCTTGTTGACACCAAAGGTGGCAAACGGATATACCGCAAGTGTACGGTAGTCAATGTAGCCTTCACCGGGAGTATTCCAGGTATCGTATTTTCCACGGGGACGTGAAGTGAACTAACTAGGTTCAAGACTGTCAGATAGTGATCAAAGGGGTTGGTGATCAAAGAGGGTTAGGATATAGGTATAGAGAGGTTCTATGTAGCAAACGATATCTGGTCTTGGCTTTCTAAGTATAAAGAGGTTTACCACCTCCTCCCTTTACAAGAGGCGATAGGCAAAACAGGAGAAGATATAACTCCTCCCGAGGAGGCTATGCTATTGTATTGATGCTTTGCCATTTTAATAACTTGTCTTACACATGTGGAGGGATACTAAGACCAGACAAGGCTGTCACCACTTGCTGGCACCCACAAACAATCCGTGCAACAAGCGGCCCACACTGATAAGATATAGCCTAGACACCACGTCTACACTATACTTACTACTCTAATCTTAGCTAGAGACTAGAGCACTTCACAAAGTAAAGCAATGTGCAAGTAAAGCAAGTATATACTTAAAGTATCAGAACCAGAATATCAAATAATAGAAGGACTCAGATGTAAAACATACTAGAAGCTTGCATCCGCTGAGGTACACCTTGGAGGAGACTCCCGACAGGCCCGGGGCTTTCTCCTGAAGACTTCCCTCACTCTCTTTCCTCTTATTCTAACACTAAAACTACTAAGTAGTCTTTCTCTCTATGATACACTTGATTCTTTATTCCTTGATGCCTCTAAAGTGAAAGACTAGGGGGTATTTATAGGGGGAATGAGAGGAGTGCCATGTCATCAATCCATGTGCCTTTCGTCCTTGGCCCTTGGATAAATCACCCTTAAAACCGCCTCAAATTAACGGAGATGATGAAACCAGCACATGTGAAACATGCAGGAAGGCGGTGGAGCATGGCGGTGGCCTGGGCCCACCATGGGTGGTTTGGCCGAACCACCTATGGCAAGGTGGGCCCACCATTGTGGTCCCCACCTGTCATAGACTGTAGCTATGTACTTGTTTTCCCTTGATCCTGTCGGTTCACGCCTTGATCCATGTGCTTTGCTCCTTAGCCATTGATTGAAAGCACACTTGTGATCCAAGGGTGGAAATGGACTCCAGGAGGTGTGCCACGGATTGTGCCACGTCAGCAGAGCCAGCTGGGCTCCATGTCTGGTTCGGCCGAACCATGGGATGGAGTCACGTGGCCTCAGCTCTCTCCTACATCACTCCATTGCTTGATTCTTGAAGGTGGAGTGCTGGGGCCACTATTCGTGGTTCGGCCGAACCATGAATAGTGTCCACCAAGTGTCCACTTGATCCTGGAGTAAAGACTTTGATGATTGTGACATCACCTTGCCATTTTGTCATAATTGGATTTGCATTATCTCTTCATCTTGGGCTTCTGAACTCTGAAATTACCTATTTTGGGTACCTGCAAACAAATACTAACATGTACATGTGGAACCAAGTTATTTGTACCTATGTCACTATGTGTTTGCTTGTTTCTTCCCCAAAAAGAGTGTTTTGTTGACGGTTATGATGGTAGAAAACATGGTATAAATACCGTCAACATTCACATAATCAGCAGGAAATTGGATCTGCCCAGCACTAACTAGCAGATCAAAAAGCTTATCCAGCTTCGTGATAGCGAAATCATACTGCTCCTTTGTACTCCAGTTATTAGGTATAGCCATGGGCCTTTTGCCCGACTTCAACTCAACAGCAGCAACCTCGTCATCGGACTCACCCTCCGAATCAGAATTGTTGACATATGCAGTAGGCATGTACTTTCCCTCTTTCCTGAAAACTTGAGCCTGCAACTCAAGTGCTGCCACACTCTGCATCACCTGGCAGATGTTGTCAAACTTAGCACCCACTAGCTTCTCCTGAACGTGTGGGAGCAGCCCACCGATAACCAGTGAGCAAGTTGCTTGTCTGTCAAGTTCAATGAATAGCACATATTCCTTACTTCCCTGAAGCGCTTGATGAAGGCCAAACCAGTCTCACTGCTCTTCTAGCACATGCTGGTCAGATCAACAATATTCTTCTCCTGTCTCAAAGGTAGCAAACCAGCTGAATGCCGGGCCAGTCAATGACAGAGAAAAGAAACAGACTTTGTGGACGTTCTCCTGTGCTGCCTCGCCGAGCTGAATCAGGTATCGGCTAATGTGCTCCATGGTGGACACGTCATCCTGTCCACTGAACTTGGTGAAGTCTAACATGCAATACCTCATAGGCAATGCTACGTGATCAAACCACTCGGGGTAAGGGCGTCTGTATTTGACCGAGACCCCTACTTTCGGCTGCAAGCTGAACTGATCTTTGAGCATAGACTCATCTTCCTCAGCAGCTCATCCTGCGGCAACTGAACGTGCATTCCCTAATAACCAGGGTGTGGTGCTACAGTCAGATCTTGATAGGTATTCCCATAGTGAAAACCTGGAGAAGGTGCCATCCCAGTGGTCTACATGTACGCGTTGATCTGCTCAGGAGGGTAATCTCTGTATAGATTGGGAGGGGCGGCTATTTTTGTAGCCAAGCCCACCATCGTATTGGGAGTTTGAAAGGGTGGCTTTTGTGAACTCGGCTGTTGCGGCGGAGTGGTGGATGTACCTGCCGCTGCATTTGGATTAGAATCTTCCGAAGGTATGCCAAAATAGACCGGGCCCAGGGATTCCCAGTCCTGTTTCTTGATGACAATCTTCATGATGTTGTAGAATGTTTGCAGGAAAGTGTTGTGATGATGCCCAACCGTCTGATGCGAAACTGCCCAAATGGCATCAACAAGGAAATTCTTGAACTCTTCTTCGCCCTTGTCACTATGGCCATGTAAAATCCACCTTGGATAGGGGTTTTTCTTCACCACACAACCCCCACGGGTTGTGCCAAACGACATCAAGACGGCATCAGTGTACTCTTCAATGAGCTGGTACAGAACCACAGCATCTTCAGGATCGATCTCATCATGCTGGATCTTGATGACGCTGCTGGTATTCGTTAAATGTCACTTGGTATATTAGCCACCTCTTTTAAACCTATATCTCTTACAATAACTAAGTTGTCATCCATAACATAAATATAAGAGACATGTATGGAAACTACCCAGATTAATACTAAGCAGTTATTATGAATGCAAGTGACTAAAGAGGGTATAAATAAATAATCAAGTTCAAAGTATCTGCAAGCGCACAGATTAATTATACCATTGTCGCATTTTACCCGAGTATTCCAGGGTTGTCAATTTTTATTTTTACCACAGGGAGAAGGTATGGAACTAGGCACGAGTGGATAGATTTAAGATACATTACTTATGAATAGAATCAATCACATAGCACATACTTAAACAGGGGTAAGCCAATAATAAAGATATGGATATGATGATAATAAAGGCGTAGATAACTTTCTAGAGAGGTGTCGACTACTCAAAATTAAAGTCAACCAAAGCATAGGGTTACTTAAGAGATTAGATTTTTATGTCATCCCTAATTAATTATGTTATTCATCTACTCTAGCAAATATACAATCATGTATAGCACAATTACTCTTTATCTATGCATCAGGAACATTATTCAGGAAGAACAAGAACAGAGCAAGTCTACCTTCACAATCGGGTTCTACTCTCTCGACATATGGGGAGTGGACTACAAAAGACTCAACAGGAGTGTCACATTCGCGATCTACCACCTGACCCAGCATATAAAGCGCATTTGCAGGCAAACAATATCTAAGCACCATGCCCCTATAATGTCCACCACTTAACCCACTAGAGTACTGGATTAAGCGCTTTGCGAACTCATGCATAAACTCGTTACCAATCATAAATATATCAAATGTACTACTAGAATAAACTAGGAACATAACAAACCGAAACATAGTCATAAAATACCATAAAGTCATAATAAGAGGTACTACAGGAGAATTACCAATCTCTAGTAGACAGGCAATCCAGGATCCTGAGCCGAAGGCTCAACTCTACTTCAATCTACTATCTAGGTCTAAACTAGAACTTTGAGTGTCTAACCCTAATCTCTGGTGGAGAGCTCTTCCCTTCTGATTGATGTCTCGATATGATCTTAGAGATGTGAGATATGAAACCCTGGGGGTCTGGGGGTCCTTATATAGGGCGGTGGTATGAACCGTAGCCCTTGGATCAAACCGACTTCGACGGGCGGTGGAGATTGCGTGAAATCGGGATATGGGCCCACATCAAACCGCACGCGAAACGGGGAGTCTGACAGGTCGGCTAAGCTGGCAGGGGGGGTCAGCCGACCCTCTCTCTCTGCCAAGTGGGCCCCACTTCATCGGGCGTGTCTATGGTGTTCTCTAGAATATTCTTGTTCCACTTTCGTGTCGGAATTCGATATTTTGATCTCACATGTGGGTCTCCCTTGGTTCTTTTCTGATTAACACCCTGCAAAATAAAGATTCACCAAAACTCATAGAATTCTATCAGTTTAAACCCTATTCTATGTTAGAGGATATTTTTATGCCCTTTTCCATGTCTTCTTGATGTTTAAAATTGAACAGTAACTACCATCAACAAGCTCCCTCAAGCTTAGCCTTTGCTCGTCCCTGAGCAAACAATGAATTACTCCTGCACACATGCCTTCATTAAAATTCTTTACCAAAACAGAGTGACCAATCTAACTTTCAAATTTATCCATATAACCAGCAATCATGGGGCTTCCACTATCACTTAGCCTTGGGTAATTGAAAGATAGAATAATCAGTTAAGCACTAAATATCAAATTCATTATTTTACCTCTGTTCCGGTATTTTTGTATTTTTCAAAATAAAAGTCAGAGTTGCACTTGTATGACATTCTCTCAAACCTCTCATATATGTGGTATTTGTGGATCCTCACCAAAGTAATAATGTGTATGCTTTCCTTCCTAATACTGATAAGGCTTTTTGCGGAGCTCATAGGTGGGGAAAAATAGTAAACACTTACTTGCAAAGCATTTATTGTAAAGTCAAACAATGAATCCAAGAGAGTTAAGTCATACAATCAAATCAAGATGTGCATATGTGTGGTATGAGGGTGTAGATGGTGGCTAATTCTACTTTGCTCCTTGGAAATAGATCTCTCTTTTGAAACTTGAAACTTGTATTGCAGGACAACATTGGCTAGCTCTTTCTTTTTCTTTTCTATTTCAGGCGGGCATCTAAGTACCCATTGTTTTATTTCATCAGACACTTGTCCATTTTTTTCCTCTCAGGTGGGTATCTGAGTACCCATTGTTTTCTCTCACAACTCTCTGTTTTGCCTAGCCTCATGCCTCTTCTCTACAACTTTTTATTTTTTTAGAGATATTCACAAGAACTTGGAGCATTTATTTGGGTGATACTATATGGAATATTTTTTGTCTTTACTCCCAGTGTAGGAGCAAAACATTTTTGGATGGGATGGCATGTTGTGGCGTCTACCCCCAGTGTAGGGATAGTGCCTATGTTGGTGGAGTGTGTGATCTTGATTTTAAGAGTATGACAAAGCTCTCATAAGGTATGCAACAAAGCTTGACTAAACTCAATGCAAAACAAGCAGCATATATGTAAAAGGTTTTTCTAGTCTAATCATGATATATGGCTCTGGTAGGAATTTTAGCTTTTGTCATACAAGGAACTCATCATATTGATTTTAGCATTTTTTTCTCAAAATAAAGCATCCGGAATTTAGTGTCATAATGAACTAGATAGGTAGCAGCTCAAACTTTCTTATATCATAACTATCAATTACTAAGGCTTAGCTCAAGTAGCTCCCACAGATTTCAAGTTTCAGAATAAATTCTCAAGTCAAATTAATAACTCAACAGTAGGAGAAATTTTAATTTAAGCATGGCACTAGAGCAACTATCATCTAGGTTCAGATTCTCAAAGTTCCTTTATTCTCACACACAAACTAAAGCAAACTAATTAAGCAAACCTAACAAGCAAACTAAAGCAAATGACTAGCACACAAATTTAAAAACAAAGCGGGTCGAGATGAATTACCAGGTCATGCGGGGGTCCTCCCCCCAAGTTAGTTGTTGGTGCAGTCTCACTGGTACGGTGGTCTAATGTGGAAGTGGGTGAAGAGCGCTTCCCAGTTGTTGTCGTGCACCGCCTGGCATTACTGGATCTGGTCCTGGGCTTGTATGAGGGCGTTCTGCATCTCCTCAATCCTGCCCCGCTGCGTGCTTAGCTCGTGGTGGTCCTGCTGGTACTCGTGGTAGCTGGGGCCGGAGTAGGAAGCACATCCGGGCTAGTAGTGCATTCCTCCCAACGTCTCCTCCTGCATGTCAAACTGACTACTACCTTGCTGATAATGGCCATAGTAGCCGTGCTGCCACTAGGTGCTGCTCGCTTGCTGCCAGGATCCCTCCGAGTGTGTGGACAGGGTTGCCTCCCACGGGTTATTAAAACCACATGAGGTGCCCGTGTGGTCGAACTTCTGGTAGCCAGTGAATGCTGGCCCTTGTGGAGTCGGGTCTGCGCCATAGTATCTTTGCGGTATGCGGTCCAGGCGTGCTGATGCGCACCTATCGACAGTGGCCCTACTTGGCAAAACAATAAAAGAAGGCGCGGCATACAATCCGAGTCCCGGGTTAGATAACGGGATCTCGATTGCATTGCCACGATAAATCATAGTAATGGGAATGTTGTTCTTTCCTCCTTTTATTATTTGGGCTTGCCTGAAATGTTCAATGGTAATCTTGGGCTGGTCTTCAGTTATAAAATCAAGCGTGGCATTTTCTAGAAGACCCAAACTGCCTGCAAGTCGAGTTCCCAAAGAGGTATACTCGATGCGCCCAAACTTCTTCTCAAAAGTTTTGATCCAATGTTCTACCAAGGCATAAACAGGTGAAACTTTTCTACATCTAGCCATGGCAAACAAAATCTGCAAATCCTCAATCCTAACAATGCGAACACCATCCCAAGGAAAAAGTGTAGTTCCTAGCTAGCGATGCATAAAACGCAAAGTACGCAGCTGAATGGAATTGGTAACAGTATGTCTATAGCTATTCTCATCAGTTATCTCCTTCTAAAATTTGGCTCTATCAAATTTAGGCAAAGCAATGTTGGTGTTTCTTAGCGTCATTACTAAAGATAGACTAAAAGCCCATTCCTAGTAACGATACTAGAAACGTAAGTTGACATTCCCAACCACTATTACTTCAGAAAGGTAACCCTTGGCCCTTAATGGCGCCGGCCTAGGTAAAGCAGTCTGGTAATACTAGTTAGAAGTGCCGGATCGGCCTTCCTAACCATCATTACTTACGATATGCAAAACTATGGCACGGCGCCTTGCGGTGCAACAAGAATTACAATCCTTAGGTAATGGTACTTAGGTATGCCAATCATGATAGCTCAGTATAGATAAATCCGCAAGCGCACGTAACTATCATTGTAGCATTTCAACCCGTGGGGTGTCGTATTTATAATTTCCCGTAGGAGGGCAGGAAGAATGCATCTAGCTTTGGCATAAACATGATCACTTATTGAATGCATAGGTAAGCATAGCATAGGCAGGGGTAAATCATAGTTCAAAGATAGTGGACACACATCTGAGCCGACCTCAAAGATAAAAGAGAAATAAAGAATAAAAGAATATATCTAATTGAGCAGGCATTGGTCATATATATAACTATGCAAAGAACTGTTAATAAACATCTAACTTGTATGTCTAGTATCAGGACTAAGTCTGGGATGACAGGGAGATCCCCGTAGCTGGTCTGCTAGCTGATAGAGACTTTACGAACTCCTACCCAATATCCAAACGTTGGGAAGTGCTAGGGATGGACAGGGCTGTCACCACCTGCCCACCTACCCCTCTGCCCGTGGGATACCAGCATATTCACCGATCTCCGCATACCCGAGCACCATGCTCGCGTACTTGGAGACAACTCCTAACCCCCTAGGGCCCCACCCCTTCGGAGTGACAGGCTAGGCTAAGAGCAACCATGACAGCACGACGAACCGTCACCTCATCCCTAATTCTTCCTCTATTCATACTAAGTCGATGAACGATGAAGAACAACGATGAACATGTCAAAAACAAAACACATAAACTATATGCTAGTTCATATATCATGATCATAACATGACCAAGACTATACAATAGTTCATATGCATAATCATATAAGTATGATAAGAACTTGCTCATGGAAGAAGACCAAATTGTATTCATACCAAGATGATCCTTTTCTTCCAAAGATACAAACTCTCTTTGCTAGCTCTTGCCTTGCTCTAATACTAAAACTAATCTAAAGAATACTAATGAGAGGTGAGGTAAATGGCTCCAAATGATGGTGTGTGTTGGAGGGGAGCTCTCCCTCTCTTTTTATAGTCTAACAAGGACGGTTCGGGCGCCAACAAATATGGAAGCAGGTGGAACCGCCATGAGGGAACCGACCTACGCACCACCTGAGAAGGATGGGCCCGGGAGGCCCCACCAGGGGGCGGCCGCCCCCGAGGACGGTCGGTCCTGGGGAGCGCCATCTGGCCACCGCCTTCGAGTGGTCGGTTTCTCCCTGGGCCTGGGCCTCCCCCGCGGTTACGGATGGGTCCAGTTTAATGTTTGAGGTGGGCTTTCTTATTTTCTTGGATTGCGCCTTCTCTGAATATGTTTCCTGGATGTGCGCTTTCTTTATGGTTTTTGTGCATTTCCACATGTCACACCTGCAAGTCAAGTACACACCAAAACTTGTGGAAATGTTAGTTTAAAGCGCTATCTACTATTTATTTTAGTAACATATTGGCGGTAAGAAATAGGCTTTAAGGACCGCCAACAAGCAACATCCATGTCTATCACACATTCTGAATTAAAACCAAGGTATTGGCTAAGTTCTTTCTATGTTAAAGAAAATTCCTTGTTATAAAGTCAGAAAGAAACTCCATTATTTTCAGCTTTAAGTGTGCAAAGAAATTCAGCAGTGAGAAGCTTGCTACCCGGCTCAGTCATTTGCTAAAAATTCTCCCAACCAATCTCTTGAAAGATAAGGGGGAATTTAGTGTCCATACCTGCATCGTGGAGAAGGTCGTCGCTGAAAACACTCGTCAGTGTGAACAGAAGGTTCTTAATGACGTTGAACTTGGCCTTCTCGGGACGTCGCAGCTTCAAATGCTTTTCATCGGTGAGGATGACAGTGGGTGCACCAGGCAGCTCCTGGGACGGAGGGTCAACGTTCATATCGGAACTGCTTGATGAACGGCTTCGGGTAGAGCGTGACGATCCTGCACGGGTGAGCTTCTTCTTGAACCAGCTCATACCTGAAAGATGTTAGTGCACACCACAAAAGAAAACTTGCACAGGGGTTAGCATAAAAAAATGTTCGAGGTTAGCCATCCAGAAGTCAGTCGTTCAAAGGTTAGTCGTCTAAGGGTTCATTCAAGCTGATCAAGGTTTTTAAGCTCAAACTTGAGGTGATTCTCCACTTTGGTTTTAGTTGGACAACATCTCCTCTAAATGCTATGTTTTCACTCGGGAAATCAGCATAACTTCTACTCTCACATGCTTCACTATCAGGTTCTCTCTACTCTTCAAAATGAAGAGCTAGCTATCTCCCAAACTCTCTGGATGGAATTATAAGCGAAAGAGGTGCTCTCGGGTTTGAGATGGTGCAAATGGAGAGCTGAGCACTAGGGTTTTTATAGAGGAGGAAGAGGGAGGTCGGGCGACCTAGGGGTAGGGTCGGCCGACCCTACCTGTTGGCCATTTGCTCTCTCCTTTCTCGTGGGTGCTCTTTGCTTCAATCCAAAGCCTGTGAATGCACTTTGATGCTTGCTGACGATGGATAACGTCAACTTTTATTAGAACTTTAGACACCAAAGGATATATGAATACACACTAGTTTAGGGTTTTAACTGACAATTTTCATGAGTTTTGCATGTTCTGTATTTTCCAGGGGCTATTCCAGAAAAGCGTAAAAGAAGGATTAAAGAGCATAAAAGACACGAAACTTAACCGCAAAGGAAACATCGTCATCAGGACGTGGGAAGGATCTAGAGAACACCCAAAACAACCGAGGCCCCACCACCTGACTGGTGGGGCCGGCCGGCGCCACCCTAGGGTTTTGCCGCCGTCTTCTGCAGTCTTCTTCCACCGCCTTGGAGGAGTCATCTCGGCCCTTGGTAAAGTTGGTTTGATCCTACAGCGCACGTGCAACCCACCGGGCTATAAATAAAGGGGCAGACCCCCCTAGAGGCATCCCATTATTTATCCAAGGCATCAAGTCCTTGGTCAAGCCATCAAGAGCCTTCTAGTTCATCAAGAGCCATCTAGTTCATAGTTCTAGCCTAGTTAGATTAGAAGTAGAGGAGTTCTAGTTCTTCAGCGGGATCTGGAGCCCCTGCATCCGTCTGGAGTGCAGAGTTCGGTATAGTTCTAGTTCTTTCTCTATTATTGTATCCTTCATTATGATTAGGGAAACATTGTTCTTAATAGTTCATATGTTCTTGATTACAATAGTATTTGTCTACTTTGATTATATATCTAGTATAGTTGGTTTGATCTTATTGAATTCATGTAATTGCTTGTATAGCATTTATCCATACGATCGATGGGTAGATGATGAACAATATGTGGACATGGTGTCTAGATATTCTATTTATCTGCGAGTGCACCCTGATGTGCCGGGTCGTGTGGTAGATAGCGTAGGTGATAGCTGCGTTGAGTCCTCTGTAGTCCACCCCCCGTATGTAGGCAAGCAGGCACGGTCGCGAAGTTGGGTGATGACTCTATTTCACATCCTTCCTAGATGATGCCACATGTGATCATGATATAGGACCAATCTAACAATGATTGCAAGATGTAATTGCACTAATTAGAGTTATTCATTGGCGTAGTTATAGAATTACCTTAGATATTAATTCCTTAGTTTATCCATTGGCTAGCTATTACTATGACTAGAAAGTGCTCTAATGTTTATCCTTTATTTATGATCCTTGATCATACTTATCACTTTATTTGTCTTTAATATCATGTGACCTCTACCTATTATGAGTAGAGTAAATGACATCGGTAATGTCACTTATCCATTGTACATAATCACTATCAATATAATAGATTAAAGTTTATCCAGTCCTTCCCAGTGGTATAAATATAAATCGACAACCTGGTAGACTCTAGGTAAAATAGTACAATGGTATAATTATCTGTCCGCTTGCAGAATTGATCTTAGTTTATATTTATATATTTCTGCCCAGTCACATTGAATAGTATATCAACTCTTTATTTATTCTTAGCATATATAATTAGGGATCACAACCTAGTTCATGCCTAAGAATGTTGGTGATAGATAAGTGGCTAGTTGCTAATGACCAGTTAATTAATTACCATACATCTTCTAATCTCGTCTCTCATATTAAAAGTTATATAGTTATATTTGGTGACGTTAGTAGATGCCAACAAGCATTTTTGGCGCAGATGCTGGAGAAGGCACATTAAACTTAGGAAATATTGATAACATATATACATAATGGATAAGATTGTGTTACCGATTGATCTCTAACTCAAAAAGGCACACCCTTGTTTTTATCATTTGCTTATCTAATGCAGGGTGATGAATGAATGGTTTTTCTCTTCCAAACAACTTCACTGACGATCCAGAGAAACTTCTTAGAAGGAAGAAGGTTGTAGAGGCGAGGGACAATTTCGAGTCACTATCAATAATACCCATCGCCACTCAAGCTCGTCCATCAGCGGAGCCAGCTCCAACATTGGAATAAGAACATTTAGGAGAAGATTTAACTCCTGTGTTTGAAGACATGGCTGAGAAGACACTGCGTGAGTTCTCTGCCCCAACAACAAAAAACATCCGGACTGGACCAGCAGTCAACAGTGGGGAGAATGGATTCGAGCTCAAGCCTGCTCTTATCACTGTTGATGGTCGCTAACACCCTATTTTACCGTCAACATTTCACCCATAATCAAGGTAAAATCACATGAAATGCAAAGAAATCACCTTGAAACTTACCTAGTTCGACATGTCCTTCGAGAAATCTTATGTATACAGGGAAAATGGTGAAATCAGGGAAAAATGAAGCATACCAAGACACCTCAGCACCTCAGCTACCACATGGGAGCCAGAGGGGGCGCCCGCCCTATGAAGTGTGCCAATTTGGCATGCCACCTCACGGATCCATGTGCCAACCTCCCAAATGGCCTGTGGCACGTTTAAACAACATCAACGGCTCAGAGTCAAGGCACGAGGATCCGGTGGCCCTATCAACAGGGTGCCAGCCCTGTCCAAAGTGAGTGTCACATCCACAATCCGTGGGAAGGTATCCAAGAGTCTTCCAAGCCATCAAATGAAGTCGGTTTTCATCCAACGGTGATGAAGTGATGTGCCATGGATGAAGGACCCACATGTCATCCTCCTAGGGTTGCAAACCGCCATTTCAGGGCACCAACCGACCTTGCAACCGTTTATGAGGAGGAAGGAGGGCCGCTGGATGCAAGGCGGTGCATCCAAGTGGGCGCCCGCCCTGCCACTTCGCGCCACCGACCACCAGGACCTCTACAAGTACCCCTGGAGCACTCCTACACTATAAATAGGACTTGAATCCTCACTTGTTAGTCAAAACTACTAGAAACAACTAGAGAAACACCACTAGAAATCACTAGAGATTCAGCTCATAGTCAGTAGTAGCTCCTCTCTCTCTAGCGAAGCTCTGTTCTTAGAAATAGTGCTAGCTAGAGAAGAGTAGAGTAGTAAGAGAGAAGTCGGGAGAAGGAGGAAGTCTATGGAGGAGCCGGGTCTATTGGCGACCTCCTCTGCGGTGTTCTTCACTCTTATCAGTAATAAAGATCCCCTTCTTCATTTATTTATTGTTATACTTTAAGTAGCTGTATACTTGCTCATTGCTTGGTTAGAGTGCTCTAATTCTTGTGCTCGAGTTAGAGTAGTAAGTTTTATAGATTAAGCGCGGTGCTTAGGCTATAGCTTACTGTTGAGTGGGGCTAGGCCAACGGATAGTAGTGGTAGGTTCTAGGTGGTGACAGCCCTAGAATCCTCTGGATTCCACCACGTTCGGCCTGGTTTTATCAGCGTAGGCTTTTGGTACGTACGGTGCCTAACCAGTTGTACCCCGGCGAGTTTAGGACTTTGCGCGTCCCAGGTATAGCAGTCTCTTTGGTATAACAATCATTTGATCTTTTACTGAGATAGAGTTCTCCCCTAAAACTCTAGAGCTACCTAGTGTGTTTTCACCTTAGTTATACTTCATTGATTTATCCTTACTAAGGTATTATCCATATCTAGATCCTTGACTATCAAATCCTTGGAATCACAAACCCCGCCTTCCTTTGGGAAAATATAAATTCGACACCTGTACTCCCAGGTAAAGTGCTATACGATAGTTCTGTGCGCTTGTAGAATCCCATCACCTATCCTATAGAGCTACCCATAGCATTTTTGTTGCAGTTGCTAGAAATAACTTTATTCCTAGTAGCAACGTTAGAAGTGTTAACAACCACATACTTTGAGCATAGGGATTGACAACCCCAGTGATTGCATTGAGAAGTATTGTTACCACCGCTAGAGGATAAATTTGGCTACATTCTTTTGATAGCATTAGTATCAGTCAACAATCACCATGGTTCAAGCCAGTCAATTTTGTGGAAAAGCTCATGAAGATGCAAGTGCACACTTACAACACTTTCTAGAGATCTGCAGCACCTTCACGATCAGAGGAGTACCAAGAGATGCTATTTTACTCTATCTTTTCCCATTTTCACTTTTGGGGAAAGCTAAGCAGTGGTTCTACGGCAACAAACAGAAGAACACTACATGGGACCGATGCTCAACTGCTTTCCTGGCAAATTTCTTTCGTATAGGCAAGACGAATGCTCTGCGTGGGAAAATTTCAAGTTTTCAACAGCAACATGACGAATCATTCACTGAAGCATGGGAAAGATTCCAAGATTATATTGAAGACTGTCCTCATCATGGGATAGAAGATTGGCTGTTAATGCAGACCTTCTACCATGGGCTTATCTCTAGCACCCGTGAGTCCATAGATGCTGTAGCAGGAGGAGCTTTCCTGTCACTTAAGCTTCCAGAAGCTAAAGCACTTGTTGAGAAGATGGCCTCAAATCCAAGCTGTAATGAAGAACGTACTCAACCTCGCAAGAAAGATGGAGGCATCCATCATCTCAAGGAAACTGATGTGGTCACTGCCAAGCTAGACCTCATCATGAAGAAGCTAGATATAGAGAAGAAGGAAGTCATGCATATTAATGATTCTCGCATGACCTATGAAGAATGTGGAGATTACGGGCATTCAGCTGTCAACTGCCCTACGTTGCAAGAGGATGTGAACTTCATCAACAATAACACCTACTATCGTCCTCAGCAAGGTCAAGGATGGAACCAGCCAAATCAAGGATGGAATCAGCAACCTCGACAAGGTAACTACCAAGATAACAACCAAGGTAATAATTAGAATAATTACAATCTTCCACCTTTAAAAGATTTAGTTGCTGGTCAATCTAAATTATTAGATCAAATGTCAAGAAAAGTAGCATCTAATGATAAAGCTTTAGAAAATATTAATACTAGAATGGATACCTTTGCTTCTGCTATAAAGAATCAGCACAACTTTAATAAAATGTTAGAATTACAATTAGCTCAGCTAGCTGCTGCTATCCCTCCATTTGAGAAAGGTAAGATTCCGGGCCACCAAGAAGATTTAGAAACTGCTAACCTTGTCGATATTCACAATGCAACTCAGTACCATATTGAGCCCACAGATATACAGTGGATTGATCACTCACTACCTGAGAAGATGAGAGACCCTGGGAGACCTGTCATTCCTATCTCTATAGGATGTCACAGTTTTCCAGAGGCTATCTGTGATTTCGGCGCAAGTGTCAACATAATGCCGAAGGTAATTTATGAGAAAATTTTAGGTAATCCTTTGTCGTACACAGATATGCATTTGCAGCTTGTAGATCAGTCCATTTGCTACCCTGAGGGAGTACTAGAAGAAACTATCATCAGAGTGTGGCAATCATATGTCCCAGTTGACTTCGTGATTATGGAGACAGGAGGAGATGAGAAGGCACCCATTATCTTGGGACGACTATTCTTGTGCACAACCAAATCCATCATCTATGCGGAATATGCCAAGATTCTCCTCTCCATCAAGGACAAGAAAGAGAGATTCTCAGTTTAAGAACCGCATCTTAAAGACTCCTTCAGTCCCGAAGCAATTCCATCAACAAGAAGAGCAACAACAACCAGCACCCAAGAAGAAGAACAATAGAAGATGGAGGAAGAACAAGCCACAGCATGTACATGAAGAAACTGCTCAACTAATCACTGCTCTCAACACAAAAAATGATCATATGCTCCCCCAACCATTTCCAACAAAGAAAGGTGACCCAGGTGTACCAATCATTGAATGCACAATCAGAGACACCACTTTTGCCGACACCATCTGCGACACTGGATCAGGCGTCAACATAATGTCCAAACAGGTATATGATGATTTATTTAATGATTTACCTCTATACCCAACATATATTCAGTTGCAGATGGTAGGCCAATCACTAGGATTCCCTGAAGGCGTGGTTAAGGACGTTATGGTAAGAATTCAAAATAAATATATACCCGCAGATTTTTTGGTCCTTGACATGTAGGGAGACGATGAATCACCTATTTTTTTGGGATGACCGTTCCTCTACACTGCCAATGCTATTATCTACATCGGGTCTGGACAGATCCACTTCAACCTACCCACAGGAAAGGTACGCTGTCAATTTAGAACACTTGTTAACCATGAGCAGAACAAGAAGCAACGCAACAGGAGAAGACACCAAGTCTGCCGTAAGGCTGCCCAGCCTCACTGTGGATGGGAGGAATTCCCTGGCAAGATTGTGAAGTATGAAGACTGATACAAGGAGCAAGAAGAAGTCGTATGTTGACATCTACTAACGTCGCCCAATATAACTTTATAACTTTTAACACTAGGGACAAGATTAGAAGCTGTACGGTATTTTAATTAACTGATCATTAGTATCTAGCCACTTATCTATTACCAACATTCTTTAGCATGAACTGGGTTGTCAATCCTAATTATATATACTAAGAATAAATAAATGTTTTATATATTATTCCATGCGACTAGGCAGAAATATAAATAAATATAAACTAAGAACAATTCTGCAAGCGGACAGATAATTATACCATTGTAGCATTTTACCTAGAGTATCACCAGGTTGTCGATTTATATTTATACCACTGGGAAGGTCTAGTAGGATTTAAATTATATCTACAACTTATACTGCTAATGTAAAAGATAAACCATAACTATAATCCTACTCATAATAAGGATCAGTCACATGATAAAGATATATATAGGATAAACTTGATCAGTCATCATCATAAATAGGTAAATATCAGAGCTCATCTAGTCGTAACAATAGCTAGCCAATGGATAGATAAATGAATTAATATCTAAAGTAATTCTATAACTATGTCAATGAATACTATGATTAGTGCAATTACATCTAGCAATCATTGTTTAGCTCTACCTACATCATGATTAAACATAAAGGAGCATCATCTAATGAGGATATTAAGACACAAGGGTCACCTCCTTCGCGACCGCACTCTGCTCGTCCTACGTACGGGGGGTGGACTACAAAGGACTCAACGCAGCTGTCACCTACGCGATCTACCACACGACCCAGCACGTCAGGGTGCACTCGCAGATAAGCAAGATATCTAAACACCACGTCTACATACTGCCAATCATTCATCCACGATATCTCTGGACGAACTCTATATGAGCTATTACATAAACTCATTAGGATCAAACTAACTATGCTAGACATATAATCAAAGTGAACAATGACTATTGCAATTAAGAACATATATAAGATTAAGAACAATGTTTCTCAAATCATAATGTTGAATGCAATAAGAGAAAAGAACTAGAACTATACCGAACTCTACGCTCCAGACAGACGCCAGGGGCTCCGGATCCCGCTGAAGAACTAGAACTCCTCTACTTCTAATCTAACTAGGCTAAAGATATGAACTAGAGAGGCTCTGATGAACTAGAGAGGCTCTGGATGGCTTGATCTCCAAATGACTTGATGCTCCAGGGAGGGGGGTCTGCCCCTTTATTTATAGCCCGGTGGGATGAACGTGCCCCGTAGGATCAAACTGACTTCAACAAAGGGCCGAAATGACTCCTAAGAGGCGGCGGAAGAAGACTCCAAAAGCGGAGGCCAAAACCCTAGGGGGTGGGGCCGGCCAGCCCCACCTTGGTGCCAGCCGGCGCCCAAGTGTGGGCTTCCGGGCCCATCTTCGTCGAGGTACTTCCACACCCTTCCCGGGTCTTTGTGATGATGTTTCCTTGGCGGTTAAGTTTCGTGTCTTTTATACTCTTTAACCCTTCTTTTATGCTTTTCTGGAATAGTCCCTAGAAAATATAGAATATACAAAACTCATGGAAATTGTCAGTTAAAACCCTAGACTAGTCTGTATTCATGTGTCCTTTTATGTCTAAAGTTCTAATAAAAGTTGACGTTATCCACCGTCAACATCGTACAAGCACCACGCTGGAGTGAGTGGGAAGCAGAAGATGAAAGGATGGACCAGATAGCTAAGGCAAAGAAGGAAGAGATCCATGCACAATTAGAAAAATAGATGAAGAGAGATGAAAAATCAAGAGAAACACACCTGAGGGAGTGTAACAAGGAAGAGCTGGAGCTAGAAAAGAGAGAAGCAGAAGAGATAGAAATGATATGGAAGGAGAAAGAAGAAGCACCTACTACACCACCGCAGAATGGAGAATTGACTGAGGTAACCTCAGACGATGAACCTGCTGAGTAAGTATTCTCCTCTATCTAAGTCCTGTTGGAAGACTTTAAATTCCGTACCCTAGCCATAAGGTTAGAATGGTAGTTATCTAATTAAGTTAGCATTTATTAGTAATTTTGTTTTAACACATTTATTAGTACAATCACTTTTGCACATTAAATATAAAACAACAAAAATATTTACTGCTTTATTTACTACATCCTAAAAAATTAAAGCCCCATGTGAATGCACTTATGGTAAACCCTGTAGGAATATTTACTATGGTGGCATAAAAATAAAAACAAATAAAAATAATATATATAAATGGTAGTAGTATCTGTATTTACTTTGTTGCATTATAAAAATCTTAAGCCCCATGAGAATAAATATTCTCCGTGGTGGCATAAAAAATATATATAGCATGCATACATATTTGATTGCTGCATAAGAAAATTAGGAAAACCCAAAAAAGAATCCCGTTAAAATCCTGCTAGACTCTGTTAATTAAAATCAACACAAAGAATAATCAATTACTCATTGGCTGACCGCTAACCCCTTATTAAATTCAAGCCTCGAGTTTTGGTTTTCTTGTTGGAGTATAATTATTCAGGAACAATATTATGACCGAGGAAAGAGTCTATCAGTGGCACCCACCAGGACTACCACTGGCTAGCTCACTCTGAAGATCATTCAACACCAAGTATTGCAAATATCAAGCTTGGGGGAGGAGCATCCTCTAATTATTAGGTAATTATACCTAGGCGATTATTGAGTTTATTTTATATAGTCATAAAATACCAAAAATATGTGGGCACATGAAGGTCCACAAATTATATAGTCCTTTTTGAGTCCAACCAAAAATAATTAAAACCAAATAAACACTTAGCTATATATTAGAATATGTTCGGAGTCAGTCTAGGCTAGAATTAATTAAAATTGATGAACACTAAAATTTATCTTGGAGATGATGAATAGTTGCTCTGTTATCATACCTTTCAAATGCCTAGTTTTCAACCTTAAATTCTCCTAAGTTTTACATACTGCTGTTTTAATTTGAGAATTTACTCTGAACGTGAAACTTGTGGAGGCATATGTTTGAGCTAAGTCTAGGTGATTGATTTATATGATTCATGAAGGTCGAACTGCTATTTATCTTATTCCTAGCATTACTAAGTTCTGGAGATTCATTTTGAAAACTTAAAATCTACATGATGACCTCTTGTATGACAAAGTGTGAATTCCTACCAAAGCCATATATGATACATTTAGATAGGAAACCTTTGCACATTTATGCTGCTTGCTTTGCATTGAGTTCAGTCAACCTTTGTTGTATACCTCATGAGAGTCTTGTCATGCTTTTAAAACCAAGATCACTTACACACTCCGGCCACATATGCATTATTCCTACCCTGGGAGTAATTGCAACCATTTCCATTTCCATCTATATTCATCATAAAAATGTTTTTCTCCTACACTAGGAGTAAACACCCAAAAAAATACACCCTATAGGGCAGCCCCTATTTAATTGCTCCAAGATCTTATCATTATCTCTCCAATTTTTTATATTCAAAGGATACATGTGGTTATGCAAAGTATGAAAAGAAAAGGGAGTAAAAGATGGACAAGTGTCCCAGCAATTAAAACAATGGGTACTAGATGCCCGCCTCCCTATTGAAAAAAAGAGAGAGAAGGAGAAAGAATAAAGATAGCCCATGTTTTCCTGTGAGTCTTAAAGAGAGATTTATTTTCAAAAGAGCATAAGTAGAATTCGGATTAGCCACCATATATACACCTATCCACCATATTCCATACACATGCACATCTTGGTTTGATTGTATGCCTTGATTTTCTGTGGATCCATTGTTTGACTTTACAATATATGAACTGCAAGTATGCTTATCCTTATTATTGCCACTCCTATAAGATCCACTATATATTCTTAGCGATAGGGAGGCATAACATTGTTAAAGCCTAAGTGAGATCCATAAATACCACATATTAAGAGACTTGAGGGTGTCATACAATTAAGCTCTGAGTTTTATTTTTGAACTTATAAAAAACTCCGGAATATTGGTACTGTGAAGAATTTGCTACATAGTGCTTGACTTGATTGTTCTATCTTTCAATTGCTCAAGACATATGCAAAAGCTGTAAAGCTCTATAGTTAAAGGTAAAATAGGTAAATTTGAAGGTTAGAGCAGTTATTGTCTAATCCGGAGGGGAATCTCTGTTTGAAAGCATGTGTACTTGGAAAATGTGAAAGCATTGTAGCAACTCCTGATCCAAATACTTTGGTAAATTAGGCTTAGTTTGTGTGCCAAGGGACTGGCAAACAGGTAAGTTTAGGGGTGTTGTTGATGCTGGATAACGTCAACTTTTATTAGAACTTTAGACACCAAATGATATATGAATACACACTAGTCTAGGGTTTTAACTGATAATTTCCACAAGTTTTGCATGTTCTGTATTTTCTAGGGGCTATTCCAGAAAAGCGTAAAAGAAGGATTAAAGAGCATAAAAGACACGAAACTTAACCTCGAAGGAAACATCGTCATCAGGACGTGGGAAGGATCTAGAGAACACCCGAAGCAATCGGGGCCCCACCACCTAACAGGTGGGGCCAGGCGGCGCCAAGGGGGGCCGGGCGGCGCCCTCCCCTAGGGTTTCGCCACCGTCTTTTGAAGCCTTCTTCCATCGCCTTTGAGGAGTCATCTCGGCCCTTGGTTAAGTTGGTTTGATCCTACGGCGCACGTGCAACCCACCGGGCTATAAATAAAGGGGCAGACCTCCCTGGAGGCATCCCATCATTCATTCAAGGCATCAAGTCTTCAGACAAGCCATCAAGAGCCTTCTAGTTTATCAAGAGCCATCTAGTTCGTAGTTCTAGCCTAGTTAGATTAGAAGTAGAGGAGTTCTAGTTCTTCGGGGGATCGCAGAGTTTGGTATAGTTCTTGTTCTTTCTCTATTATTGTATCCTTCATTACGATTATGGAAACATTGTTCTTAATAGTTCATATGTTCTTGATTACAATAGTCTTTGTCTACTTTGATTATATGTCTAGTATAGTTGGTTTGATCTTATTGAATTCATGTAATTGCTCGTATAGCGTTTATCCATACGATCGATGGGTAGATGATGAACAATATGTGGACGTGGTGTCTAGATATTCTATTTATCTGCGAGTGCATCCTGATGTGTAAGGTCGTGTGGTAGATCGCGTAGGTGACAGCTACATTGAGTCCTTTTAAGTCCACCCCCGTATGTAGGCAAGCAGGCACGGTCGCGAAGTTGGGCGATGACTCTGTTTCACATCCTTCCTAGATGATGCCCTTTACATGTGATCATGATATAGGACTAATCTAACAATTATTGCTAGATGTAATTGCACTAATTAGAGTTATTCATTGGCATAGTTTTAGAATTACCTTAGATATTAATTCCTTAGTTTATCCATTGGCTAGCTATTACTATGACTAGAAAGTGCTCTAATGTTTATCCTTTACTTATGATGCTTGATCATACTTATCACTTTATTTATCTTTAATATCTTGTGACCTCTACCTGTTATGAGTAGAGTAAATGACATCGGTAATGTCACTTATCCATTGTATATAATCACTATCAATATAGTAGATTAAAGTTTATCCAGTCCTTCCCAGTGATATAAATACAAATCGACAACCTGGTAGACTCTAGGTAAAATGCAACAATGGTATAATTATCTGTCCGCTTGCAGAATTGATCTTAATTTATATTTATATATTTCTGCCTAGTCACATTGAATAGTATATAAACCCTTTATTTATTCTTAGCATATATAATTAGGAATGACAACCTAGTTCGTGCCTAAGAATGTTGGTGATAGATAAGTGGCTAGTTGCTAATGACCCGTTAATTAATTACCATACATCTTCTAATCTCGTCTCTCATATTAAAAGTTATATAGTTATATTTGGCGACGTTAGTAGATGTCAACAATGCTCTGATGGCTGGTTCCCATAGTGGTGCATGAATGTGATAGGGTTGATGGAAAAGAATGAATGGTAGTGAATAATGGTGGATGATAGTTGGTGATAATGGAGATGGAGGCGATGGACAAATACCATGCAAATACGAAGTATGAAAATAATACTTTTATGAAACTACAAAATGCAAGGAATTGAAATATGAAATTTTATAATTTCCTGACTCTGTGGTGAAATAAATCTACAGGGAGTTTTTACGCTCCAGGAAAAACCTATATGAGACTCTAAAAATATTACTATGCAAATTTTTATTTTGTTTTTACAATGCATATGAGGAATATAAGTGCGGGTAAATACCAAGTTACCTCTCGGTGAAGGTTCGGGATTTTCTCATCCGCCGAATCGGACTTCCTTTTCTTGCTCAGTTAGCGGGTGAATTCTCTAGTCCGGGAGATGGTGATCCAGCTGGTTCGTCCTTTCCGTCCATCATATTTGCAGTGAGTTACTGTTCTGGTCTTGGTCCGAAAGCAAACCACTCTTCTTTCCCGTTTATATTGAATCTGATTTCTCCTGCCCTGACAAGTTGCTGTTCTGGTCTTGGTCCGAAAGCAAACCGCTCTTCTTGCCCGTTTATATTGAATCTGATTTCTCCTGCCCTGACATCAATGTGAGCATTGGCAGTGCTCCACAAAGGTCTCCCAAGGATGGGGGATACTTTCGAGCCTGGTTGCATGTCTAGGACCACAAAATCTACTGGTAGGAAGAAGTCTCTTATCTTCACTAGAATGTTTTCCGCAATTCCCTCGCGGTAGCAATTGATTGATCTGCCAGTTGAATGCATGTTGACAGTCGCTAACACCCTATTTTACTGTCAACATTTCACCCATAATCAAGGTAAAACCACATGAAATGCAAAGAACCCACCTTGAAACTTACCTAGTTCCACATGTCCTTGGAGAAATCTTATGTATGCAGGAGAAATGGTGAAAACAAGGAAAAACAAAGCAAGGCAAGACACCTCAGCACCAACTGCCACATGAGAGCTAGAGGGGGGCGCCCACCCTACCAAGTAGGGCGCCCGCCCTGTCCAAAGTGCCAAATGGCACATGCCACCTCACTGATCCATGTGCCAATCTCCCAAATGGTCTGTGTCACGTTGAAACAACATCAACGGCTCAGATACAAGGCACCGGGATCTGGTGGCCCTATCAATAGGGCACCTGTTGATAGTAGTTATACCATGTTTTTACCCCATCAAAACCGTCAACAAGACATTCTTTCTAGAAGGAAGCCACCAAACACATAGTGACTTAGATACAAATAACTTGGTTCCACATGTACTTGTCATTATTTGGTTGTAGGCACTCAGAACAGGTACTTTTCAGTGTCCGGAAGCTCCATATGAAGGTTGGGCAACCTACCAAGTATGGCCAAATGACAAACCAACTTCACATTCAACAATATCACAGCTTCTGGAGACGATGTGCAAAAGATGGGCACAATGAGTGGTTCGGCCAAACCACCCAAAGGCAAGTTAGCACCATCATTGTGCTTAGAATTGCATGGAGAAGACACCTGCAAAAGATGGGCCTTCGATTCCACCAAAGGTGGTTCGGCCGAACCACACTTGGTGGGCCCCAAAGTAACCAACACCTAGGATGGACTCTATGACATGTGGGGACACACCTATGGTCCCACCTATAAAAGGGGGTCGCCCGAACCACTAAGTGTGGCCTCCCGGGCCCACTTTCTCTCCACCGACTTGGTATGCCTTCTAGAAGACCAGGCTGGGCCCAGAGGTTAGTGGGTGGGTCGGCCGAACCCCTCAAGGTGTCCATCCAAGGTGGTTGGCACTCCACCGACTCCCTGCACGCTTCCCACATCGTGGTTGATCTAAGGCATCCATCCAAAGGCGGTTTGGAGGTCGGTTTATCCAAGGGTGGAGGTGGAGAGGCACACGGATCGCTGATGTGGCGATGGAGTAGCCCCTACTCCACTTCCCCCTATAAATACCCCACATAGGCCTTCACTTTAGAGCATGATTCAAAGGAGAAAACACTATGTAGTAGCTTAGCTCTACTGTAGTGCTATGCTAATTGGGAGAGAGTGAGGGAAGTCTTCAGGAGAAAGCCCCGGGCCTGTCAGAAATCTTCTCCAAGGTGTAACTCAGCGGATGCGAATCTTCAAGTAAGTCTTACATCCGAGTCCTTCTAAGTATTTGATATTCTGGTTCTGCTATTTTAAGTATATAGTGTCTTCACCCATACATTGCTTTACTTAGTGAAGTGCTCTAGTCTTTCGCAAAGGTTAGAGTAGTAAGTTTAGTGTAGATGCGGTGTCTAGACTATAACTTGCCAGTGTAGGCCTCTTGTCGCACGGATTGTTTGTGATAGCCAGCAAGTGGTGAAAGCCTTGTCTGGTCTTTGTATTCCACCACGTGTGTAAGACAAGTTATTAAAATGGCAAGGCATCAAGACAATAGTACAGCCGCCTCGGGTAGGGTTTTTGTCTCCTACTGTTTCGCCTATCGCCTCTTGTGAAGGGAGGAGCTGACTAAGCTCTTTATACTTAGAACACCAAAACCAAATATCTTTTGCAACATAGGAACCTCTCTACCTAGCTATCATAGATCCTTTGTCTCATCACTGGATGGCCTTGAACCTAGTTAGAACACTTCACGTTCCCCGTGGAAAATACGATACCTGGAATACTCCCGGTGAAGGCTACATTAACTACCGTACGCTTGCGGTATATCTGTTTTCCACTTCTGGTGTCAACAGCGCCCGCCCTGTCCAAGTTGAGTGACACGTCCACAATCCGAGGGAAGGTGTCCAGGAGTCATCTACACCATCAAGTGAAGTCGGTTTTCATCCAACGGTGATCAAGTGATGTGCCATGAATTGAAGGGCCCACATGTCATCCTTCCAGGGTTTGCAAACCGCCTTTCCAACGCACCAACTGACTTTGCAACCGCCTATGGGGACGAAGGAGAGCCGCTGGATGCAAGACGGTGGATCCAAGGGGGTGCCCGAACCCCTAGGAGGGCGCTCGCCCTACTCCTTGGCACCACCGACCTCCAGGAGCTCTACATGTACCCCTGGTGCACTCCTACATAATAAATAGGACTAGAATCCTCACTTGTAAAGGGGGAAACAAAGAAACACAAGAGATAGACTAGAGAATCCACTTGTGATTCAGCTCAGTAGCTCCTCTCTCTCTCTAGCGAAGCTCTGCTCTTAGGAATAGTGCTAGCTACAGAAGAGTATAGTGTTGGAGAGAAGTCGGGAGAAGGAAGAAGTCTGTGGTAGAGCCGGGCTTGTCGGCGACCTCCTCTGCGATGTTCTTCACTCCTATCGGTAATAAAGATCCTCTTCCTCATTTATTTATTGTCATACTTTAAGTAGCTCTATACTTGCTCATTGCTTAGTTAGAGTGCTCTAATTCTTGAGCTCAAGTTAGAGTAGTAAGTTTTATAGATTAAGCGCGGTGCTTAGGCTATAGCTTACCCTTGAGTGCCTCTAGGCCCACGGATAGTAGTTGTAGGTGCTAGGTGGTGATAGCCCTAGGATCCTCTGTATTCCACCACGTTCGGCCTAGTATCCGGTATAAGCGTAGGACTTCGGGACGTACGGTGCCTAATCAGTCGAACCCCGGCGAGTTTAGGACTTCGCGTGTCCTAAGTATAGCAGTCTCTTTGGTATAACAATCATTTGATCTTTTACTGAGATAGAGTTCTCCCTCAAAACTCCAGAGCTACCTAGTGTGTGTTTCCACCTTAGTTATACTTCATTGATTTATCCTTACTAAGGTTATTACCCCATTTATCCATATCTAGATCCTTGACTATCATATCCTTGGAATCACAAACCCCGTCTTCCTTTGGGAAAATATAAATTCAACACCTGGTACTCCCAGGTAAAGTGCTACACGATAGTTCTATGCGCTTGCAGAATCCCATCACCTATCCTATAGAGCTACCCATAGCATTTTTGGCGTTGTTGCTAGAAATAACTTTATTCCTGGTAGCTGCGTTAGAAGTGTCAACAATCACATACTTTGAGCATAGGGATTGACAACCCCAGAGATTGCGTTGAGAAGTATTGTTATCATTGCTAGAGGATAGATTTGTGTAGGATCACTGGAAGCCTAGAGGGGGGTGAATAGGCCTGCAAACACTCAACTTGAACAGATATCAAAAACCAGGGCGGCACTGCCGCACCCCTAGGGCAGCACTGCCGCACTATGAAAACTGAACCAAACTGCGCAAGTGATATATGTATAGAAAGAGTATACTCCCTACAGCTTGTTTCCAGAATTTCACTAAAGTTCACAGCTCAAAGACTGGACACCACAGAAATCTTCCAAATCATGGAATTTGGGCCAAACCCTAGAACAAATCAACAACACAAGAATAATAAAGACACAACAGCACACATTGATTTATCCCGTGGTTCAACTTGCCACTTAGGCTTGCCTACGTTCACGTTGTTGAGGCTTGCCACAAAAGGCTAGGGTTACCACAAAGGTTGCCCTATTCCTCGTTCTCAAATCAAGAGAGTGAACTCTTGAAGAGAAGGGCGATTTCTTAGCTGCACACGAGATTACAAACCTCCCTAGGCTGCCACAATGAGGTTGGCAAGCTCTAGGGCAACGCCTAGCCGGCTAGGAGCAAAGCTCCGTGGAATAGACCTCAAGAACGCCGGCCAAACGTGAACCAAGTGCTCTCAAACTTTGGGAATCAGTAGATCTGCTCTCAACTCGCAAGTTGCTGCCTTTTCTCAAGTTTCTATGGTGGAAAGTGGAGATCCAACTTTGAGCTCAAGGTCAATAATGGAGGAGAGAGGGGAGCTGCTTTTTCTGTCTGTAACGGGCAGAAAGTCAGGAGCTGGAAGAAGAGACCATTGAGAGGAGGAAAAGTAGTATTTATATGCTGTCTTCCAACGGTCGGTTAATGTGCGGCACTACCGCCCTTTAAGTGCGGCACTGCCACGCTGGCAAAACTCAGCAGAAAGATGCAAGTTAGGTATTGCTGGAATTGTCTAGGTGTGAGGATGTTGTTTCTAGGATATGAGCACTTGATTCAATAGATTGACTGGCATCCCTTAGGAACTCCTTAATAGTATGGCATCCCTAAACTCAAACTCAAAAGTAAAACAAAAATAAACCTCCGTTTGAGTTGGTCACCGCCACTGCAAGTTAGCATGAGTTATTTGAAACACATATCATCATCTCACATTGATTCCATGCTCAATGTCTCGATAGAAATCATTAGTTCCCTAATTCGGTGGTCATCATTACCAAAACCCACATTAGGGAGTGATTGCGCTTTCAATCTCCCCCTTTTTGGTAATTGATGACAACCCAATTAGAACTTATAAAAGATAATCATGAATACTGAAAAAAACAAGCTTTGGATGTAAAGAACTTCTCAAGAGGTGTGGAAACGAAAATTGAATTTTCAAATTGGCATAAAAGGCCAACCATCCACACAAGAGTGAAAATAGGAAAATTTCTTTACATTCAAAGGTTCTGTGGGGTGCTGCACACTGTGTCGAACAATTAAACGTGATGCATATGACAGTTCAGGACACACATGATTTGGCTGAGGAAGCACAGGGCGGCATTGCCGCACCCTGAGGGTGGCACTGCCGCACTGGCTTCTTCAGTCAGATTACAACCAGATTTAAACAGCACCTGAACACTTACAAATTCTACACAGATATAAAATATGAAGTTCCAGATCACAAAGACACAATATATATCTGAAAACGATAGAGATAGAGTCGAGTATAAAGCTAAATTATTACAAACCATAATGAAAATATTTTTAACTCTCAATCTCACACACTAAGCTGAAACTAAGCTCCAACTGCGGCAAGGCGACGAAGAAGAATTTGACCCCTCTAATTTCTACCCCTTTGGCATCAAATACCAAAAAGAGAAAAGAAAAGAGAGCTCAATCCTGAAGCTGAGACCAATCGATGCCTTCATCACCACCATGAGGGCTGCCATCATCATCATTATCTGAATCGGAAACAACCGCCTTTCCCCCACCGTGAGTAGTGCCTGTGAAGCGAGTAGAGCCTGAAGTGCCTGCACCCTGAGAGGTGCGACCTACCTGTCTTTGAGAGCGCATCCACTGCTGATAGGAAGCAAGCGTATCATCCTCACTGGGCATGCCATACTTAGGTGGGTACTGCTGCTGCTGCTGTGTATACTGAGGATACTGGTACCCAAACTGTGGCTGCCGATATCCATACTGTGGCTGCTGATACTGCTGCTGAAAAGGATCATACTACTGCTGTCCTCCATCATCATCAGAGTCATCATCATCAGAATCTGTAGGAAGCTCAAAGGGAGGAGGAGGCTGAATAGGAGATAAATCTAGAAGTCCCACCTTCGCCCTAGCCTTCCTAGCCTCAAGTCTGGCTCTATAAGCTGTAGCTGCTGAATATGTGCAAGTAGCAAAGATGGAAGTCAGAATCTTCTTGATGAAGCCCTTCTTCTTGCCCCTTCTTCTACCAGATGATGTCCCTCGAACATCTGTAGGAGCCTGCTGACTGCCACTTCCCTTCTCTACACCAGGCGGCCTTAGCCTGTCAATCTTGTACACTGGATGAGCTGTATCATGTGGAAAGCGAATACCAGAAACCCTCTCAATGACAAACATGAGATAGGGGGCGTAAGGCAAGCCCCTTCTCCCATCATGCAAAGTAGTAGAGAGCTCATGCCACAAAAAACAAGGAACATTGAACCTCTCACCTGGGTGAAAGCGAACAAGCACGTTCCTAGCAAAACCATTAATATCAGAAGCTGCTCCATCCTTTGGATTTATGGTGTTTCTGATCAAATTATTCATCACATAGTACACAGAGATTAGGCCCTTAGCCTTGCCATCAGCCATTCTAGGATCCCTGTAGAGAGGCCTCATCTGCTCAACCTCAAGGCGAGACTCATCATGAATCTCAGTAAACTTTCTGTGCACATCACCAAAACCAAGAATGCGACTGAAGGTGATAAAATCAACTCTATAGTGTCGACCCTCAGTCATCCAGTGAATCTCATTAGTAACAGCATTGTGATAGTAAGTGGCATGGAACTGTGCAAGAACCTCTGTGATCCATCCATACCTGAAACTCATCAAATCAGTCAAATCAAACCTATCACATATCCTGATAGCAGCATTGAACTCCGGCTCATTTTGGTCTCTCGTATCCTGAAAGTCCACATACTGCTTATGCACAATCTTGGATTTCCTGCCACCAAGGATAGCTGTCCTATAGAAGTTGGAGTGAAAGACAGTCCAAAATCTATGGTCAATCCCCATAAGACCAAGAGATGTATATGGGTTGACAGCTCTAGCTTGCTGAGTCTTTGACCAGGACTTGGAATAATCAACCATAGGGTGAGGCATAGAATCATCAGGAGCATGCATCATGGGATTCTCATTAGAATCTCTCATATAGCTGTCATCATACTCATTCAGATGATTAGGAGTGAAAGGACAACCTCTATATGAAATAGTGAATCCCTCCAGCTGGCGTCTTTCCTCATCCTGAATTTACTGCTCATGAGCAGCACGATCATCAACGGCATAAGGAGCGGCACCGCTATTGGTACTCTTGCGTCCCTGTTGGTGCTTCTTAGCGTCAGCAGAAAAGTTCACAAGCGCATGGAAGTACCGTTGTAGCCTTCACCGGAAGTATTCAGGGTATCGTAATTTCCCAGAAGAACGGTCTTTGTACTTAGTTTCTTAAACTAGTTTACTCAGAAGAGACGGAAGGGATAGCTTGGTTAGAGAGGTTCTTCTAAGGTCAAACACATATAAGCGATGGAAACTTCCCCACTACTTGCTTGCTTCAGGCCCACTGACGCACCTGGTCTGCCAGGCGATACCAGTATCAGCACTATTCCGCATCCAAACGTGGGGGGATGCTGGTACGAGTGGACAGGGCTGTCACCACCTGCCACCTACCCGTCTACCCGTGGGTACACGCAACATACGAAGGTAGACTCCGACCTAGACACCATGTCTATGAAGGCGACTACTACTCTAGCGGCGTACAGGAACATCCGTCTCTATCAGGAGTCCTCTTACTAGAGCATCCGTCCAAAGGACGAATGACGATCCCACAAACAAGTAGCTTTATGGAAGTAACATTCTTAATGAATCAAACCAAAGTTGAACACGAACTTCTTACTTCAAGTAGCAAGACGATCGTAGAGGTACAAGTTGGATCGAGAGCCGACAAGCCCGGCACTTCGTCCACCCGGAGGCAGAACTGCTTCGACTCTACTCTTTCTCTAGCTCTTGTCCCTCTCTCACTCCCTATAGTAAATTAGCTATAAGCTAATGGAATGGAGCTTGCTCTTCCTCTCTACATTGTGACCTCTTGTGTTGGTGAATCAATTGATAGGTGTAGAGAGGAGGCCTCCTTTTATAGCTTGAGAGGAGGGGGTTCTATGCAAAAGGATCATCCCCACATGGAAGGAGCCAAACCAACCTCCAAAGGGCGGTTTCCACTTGCCATCTGTGTTGATCGTAGGTGGGACCGTCCTTGGGGAACTGCCCCACACCTGTCAGAAGAAAACTGGGCCCGAGAGGCCGTCCAAGGGCTGCGGCCGGTCCCAATGGCGGCCAGTCCCCTAGTAGGCCCATCTGGCCACCACCTTTTCAGAGCATGTGGGCCTCGTCGATAGCTTCATTTTGACTGGTGATTCAGGCCAATCGGAGTTCCGATGAGTGAGTTATGGCCAAAATACTCAAGCTTACTCGTGGAGTCCTAAATTGAATTCGAACTTATATATCTTTTTATTGGGAACTCCAAATAATGCAAATAATATATGCATTTTGATCAGCGTGATGTGCTCTCCGCAATGGTGTAGTCCATTTTATTATTTGAGATACTTTTATGTTATGAAAACTTGGATATTCCTGCAACATAGTGGAAAACACCAAAACTCGTGGAACTTGTTAATTAAAGAATATTTTTCTATGATGTTCCATGGATTTATATTATTATTGGTGGTATAAAATGTGACTTAAGGACCACCAACAAGACCCCCACACTTAGTCCTTTGCTCGTCCTCAAGTAAAGGTTTAAAGGACTAAGATGGGTCATCTCCTTGATATATAACCTGCATACAAGATATTCCAAGCTTCACCTGCACTTGTGAACTTCAAAATGTCTACCACATTTTCTTGGGTAATTGAATAATGGAACAACATGGATTCAAATCCCCTTGCATCAATTATCTCTGAAACTTGGGTTTTTATAAGATTTTTGAAAAAGAAAAGATAGCCTTGCTCCTCAAATGATACTCTCAAATCGCTCATATATGTGTTTGGTTCCTCACCAAGGCATTTTGGAATTGCCTTCTTTCATAACCCATCTCTAAAGATTTTGAGTGGAGTTTTGGGTAGGTATGAAAGTGGGCATACTTCCATCACATATGTTGTCAAGTCAAAAACCGAACCACACGGGAATACAAGTCATACACTAGATTGAGATGTGCAAGTGTGTGGCATGGAAGATGAATCCTAATTCTAACTTTTTTGGTACTCCATGCATCATGTCTCTCTTTATTGGATAGATGGATGATTCTTTGAAAAGTATGGGCTATAAAAGAAAATATTCATATATGTATTTTTTCTTGAACGGGGCTTTGGACTTTCTCGTTTGTTTATTGCTAAAATTTTTTCTCTCTTTTCGTGCCCCTTGGCATGTGTATATATATATATATTTTTTTCTCTTTTTTTGTGTCCCTTGGCATACTTATTTTTAAACATAGTCCATATCTCTTCTTAATGCAAACTTTGAATGGAGAGATATCATGATGGAATGCGAGGAGTAATTATATGGTGGAGGATGAATGCGCGACTCTTAGGGTAAGAGTCGGTATTTTTATTTGGTGGATAACAAATGCGTGGCTCTTAGGGTAAGAGTCAGCATTTTTATTTGGTGAAAGAGTGTACAACACTTAGAGTAAGAGTTGGCATTTTTGGTGGATGACAGGGTGCATGTTGTGTGCAACTCTTAGTGTAAGAGTCGGTATTTTATTGGTGGGTGCGTGTGAATCTCAATCATGGGTGCATGGCCATAATCTCACATAGGTCACAACAATTTGACAAAACTCCATGATCTGACAAGTAGCATATGACTAAAGGTTTGCAGAAGTTAAACATGTCATATGGCCTTGGTGGGAAATTCATTATCATTGAGGAGCATGCCATCTCATTTTGACTTTGTAAAATAAATCCCAAGTCCATCATAAAAAGAGCAAGGTTCAAATCATCCAGCTATATCACATACTCCAATTACTTAGACAACATGGGGTCCCTATGATAGTTGTTCACAAATTATAGGAATGTTGGTGAGGAATAAGGAGTATGCAAATTTTATCAAATGATAGCATGGAGATGGCGTGTCAGAAGTTTTGCATTTTTAGATTATCAGATTTAAAACTTCAGAACTTAGTGAGATGTGAGGGTAGACGTGCACAAACCACCGTTGAAGATGAAGGAGGTTTATGGAAGTCATGTGTCCTGTCCTTGTTGCGTGATGAGTCACTCGGTGTTGTGCAACGTGCAGGGGAGATCTTGAAGGTGTGTTAGGTATGCTTGAGAGATCTCCCCCACACTTATTCTTGTACCTGCTTTATTTTGATAAAAAGAAAACAAAACAAGAGTAACAACAACAAGTAAGGACTCTATTGGCTATAAGACCAGAGAGCAAGAAAGATATTATTATTATTTATTTTTATTGAAAACTTGTTCACTCAACTTTTTATAAACAAGGCCAAGATAAAGATGCAGAGAAAGATATGCCTTGGTTTATCTCCATATCAGACTACTTTCATTGATTATGTCAATAACTCAAAGTTCATTGATCAAATTTCAACACCGTGTCAAATTTTGATCAAAGAAGGCCATTTTAACCTAAGCACCATGCTTAATTTAGAAAAAAGTCCTATGGATGTACCTTATAAGACTACACCCAAACCAGATTTTATAACATAAGCAAAGGAAGCATGAATTTGTATGATCAAATGAAGACAATTATAAGAAGTTGGTAAACATTTATTTACCTTCGCATACCAGAGTAAATGTACCGGCAACATATATGTATGAGGAGTTGAAGTTGTTGTTGCAGCTAGCATGATGGTTCTGCTCAGGTGATCACCGAAGTCAGGCCACACACACATCAATGAGCATGGGCCATGGGTCTTGATGATACTAGCAAAGGTTCAGAAGAGGGTGACTCCCAATCTTTTTTTTCTAGTTCTCTTTCTTTTTTTCTTTTTTAGTCTCCTCATCTCTCTTCTTTTTTTTCTTTCATTCATTTTTTTCTTCTCTTTTTTATATCATCTCTCTCTCTTTTTTTCAATATATATATTTTTTAACTCTCTCTTCTTCTTTTTTTTTTTGCAAGGCGAGGCTGACATCTTCATCATCATTTTTTGAATGACCTTTGGTGTGCATGAAACTTGGGTTTCTCACCGTCCTCCCCTACACTAGAACTTTTGCATAAAAGTCAAGTGCAGAGTTAGGGTTACGAGTGTGTTCCATTACCTAGGAGTGCATCAAGCTTTTGTAGTTGATGTCGTTCCCTGTCGTCAAGCATCATATGACTCGAGTTCTTCTTAATCTTTCCTGAAATGGTTAGCGACATACCCGAAGGTGCATACTAACTTGACAACATGCCCTCACCATTTAAATAAGATATAATTTTTTGAAAATAACAATAGTAATAATAATAATAATAAATATATATATTTTTAAGGATAATCTGGGGTATCTCCCAACAGTGCTTAAGTTATGGTCTTAAGCTTGACCGTGGGAACTTCTTCTTGCAGCAATCAGTGGTGGTGTAGTTCCCAGCTTTACCACCAATCATAGGCATTAATATTCAAGCTGTAAGGTACGCCCCATCGTACTACTATGAGATTTGCAATGTTCATGACAAACATAAGCATTCACAACCATTCTCTCAAAAAGTTGAACAACTAGAATCAAGAGATGCTTGCGAGATCCTCGTAGTAGCAGGTGGTCCGAAGCGAAACAAACTTTGGAGACCTTGAGCATGAAACGTGAGGGACCTCAAAGCCATGCTTGTTAGCGGGCCCCTTCTTGGCTCCAGAGTTGTTGCTTCAGGCATATCCGTGGCACGAAAGTTTTCATTCTCAAAAGATATATCATGGAGGATGATCACTTAACCTTGACCATTATCAAGAACAATGTTCTTGATGGCCAGAGGGACATGCATCTTGTTCGAGCACGGGTGCAGGAGAAAGATTCGCATGCTCGAACAAGTAGCTTTGCTTCGCCTTTAGGTTTTCGAGCAAGTGCTATTGATGGCAGAAGCAAAACTTTTAAACTTCTCATCGGGGCTCCCTTCTTTTTTTATATATATAAATGAGACTTTCAAGAGGGTGCCCTATGAGAAGATCAAAATCGAGGATGGCATAGATGAGGAAGTATAAGAAACTTCGGTTTTGTTAATTTCCAATGGCACTACCCTAACAATCCCACAAAACTCAAAGATGAGTCCGGATGGACTTCTGAAAAGTTTGTCGGTCGGGACTAGCGGCGTATCGCCCTAAAAGGGTTTCCGCTGGAATGAAAGTAGTCCCAACTATGAGGTTGTGTAGGTCTTTCACGGAAGTCCCCCTTAATGAGCAAGACATGGTTGTGGGAGGTGAAAGAATCCGAATTTCTTCAGAACAACGTTTCACTTCCAACAAGCAACAACCATACTTTCGATGACTCCACATTAGGGCAGACTTCCTAAGAAATGTCAGAATTTTGTGCCAAGAAATGTTTTGAAATTTTGCCATAATCCTCGAATTTTGATAGCGAACTCCGAAGGATAAAACATTCCTTCCTTCGGTGTTCATGGTTCGGGTGAGGGCTCAGCAGACGAATCGAAGGGTGGCAAGGAAAAGGATTCGGCTGCTGAGGGCTCTTCAGAACTTGACATGTCCTTGTATGGAGGGATTTGGGTACGATGACGGGAGAAGCGTGCTTCTCTAGGATGCAAATAAGGATTTTCCTCTATTCCGTCATGGTTTTATGAAAACGGCCCTCCAACGGTTATGTCAAAGCATAGGGCAGCATCTATGTCTAGATCCAAACAAAGGATATGCAAAAGCACATTATCGGATAAAGACAAGTCTAGGTCAGCATGTATAAACATTATAAACCTAGCCTAGGCTGCACCTATGGACTTCTTCTCTTTTTGCTCAAAATCGAGGTTTGCCCTTGGTAGAGCGGCGATACGAGACATGGGTAAGAATGCAAGAAAAAACTTGATCTTAAGTTCATCCCATTCTCCATTCATACTTTCTATGGCATCAGTGTACCATTGTTTTGCCTCTTGAGGGAGAACAAAAACAACTTCCACTTAAGAATTTCTTGTGTCATGTCAGGAATTCTTAGGCATGAACACAATTCCTCGAATTTTTGCAAGTGGTCAAAAGAATTTTCATTGTCGTGACCAAAGAAGGGTTTTGTCCGAACCATAGCTTTGAATCTTTAGTGGAGTTCATAACTAGATGGAAATTTTGGTTTTGAAAAAGAATGTGGTTCAAAGAATTCCCCCTTTGAAGCAGAAGAATTTTGAATTTGGAGTTGGCTTCATGGTGAAGGGATCGGATAAAAAGGAATATTTTGTTTTTATAAAAAGAAAGATAAAAGATTTTTTTGATAAAACACAAGGATACACAGGTGAACTAGGTTCGGAGATAAATACGACAACCATTCCCCGGCAACGGCACCAGAAAGCTTATTGGCGCTTCTTAGCGTCAGCAGAAAAGTCCGCAAGCGCACGGAAGTACCGTTGTAGCCTTCACCCGGAAGTATTCAGGGTATCGTAATTTTTCAAAGGAACGGTCTTTGTACTTAGTCTCTTAAACTAGTTTACTCAGAAGGGATGGAAAGGATAGCTTGGGTAGAGAGGTTCTCCTAAGGTCAAACGCATATAAGCGATGGAAACTTCCCCACTACTTGCTTGCTTCAGGCCCACTGACGCACCTGGTCTGCCAGGTGATACCAGTATCAGCGCTATTCCGCATCTGAACATGGGGGTTGCTGGTACAAGTGGATAGCGCCGTCACCATCTGCCACCTACCCCACTGCACGTGGGCACGTGCAACATACGAAGGTAGACTCCGACCTAGACACCACGTCTACGAAGGCGACTACTACTCTAGTGGCGTACAGGAACATCCGTCTCTATCAGGAGTCCTCTTACTAGAGCATCCGTCCAAAGGACGAATGATGATCCCACAAACAAGTAGCTTTATGGAAGTAACATGCTTAATGAATCAAACCAAAGTTGAACACGAACTTCTTACTTCAAGTAGCAAGACGATCGTAGAGGTACAAGTTGGATCGAGAGCCGACATGCCTGGCACTTCGTCCACCCGGAGGCAGAACTGCTTTGACTCCACTCTTTCTCTAGCTCTAGTCCCCCTCTCACTCCCTATACTAAATTAGCTATAAGCTAATGGAATGGAGCTTGCTCTTCCTCTCTACACTGTGACCTCTTGTGTTGGTGAATCAATTGATAGGTATAGAGAGGAGGCCTCCTTTTATAGCTTGAGAGGAGGGGGTTCTATGCAAAAGGATCATCCCCACAAGGAAGGACCCAAACCAACCTCCAAAGGGCGGTTTCCACTTGCCATCTATGTTGATCGTAGGTGGGACCGTCCTTGGGGAACCGCCCTACACATGTCAGAAGAAAACTGGGCCCGAGAGGCCCCACCAGGGGTACGGTCGGTCCCTGGGGAGGCTGGTCCCCTGGTGGGGCCATCTGGCCACCACCTTTTGGGAGCATGTGGGCCTCATCGACAGCTTTATTTTGACTAGTGATTCAGCCCAATCGGAGTTCCGATGAGTGAGTTATGGCCAAAATACTCAAGCCTACTCGTGGAGTCCTAAATTGGATTCGAACTTATATATCTTTTTATGGGGAACTCCAAATAATGCAAATAATATATGCATTTTGATTAGCATGACGAGCTCTCCGCAATGATGTAGTCCATTTTATTATTTGAGATACTTTTATGTTATGAAAACTCGGATATTCCAGCAACATAGTGGAAAACACCAAAACTCGTAGAACTTGTTAATTAAAGAATATTTTTCTATGATGTTCCATGGATTTATATTATTATTGGCGGTATAAAATGTGACTTAAGGACTGCCAACAAGACCCCCACACTTAGTCCTTTGCTCGTCCTCAAGTAATGGTTTAAAGGACTAAGATGGGTCATCTCCTTGATATATAACCTGCATACAAGATATTCCAAGCTTCACCTGCACTTGTGAACTTCAAACTGTCTACCACATTTTCTTGGGTAATTGAATAATGGAACAACATGGATTCAAATCCCCTTGCATCAGTTAGCTCAGAAACTTGGGTTTTTATAAGATTTTTGAGAAAGAAAAGATAGCCTTGCTCCTCAAATGATACTCTCAAATCGCTCATATATGTGTCTGGTTCCTCACCAAGGCATTTTGGAATTGCCTTCTTTCGTAACCCATCTCTAAAGATTTTGAGTGGAGTTTTGGGTAGGTATGAAAGTGGGCATACTTGCATCACATATATTGTCAAGTCGAAAACCTAACCACACGGAAATACAAGTCATACACTAGATCGAGATGTGCAAGTGTGTGGCATGGAAGATGAATCATAATTCTAACTTTTTTTGGTACTCCATGCATCATGTCTTTCTTTATTGGATAGATGGATGATTCTTTGAAAAGTATGGGCTATAAAAGGAAATATTCATATATGTATTTTTTTTCTTGAACGGGGCTTTCGACTTTTTCGTTTGTTTATTGCTAAATTTTTTTCTCCCTTTTCGTGCCCCTTGGCATGTGTATATATATATATTTTTCTCTTTTTTTTGTGTCCCTTGGCATACTTTTTTTAAAACATGTTAAAGAAAATTCCTTGTTAAAAAGTTAGAAAGAAACTCCATTATTTTCTGCTTTAAGTGTGCAAAGAAATTCGGCAGTGAGAAGCTTGCTACCTGGCTCAGTCATTTGCCAAAAATACTCCCAACCAATCTCATGAAAGATAAGGGAGAATTCAGTGTCCATACCTGTATCATGGAGAAGGTCGTTGCTGAAAACACTCGTCAGTGTGAACGGGAGGTTCTTAATGACGTTGAACTTGGCCTTCTCGGGACGTCGTAGCTTCAAATGCTTTTCATCGGTGAGGATGACAGTGGGTGCAGCAGGCAGCTCCTGGGACGGAGGGTCAACGTTCATATCCAAACTGCCTGATGAACGGCTTCGGGTAGAGCATGATGATCCCGCACGGGTGAGCTTCTTCTTGAACCAACTCATACCTGCAAAATGTTAGTGCACACCACAAAAGAAAACTTGCACAGGGGGTTAGCACAAAAAAAAATGTTAGAGGTTAGCCGTCCAGAAGTCAGTCGTTCAAAGGTTAGTCGTCTAAGGGTTCGTTCAAGTTGATCAAGGTTTTTAAGCTCAAACTTGAGGCGACTCTCTACTTTGGTTTTAGTTGGACAGCATCTCCTCTAAATGCTATTTTTTCACTTGGAAAATCAGCAGAACTTGTACTCTCACAGGCTTCACTCTCAGGCTCTCTCTACTCTTCAAAATGAAGAGCTAGCTATCTCTCAAACTCTCTGGATGGAGTTATAAGCGAAAGAGGTGCTCTTGGGTTTGAGATGGTGCAAATGGAGAGCTGAGCACTTGGGTTTTTATAGAGGAGGAAGAGGGAGGACGGGCGACCTAGGGGTGTGGTCGGCCGACCCTACCTATTGGCCATTTGCTCTCTCCTTTCTCATGGATGCTCTTTGTTTCAATCCAAATCCTGTGAATGCACTTTGATGCTCTGATGGCTGGTTCCCATAGTGGTGCATGAATGTGATAATGTTGATGGAAAAGAATGGATGGTAGTGAATAATGGTGGACGATAGTGGGTGATAATGGAGGTGGAGGCGATGAGTGTGATAGGTGTGGGACCCATGTGCCTCTCATATTCTACCATGGACAAATACCATGCAAATACGAAGTATGAAAATAATACTTTTATGAAACTACAAAATGCAAGGAATTGAAATATGAAATTTTTTATAATTTTCTGACTCTGTGGTGAAATAACTCTGCCGAGAGTTTTTATGCTCGAGGAAAAACCTATATGAGACTCTAAAAATGTTACTATGCAAATTTTTATTTTGTTTTTATAATGCATATGAGGAATATAAATGTGGGTAAATACCAAGTTACCTCTCGACGAAGGTTCGGGATTTTCTCGTCCACCGAATCGGACTTCCTTTTCTTGCTCAGTTAGCGGATGAATTCTCCAGTCCGAGAGATGGTGATCCAGCTGGTTTGTCCTTTCCGTCCATCATATTTGTAGTGAGTTGCTATTCTGGTCTTGGTCGGAAAGCAAACCAATCTTCTTTCCCGTTTATATTGAATCTGATTTCTCCTGCTCGGACATCAATGTGAGCATCGGTTGTGCTCAAGAAAGGTCTCCCAAGGATGAGGGATACTTTTGAGTCTGGTTGCATGTCTAGGACCGCAAAATCTAGTGGCAAGAAGAAGTCTCTTATCTTCACTGGAATGTTTTCCGCAATTCCCTCGGGGTAGCAATTGACTGATCTGCCAGTTGAATGCACATTGATGTGGGCTCCAGGGTGGAATATCTGAGCTTTTCAAAGACTGAATTGGACATCACACTGACACTTGCTCCAAGATCGCATAATGCATTGTTGAAGTATTGTTCTCCGATCGAGCAATGAATAGTGGGGCATCCTGGATCCTTCTTCTTTTTCGGTGCTACATTGAGGATTGCCGTACAACATTCTTCTGTTAGCTTGATGACTTCGGTGGTCGGGAGCGGTCTCTTTTTGTTGAGGATGCCTCTGATGTATCTTGCGTAAATGGTGACTTCAAGGGCATGCAATAGTGGTATGTTGACATATAGCTTCTGGATGACTTCAATAAATCTGCCGAACTGCTCATCTTGTTGATTCTTCCGGATTCTTTGCGGAAATGGTAAGAAGTTTCCATCATGGAAATCTTGTGTCATTTCATGCTCTTGTGGTACAACTTCTTCCACTTCAGCGTCTCTCTTTTCTTCTGGTTCTGCTAGTGCCCTAGATGTTCCTCATGGATGTGTTCCTTTTGGATATGGGGGATCTTGGGTTGATTTACCACCTCTCGTGGTTATAGCTTTGACCTGATCATGGTTAGTGGCAAAAGGCAATGTTGCAAACAACTGTGCTATTTGTGATTCTATCTTTTTATTTTGGATGAGTTGATCTTTGATAGCAGAAGAAAAATTATCCATTTTGATATTTATACTTCCAAGATTTTATCATTAGAGGCAAGTTGCTTGGCAATATTATCATTTATTTTAGCTTGCTCTAATATCAAATCTCTCAAGGATGGTTGTTTAGGATAGTTACTTGGGCACTTACCTTGGTTGGATTATTGTTGTTGATTCCATCCTTGCTTCTATGGAGTTGAGTTGTTGAGAATGACGTTGACGTCTTCTTGTGGTGGGTCAAACTTCACTCCCAAGTACTCTCCCCATTTATTCTGTGTGTTGAATGCATCTTGAATAGCTTGGCGATCCTTCTTGTAGTCGTCTCGCTGTGCGAGCCAACCTAATAGTACGTCCATCTTGGTTGATAATGCACACAGTTCTTCAGTTGTCTCCTCACTCTAATGACAATGTTGGGTATTGTCATGGGTCCAGTTTTGATTTCTTGCTATTTTCTCCATAAGTGCTTCAGTTTTCCCACAGTGAGTGACAGGAATGAGCCTTCAGCAATTGCATCAAGTTGGTTACGACTCCTTTGAGTTAATCCATGGTAGAAACCTTGTAGGAGTAACCAATCTTCTATTCCATGATGGGGACAATCTGAGATGTATTCTTGATAGCGCTCCCATGATTCTAAAATGGTTTCTTCTTTTTGTTGCTGAAAGTCGATAATCTTTCCTCTTAAGGCATTGGTTTTGCCTATAGGGAAAAACTTTTTTTCTAAGAAGGCCTTATAACACTTTTCTCATGTGTTGATGTGATCTTTGTTGGCATAGAACCACTGCTTCGCTCTTCCCAAGAGTGAAAATGGGAACAAGCGAAGTAGTATGATGTCTTGAGCAACGTTCTTGATGGTGATGGTGCTGCTAATCTCCAGAAAATTCTGAAGATGACCACTTTCATCTTCATGTGCCTTTCCATTGAATGATATAGCTTGAACCATGTTGATGAGGCTTGGCTTGAGCTCGAACTCTAAGTTATCGGTGTTGAGCACTGGTTCGGTACGGATGTTCTTGATGCTTGGTGTAGTGAACTCTTGCAATGTTTTCTCAGCCATGGCTTCAGGAACTTGGTGTTAGCTTCTTCTTGCGCTGATTTGATTCAGATGAATGAAGTTGATTGAATCTGTTATACCCTGCATAAAATATAGACAAGAAAAACAAGGGGCAATTCTATAAAAGCAGAGGTACTAGGTATGATTCCATCACTAAGTATGTTCTTGATCTTTTTCTCAAATGCCTTTCCGTTACTTCTCCCCGGCAACGGCGCCAAAAATGCTTGTTAGTATTAATTAAGTGTCACTTGGTAAATTACCTAGTCACCTCTTTTAAACTTATATCTCTTACAATAACTAAGTTGTCATCCCTAGCATGAATATAAAAGACATGTATGGAAACTACAAAGATTAATACTAAGCAGTTATTACGAATGCAAGTGACTAAAGAGGGTACAAATAAATAATCAAGTTCAAAGTATCTGCAAGCGCACAGATTAATTATACCATTGTAGCATTTTACCCAAGTATTCCAGGGTTCTTGATTTATATTTTTACCACAGGGAGAAGGTATGGAACCAGGCATGAGTGGATAGATTAAAGATACATTACTTATGAATAGAATCAATCACATAGCACATACTTAAACAGGGGTAAGCCAATAATAAAGATATGGATATGATGATAATAAAGGCTTAGATAACTTTTCAGAGAGGTGTGGACTACTCAAAATTAAAGTCAACCAAAGTATAGGATTACTTAAGAGATTAGATTCTTATGTCATCCCTAATTAATTATGTTATTCATCTACTCTAGCAAATATACAATCATGTATAGCACAATTGACTCTTTATCTATGCATCAGGAACATTATTCAAAAAGAACAAGAACAGAGCGAGTATACCTTCATAATTTACTTCTACTCTCTCTACATACGGGGAGTGGACTACAAAGGACTCAACGGGAGTGTCACATCTGCGATCTACCACATGACCCGGCATATGAAGCGCATTCGCAGGCAAACAATGTCAAAGCACCATGCCCCTATAATGTCCACCACTTAACCCACTCGAGTACTGGATTAAGCGCTTCGCGAACTCATGCATAAACTCATTACCAATCATAACTGTATCAAATATACTACTAGAATAAATGTTGACACTTGTTAACGTTTAATTTTTATTATCAATTATCCCTGCATTATACATGAATATCTATTAGAATAGAGTTATTACTAATAATTTTCACGAGTTTTGGTAAATTGTATATTTTCCAGAGAATTATCCAAAAAAGCTTAAAAGAGGGATTAAAGTGCTCAATTATCACGAAACTTGAACGTGAAGGCAACATACGTCATCGGCAAGGTAGAAGCATCTAGAAGACACCCGAAGCATCCGGGACCCCACAACCTGACAGGTGGGGCCGGCCGGCGCCAGGGGGGCCGGGCGGCGCCCCCCCTAGGGTTTCCGGCCACCATCTTCTGGAGCCTTCCACAACCGCCTATGAGGAGTCATCTTAGCCCTACGTTAAGTCGGTTTGATCCAACGGTACACATTCATCCCACCGGGCTATAAATAAAGGGCCAGATCAAGAGCTGAAGAGCCTGAAGCATTAGATAGATATCCATTAGATCTAGGCTAGCAATCAATAGAGAGATTAGAGAGATAGAGTAGAGGAGTAGAGATTCAGAGGAGTCCCGGCCTGTCGGAGCTTCTTCGTAGCTATATTCGTCTGGATTCAGCTCCCTCGCCCGGAGCTGCTTTCTGAGGTACTTTTGCATTCAACATTCTAATTCAAGTAAGCAGTTGTTCTTATTTGTTCTTAGGTTTGCAACTCATATTGAGTGCTTTGATCTTGGTAGCTCCTAGATTGAAGTAGTAGCTTATAGTGTAGACGTGGTGTCTAGGCTATGATTACTTGTGAATGCCCCCTGATTGGCCGGATAGTGGTAGTTCGCGTAGGTGACAGCTACGTTGATTCCTCTGTAGTCCACTTCCGATTGATAGGATCGATAGGTGTATAAGTATTTGGTAGGAGAGAACTCTGATTTCTGCTCTTATTCAGGTTACTGCCCAGTTAGAACGGTATTATTCAAAGCTTACCGATTGTTGGAACTAGATAGTCACTAGCTATTTCCTTATTCTCAATATTCTCTGGATTGATTGTGCCATTAGGTTAAGAATCAATAAACTTAGTCAGTATCAACTACTGTTCCTTTGGGTTCGATATTAAACCGGGATAGTCTGGGTGAAGTGCTACATCGGTATTATATCTGTGCGCTTGCGGATAATTTGATATTAATAATATTTAATGGAGTACAGTTAATTTATACCAAGAAGCATTTCTGGCGCCGTTGCCGGAGAACGGTTTGCTGATTTTGACTTTAGTTTATCTTAATCTTGTATTATACTTTTATCTTTTACCTTTTTAAATATAGAACCCATATCCCAACTTTTATATTAATACGGAGCACCATCGGGATCGTATCTCCAGCCAAAAGAATCATCTAAACCTATTACATCATCTGGCTATGAGCTACGTCCGGGATTAATTAAGTTAGTTTAGGAACACATTTTTTCTGGTAGTTCTAGCGAAAATCTCTTTTCCCATTTAACTGATTTTGAGCAGACATGTGCATGTCTACATATTAAGGGCATGGCAGATGAAACTTTAAAATGGAAACTCTTTTCGTTTTCGTTAATGGGAAAAGCAAAAAATGGTATAATCGCCATGTTGGGAGTAATCAAGGATATTGGGAAGTATTGCGTGCTAATTTTTATTTTAAATTTTTCCCTATCGAGAAAGTCGTTAAACTTCGTTTTGAAATTATAGGATTTAAACAATTAGATAATGAATCATTAGGCAAGACTTGGGAACGCTTTGATGGATTTGTAAATTTTGGACCTAATCTTGCTTTGCTAGAACCTATGCTTTTGCAACATTTCTTTTTAGGCCTTAATAATAAAATAAAAGATATCTTAACTTGGCTACGGGTGGAGCATTTATGGATATTACTGCTACATATGCTAAAATTATTCTTACAAATATCTTAAATGATCTTCCTTAAGAAAAAGAAGAGTTGTTAGAAGATGAACTTTTGTTACCTAAATCTAAACTTTTGTCTGATTCATCTCAACCTTTACATAAATTAGAACCTGAACTGTCTAATGAGAAGGAGATAACTCCAATTTCTGATTTCATGCTTGAATTTGAAAATGAACTTTTTGATGATTATGGAAATACCTCATGTTATCATAAAATTATGAAACCACAAGAATCTATGAATTTTAAAATTTTAAGTTTTTCACATCCTGCTGATTTAAAATTTCTTAGAGAAATAACAAGAGAATTGATTTTTGTTATGAGTAATGAGTGGTTGATAGAATTTGAACTTTCAAATGATATAATTCGTTTAAATTCTCCTACCGTTACTATTAAATATCAAATTTATGCATATCCTTTTGATGCCTTTTATAACCCAGTAGTACGTGTCAATATCATGTCTCTTACATTTGCTGAAAAATTCTTGAAAGATATGACATTCTTGAAAGTCATTCAGGACATATTATTTCTAGTTTAGGAGTTTTATGTGCTCTTCCTATTGTGATTAATGAATTCTAAATTTTGCTGAATTTTTATATCTTTGATGTTTGGGATTTTGATGCGAGAAGGTTGTACGGGCAATTTAGTTATTAAACTTGGGAAAGGATTTAATCTCTCTGTGCCTATAACGCATGCATTAAAAGCTAAGGCAGAGCCACTTCATGAGTTAGATCCAATAGAAGAGGTTAAGACTGTATCATTTGAAGAATTTATTGAACCTGATTTAGAAGATGATACTCAGTTCTTCATTAATGAAGAGGAGGAGGATCCTATTGATCCTGAACCTCTGAATGAATTACTAGAGCCACTTAAGCCTCCTATTGATCTTAAACAACTACCTTCTGGTCTTAAATAAGTTTTTCTGAATAATGATCAAAATTCTCCTGTGATTATAAGTGATAAACTTTCTGATGAAGAATCTTTTAGACTAATAACTGTCTTAGAAAAATATCATGTTGCTTTTGGTTATTCACTCCAAGACCTTAAGGGGATTAGCCCTGTTTTATGCACCCATTGTATTCCAACCAATCCGGAAATTACACCTTCTAGAGAGCCCCAACGTAGGCTTCATAATGCGATGATGGAAGTTGTTAAGAAAGAGGTCTTAAAACTTTTGCATGCTGGGATTATTTATTCTATGCCGCATAGTGAGTGGGTAAGCCCTGTTCAAGTTGTACCTAAAAAGAGTGGAATGACCGTAGTTCAAAATGATAAAAATAAATTAATACCCGAGAGAACTGTCACTGGATGACGAATGTGTATAGATTATAGAAAACTTAATAAAGCAACAAAGAAAGATCATTTTCCGCTACCCTTCATTGATGAGATGTTAGAGCGTTTAGCAAATAATTATTTCTTTTGTTTTCTTGATGGTTATTCTGGATATCAACAAATTCCTATCCATCCTGATGATCAAAGGAAAACCACTTTTACATGTTCTTATGGAACTTATGCTTATCGTAGAATGTCTTTTGGATTATATAATGCGCCTGCTTCTTTTCAAAGATGTATGATGTCTATATTTTCTGAAATGATAGAAGAAATCATGGAAGTTTTTATGGATGATTTTTCAGTTTATGGAAAAACTTTTGATGATTGTCTAGAAAATTTAGATAAGGTTTTGCGAAAATGTAAAGAAAAGCACTTAGTCCTTAATTGAGAAAAATGTCATTTTATGGTTAGAGAAGGAATAGTGCTAGAACATCTAGTGTCTGAAAGAGGTATGGAGGTAGACAAGGCAAAAATTGAAGTAATTGAACAACTACCTCCACCTATTAATATAAAAGGAATCCGAAATTTTCTTGGTCATTGTGGTTTTTATCATAGATTAATAAAAGATTTTTCACATATTGCTAGACCACTGACTAACTTATTATCTAAGGATATTCATTTTGAATTTGATGATGCATGTTTAAAATCTTTTAATATTTTTAAAGAAGCACTTACATCGGTACCATCATTCAACCCCCTGATTGGTCTTTGCCTTTTGAAATTATGTGTGATGCTAGTGATTATGCTGTAGGGGCAGTATTAGGACACACAAAGGATAAGAAGCATCATGAAATTGCTTATGCTAATAAAACTATGACAGGAGCACAACTAAATTATGTAATAACTGAAAAAGAGCTCCTAGCTGTTGTTTTTGCTATTGATAAATTCAGATCTTATTTAGTAGGAGCAAAAGTAATTGTCTATTCTGATCATGCTGCTTTAAAATATTTTCTCACTAGGAAATATGCTAAACCTCGTTTGATAAGATGGATTCTGTTACTTCAAGAATTGACTTAGAAATAAAAGATAGAAAAGGAATAGAAAATCCAGTTGTTGATCAGTTGCCTAGAATGCAATTTGAGAAACCTCAGGAATTACCTATTAATGACTCATTAAAAGATGACAGTGACCAAGTCAAACCCTTGGTACGTGAATATTGTCAACTTTATGGTTGTAGGTTATGTAACACCAGGGAAAAATAAAAAGAAGCTCATTTATGAAAGTCGTCACCACATATGCGATCCACCATACCTCTTCAGAATTTGCTCAGATGGGTTACTTAGAAGATGTGTACCAGTAGAAGAAGGCATGCAAATCATTCAAAAATGCCATGCATCAGCATATGGATGTATTGACATCTACTAAAGTCACCAAATATATCTATATAACTTTTACTACTAGAGACGAGATTAGAGATGAATGGTAATTAATTAACTGGTCATTAGCAACTAGCCACCTATCTATCACCAACAATCTTAGGCATGAACTAGGTTGTCATTCCTAATTATATATGCTAAAAATAAATAAAGGTTTCATATATTATTTAATGTGATTAGGCAGAAATATATAAATATGAACTAAGAACAATTCTACAAGCGGACAGATAATTATAGCATTGTAGCATTTTACCTAGAGTCTACCAGGTTGTCGTTTTATATTTATACCACTGGGAAGAACTGGATAAATTTTAATCTATTATATTGATAACAATTATATACAATGAATAAGTGGTGTTACCGATGTCATTTACTCTACTCATAACAGGTAGAGGTCACAAGATAATAAAGATAAATAAAGGTGATAAGTATGATCAAGCATCATAAATAAAGGATAAACATCAGACCACTTTCTAGTCAAAGTAATAGCTAGCCAATAGATAAACTAAAGAATTAATATCTAAGGTAATTCTATAACTACGTCAATGAATAATTCTAATTAGTGCAATTACATCTAGCAATCATTGTTAGATTAGTCTTATATCATGATCACATGCAAAGGGCATCATCTAGGAAGGATGTGAAACAGAGTCATCACCCAACTTCGCGACCGTGCCTGCTTGCCTACATACGGGGGGTGAACTACAGAGGAATCAACATAGCTGTCAACTACACGAACTACCACACGACCCGGCACATCAGGGTGCACTCGCAGATAAACAGAATATCTAAACACCACGTCTACATATTGTTCATCATTTGCCCATCGATCGTATGGATAAACGCTATACGAGCAATTACATGAATTCAATAAGATCAAACCAACTATACTAGACATATAATCAAAGTAGACAATGACTATTGTAATCAAGAACATATAAGCTATTGAGAACAATGTTTCCCTAATCATAATGAAGAATACAATAATAGAGAAAGAACTAGAACTATACCGAACTCTGTGCTCCAGACGGATGTCGCGGCTCCAGATCTCGCTGAGGAACTAGAACTCCTCTACTTCTAATCTAACTAGGCTAGAACTATGAACTAGAAGGCTCTTGATGAACTAGGAGGCTCTTGATAGCTTGACCGAAGACTTGATGCCTTAGATAATGATGGGATCCTCCAGGGGGCTCTGCCCTTTATTTATAGCCCGATGGGATGCACGTGTGCCGTATGATCAAACTGACTTAACGAAGGGCCGAGCTGACTCCTCAAAGGCGGTGGAAGAAGACTCCAGAAGACGGAGGACGAAACCCTAGGGGGCGTCGCCCGGCCCCTCTTGGCGCCGGCCGGCCCCACCTGTTAGGTGGTGGGGCCCCGGTTGCTTCGGGTGTTCTCTATATGCTTCTAGGGTCCTGATGATGATGTTGCCTTCGCGGTTACATTTCGTGTATTTTATGCACTTTAATCCCTCTTTTACGCTTTTCTGGAATGACCCTTGGAAAATACAGAGTATGCAAAACTCGTGGAAATTGTTATTTAAAACCCTAGACTAGTGTGAATTCATGTATCCTTTTGTGTCTAAAGTTCTAATAAAAGTTGACGTTACCCACCGTCAACAACTCCCCCAAGCTTACTTTTGCCAGTCCCTTGGCAAACAACTAAGCCTAATTACTAATGTAATTAGATCAGGAGTTGCTACAATGCTTCCATACCTTCCGAGTACACATGCTTTCAAAAAGAGATTCTCCTCCGGATTAGACAATAACTGCTCTAACCTTTAGACTTACCCATTTTACCTTTAACTCTGGAGCTTTACAGCTTTCGCATAAGTCTTGAACAATCGAAAGATAGAACAATCAAGTCAAGCACTATGTAGCAAATTCTTCACAGTACCCATATTCCGGAGTGTTTTATAAGTTTTCGAAAATAGAACTCAGAGCTTAATTGTATGACACCCTCAAGTCCCTCTATATATGTGATATTTATGGATCTCACTTAGGCATTAACGATGTCATGCCTCCCTATAGCTAGGGATATATAGTGGAGCTCATAGCAGTGGCAATAATAAGGATGAGCATACTTGCAATTCATATGTTATAAAGTCAAACAATGGATCCACAGAGAATAGAGGCATACAATCAAACCAAGATGTGCATGTGTATGAATATGGTGGACAGGTGTATATGTCGTATTTAGTGGCTAATTCTAATTCTACTTATGCTCTTTTGAAAATAAATCTCTCTCTTAAGATTCACAGAAAAACATGGGCTATCTTTATTCTTTCTTCTCTTTTTTCATTAGGGAGGCGGACATCTAGTACCCATTGTTTTAATTGCTGGGACACTTGTCCATCTTTTACTCCCTTTTTCTTCTCTTTTTTTCAATTCTTTTGCATAGCCACATGCATCCTTTGAATATAAATAATTTGAAAGATAATGATAAGAATTTAGAGCAATTAAACAGGGGCTGTCCTATGGGGTATATTTTTGGTGTTTTCCTCCCAGTGTAGGAGAAAACATTTTTTTGATGAACATAGATGAAAGTGGAAATGGTTGCGATTACTCCAGGATAGGAATAATGCATATGTGGCTGGAGTATGTAAGTGATCTTGATTTTAAAAGCATGACAAGACTCTCATGAGATATACAACAAAGGTTGACTGAACTCAATGCCAAGCAAGCAGCATAAATGTGCAAAGGTTTTCCTATCTAAATGTATCATATATGGTTTTGGTAGGAATTCACACTATGTCATACAAAAGCTCATCATGTAGATTTTAAGTTTTCAAAATAAATCTCCAGAACTTAGTAATGCTAGGAATAAGATAAATAGCAGCTTAACCTTCATGAATCATATAAATCAATCACCTAGACTTAACTCAAACATATGCCTCCACAAGTTTTAGGTTCAGAGTAAATTCTCAAATCAAAACAGTAGTATCTAAAACTCGGGAAATTTAAGGTTGACAACTTGGTACTTGAAAGGAATGACAACAAAGCAACTATTCATCATCTCCAACACAAAATTTTAGTGTTCATCAATTTTAATTGACTCTAGCCTAGACTGACTCCGAACATATTCTAATATATATAGCTAAGTGTTTATTTGGTTTTAATGATTATACATCTTTCAAATTATTTTTGATTGGACTCAAAAAAGACTCTATGACTTGTGGACCTTCATGTGTCCACATATTTTTGGTATTTTTAGAATTTTTCTATGATACTATGGTGAACCTTCATGTGCTCGCAAATTTTTGGTATTTTATGACTATATAAAATAGACTCAATAATCGCCTAGGTATAATTACTGTTTACACCAAAATTTGGATAGTGCCTAGGAGGACAGGTTAGCCAATCAAGGTGCTGGATCGAGTGTTATCGATAGATGTGAAGATGGATCGGATATGTGCTGACGTCATCGAAGCGTATGGTAATCGAGTAATTGGCACATACAGGCGAAAGTGCACAGATGCGTCAAGTGAACAGCGATCAAGAAGGGGGCCCACACGAATGGAAAGATGGGCTCTGATTTATCTTAGAATTAGGAAATCATATTATTTTCTTGTTTTTAGCTAGGGTTTTCATTCGGTTGAGATTTCTCTCTATGGCTACTGGGTATAAATATAAGACCGAATACATTGTAACACGTCAATCAATACAACAACAGTTCCTTTCTTTTCTGGCCCCCGGCCAAAACCCTAGGAGTAGGAGTAACGTAGAACCAGCGAGTTCTTTGACAAGTTGGGTGTCATCCAGTGGACGCCAGGCTTGCTGTAAGTACCGTCACGCTCGTGTTTATCATGTTTTGCTAGTGCGATTCTGGCTCGCACGGTTTGCTGATGAATTCGAGTAGTTATCGATCCTCGTTCAACCTAAGCCACGCTTAGATCGAATTGGGGGTTACTTATCGGCTCTAATCAACTTGGCATGTTAGTTAGATTCATTAAGTTACCGATTTTGCTTATGATTGTTTATTGTTCATTTATTTTAAGCATCATTAACCTGCCCAATCCTATTCTATTCTTATTGGCTTAAATCTTTGTATCTATCTTGCTTAATTGAATATCAATTGATTATCATGTTTAGGCGAGTAGATCTATTTGTCATTAGTCGGTTAGTTCAGATCTTGATTGTGTATAGGTCGCACTCAAGTAATAAAGCAAACTGTGTGGAGAATCTTTGATTAATAGATCTAATCATTAGCTTACTTCATAGGCTGTAACGATCCGGTCGATCCCCTTGACGTAAGCGACGGGTTAGGTAGATTAGTCAAAGAGTGAAAGCATCGTTTACTTTATAGGCTTGTATGGTGCCTATACTTCAGATCGGCTGTTCAAGCCGATACTGCCTGTGCCTGCCTGCTGCATGTTGTATTCTTCTGATCTATTCATGCATTGTCATGTGTTCTGATTCATGTCAAGATCGATTTAAGTGTGTTAATTAGCTGCAACGATCCGGTCAATCCTAATTAATAGATGTGATAGATTAAGATATGTCTTGGCGCATAAGGCAGTGTATGGATTAGATCTATTTAATACAATTTGCTTTTATTTACGTTTATCTATGAATTGGTTGAATGTTTCTGTTTACTCATGCTATCGGTTCAAGCAATCGGATATCGTCTCTTTAGCCGATGGCCTTATGAGAAGGCCTATTGGGCCGGATATCTGGAACCACTCGAGATACACTAGTGGTTCCGCATTGTGTTACTGATCAATCCTATTTTCCTTGTCAATTGCAGGTCAAATTGACTGGCACGCTTGGAGACCTGTCGGTGCTCATCAACGCCGATTGTCGAAGCTAGCTGGGTCCATTCGCTTTGCACTTCTAGGACCGTTCCGGCTTCATTGGTGTGCTGAGTGCCAACCAGATTTCGCGCCAACACACTTTTTGGCACGCCCGGTGGGACCTCTTCGTCAAAATATGGCTTCCAACAAAGGCAAGGCCCTCGCCATAACCATGGAAGACCTGGCCCCGTCATCGGCTAGTGACTTGGACGAATACGTCACCAAGTTCCGTGAGGCCTGCCTTGAGTGCTTCATTAGAAATGAGGAGGGTTTCGTATATTAAGACAAGGCATTTCCTGGGTACCCTCAAAACAAGCAACCTGGTACATCTAAAGCGGCGGGGACATCGACCCAGTCGCAGCAGCTGAAAGGGGGAGCAGGAGGTTCCCCTAAGGTAGGCGCAGACCTACAATTGGCTGGAAAAATGGCCCTTGGTCACCTTGAGCCAGGACAGAATGGCGACTCAGGCCAGCCGGCAGGGCAAGGCTGCAACCCATATGCCAACTGGCAGCCACCAAGGAGAGATGATGACCTGGTGTGGCACATGACCAATGTGCTCAAAGAGCAATTTGGTCTCAAGCCGAAAGACACGGCTACCTTGTACAGGCATCCTTACCCAGAATGGTTCGATCGGGTACCTCTGCCTTATCGCTACCGGATTCCTGAGTTTTCAAAGCTCAGCGGGCAAGACGAGGTGACCACAAGGGAGCATGTCATCCGGTACATCACCCAGTTGGGGGAAGCTTCAAGAGCAACTGCCCACAGGGTCCGGCTCTTTCCCATGTCATTGACCGGGCTGGCGTTTACGTGGTTTGCGTCCCTGCCCCCAAACTCATTCACTTGCTAGGATGATTTAGAGAAGAGGCTCCATGCATACTTTTACACTGGAAGTGAAGAAAAGGGCATCGCTGACCTGGCGATCATGAGGCACGGGCCTAATGAATCAGGTGTCGAGTTCATTAGGAGGTTCAGAGACGTCAGGAGCAGATGCTACTCTCTAGGTTTGCCTGATAGCCAGCTCGCGCAGTTGGCTATCGTCGGACTCCCGTCAGCGGTAAGGGAGAAATTAGGCGGCGCAGATTGTGAAAATTTGGGCCAACTCTTTTAGAAGATCGCGATGATAGAAGAGCAGCTGCAGAATCATCGGCGGGAGAGCCGTTTCAAGAAAAATGCTTTCTTCAACAGTAAGCGCTCCAACGAGGACGTGGACTCTGATGATGAAGTGACCGCCATTGAGATGAAATGGGGAAGAAGGGCAACAATGATCCCCAAGACCAAGAGCAACAGAAAGCAGAATAACATTGGAGGTTATAGTCTCGACCAACTATTCAATTTCTTGGCAGAGAAAGGGCAGATAGAGTTCCCAGTGGATTACACCATGCCAAGTGATAAGCAGCTGAAAGGGAAGAGTTTCTGCAAGTTTCATGCGAGAGATTCACATAGCACCAATGATTGCTAGACCTTCAGGCAGCATATCCGAAAGGCCATTCAAAGGGGATTTTAAAGTTCAAAGGCGCCAAGCCTGCAGCTGCCGGGGAAAGCGCCCGTTCGGGCAGCCAGAACTTGGTAGAGGCCTCGATCCCTAGAGGTAGGGTTCGAATCCTGACCTCTGAGAAAGCAAAGAAAGCGGTGGTAGTCGATCCTGGAGTTCAGATATCCCTAGAAGAGATTAGAGAGAAAGGAAAGAGTCCGTGTGTGTCTAAAGGAAAGATGGAGGAGCAGAGCGTCGTGCAACCGGCTATTTTTAGTAGGCCCGTCAGGCATCGGCATCTCAAACCTCTGTATCTCAAGGGATACATCAATGGAGTATGGATGACTCAGATGATAGTGGATGGTGGTGCTACTATTGACCTGATGCCGCTCAGTGTGCTCTGTGAGCTCGGCAAGGTTCCGGAAGACCTAGAAAAGACTGGTATAAGGGTCAGAGACTTCGGCGGCAAAATTACCCCTACTCGGGGGGCAATTGATATTGACTTGAAGATTGGGAAGAAGACTCTGACGACCACCTTCTTTGTCATTGATGCTGGGAGTATGTACAATGTGCTCCTCGGACGTGATTGGATTCACGCCAACTGCTGCGTCCCATCCACAATGCATTAGGTTGTGATCCAGTGGCTTGGAAACCAGGTGGAGGTAATCGAGGCGGATGACCCGGAGGTCGAAGCCGTCACCAGTGTCATGCACAGGGAAGTGGAGAGATTTGGATGTTTCTCAGGGAATGTCAAGAATGGAGGCACCACTGAGGCCAGTAGTAAGTGTCAACAGTCGATACGGGCAATCGGCTCAAAAAATTTTGTTTGATGGATAACCCGATAGATGGAACTGACGGGAAGCTAGAACAAGGTTTCACAGCAGCTGATACATTGGAACAGGTGGACATTGGGCCTGGAGATAGGCCAAGGCCGACATACATAGCGGCGAATTCGGAGCCTGATTTCAAGAAGGAATTGATCAGCCTATTGAAAGAATACAGAGATTGCTTCGCGTGGGAGTACTATGAGATGCCAGGGCTGGATAAGTCCATTGTCGAGCACCGATTGCCGGTATCACCCTTTTAAGCAGGCCCCTAGGAGGTTCAGATCGGAAGTATTCGAAGATCTCAAGAAAGAGATAGAAAGGCAGTTAGAAGCCAAGTTCATACGGCCATGCCGGTACGCGGAGTGGATATCAAACATTGTCCCTGTGTACAAGAAAAACGGCAAGATGCGGGTGTGTATCGATTTTCGAAATCTGAACAAGGCAACCCCTATGGACAGATATCCGATGCCGATAGCTGACATGCTAGTCGATGCTGCAGCAGGTCATCGGGTTATTAGTTTTATGGACGGCAACTCTGGTTACAACCAGATCTTTATGGCCGATGAAGACATTCCCAAAACGGCCTTCAGGTGTCCGGGAGCCCTCGGGTTGTACGAGTGGGTAGTCATGACGTTCGGCATGAAAAATGCCGGCGCCACATATCAGAGGGCAATGAATTACATCTTTCATCGGCTGATTGGCAAGATCATCGAGATACACATTGATGACGTGGTGGTGAAGTCAAAAAGTTACAGAGATCATTTAGCCGATTTGCGGGTGACCTTGGAATGCACTCGGAAGCATGGGCTGAAGATGAACCCCAATAAGTGTGTATTCGGGGTGTCAGCCGGCCAGTTTCTGGGGTTCATGGTGCATCGGAGTGGCATTGAAATTGGCGAGAAGAGTAGAAAAGCAATTGATGATGCAGTGCCTCCAACAAACAAGAAAGAGGTGCAGTCGTTGCTTGGGAAGATTAATTTTATAAGGAGGTTCATATCCAACTTGTTGGAAAAGGTGTTGCCGTTCTCACCGCTGTTGAAGCTAAAGAATGATCAAAAATTCAGATGGGGTGACATACAGCAGAAGGCTTTCGAAAGTATAAAGGAGTATATGAAGTCTCCTCCTGTGATAGTTCCTCCACAAGCAGGGAAGCCCTTCAAGCTGTATGTGACAGCCAAAAGTCACATGATTGGCTCGGCCCTTATGCAAGAATTTGAAGGCTAAGAGAGAGTGGTCTTTTATTTGAGTCGAAGGTTGCTAGATCCGAAGACAAGATACACTCTTACTGGGAAGCTGTGTCTATGCCTGTACTATTCATGCACCAAATTGAGGCATTATCTGCTGACGGCAGAGTGTGTAGTGGTGTCTAAATCAGATGTCATCAAGCACATGTTGTCTATGTCGATTCTGAATGGAAGAATTAGCAAGTGGATTCTTGCGCTGTCGGAATTTGATTTATGGTTTGAATCAGCCAAGGCAGTCAAGGGACAGGTGATGGTGGATTTTGTAACCCAGCATCATGGAGGCCAAGCAAACTACTCTGAGGCAATGCTGTGGACTGTGTTTTTTGATGGATCCTCATGCATGCAAGGTGGAGGTATCGGCATTGTTCTGATTTCACCTCGGGGGCGACAATTCGAGTTTGCTTATCAAATTAATCCTACGGTGACTAATAACCAGGCGGAGTATGAAGCTATGCTAAAGGGACTTTAGCTTCTACATGAGGCAAAGGCCGTAGTAATTGAGATATTTGGGGATTCACAACTGGTGATTAACCAATTGCTCGGCCTATATGAATGCAGGGATGACGTACTCATGGGATATTACGATCAGTGCAAGACGTTATTGGGTGATTTCCTAGCGTTTTCTTTGGTTCATATCCCCAGGGGGCAGAACGAAGAGGCCAATCGGTTGGCACAGGATGCTTCTGGACATCACCTATTTTAGGAGGTGTTCAATACAGAGCAGACAGGAGATTGGATGGCTGAAATAGCCGATTACCTCAAAGACCCTTCACAGAAGGTGGGCAGGAAGCTCAGGTATAAGTCCATCAAATATGTGCTACTCGATGGGCAATTGTATTACAAAATAGTTGAAGGTGTGGTGCTCAAGTGTTTGTGAAGCAGGATGCAGAGAAGTTGATGAGCGAAGTGCATGAAGGTATATGTGGGGCCCATCAGTCTACTCATAAAAAGAAGTGGATTATTAGGAGAACCGGGTACTTTTGGCCAACTATGTTGGAGGACTGCTTTAGATATTACAGGGGATGCCAGAATTATCAGAAATTTGGTAATATTCATAAATCACCGGCTTCTGCTATGAATCCCATAATCATGCCATGGCCGTTCAGAGGTTGGGAAATTGACTTGATCGGTCAAATATATCCTTCGTCTAGCAAAGGGCATAAGTTCATACTGGTGGCGACGGATTATTTCACCAAGTGGGTTGAAGCGATCCCCTTGAGGACTGTTACCTCTAAGAACATGATCCAGTTCGTCAAGGAGCATATTATTTACCGGTTTGGTATTTCTCAGACCATAACAACCGATCAGGGCACAATGTTCACTTCGGAGGAGTTCAGGGATTTCGCAGATAGTATGGGGATTAAATTGTTTAATTCTTCTCCCTATTATGCACAGGTGAATGGCCAGGCAGAGACATCGAATCAAATTATAATCAAGGTTATAAAGAAGAAAATTGAGCAGTATCCAAGAAAGTGGTATTTGACCTTGAATGAAGCATTATGGGCCTAACGGATGTCTTAACATGGTTTGACTAAAGCCACTCCATATGAGTTAGTATATGGGCATGCTGTTGTGTTGCCATGGGAGATGCAGTCCAGGTCACACTGGGTCACATTGCAGAATCAACTTACAGCCGGTGAATATAAGGACATTATGATGGACAGTTTGGAAGATCTAAATTGTCATCGGCTAAAGGCTTTAGAGAATATTGAGGCAAACAAGCAAAGGGTAGCCAGATATTACAATAAGAAAGTAAAGCTCAAGCAGTTTGCAGAGTCAGAGCTGGTGTGAAAAGTGGTGTTGCCAATTGGCACTAAAGATAGCCGATTTGGCAAATTGTCACGTAATTGGGAAGGACCGTTTAGGGTCGTACGGTGCGCGCCCAGCAATGCATACATTCTGCAAGACCTGGAGGGGAATGAGTTTACTAGAGCTATCAATGGCAAGCATTTGAAAAAGTATTACCCTAGTATCCCTGTTGGTGCCTGAGCACCTGGTTGGGAGTTAAACAGCCGATTTCATCTAGAGATCGCCTTCAGAGATAAAAAAGGAAGAGAAAACGATGAGTGAGAGAGAGGATCCGCATGTGGGATGGAGCAGTTGATGTCCTGTTCAGGGAAGATGGTAGAGTAAATCGCACTAATTATGCGATAGCCGATTCTAAGAAGGGATCGCCTTAAGAGCAAAAAGGAATAGGCACTTGCTGGAGAAGGATAGCCGATGTGAAGAACAACGCCTTCAGAAAAAAAATATAAATAAAAGATGCCACAACGGGTGGTATATATAGGGGGATTTATTAATAGTTGACACCTAGTATAAGCTACTGGTTGTTGCGAGTTTCTTCAATGACGCCACTAGCAGGGATGGCCGCTGCTATCTCTTCGGCGTGTTCCTCGAAGGCTTCCATGAGGCTTTCACGCTTGCCCGGGTCTTCTTCGATCGGGAAACCGGGCTCGACGGCCAGCAGGTGGTACCCCATACGGAGGGCGGCGGCTGCGAGACTAGCGGCGGCACCAGGGTAGATGCCGCTGGTGACCGCTTCACCAATGCAGCGTTGAGTGTCCTGCAGGCGAAGCGTCACCGTCCTGCCCTGTGCGCCGATGAAGTCGGCGGCTTCGTTGGTGACTTGGTGGAATTCATCCAACCGCACCATCAGGACTGCATCAAGAGCGTCGTGGGGGTCAGGACATAACAGAAGATGGAGAAGTGACATAGTAGGGCATACCTGCCACTGCGGCATCGGCCTGAGAAAGGTGGGATCATGTGGCTGTGAGTTCGGAATCAGCTATTGCAAGGGTGACTGTTTGTGCAGCCAGGCTACCCCGTAGCTGTTCGGCTTCTTGGGATGCCTCCTGGTATAGGCGGTGGAGTTCCTGTGCTTGGCGGAGATAATCATCGGTTGTTGAGGAAGCAGAGGATGGAGCACTCCCGGCTGGGGTTTCGGCGGCAGCTCCTAGGCGAGGGATCCTGTTTTGATGAGCATAATGCAGATTCGGAAAAGGGATATTGAATCAAGCTAACAGGCCGAGGGCATCTTACGTACCTCAAACGGGAGCGGCTGGTTCCTTCGTCTCCTTCGGCGGGATCGTCGGCCGGGCGCTTGTTGTTATCTCCACTGCCGGCCATTGGGGTTTTGTTGGCAATGAGAGAAGGAAGAAGACGAAGGGAGCAAAGGATGACTGAAGTGACCGGAAGGGTTGAAAAATGCGTGTTATATTGGGTTACTTTGGTATTGATTTATGGTCAGGGGCATTTTCCTCGGGAAGCGAGACGACGCTTCAGGTATGCACCCGATTGAATCAGGCAGCATAAATCCGGACGCGGTGCACGAGAGATGAGGCGCCAACTGTTGGCATTTCTTAACATCGTTACAAAAGATAGACTAAAAGTCTATCCCCGGCAACGGCGCCAGAAATGCTTGTTGGCATTTCTTAACATCGTTACAAAAGATAGATAAAAGTCCATCCTAGGCAACGGCGCTAGAAATTCTTGGTGGCAACCCCAACCACCATTAATTTAGAAAGGTAACCCTTGGCTCTTAAAGGCGTCAGCCTAGGTAGTGCAGTCTGGTAATAGCAGTTAGAAGTGCCGGATTGGCCTTCCTAACTGTCATTACTTACGGTACGCAAAACTGTGACACGGCGCCGTGGGGTGCACAAGAATTACAATCCTTAAGTAATGGTACTTAGGTACGCCAATCGATATCTCAGTAAGAAATAAGATAACTCTGCAAGCGCACAGAACTATAATTGTAGCATTTCAACCTGTGAGTAGGGTGTCGTATTTATAATTTCCCGTAGGAGGGCAATATGCATCAAGCGTGGTGTAAACATGATCACTTATTGAGTGCAATGGTAGGCATAGAGTAAATAGGAATAAGACATGATTTCAAGATAGTGGACACACATATGGATCAACCTCAAGGATAAAAGGAAAATAAAGAATAAAAGAATATATCTAACTGAGTAGGCATTGGTCATATACAATTATGCAAAGAACTGTTAGCAGATCATCTAATTAGTAACTCTAGTATCAGGACTAAGTCTGGGGTGATAGGGAGATCCCCGCAGCTGGTCTGCCAGCCGATAGAGACTTTACGAACTCCTACCCAATATCCGAACGTGGGGGAATGCTACGGATGGACAGGGCTGTCACCACCTGTCCACCTACCCCTCTGCCCATGGGATACCGACATATTCGCCGATCTCCACATACCCAAGCTCCATGCTTGCATACTTGGAAACAACTCCTAACCCCCGGGGACCCCAACCCTTCGGATTGACAGGCTAGATTAAGAGCAGCCATGACAGCACGACGAACCATCACCTCATTCTTAATTCTTCCTCTCTTCATACTAATTCGATGAACAATGAAGAACGATGATGAACAAGTCAAGAACATGATACATAAACTATATTCTAGCTCATATACTATGCTCATAACAAGATCATAACTAGACTCTAGTTCATATGCATAATCATATAAGTATGATAAGAACTTGCTCATGGAAGAAGACCGAATTGTATTCATACCAAGATGATCCTTTTCTTCTAAGGAGACAAGCTCTCCTTGATAGCTCTTGCCGTGCTCACAAACTACTACAACCACTCTAAAGATACAAGTGAGAGGTGTGAGGTAGATGACTCCAAATGATGAGTGTGTTGAAGGGGATGGAGCACCATCTATTTATAGTGAAACTATGACGGTTTGGCGCATCTAAACTTGAAAGGAGGTGAAACCACCATGGCCAAACCGCCATCAGTACCGCCTCTGAAGCTAGGCCCGGGAGGCTCCACCTGGGGGGCGGCCGCCCCCGAGGGCAGTCGGTCCCTGGGGAGCACCATCTGGCCACCGCCTTCGGGTGGTCGGTTGCTCCCTGGGCCTGGGCCTCGCCCATGGTTGCGAATGGATCCAGTTATGCTTTGAAGGTGGGCTTCTTTAGTATTCTTTGTTTGCGCATTTGTTGCATTCGTCATTTGACTTTGTGCTTTCTTCATGTTGATGAGTATTTCCACTTGTTATGCCATAAAACCTATAAAACATGAATGCTAGGGGTACAAGTGAAACTTGTTAGTAGTAAAGGCATATGTGCTAGAATATGATTGTTAATCCTCTTTTTAGTCTAAGTTGTGGTATAAAATTTATCCATAAGGACCACCAACAAGACCCCCAAGCTTAACCTTTGCTCGTCCTGGGCAAATAGCTAAGTATGGTTGTTGATCAGGAGTTGCTACAATGCCGATATAATTCATAGGTGTCATGCCTATAACATAGCATTCATTCGTAATTGAAATGAGTTGGCATTCTATCCATTCTTTACCTTGATTTCTTATGGGGCTTGTAGTTTCTCCAATATCTTGGGTGGTTACAAGATAGAATGATTATAATAGACTCACCAATCATTCATTCTTTGATAGACCCTTGATCCGGAGGTTTTATGAATTTTTGCAAAATAAACCAAGTTCCTCAAATGATTCTCTCAGTCGCTCAATGTGTATGGTTTACCTTACCAAAGGCATTGTAGTGTTGCCTTTTCATCCTACTAGTAAGGCTGAGAGTGGAGTTTTGGTAGGTATGAAGGTGGGCATACTTACATTACTTATATTGCTGAGTCAAAGACCGAACCATAAGGAGATACAAGTCATATACCTTGATTGAGATGTGCAAGTGTGTGGAATATGAGTATGGTAAAAACCTATCTCTAAACTTTTTGGCACTCCATGCATCATGACTCTCTTTTATTGGATGGAACAAAACTCTTTGGAGGAGTATGGGCTAGAGAAATATCATCATTTTTTTAAACGGGTATTTGTATTTTCTTTCCTGTTTGTTTTCTCATGCCCGTTGGCTCTCTTTTTTTTTAGCATAGCCCATATTTTGATTTGACATATGAAGACTTTTGGATGGAGAGACGTCATGATGGAGAACAAGGAGTGAAAACTTTTTGTATGCACGGCTCTCAAAGTGAGGGTCGGCATTTTTATTTGGTGGATGAAAAGGTGCATGTTGTGCGCAACTCTCAGGATGAGAGTCGGCTTTATTTAGTGGGTGTACGTGAATCTCAATCATGGGTGTATGACCATAATCTCACTAGGTCTCAGTGTTTTGACTCAACTCAAAGTTTCGTAAGTAGCATATGACTAAGTTTTTTTATAAAAGTAGAACATGTCATATGGCCTTGGTAGGTATTTCATAATCATTGGGGAGCTTTTGATTTTTTGAATTTTTGAAAAGAAATCTCCGGATGTCAAGTTTCTCTTAGAACAAAGTCATAGCAAAGACTATTTCTACCATCTCATATCTTGCAACAACTTAGAAAAGGATCTTGCAATTGCAACCCACAAGATTTCAAGTTCTCAGAATGAGATATTTTTAGCCAACAAACTTAAATCTTGGGGAATACTAAGTTATAACTTAGGCACAAACGAATTATAGATAGAGCAACTATTCATCATTTCAACAGAAGAGAAACTAACATATGTTAGCACATATGGGAGTGGAATATTTTATTTATTTTTAACAAGGAAATAAAATTGCAGAATTTAAAAGTGCGAGAATTAAAGTGCAAGAAATTGAAAGATACATGTTACCTCTTGTGGATCTCCTCCCCCAAGCTAGTTCAAGGCCTACGTCCCGGGAATTGTCCCATGGACCGAAGGTAGGCCATCTGTGCGTCATACTGCCGCCGGTTCGCATCTTCGAGGTCCATGAACTGATGCTGGTACTGCTCATGCCATTGAGTAGAAGTCTGGATGTGAGCATTGAGCGTACCTTGGATTTGTCTGTTTTGCAATTCTAGTCCTCCCATGCGTGTGTTGAGCATCTCAAGTGTGACCGGCTATGGGTGTATCGGAGGTGGCATGCCTTCAGAATCTGGAGAATGGTCGTGCTCAGGCTGCCTTGATCCCCCTGCCTCCTGTGAGTGTTGCCACCCTGACCCTCCAACCGCATAAGGATGAGGAACATGTCCCATACCATATCCATACCCAGGGGTGAACCCAGGTGTAGACATGACTGGGGAACATTCCATCCTTGGTATCGTGGTAGGCATGGCCGGGTGTGGTGTAGGCTGCACAGGCTGCAGCAGGCTCTTCCTCCTGTACTTCTCTCCTCCGTGATCTCCTGCGAGAAACAGAACTCCTGCGTGCTTCTTCCTTTTCGACAAGGTAGAAGGTGAGAGATAGGGATTTATATAAAGCGAGATCCAGGTTAGGTAACGGAATCTCGTTTATATATCCCGGATAATAAAATACCAGGTTTGTTCCTGAGTCATTACGTTTTATAGTATGAGCTTGAGTAAAATAATACTCATTGATCATAATGCGCGGAATGGAGAGATAAACAATAGTGCTAGCACCATGAGGATCAACACTAGCAGCAAGACGTGTGATGAGTGAAGTGCACATAATTGGTGTCGAAGTTTTAAAAGAGTTTAACCAGTGCTTAACAATGTCATAGACAGGAGCAACTTTAATCTTTTTAAGCACGGCATAAAGCAACTTCAACTCAATATCATAAGCATGGTGAGTGTCCTCTCTAGGAAAGAAAGAATTAGCAATCCATTTATACATAAGCCTTAGAGAAGGATGGTGGATGGTGTTGATGTTAGGTTGGAATTTTCCAGTCACATTTTATCCGGTTATCAAGTGCCAAAAAGTATGACGCTGATAACCCGAAAGAGTGAAACCCAAATCAACAGAGCATCGCTCATGAAAACCCAAGTGTGTAGCAAAATCTTTCCAGTAAAGGCTATGTTCTTTCCTAAAGCAGCGAAAAGTAATACCATAATCGACAATTTGTAAAGTGCCCAAGATTTGGATGGTCAAGAAACGAGACCCAAGTTCGTGCACGGGGGCAACTTGGCTCCATCCAGCATTTTTGAAAATGGTATTAAATTTGTTATTTATACCTATCTGCTGGAGGAAGTGTGGGTCGAAAGCCGGTGTATGTAGGAATTCGCATCCCTTGAGGAGGTTGTATGCTTGCATTTCCTGCTCGCTCTCCAACTCGATGAAGGGAGCGTCGGCCTCGTCGATGGCGTGGCCTCTTGGCGCCTCCTCTTCTTCATGCAGCGGGCTCTCCTCATGTGTGGGGGTACTTTGACTAGACTCCCCACGAGAGCGACGGCCTTTCCGGAACATGCCGGAAATCCGACCTCCGATCCCACTCATGGTGAGCTTGGCGCAAGAACTTGACTTGTGATGGGAGTGGAAGAGGTTTGTGCTGGATTTCCTTGCACTTGAACTTTGTGGAGAATTGCTTGGAGAATGGTGGAGCAAGAGAGTGATGGAGGGAGTGAAAAATGTGAGAATGAGAGGGGCGAGGAGCTCCACCCGAATGCTCTGGTATTTATAGAGCTGATCGCAGGCGAGAGAGTGCTCCTTGCAACGGCTAGTGACCGTTGGCAAAAGGCTGTGCCGCAGAGCCGTTGGCCAGGGGGCGATCGCCCTTGGGACCGACCGGTCCCCTGACTGGGCCGGCTTGGTCCAACTTTTTTCCAGCCCCCTCTAACGGCTATTTCTAATGTGTAGCCGGTTACGAATGACTCCCATTTGAAATTTTGCTCCAGTTTTTGATTTTCCACCAGTTTTATTTGAATTTTTTTATTTTCAAAAATTATTTAAAAATAATATTTAGACTCAACAAAATTTATTCTTTCTGAAAATTATTTTTATAGAATTTTTGGAGAAGAATTTATTTTGAACTAAAAATAATTTTTATAAATCTAGGAAGAGGGAATAATTTCTTTTGATGCAAGAAAATAATTTTATTATTTATATATATTTTTTTCAAAAGGATAAGATACAATACCTGAGTGGGGACACCTCCCCCAAACTTGAATGATGGTGTGGGCCCCTTCAGATAATTATTATGCATATATATATGAATGTATATATATATATATATTATTTTGATAACTACCGATGACCTTCGGCAAGGGCTCAACGTTTATAGTTTGTTGGCCGGACTTCCCTTCCTTTATTGATCTGTAGCTGCATGAACAAACTCGGGAGAAGTCTCGGGTTGCCCCGGGATTTTTCCCATGTTGTTGACAAGAATAGAGGCAGCTATTTGTGACATTTGTGTTTCTATCATTTTGTTAAAACTTGCTTGATTTTGAATAGAAGAAGACAAAGTTTTAAGCTTGACATTTATCTTTTCAAACATTTTATCGTTGAAGGATAGCTTTTTGGTCAAATTTTCATTGATTTTAGCTTGTCCTAGAACGAGATCTTTTAAGGAAGGTTGGTTTGAATTGTAATTTGAATTGAAATTATTACCTTGCGGGCGGTGTTGGTTGTTCCACCTGTTATTACCTTGTTGTGGTTGGCGAAACCCGTTGTTGACATATGAAGCTTCTTCTTGGGTTTCGGGGCAGTTGTTCCCCGAGTGGCCAACGTTCCCACAGACTTCACACGTCATGTGTGAATCCATGGCTTGGACGTTACTCATGGAAGGGTTGGTAGCACGATCGTCCAGCTTTTGCATCAGCAAGTCTAATTTTGCGGCAAGCAAGTCCATCTCCTTCACGGTATGCGAGTTCCTTCTCCCCAACTCTGATTGGCCACCATCTTCTCAATGAGTGCAATTGCATCCACGATGGTGAGGGAGAGGAATGCACCTCCAGCTACGGCATCTACGTGTCCCTTTGACATGGCCATGTGGCCTTCATAAAAGTTTTGGAGCACGAGCCAATCTTCCATTCCCTGATGAGGGCAGGCTCAGATGTACTCTTGAAGCCATTCCCATGCTTCGGGGATAGATTCAAGGGAAGATTGCTGGAAGTTTGAGATCTTCCCCCTCAGAGCGCTGGTCTTGCTCATGGGGAAGAACTTGACGAGGAATGCTACGGAACACTTGTCCCACGTGTTGACGGCTTTCTTATTTTGATAGAACCATTGTTTCGCTTTCCCCGTGAGGGAGAAAAGAAACAAGCGGAGCCTGATACTGTCTTGTGCGATGTCTTTGATGACAATGGTGTCGCACAGCTCAAGGAAGTGTTGCAAATGAGCGTTTGCATCCTCGCTTGGCAAGCCACAGAACTGGCTTGCCTGCACCATCGAGATAAGGCCTGTACGGATCTCGAAATTTCCATTTCCGATGTTGACAGCGGGCCCAACGGGCACATTGGCAACACGGGGATGGAGTAGTCACGGAGTGTCTTGGCCATGATAGTAGTACCGGATGGTGCGGAAATGAACGATTCGTCTGCCGACGGAGTAGCAGAAGAAGAAATGGTACGAGACCTTTTCTTCCTTAAGAGTGCTTCCGGATTGCTGATGAAATTGTTCGGTAGAGCAAAACCGCTCATACACTATCCTGTTTTCATTCCAATAAAAAGAGGAAGAAAACAGCGAAGTTAGCCTGTTTAAACAACGTCTACCAATGCTTATTTTGTGATTAATGTTTATGCCAGCTTAGATTTTTTGCCCTCCCCGGCAACGGCGCCAGAAATGGTTGTTGGCATTTCTTAACATCGTTACAAAAGATAGACTAAAAGTCCATCCCCGGCAACGGCGCCAGAAATGCTTGTTGGCATTTCTTAACATCGTTACAAAAGATAGACTAAAAGTCCATCCCAGGCAACGGCGCTAGAAATGCTTGTTGGCATCCCCAACCACCATTAATTTAGAAAGATAACCCTTGGCCCTTAAAGGCGCCGGCCTAGGTAGTGCAGTCTGATAATAGCAGTTAGAAGTGCCGGATTGGCCTTCCTAACCGTCATTACTTACGATATGCAAAACTGTGACACGACGCCGTGGGGTGCACAAGAATTACTTAAGAGCAGCCATGACAGCACGACGAACCATCACCTCATTCCTAGTTCTTCCTCTATTCATACTAATTCGATGAACAATGAAGAACGATGATGAACAAGTCAAGAACATGATACATAAACTATATTCTAGCTCATATACTATGCTCATAACAAGATCAAAATTAGACTCTAGTTCATATGCATAATCATATAAGTATGATAAGAACTTGCTCATGGAAGAAGACCGAATTGTATTCATACCAAAATGATCCTTTTCTTCCAAGGAGACAAGCTCTCCTTGATAGCTCTTGCCTTGGTCACAAACTACTACAACTACTCTAAAGATACAAGTGAGAGTTGTAAGGTAGATGACTCCAAATGATGTGTGTGTGGAAGGGAAAGGAGCACCATCTATTTATAGTGAAACTATGATGGTTTGGTGCATCTAAACTTGGAAGGAGGTGAAACTGCCATGGCCAAACCGCCATCAGTACCGCCTCTGAAGCTGGGCCCGGGAGGCTTCTCCTGGGGGGCGGCCGCCCCCGGGGGCGGTCGGTCCCTGGGGAGCACCATCTGGCCACCGCCTTCTTGTGGTCGGTTGCTCCCTGGGCCTGGGCCTCGCCCATGGCTGCGAATGGATCCAGTTATGCTTTGAAGGTGGGCTTCTTTAGTATTCTTTGTTTGGGCATTTGTTGGATTCGTCATTTGACTTTGCGCTTTCTTCATGTTGATGCGTATTTCCACTTGTTATGCCATAAAACCTGTAAAACATGAATGCTAGGGGTACAAGTGGAACTTGTTAGTAGTAAAGGAATATGTGCTAGAATATGATTGTTAATCTTCTTTTTAGTCTAAGTTGGTGGTATAAAATTTATCCATAAGGACCACCAATACCGACGCAGAGATCCCGATAATTGGGATGCAAAGAAAAGATTTGGAATTTTGGGAAGAAATTAATTTCATCCCAAAATTGGGGGGCATGTGTTTACACCGGAATTTGGATAGTGCCCAGGAGGACAGGTTAGCTGATCAGGGAGCTGGATCGAGTGTTATCGGCAGATGTGAAGATGGATCGGATATGTGCTGACGTCATCGAAGCGTATGGTAATCGAGTAATTGGCACATACAGGCGGAAGTGCACAGATGCGTCAAGTGAAATGTGATCAAGAAGGGGGCCCACACAAATGGAAAGATGGGCTCTGATTTATCTTAGAATTAGGAAATCATATTATTTCCTTATTTTTAGCTAGGGTTTTCATTCGGTTGAGATTATCCTCTCTAAATGCTGCATATAAATATAAGCCCGAATACATTGTAACACATCAATCAATACAACAACAGTTCCTTTCTTTTTCGGCCCCCGACCAAAACCCTAGGAATAGGAGTAACGTAGAACCGGTGAGTTCTTCGACAAGTTGTGTGTCATCTGGTGGACACCAGGCTTGCTGTAAGTACCGTCACACTCGTGTTTATCATGTTTTGCTAGTGCGATTCTGGCTCACACGGTTTGCTGATGAATTCGAGTAGTTATTGATCCTTGTTTGACCTAAGTCACACTTAGATCGAATTAGGAGTTAGTTATCGGCTCTAATTAACTTGGCATGTTAGTTAGATTCATTAAGTTACCGATGTTGCCTATGATTGTTTTTTCATTTATTTTAAGCATCATCAACCTGCTCAATCCTGATCTGTTCTCATAAGGCTATCATGTTTAGGCAAGTAGATCTGTTTGTCATTAGCCGGTTAGTTCAGATCTTGATTGTGTATAGGCCGCACTCAAGTAATAAAGCAAACTGTGTGGAGAATCTTTGATTAATAGATCTAATCATTAGCTTACTTCATGGGCTATAACGATCCAGTCAATCCCCTTGACGTAAGCGACGGGTTAGGTAGATTAGTCAAAGAGTCAAAGCATCGTTTACTTTATAGGCTTGTATGGTGCCTATACTTCAGATCGGCTATTCAGCCGATACAGCCTGTGCCTGCCTGCTGCACATTGTATTCTTCTGATCTTTTCATGCATTGTCTTGTGTTCCGATTCATGTCAAGATCGATTCAAGTGTGTTAATTAGCTGCAACGATCCAGTCGATCCTAATTAATAGATGTGATAGATTAAGATATGTCTCAGCGCATAAGGCAGTGTATGGATTAGATCTGTTTAATACAATTTACATTCATTTACGTTTATCTATGAATCGGTTGAATGTTTCTGTTTACTCATGCTATCGGTTCATGCAATCGGATATCGGCTCTTTAGCCGATAGCCTTATGAGAAGGCCCATTGGGCCGGATATCTAGAACCACTAGGGATACACCAGTGGTTCCGCATTGTGTTACTGATCAATCCTATTTTCCCTATTAATTGCAGGTCAAATTGACTAGCACGCTTGGAGACCTGTCAGTGCTCATCATTGCCGATTGTCGAAGCTAGCGGGGTTCGTTCGCTTTGCGCTTCCAGGACCGTTCCGGTTTCGCTGGTGTGCTGAGTGCGAACCAAATTTCGCGCCAACTATTACTTGATAACTAGGGGATGCTCCTCCCCCAAGCTAGATGTTTGCAACACTTGGCGTTGGATGATCTTCAGAGTGAGCTAGCCAGTAGTAGTCCTGGTGGGTGCCACTGGTAGACTCTCTCCTTAGCCATAATGTTGTTCCTGCATAATTATACTCCAACAAGAAAACCAAAACTCGAGGCTTGAATTTAACAAGGGGTTAGCGGTCAGCCAATAAGTAATTGATTATTCTTTTGAGTTGATTTTAAATTGACAGATTCTAGTAGGATTCTCTTTTTAGGATTTTCTGATTTTCTTATGCAACAATCAAATATGTATGAATGCTGTATTTTTTTATGCCACAACGGAAAATATTTATTCTCATGGGGCTTTAGTTTTTATGATGCAGTAAATAAAGCAGTAAATATATATTTTGTTGTTTTATATTTAATGTGCAAAAGTGATTGTACTAATAAATGTATTAAAGCAAAATTACTAATAAATGCTAACTTTTACCATTCTAACCTTATGGCTAGGGTACGGAATTTAAAGTCTACCGACAAGACTTGGATAAAGGAGAGTACTTACTTAGCAGGTTCATCGACTGAGGTTACCTCAGTCAATTCCCCATTTTGCGGTGGTATAGTAGGTGCTTCTTCTTTCTCCCTCCATCTCGTTTCTGTCTCTTCTGCTTCTCTCTTTCCTAGCTCCAGCTCTTCCTTGTTACACTCCCTTAGGTGTGCTTCTCTTGACTCTTCATCTTTCTTCATCCATTCTTCTAATCGTGTGTGGATCTCTTCTTTCTCTGCCTTAGCAATCTGATCTATCATTTCGGCTTCTGCTTCCCACTCACTCAAGTGTGGTGCTTGTACGGCTTCCTCTTGCTCCTTGTAGCAGTCTTCATACTTCACAATCTTGTCAGGGGATTCCTCCCATTCACAGTGAGGCTGGGCAGCCTAACGGCGGGCTTGGCGTCTTCTCCTGTTGTGTTGCTTCCTGGTCTGCTAATGGTTAACAAATGTTCTAAACTGACAGCGTACTTGTTGATGTTAGTTATTGCTCATTTTTAACCATCAACTAAACATGAATCAAGGGCATAAAACAATCCACAACGTAGTTATAGGTTTTGATTCTAACAAGTTTCACGAGTTTTGGTATTCTCACTTGTGTTGCAAAGTATGAACGGATATTCAATTTTTCACAAAATAAAAGTATCTCAAATGAGGAATTGGAGTTCACCATTGCATAGAGCTCGTTGATCTGATTGAAACGGATATACTATTTGCTATATTTGGAGCTCGGAATAAAAAGATATTAATTTACAAATAAAGGAAAAGGCCTCCATCATTGAGCTGCGGGATTAATTGGGCCTAAATCAGAATTTGGCCCATTAAGGCCTATGTACATTTTAATGAGATATGGTGGAAAGGTTTAGTACCACATCGCTTGCTCAAGGTGGAGGAGGGGAGGCCGCCCCCTATATATACAGCCCCAGGGACCCCCTCGGCTCAATCCCTTTCATTGTTACAATTCATATTCTCTAGTTAGGGTTTGGATGGAGAGGTGTCCCATTGAAGGACAATCTCTCTCCAATGTAGTAGATTAGTTCTAGTTGAGAGTTAGGGAGAGTGGAGCCATGCTGGGGTTCTGGTGGAGTCTTCTAAGGTTTGGTATGACTTGTATCTTATCTCTGTAAGACTTATGCTTTTATATATTCGTCTTCTCTATTTACTTATATGCTTTATTATGTGATTGGTTAGTATAGTTGTTATACTTTGGCATAGGATCTCTGCTCGCATCGAGTGCTCTAGTTTTCATATGGGATTAGAGTAGTAATTAATAGTGTAGACATGGTGTCTAGACTAGAGGTTACCTGAGATTGCACTCAACCTTACGAATAGTTGTGGTAGCCCCAGGAGGTGACAGCCCTGACGGCCGACGTATTCCACCTCGTGTAGGTTGATGATTGTAGGACCGTAGTCAGAGGTTCCTAGTCCCATTCTCATCTCAGTTTGAGACTAGTGTTCTGATGTCCCGAAGTGCTATTGTGTGATTCCCTATCTAACTATCGTTCAGCTATCTTAGAACCCAAGTAATAGAGAAGTATTTAAGAATCTTGAACTCTCCCGTTGTCCTCTCAACTTAACTAGACTACTCATTTATCTTACAAGTGATTATTGTGCATAACTTCTATTATTTATCACTTACCCTCGCTATAGTCTAGTTGGTGTATTAAGTTAGTAGATACATGATGGTAGCTATCGGATTCTTTAACCATTGCTTCCCTATGGTAAAATATAAATAACGATACTATGGAATACTCCTGTAACACCCTAGTGTTAGTTACTATTTTCACACTTGCATTTGCACGTCATCAAGCACCTATCATGTCATTTCATGCATCATCAATATTCAAGTCAATTGCATTTCTTATATACTATATGTTTCCTTTATGCTTATGTGTGGTAGATATGTTAGCATGCAAATGTGATGCTTGTTTACTGTTCTAAATGCTTTAGACATGTTTGGGATAACATTTGGAACAATGTTCATGATGGTGAAATCCCCAAAATAACCCTCTAGCTCATAGTTGACTAGAGAGCCCTCTAAAAGCTATTCTGTTTGACCAAACAAGAAGGGCATTTTAGAGATTTTGCATGTCAGTGCACCCTTAATCAAAGTTGTGTAGAAATTTATAAGCAACAAACTTTATTTTTGGGTCAACTCATGAAAATGGGTGGAAGGTGGTCAAAAAGTTGAATTAGTGCAGATTTGGAGTTGTTTTGAAGTTTCAAAAATTTGCTAAGTCTAAAACTGGTCTTCAATTTCGGTGTACCCATGTTCATCGACCTGTATCTCTCAATCCAAGCCGATCTAGAGTAAAGTGTCTTAATACCAAATGATCTACTCATGTAGCTCTTCAATCCATATTAGTGAAGTTTTCGCAGAAACGCCCTGGATCACGAGCTAGAGATCGATCAAAAGTCGAGTTTCAGTCAGTTTTCAGAACTGAATCAAAACCGATTCAAACTGAATCGGGCAGGGGCCGACGCGGCTCGCCGTCAGGCATCGGCCGCCAGGTGGCGCCGTACGCCGTCGTTGCCCTGCCGCGCCGGTCGGCTTTACAAAGGCGACACTCCATCCTGTCCCCCGCACGCTCCTTCACTCTCACTCGCTCGCTCTCGCCTCTCTGCTCTCCTCTTTTCCCTCTGCCGTCGCCATTTCCGCCGCGCCGTCGCCGCGGTGAAATCCACCGCCACCAAGCCGTCTCCGACCGCTCTATCTTCGCCGTAGCTTCGCCTTGCTCTGCTCTTCATCCTCGACCCGTTGCCGACCTAAGGTATAGCTCCATCGAGCTTCTCGCCGCCGCGCCATTGCCGGAGCACCGCCGAGCTCTCGGGTCGCCGCGACGAGGGCGATGCCGGGGTCGGCTTCTCTCTCCATTACTCGTCTAGGAGTCTCCGTTAGCCGTAGATCCATTCTAGGCCGTCGGATAGGTCGATCTCGCCGTAGGTTCACCGGAACCCGAGCTCGCCGTGAACCCGCTTGCCGCCGTGCCGCCATGCGAGCGCGGTCAGTGAGCTCCCGTGCGCAATAGTTCGATTCGTCACACGCATAGGTCCGCTAGGGTTCCAGGGACACGAACGAAACTTAGCCGCGCGAGTAATGGCCGGAATCGGCCGGCGCAAGCTCGCCGGACCACCGCCGTCCGCCATTGCCGCCGTCGAGCTCGCTCCAGTGGGGTACGACCCTCGGCAGTTGGTCCATTGGGTTCGTCTCGTTGCGACGAGTCGGTAGGTAGCCTCGGCGTTGCCGGAGACCTCGCCGTCGGTGAGCTCTCGCCGGTCAGCGCCGGCGGCTCTGCTCCTCTCTCTGACGCGTGGGGTCGGGTTGACCCTGGGGCCCGCGAGTCAGCCGTTCGGGTGCGCCTCTGGTTCACTGAGCCGGGTGCACGTAGCAGTTTCTATCGGGTTTGGGTTTTATGATTTATAAAATGAATTTCTAGAAAATGTGTAAAATCTTCCAAAATTCATATCTGGAGTTAGGAGTGTCCATTTGGGGTGAATCAAATTTTTTTATGTTTGTATTTCTGAGCTCTATCAAGAGAAAATATAAAATGTACTTTTGGAATACTTTTTCTGTGCAGTTATAATTAAATTGTTAATTGCTTGCAAACTTGATAAATGCATAAATAATTGCAGGAATGTGCTAAAAATGTGATTCCACTTGCATTCATCTTGTTTAGGGAAGTAGAATTTATGAAAAATATGTTTGCTGGTGTTTCACTGTTATTTATATGATGTCTAGTATAATGTGCCTTTTATGCTTTAATCTTGCAAAAATCACCATGCTTAATGTGTTAAGGTTATGGTCATGAATATTTTTCCTGGACTATGTTATGTTGGAAAGAAGCTAAGAAAATTAGGAAATCTGTTGTTTGATACTTTTCACTGTGTTAAGTATTTTCCATTGTTTAAAAGGCTGGTTGCTTGTTATTTTTGAGTAGACTGTTGTACTTGTCCAAATGACTTGAAATTTTGTCAGTAGGCTATTCTAGATGTGTAATAGCTACTGTAATTTTTATGGATTTTTCTGGTCACAGTAAACAGTAGGTCCAGTTATAGGCTAGGGCTTATTTAATTGTTTTTAAGCAAATATCTTTTGGGTGGGGAGTGTTTTTATGCATTTCGGTGATGCTCAGCATTACCACCTGTGTTAAACAGTAGAGCTAATCCTACTTTGAGCTTAGGGCAGCAAGGTTAATATTTTGTTTATATGATGTTGCTCGCGCTTGTTAATTCTAAGTTGGTTGTGGTAGGTTAGTTGATGCATGTTAATTATTAAGTGCAGGTTGTAGACCCCTCACCCGGGACGAGAAATTGTTCTATGCTTTGCTTAAGAAGGGTGAGTATGAGTTGGTTGTCTAGGGAAAAAATATGCACGTACTCAGTAAATGAGTGTGGATTGTTAAACTGATTGCATATCATGGGTTAATTTGTGCATCTCTATCTTGCATTTCATGTGCATTCTCAGTTCTCATATATGCATATCATGCATACAGGATCGCCGGGAGGCGTGACGCTGTTGCAGTTCGATCCACCGGAGGAGGGAGTTCCGCCGGAGATTGAAGTGCCAGAGGTTCCCGAAGGTCAGGAAGAAGAAGCTAAACTTCCAGAGTGCCCGGATCACCAACCTACTAACTTTGTGAAAGGCAAGCCCCGGAGCATCCCTAAATCTCCACCTACTCTTTTTACAAATGCACTGGTCTTTATTAAATCGTATGATTGTGCACTTAAGTATAGGAGTTGATATGATACCGTTGCTGCATTTATACCTTGTCCACTTATACTTGATCCTGAAGTATTACTAGATAAGGGATGGGTTCGATCTTATGCTTAGCCATGTTTAGACCGGTAGAAGTCGAGGGATTTCCTGTCCTTCGCGAGCATAGGTGGTTACTAATGATGATGGGGTTGGATTCCACATGATGGACTATATGTGCCACCATGCCACAGTGTCTAATGAGAGAATCAAGGCTAGGTAGCGGGGAGCCGCATGACATGGTTGAGGTCATGCCGTCTTCGGTGCTGCTTGCGGCCGACTAGGACTGAGGCCACCAGACATCAGTTGAGATTGAAAGACGTCGTCACATAGCTGGCCAGATAAGTCGTTCTGACCGCGAAGCCGAGTATTTCTTTCTGAGCCGGGAATTGGGCGTGATAAGGCAGACGTATTCTGGAGGTAGGAAGGATGTGCGGAGACACCATCTTACCAAGGGCAGGTCAGGGACCTGATGCATCCTGGAAGTGGGTTTGTCTCTGAGAATATGGACCCCTCCAAGCCCGCGATACATATTATGTCTCAGAAAGATTTAACGATGGCCCAAGAAGCCAGTGGCTCGGCTGACAGGGTTTGTGATTGGCATATTTGCCAGCTGGTACAATCGATTCGAATCGCCATCTCTCCTGGTTAGTGAGAAACTGAACTGATCTTCTGGTGAGGTAGAGGCTAATAACTTGAACCTAATGATTATGGTGAGATGAGGTTGATATCTGTGGATATCGGAAATCATATGGTTTTATTGATTGCTACAATATTCAGTGAATGCTTAGTATAGTGGCTAATCTTAGTAAATAGCTTAACTGAAATCGAAGCTTATCACAATTAAAATGAATAAGTTGAGGTTCTACTGTAGTAATGCTTTTGATGCAAAAATGATGCTGCCCTCTGAGCTCCACCAAATAAGCCTTGCATATCCTTGAGAGTCTTTTTTTTATTTACTCCCTGTCGGGTAAGTCTAGCTGAGTACAATTGAGTAATCAGGGTTTTATTCCCATTGTTGCAGATGGTGTAGTCTACTACGCGTATTGCAGGAATTGCTTCACCCCTGCGGGCGAAGAAGACTAGACCCGAGGGTAGGGTCATTATCTATCCTTAGATGTTGTAAGAATGCTGTGACAGGGTCATTTGATGGTACTCGTATTTGAACTCTGTGGTGTAAAACTATGTTGACTTCCGCTACTACTATATTTGTGTAAAAGACTATGTTGTACTCTGATGTTTAAATTCGGTTGCGAACTTATGTGTCATGTGATCGGGTATTGCTGAATGAATGATCCTTGGGGTATGAAATGTTTGAAATCCTTCGAGATTTCCGGACTACCGGGTTTATATTGGCTCAAGTGCGACTGGATTGCGATTAAAATGCGATCGTTGTACTTGTGCTTGTATAAATTGGTCGGTTCTGTGACAGCTCCCAGGTAAAAGCTACAATGGTATTCTGTGTGCTTGCGGAATCTTTCATATTCTATTTGCATTTAATAAATACCAACAGTTTTTTGGCGCCGTTGCCGGGGAAGCAATTGGAACAAGGATTTTGATAGTGATCTTGATGACTGCTAATTTAGTGTACCACTAGCTTTAGTAGGATTACCCCTGTTCTATTGAGTTGTAGAATAAATCAGGACAGCAGAAGCCGTTTTGACCTTCCGGCAAGTTCCACAAGACAAGAAGAAGCGTTGAAGAACTCCAGGGTGCCCTAACATTCAAGATTCATCAACAATGGAACCTGCCATCTCACAGGTTTGCATACATATATATATATATATATTTCTTTCTAACTCTGTGTAGATTGGAGAAGGAGGTCGTCGTCACAACAATCCAAATCACATCTCAAGTGACGAACATAGAAGCTGCGCTACGCACAAATCATGGTAAGTATGATCAAGAAGGTGAGAAAGTTTTGCTCATGGACTTTAAACTTTTGAGTAGTTATCTAATTCTTGTATCTCATTGCATATTTACTTTAATCCATGCAACCACTCCATTTAGTTTATGTTCCCTCATATCAAATCCACAACATGTTTAGTTCTTGCATGCATCCATACCACTTGCATATTAAAAAAATAATAAAAAATATCCCTCACTATGATCATACTCTTTCGTCTCTATTTTTTAGTAAATCTCCATAATGCTTTCATGCTTCCATTTTCCTATGCTAATAAGTTTTTGTTTGGAAGTACTCGACATACTTCTATAGGCTTTTAAATTAAGCGTGGTGCTTAGGTTAAATAGCCTGCCTTAGTCAAATTAGACATGGAGTTTGGTTTGGGTATTGAACTAAAAATTATTAGAGTAGACATTGGATATTTTGTTGGGCTAACCCCTGCAGAAGCTCTCAAATTCAATCTGGGAAAAGTCCTGAGATGAACTTATATAAGAGATGAATCAAGGCATGTGATGAACTCCAACAACTTTGCACGAAGAAGACACATCAGCTCATCCTTCATGTAGGGAAAAGCTGTAAGTATCAATGTTTACTCATGTTGTCTTTAGCTGCAAGTTACCTTTGCCTTGAACCATGTTAGAGTGTAGCAAACAAATAAAAAAATGACAAAAAGAAATCTATGCTAAAACAATTCTTTCATCATCTTTTGTTAGCATAGATCAAAAATTATGGACAACAACCCATGTTTTAAACTTGTTGCAATCCTTCGGGTATGTGTCCACTAACATTTTGCAGGATTGAATACAAATTATTCTTGGGATGAACCTGCAAACCCAAAAACCAAGGGTTAAACTAGGATGATGATTGCAAGCAGGATGTAATTCCTACCGAATGACCAATGTTGGCGCTTCTTAGCGTCTGCAGAAAAGTCCGCAAGCGCACGGAAGTACCATTGTAGCCTTCACCCAGAAGTATTCAGGGTATCGTAATTTCCCAGAGGAACGGTCTTTGTACTTAGTCTCTTAAACTAGTTTACTCAGAAGAGAAGGAAGGGATAGCTTGGGTAGAGAGGTTCTTCTAAGGTCAAAGGCATATAAGCGATGGAAACTTCCCCACTACTTGCTTGCTTCAGGCCCACTGACGCACCTGGTCTGCCAGGCAATACCAGTATCAGCGCTATTCCACGTCCGAACGTGGGGGGATGCTGGTACGAGTGGACAGGGCTGTCACCACCTGCCACCTACCCCTCTGCCCGTGGGCGCGCGCAACATACGAAGGTAGACTCCGACCTAGACACCACGTCTACGAAGGCGACTCTACTCTAACGGCATACAGGAACATCCGTCTCTATCAGGAGTCCTCTTACTAGAGCATCCGTCCAAAGGACGAACGACGATCCCACAAACAAGTAGCTTTATGGAAGTAACATGCTTAATGAATCAAACCAAAGTTGAACATGAACTTCTTACTTCAAGTAGCAAGACGATCGTAGAGGTACAAGTTGGATCGAGAGCCGACAAGCCCGGCACTTTGTCTACCCGGAGGCAAAACTGCTTCAACTCCGTTCTTTCTCCAGCTCTTGTCCCTCTCTCACTCCCTATACTAAATTAGCTATAAGCTAATGGAATGGAGCTTGCTCTTCCTCTCTACATTGTGACCTTTTGTGTTGGTGAATTCAATTGATGAATAGGTGTAGAGAGGAGGCCTCCTTTTATAGCTTGAGAGTAGGGGGTTCTATGCAAAAGGATCATCCCCACATGGAAGGACCCAAACTGACCTCCAAAGGGCGGTTTCCACTTTCCATCAGTGTTGATCGTAGGTGGGACCGTTCTTGGGGAACCGCCCTACAACCGCCAGAAGAAAACTGGGCCCGAGAGGCCCCACCAGGGGGGCGGCCGCCCCCGGGACCGGTCGGTCCCCTGGTGGGCCCGTTTGGCCACCGCCTTCGCGTGGTTGGTTCTCCTCTGGGCGTAGACCTCTCCTATGGTTACGAATAGGCCCAGATTTGTAATAAAGGTGGGCTTCTTTGTTATTCTTGGTTGCGCATTCTCTGAATTCACATTTCTCCTTTACGCTTTCCAATTGGTGTTGTGAACTTCCACTTGTTTCACCATAAATCCTGCAAAAACATAAACACTAGGGGTACAAGTGGAACTCTGTTAATAGCATATGTCTATGTGTTATAGTATGATAGTTTCTTTCCCTTTAGGCATAAGTTAGCGGTTAAAAATGATCTACAAGGATCGCCAACAAGACCCCCAAGCTTAACCTTTGCTCATCCCGAGCAAATAGCTAAGTATGGTTGTTGATCAGGAGTTGCTACAATGTCGATCATATTTCAAATGTACCAAGTTTATAACAAAGTTTTTCACCGTAATTTGAATAAATCAGCATGCTATCCACCCTGCTATTATCTTGAAACAAATGGGGCCTTTTAGCCATCTCATGTCTTGGGTGATTGCAAGACCAAACAGATTCATAGACATTGCTTATCATTCATCCCAAGATGAACCATCCTTCCGGAGGTTTTGAAAATTTTTGCAAAGAAATGTAAGTTCCTCAAATGATTCTCTCGATCGCTCAAAGTGTATGAATACCTCACCAAAGGCATTGTAATATTGCCTTTCATATCCTACCACTAAGGCTTATGAGTGGAGTTTTGGGCAGGTATAAAGGTGGGCATACTTGCATCACATATATTGTTAAGTCAAAAACCGAACCACAAGGAGATACAAGTCATATACTTTGATTGAGATGTGCCAATGTGTGGAGCATGAAGATGATGGAATCCTAATTTCTACATATTTTGGCACTCCATGCATCATGAATTTCTCCTATATTGGATGGAATGAAACTTTTTTGAGGGATATGGGCTATAAGATCATATATCCATACTATTATTTTTTTTCTTCTTCTTTTTTTGAACGAGTACTTGGAACTTTTTTCCATTTGTTTATTGCATGCCCCTTGGCATGGCTTTTGTTTTTCTCTTTTCAGCATAACCCATATCTCTTGTTAGTATTTGAAGAACTTTGGCTGGAGAGATGCATGATGGAATGTGAGGAGTAATTATATGGTGAAAAATGAATGCGCGGCTTCTCAAGGTAAGAGTCGCCATTTTTATTTGGTGGATAACAAATGCACGGCTCTCAAGGTAAGAGTCGGCATTTTTATTTGGTTGAGGAGTGCGCAACTCTCAGGGTAAGAGTTGGCATATTTTTGGTGGATGGATGGGTGCATGTTGTGCGCAACTCTCGGGGTGAGAGTTGGCTTTATCTGGTGGGTGCAAGTGAATCTCAATCATGGGTGCATGACCATAATCTCACTTAGGTCACAACAATTTGACCTAACTCAATGTTCCACAAGCAGCATATGACTAAAGGGTTTGCATAATTGAAACATGTCATATGGCCTTGGTAGGTATTTCATAATCATTGAGGAACTTTTGTTTTTAAAAGTTTTTGAAAATAAAACTCCAGATGTCAAGTTTCGCTCAGAACAAAGTCATAGCACAGCCCATGTCACCAAATCATATCAGGCAATAACTTAGATAAGATTAAGCATTTGCAACCCATTAGTCCAAGTTTTTAGGATGAGAGATTTTTAGCTGATAAACCCAAACCTTAGAGAAAGCTCGATTATAAAATGGGTACAGGTGAAACATAAGACAGAGCAACTGTTCATCATTTCAACAAGGGTAGAAACTAACACATCTTAACACATATGAGAGAGGAGAACATATCTCACCTTTTTTAAGTTGGATAATTTTAAAAAGAAATGTGAGATACAAGTTACCTTTGTGGGAGCCTCCCCAAGCTTGCTTTTGACTTACCAATGTGTTTCACCTGGGGGTGCCGCTAATTGGTGGTGCCTCAGCTTGATGTGCAGTTCGTGGCCTCTCTTGAGCATGCTAGAAAGCTCTCCCCCCAAGCTTGTTTTTATGGTGGTATTAAGATAATAAGACAACAAAACTTGGGGTTGAAAGATAAATTACTTTTTTTCTTCAAGATTTCATTTATTATTATATTTTTTCTTTTCAAGGTTCACCTAAGAAATACTTGTCTCTGCTATCATCTAAAGACTTACCCTCATGGAGTTGATAAATTTCTGCAAGGGGTTAGTCCATAAGATTAACCAAAATCTATATTAGCAGCTTTGGTTCCAAGATCAAACTAGACACCATGTCTAATTTGTCAAGGTAGGCTTAAGAATCTAAGCACCATGCTTAAATTAAAAATCCTATAGAGGCATGATCTCATATCCCAGCTTCAAACTAAACACCATGCTTAGTTAAAAAGATGTAGGATCAACACTTCCAAACCGAAACTTACGAGCATAGAGAAAGGAAATATGACAGGATAACCAAGAGTCATTCAACGGAGACAGATTTTTGAACAAAGGAACCTAGTCAGAAGTTTGCTCAGCCAATCTATTCAAACTCAAACAAGGCTAGGATAAGAGAGCAAAGGAAGGCATGCCTTGCTTTATCTCCAACATGAATTTCTTCGATTATTCATGATAACAACTCAAAGTTCATTAATCAAAATGCAACACCATGTCACAATTTTGATTAAAGAAGGCTAGTTTAACCTAAGCACCATGATTAAATTAAAAAGCCTATGGATGTACCACAAGTGTACTCATGTGAATACACCCAAACTCAGAGCATATGGCATGAATAGAGGAAGAGCATGATATTATATTTTCATGGAGACAAATATGAGTGAATGAGTTGGTCAACATTACCTTGACATACCTAAATGTGTGTACCAACAGCATGTATGGATGAAGCATCAAAGTTGTCGCTGTGGTGGCTCGGTTTCCATCTCGGGTGACTACCAAGGCGTGGGTTGGAGTCCATCACTTTTAGTAGCATGTCGTCGTATAGCAAGTCGTTTATTGGTAACTCCTGCATATTAGTGACTCGCATACAAATGTAGGAGGAACAACTCATGCAAGCTTCTAACTAAAAGGAATATTGCGACCATGACTCCCCTTTGGTGTTTTCTTTAGAATCTTTAAACGAAGTGTGATCCAAGATATGCATGGAGTCATGGTTGGTCAAAGGAGTGAGAGAGGTGTTGCACAAACCACCGTTGAAGATGACGGAGGTTTATGGAAGTCATGTGTCCTGTCCTTGTTGCGTGATGAGTCACTCGGTGTTGTGCAACGTGCAGGGGAGATCTTGAAGTGTGTTAGGTATGCTTGAGAGATCTCCCCCACAATTATTCTTGTACCTGCTTTATTTTGATAAAAAGAAAACAAAACAAGAGCAACAACAACAACCAAGGACTCTATTGGCTATAAGAGCAAGAAAGATTTTATTATTATTTCTTTATTAGTTTTATTGAAAACTTGTTCACTCAACTTTTTATAAACAAGGCCACGATAAAGATGCAGAGAAAGATATGCCTTGGTTATCTCCATATCAGATTACTTTCATTGATTATATCAACAACTCAAAGTTCATTGATCAAATGAAGACAGTTATAAGAAATTGGTGAACATTTATTTACCTTCGCATACCTGAGTATATGTACCGGTAACATATATATATGAGGCATTGAAGTTGTTGTTGCGGCTAGCATGATGGTTCTGCTCAGGTGATCTCCGAAGCCAGGCCACACACACATCAATGCGCATGGGCCATGGGCCTTGATGATATTAGCAAAGGTTCAGAAGAGGGAGACTCCCAATCTTTTTTTTCTTTTTTTCGTAGTTCTCTTTCTTCTTCTTTTTTAGTCTCCTTCATCTCTCTTCTTTTTTTTCTTTCATTCATTTTTTTCTTCTCTTCTTTTTTAAGGCGAGGCTGACATCTTCATCATCATTTTTTTAATGCCCCTTTGGTGTGCATGGAACTTGGGTTTCTCACCGTCCTCCCTCACACTTGGACTTTTGCATAAAAGTCAAGTGCAGAGTTAGGGCCTTCTTACGAGTGTGTTCCATTACCTAGGAGGGTATCAAGCTTTTGTAGTTGATGTCGTTCCATGTCGTCAAGCATCATCTGACCCGAGTTCTTAATTTTTCCTGAAATGGTCAGCGACATACCCAAAGGTGCATACTAACTTAACAACATGCCCTCACCATTTCAAGAAGATATATATATTTTGAAAATAACAATAGTAATAATAATAAAAAATATATTTTTTTAAGGATAATCCGGGGTATCTCCCGGTAGTGCTTAAGTTATGGTCTTAAGCTTGACTGTGGGAACTTCTTCTTACAGCAATCAATGGTGGTGTAGTTCCCAGCTTTACCACCAATCATAGGCATTCAAATTCAAGCTGCAAGGTATGCACCATCGTACTACTACGGGATTTGCAATGTTCATGACAAACATAAGCATTCACAACCATTCTCTCAAAAAGTTAAACAACTAGAATCAAGAGATGGTTGCGAGATCCTCGTAGAAGTAGGTGGTCCGAAGCGAAACAAACTCTGGAGACCTTGAGCATGAAACGTGAGAGACCTCAAAACCATGCTTGTTAGCGGGCCCCTTCTTGGCTCTAGAGTTGTTGCTTCGGGCATGTCCGTGGCATGGAAGTTTTCATTCTTAAAAGATATATCATGGAGGATGATCACTAAACCTTGACCATTATCTAGAACAATGTTCTTGATGGCCAGAGGGACATGCATCTTGTTCAGAGCAAGGGCGCAGGAGAAGGATTCGCATGCTCGAACAAGTAGCTTTGCTTCGCCTTTAGGTTTTCGAGCAAGTGCTATGGCTGGCAGAAGCAAAACTTTCAAACTTCTCATCAGGGCTCCCTTCTTTTTTATATATATATAAATGAGATTTTCAAGAGGGTGCCCTATGAGAAGATCAAAATCGAGGATGGCATAGATGAGGAAGTATAAGAAACTTCGGTTTCGTTAATTTCCAATGGCACAACCCTAACAATCCCACAAAACTCAAAGATGAGTCCAGATGGACTTCTGAAAAGTTTGTCGGTCGGGACTAGCGGCATATCACCCTAAAAGGGTTTCTGCTAGAATGAAAGTAGTCCTAATTGTGAGGTTGTGTAGGTCTTTCAAGGAAGGCCCCCATAATGAGCAAGACATGGTTGTGGGAGGTGAAAGAATATGAATTTCTTCAGAAGAACGTTTCACTTCCAACAAGCAACAACCGTACTTTCGATGACTCAGCATTAGGGGAGACTTCCTAAGAAATGTCAAAATTTTGTGCCAAGAAATGTTTCGAAGTTCTGCCATAATCCTTGAATTTTGATAGCGAACTCCAAAGAATAAAACATTCCTTCCTTCGGTGTTCATGGTTCGGGTGAGGTCTCAATAGACAAATCGAAGGGTGGCAAGGGAAAAGATTCGGCTGCTGAGGGCTCTTCAGAACTTGACATGCCCTTGTATGGAGGGATTTGGGTACGATGATGGGAGAAGCGTGCTTCTCTAGGATGCAAACAAGGATTTTCCTCTATTCCGTCATGGTTTTTATGAAAACGGCCCTCCAACAGTTATGTCAAAGCATAGGGCAGCATCTATGTCTAGATCCAAACAAAGGATATGCAAAAGCACATTATCGGATAAAAGACAAGTCTAGGTCAGCATGTATAAACATTGTAAACCTGGCCTAGGCTACACCTATGGACTTCTTCTCTTTTTGCTCAAAATCGAGGTTTGCCCTTGGTAGAGCGGCGATACGAGACATGGGTAAGAATGCAAGATAACATGATCTTAAGTTCATCCCATTCTCCATTCGTACTTTCTACGGCATCAGAGTACCATTGTTTTGCCTCCCCTTGAGGGAGAACAGAAACAACTTCCACTTAAGAATTTCTTGTGTCATGCCAGGAATGCTTAGGCATGAACACAATTCCTCGAATTTTTGCAAGTGGTCAAAAGAATTTTCATTGTCGTGACCAAAGAAGGGTTTTGTCCGAACCATAGCTTTGAATCATGGGTGGAGTTCATAACTGGATGGAAATTTTGGTTTTGAAAAAGAATGTGGTTCATAGAACTCCCCCTTTGAAGCAGAAGGATTTTGAATTTGGAGCTGGCTTCATGGTGAAAGGATCGGATAAAAAGGAATATTTTGTTTTTATAAAAAGAAAAGATAAAAGATTTTTTTTTGATAAAACACAAGGATACACGGGTGAACTAGGTTCGGAGATAAATACGACAACTGTTCCCCGGCAACGGCGCCAGAAAGCTTGTTGGCGCTTCTTAGCGTCAACAGAAAAGTCCGCAAGCACACGGAAGTACCGTTGTAGTCTTCACCCGGAAGTATTCAGGGTATCGTAATTTCTCAGAGGAACGGTCTTTGTACTTAGTCTCTTAAACTAGTTTACTTAGAAGAGACAGAAGGGATATCTTGTGTAGAGAGGTTCTTCTAAGGTCAAACGCATATAAGCGATGGAAACTTCCCCACTACTTGCTTGCTTCAGGCCCACTGATGCACCTGGTTTGCCAGGCGATACCAGCATCAGCGCTATTCCGCATCCAAACGTGGGGGCATGCTGGTACGAGTGGATAGGGCTGTCACCACCTGCCACCGACCCCTTTACCCGTGGGCGCGTGCAACATACAAACATAGACTCTGACCTAGACACCATGTCTACGATGGCGACTACTGCTCTAGCGGCGTACAAGAACATCCGTCTCTATCAGGAGTCCTCTTACTAGAGCATCCGTCCAAAGGACGAACGACGATCCCACAAACAAGTAGCTTTATGGAAGTAACATGCTTAATGAATCAAAACAAAGTTGAACACGAACTTCTTACTTCAAGTAGCAAGACGATCGTAGAGGTACAAGTTGGATCGAGAGCCGACAAGCCCGGCACTTCGTCCACCCGGAGGCAGAACTGCTTCGACTCCGCTCTTTCTCCAGCTCTTGTCCCTCTCTCACTCCCTATACTAAATTAGCTATAAACTAATGGAATGGAGCTTGCTCTTCCTCTCTACATTGTGACCTCTTGTGTTGGTGAATTCAATTGATGAATAGGTGTAGAGAGGATGCCTCCTTTTATAGCTTGAGAGGAGGGGGTTCTATGCAAAAGGATCATCCCCACATGGAACGACCCAAACCGACCTCCAAAGGGCTGTTTCCACTTTCCATCAGTGTTGATCTTAGGTGGGACCGTCCTTGGGGAACCGCCGTACAACCGCCAGAAGAAAACTGGGCCCGAGAGGCCCCACCAGGGGGCGGCCGCCCCCGGGACCGATCGGTCCCCTGGTGGGCCCGTTTGGCCACCGCCTTCGCGTGGTTGGTTCTCCTCTAGGCCTAGACCTCTCCTATGGTTACGAATGGGCCCAGATTTGTAATAAAGGTGGGCTTCTTTGTTATTCTTGATTGCGCATTCTCTGAATTCACGTTTCTCCTTTACGCTTTCCAATTGGTGTTGTGCACTTCCACTTGTTTTACCATAAATCCTGCAAAAACATAAACACTAGGGGTACAAGTGGAACTCTGTTAATAGCATATGTCTATGTGTTAAAGTATGATAGTTTCTCTCCCTTTAGGCATAAGTTGGTGGTTAAAAATGATCTATAAGGACTGCCAATAACCAACTAATGCCTGCTCTCATCATCCTCAAAGAAGGCAACTCGTAAGCCGATAACGAAGACCAAAAAAACGAGATGCAACTACATCACAGTGTGCATTCTCCGCATACCTCATTTATCAATGGTGGTCTGTCGTCGACACCTCGAGAGGCCGTAAACAACTATGGTTGGCAGATAACATCCCTAAGTCATTGGAGTTGGAGCACTCACACAAATAAGGACAATCAAGGGTGAATTAGAGTATGCATCTCCAGTGGTCCTCAACCCATCAACCAAGAGTCAATGAAGAAGCATGTTAATATCCACATCAACGTCTGCTGGATAAGATGGTGCAAAAGAATAAGATGGTCCTGCTCAAGCACAAAGAAGCCCTTTTTGACAAATAATTTGGACCAAGACAAACTCAAGAAGCTATCAAAGAAGGTGCAACAAGTGGTGAGTAGAATTTCCTCAAGACATAAGGTGGCATGAAGTAAGGTCCTTGTAAAATTCAAGCAAACACCATGGTGATGCAAGGGCACTTAAAAGAGCAAGCTTGGGGGAGATTCACTTTTCCCTCATTAATGAGACAAGATTTGAGGCATTTCTCTCTTTAGTAACCATCACAACACAAGGGTGCAGAAAAGGAGAGGAAGAAGGAAGAAGCATTTCCCGATGCAACATTTCGTAGAAGTGGCTCTGCTGGCCCTCACTGATCGGTTGAAGCATAAGGAAGGAAGACTGACTCCTCTAAAAATGATCCAACAGTGCTCTTCCCCTCTCAAGCTTCTATCGCTTAGGAGTGAACCAATGAGAGGAGCAAAAAGGTCTGAAGAAAAACAGAAATACGACATGACAAAAGGATGGGAAAGGAGGAGTGCAATGTAGGAGGCAAGCTCATGGACAAGATGTACCACTAATCGAGCAAGAAAAGCTTCTACAAGGTGTTACGGTACCATCACAGTCCAATAATGAAGGTAACATCTTAAGATCAAGGAGGAGACACCGTTCATTCCAATGCCAGAAGAGCCAGCCACCCAAGGAGGGAGTGATGAGACTCCTACATCAGAAGATCTACAACAGAAGAGAAGAAGAGTGAGAAAGAAGAGACTATGAAGGATGAGACTCCAACCTCAGCGTCAACATCAACTTCACCAACCAGAAAAGAATGGAGGAATAAGGAGTCACCTTCCAGCTCATCATCATCAGAGGTGCAACCAGGGTCATCATCATAACCCGACGATGCACCTGACAAGGAATGAGCAAGACAAGGAGTCCTATTCGGAGGACTATAAACCACCAAGCCTTCACCAAAAGGTAAACTTGGCACCTATCCATATTTACTTTTCAGCATTGCATTAGTATCTTAGTAATTGCATATTTACTTTCCTACATTAAAAAGAAAATAAAAATATTTATTGCTTTGCATAATAAAATCTAAAAGCCCCATGTGACCAATCTTGTGGCATAGCTCATAAAGACTATTCACTGTCGTGGCACAAAAATAAATTGCATCTAGGATAGATTTCTGCGTCATATTTACTTTCTACATCCATAAACTTGAAAATACCAAAAATATGGTGGGCACATGAAGGTCCACACTTTTTAGAAAAACCCAAAAATATGTGGGCACATGAAGGTCCACCCACTTCAGGAAATTTCTGCTGAAATTATAAAATCAATTACTAACCATGGAGTGGTATTAAACCTAACCCCTCTCCATGAGATTTGGTATTCTTGTTGGCAATTGAGTTATTACAGGACAATACATGACCAAAGAGCTAGTCAGCCCGACGCCCTTGCACTGCCGGTACACCTGCTCTTAGAAGGATCACTCAACTTGCAACATCAAAGACCACGTAAACATCCAGCTTGGGGAAGGGTATCCTCCACTTGAATCCAGGTAAGTATAAGTTTTCCACCTTATTACTGTACCATATTGCTTTTCGCGTGTGTTTGAATAGAATAAGAAGAGAGTGCTTACAATAATTTTGCTCAGATTAGATGAAAACCATGCAAAGGAATTGATAAGTAGCACCCCACCATGATTCCTCATAATGATTAGTTTTCAACCTTGAATCATCCAAAGTTTTAGACACAACCATTTAACTTGAAGGTTTACTTTGAGCCTGAAACTTGTGGGTAGAAAATGCTTGATCTAAGCCTAAGTAATTGAGGGATATGATATGTAAAGTATGAGCTTGTTGACACTTCTTAGCGCAACCACCAGAGACAGGGTGTTAGGCTATCTCTGATAACGGCGCCAGAAGTGCCTGTGGTACTTCTTATGTCTATTGGATAATTTCACAAGCGCACAGAATATACCGCTGTAGCACTTCACCCGGAAGTATACCAAGGTATCGTTATTTATTTTATCCCAAAGGAAAGCTATGCTAAAAATGTTAATAGAAGAAGATCCTAAAAATCTATGTCAACTTAGCACAACCAGTGCAGAGGGGGTAATTGAAGTATGATAGGAAGGTGATGATTCAAAGATAACAAATAAAATGCTAAAAGATAACTAGTGTAGTGTAGCTAGGTGGGAGGACAACGAGTAAGAAAGGTTCCTGTGATCTGAACTTTACACCTGTGATCTAACGTATTAAATCGACGAAGTACACTAAAACTGCTACCTTACTTCCGGTGTGTAGGGGATAGGCAAGACAGTAGGGGATATAGCCTCTACCCGAAGCGGCTATTCTCTTATGGGAGCCTACCTTTTAAGAACTTGCCTAAAACACGTGGAGGGATACTAAGACTAGACAGGGCTGTCACCACCTGCTAGCACCCACAAACAATCTGTGCGACAAGCGGCATTCAAAGGCAAGATCTAGTTTAAGCACCACACTTACACTAAGGCTTACTACTCTAGCAGTGATCAAGGCAACTAGAGCACCCTATGACAGGCGATGAACTATACACGTGAGCTGGTTACAGGATCACAATCTAATGCAAACCGACCAAGTAATATGATAACTCACAACAATACTATTAAAGTAATGCACTAAGTAAGGACTCAGTGAAGTAAAGCAACAATAATATAATAAAGTAGATAAGTCTTACGGAAAGAGAAAGATACAAGAGCTATACCAGACTCTCCGGCAGAGGACTCCGGAGACCCCGAGCATAGCTCAACTCAACTCTAACTCTCACACTAGACTACAACTACTACTAAGGTGGAACTACACTACACTTCACTTGTATCTTGAATGAATCATGTCTTGAGAGGGTGGATGCAGCCTCTATTTATAGGGGGAGATGGAGAGGTGCCATGTCAGCGATCCGCGTGCTCCTTGCCTCTCCACCCTTGGATGAACCGCCTCAATACTGCCTCAAGATGGACGGCAGAGGTAATTCCATCACATGGGAAACATGCTGGAAGGCGGTGGAGGCCAACCGACCTGGCTGGGCACCAGAGGGGTTCGGCCGACCCCCCTATGACAAGTGGGCCCAGCCAGGGTTTTCTAGAAGGAGTCCCCACCTGTGAGCGAAGGTGTGGTGGCCTGGGTCCACCAGTAGTGGTTCGGCCGACCCACACTTGGTGGGTTGGGCCCACCACCGTGGTCCCCATTTGTCTCAGACTGTCCCCTTGTGTTGGTTCCACTTCGTTTGCATGTTGTCACGTTGAATCCTTGTGCTTTGCTTCTCAACCGTTGAATGGAAACACATGTTGATCTGATGGCTGAAATGAGCTGAGTGGAAGGTCACACAGATCCTACCACGTCACCAGATCCAGCTGGGCCCCATGGGTAGTTCGGCCGACCCATGGGTGGGCCCACCCTTGGCTCTCCATTCTCTTCCATGTGGTCCCTTGTGTCATTTGTTGAAGTGTGGTGACTTGGTTGCCAAATTTATGGTTCGGCCGAACCATGATATTGGGCTCTAAATGTTCATTTCTGCTCCGTTTCATCTTCCCTGCATTTACAATCTTAACAGTAGAAGTGGAACTAGTTATTGATAAAAATATGTTCATGTTATGTTGATCTCCCTTGAATCCGAGGCCTGTTGACGGTGTTTGAGTATGGATTTTTATGGTATATCCACCATCAACAAGATCCCCCAAGCTTAACCTTTGCGCATCCCGAGCAAATAATTAAACTTAGCCTCGGTGGATCAGGAGTTGCTACAATGTTCATGTTTCAATAATGCCATGTGCACAACAAAATACTTCCCTTTTGCATGAAAAAATTGGCAATAAAAAATTCACTCATTTTACCTTAGTCCTTTATGGGGCTAATGACTTTTACTTTGCCTCAGGTGGTTGAGAGACAGAACAGTTTAACTTGAGCACTACTTTTCTCATTCTTTGCAAGTTTCATACTGGAAGCAATGTTTTGTAAAAGACAACTTAATGTTCCTCATATGGTTCTCTCATATCGCTCAAATGGTGTATGATTCCTTACAAAGTAAATGTTGCCTTCTCTTTATCATCCTACCTCTAAAAATGGCTTATGTGGAGCTTAAGGTAGGAATAAAAGGGCATAGCATACTTACTTTGCATGTGTTGTAGAGCCAAAGCTTGGATCCAAAGAGAGAAGTGTCATGCCCTTAGATCAAGATGTGCAAGTGTGTGGAAAATATCATAATGCTCCTCTATTTGGAATTGTCTCTCTCTCTAATGAATTTTTAGAGACATGGCTATCAGTTTTTCTTTCTTTATTCATGAGCCTAGACTTGCTCATATTTTTCTTTTCTTTTCTATGGACTCTCTTGTATCCATCTTTCTTTCTTTTTATTTTACATAGCCTTTCGTCTCTTCTACTATAATAACTAAGAGAGATTTTCTATGACTTTAACATATGGAGCATTTATTTGGTGTAAATGAAAGGCATGTGGTTGCGTACTTCCAGTGTAGAAGCAGCACATATATGTGGTGTGTACGTGATCTTGATCTTGGGAGCATGATAAGACTCTCAACAAGGGTCAACAAGACTTGACAACACTCAATACAAAGCAAATAGCTTATGTGGAAGGTTTTAGACATGTATAGCATATATGGCTGTGGTAGGAATTTATCACCATTGAGGAACAATAAGGTTTTGATTAATTAAGAAACAAATCTCCAGTAATCATGCATGCTTAGAACAATATTATAGTAGCTCTTGTTTTACCATCTCGTATCTCACAACAACTTAGACTTAGTTCTAGCACTTAGCATCCATAAAGTTTTCAGGTTCATGATGATTTTAAATAGGCCAAGTGATCCATACTCAAAGAAATACTAAGTTGTAAACTAGGCATTAAAGAAATATTAACAGAGCAACTATTCATCATTTCCAATGAGAAAGATTTACATGCATGAACAGAAAATAGTTTTGGTGTTTTTAGTTATTTTATTTAAGTGCATTAAATGAAGAACAATATAAAATACTGAGATAGAATACTTACCTTGGTGCGGGAGAGAATCTCCCCCAAGCTTGCACTTTTGCAGTTATCTCACTAAGGTGCTGTGGGTGCTGTGGGATATATGGCGGTGGAGGTATGTTGTGATGTGCATAGAGGGCAGCCCGCTGTCTGCCAGTCTGCTCCTGGAAATTTTGGAGCTGCTGCTGGGTTTGTGCAGTGATGTTATGAATGGCTTCATGGCCAGCCCGCAGCACTCCAAACTGATGTGTTACCAACTCCATGTCATGTCGATGGCTTCGTGTCCTTGCATCCTGCATAGACGAGTAAGAAAATCTGGCACTTTGTACCCCTGACAGGCGCCCTCCTCCAGAGCTGGAGGCTTACATAGCATTTGAGTTGCCTGCATAGGTGCTGTCGTCTTCTTCGGATGATTCATTACGCTGTGCAGCACGCGTTCTTGCACGGGTAGCAGGACCTGAAAAACTCCATCGGCCGCCTACTCCTGCAATGTTAGGCACTAAATGGTGGCCCCCATATAGTTTTAACTCTGGGCATGGCAAAGTGAGTCTTGCATCGTTATTATGGAATTTAAATTCTATTGTTCCTTGGGGACCACCGGCAATAATATGAGCTTTTATGAAATATTCCTCACCCAGAATGGTTCTATGTGTAGGTATGTAATCATTAAATCCATTTAGCAGTTCAAGGTAGCTGCACATTTTTGTGATGATGGATGTGAAATCAAATGATCCACATCTTGATAGTACAGAAATCCAATGCTCTACCATGGCTTTTATAGGTGATACTCGGATTTTATATACCGTGGCATATATTATTCTTAAATCAATTTCTCTCACAGGTCTCACATCATCCCGGGGAAACAAAGTGATTCCTAGCCATCTATGCAAAAAGCGCAGTATGAGTTTGCAAATATGACTAGTGCGTGGTTTCCCCATTCTATTTTCCCCAGTTATGTCGTGCCAAAATTCAAGTTTATTGAACCTACAAGTAGCAGATTCTAAATTTGAGGTGCAGTTCATGAAGCCTAGGCAAGCACTAAACTGGTCCCAGGTAAGATCATAGGCTTGATTAAACAGGCGAAAATAGATGTTGTCTCTAGTTGCTTTTACTGTGCACATAAATTTTATGGTGAGACTCTTGCTACCTTGGTACTCAAAAATCCCAGAATTCACCCCATCCTATTGCATCAAAAACATCAAAGAACTTCTCATACATACCTGTGCATTGGAGGAGTCCTAAATCAATTACCTTAGTGTGTTCAAAGTTACGGTTACGGATGGAGTTGAGGACGAGAAGTTCTTGTGGAGTGACCAAAATGCCTGTTTCTTGGATTTTTGTTCTAACAGGTTCTTCCTCTTCTTCGGATTCTTCATGATCATGAGGATGTTGTTCAATATTTTCTGGGTTGTTGCTTGGCTCAGTTGCCTCAGACAAATAATCATCCTGTGACCCCGAGAGTTGTATCTTAGTGTCATGGGAGGATGATCGTCGCGATGAACTCCCGCTCATTGCTGAGCGCATTTTTTTTGCTGCGGCCTTGAATGGGTTCTTCATATTTGCACCAAACAAAGACACAAACCCAACTTCAGATGATGGGGGTTAGCTTAGTTTGATGAGCCTCTTACCGGATGATTACCTTCGTTGGTTCCCTCGGATGACGAACACTTGAAGAGCAAGGATGATAGGCGAGTTTAAAATGTCGATGTGCTCTGCTGTTGGTTTGGTTGGAGAGTTGTGCTCACGAGCTGAATGAGCATATGGACAGGTTCGGCCGAACCCTCCTCTGCCTCATCTTGTGCACATAATTGCAGGAATCTAGGACACGTTGAAGTGGACAAAGGCTGGAGTGATGGGTAGTCAGTGCGTGGGTCGGCAGAACCCTGCCTTCTCCCTATTTAACCAATAATTGTGGGGGTCTCTGATGTGTAAAAAGGAGAGGACTATAGAGTGACTTGAGGTGCTCTGATCTGTCGGCCGAACCCTCACCTCTCTCTAATTGCTATGTGCCAAGCATGGGAGTCAATGGTGGTCACTTCTTGCCTGGTGGAGCACTCATCTTTCTCTTCTTTGGATGGTTGCTCATGGAATCCTTTCTTGGGGTGAGTGGTGAATGGCCAAAGAGGGGAGCAAGACATGACCATGGCTGGTGGAAATTTGCTCAAGAGATGGTTCACGGGATAGTTCTTTCAAAAGGTTATTTGCTTAAGGGTTTAGGTAAGAATCTTTCCCATGATTAGTAAAAGGTATTTTGATCAAGCTTTGCACGAGTGGAATTAAGGAGAGAGAGAATGGACTTTGTCATGACAAAATTTTGCTCTCAACTCACTCATGGTTGTTGTGCACTTTTCTTGTTAGCATTTTAATAAAGAATGAGATGAAACATGTGAGTGCAAGGTGCGAGTTGACAGATATATGTCTTGTAGCACTCTATAGAGCAGCTCACATGAGGCTTGAGTAGAGTAAATTAGCACTAAAACATGTGAGTGCACAGAAGAGTGATTAAGAAGAATCCAAGGTTTCATGTAATATTTTAAGGTGTTGTCGTGCATGTGACATATCAGAGCATGGCATGGATTGAATTGGAGAAAAGATGGCAGGTGGGTGGCACCATGATGGGGTTCGGCCGAACCCATCATGGGCCCCATCTGGTGTCAACTTACTTAGCAGGTCAAATAATTGATTATTTTAATATTGAGATTAATTATTGATCGGCAGAACAGGGGTTGGAGATTAAGCAAATAAAGGAAGTAAACTTTAATTAAATGTTAGTGTACTTACCTTCATAGAAGAGTTGATCCTTCAAGTCCTTGGAGTAAGACCATCTCCTTGGGCTGGTGTAGAAATTTTCTTTGGAGGTGTTGCAGGTTGTATTACCTTTCTCTTCTATACTTGCTTGCTCTTTGCTCGTGGTTGTGATTTGGGCTTCTTCAAGTCTTTTACAATAGCAAAGGCATGTATTTCCCTTAGCATGATCAGCGAGCATTGCTCAACCTTCGGTCGGAATTTGAATGTTTCCAGGGTCCCATTGATAGTGAATTGAACTTCTCCAGCTCCAACTTCAATATGTGTATTGGCGGTGCTGAGAAACGGTCTCCCCAAGATGAGTGGAGTCTTCTCATCTACTTCCATGTCCAAGACCACGAAGTCCACGAGGACAAAGAATCCGCGTATCTTGACGGGATGTTTTTCGCTATACCCGCCGGGTAACGGACCGATTGATCTGCCAGCTGCAAACGTATTGATGTAGGGGATAAGATAGTATGATTGAGTTTGTCAAACACTACCTTTGGCATGACGCTGATGCTTGCTCCCAGGTCGCACAGTGCATGTTCAAAGTATTGTGTCCCAATGGAGCAGTCAATGGTGGGACACCTAGGGTCCTTCTTCTTGGTTGGCAGTTCGTTCAATATAGCCGCGCTGCATTCCTCCGTCAATTTGACAATTTCCGTTGTCCGCAGCGGGCGCTTATTGTTGAGGATGTCTCTTAGGTACTTGGCGTAGGTTGGTACCTGTATTACATCAAGTAATGGAATATTCACATAAAGATGACGAATTACCTCGACGAAATTTCTGAATTGTTCGTCGGTGGTTTGCTTCCTTGTTCTTGGGAAAGGTAGCAGGACATTGGTGTCATAATATTCTTGTGGGGCTATCTTTCCCTGGAACTTGGTGTTGTCATCAGGCGCTGGCAATCCTTCTTCTTCTTCATCATCTTCCTTGTCTTTTCTTGCAGCGTTCCCTGCCATGTTAGGATGTGGTGGATCGCAAGTGGACTTACCTCCCCTCGTGATCACCGCTTTGACATTTGGAGTATTGCAAATATTTTTAGGAGATGAAGTAGTAGCAACAAGATGAGATAATTGAGATTCTAACATTTTATTAAAACTCATTTGTTCTTTAACAGAAGAAGCGAGAGCATACATTTTAGCATTTAATGTTTCAAGGGTCTTGTCATTTTCTATCAGCTTTTTATTCATGCTTTCATTTATTCTAGCTTGACTCATAACAAGATCTTTTAATGATAATTGATTACCAAAATTTGCATTACCTTGAAACTTGGAGTTCAACGCCCATCTTCCTTGTTGAGGATATTTTCAATTGTTATTGATGGCGTCTATCTTCTCAGGATTTAATTTGGAATAAGATACACTACATACCTGATTCCATTGATGCTTGGAAGCATAGTGTTGAATGGCCTCTCGGTCTTTCTTAAAGTTAGCACGTTCTTCCAACCTTCTTAAGAGGAGATCCATCTTCTCAGATATTGCATCTACTTCATGGATGGTATGTGTGTTCTTCTTCTTGGATTGGAGTCGATCTTCATTCCACCCTTGATTTGTCACCATCTTTTCTATCAGTTTCTTGGCTTGTGTGACATTGAGTGAAGTGAATGCTCCTCTAGCAGCGGCATCAAGGTGACTACGAGCTATTGGGGTTAGCCCATGGTAGAAACCTTGAATCAGGAGCCATTCTTGGATTCCATGGTGAGGACATTCCCGAATGTATTCCTAGAGACGTTCCCATGCTTCGGGAATTGTCTCGTCCACTTGCTGTGTAAAGCTTGAGATCTTTCCTCGAAGAGCGGTGGCTTTTCCCATCGGGAAGAACTTCTTGAGGAATGCATTGGCACAACTTGTCCAATTGTTGGCGTCTTTTTGACAAGCATAAAACCATTGTTTCGCTTTTCCGAGCAAAGAAAATGGAAAAAGATGAAGACAGATGATATCTACTTTAACTCCTCTTATAGTAATAGTGCCACACAACTCCAGGAAATTCTAGAGATGTGCATTTGCATCATCATGGGGCTTTCCGCTGAATGGGTTGGCTTGCACCATGTTGACAAGAGATGGCTTGAGCTCAAAAGTGGCAATCCCCAAGCTAAGGCTACGGACCGGTGGCGACATTGTCGGCCGACGGTGCAGAATGCTCGAAGATGGTCTTTTGGGCCATAGCTTCCTTAGGTGATAGTGCAGAGCCTCCTTCCTTGAGTGGTTCCAATACCAAATTGGACCTCCAATCAGAGACTGAATGGTGTCGAGAACTCCTGGTGGATGTCTCTGGATTTTCTATTGCTGTGGCTTGAAACTGAAATCCACTCATGTATGCCTTGCTTCACAGTAAAGAGAAGCAGAGGCAAGGGTAAGCCCTACTACAACTAATTGATACTAAATTGATGATAGGTTCCGGATTCGATCTTATTAAAATTTCTAGGCTATGCTTTCCCCGGCAACGGCGCCAGAAATGCTTGTTGACACTTCTTAGCGCAACCACCAGAGACAGGGTGTCAGGCTATCTCTGATAACGGCGCCAGAAGTGCCTGTGGTATTTCTTATGTCTATTGGATAATTCCACAAGCACATAGAATATACCGCTGTAGCACTTCACCAAGGAGTATTCCAAGGTATCGTTATTTATTTTATCCCAAGGGAAAGCTGTGCTAGAAATGTTAATAGAAGGAGATCCTAAAATCTATCTCAACTTAGCACAACTAGTGCAGAGGGGGTAATTGAGGTATGATAGGAAGGTGATGATTCAAAGATAACAAATGAAATGCCAAAAGATAACTAGTGTAGTGTAGCTAGGTGGAAGGACAACGAGTAAGAAAGGTTCCTGTGATCCGAACTTTACTCCTGTGATCTAACCTATTAAATGGACGAAGTACACTAAAACTGCTACCTTACTTTCGGTGTGTAGGGGATAGGCGAGACAGTAGGGGATATAACCTCTACCCGAAGTGGCTATTCTCTTATGGGAGCCTACCTTTTAAGAACTTGCCTAAAACACGTGGAGGGATACTAAGGCAAGACAGGGCTATCACCACCTGCTAGCACCCACAAACAATCCGTGCGACAAGCGGCATTCAAAGGCAAGATCTAGTCTAAGCACCACGCTTACACTAAGCCTTACTACTCTAGCAGTGATCAAGGCAACTAGAGCACCCTATGACAGGCGATGAACTACACACGTGAGCTGGTTACAGGATCACAATCTAATACAAACCAACTAAGTAATATGATAACTCACAACAATACTATTAAAGTAATGCACTAAGTAAGGACTCAGTGAAGTAAAGCAAGAATAATACATTAAAGTAGATAAGTCTTACAGAAAGAGAAAGATACAAGAGCTATACTAGACACTCCAGCAGAGGACTCCGGAGACCCCGAGCATAGCTCAACTCAACTCTAACTCTCACACTGGACTACAACTACTACTAAGGTGGAACTACACTACACTTCACTTGTATCTTGAATGAATCATGTCTTGAGAGGGTGGATGCAGCCTCTATTTATAGGGGGAGATGGAGAGGTGCCACGTCAGCGATCCGCGTGCTCCTTGCCTCTCCACCCTTGGATGAACCGCCTCAATACTGCCTCAAGATGGACGGCAGAGGTAATTCCATCACATGGGAACATGCTGGAAGGCGGTGGAGGCCAACCGACCTGGCTGGGCACCAGAGGGGTTCGGCCGACCCCCCTATGACAGGTGGACCCAGCCAGGGTCTTCTAGAAGGAGTCCCCACCGGTCAGCGAAGGTGTAGGTGGCCTGGGTCCACCAGTAGTGGTTCGGCCGACCCACACTTGGTGGGTTGGGCCCACCACCATGGTCCCCATTTGTTTCAGACTGTCCCCTTGTGTTGGTTCCACTTTGTTTGCTTGTTGTCACGTTGAATCCTTGTGCTTTGCTTCTCAACCGTTGAATGGAAACACATGTTGATCTGAGGGCTGAAATGAGCTGAGTGGAAGGTCACACGGATCCTGCCACGTCACCTGATCCAGGTGGGCCCCATGGGTAGTTCGGCCGACCCATGGGTAGGCCCACCCTTGGCTCTCCATTCTCTTTCATGTGGTCCCTTGTGTCATTTGTTGAAATGTGGTGACTTGGTTCCTAAATTTATGGTTCAGCCGAACCATGATATTGGGCTCCGAGTATTCATTTCTGCTCTGTTTCATCTTCCCTGCATTCACAATCTTAAGAGTACAAGTGGAACTAGTTATTAATAAAAACATGTTCTTGTTATGTTGATCTCCCTTGAATCCGAGGCCAGTTGACGGTGTTTGAGTGTGGATTTGTATGGTACATCCACCGTCAACAAAGCTGCTATTTATCTTGTTCCTAGTGATACTTGAGTTCTGGAGATTTATTTTGAAAATCCTCAAAACCACATGATGAGTTTCTATATGATATGAGCTTTACATTCCTACCACAGCCATACATGCTAGAATAGAAAAACATACACATTATATGCTACTTGCTTTATTTTGAGTTTTGTCAAGCTTTGTTGATACCTTAGGAACTTGTCATGCTTTCACAATCAAGATCACTTGCACTCCACCCATAATGCACTACTCATATCAGAGTATGAAGGGATATTCAATTTTTCATCGAATAAAAGTATCTCAAATGAGAAATTGGAGTTCACCATTGCATAGATCTCGTTGAGCTGATCGAAATGGATATATTATTTGCTATATTTGGAGCTCGGAATAAAAAGATATTAATTTATAAATAAAGGAAAAGGCCTCTGTTGACAGTGGATAACGTCAACATTTATTAGAACTTTAGACACCAAAGGATACATGAATACACAATAGTCTAGGGTTTTAACTGACAGTTTCCACGAGTTTTGCATGTTCTGTATTTTCCAGGGGCTATTCCAGAAAAGCATAAAAGAAAGGTTAAAGAGCATGATTACCACGTAACTTAACCTCCAAGGAAACATCATCACGAGAACACTAGAAGCATCTGGAACACACCCGAGGCATCGGGACCCGAGGCCCCCTAGGGTGGGGCGGGCCGGTGCCAGGGTAGGGCCGGTCGGCGCCCCCTGCTAGGGTTTCGGCCCATCTTCTGGGGTCTTCTTCGACCGCCTCTATGGAGTCATCTCGGCCCTTGTTTCAAGTCGGTTTGATCCTACGGCGCACGTGCATCCCACCGGGCTATAAATAAAGGGGCAGACCCCCCCTGGAGGCATCAACCCATCATTCATTCAAGGCATCAAGTCCTCAAGCCATCAAGAGCCTCCTAGTTCATCAAGAGCCTCGTAGTTCATAGTTCTAGCCTAGTTAGATTAGAGAGTAGAGGAGTTCTAGTTCTTCGGCGGATCTAGAGCCCCGGCGTCTGTCTGGAGCACGGAGTTCGGTATAATTCTAGTTCTTTCTCTATTATTGTGTTCTTCATTATGATTAGGGAAACATTGTTCTAAATAATTTATATGTTCTTGATTAGAATAGTTTTTGTCTACTTTGATTATATGTCTAGTATAGTTGGTTTGATCTTATTGAATTCATGTAATTGCTCGTATAGCGTTTATTCATGCGTACAATGGGTAGATGATGAACGATATGTAGACGTGGTGTCTAGGTATTTTGTTTATCTGCGAGTGCACCCTGATGTGCCGGTCGTGTGGTAGATTGCGTAGATGACAGCTGCGTTGAGTTCTCTGTAGTCCACCCCCCGTATGTAAGCCAGCAGGCACGGTCGCGAAGTTGGATGATGACTCTGTTTCATATCCTTCCTAGATGATGCCCTTTGCATGTGATCATGATATAGGATTAGTCTAACAATGATTGCTAGATGTAATTGCACTAATTAGAGTTATTCATTGATGTAGTTATAGAATTACCTTTGATATTAATTCCTTAGTTTATCCATTGGCTAGCTATTACTATGACTAGAGAAGTGCTCTGATGATTATCTTTTATTTATAATGCTTGATCATACTTATCACATTTATCTTTATTTACCTTGTGACCTCTACATGTTATGAGTAGAGTAAATGACATCGGTAATGTCGCTTATCCATTGTATACCATCACTATCAATATAATAGATTAAAGTTTATCCTAGTCCTTCCCAGTGGTATAAATATAAATTGACAACCTGGTAGAACTCACTAGGTAAAATGCTACAATAGTATAATTATCTGTCCACTTGCAGAACTGATCTTAGTTTATAGTATTTATATTTATTTCTGCCTAGTCACATAAATTAATATATGAAACCTTTATTTATTCTTACCATTATTAATTAGGGATGACAACCTAGTTCTTGCATAAGAATGTTGGTAATAGAAAAGTGGCTAGTTGCTAATGACAAGTTAATTAATTGAGTGAAATCCACTGTGGGTCCTTGAACTTGTCCCACGTTCTCAAATAAGTCCATATACTCCTAAAACCAGGTTTTTGGGTCCCTAAACTTGCTAAATGTATCATCAGAAGTCCAAACCGGTTTTGGAACTCTGGTTTTGCACATGTGGACGCCATGGTGTCTGTTCAAGGCCCTCCCCGACCGTCGTCCATGTCCATGTGACAAATTCCAAACACCAGGTGCCCGGATTGTTCATGCCAGTGGCCAGCCTAACAACGTTTCGCGCGACGCGGAGGGTGCCCACTACCATGCTGGTCCCGAACCTGTCCCTCTCGTCCCACCACGGCACCTGCATGGCCGCCACCTCTCCAAGATACTCCCTCTGTCCCGTTGTCAGCGTCGTTTGAAAACCGCGCCCTCCTCACTATCACCGTTCCCAAGCGACATTGGCTGCGGGATGGAAGGAGTACCGTCAGCTCGGTGAGTGTGCCGTCGGGCAGTGTGTCATTTGCGGCACACGACGTACTGCGAGTCGAGTGGCGCCGGCGAGTACAGACGCATCGACTCTGTGAGCGTGATGTGCTGGCCAGGACCAACACGTCGCACGGGCATACGCGATTCAGTCAAGCGCTTAGGACACGTGCGATGCATTGCGTGCAGCCGTCCATTCCATTCAGCGCGTCTGCTACAGCATTATGGGAAAAAACAACCTGCTGTCCAGCAGCGACACAGTGCAGCTCTACAGGTCCAACAAGGGCATCAACGGCATGCGCAGAGCTCACCCTCCTCCCAATCCGCATTTGAGGCTCTGCACAACTCCCGCATCGCCCTCACCCTCAACACCGGCAATGGCAGCGTCCTGGACAAGCTCACGAGCACAGCCACTCGTAAGTGGTGTCATGGGCGCAGAGCAACGTGCGGCCCTACTACCCCGTTGCCAACACCAAGGACATCTCCGCCAGTAATGAGGTGGCGCAACTCAGAGCATCCTCTCAGCTGGCCGGACGCCTTCGTGGCCGTGCTAGCAAGGCCGGCGCCGGCGGGGTCGGCGTCGTCGTCTTCGAGACCTGCCGTGCCGGCGAGACATGTTGTACAGAGGCGGCACGAGTGTTGCAGATGGCGAGGACCTTGCGTCGAGCAAACATTGTGGCAGCCACGTGTACAAAACCAGCCTTCCAAAACCGGTTTGGACCTCCGATGACACATTTAACAAGTTTAGGGACCCGAAAACCTGGTTTTAAGAGTATATGGACCCATTTGAGAATACGGGACAAGTTTAAGGACCTACAGTGGATTTTACTCTAATTAATTACCATTCATCTTCTAATCTCGCCTCTCGCATTAAAAGTTATATAGTTATATTTGGTGACGTTAGTAGATGTCAACAGCCTCCATCATTGAGCTTCGGGATTAATTGGGCCTAAATCAGAATTTAGCCCATTAAGGCCTATGTGCATTTTAATGAGATATGGTGGAAAGGTTTAGTACCACATCACTTGCTCAAGGTGGAGGAGGGGAGGCCGCCCCCTATATATACAGCCCTAGGGACCCCCTCAACTCGATCCCTTTCATTGTTATAATTCATATTCTCTAGTTAGGGCTTGCATGGAGAGGTGTCCCATTGAAGGATAACCTCTCTCCAATGTAGTAGATTAGTTCTAGTTGAGAGTTAGGAAGAGCGGAGCCATGCTCGGGTTCTGGAGGAGTCTTGTTAGGTTTGGTATGACTTGTATCTTATCTCTGTAAGACTTATGCTTTTATATATTCATCTTCTCTATTTACTTATATGCTTTATTATGTGATTGGTTAGTATAGTTGTTATACTTTGGCATAGGATCTCCGCTCGCATCGAGTGCTCTAGTTTTCATATGGGATTAGAGTAGTAATTAATAGTGTAGACATGGTGTCTAGACTAGAGGTTACCTGAGATTGCACTCAACCTTACGAATAGTTGTGGTAGCCCCAAGAGGTGATAGCCTTGACGGCCGACGTATTCCACCTCATGTAGGTTGATGATTGTAGGACCGTAGTCAGAGCTTCCTAGTCCCTTTCTCATCTCAGTCTAAGACTAGTGTTTTGATGTCCCGAAGTGCTATTGTGTGATTCCCTATCTAAGTATTGTTCAATTATCTTTAGAACCCAAGTAATAGAGAAGTATTTAGGAACCTTGAACTCTCTCGTTGTCCTCTCAACTTAGCTAGACTATTTATTTATCTTACAAGTAATTATTGTGCATAACTTCTATTATTTATCACTTACCCCCGCTATAGTCTAGTTGGTGTATTAATTTAGTAGATACATGATGGTAGCTATCAGATTCTTCAACCATTGCTTCCCTGTGGTAAAATATAAATAACGATACTCTGGAATACTCCCGGGTAAAAGTTACAATGGTATTCTGTGCGCTTGCGGAATCTTTCATATTTTATTTGCACTTAATAAATACCAATAGTACCTTTCCCGTGGGTAAGTTGAAGTGGATCTGTCCAGACCCGATGTAGATAATAGCATTGGTGGTGTAGAGGAACGGTCTTCCCAAAAGAATAGGTGATTCATCGTCTCCCTGCATATCAAGAACTAGAAAATATGCGGGTATGTATTTATCTTGAATTCTTACCATAACGTCCTTAACCACGCCTTCAGGGAATCTTAGTGATTGGTCTACCATCTGCAACTGAATATATGTTGGGCATAGAGGTAAATCTTTAAATAAATCATCATATACCATTTTGGACATTACGTTGATGCCTGATCCAGTGTCGCAGATGGTGTCGGCAAAAGTGATGTCTCTGATTGTGCATTAAATGATTGGTACACCTGGGTCACCTTTCTTTGTTGGGAATGGTTGGGAAAGCATATAATCATTTTCTATGTTGAAAGCAGTGATTAGTTGAGCAGTTTCTTATTGTACATGTTGGGGTTTGTTCTTCCTCCATCTTCTATTCTTTTTCTTCTTGGGTACTAGTTGTTGTTGCTCTTCTTGTTGATGGAATTGCTTCGGGACTGCACGAGTCTTTAAGATGCAGTTCTTAAACAAGAATCTTTCTTTCTTGTCCTTGATGGAGAGGACAATCTTGGCATGTTCCGCATAGATGATGGATTTGGTTGTGCACAAGAATGGTTGTCCCAAGATAATGGGTGCCTTCTCATCTCCTCCTGTCTCCATGATCATGAAGTCGACTAGGACATATGATTGCCCCACTCTGATGATAGCTTCTTCTAGCACTCCCTCGGGGTAGCAAATGGACTGATCTGCAAGCTGCAAATGCATATTTGTGTACAAGAAAGGATCACCTAATATTTTCTCATAAATTACCTTGGGCATTATGTTGACACTTGCGCCGAAATCGTAGATAGCTTCTGGAAAGCTGTGACATCCTATGGAGATAGGAATGACAGGTCTTCCAGGGACACCCATCTTCTCAGGTAGTGAGTGATCAATCCACTGTATATCTGCAGGCTCAATTTGGTATTGGGTTGCATTGTGAATATCAACAAGGTTAGCAGTTTCTAAATCTTCTGGCTGGCCTGGAATCTTACCTTTCTTAAATGGAGGGACGGCAGTAGCTAGCTGAGTTAATTGTGATTCGAACATTTTATTAAAGTTGTGATGATTCTTTATAGCAGAAGCAAAGGTATCCATTCTAGTATTAATGTTTTCTAAAACTTTATCATTAGAGGCTACATTCCTAGACATTTGGTCTAACAATTTAGATTGACCAGCAACTAAATCTCTTAATGGTGGAAGATTGTAATTATTGTAATTATTACCTTGGTTGTTACCTTGATAGTTACCTTGTCGGGGTTGCTGATTCCATCCTTGATTTGGCTGGTTCCATCCTTGACCTTGCTGAGGACGATAGTAGATGTTATTGTTGATGAAGTTAACATCCTCTTGCAGCGTAGGGCAGTTAACAGCTAAAGGCCCGTAATCTCCACATTCTTCACAGGTCATGCGAGAATCATTAATATGAATGACTTCCTTCTTCTCTATATCGAGCTTCTTCATGATGAGGTCTAGCTTGGCAGTGACCATGTCAGTTTCCTTGAGATGACGAATGCCTCCTCCTCTCTTACGAGGTTGAGTACGTTCCTCATTACAGCTTGGATTTGAGGCCATCTTCTCAACAAGTGCTTTACCGTCTGAAAGCTTAAGTGACAGGAAACCTCCTCCCGTTGCAGCATCTATGGACTCACTGGTGCTAGAGATAAGCCCGTGGTAGAAGGTCTGCATTAATAGCCAATCCTCTATCCCATGATGAGGACAGTCTTCAATATAATCTTGAAATCTTTCCCATTCTTTAGTGAATGATTCATCATGTTGCTGTTGAAAGCTTGAAATTTTCACACGCAGAGCATTCGTATTGCCTGTAGGAAAGAACTTTGCCAGGAAAGCAGTTGAGCATCGGTCCCATGTAGTATTCTTCACTTTGTTGGTGTAGAACCACTACTTAGCTTTCCCCAAAAGTGAAAATGGGAAAAGATGGAGTAAAATAGCATCTCTTGGTACTCCTCTTATCGTGAAGGTGCTACAGATATCTAGAAAGTGTTGTAAGTGTGCACTTGCATCTTCATGAGTTTTTCCACAAAATTGACTGGCTTGAACCATGGTGATAAGAGTAGGTTTGAGCTTGAATCCATTCTCCCCAGTGTTGACTGCTGGTCCAGTCCGGATGTTTTCTATTGTTGGGGCAGAGAACTCGCGCAGTGTCTTCTCAGCCATGTCTTCATACACAGGAGCTAAATCTTCTCCTAAGCATTCTTCTTCCAATGTTAGAGCTGGCTCCTCTGATGGACTAGCTTGAGCAGCGAAGTGTGTTCTTTATGGTAACTTGAAATTGTCCCTTGCATCTACAAACTTCTTCGTTCTATGGAGTTTCTCTGGATCGTCAGTGAAGTTGCTTGGAAGAGAAAAAACATTCATTCATCACCCTGCATAAGATAAGCAAATGATAAAAAATAAGAGTGTGCCTGTTTGAGTTAGAGATCAATCGGTAATACAATCTTATCCATTATGTATATATGTTATCAATATTTCCTAAGTTTAATGTGTCTTCCCCGGCAATGGTGCCAAAAATGCTTGTTGACATCTACTAATGTCGCCAAATATAACTATATAACTTTTACTACTAGAGACGAGATTACAGATGAATGGTAATTAATTAACTGGTCATTAGCAACTAGCCATCTATCTATCACCAACATTCTTAGGCATGAACTAGGTTGTCATTCCTAATTATATATTGCTAAGAATAAATAAAGTTTTCATATATTACTCAATGTGACTAGGCAGAAATATATAAATATGAACTAAGAACAATTCTACAAGCGGGCAGATAATTATACCATTGTAGCATTTTACCTAGAGTCTATCAGGTTATCAATTTATATTTATACCACTGGGAAGGACTGGATAAACTTTAATCTATTATATTGATAACAACTATATACAATGAATAAGCGGTTTTACCGATGTCATTTACTCTGCTCATAACAGGTAGAGGTCACAAGATAAAAAAGATAAATAAAGGTGATAAGTATGATCAAGCATCATAAATAAAGGATAAACATCAGAGCACTTTCTAGTCAAAGTAATAGCTAGCCAATGGATAAACTAAGGAATTAATATCTAAGGTAATTCTATAACTATGTTAATGAATAACTCTAATTAGTGTAATTACATCTAGCAATCATTGTTAGATTAGCCTTATATCATGATCACATGCAAAGGCACCATCTAAGAAGGATGTGAAATAGAGTCATCACCCAACTTCGCGACCGTGCCTGCTTGGCTACATACGGGGGGTGGACTACAGAGGAATCAACGTAGTTGTCACCTACGCGAACTACCACATGACCCGGCACATCAGGGTGCACTCGCAGATGAACAGAATATCTAAACACCGCGTCTACATATTGTTCATCATCTACCCATCGATCATATGGATAAACGCTATGCGAGCAATTACATGAATTCAATAAGATCAAACCAACTATACTAGACATATAATCAAAGTAGACAATGACTATTGTAATCAAGAACATATAAACTATTGAGAACAATATTTCCCTAATCATAATGAAGAATACAATAATAGAGAAAGAACTAGAACTATACCGAACTCTGCGCTCTAGATGGATGCCGAGGCTCCAGATCCCGCTGAAGAACTAGAACTCTTCTACTTCTAATCTAACTAGGCTAGAACTATGAACTAGAAGGCTCTTGATGAACTAGGTGGCTCTTGATAGCTTGACCGAAGACTTGATGCCTTGGATGAATGATGGGATCCTCCAGGGGGGTCTGCCCCTTTATTTATAGCCTGGTGGGATGCACGTTGTAACAGAACCGACCAATTTATACGAGCACAAGTACAGTGACAGCTGTTTTCCCAGCTATCAAGCCACACTTGAGCCAAGATAAACCCGGTAGTCCGTGAAATCTCGAAGGATTTCAAACTTTTACACAGTAAAAACCCCAAGGATCACAGAAACTCAGCAGTACACATACACATGATACATAGATTCGCACATATTTCAAATACATCAGAGTACAAGATAAACTTTTACATAAAAGTTCAATAGCGGAAACAAAATCATTTTACATAAGCTTAATTTCATAATACAGTGCCAAGTACCGACCAGTCACAGCAACATAGATGGGACAGATAACATGACCTTGCCCAAGGTCTAGTCTTCCTCTCCCGAAGGATAGAAGTAACTCTTTAGTCATCCAAGCATTCCTCCTGCAACATTGGGAATAAAACCCTGAGTACTCAATTGTACTCAGCTAGACTTACCCAACAGGAAGTAAATAAAAAGACTCTCAAGGATATGCAAGGCTTATTTGGTGGAGCTCAGAGGATAGCAACATTTTTGCACAAAAAGCATTATTACAATAGTTCCTCAACTTATAAGTTTTAGATGTGATTCAGCTTCGATTTCAGTTAAGCTATTAAGCTAAGGTTGGCAGCTATACTAAACAATCACTTGATATTATAGCAATCAATAAAACCATATGATTTCCGATATCCACAGATATCAACCTCATCTCACCAATAATCACGTTCAAGTTGTTAACCTCTACCTCACCAGAAGATCAGTTCAGTTTCTCACTAACCAGGAGAGATGGCGATTCGAATCGATTGTACCAGCTGGCAAATATGCCAATCACAAACCCTGTCAGCCGAGCCACTGGCTTCTTGGGCCACCGTTAAATCTTTCTGAGACATAATATGTATCGCGGGCTTGGAGGGGTCCATATTCTCAGAGACAAACCCACTTTCAGGATGCATCAGGTCCCTGACCTGCCCTTGGTAAGATGGTGTCTCCGCACATCCTTCCTACCTCCAGAATATGTCTGCCTTATCACACCCAATTCCCGGCTCAGAAAGAAATACTCGGCTTCGCGGTCGGAACGACTTATCCGGCCAGCTATGTGACGACATCTTTCAATCTCAACTGATGTCTGGTGGCCTCAGTTCTAGTCGGCCGCAAGCAGCACCGAAGTCAACATGACCCATGTCATGCAGCTCCCCGCTACCTAGCCTTGATTCTCTCATTATTTCATTGTGGCATGGTGACACATATAGCCAACCATGTAGATCTCGTCAGTCACCACCTACACTCGCGGATGACAGGAAATCACCCGACTTTCTCGCGGATGACAGGAAATCACCCGACTTCTACCGGTCTAAGCAGGGCTAAGCATAAGATCGGTCACGTGTCTAGTAATAGTATCAGGTTCACATATATAGTAGACAAGGTAGATATGCAGCAACGGTTTCAAACCAACTCCTATACTTAAATGCACAAACATACGATTTAATAAAGACCGGTGCATTTATAAAAAGAGATAGGTGGAGGCTTAGGGATGCTTCGGGGCTTGCCTGGGGTTCAACACTAAGTCAGTGTTTGTTAGATGACACTCGCTCGATGAGCATCTCCTATCCAAGCACTTGATTAGCCCTTCCATCTTCGTGGTTAGTCCACCACACCGTCTTGTGGTTAGTTCCACCATCATGTCCTTCACTCCACGTGTTCATCTATCGTACCTAAATGAGATGCACAATGCACATGTATGAATAAAAGGAAGTAATACAAGGCATGGTAATCTACCACCACTGAACCATAAGCTAACAATCACACCAAGCAATAGAAGGTCAAAGCCATCATAATCCCACACAAGCAGTTTATGGGCAGCAGGATAGTAAGCACAAGATTTAACCATAACTGAAGCTATGTATATCCAACCAGGGTGATCTAAGCCTTTCTGGAAAGCTATTGAAATTATCTACAGCTTTGGTATTATCCTCTTCAGATGATTTAATTCATATAAAGGTCAAACAACACAAAGAAGACAGCTCTGTCCAGACTTGGACAGATTCTGTCCTCCCAACTCAAACAATCAAAACTAGAGATCTAGACCACCAAAAGGGATGATCCTAGATAATTTAGAAAGCCAGTGAAATTTACTAAAACTCTTCTATTATCACCAAGGTGTGATTCAAAGCTTAAACTAGGCAAACAAGGCAAACAATCAGATCTGGACAGAAAACAATCCAAACCTGACAGCAGTCATCCAAAAGCCATAACTCCTAAACTATTAGGCCTATGACCAAGAAATTTTAGGAAATGCTAGATATAGAAGTTGGATACAACTTTTGTATAGAACACATTTACATGCAACATCATCTTGATGGGGAAAACATCCCAACAACAGAGACTACACCTGCAGCCATTTCAGCACATAAGCAAAACATGCTTTTCCCTTATTTATCACCTAAGCACACATAGGAATGAGCTATTTAGATAGCTCCAAACATGATTACATGGTCATACAAGACTCATCTCAGACCAAAACATATTAAGGAATCACAAGAAACATATATGCATTCATTTGTCTTTAATTATTCACTCATTATTACATAAAAACCCATTATTTAATTATTTAAGTTATATGGTAAACATCTCAAATGAGTCCCAAACTTTTATGAGAGCTAGGTGATTACAAATCATGACCAAGGTTCAAATCTTACATCCTCATGTTCCATAATTTAATTATTACAAAATAAACAAATTTATAATGCAACAATTCATTGGAGAGTAAGATAAATGTGAAACTCAACATTTTATTCAAACACATGACTATATTATTGTTTCTCAGGTTATCACAATATCATACAAAGGTAGTGGAACACCATTTTCCATTTTTACCACAATATATTATTTATAAAGTATTTAAATCTACTTAATATGCACCAAAGAAGATAAATCAACAACTTAGTCATACCTGCACCATAAATCATGAAATTTTAACCATACATCACACAGCATACAGAGAGTCTACAATTAAATTTTCATGCCATTTGGAGCAATATAACTTCAGATACAAAAATAACAAGCAATTCAACCATTTATTTCCTATTTAAAAAGATAAATGTGAAACACCAATAAAATAGTAAACGACCTATATGTTTTATATTTTTATGAGCTAGTTCATGTCATTAGAAGACTAAAAAAATTGGAATCATGATTTTTGGACATATATTTCTCAAAATGTGGATCGGGATAATTTAAATGAACTTCTAAACCACATTTCAATAATGAATTTCTACAGCATAAATACAGGCATGCATGACACAACCAACTATACTAACATGCAGAAAACTTTACCATGAATCCAACAAAACAAGCCTCATCATTTTTGGAGCCCCCAAACACTAGATATTGATTTTACAAGTAATAGCACGAAATCTGAAATGAAACCGAATACACATTTAACCCCTGATCTCGCTAGATCCACACGGTCCATGCACCCAGCAAGCTCTCCAGTGAAGATGACACGCGGGACCCGCTGACCACTGGACCCCACCTGTCATACACACAAAGAGAGAGTGAGGGAGTCGGCCTGCTGTTCTTCTTCTTCCTCCCGACGCACGCGGGGAAGGGGCTCGGCCGGCTCGGCCAGGGCTCGCCGGAGCGCGGCCGGCGGCGGCGAAGTGGGGCCAGAGCTAGCCCAGCAGCCAGCGCACCTGCCGGTGCCCGCAGCTTGGCACGGCGCGGCCCGTGGCGGCCCGGCCACGGCGCCCGGCGGCCCGGTGAGCAGCAGCAGGAGGCCGCGGCGCTGCGGGGCGCGGCGGAGCCGAGGGAGGAGCGCGGGGGAGGCGGCGCGAAGCTAGGAACAAGGTGCTCCACTCGGTTTAGCCATAGGGTGACCGGAAGACGAGGAACGACGGTGGCTCGAGCTTCGCCCGGCCGGCAATGGCGGCGGCGTGCTGCGCGCTCGGCAGGGAGCAGGGAAAGAGGGCGAGGGGGTGGAAGAGTGAATGCGAGAGTGAGGAAGGCGAGCAGGGGGTCGCCTTTGCCGTCCCACGCGCGAGGGCGAGCAGGGCACGCGGCAGCAGCGCCCAGCAATGGTGGGGCACGGACAGAGAGCGTCGGCCGCGTGTCCACCTTTGAGGCATTACGGCAAGCACGTGGCGGACGTCGTTCTGCTCCGATTCAAACACTGAAACAGCATATTCCAGAGTAGATTCGTTCTGAGCGCCTATAGCAAAGTTGGAGCCCTCCAAATGATCTCCATCTTTGGTTAAGAGTGCTCAGCCAAACAGCCAAGGAATTAGCAGATAAATAGCTTCCAAATTGATGTTGTCAACATGACAAAATGGATCACAAAAGGATGTCAACACCTTGTCAAACGAAACCGAAATGATGCCAAATTTTGATATGCTGTGCTCCAAAGAGTTTGCGACAACTTTTATATTTGGTCCAACTCAAGTTGCTTAAAGGAATTTGAAGAAAGTGGCACGTCATTGAAATCGGCATGGAATTTGGACTTAGAAACATTTAAAATCCTGAAATCAGGATTTCTTCCTGTCTTGATTCCACTATTTGAGACATTTAGGAGTTGAATCATGACTTGGTCCATAAATAACATTTGTTCTACTCCAAAATATCTGTAACTTTTATTTTGGGTCAAACTTAATTTCTTGCTCCAAAATAATATTTCCACTTTGGTCAAAGTAAGATCATTAGAGAGCTCAATGTGGATATTTAGGCCAATTGAGGTATTTTCTTGACATTTTCTCAACATGAAACCTTCATGACTTTTGTTGTAGAGTTCAAGTAGGGTTGTTTGGGCAAGGTTGCAGGGTTTGCTTGACTTTGCATGCTCATCTTCACTTAATCCATAAATCCAATTAAGTGAATAACTTGTCATTCCATGTGAATTCTCAATTCGGACCTTTATGAACCATTTCCAATGATCATGGTAGATGATATGAATATGAAATAGTGATTAGGATCATTGATTGAAATAACTTGGTTAGGTCCACACTCGCTGGTTAGCTCGTGACTAACACCTGGGGTGTTACAGCCTTCCCCCCTTAAAGGAATCTCGTCCCGAGATTCGGAACGTAAGAGCTTTCAAGGGTAGAAAAGAATGTAACCCATTCAAGGTGGTGCTAGTACAGGCTAGGGCTACGTAAAAATTCCATAACACTGGTAGGCAGGAGTGATCACCTCATGGCTCACAATAAAGTGCGGACGATAAAGGTTGGTTCAGTTGTTTGTCCGAGAGATCATGTACTCCCATTTACTTGGATGCAAATGCAAGAGGGATCATTATGGATAGGACAACTTTCCAATCATTCAAGAATTCTTAGAAATTAACTCTTGGTTGAAGAATTTTCTTCATTGACTTCTATGAAGCCTTGTTACTTCGGGAGGAATCCAAGACAAAACGTCCCAATTAGCACTCTTAGTATGAGGGTGTGAATTGGAGTGTCCAAGAGTAGCTTCAGAATATCTGTTTCTCTAGTGGATATAGCATATACCACCATTTTCATATGGGGTGAGATCATGGACGAGGCAGATAGTTACTGAAGCTGAGAAAATTGATTGACAACATGCAAGGTTTCTGTTGGTTGTAGACACAATTTACTGAGAAGCAGACTGATGGAAAGCTACATAATGTTCCATGTGTACAGTTCTCTTTCTGATGGCAACACTGTATTATTTGAGTGTGTTGAGTGAACGATGAATGCGATAGCTGACTCTGTCGGCTCAGTGCTTTTGATGTCCATCAATAAGGGAACCCTCGTGTCTATGTAGCAACAGTCGTTTGGGTAGAGCCTGAGGTAACCTCTTTATAACTGTTGTTGTAAGAAAAACAATGATAGCAGTCGCCATTTCTAGCAAGATCCTTGAAAACAAAACACATATGCTCTCAATATGTATTTCAAGATTTGATCAATTCTTCCTGATTGGCCTGAGGTATGCTATGCTAAAGATAGGACGAACTCTGGATTAGTTTCATTATGTACACAAAGTTTTCTGTCACTCCGTGATAAAAGGCACAGAGGACATCAAGTGACAAGTGTAGGCATACAGATGCATATGGTTACACTCCATTCTCTTCCAAGGCACAAGATTCTGGCAGGCATTTACTCGAGTAAGGTGATTCTTGTAAATGCTTCCAAAATGAGCTGAAAACTATAGTTCATGATCCGAGACAATGGTTTGGGGTACACCGTATAGTGGCAATGCTTGTGCAGCATGCAACTCGGCATACTCAGTTGCATGATAGTCGGCCCAGTTAGACATGAATTGTGCAAATTAATGAGACAGAACACAATTTCAAAGTTTTGAGAAGCAGTCCTCTACCAACAACTTGAGTACAACTTTCTTCATGATACAACCATGAATTAACAAAACCAACTTGTTGAACTACTTTTGACATTGGGTAAACCTTCTTATTTTTGCATCAGCAATCCGAGATCAGAGGGTTTCCAAATAGAAATCTGAAATATGTTGTTTGACATAATTCAACTTGTCTTCACTTCACACTCTTAGGAGTTGAGTGGTAGAACACCTTGACCGATCAAGAATAAGGAACTGATTTTTTTTTAATGTCCTTTTTGTTGTCCATACCATAGAGTATCAAAAAGGGCACCTGATTGCACCAAGATGTACTATGGTATTGACTTCATCTGTTGGGGTGTCTTTTGTAGCTCTTCACTAGGCTGAAACCATAGTTTACACTATCTGAGTGATTGTCCAAGATGGAATTGTCTTCATTATAGCAAGGCCTTGGAGGTAAGGGTGCCACAAATAGTACCATTTGGCTTATGGGTTTCTTGCATAGCATGGTTCTATGGGACATGGTCTTCAAAAGCATGGTCAAACACTTATTTATACCCTAGAACACACTTGTTAGCATGGAACAACACTTCTTGATAGAGATCTATTCAGCAATTTCATGCATCCATTTCTTCATGTTAGGCAAACTGATCTAATTGGGAAGTACATTGCTCACATGAGGGAGCGAATGAACAAATTCCTGCATTTCATCAGCAGAGGCAATCATCTCATCGAGCAGAAACTAATAATGGCCGGTCTTGTTCCTTCTTGATACAAGAACCAAATACACTTCATTGCTTAACTGCAGACTATTCTTCACACTGGGGTAACTAGTTAGTTGTCCCTAAAAAAGGCTCTACGTCTTCAGCTTCTGTAGCAAATGGTTGCGGATGATATACATGCACAAGGTCACCATCACGGTCAGCAGACATGAAGCAACACATGAGAAGATTTATTTTGACCATATGATCTTCATGCAAATAGGTATTGAACTTGGATAGAAGCTAGTGGACTTGCAAATAACCTATCAGAAAACATATCACATCCTGCTAACTATTGCCTGACTGATACTTTGCAGATAACTTTAAAGTTCGTGTGCTCTTTTGATCCCACAATAATGGCAGGTACTGGTTGATATGCCCTAGTAAATCATGTCAGATTCTTCATTTACCACATCTTGTAGTATGTCAATGTTGATGTCAGTGACTTGCTCTTCAAAGATCATTCTCTTTGTGACTTCTGAAGGAAGCTCTATACTTGACAAACATCTGTACCTTCTGATAGAACATTGAAGGATCGAGTCGGTAAAGACTTTGCAAGATAGATCAAGAAACATAGAGATAGATCAATTTGAAATAGAGACACCTTCAAAGATAGATTTAGGAAAATCTATGGAAGACAACACATTGGTATTACTTCATAATGGATTACAATTAGAGGCCGTGATACCAACGTGTGCTGAGAAGCACTACTTTATTGGGCGTCCCCACAAAGAGGTTCTCGGTTTCGTCACAGCACCATCAGTCAATAATCATAACACCACTATCAAACATGACCAACGACAAATCTTAAGAAACATGGATAGATTGGGAGATACGAGATATTACGCATCGGTGTAGTTCTGCAATGTATCATGACCAGAGACCTCGATATTCGCACGTGCCGAGCAACACAGCCTAGTGGTTGCGATCCACAGGATGTCCTCGGTTTCGTCGCAGTATCATCGATCACGGATCATAACAACATAAATGAACATACAATCAATGAGAAAATCATGCGTGGCAAGGATAGATTTGTGCAAGGATGACCTTTCACAGAGGGAAGGTAAGCTACTACAATCAATTATAGGGTTAATAGCCAACAAGAGCATGATTTGGCAATGAAAACATGAGTTAGAAGTCAGATTAGTTGCCAAAATAGCAGTACATGAGGCTTTGCTTTAGTCCCACGCGGTTTCCATGTGTCTAGTATGGAGATTACCCGACCCATGATTTACAAGAGATTAGATAGAAGGAGGGAAAATCATGAGACAAAGATTGACAAGCATCTTGAGAAGAAGATAACCATAGACAACCAGATGTCTCATGAACCATCTATATACAACAATCATAGGTTGAGTTGACAAACATCATGATTCATACTGAAAGAATACAAGGAAAATGGGGAAGGAGAGATTTAACTCACACAAGATGGTTTCCTTCAAGTGTGTAACAAGGAGAGGGTCTAGATAGAAACATGGCATAAGAGAATTATAGGTTAGCTACCAAGAATAACTAACATTATATTCTATAATTCCACATGCATCTCGCATCTATCAAGAAACCTTCAGACCATCCAATGGCGTGGGCTTGTGTACCATTAATTAGTACTAGGAGACTCTTAATGAGCAACATTGCTAGGCCTTTAGAGAGATTGGAAAAAAAACTTGATCATGGGACAGATTCAATGCATGATTTGTGAGATTGAATTGATAAAACCATAACATGATCCATAATGAAAAGATTACAAGGAAACTTCTGAGTAAGCTAAGAAGAGGTTCAAATCAAGGATTTGGGCAAAGACTCCAATGAACATGATGTAGGCAAGCCTTGCTGAATGAAATCTAAACATTCTCTAGATGTGGAGATGACTGCTGGAAACAAGGAACAGATTGGATAAAATCATCTGTAGATGTGATTGATTGGGCATAACCTGATTTCCAAAGAAAAGATTATAAGATCTAATTTAATAGAGATCAAGCTATCATCATGACATCTAGAAGGACTAGAGGAGACACTCCACATAGGATTTGGATAAGGCTTTAGATGAAAGAAAATGCAGGCATGGTTTCATAGATCTTGAACAAGAACATATGACAACCATAGGCTAGCATTAAGAGAAAACTCAGGTGGGTCTATTGTGCCAAATGAAAAGCCTACAGGCAGAATTGGTTTAGCTTCTGACAAGATTTATGGTTGAGAAATACTTATAGAGGCTACTTAAAGGTTTAGCAACTATTTGGTTTTCAAAACAAGCACGGAAGAGAGGCAGTCACAAGTTGAAAACCTAATAAGGCTATTCAGACAACATAGAACAAGGATGAGAGAAGCATATTTGTGCAACAAGCAACAATCACATGATGCAACAATCATGATGTATGCTCGTCCTATTCGTTCTCACTCAATTGCCTATATAACATGGCAAATACGTTCTACGTCGGTGGCATAACATACGTACTCTCTCGGTATATAACTAGTCGTTAACTACCATATACGCATTCGAGGTTAGCGTACCTGCAGAAGATTCATTTCAGCCCAACCCACATGTATGCATGGCAATAAGAAGCACTTTTTTGCCGGAAATGCTCCCATGAGCACTTGCGACCCCAAGAAAGTAATTACTCCATCATACTTCCATAAGTACACATATGAATCACATGTACTCACTTCAGTAACCAGAAACACTCACCATAGATCGACGGTTGTTCGATCGTACACTCACATCTCACCTTACCTCATTCGACATGGCACATTGGCCCATAAGAAGCAATAAGAAACCGACAGTTCATAATTATCCGCACGATAAAACCAAATGAACCGCAAATAGAAACATGATGCAATTTCCCCAAATTAGTACTTAAATAAGCCACCTAATAATCCTAATATGGGCTATAAGACTTGGTCCTTGGCACACTTAGTTTGTTCAAACCATTTGTTTAAAACACCTATATATAGCTATAAGTTGGTAATTAGTTTTGCAAACTCAAAACTTTTTATTTTTAAATACTCATGTGACTGTACATGCTGAATTTTTGCTCTGGTACCAACTGTAACAGAACCGACCAATTTATACGAGCACAAGTACAGTGACAGCTGTTTTCCCAGCTATCAAGCCACACTTGAGCCAATATAAACCCGGTAGTCCGTGAAATCTCGAAGGATTTCAAACTTTTACACAGTACATACCCCAAGGATCACAGAAACTCAGCAGTACACATACACATGATACATAGAATCGCACATATTTCAAATACATCAGAGTACAAGATAAACTTTTACATAAAAGTTCAATAGCGGAAACGAAATCATTTTACATAAGCTTAATTTCATAATACAGTGCCAAGTACCGACCAGTCACAGCAACATAGATGAGACAGATAACATGACCTTGCCCAAGGTCTAGTCTTCCTCTCCCGAAGGATAGAAGTAACTCTTTAGTCATCCAAGCTTTCCTCCTGCAACATTGGGAATAAAACCCTGAGTACTCAATTGTACTCAGCTAGACTTACCCGACAGGAAGTAAATAAAAAGACTCTCAAGGATATGCAAAGCTTATTTGGTGGAGCTCAGAGGATAGCAACATTTTTGCATAAAAAGCATTACTACAATAGTTCCTCAACTTATAAGTTTTAGATGTGATTCAGCTTCGATTTCAGTTAAGCTATTAAGCTAAGGTTGGCAGCTATACTAAACAATCACTTGATATTATAGCAATCAATAAAACCATATGATTTCCGATATCCACAGATATCAACCTCATCTCACCAATAATCACGTTCAAGTTGTTAACCTCTACCTCACCAGAAGATCAGTTCAGTTTCTCACTAACCAGGAGAGATGGCGATTCGAATCGATTGTACCGGCTGGCAAATATGCCAATCACAAACCCTGTCAGCCGAGCCACTGGCTTCTTGGGCCACCGTTAAATCTTTCTGAGACATAATATGTATCGCGGGCTTGGAGGGGTCCATATTCTCAGAGACAAACGCACTTCCAGGATGCATCAGGTCCCTGACCTGCCCTTGGTAAGATGGTGTCTCCGCACATCCTTTCTACCTCCAGAATATGTCTGCCTTATCACACCCAATTCCCGGCTCAGAAAGAAATACTCGGCTTCACGGTCGGAACGACTTATCCGGCCAGCTATGTGACGACGTCTTTCAATCTCAACTGATGTCTGGTGGCCTCAGTCCTAGTCGGCCGCAAGCAGCACCGAAGTCAACATGACCCATGTCATGCAGCTCCCCGCTACCTAGCCTTGATTCTCTTATTATTTCATTGTGGCATGGTGACACATATAGCCAACCGTGTAGATCTCGTCAGTCACCACCTACACTCGCAGATGACAGGAAATCACCCGACTTTCTCGCGGATGACAGGAAATCACCCGACTTCTACCGGTCTAAGCAGGGCTAAGCATAAGATCGGTCATGTGTCTAGTAATAGTATCAGGTTCACATATATAGTAGACAAGGTAGATATGCAGCAACGGTTTCAAACCAACTCCTATACTTAAATGCACAAACATACGATTTAATAAAGACCGGTGCATTTATAAAAAGAGATAGGTGGAGGCTTAGGGATGCTCCGGGGCTTGCCTGGGGTTCAACACTAAGTCAGTGTTTGTTAGATGACACTCGCTCGACGAGCATCTCCCATCCAAGCACTTGATTAGCCCTTCCATCTTCGTGGTTAGTCCACCACACCGTCTTGTGGTTAGTTCCACCATCATGTCCTTCACTCCACGTGTTCATCTATCGTACCTAAATGAGATGCACAATGCACATGTATGAATAAAAGGAAGTAATACAAGGCATGGTAATCTACCACCACTGAACCATAAGCTAACAATCACACCAAGCAAAAGAAGGTCAAAGCCATCATAATCCCACACAAGCAGTTTATGGGCAGCAGGATAGTAAGCACAAGATTTAACCATAACTGAAGCTATGTACATCCAACCAGAGTGATCTAAGCCTTTCTGGAAAGCTATTGAAATTATCTACAGCTTTGGTATTATCCTCTTCAGATGATTTAATTCATATAAAGGTCAAACAACACAAAGAAGACAGCTCTGTCCAGACTTGGACAGATTCTGTCCTCCCAACTCAAACAATCAAAACTAGAGATCTAGACCATCAAAAGGGATGATCCTAGATAATTTAGAAAGACAGTGAAATTTACTAAAACTCTTCTATTATCACTAAGGTGTGATTCAAAGCTTAAACTAGGCAAACAAGGCAAACAATCAGATCTGGACAGAAAACAATCCAAACCTGACAGCAGTCATCCAAAAGCCATAACTCCTAAACTATTAGGCCTATGACCAAGAAATTTTAGGAAATGCTAGATATAGAAGTTGGCTACAACTTTTGTATAGAACACATTTACATGCAACGTCATCTTGATGGGGAAAACATCCCAACAACAGAGACTACACCTGCAGCCATTTCAGCACATAAGCAAAACATGCTTTTCCCTTATTTATCACATAAGCACACATAGGAATGAGCTATTTAGATAGCTCCAAACATGATTACATGGTCATACAAGACTCATCTCAGACCAAAACATATTAAGGAATCACAAGAAACATATATGCATTCATTTGTCTTTAATTATTCACTCATTATTACATAAAAACCCATTATTTAATTATTTAAGTTATATGGTAAACATCTCAAATGAGTCCCAAACTTTTATGAGAGCTAGGTGATTACAAATCATGACCAAGGTTCAAATATTACATCCTCATGTTCCATAATTTAATTATTACAAAATAAACAAATTTATAATGCAACAATTCATTGGAGAGTAAGATAAATGTGAAACTCAACATTTTATTCAAACACATGACCATATTATTGTTTCTCAGGTTAGCACAATATCATACAAAGGTAGTGGAACACCATTTTCCATTTTTACCACAATATATTATTTATAAAGTATTTAAATCTACTTAATATGCACCAAAGAAGATAAATCAACAACTCAGTCATACGTGCACCATAAATCATGAAATTTTAACCATACATCACATATCATATAGAGAGTCTACAATTAAATTTTCATGCCATTTGGAGCAATATAACTTTAGATACAAAAATAACAAGCAATTCAACCATTTATTTCCTATTTAAAAAGATAAATATGAAACACCAATAAAATAGTAAACGACCTGTATGTTTTATATTTTTATGAGCTAGTGCATATCATTAGAAGGCTAACAAAATTGGAATCATGATTTTTGGACATATATTTCTCAAAATGTGGATCGGGATAATTTAAATGAACTTCTAAACCACATTTCAATAATGAATTTCTACAGCATAAATACAGGCATGCATGACACAACCAACTATACTAACATGCAGAAAACTTTACCACGAATCCAACAAAACAAGCCTCATCATTTTTGGAGCCCCCAAACACTAGATATTGATTTTACAAATAATAGCACGAAATCTGAAATGAAACCAAATACACATTTAACCCCTGATCTCGCTAGATCCACACGGTCCATGCACCCAACAAGCTCTCCAGTGAAGATGACACGCGGGACCCGCTGACCGCTGGACCCCACCTGTCATACACACAAAGAGAGAGTGAGGGAGTCGGCCTGCTGTTCTTCTTCTTCCTCCCGACGCACGCGGGGAAGGGGCTCGGCCGGCTCGGCCAGGGCTCGCCGGAGCGCGGCCGGCGGCGGCGAAGTGGGGCCAGAGCTAGCCCAGCAGCCAGCGCACCTGCCGGTGCCCGCAGCTTGGCATGGCCCGGCCCGTGGCGGCCCGGCCACGGCGCCCAGCGGCCCGGCGAGCAGCAGCGGGCGGCCGCGGCGCTGCGGGGCGCGGCGGAGCCGAGGGAGGAGCGCGGGGGAGGCGGCGCGAAGCTAGGAACAAGGTGCTCCACTCGGTTTAGCCATAGGGTGACCGGAAGACGAGGAACAATGGTGGCTCGAGCTTCGCCCGGCCGGCAATGGCGGCGGCGTGCTGCGCGGTCGGCAGGGAGCGAGAAAGAGGGCGTGGGGGTGGAAGAGTGAATGGGAGAGTGAGGAAGGGGAGCAGGGGGTCGCCTTTGCCGTCCCACGCGCGAGGGCGAGCAGGGCACGCGGCAGCAGCGCCCAGCAATGGTGGGGCACGGACAGAGAGCGTCGGCCGCGTGTCCACCTTTGAGGCATTACGGCGAGCACGTGGCGGACGTCGTTCTGCTCCGATTCAAACACTGAAACAGCATATTCCAGAGTAGATTCGTTCTGAGCGCCTATAGCAAAGTTGGAGCCCTCCAAATGATCTCCATCTTTGGTTAAGAGTGCTCAGCCAAACAGCCAAGGAATTAGCAGATAAATAGCTTCCAAATTGATGTTGTCAACATGACAAAATGGATCACAAAAGGATGTCAACACCTTGTCAAACGAAACCGAAATGATGCCAAATTTTGATATGCTGTGCTCCAAAGAGTTTGCGACAACTTTTATATTTGGTCCAACTCAAGTTGCTTAAAGGAATTTGAAGAAAGTGGCACGTCATTGAAATCGGCATGGAATTTGGACTTAGAAACATTTAAAATCCTGAAATCAGGATTTCTTCCTGTCTTGATTCCACTATTTGAGACATTTAGGAGTTGAATCATGACTTAGTCCATAAATAACATTTGTTCTACTCCAAAATATCTGTAACTTTTATTTTGGGTCAAACTTCATTTCTTGCTCCAAAATAATATTTCCACTTTGGTCAAAGTAAGATCATTAGAGAGCTCAATGTGGATATTTAGGCCAATTGAGGTATTTTCTTGACATTTTCTCAACATGAAACCTTCATGACTTTTGTTGTAGAGTTCAAGTAGGGTTGTTTGGGCAAGGTTGCAGGGTTTGCTTGACTTTGCATGCTCATCTTCACTTAATCCATAAATCCAATTAAGTGAATAACTTGTCATTCCATGTGAATTCTCAATTCGGACCTTTATGAACCATTTCCAATGATCATGGTAGATGATATGAATATGAAATAGCGATTAGGATCATTGATTGAAATAACTTGGTTAGGTCCACACTCACTGGTTAGCTCGTGACTAACACCTGGGGTGTTACACACGTGTGCCGTAGGATCAAACCGACTTAACCAAGGGCTGAAATGACTCCTCAAAGGCGGTGGAAGAAGACTCCAAAAGACGGAGGGCGAAACCCTAGGGGGGCACCGCCCGGCCCCCTTGGCGTCGGCCGGCCCCACTGTCAGGTGGTGGGGCCGTAACGTCCCGCCTCTCTCAGGCCGGGCCCGGTTACATCTGGCAGCTTAACTAGGATATAGACTACCCTCATAGACCAACACCAGTCTTTTCTGCGCATTTTGTCCTCACTCATGCGCACCCGGGAAGGACTTCCCGGTCGGTCTGATATGAACCCACAAGGGTTTGTGGTCGATCTTTCAATGAGAGACGTGAGATAACTCGATTGGTGGATGGAGACGATGTTCACGGCCCGACTACAGCCTTCCAAGACTGCGCCTTAGCGACCGATACACCACTTCCAAAGGCCGTCACGATCTTGTGGAGCACGACAACCAGCCCCTAGGGCTCCCGTCCTGCAAGCAATCGAAGAACTAGCAAGAACGAGGAAACAAGCACTGAAATTGCAAGATAAAATTGAAGGTTTCACACTGAATCTTATTATGAGTGGGGTTCCGAAGACAAGGAGACGGGTGACTGGATCAGCACGCGCGCCTACAAGCAAGTAGCGATGGCTAAACTTGATCTAAACAAAACCCAAGTGTTCCTGGTGGCGGCTAAGGGGTATATGACGTGTGGAGGATGACCACAAGAGAGTTTGGGTCATGCTCCAACCCTAGGACGCGTCCCTACTGGACTCTAAACGATACAAGCCCATTGGGCTAACTTAAGGTGGCGCAGCACCCTGGACAGAATAGACCTCTCGGTGATTTTTGGACTGTTGACGCTGCTTCTGAGCAGGTATGAGTATGAGGTCAGATCCTTATGAAAATAGACTTGATTAGCTTTCCAACAAGTCCAGAATCACCCCAATCCCACTCCGTATGTAACCGTGGCGACCGTCGCAAGTTGGAGGTGTGCTGCAGTCCGAATCCAACCTACGCGAGTCCTTTTCCCTTTCGGTCTTCTCCTTGATTCCTAATCAAAACAAGAGTGCACGTGTCTCCAAGATCTAAACAGGATGGACAAGAGCTCAAGAAGGAACTCACTTGATGATTAAGTTTTTGAGCACGAGTATGAGTAATAGGACCAGCAGGTGTCGGGATGTCCTCATCATCCTCCCTTTCTTGAATTTGAGTCGTCCTCGACTCAAGCTCATCTTCCTCACCCAAATAAGGCTTCAAATTTGCAATGTTAAATGTGGGACTAACCCCAAAATCTGCAGGAAGATCAAGCTTATATGCATTCTCATTTATTCGTTGCATCACTTTAAAAGGACCATCCGCTCTAGGCATCAATTTAGATTTTCTTAATTCAGGAAACCTATCCTTTCGCAAATGCAACCAAACCAAATCTCCAGGTTCAAGAATCAATTCCCTTCTACCTTTATCTCCAGCAAATTTGTACTTAGCATTCATGCGCTCTATGTTTTCTTTAGTGGTTTCATGTAGTTTTAGCATCAATTCAGCACGTTGCTTAGCATCAAAATTCAACTTTTCAGAACTTGGCAATGGCATTAAATCAATAGGAGCACGTGGTAACAAGCCATAAACAATCTCAAAGGGACACATCTTCGTAGTAGAATGCAGCGAACGATTATAAGCAAACCCAATATGAGGCAAACAATCTTCCCACATCTTAATATTCTTCTTTAAAACTGCCCTTAACATAGTAGACAAAGTTCTATTCACAACTTCAGTTTGACCATCAGTTTGGGGGTGACAAGTGGTGGAAAATAAAAGTTTAGTCCCCAATTTAGCCCATAAAGTTCTCCAAAAATGGCTAAGAAATTTAGCATCACGATCAGAAACAATTGTATTTGGCACACCATGCAAGCGAACAACTTCTCGAAAAAACAAATCAGCAATATTTGTAGCATCATCAGTTTTATGACATGGTATGAAATGTGCCATTTTAGAGAATCGATCCACAACCACAAAAACACTATCTCGCCCTTTCCTAGTGCGTGGCAATCCCAACACAAAATCCATAGAAATATCCTCCCAAGGAGCACTAGGAACAGGAAGAGGCATATACAAACCGTGTGGATTCAACCGGGACTTAGCCTTTTGACATGTTGTGCAGCGAGCAACAAATCTCTCCACGTCTCGTCGCATCTTTGGCCAAAAGAAATGACCAGCAAGAATGTCCTCCGTCTTCTTCGCTCCAAAATGCCCCATCAAGCCACCTCCATGCGCTTCCTGCAGCAACAACAAGCGAACGGAGCTAGCTAGAATGCATAGCTTGTTAGCTCTAAACACAAACCCATCATTGACGATGAATTTGTTCCACGTTTTCCCATCTTTACAATGCAGCAGCACTTCTTTAAAATCAGCATCATGAGCATATCGGTCTTTAATTGTTTCTAACCCAAAGATCTTGTAATCAAGTTGATTCAGCAAAGTATATCTCCTAGACAATGCATCTGTAATGATATTATCCTTCCCTTTCTTGTGTTTGATAACATAAGGAAAAGATTCAATAAATTCAACCCATTTTGCATGTCTACGATTCAGTTTTCCTTGACTACGAATATGCTTCAAAGATTCATGATCAGAATGTATAACAAATTCTTTGGGCCACAAATAATGCTGCCATATTTCTAATGTCCGCACTAGAGCATATAATTCCTTATCATATGTAGAATAATTAAGAATAGGCCCGCTCAATTTCTCACTAAAGTATGCAACAGGTTTGCCTTCTTGTAACAAAACAGCACCCAATCCAATTCCACTCGCATCACATTCAAGCTCGAAAGTCTTATTGAAATTAGGGAGTTAGAGTAGAGGTGCATGTGTTAACTTATCTTTCAGCACATGGAAGGCGTGCTCTTGTGCTTTGCCCCAAGAAAAGGGCACTCCCTTCTTTGTAAGCTCATTCAATGGTGCAGCAATGGTGCTGAAGTCCTTCACAAAACGGCGATAGAAACCAGCAAGTCCTAGGAAACTCCGCACTTGTGTGACCTCGTGGGTACAGGCCATCCTTGTATAGCTTCCACCTTGGCTTTATCAACCTCAATTCCCTGTGGAGTGACAACATAGCCAAGAAACGATACTCGATCGGTCCAAAAAGTGCACTTCTCAAGGTTACCAAACAAACGTGCATCACGTAGAGCATTGAAAACAGCACGTAAGTGATCAAGGTGTTCATCCATGGATTTGCTATAAATCAGTATATCATCAAAGTAGACAACAACAAATTTCCCAATGAAAGCACGCAAAACCTCGTTCATTAATCTCATGAAAGTACTAGGTGCATTAGTTAACCCAAAAGGCATGACTAACCACTCATATAGACCGAACTTAGTTTTGAAAGCAGTTTTCCATTCATCTCCCAATTTCATACGAATCTGGTGGTACCCACTACGTAAATCAACCTTTGAAAACACAACAGCACCATTCAATTCATCAAGCATATCATCTAATCGTGGAATAGGGTGTCAATATCGAATGGTGATATTATTAATAGCCCTACAATCAACACACATACACCATGTTCCATCTTTCTTAGGCACTAAAATTACTGGAACAGCACAAGGACTAAGAGACTCACGCACATAACCTTTGTCTAGTAGTTCTTGCTCTTGTCGCTGAATTTCCTTCGTTTCTTCCGGATTGGTCCTGTATGGCGCACGGTTTGGCAAAGATGCACCAGGGATAAGATCAATTTGGTGCTCAATCCCGCGTATTAGTGGCAGCCCCGCTGGTATCTCACTGGGGAACACATCAGAATACTCCTGCAAAATGTTAGCAACAGCAGGGGGCAAAGAACGTTGCATATCCTCAAATGAAATCAAAGCATCCTTGCATACCAAAGCATAAGCAATAGAGGTGGATGCATTGAACTCATTAATATCAGATTTTGTAGCAAGCATACAACGTCCTTTCAATTTTATCTCATCTTTGTCATCAACAACAGATTTATCATTTTTATTGCTCTCGCTCTTTGCTTTTGCAGCCTTAGTAACATCAGATTGCGTAATAGCTTCAGGAGACATAGGATGCAACACAATTTTTCGATCATGGTATAGAAACGAATATTGATTTGATCTACCATGATGCATCGAATCTCAATCAAATTGCCATGGTCTACCTAGCAGAATATTGCAAGCTTGCATAGGCACAACATCACATTCAACAATATCTTTGTATGATCCGATGGCAAAATCGATTCGCACAAGTCTCGTTACCTTTGCCTTACCACTGTTGTTCAGCCATTGGATGTAGTAGGGATGGGGGTGTGGTTTGGTGGTGAGGGCGAGCTTCTGTACCATGTCGCTGCTTGCCAAGTTGTTGCAACTACCTCCATCAATGATCATGCGGCACGAACGCTCCTTGATGACACACTTTGTTTGGAATAAAGTGTGTCGCTGATTTTGCTCCGCCTTCTCCATTTGTGCACTAAGCACTCGCTGTACAATCAAACTATCATAGTGCTCCGTGTCACCTGCATTAATGTGTTCTTCTATGTGTTCCTCACTACCTGCATAGTCAGCCGCAAGCAATGCAAGTGTATCTTCATCAAAGTCACTAGCAGATGAACACTCACCATCATCTTTGACAATCATAACACGCTTGTTTGGGCAGTCATGCATCACATGGCCATATCCCTTGCACCGATGACATTGTATGTTGCTTGTTCTACCTGTCGATGCCACGGATGAAGTACTCGCAGCCGGCTTTTGCGCTGTCTTCGCTACTGAATTGGTGGAGGCAGTTCGAGTCTTGTCACTAGATGATGGCGTAGGAGTACGTGTAGACGGAGTTGTAGACGTGCGCTGCTGCCATGAACTAGCTTTCCCTGCAGAAACATTAGTCCTTGCGCTAGCACGTCGTCCCTGCACTTCCCGTTCAGCTTTACAAGCAAGATGAAACAGTTTGGTTACGTTATTGTATTCTTTTTAAGCGAGGATATCCTGAATTTCCCGATTTAACCCGCCTAAAAATCTGGCCATAGCAGGTTCCTCATCCTCCTCTAATTTACAACGCAACATACCCGTTTGTAATTCCTGATAGTATTCTTCAACACTTTTAGAACCTTGTCTCAATTGCTGCAACTTATTTATCATATCACGGGCATAGTAAGATGGAACAAATCTAGCTCTCATGGATCGTTTCAGCGCATCCCAAGTTTTAGGTATGTTATTAGGATTTTTCTTGCCATATTCGATCCACCAAATAGAAGCAAAATCTGTGAACTCACTAGTAGCAGCCCTAACACGTGTGTTCTCAGGAAATTCATGGCATGCAAACTTTTGATCAACAGCAATCTCCCAAGTAATGTATGCATCAGGGTCATATTTACCATCAAAAGGAGGTATTTTAAATTTAATCTTACTGAAAGCATCATCATTATTGTGTACCTCACGTCGGCGGCGACCACCCATACCTCTACGGTTGTGACGTAGGCGACGTCGATCACGAGTGTCTCGATCATCATGTTCAGTATCACCTGTGTATTCTTCATCATGACTACCATCCTCTCGATCTTCCTCCTTCTTTTCTTCTTTATGCTTGTCTTTATCATCGTTGTGGAGGTCATCAAAACGCCTCAGCAGAGCAGCAAGGCTTTTGTCCACACTAGCAATGGACTTCTCCAAACCTGCAAGCTTGTTGTTTGCGGCAATCTGCGTATCCTCCAACTGCCCAAGTTTGTCATTTGTCACCTGCAAGTCATTATCAAGTCCCTCCGTGTGCAGCTTCACTTTTCTTTCAAAATGTTGTATGATGCCCTTTGTGCGAGGCGAATGTGGAATTTGGTTATCTTCATCGGACCCTGGCATGGTTCAAAGACAAAGACAACAAGAAGACAAGTGAAGAAATAAAAGCCCTACAACTACTAGGATGTAGCTACAGCAAGTCGCTCACTCTCCACCTGTTACACAAGTTCTTACCAGTTCTTACCTTGCTCGACAGGAGGGGTCGTCTGCCAACAAGTCTGTAGCAATGGATGAAGTGTATCGGTGCCGCAGCACGAGACCTATCAAGCTGTAGAATATGTGGAGCTATAGGTGGGCTGAAACAAGGAACGAACTAGCACCACGTTAGTTACAAAAAGCAAGCTGAATAATCGTTCAACCGGCGATACTATGCTGGTCCTAGTCTAGACCGTGCTAGAGACGCGAGCCTGGACACAAAGGAGAGCACAACACACCACCCGAAGTGAACGAAAAATCTCCAAGATCAGCCCCTTTCTCTTCTTTTCTTTTGCTTCTTTCTCTTTTCTTTTTTTTGAATATTTTTTTCAGGGGGCACTCAAAACTGATTATATGAACAAGAACACTCCCAAAGAGTAACTCAGCACACACCCTTTTTCCCAAAGGCAGGGGTATTCCGGTAAAAAAAAGATACTCTCTCTCTCTCTCTCTAGAGTAAGCTACTCGTTTAGATATGAATACTTGCTGCGTGGTTACTTTGATATTTGTAGCACAGGGTGAACTGATTCCTCGTCCGATTGGAACTTCCAATTCTACTGGACTTGGCCAACAGCGAGGAATAACCGATTCCTTGATCCGACTCAAACTTGAAAACCTACTTGGATTCGGCCAACAGAGAGGAACAGCCGATTCCTTGTCCGATTCAAACTTCAAACCCTACTTGGATTCGGCCAACAGAGAGACTATATGATAGCGCGTGTTGTGATAGGAAAGTGACAAGAACTCGAAACTCTAAGGGAATAAATTAAGACCAGCAATCCGACACACCCGATGCAACCGAATATTCAACAAGCCCTAACTAGGTAGCACTAGCCACGGCTCAAAGGTCTATAGGATTGCAGGAAACTAATCTACTATTTTTTTGGCTTTCCTGGACTATAGGAAAAATAAAACAGTGAAGGATTGGAAGTCTCTCACCGATAAACCTTGCTTTGATACCAATTGATATGAACCCACAAGGGTTTGTGGTCGATCTTTCGATGAGAGGCGTGAGATAACTCGATTGGTGGATGGAGATGACGTTCACGGCCTGACTACAGCCTTCCAAGACCGCGCCTTAACGACCGATACACCACTTCCAAAGGCCGTCACGATCTTGTAGAGCACGACAACCAGCCCCTAGGGCTCCCGTCCTGCAAGCAATCGAAGAACTAGCAAGAACGAGGAAACAAGCACTGAAATTGCAAGATGAAATTGAAGGTTTCACACTGAATCTTATTATGAGTGGGGTTCCGAAGACAAGGAGACGGGCGACTGGATCAGCACGCGCGCCTACAAGCAAGTAGCGATGGCTAAACTTGATCTAAACAAAACCCAAGTGTTCCTGGTGGCGGCTAAGGGGTATATGACGTGTGGAGGATGACCACAAGAGAGTTTGGGTCGTGCTCCAACCCTAGGACGCGTCCCTACTGGACTCTAAACGATACAAGCCCATTGGGCTAACTTAAGGTGGCGCAGCACCCTGGACAGAATAGACCTCTCGGTGATTTTTGGACTGTTGACGCCGCTTCTGAGCAGGTATGAGTATGAGGTCAGATCCGTATGAAAATAGACTTGATTAGCTTTCCAACAAGTCCAAAATCACCCTAATCCCACTCCGTATGTAACCGTGGCGACCGTCGCAAGTTAGAGGTGTGCTGCAGTCCGAATCCAACCTACGCAAGTCCTTTTCCCTTTCGGTCTTCTCCTTGATTCCTAATCAAAACAAGAGTGCACGTGTCTCCAAGATCTAAACAGGATGGACAAGACCTCAAGAAGGAACTCACTTGATGATTAAGTTTTCGAGCACGAGTACGAGTAATAGGACCAGCAGGTGTCGGCGTGGACGGCGTGGATGTATGATCGGTGTTGATGTCCTCATCACGGTCACCCATCGCTCCAAGGCCAAGCTCGCTTAACCTCAAAGTTCTTTTGCAGATGGACTTCCGGAAAAGAAGTTGCAACTTGTTGGTATGAGTATACTATCAATCCTATTAATTCCTGGGCCGGGGTGTTACATCCTAACCCCCTTAAGAGATCGACGTCCTCGTCGATCAATCCCAAGCCAGGAACGTCCTCTCTTGGCCACGTCCGTGTGTCCAGTGGCAGCGCATGTGCCATGCTGTGTGACCACGCCGGATCCACACCAGCCATGCGCACCATGCCTGCACAACTGCGACAAACGCGCCCGTGAAACCGCGAGAGTCGGCTCTGATACCATTCAGTAACGTCCCGCCTCTCTCAGGCCGGGCCTGCTTACATCTGGCAGCTTAACTAGGATATAGACTATCCTCACAGACCAACACCAGTATTTTCTACGCACTTTGTCCTCACTCATGCGCACCCGGGAAGGACTTCCTGGTCGGTCACCCATCGCTCCAGGGCCAAGCTCGCTTAACCTCAGAGTTCTTTTGCAGATGGAGTTCTGAAAAAGAAGTTGCAACTTGTTGTTATGAGTATCCTATCAATCCTATTAAGCCCTAGGCCGGGGTGTCACATCTGTAACAGAAGGGCCCGTGTCCCAGATGATCTAGGCAGCCCTACCGGGTTACATCAGCACCCGTTTCTCCGACAGGATCCCATTGCGAAGCCATTACAGGATTACAACATTTCATAATAAAATACATCAGAGTAAAAGTGTGGAAGATTTAATTAGTACTTAGATTACAAACCGGTTGTTCAAATAGAATTCAAATACAGTTATTACAAACCATAGTTCAAATAGTAGTAGCAGTATTAGAACAACGACATAACATAATAAGATAGATAAAACACGGACCCTGCCCACAGGTCCTCTTCACTCTTCTTCACTATCCTGAATGATGGTTACGCAGCAAGGGGCGAGACAAACCTCCTGCTATTGACTACCTGCAACGGGGTTAACAAATTCTGAGTACTGGGGTACTCCGCAAGACTTACCCGACTAAGAAAAAGGAATGAGACTCAGGAATGCAGGCTGAGGGTAGTCAAGGTAAGGCTTTAGCAAGAGTCAAGATATTTTGCGGAAAGAGCATTACTAATCCTGTTCTCAGTATTTTAATAATCCTTATTAGTAGTCAATAGTAATAATTCACAATTCTTTTCTAATATGTCCATCAAACCAATTTACTTATTCATTCTCAAAAACATCCTACTTCCGAACCACTTTTCGATGTAAGTGTGAGGATCAAGTCTCCATAACCGAGGAGCACGAAGATTTGAATCGATTAATACCCAGCTGGGGATCCCTAACCACACTGCATATGTAGCACCTAAGCTTGCATATACTAACCCCATCTACCACGGCTTTTTTATCCTTGAACCGGTCCTGCGCCACCCGAGAGCACAGTACTTCTCTCGTCTCCAGGCACGACGGCCACGAGGGTACACGCTACTCTCGCCATCTCTCCACTCACAGTGCGTGGTTGTCGGTTCAAGCAATAGAGCTACCGGAGATAGGGCTTCCCGTAGTATGTGGCTAGTTGCAAAGTCTCGATCACAGCAGGCCGACAACGAATGGTCCCTAATACTTTCCGTTGGATACCATGCATTGGGACTCTAACCCAAATACCCTGGTAACCACCCGGTTTTCACATCCCTTTTCTGTTGGCGACGATAAGTTAGGACTCTAACCCAAACATATGACCACCATCCGAAAAACCCGTCCCCATTGATGACAATGGACTGGCCAAGTACACTGCCAATCAATGAAGACCATACCCTTCCCTTTCAATGATTCATCCTTTGCATATTATCATATTTCAAAATAGCATTTTATGCAAATCTAAATCAATTAAGCAGGGCTAAGCATTTTTAAATATTTTAAATAAATCAGGTTATCGAGGGTAATCAGTGGTCAAGGAAAGGTAATGCATCAATAGGTTAACACTCAACTCCTATTAACCTAATGCAGTAGATTAACTCAAGTGATAAAACATTTTTAAATACAAGGAGGGACAAATGCACCGGGGCTTGCCTTGGATTGCAAAAGAGTCGGGTCGGGATCGGTGCCGCAAATATCAAACCCTGGCACAAACTCATTAATAGGCTCCTCAACTGTCACCTCGGGCTTCACCTCAGTATTCTCGATCACTACACGTGTGCAATAATGGATGTATGAATACGATGCAATATGAAATGACAGATAAGATTCAAAAATAAATAATACAGACTTGATCATAACCCTATCATAGGCTAACCATGATCATTCTAATCCATTAAGCCCTATGTCGTAAAGGGTGATTGGCCTAGAACCACAATCAATCCAAAATCACACCAAACTTAAGTCATTAAGATTTTCTATTTCTTTTATTAATCTTTTAATCAAACATATAATCAATAACTAACCAAACTAATTTCAGTTGTGTCCAAACTTTACCAACAAATAGATTTTGACCTCAAATAGTACCAAACAAATTTTCATGATTTTTGGGCCTATAGAAAATTAATTAAAATTACACAAAGTTGTATTTGTTAATTAATTTACTGATTTTTAGATTCCACAGAAAGTGCTCAAACCCTACAGATAATATTTTTATTAAATAATACACATCACATAGAACACCCACCATTATTTTCATAATTTTTGAAGCTACATATTAATTCTAACAAAAATAACAAACAGAAGTACTATTCACTTGCAGTTTAATTCAAAAGCCTATTTAAAACCCACCCAAAAATTGAAAAAAAAACGCCTCTTGGCCTAAGTCGGCACATAGCAACACAGGCCAGCCCAGTGCGGCCCATGCACACCCGCGCCCCCTCTCAGCTTCTCTGGGCCACTGACGGGCAGACCCCACCCGTCAATGCCTTCTTCCACCTCCGCTCTCTCTCTCGGCGCGGCTCGTGCCCGCGCGCAACGCGACGGTCTGCCGCCGGCGACCTCTCCGGCGGGGAAGACACCTCCGGCAAGCGACCCGAACCCCCACACACAACCCCTAGGGACCTAAAGGGACCCGCAACCACCGGCGACGAGCACAACACCACCACGGCGGCTCGACGACGGCGGCACACCGTACGCCGGTAAGAACAGGACATGCGAGCCTAAAACTTGAGACCCAAATGGCACAGGAGCTCACCGAGGCTCCCAGACGATGACCGGAAGGGACAGAGGCGGGTCAGAGGGATGAGCTTGACGGCAACGATGTCCGTGGCGGCGTTCACCGATGACACCACTCTTGTTCTGATCCACCTAAGCCACCAAACGGAGAACCAACTCAAACATGAGTACCACGACAGATTAAGGGGCCTAGAACGGAATACCACCAGGAAAGGAGCTCACTGCAACGGGCTCGACGCGTTGAGACGAGTCGTGGCGGCTCTCCGACCGGCACCATAGACGACGACGGCGTCCCGGGGTCGACAGAGCACCAGGACTCGCCCAGGTGAACCCAATCGGTGCGCGAAGGTGTGGTGCTATTGGCTACGAGGTGGAGAGGGTGAGGGTGGTCGGAGAACGACGAATTTGGTCAAACTCCCAGGTGATCTCGATGGTGATCGGCGGGAGGAAAAACGGGACGGGAACGGCTCGTCGTCTTTTAAGCCACAGGGGAGGAGGGGATAAGACCGAGCGGCTGCCCGGGGCCCTCACTGCGGCCCAACCGCGGTGGTGGCCGAGTCCCCTGGCCGGCCGAATGGCGTCCAGCACGCAGCGCGGCACGCGCGTACGGCGGCGAGCAGGAACAGGGGACCCCCCCCAGCTACAGTAGGAGGTCTCCTAGGTCAAATGCTATGGTTTGCAAAATTGGGTCTTATCCGGTTGGATTCAGGGAATGGCACAAAAACAAAAGTTGTAGAGAATTTTAAAATGAACACTTTTGGTTTTTGGGTCAAATTCAAATTCGGCTAAATTTTGAAGTTATTGAAAAGGGGGTAATATCCAATTTGAAATTTAAACTGAAATTCCCAAATTACTTTCAAATTTATTCAACAACTTGAAAATTGGTAAACATGAAAGTTGTTCTACTCAGTGAGCTTGACAACTTCTATTAAGGGAGTTTTGGAAGATTCAACATATTTTTAAAATTGAAATTTTTAAATTCAAATTTCAATACATCAATTTGAGTTTAATTCAAATTTCCACAACAGAACTTCAAAATCTACAAAAATAAAAGTTGTTAAATTTGAAAAGTTATACAACTTGTATTAAGGTGTTCTCTTAAGATTCCAGATAGTTTTTGAATTATATTTTTGAGGCTAATTAGGGCTTAATTCAAACTTTCTTTTAATTAAATTCTTTATTTCTAATCAAAGGTTTAATTGCTCAATCATTACCAAACATAATCAAAGCACTCTAGAAGCCCTAAGCACAATCATATGCAGATGATTAATTTAAACATGATGACATGGCATTTTTACTAACCGTAATACCCGGGGTATTACAGGGGCCCCGGTTGCTACAGGTGTTCTCTAGATGCTTCTAGGGTCCTAATGACGATGTTGCCTTCGCGGTTATGTTTCGTGTCTTTTATGCACTTTAATCCCTCTTTTACGCTTTTCTGGAATGACCCCTAGAAAAAACAGAGTTTGCAAAACTCGTGGAAATTGTCAGTTAAAACCCTAAACTAGTGTGTATTCATGTATCCTTTTGTGTCTAAAGTTCTAATAAAAGTTGACGTTATCCACCGTCAACAGGAGGTCATTATGGGGCATTCCACACTCATGCTAAGATCTGGCAGAGTGGGTTCTTTTGGCCAACTATGTATGAAGACACCAAAGATTTTGTACGGAGATGTGGATCATGTCAGAGGCACGGAAATATCAATGCAAGAGATGCTATGCCACTCACCAACAATCTCCAGATCGAGCTCTTTGATGTCTGGGGAATTGATTACATGGGACCATTTGTGAAATCAAGAAATTATGAATACATTCTGGTGGCAGTTGACTATGTATCCAAGTGGATAGAAGCTATGCCATGCATGAATGTTGATTCCAAACATTCAAAGAAGATGTTTAAAGAGATTATATTTCCAAAGTTTGGGACACCAAGGATGGTCATTAGTGACGGAGGAATACATTTCACTGATAAGAAGTTTCACCGATACTTGCAAGCTCATGGAATCCGTCATAATGTTGCTACTCCATACCATCCTCAGACAAGTGGTCAGGCAGAAACATCAAACAAACAGATCAAGAATATTCTACAGAAAACAGTAAATGAGATGGGTACTGCATGGAAAGATCGGTTACCCGAAGCACTTTGGGCATATCGGACCGCCTACAAGACACCCTTGGGCATGTCACCCTATCATCTAGTGTATGGTAAGACCTGTCATTAACCGGTGGAATTAGAGCATAAGGCTCACTAGGCCATTAAGAGATGGAATATGGACTTTGAATCCGTTGGAGAAAAGAGAAAGGTACAACTATTAGAATTAGAAGAATGGAGAGAAAAAGCTTATCACAATTCAAAGATTTACAAAGAAAGAACAAAAAGATGGCATGATGAGAAGATCAAGAAGAAGGAGTTTGCACCAGGAGATAAGGTATTACTTTTTAATTCCAGGTTTAAATTATTCAGGCTTGGAAAGTTACAAATCAAATGGGAAGGACCATTTACGGTTGTGAATTCGTCGCCACATGGAGCGGTAACTCTACAAACACACGAAGGTATGTTATTCAAGGTAAATGGTCACCGACTTAAATTATTTTTAGAACCATTTAATTCAGATGTTGTTGACGGGCTGGACTTTATCCAATTAACAACTTATTAGTCCCGTCATCGTCCGTTACGAAAAACGATCGCGCATCGCAACCAATAGGAAGTAGTTAGAGTCTAGAGGCACCACGAGCACGGCCACCCTGAGAGGCTGCCATGTGGGGCCGGTCAGTGCCCTAGTGGAGCCAGACAGTGCCCTTCTGTCCCCTCTCGTCCCGTCTCTCGTTTCCTTGTCCTTCTGCACCCTTCCTAAGCATATTCCCGTAGGATCCCGTCGCGTGCGGATATTGTTTCGTACGAACCCTGTAGAGCCTAGATTTGACCTCATCCTGTCTCCTGTAAACCCATATAAATACACACCTATACCTCCCTCAATTGTATCCCATCAATAGCCTGCTCTCTCCTCCAAGAAACTCTCTAGTTTAGATCTAGCAGCAATGGCAGATGAAGCGGTCATCGGCGCTAACTTCGACAAGATCCCAAGCAACGACTCGAAGGCCATCATCCTCACGCAGCCGAAGCCTCTCTCCATCGTGCCACCGAAGCACATCGCTACGGTGCCTTAGCAATACGAGCAAGTCTACTACGCGCAAGCTTAGCCTGCTCTGCCATCACCAACCGCAAGGCTGCTGCTAGAAGACAGTACCAAGGGAAAGCAGATTGCTATTCCCCGAGGGACCCCGCTTCTTCCACCTAGGGACAATGAACGACTCCTGTCGGTCAAGACCAATAAGAACAGAACACTGGTATGTGCGAAATACGCCAGTGCTCGCCCTGCCATCAATGGAGTTCGTGCACGTCCAGGCCAAGTCCACTATACCGATTTCAAGCTACCATCAAGAACACCCATCGCTGCTCAAGTTAGTTCATTAAAGGAGCCAGCTCCAACATTGGAAGAAGTACACTTAGGAGAACATTTATCTTCTGTGTTTGAAGACATAGCTGAGAAGACACTGCGCGAGTTCTCTGCCCCAACAACAGAAAACATCCGGACTGGACCAGCAGTCAACACGGGGGAGAATGGATTCAAGCTCAAGCCTGCTCTTATCACCATGGTTCAAGCCAGCCAATTTTGTGAAAAAGCTCATGAAGATGCAAGTGCACACTTACAACGCTTTTTAGAGATCTGCAACACCTTCACGATCAGAGGAGTATCAAGAGATGCTATTTTACTCCGTCTTTTCCTATTTTCACTTTTGGGGAAAGCTAAGCAGTGGTTCTACACCAACAAAGACAAGAACACTGCATGGGACCGATGCTCAACTGCTTTTCTGGCAAAGTTCATTCCTACAGGCAAAACAAATGGTTTGCGTGAGAAAATCTCAAGCTTTCAACAGCAACATGACGAATCATTCACTGAAGCATGGGAGAGATTCCAAGATTATATTGAAGACTGTCCTCATCATGGGATAGAGGATTGGCTATTGATGCAGACCTTCTACCACAGGCTTATCTCAAGCACCCGTGAGTTCATAGCAGCTGGAGGAGCTTTTCTGTCACTGAAGCTTCTAGAAGCTCAAGCACTTGTGGAGAAGATGGCCTCAAATCTAAGCTGTAATGAAGAACGTACTCAACATCGCAAGAGAGGAGGAGGCATCCATCATCTCAAGGAGACCGACATGGTCACTGCCAAGCTAGACCTCATCATGAAGAAGCTCGACATAGAGAAGACGAAAGTCATGCATATTGATGATTCTCGCATGACCTGTGAAGAATGTGGAGATTATGGGCATTCAGCTGTCAACTGCCCTACGCTGCAAGAGGATGTGAACTTCATCAACAGTAACACCTACTATCGTCCTCAGCAAGGTCAAGGATGGAACCAGCCAAACCAAGGATGGAATCAGCAACCTCGATAAGGTAATTACCAAGGTAATAATTATAATAATTACAATCTTTCACCTTTAAGAGATTTAGTTGCTGGTCAATCTAAATTGATAGATCAAATGTCTAGAAAGGTAGCCTCGAATGATAAAGCTTTAGAAAACATAAATATCAGAATGGATACCTTTGCTTCTGCTATAAAGAATCAGCATAGGTTTAATAAAATATTAGAATCACAATTAGCTTAGCTTGTTGCTACTATCCCTCCATTTGAGAAAGGTAAGATTCCAGGCCAGCCGGAAGATTTGGAAACTGCTAACCTTGTTGGTATTCACAATGCAACACAATACCAAATTGAGCCTGCAGATATACAGTGGATAGATCACTCACTCACTACCTGAGAAGATGGGAGACCCTGGAAAACCTGTAATTCCTATCTCCATTGGATGTCACAGCTTTCCAGAAGCTATCTGCGATTTCGGCTCAAGTGTCAACATAATGCCTAACGTAATCTATGAGAGAATATTAGGTGAACCTTTGTTGTACACAGATATGCGTTTGCAGCTTGCAGATCAGTCCATTTGCTACCCCGAGGGAGTACTAGAAGAAGCTGTTATCAGAGTGGGGCAATCGTATGTCCCAATTGACTTTGTGATCATGGATACCGGAGGAGATGAGAAGGCACCCATTATCTTGGGACGACCATTCTTATGCACAACTAAATCCATCATCTATGCGGAACATGCCAAGATTGTCCTCTCCATCAAGGACAAGAAGGAGAGATTCTTGTTCAAGAACCGCATCCTGAAGGATCCAGCAGTCCCGAAGCAATTCCATCAACAAGAAGAGCAACAACAACAAGTGCCTAAGAAGAACAATAGAAGATGGAGGAAGAACAAGCCCCGACATGTACATGAACAAAAAGCTCAACTAATCAATGCTATCAACATAGAAAATGATCATATGGTCCCGAAATCGTTCCCAATAAAGAAAGGTGACCCAGGTGTACCAATCATTGAATGCACAATCAGAGATATCACTTTTCCCGACACCGTCTGCGACACTAGATCAGGCATCAACATAATGTCCAAAAAGGTATATGATAAATTATTTGATGATTTACCATTATACCCACCATATATTCAGTTGCAGATGGCAGACCAATCATTAAGATTCCCTGAAGGCGTAGTCAAGGACATCATGGTAAGAATTCAGGACAAATATGTACCCACAGATTTTCTAGTTCTTGACATACAGGAAGACAACGAATCGCCTATTCTTTTGGGAAGACCATTCCTCTACACTGCCAATGCTATCATCTTCATCGGGTCTGGATAGATCCACTTCAACCTACCCACTGGAAAGGTACGCTGTCAATTTAGAACACATCTTAACCTATGAGCAGAACAGGAAGCAACGCAACAGGAGGAGACGCCAAGCCCGCCGTCAGGCTGCCCGGCCTCATTGTGGATGGGAGGAGTTCCCTGGTAAGATTGTGAAGTATGAAGACTGCTACAAGGAGCAAGAAGAAGCCGTACAAGCACCATGCTGGAGTGAGTGGGAAGTGGAAGCTGAGAGAATGGACCAGATTGCTAAGGCAGAGAAAGTAGAGATCCAGGCACAAGTAGAAGAATGGATGAAGAGAGATGAAGAATCAAGAGAAGCATACAAGGAAGAGTTGGAGCTAGAAAAGAGAGAAGCAGAAGAGACAGAAAAGAGATGGAAGGAGAAAGAAGAAGCACCTACTACACCACCGCAAAATGGGGAATTAACTGAGGTAACCTCAGACGATGAACCTATTGAGTAAGTACTCTCCTCTATCTAAGTCCTGTCGGTAGACTTTAAATTCCGTACCCTAAGCATAAGGTTAGAATGGTAGTTATCTAACTAATTTAGCATTCATTAGTAATTTTACTTTAACACATTTAGCATAATCATTTTTGCATATTAAAAATAAAACAACAAAAATATTTACTGCTTTATTTACTGCATCATAAATATTAAAGCCCTATGTGAACAAACGTATGGTAACCCTGTAGGTATATTTACTGTGGTGGCATAAAAATAAAAATAAAAATGTATGCATGCTATGTATGTTTTTTATGCCACCACTTCCCTGTGGTGGCATAAAAAAACATATATAGCATGCATACATTTTTTATTGCTGCATAGGAAACTTAGAAAAACCTCAAAAAGAGAATCCTGTTAGAATCCTGTTAAAATCTATTAATTAAAATCAAATCAAAGAATAATCAAAGTACTCATTGTCTGACCGCTAACCCCTTGATAATTCGAGCATCGAGTTTTGGTTTTCTTGTTGGAGTATAACTATGCAGGAATAATATTATGGCTAAGGAGAGAGTCTATTAGTGGCACCTACCAGGACGACTACTAGCTCACTCTGAGAAACATTCAAGCACCAAGTATTGCAAACATCAAGCTTGGGGGAGGAGCATCCCCTAGTTATCAGGTAATTATACCTATGCGCTTATTGAGTCTACTTTATACAAGCACAAAATACTAAAAATATGTGGGCACATGAAGGTCCAGACCTTTTAGAAAAAAATACCAAAAACATATGGGCACATGAAGGTCCACTCAGTTAGGAAGCTTCTGCTGGAAATATAAAATCAATCACTTACGATGGAGTGGTACTAAACTTAACCTCTCTCCATAAGATTTGGTATCTTTGTTGGCAATTGAGTTTCACAGAGAAAAAATACAAGATCAAAGAGCTAGTCAACCTGACACCTCTACGCTGTCGATACACCTGCTCGCAGAAGGATCACTCAATTTGCAACATCAAAGACCCTGTCAAAAGTCAAACTTGGGGGAGGGCGCCCTCTATTTTAAGTCTAGCTAAGTATCAGTTTCCCACACTATTATTACTATATCGCTTTTTCGCGTAAGTTAGCTAGTAAGATAAAATTTGAAAAGTAAATAAATATTTAGCTATATATTAGAGTTCGTTTAGAGTCAGTCTAGGCTAGAACCAAATTAAATTTGATGAACACTAAAATTTTGTTTTGGAAATGATGAATAGTTGTTCTGCCATAATTCCTTTCAAGTGCCTAGTTGTCAAACTTAGATTCTCCTGAGTTTTGGATACTACTGTTTTAATCTGAGAATTTACTCTGAACCTGAAACTTGTAGAGGCATATGTTTGAATTAAGTCTAGGTAATTGATTGATATGATTCATGAAGGTTGAGCTACTATTTATCTTATTCCTAGCATTACTATGTTCTGAAGATTTATTTTTGAAAACTTAAAATCTACATGACGATCTCTTGTATGACAAAATGTGAATTCCTACTAAAGCCATATATTATACATTTAGAGATAGAAAACTTTTGCACATTCATGCTGCTTGCTTTGTATTAAGTTTAGTCAACCTTTGTGGAATACCATATAAGAGTCTTATCATTCTTTTAAAACCAAGATCACGTACACACTTCAACACATATGCATTATTCCTACCCTGGGAGTAATCGCAACCATTTCCACTTTCATCGATGTTCATCATAAAAATGTTTTCTCCTGCACTGGGAGTGAACACCAAAAATATATAAACCCCATAGGACAGCCCTATTATAAATGCTCTAAGTTTTCATTATTGTTATCTCTCCAAATCATGTATTGGATGTATGTGGCTATGCAAAAGTATGAAAAGAAAAGGGAGTAAAAGATGGACAAGTGTCCCAGCATTAAAACAATGGGTACTAGATGCCCACCTCCCGAATGAAAAAAAGAGAGATAGAGAAAGAGAAAGAATAAAGATAGCCCATGTGTTCCTCTAAGTTCCAAAAGAAAGTGAATCATTTTCAAAGAGCATAAGTAGAATTAGAGTTAGCCGCTAAATACCACATATACACCTATTCACCATATTTCATGCACATGCACATCTTGCTTTGATTGTATGCCTCGATTCTCTGTGCATCCATCGTTTGACTTTACAACATATGAATTGCAAGTATGCTTAAACCTTGTTATTGCCACTCCTATGAGCTCCACTATAATCCTTAGTTATAGGAAGGCATAACATTAATGCCTTAAGTGAGATCCACAAATACCATATATACTGAGAGACTTGAGGGTGTCATACAATTAAGCTCTGAGTTTTATTTCGAAAACTTGCAAAACTCCGGAATACTGGTACTGTGAAGAATTTGAGACATAGTGCTTGACTTAATTGTTCTATCTTTCAATTGTTCAAGACTTATGCGAGGGTTGTAAAGCTCCATAGTTAAAGGTAAAACAAGTAAGTCTGAAGGTTAGAGCAGTTATTGTCTAATCTGGAGGAGAATTTCTGTTTGAAAGCATGTGTACTTGGAAAGAATGAAAGCATTGTAGCAACTCCTGATCCAAATACATTAGTAATTAGGCTTAATTTGTTTGCCAAGGGACTGGCAAAAGGTAAGTTTGTGGAAGTTGTTGACGGTCGATAACGTCAACTTTTATTAGAACTTTAGACACAAAAGGATACATGAAAACATACTAGTCTAGGGTTTTACTTGACAGTTTCCACGAGTTTTGCATGTTCTGTATTTTCCAGGGGTTATTCCAGAAAAGCATAAAAGAGGGATTAAAGTGCATAATTATCACGAAACGTAACCGCGAAGGAAACATCATCATCGGAACACTAGAAGCCTCTGGAACACACCCGAAGCGACCGGGGCCCGCACCCTGCCAGGGTGGGGCCGGCCGGCACCCCCCGGCTAGGGTTTGGCCCCGCCTTCTGGAGTCTTCTTCCGCTGTCTCTTAGGAGTCATCTCAGCCCTATGTTTAAGTCGGTTTGATCCTACGGCGCACGTTCATCCCACCAGGCTATAAATAGAAAGGCAGACCCCCTGGAGGCATCAATCAATCATTCATCGAAGGCAACAAGTCTTCAAGCCATCATGAGCCTACTAGTTCATCAAGAGCCTTCTAGTTCATAGTTCTAGCCTAGTTAGATTAGAGAGTAGGGGAGATCTAGTTCTTCGGCGGGATCTGGAGCCCCGGCATCCGTCTGGAGCGCAAAGTTCGGTATAGTTCTAGTTCTTTTTCTATTATTGTATTCTTTATTATGATTAGAGAAACATTGTTCTTGATAGTTCATATGTTCTTGATTACATTAGTTTTTGTCTACTTTAATTATATGTCTAGTATAGTTGGTTTGATCTTATTGAATTCATGTAATTGCTTGTATAGCGTTTATCCAAACGATCGTTGGGTAGATGATGAACAATATGTAGACGTGGTGTCTAAATATTTCGTTTATCTGCGAGTGCACCTTGATGTGCCGGGTCGTGTGGTAGTTCGCGTAGGTGACAGCTACGTTGATTCCTCTATAGTCCACCCCCCGTATGTTGGCAAGCAGGCACGGTCGTGAAGTTGGGTGATGACTCTGTTTCACACCTTTCCTAGATGATGCCCTTTGCATGTGATCATGATATAGGACTGATCTGACAATGATTGCTAGATGTAATTGCACTAGTTAGAGTTATTCATTAACGTAGTTATAAAATTACCTTAGATATTAATTCCTTAGTTTATCCATTGGCTAGCTATTACTTTGACTAGAAAGTGCTCTGATGTTTACCTTTATTAATGATGTTTGATCATACTTATCACCCTATTTATCTTTATTATCTTGTGACCTCTACCTGTTATGAGTAGAGTATATGACATCGGTAACATCACTTATTCATTGTATGTATATAGTTGTTATCAATATACTAGATTGTAGTTTAACTAAGTCCTTCCTAGTGGTATAAATATAAATCGATAACCTGGTAGAACTCCTAGTTAAAATGCTACAATGGTATAATTATCTGTCTGCTTGCAGAATTGTTCTTAGTTTATATTTATTTATATTTTTTGTCTTGTCACATGGAATAATATATAAAACCTTTATTTATTCTTAGCATATATAATTAGGATTGACAACCCAGTTCATGCTAAAGAATGTTGGTATTAGATAAGTGGCTAGTTGCTAATGATCAGTTAATTAAATACCATACATCTTCTAATCTCGTTCCTAGTGTTAAAGGTTATAAAGTTATATTGGGCGACGTTAGTAGATGTCAACAATCATGAAACTTGAACGCGAAGGCAACATACGTCATTGGCAAGGTAGAAGCATCTAGAAGACACCCGAAGCAACCGGGACCCCAGCCACCTGACAGGTGGGGCCGGCCGGTGCCTCCCTAGGGTTTCTGGCCGTCATCTTAGCCCTACGTTAAGTCGGTTTGATCCAACGGTACACATTCATCCCACCGGGCTATAAATAAAGGGCCAGACCCCCCTGGAGGAGGCCAGATCAAGAGCTGAAGAGCATGAAGCATTAGATAGATATCCATTAGATCTAGGCTAGCAATCAATAGAGAGATTAGAGAGATAGAGTATAGGAGTAGAGATTTGGAGAAGTCCCGGCCTGTCGGTGCTTCTTCGTAGCTGTATTCGTCTGGATTCAGCTCCCTCGCCCGGAGCTGTGTTCTGAGGTACTTTTATATTCAACATTCTAATTCAAGTAAGTAGTTGTTCTTATTTGTTATTAAGTTTGCAACTCATATTTAGTGCTTTGATCTTGGTAGCTCCTAGATTGAAGTAGTAGTTTATAGTGTAGACGTGGTATCTAGGTTATGATTACTTGTGAATGTCCCCTGATTGGCCGGATAGTGGTAGTTCACGTAGGTGACAGCTACGTTGATTCCTCTATAGTCCACTTCCCGTTGATAGGATCGATAGGTGTATAAGTATTTGGTAGGAGAGAACTCTGATTTCTGCTCTTATTTAGGTTACTGCCCAGTTAGAACGGTATTATTCAAAGCTTATCGATTGTTGAAACTAGATAGCCACTAGATATTTCCTTATTCTCAATATTCTCTGGATTGATTGTGCCATTGGGTTAAGAATCAATAAACTTAGTCAGTATCACCTACTGTTCCTTTGGGTTCAATATTAAACCGGGACAGTCTGGGTGAAGTGCTACATCGGTATATATCTGTGTACTTGCGGATAATTTGGTAATAATAATATTTAATAGAGTACAGTTAATTTATATCAACAATAAACTAGGAACATAACAAACCGAAACATAGTCATAAAATAGCATAAAGTCATAATAAGAGGTAATACAGCAGAATTACCAATCTCTAGTAGACAGGCGATCCAGAATCCTGAGCCGAAGGCTAAACTCTACTTCAATCTACTATCTAGGTCTAAACTAGAACTTTGAGTGTCTAACTCTAATCTCTGGTAGAGAGCTCTTCTCTTCTGATTGATGTCTTCATATGATCTGAGAGATGTGAGATATGAAACCTTCGGGGGTCTGGGGGTCCTTATATAGGCCGGTGGGATGAACCGTAGCCCTTAGATCAAACCGACTTCGACGGGCGGTGGAGATTGCGTGAAATTTCGGGATACGTGTCCACGTCGAAGCGCACGCGGAACGGGGAGTCTGACAGGTCGGTAGGTTGGCCCTCTCTCTTTGCTAAGTGGGCCCCGCTCTCTCTGGTGTTCTCTAGAATATTTTTGTTTCACTTTCGCGTCGGAATTCGATATTTTGATCTAACATGTGGGGTCTCTCTTGGTTCTTTTCTGATTAACACCTTGCAAAACACAGATTCACCAAAACTCATGGAATTCTGTCAGTTTAAACCCTATTCTATGTTTGAGGATGTTTTTATGCCCTTTTCCATGTCTTGTTGTTGTTTAAAATTGAACAATAACTACCATCAACAGACACCATCATCCCTGGACGCATTGCCCGACACATTATTATCCTTAGCCATGAGTGAAACTATCCCACCGAGCATGCCAAAAAAGTGTGTTGGCACAAAAAGTGGTTCTCCGCGCTCAACACACCAGCGGAGCCAGAAACGATCTTCAAGAGCGCTGGAGCCTTGCAGATCTAGCTAGCTTCAAACCCAGTCTGAGAGTATCGATGACTTCCAAGCATGCCAGTCAATTTGACCTGCAATTGACAAGGAAAAAGATAATGATCAGTAACACAAGGCGAAACTAGCTGGTGTGTCCAGACAGTTCCAAATATACGGCCTTATCGGCCCTATTTCTAGGCTATCGACTAAAGAATCGATATCCGATTTACATGAATCGATTTTCATAAAGTAAGCATTATATTATCGTACAACGGATTCATGTGTATAAACAAAGATAACAATTCTCATTAATCAGTTTTTCCACGTATGAAGAACTATTGCAGATCAATCACATCTTAATCTATTAAGGTTGCCAGTGGGGTCGAACGGATCAATGTAGCCATAACACACATAACAGATCATGACGTAATCGATTGTAGCAGTGCATATGTGTCAAACTTATTTAATGCGAACTATTTGAGTGCAAAGTAGAGAGAAATCGGCTATTCAACCGATTCGGCAAATATAGGCAACATACAAGCCTATAAGACGAACAGTGCTTTGACCTTCAAACCAATATATTCAATTCATTGTTTACAACATTGGGGATCGAGTGGATCGAGACAGCCGTAATGTAAACCACAACTTAAATCTATTAGTTATCGAGTTTAGACAATATTTATCTTATTACTTGAGTGCGACCTGTATACGATCAAGATCTGGACCTATCGGCTAATGCGGTTATATTCTATTTATCAATGCATGAACATGTGATGATTATTATTTATTGAATAAATAGATCCATAAAATATAAAGCCAATATAGCTAGATCAAAATTGGACAAATTTGATGAATACTGAATGTAATTAAATAAATAAACTCAAACATCACCGGTAACTTAATGAATCTAACTAAGATGTTAATTTAGTTAGAGCCGATAACTAATTCATGCATATTAACCAGCTTAATCTAAGCCTTCGTCTACCGGATGACGCTAAACATAGATTAACCAAGAAAATAAACAGGAATCAATAACTAATCCTTATTCGATCTAAGCCTACGTCCACCGGATGACGCTAAATCTATACCAAACAAGAATCAAACCCCGGTCTACTATGCTCTCATGTCTACCGGATGACATTAAAGAAACAAAGCTTAGCGAGGCATGACGGTACTTACAAGCAAGCCTGCGTCCACAAGATGATACCCAGCCCGTTCGAAGAAACTCGCCGAGATCTACTCTACTCCTACTTTTAAGGATTTGGCCGGGGCCGAAAAGTGTGTTGTATTGATGTGTAGCCTCTATTACAATGTCCGGGGGTTTATATTTATACCCTGGACTGACAATATAGAGTCCTAGTCCAACTACAACTCGTAACAGACATAGAAACTAACAAACTCCTATTTTAAAGATAACTTAGAGACCAATCTTTCCTTTCCTGAACGGACTCTGGACGTGATCGCTTTCCGGCGTCAAAGATTCATGCTGACGTCATTCACCAATCGATTCCATCTTTGACCGTACCTTCTTTTCTTCAGCCCAATACTCGATTCGAGACTCAATCGGCTATCTTAGCTTCCGCCTGATCGACTCTTCTCCTGAAATCGGCTATCTGCTCCCAGTCTAAATTTTGGTGTAAACAGATGTAGTGAGCTTGACATCAAACTTCAGCAAAAGCTTACTAACTTGAGTCCTTAATTTTAATGTTTTAGCAAGAAGGGTTAATCTATCTAATGGTAGTTTTGCAACTAGTCTGTATTACATACTTGATTAATACAAACAGTACAGTAGTAACTGTATTATGAATAACCATCATCACGATGTTTCATGGGGGCTAATGTTTACAGAGGTAGGAAGATTTTTTTTAGTTTATTAGCACATACATTTCGTGTGTTCAGTACCAAATTTACATTATTTTTCACACCTAAATTTTAACCATCTAAAATCTTGAGGCTCTTTCAGACGGCGGCACCTGACCGATCCTGATCAGCATATTCGTCAGATCTGGCATCTTTCCTACTCTGGCAGGCTTCTATCTCACTTTTTTTCCAACTCGACAACCTTAGAAAAAGGAGGAGCACAGGAGAGGCACGCTCAGTAGACGGTGGGCATGGTGGGAGGACGTGTTGAGCCTCAATCATACTTTTTAATGTATTTTTTCTCTCACCAAATTAGCTACAACAACAGTAAATCCTGTTAGGTGGTTGGCTAAATTGGGATAGGAAGATAATGAGCATGACAACGATGAGGGAAGAGAAGGAGACTGCTGTGAAAACAGTAGTCTTACAGTGACAAGCCGTGAAGTGATAGACTAATTGATGAACACTCTAGGATAAGAGATTAGATAAGGAATGGCAGCGGCAGCGCCCTTATTTTCCATATGGATGCCTAGTGTTGAATGACAAAAATGACCAAAAGGTCTCCCATCGTTGTTGCTTCAATGCACGATATTCTAGGCTCCCACCGTCCCACGTGGCGCCACGTGAGCGTTTCCTTATGCCAACCGCGCGGTGCCGCCGGAGCCTTGCGCTCGCATTCTCCGCTCAGTACGACACCGCTCACCACACCCATCTTCTCTCCTGGTTCCCCTTCTTCCCCTCCTCGGCGTCATGATGTCCTCGGCGCCGCCGTCGGAGCCGGCCACCGCCGGCGACGAAGACGATATGGAGTCCCTCCCCCTTGCCGCCGCCTCCGACTATGCCTCCGTCGCCTCCACCTTCGATCCCCTCCTCTCCTCCACCGCCGCCACCGCCACCGCCGCCTCGCCCCGCTCCCCTCCCACGCGCTCCGCCGCTTTCACCCTCTCCCCGACCTTCTCCTCCTCCTTCGTTGACCCGCCCTCCTACGCAGACGCCACCGGCACCGGCGCCGGCTCCTCCTCCCCGCGCTCCGCCTCCTCGCCCCCCTCCGCGTCGCCGAGATCCGCGCGCGTGGCGGCCTCCGAGTACTCCCTCCTCGCCGTCTCCGACCCGGAGACCGAGGCCGAGCCTGCCGCCACCTCGCTCGTCCCCGGATCCGCGCCCACCTACGTCTCCTACCTCGTCACCAGCGTCCACCGCGGGGACCCCGACCAGCGACGCCATTCCGTGCGCCGCCGCTTCCGCGACTTCGTCACGCTCGCCGACCGCCTCGCTGAGGCCTTCCGGGGACATTTCGTGCCGCCGCGCCCGGACAAGAACACCGTCGAGAGCCAGGTCATGCAGCGGGACGAGTTCGTGGCACAGCGCCGTGCCGCGCTCGAGCGGTACCTTTGGCGACTCGCAGAGCACCCGGCCATCGGCCCCAGCGACGAGCTGCGCGTCTTTCTGCAGGCCGACGGCAAGATGCCACTGCCCGGCAGCACTGATATGGCGTCGCGTATGCTCGATGGTGCGGCAAGGCTTCCGCGGCAGCTCATTGCTGGGGAGGATGCCGTCGCTGCGCCGCAGGAAGTTGTGCAGCCTGCCAAGGGAGGTAGGGATCTGCTGAGGATATTCAAGGAGCTCAAGCAGTCGGTGGTAACTGACTGGGCCGGTGTCAAGCCACCCCTGGTAGAGGAGGATAGGGAGTTCCTGGAGAAAAAAGTGAAGCTGCAGGATTGGGAGCAGCAGCTCACCAGTGCGTCACAACAGGTGATCTCTTCTCCCTCAGATACCATAACTTCTATGTAATTTGTGTCTCATAGTTAATTATTATGACCATGGCAGTGAGGCGATGCATTTATTCTCTTCTACTACTAACTACTACTTCTGTCCAAATAAGAATGTAATCCTAAGTTTGAACTAAGCCAAGTTTTCTTTAAGCTTGACTAGGTTTATAGAAAATAGTATCAACATTTGGATCTCCAAATACTTATTATGAAAATTATTAAGATTGATTGACTTATCGGAAAGATAGAATTTCATTTTTCTGGGGAAGAGTAATAACTAGTAGAGTTTAACAGTGATTCATATCTTCTTGAAGATTAAACTTAACCCCCAACCTCCCCGATTAAAATTGAAAAAAAAAAGACTTTAAACACATTGGATTCATGACATATGAGTATGTTCCATGAATCTCCTTCCATGCATCTTTCCTTTTTTACGCTAAGTTCCTCTGTAAGTTCTATTTAACTACAACACTTCAATTGCAGCTAATGGTGCTTTTATGCCATGGTATCTTAATTCTAGTAATGTTTGGCCATTTTTACCATTCATTTTGATTTCTTATATGCAGAATTAGAATAGCTTGCATTGTATCTCCATTTCAAGATGTAGAGCGTGTTAGAATTCAAAAAAGTCAAACATTGTATATGGCAATTAATTTGTTGAAATATATGTATGTTTAGTGCACAAATGATGCATCAATAGATTTGTATTTCTCATGTCTTTTAGTAATTTACAATATAGTATAAGAGATATTTATAGTCAAATTATAGACTTCCTCATCCTAATATGCCTTAGAAAAAAAAAGGAGGGAGTAACAAAGGAAGTGGCCCTAAGGCCTTAATATAACATGGACCTTGAGGACATTTTGTAGTATTATTTTAGTAGATTGGCATTTAGTTAGTAGAGCTTGTTGGATAAGGAAGGTTTGAGAGAGACGAAAAAAAGCCCTCTATGACATGAAGAGCTGTTTAAATTACAAAGAGAAAACATATTAAGGCATCTTGAAACTAGTAAGTAGTTAAAAACAATTGATTTGATAGGTTTTATTTGGGAGTGAAAGTGTCTGTTTGCACATATGCAGTTGAATATGCAATTCATTTTTATTTGTATCATGAATCATGTACCACATTAATTGTTCCACCATCCTCATTTTCCTTTTCACACGCTAAGCTAAATTTTGTTTCTATGTTGGTAGTCCTGACAGGAGTTGTGGGTTATGAATTTGTCTTGCACATGCTTTGTTTGCCCTCTACAGTAGAGGGATAAAAGATGGAGGGAGCCCTACATCAATGGCTTATTTGGCTAGGGCTTATTGTTGGGATTCATTTTATCTGGATAGTTACTTAGGGTGGGCCTGGTGCAAGCGGTAGAGTACTACCGACTGTGACCAGAGGTCCTGGGTTCGAGTCGCCGCCTCCTTGCATTTGCACATCGCAAGGGGTAAGGCTTGCTGCCAGTACTCTTCCCCAGACCCCGCACAGTGTGGCTCTCAACACTGGGTACGCTCTTTTAGTTATATTCTTTTGGTTCTCTAGCATAGCATCCACATCACCATGGTTCTTAAGGCAGTAAGGTGAGGTGTGGCGATGGACCACCTTATGTCCTTGGGGGGGGGTGCCAATCTGAGAACGGCAAGGCAGAAGCATATACGAGGAAGAAAAAGAAAAAGGAGGGAAACACAGGATTAAGGGGCCAGGGGACGAAAGGCAATGGCAGTGGCTCAATCCACTACACAGCCCATATAACGCTCCCCCTAACTTTCCTATAGCCCCCCTTCCTCGGGAACTCTTCCATCCTGATTCATATCAGCACCGTCACTCATTTGCTCTCAGCGACACTGCTTGGTCAACTTTGTCCTTTACCTGCTGCTTCCTGCAACTCCTCCACTCCTCTATTGCTGCTTTCTCTGCCCCTCAATGAGCTGCTCCCTCTCTGATCGACTGAGCTGCTGCTCCTATCATGCCTCAACTGACAGGAGCAAGTCCTGTGCCAGTGGAAATGGCAGTGGTGGAGATTTCTGGGACTTGGTTGGTTTTCCTTCCATTCTCCCTCCTCTACCCCGTTTTCTTGCTTCTTTTTAGCTAGGCGACCGGGACACTCAGGATTATTGAGTGCCTGGATATCTACTTGACGCCTTAAAAACCATGACCATAACCCATGTGCATTTTGTAACATGTTATGTTTTACAATATGGTGAACTAGGGTAATGGGCACATATTCTTACAAAATAGGAGAAAAAGAGAAAAGTGTTCTCAAAAGGTTAATAGGGAAATAGTCTGAGAGGATTCTACCCATGGTCATGTTGGTCATGTACAGAACAATAGGACGAGGGCCATGCTGTTGCTGTGTCTCTACTAACATAAAGCAATACCAGTTGAAGGGGGATTTTTGTATAAAAAACTGGATTTATGCAGAAAATTACTCTTGTTTTCTTAGAGGAAGCTATTGCTGAAGTTTTCCGTTTTCTCCACAGGCAGAAGCACTTGTCAAGGCTCAACAAGATATGGCTGAAACAATGGGAGCGCTTGGACTGGCATTCGTTAGATTAACAAAGTTTGAGACTGAGGAGGCAATGTATGACTCTCAGAGGATAAGAGCAGCTGACAGCAGGTGGGTAGCCACTGCAGCCGTTAAAGCTAGCAGGGCATGTCGAGATTTGAATGCGCAAACTGTTAAATATCTGGTACAATCTTTAACCTTTGGACTACCTTATCTATAACCTCTACTTCTTATGAAGTGGTCATTATCATGGACCTTATTTTTCCTACCTTCTATTTTTGCAGGATACACTGCATGAACATTTAAGCATAATGCTGTCTGTCCACACTGCATTTTCTGATCGGGCAAGTGCATTATTGACTGTGCAAACACTCATGTCAGATGTGGCATCATTACAATCCAGGATTGAGAAACTCGAGGCTGCATCCTCGAAGATATTTGGTGGTGATAAAGCTAGGACTCGCAGAGTTGAAGAGCTAAGGGAAACAATTAGGGCTACTGAAGATGCTAAGTTCTGTGCTTTAAGAGAGTACGAGAGAATTAAGGTAATGATTGCTTATTTGTCCAAAATTATTGCTGGTTATACAAGGGCACTAGGGATGACTGGCAAAGCATCAATTGCTTACTCCATTAGTCATCTAGTCTCGTGTAACTTTAAGTACCATCGACCATCATGCCCTTTTTCTTATGCAAAATCAATTTCAAGTAGCGTTTCTGTCAACTTTGAAATGTGTGTGCATTGTTTTCCCTTTGTTGCAACAGTATCATTGAAGTTTGGTGGATATCTAACATTCACAAGGGACTAATTCTCCCATCACATTTCTTTGTTTGTTTATTTTGAAATAGTATGCATGTAAGTGTAGCCCAGTGCCGAAATTGTAAAGATAACAATTGATGGGGTACAAACATGTTACAGCCATGAGACTGTACTTTAGGTGGCCTCAAATTGAATCACTAATTGGATATATTATGTGTGCTCATTCCTTCTTGCTTCCCTCTGGCCTATCTTGTTGTAATGCCCCCTTTTGGGGTGCTTTCCGTATATGTTTCTGCTTCTGATGAGACCTTCACTTTGGTCATGTAACTGAGATCTGCAGGAAAATAACAGGAGTGAACTCCAGCGACTAGACAGCGAAAGAAAACAAGATTTCCTGGTGATGCTAAAAGGATTTGTTGCAAGCCAGGTACTGTTTCAACCCATTTCATTTAGCCTGTTCTCCTGTATCTGATCAACTCGGGTATTTGTGCTGGATGGGTGATCGTTAGTGGGTGCTTGCTCTGGGCCTTACCTGTGCAAATCGTATGCATGTCCACACGCAGGCGGCCTACGCGGAGAAAATCGTGGATGGATGGGAGACGGTAGCAGAGGAGACGAGCGGATATGTGCGAGTGCGAGGATCTGATAGCATGACTTCTTAGCTCCCCCACGTTTAATTGGATGACAAGTGTTTGTATACAATGTAATCTAGGATATGGATTTGTTTGGAAATAGAAAGATGCACCAGGTTCGATTTTTGTATTTATTTCATTAATGTTAATTAAATAAAGACACTGCCATGGCTCCACAATTTCACGTGTACTAGAATTACACGTTATTATGTGGATTTCACAACGGGTCATTGCTCCCGTAAGTTCCAAAGGAACTAGGATCAGAATTAATACCAGTCCTGTTGATATCTGTTCAATATGTGAAAAGGACAAACTAAGCTCGTATCAGGTTATAATTGTATCAATAAGAGAAGGCAAATGAGAACTTAAGCAAATGCTCTTCTTTTTTTTTTTCTTTTTTCTTGTTCTTCCACAAGGTGGGAACTATTTACATCACGACTTCTGGTCCAACAAAACATATGGTTCTTCAAATTTTTGAAGCAAACCTAGTTACCCCGCCTAGAGAACTATTACAGAGGAATGAAGCCTAGAATTGCTAAAGCAAGCCTCTATCAGTTCTTCCAGTGTTTGCTTTTCACAAGCTCAGCCATGAAGTGAAATCAAGTTCAACGGCCAGACATCAAAAATTCACTTCAGCCGCTCCAGACCCTCAAAGAAACTTGGGCTTTCAAAGCCAGCAACAAACATGTCCGGTTCTTTAGACATCAGGAATGGCTCTGGCTCTGACTGGAGCATGCTCTCCAGGACACTGGAATCCAGCCCATCAAGATACCAGGGCTGCCCTATGCCAGCGTCGGCTCCACCTTCATTATGTGGATCCGCTTCCATCATCCTCAGCATCTCAGCAATATCAAAAACACCATCACCATCTGGAATATTGGTGATAGGCTCCAGCGTCCCATAGACCTCCTTGTCAGCTACACTGGGAGCACCGGCTTGGATACTGCATGGGCCAGCCTCCAGAACTTCAGACCATTCTGCCTTAACGGAGCTCGTAGTGTCGGAGGCTTCAGGCTTGTGTGAGGTGGATGCGATATCCGAGTGGTTCGATGTTGTCGTCGACTCACATGACGTACCAGGCTGAAGAGCTTCAACAACTGCTGGAGCAGCCTGGACAGAGATCGATGCTAGAGCAGACTGGGCGGAGGTTGCTGCATGCTGTCTGGGGAAGTTAGTACGTGCCAAGTCTCCATACATCGCACTGGCTGCCTCATCATAGGCCCTTGCTGCATCCTCAGCAGTTGGGAAAGTACCCAGCCAGAGTCTGTTGACGCGATTTGGCTCTCTTATTTCAGCAACCCACTTTCCCCAAGTACGCTGCCTCACTCCACGGTATCCACAGTGTGTATTGTCAGGCCCTCCTTTTCCTTTCATACAGCCCTTCTTCGAACCCTTTGCAGGTGCTTTTCTTGGTCGCTTTGCCTCCTCAGGATCATGCTCCAACTGCTTGTTGTGCTCAGCCCATCGCTGGATGACAGCTGCCACTGACGTAGGCCCATCGCGTGATCTGCGAGGTCGCTTCTTCCTGCTGAATTGAGAAGGTAAACTTTAGTACTAAGTCACATGTAACACTAACGAGCATCGCAAAATAAAGTACATTAAGCAGGAAGAACAAACAAACGCCCCAAGAGGAATACTATCTAAACAAAGAAAAAAAAAACTAATAGCATCCATGCAATAAACAAGCAGAGAACAAGCAAAATAACAAAATGTTCAAACAGAACATATCACTATCTCACCCACAACTCTTCTTAGTGTCCAGAAGACCAAAGTTTCACACATGATAGTCACAAAAAAAGAAGTTTCAAACATGACAATCATCATCTCCACAGAAACAGATACTATTTTGCATTCTACACACTGTTAGGTGCCTTTTCATCAAAAAGCTCCTCCTACACATGGAGCATCTTCACATAAACAGATACTGTATCTGTCATTATGAACCTGCTAATATTTAATTTTGTACACACTGCACAATTTTTCTACAAAGTAGTAGACAAGAGAAACAGATATCACTTCAGTATCTGGCGCAAGTGTAACTCACTGGTCAAGCACACAACACTATCAGTCAAAGACTGCTAGTGATAGCTAGATGCTCTAGCAGAGAGCAGCCAGATAAAGAACAGTTAAAACACACCACAGATTAGAGGCCAGCAGTGGCGCATCTCCCTGGGGTTTCTACTGTACCAAAATCTGATACTCATTCGAGGCAAGAGCATGGCCTCCTGCTGAAACATAAATTGTTATTCGCGTGATTGTATTTTTATAGGGCCCGGCAACGTGTGGACTCATAGCAGTCAATACTTCTTTTCACAAGAGGTGATCAAAGCAGTCATACCTATTGTTCTGATGGAACCATGCACCACAGTACTGCCCTCTGCTCCATATGTTCTATAAATTACCGACAAGACAAGACAAATAGACATAATACGTATCAGAGACTGGATTAAGAAAAGGAAAACTAACAATAATAAAATTTGACAAAATACATAGTTAGCAGCAAGTTAGACAGGCTCTACAAGCATTACAGTATACACGTTTCTGTGGAGATGATGATGCACACTACACTGTCACTCAGCACAATGTGAACAATGCTCATAACCCAAAGATCAAACTTCACATCTACGCTCCCAGCTACCAAAAACTATGAACAAACCAACCCATAAAGTTTATATCTACACACCTAATAAATACCCAGAATAAGTTCCTAAAATCCCATCTTACAATAGTTAATATACCCAGATAAAGTTTTCACCAGGTTCAACAAACAAACCCACCTAATAAATACCCAGAATAAGTTCCAAAAATCTCGTCTTACAATAGTTGATATACCCAGATAAAGTTTTCCCAGGTTCAACAAACAAAACCAGGTTTCAACATGACGAGCAAGCAAGCATGAAGCCATGAACTTTCGCTTTCCCCTATTTCCCGGACGCCATACTATGATCAACCATACCCGAACTACCAATCATCCACTGCAGCGACCAATTAGAATTACTATAAGAGATCCATGATCACCAATTACAGCCTTTTTACCCAAATTCCACACCAATGACAAATCACTCAATCATCGCCCCGCCCACCAAAATCGCATAGCCAAAACGGCCAATCCAATTACCCGGACCACACCAGAAACCCTTATTCTGAAATTGCTAGAGCACAATGGCGCAATCCGACCAGGAAATCCCAGTCCTCACCAAGGGGCACCCAAAACAGCTTCCGCAGCCACGGAATTTGATTTTCCAGAACACTAATTAGAAATTCCGACAGCTAATCAACCAGTCCCCCTCGAAATTTCCACCCTAAAAGCCCCAAATTTTTTTGTACAGATACCCGTTCCCCACCAGACTGAACATCCCCAAACCCTAATCCGCCAACACAAAAATAAATCGAAAGAAGTCTTTGGAACGATGATCTCACCTTCCGGGCTGCAGGGGCGGGGGCTGCATCGGCATGGCCTGGTTCTGATCCAGCGTCATGGTCGCTCCAAAGGTGGCCACTGGGTTCCTAGGGTTCGCTATCCCGCTGGCTGGTGTGCGCGTGTTCGAGTCGTGAAGAAGCGCGAGATCTCTCGAGAAGAAAAAGTCAGGGGTGGGAGAAAGAAGACCGAAACCGGAAGCCCGATGGGAGGCGGTGCGCCGGCAATTTATAGGCTGGCCTCGACGCGCTCCGTGGTCCCCACTCCGTGGGAAAATATCTCGAATTCTAGGTGGCTCGCGGCCGGTCCACGGGTTTCGGCCGCGTGGGTCCCTTATGTCATTGGCATAGGTTCACGTGGACGTGGTGCATTGAGGTGTGCATATAGGGCCGAGGTGACGTAAGGCGTGCGCTGGACTGTGGGTGCTGCTTTGCCTGGAAGGATCTGGAGACTTGGCGCCGAAGCAAACTCTCGGTGAGGCCACTTGCTCCCTCATTGCACTTACCTAGTGGTCCTTGCCTTTTGAATTACTAATATATACTAAAATTAATGCTCCTTCCGTGAAAGAATATAATTTTTATTTTTTAAGAGTCAACCAACTCAAATTAACTAAATTATTAAAAATTTGCTAACAACTACATCGATCTGTATATGGTACGCGTGCTTGCTAAAGTGCTTTACATTTGGCTAGGTTTTCTAATAAATAATATTCATATTTATGGATTAAAATTAATTTATTATGAAAATACATTTCTTAGTTACTATAATAATACTTATTTTATTATATATTTATATCTTTTTATCTGATCGAACATGATATACTAAACCATGACTATGTTGCAGAATTGCATTCTTTCATAGATGGAGGGCACGTAGTACAAAATAAATCCGATTAAATAGATTATGAAATGTATTTTTATCATAAATTCTGTTGATGATATAAATGTTAATACGATTCGCTATAAACTAAGTTAAAATACTTTGACTCACACACATCCCATTTGTAGACGGAGGGAGTACTAAAGTTCCTATCTCGTTTTAACTCTATCTATATGTTTAAAGCTTTTTTATTTTTTAAGAACTATCTAATTATGATCCTCCTAAAAAATAATTAAAATTAATTGTACAACATCCAAGGGCTCAAAGTTAGACTAATTTTTAGCCCGTGCCCTAAATTACAACATTACTCCCTCCGTCCCTAAATATTTATCGTTCTCGCTTCCCGAGAAATAACTTTGATTAACTTTATATAAAAAAATATTAATATTTATTATACATAATTGATATCATTAGGTAGATCTTTTAATCTAGTTCTTTAATAATTTTTTTGAGATACAAATGTTGCAATGCTTTTTCTATAAATCTAGCCAAATTTATGGCACGAAAATCGAAAATGACAAATAAATCAGGACAGAGGGATTAGTTAGCAAGAAAGGAGGCAATTTCGGCTAAAATCAACTTAGGGCTTGTTTGGATGGGGAATGGGATGGGGATAAGGATACCTCGGGTGTTATTGCATCTTAGCCATCCATTCTTTACATTACATTTAATCTTAGCTGTCTATTTATTTACCTATCCCTATCTCATTCCCTATTTCCCGGTATCCAAACACACCATTAGGATGAAAAGACATACCCCCTTCATCCTTAAAAAAGAGTCATTTTTACTTCTCGAGAAATAACTTTGATTAATTTTATATAAAAATATATTAATATTTATGATACATAATTAATATCATTAAATAGATCTTTGAATTTAGTTTTTTAATAAATTTATTTAGAGATATAAATACTGCATGTATTTTCTATAAATCTAGTTAAACTTACGGTACAAACACCCAAAACGACTCTATTTAGGAACAGACTAGTAGGTGCCTATGTGACCAACCCAAAACGATGACAAGAGGAGAACAAAGCGAGTAGTGGGGCACTGATGAGCGTCGATGCGGTGGCTACTCGTGCTGACCTGGCTACGTTTGGTCTCTAATGTTCGCTTGAGCTAGATTCAGGTTATTTTCAGCTACAGAACAGTTTTTTTCTCTCATAATAATTTAGTCATAGAATTCAGCCCAGCCAAACATTCAAACAAACCTACGACTCTTACACATTTGTCAAGAAAAGGTTTCCTTCCTACATAAATTATGAAGCTAGGCTTCCTATGATCCTGAAATGCTAAGCTTTTGCACAATTTGAAGAGTATTGTAATGTAGTATAAGACAAATGCCTTGCCACAACAAAGTTGATCAAAATATAGCTACAAACCAACCGCAATACACGCATTGGCACAATAGAGACAGTATTAGAACGGCACATTACAGCCTTACAGGATTGCCAAAACTATTTAGCACATGAAACATACTGTAATATCTATTTTGAACAGATGAAAGCTGGGCCCATGACAAAACAGTTGGCTGTCAATGGGCAAAGGGGCCTCAAGCGCTCTCGGCCACAGGGTAGTCAAACACCACCTCCTTCCCACAGAGCCTCCGGTAGACCGAGCTGAAAGTGTCAAGCTTATTCTCGGTGTTTGTTCGCTCCTTTGGATCCAGGAAGACCTGTCACAAGGGGTGTGTATCACCAGTCACCAGTGTTATTAATTCAGCAAGAAAGCAATGAGCAAACACCATGCAGGGTACTTTTGTGATATGAAAAAATGTAACTCCTTGCATTGGCAGATGCACAGATTGATTGAAAAGCATCACAAGGACCAAGGGTAAATGATTTTATTATAGGCAAGCAATTGAAGTAAAGTGCAAATTCCAAAGAATGACCCATTTATTTGATTCCAAAGATGCTTTCAGACACATCTAAACATTTATTTGATGGGAATACTTTTAGCTTCTTTTCATTTAAGGGATGGAACATTTATTATAAATTTGATCACCAGCTAGAAAACAGAGATATATAAGAGCACGACAACTTATAAGACAAATAATTTCCTAACTAGAAAACAAAATGAGAGCTCAATGATGTACTGATTTGCACCACCAGTAGATTCTATAGCTCATATCAAGAAAAGGAGTAGACATTATCATGGAAACAAACCTTCAACACTTTGGCACCATCCAAGTGGTACCTAACACGCTTCCCAACAATCTCAGCTGGATACACAACGTCCTCCAAAATGCCATCATGAACAGCCGTAAGAGTGTGGCTGCGTGGGCGCACGATAGCTGAGCCTTTCTTTGGGGGCCTCTCACTATTTTTCGAGTAGCAACCAGAACAACATCCTATATTAAATTACCACGGAGGGAAAATGAATTCATGAAAGCTGATCAAGCATTAACAGGAAACATGACAACATATCACATAAAACTGTAAAAGGTGACTGTTCTCCATCAAGCATCAATTATACTGGCATACACCAAATCAAAGTCCAAGGATTAACAGAAATTTAAGACGCCATTAGAAAAACAGTTCTTGAAAACTACCAATCAGATAAAATCAAAATTTAAAACCTTTCAGGTTCATTTTTCGCAAAGGCCCATAGTACAGTTAATCCAGGTTTCAAATAAAATAGGCATGGCTAATCACAACTCCGATGGTCATGTTTTAGAACAAAATATATGCTGGTAGTATCCAGGTTTCAAATAAATAGGCATGGCTAATCACAACTCCAATGGTCATGTTTTAGAACAAAATATGTGCTGGTAGTATTTTAAAATAAATAGTTTTACTAAATTACCAGCATACGATCAACAACAACAAGCCTGTCAGTCCCAAGCAAGTTGGGAACTATGCTTAAATATTCATTTAATTTAATTGCATAAAGCTGTACATTATCCCTTTATCAGGATAATCTGAATCAGTTTGACATCTTCCACAAGGTGTATAAACAATTAACTAAAAGTTACTCTCACCAATTGTGTTTATAGGCCTGGGCACTTGGGCAGACCTTCTCGACTATTCTGTATTCTCAGTCATAATCATAAATATTGTAGACACAATTTTCTATTTTCCATACTAATGTCCTAGCTTAATGAATGTTATCTTGTGGAAATAAGTGAAGGGAAACAAAAATTTCATTTTCATCTATGTTCTTAAGTCATGCTTCCAATTCTACAACTTACATTTCAACTCAAGGAGTACTCACCTTAGAGGAATACTCATATATGTTGCAAACAGTTTATTGTTAAAGCTCTAACAACCAACACTCCGCACAAACAAGCAGCTTGTCACTTGTCAGATTTGTTTCGAATAGTAGTATTGAGTAATTCAACTCTCAGGCGGAAATGTTTCAAATATAGAAGCTATTGGGCAGAGTACATATGATGTACTGCTTTATGTACGATGTAATTGCAAAAGTATGGACGGTTACCTTCCCACTGAACTTCTTCTCAAGCTCCCGAACAACCCTCACATGAATCTTCTTGTAAGACTTCTGTAGCCTGTATGGAACATGGATGATAACAGCCTTCCTGTTGCCAGCCATATCCATCTGCCTGCATGGAATAGGTAATCAACTTTTATCAGATTAGACTGCACCAAATACACCCATGCAGGCTCCATTGATGTAAAGGTCCTTCAAGTCACTCTTAAGCTCCTGATTCCCATTTTCGAGGTCAAAGAACGCCTGCACAACAGACAATTAAACTCCAGAAAGTTTCAATCAAAGAGTAAACAGACGAGTAAGCAATTCAAAGAGACTAACCTGGGCAACTGCATCCTCAAACTCAGTTGGCTCCATGCCATTGTCCTTCTGGATCTTCCTCCTTGCTGTGAACATTTTCGCTAGCTTGAGCTGACACTGAAGCTAAACAAAAGTTGACCTCTGACCCAAAAGAGGATCAAAACGTGTTTACCAAACTGTTACTCCTAAACAAGGCATGATTCCCATCATCTTATGAACTAATAAATTATTCTCTTATCAAAATAAACATGAGGTTGTCACTCTTGACAAATGCTAGCCTTCAACAACTATTGGTCGATGAATTCAACATTCAAAGAGCAGAGAACACAAGTTTTTACAGTCGACAATTGTAGTGTCAGATCCGAAAGCAAGGAGAACGACTTTGAGCTACTATCGTCCTAAAAAATCTATAAGGCCTCCTTTGGAAACCTTGATCAACAGGGTATCCCAGAGTTTTCCACGGACCAACACCCCACGCAGAATTCGGCCCTGGGGCAAATCATCCTGGCCTTTGGAAGCCCTTGTGATTTGTGAAGGGGCCTAGCGACCCGACCCACGTCGTTTCCCCGGGGCGCATCCTCCTCATCTCTAGTGTCCGTGTGTCGCTTCCCCGAGCGGCGAGAGACGAGGTTAGCGAGTCACGACCAATGCGCCACCACCCTGGCACGCTCTGCCGTCGCCGCGATTGCCACCTCAATCCCCTCCACCCCTTCAACTCCTCGTCATCACCTTTGATCACCGCCATTGTTGCTCGCCTCCTCCATACCCACCTCGGTTGCCTCCGACGCTGTCGACTGCCTCCGCCATCCTCACATCGTTTGTCGCCACCGCTGTCAATTGCATTCCCGCCGTGACCCAAGTCGCTGTCACATCAGTCCCAGAGAAGGTACTTGTTCCCTTCTAGCCCTTTTCTAGATATGCTAAACATGATTTCTTAATCGATCTAGACTTATAGCAAATCTTGCATCTACCGCAAGATCTAGGTGCAGTGTCCCTTTCCTGCAGGAGCTATATCCGTGCTGATGCTAAAGTGCTAACCAATTGAGCCAAATATAGGGCTGCACTGTTTGAGAAGTTGCTCTCAATATCACAAAGAATAGTTTTTAATCACTATAATATTATCTTTCTTGCCTTGCTTGGAGAAAGGAAGCATGCGCATATTATCATGGCGAAAGTCATCGCATGGAGAACTCTAGACTACTTGTACAATTCTGATATTCAATCGTGGAGAACTCTAGAGTCTAGATGATTGGTTGTGACATCAGATGCTCAAATAGAAGTAGGCCATCGATTATGTTTGTTATAGTCTCTACTATCATTTTTTCATGTTCACTACATGGATTATTAGCACTGAGTTGGTGATGATATTTTTGTTACATTTTTTTATATTCTTTTCCTACCCTTTTTTCAGGTTCAGTGGTATGTTGTATCATGTATGTATGATGATTCAGGTCAGGTGATGATTGTTGGCCACTCATCAGATGGATCAAGGGTGATAGAAAGCCCAGAGGGCAGCTTGGCCAATTGGCCGCTTGATTAAATGGTAAAGGGTGCGAATTGCTTACAAGGGTTGGTGGCCTGTCCCTGCTTATATGGCAGTGGATCAGCCAACCACTACAGCATATTTCAGGAATAAAGTAGATACTAGCTTAACATCTAAGCTACCTACCAAAAGTGTAGGAAAATAAGATACAAGTAGCTAGGCTTATCTAACAATCTCCTCCTAAGCCTAGTACTAGGTGATCTGCATCACGCCGATCCTCATCCTCATCTCTTGGAACTTAGCTTTGCCCCGCGACTTGGTGAGAATGTCCGCGAGCTGATCAGTAGTGGCGATGTGGCTGGCCTTGATGCTCCCGTTCTCCAAGTAGTCCCTAATGAAGTGGTACTTGATCCAGATGTGCTTGCTCCTGTCGTGAAAGACGGGGTTCTTGGCCAGGCTAAAGCAGACTTGCTGTCCACTTTCAGCTCCACCACATCCACTTTCCTGCCCAGCAACTCCCCGAGCAGCCGAGACAGCCAAAGGGCCTGCGTTGCTGCAATAGTGGTGGCAATGTACTCTGCATCGCAGCTTGACAGCGCCATCACCCTCTGCATAATCGATTGCCAGCTGACCAGGCAATTACCCAGAAAGAACATTGTTCCACTAGTGCTCTTGCTTGTGTCGATGTCGTCGGCAAGATCACTGTCGCAGTAGCCGACGAAGCGTGTTGTGCTAGGAGCCCTCTTGTAGTGGAGACCGTAGTCCAGGGTCCCGGCGACGTAGCGGAGGATGCGCTTGACGGCCTGCAGATGCTCCAGCGTGGGCCATTCCATGAACCGGTTCACGTACCCGACGGCGAACGCTAGGTCCGGCCGGGTATGTACGAGGTATTGGAGGCTACCGACCAGCCGCCGGTAGTGGGTGGAGTCCACCTGCTCCGCCTTGCTCTCACGGCTGAGCCGCAGCTTCTCCTCCATCGGCGTGTGAGTTGGGTTGCAGCCAGTCATCTCGCCGAGCTCTAGGATCAGCTTGGCGTAGTGAGCTTGACAGAGAGTGATGCCAGTGTCGTCCTGGTGCACCTCGACGCCGAGGTAGAAGCAGAGAAGCCCAAGGTTGCTCATGTCGAACTTCTCCTTCATCTGCTCCTTGAACCTCTTCACCTCTTCTTCATCCGCACCGGTGATGATGAGGTCGTCGACGTAGACTCCGACCAGCAGAGCAGTACGCCCCCTGCCACGCCGGTACACCGCTGCCTCGTGTGCGCTCTAGTGGAAACCCATCGCCTTCAGGGTGGCGTCCAGCTTTGCGTTCCAGGCGCGTGGTGCCTGCCGCAAGCCGTAGAGGGCCTTGCGCAGGCGGTAGACCTTGTCTTCCTTCCCGACGACGATGAATCCTGGCGGCTGGCGCACATACACCTCCTCCTTGAGGTCGCCGTTCAGGAACACCGACTTCACATCCATCTGGTGGACCTTCCACCCTTCCTGAGCTGCCAGCGCGAGGAGGACACAGACCGACTCCATGCGTGCCACTGGCGCGAAAGTGTCGTCGTAGTCCACACCCTCTTGCTGCACGAACCCCCTCGCCACCAGTCTCGCCTTGTGCTTGGTCACCACCCCCTTCTCATCCTTTTTGAGTTTGAACACCCACTTCAGGGTGATCGGGCGATGTCCCGCAGGCAGGTCCATGAGTTTCCAAGTCTTGTTCTTCTCCACCAACTGGAGCTCTTGCTTCATGGCGGCCTCCCACGCCGGATCACCTCGTGCCTCCACGTAGTTGGTGGGCTCGCCAGCGTGCGAGAGATGCAGCTGGGCCAAGAGTCGCGGCGCGTGCTCGGAAGGAGCTTCGTCACCGAGGATGTTGCACATCCGACAGTACCGGAGAGGCTCGTCGTTGTAGAACGCATCCAGACAGTCCTCGTCATCCTCCAGCGGCGTGGCGAACTCGATCGACGTGATCAGAGTCGTCATGGTCGGAGCAGTGCTTGGAGACTGCTCGGCGGTGCTCGGAGACTGCTCGGAAGTGGTCGGAGACGTGGTCAGGGAAGTGGTCGGAGACCTTCCGACCAGAGCGCCTGTGGTCGGTTGCTCCCCCGGAGCTGGAGACCGCGTGGTCGGAGTGGTCGGAGCAGAGGCAGAGCTCGTAGCAGGAGGCGTTGGCGTAGCAGTGCCCCGCACTTCCACTTCACTCTCCCTGAGGTGCTCGACGACGAACTCCTCGTCCGCTGGAGCATGCTCGCCTCCCTCCTTGATCCAGTCCCAGCCGTGGCTCTCGTCGAAAATGACGTCGCGCGACACTCGCACCCGCTGGGTTGTCAGGTCGAAGACGCGGTAGGCCTTGGCGCCGTCAGCATACCCGATGAAGATGCCGGGGCGGCTGTGGTCGTCGAGCTTCTTCAGCTGGGTGAGGTCCTTGACGAACGCCACGCAGCCGAACGTGCACAGGTGTCCGACCTCTGGTGCCTTCCCATGCCAGGCCTCGTAAGGCATCATGCCCTGCAGCGCCTTGGTCGGTGACGTGTTCAGCAAATGCACAGCAGTCACCACAGCCTCACCCCAGAAGCACACTGGCAGTCCTCTCTGCTTTAGCAGTGCTCATGCCAAGGCGACCACCATTTGGTTGCGCCTCTCCACGATGCCATTCTAATGTGGCGAGTACGGGGCGGAGTAGTGGCACTAGATGCCCTCCTCGGCGCAGTACGATGCGAACTGCATCGTACTCGGCGACGGTGAACTTGCAGCCGTTGTCAGTGCGGAGCTCCGCATCTTCTTCCCGCTCTTATTCTCTGCCACAGCTCGGAGATGCTTGATGGCATCGGCGGCGTTGTCCTTGGTGGTCAGCAGTGCCACCCACATATAGCGAGTGGCGTCGTCGTCGAGCAGCAAGAAGTAGCGCCTGCCGTCGATGGTCGCCGGCGTCACTGGTCCGCAGAGGTCACCGTGGACCAGCTCGAGCTGTTCCCGTGCTTGGTACTGGCCTTCGGCTGGAAACGGAGCTCGGCGATGCTTGGTGATGACGCAGGTGTCGCAGAACTGCCTGACGTGGTGGATCGCCGGCAGCCCGCGCACCATGTCGTCCCTGGAGAGCTTCCGGAGTGCGTCGAAGTGGAGATGACCGTAGCGCTCATGCCAGCGCCACTCTTCATCATCCTTTCGAGCAGCGAGGCAGAGCGGCTTGGCGGTGTTGAGGTGGAGGATGTAGAGGCGGTTGGCACTGCGTCGTACCTTGACGAGCAGCCACCGATGATGATCCCAGATCCTCAGCACGCCATCCTCGATCTCCACCTTCGAGCCTTCCTCGTCGAGCTGTCTGAGACTCATGATCGAGTTACGGAGCGCCGGGATGAAGTAGACGCCATGGAGCACCCAGTGCTCGCTGTCCTTGGCCTCGAGAATGATGGAACCGACGCTTTGGATCTCCACCTTTGACTCGTCACCGGACCTCACTACTCCCCGAGCCGATGTATCCAGGTCGGTGAAGAGTTCGCGACGCCCAGTCATGTGGTGGGTGGCGCCACTGTCCAGGTACCAGCCATCAAGCTTCTTACCTTCGCTGCAGATGTTGAGGTAGGCACGTGCACGCGGCTCCTCGAGCTCGAAATCGGTACTCAGAGCTCGGAAGGTTGAAGCTTGAGGTTTGCAGCACCCCTCCTCCCCGATCTCCATGATGCCATGGACGAGAAAAGATGCAGCTTCCCCTTCCACCTCGGCGACAATCGCCGCTCCGCGCTCTCGGTTTCGTCGCGGATGAGGGCAGTCGCGTGCCTAGTGCCCGGTGCGGTTGCAGTTGAGGCAGGTGTCGTCTTGGTTAGCCTTGTGTTCACCGCCGGCACCACCAGCCTTGTCTGCTTGTCCTCCACCACCGGCACCGCCGGCGCCGTCGCGCGGCTTGTTCTTCTTGCTGCCGCGGGGACGCCGGCGTCGGTCTTTGGACGACCCAGCGCCCTTCTCCTTCTTCTTGTCGAAGGCACACCACTGCTCGGCGGTATATAGGAGTTTGTCGGAAGCCGCCTCTCTCTCCGGCGCGCACTCGCGGTCCTGGACCGCCTTGAGCCGCCCGGTGATGTCCTCGATGGTGAGCGTCCTGAAATCGAGCATAGTCTCGATCGAATTCACGATCTGCCCAAGGCTCTTCGGCATGCACCGCAGGAGCTTCTCCACCGCTCGTTCCTCATTTAGGTCGGTGTCGCCATTGATTGCCATCTGCTCCATCAGGCTCGTAAGGCGTAGCGCGAAGTCCTCGACTTTCTCTCCGGGCTGAAAGGCCAAGCCTTCCCAGTCCTCTCGGAGGCGCTGCAGCGTAGCGCGACGGACGCGCTCTCCTCCAACGTGCCTGGTCGCGATCGCCTCCCAGGCGTGCTTGGCAGTCGGCTTGTTGGCGATAGCGGCCCCCAGCTCCGGCGGAACTCCAGCACAGAGAGCCTCCAAGGCCCACAGATCATTTGCATAAGACACCTCACCATAGCGGACCGCCTTTCAGAGCCCGCGCGCCTGAAGCTTGACCTTCATCAACAGGATCCACTCGAGGTAGTTGTAGCGGGTGAGTTGTGGCCACGTGCCTCTGGCGTCGCGGTACACCTGCATCACCGGTGACCGGCCACGCCTCCCACGGCGCCGATCTGGTGACGGTGAGGGACGGCGGTGACGCACTGGACTCCGCGATCCCTCCCGCAACCTACCTGCCTCCTCCTCCTCCTCCTCCTCCTCCTCGATCATCTCCGCGCAGATCGCGGCGGCCGCGGCTGCTGCTGCCTGCGCCACCTGGTGCGCTGCTACCTCGGCGGCGGCGAGACACGCCTCGTGACTCTCTAGGATCTCGACCTTGTCGCCGATCTTGGAGTCCGAGGGGCTCCTGCTCTTGCCCTTGGCTGCGGCTGCTGCTGCAGGTGCACGGTCTGCAGAGGTGGAAGCCATGGAGGTGGCGGCAGGCGGTGGCGGATTAGGACTCTCTAAAACCCTAGGCTCCAATTGTTGGCCACTCATCAGATGGATCAAGGGTGATAGAAAGTCCAGAGGGCAGCTTGGCCGATTGGCCGCTTGGATTGAATGGTAAAGGGTGCGAATTGCTTACAAGGGTTGGTGGCCTGCCCCTGCTTGTATGGTAGTGGATCAGCCAACCACTACAGCATATTTCAAGAATAAAGTAGATACTAGCTTAACATCTAAGCTACCTACCAAAAGTGCAGAAAAATAAGATACAAGTAGTTAGGCTTATGTAGCAATAATGATTCAGACACTAAATCTACTTGGCCAATTATATATGAAGTTATATTATTATTTGTAAGCATGTACACTAATGATTTTTTTTGCCTTTTCTTTATTTTTGTTTTATTCGCGCACTGATTAAATTTTGAAATTGTATGGGTCAAGACTTAGAAGATTATTACATGCAGGATAGGGGAATTTTTCGTGAGGAGACGCATGAAGCATCAATGCATTGAAGCATAATTTAAGGCTAGCATTTTGTTATCACTTATTCTAGCGCATTGGTATTAACTCAGTCATAGTTAGTTTCAGGGTGTATTTTTGTCCCATCAGAACAAATGTGCCGGCAGGGTGAGGCTCCAATCGATTGTGATGCCCTTGACCGAATTTTACCACCCTGATAAAGGTGATGCTTTGTACGGTGAGTTGCCGTGCATTTCCTTCTTGTTTGATGATTCCAACCTCTACATTAGGACAAGATCTGAACGTCAAGTGCTTCTGCATGCGTGGTACAGCAGAGGAAGTAACAAAAGCCCACTGTTTGTCGAGAAGTGGAATTTATTCTCCAATCTATATGAGTTGCAGCTTTCAGTATATTGACGGATGGATGGATGGATGATGTCAATTGAAAGGCTGGTAGTGATTAACAATTTAGCACAACTTATATAGATATAGAAGGTTGGGTATCAGCTAGGCCTTGTTTTGGTCATGTTTGACATATTTGGAACTTGGAAGCTAACCTGGTAGCTATGTTTTGATCTGTGCCTTTTGTCTGATTTCAGCTATGGAGCTGGCTCTGGCTTTGGAAAAGCTGGTTAATGAGAAGCTGCACAACCTACATGGTGTAAGCTGCTTTCACTCACATGCTTATTTGTGGAGAAATATTGTGTGCTTTGTTTAAGACATACTTAAAACATTTATGGCCACATATAAATTGATTAACTTGAGCCACTACTGTTGTTTATACAATTGTGCCACGTACAATTTCTAATGAGTTTTTCACATTTAATTAAATTCACAGGTGGCTACAAGGTGGCAAGGTGCAATGATCCTCATCGACTTCATTAAGAATGAGTTCCTAAAGGAGCAGGTAAATGCAACCAAGCACATGTTCCATTTTATGGAATGAAATTTTGTTCTATATAGTTTTTGCTCTACTTAAGGTGTAATTGTTAGCTGAACAAAAAAAAAATTGTATTTTCCATTGAAAGGTGGAAGTGATTGAACTAATTTTAGATGCATTAATAGCTTTGATATGAGACTATAAAGAAGGATGGTTCACTAAAACATTCCTCAAATGCTTGCTTCTATTTTTCTTTGAATTTTGTAAGTTTGGAACTCTTTTGAGACATGCTGGCCTAGTTCTAGGCATTTTGTTTTTTTGCATGCAGGATTCGGGTGAACATTGCTCTATTTGTGTTTGAAATAATTCGCCACAGGTGTCGGCAACCTTCTTTGTTGTTTATAGAAGAGTTTTCGACAACAAAGAGCAAATGCCCGCACCGATAACAAGATTAATCCAGCAAGACATCCTCTATGAAACGGCAAATGGGAAATATCATGTCAATAACTAGCATGTATATACAGGATTGGCCATGGCTGCAATCACCTGCAGCTAACATGGCCACTAGTTTTCCCTAACTTTTCCATTTCTTATGATTCTCAGCAACTTGTAAAGATGTACTGTTTTTTTTTCATCTCTAGTTCAATGCAAAGGTAGAGCACTTGCCATATCATCAAAAAAAAAAAAAGCAGAGCATTTACCATTTCATTTCATATGGAGAGAGGCTTATGTATTAGTGCCATAGAGTAACTTGGCTGTATATTGGCTTGTACTTTTTGCATTATGGCTCTGTTCGGCTGACAAGCTGATTGTTGTGAGAGAAAAACACTGTTGAATGGCTGGCTGATGCTGGCTTGTAAGTTCAAGCGAACAGAGCCTTATTTGACTTATTTAATTTCAAGTATAGTTGTCTGTGGAAATAATCAATTTGTTCCTTTGTCTCTATCTTTCATCATCATGGGCCAAATGAGATAAGTTTCCTCACAATAATGATTTGTCATAGAATATGTTCCTGGCTTTACCGTGGTTTTTTTTTGTTGAAAGAAATCTGCAGTAATAAATTTATCATTTTATTGTTTTTCCTAAATTTTGGTTGATTTTTTCCTCAATTTTTTTTCAAATTTCTGATTTTGTTTTCATTGCTCCCGTGAGCATTTCTTTCTTTTGTTTATTCGAACACGGAAGCATAATGTTTTTTATATTGACACCCAACGTTCACTTGGCATCTCACGTATGCGTTTGCATTTCAGCAGACAGCATCATAGCAACACGACACCCTGGGCTATCTGGTCCTTCAAACAGCAACGGGGGAGGGGGAACCCCACCCTGGGAAACGATCGTTCTCCTTGGGGCTGCTGCTCCCTTTGTTGAGCTGCCCCTTGCTCCCAAAGGACGCCTAAGTAATCAAATGAACTCCTAAGGAACGTCCATAGCAACAAAATGGTAGCAGACAGAAATATTGATTTAAAAGAGTGAGCTGCGAAAAGCTGCAGAAACGTGTTATGCAGAACGGCAGCTAATTTCCACACGCCAACTATTTCCCATTTTCTTTAATTGGCAAACTAGAGGCATCTAAGTCACCAGTCAGTAACATTGAATCAGAGTCCGGGGCAAAAATAAATACGCGCAGGAAACCATTTAGTCCTACACCAAAACCAAAATGATAAAGAAGAGCTGCGCTACAAGCTACCATAAAATGGGGAGAAAAAACCAAGCAAGTCGATCTAGACGGTGACATTCTTACGTTCTTTATTAAGTTATTACAAGGGAATCCGGATAAGTACCTGGGCAGCTTCGGGGGAGACAGACGGGTTCGAGAGCAGCGGGAGAGCCGAGAGCGTGCAGGCACAGCGCAGAATGGCGGCGGTTGTAGTTGTTGGGAAAGCTGACGAATCGAGAGGGGGCCCTGGGCTCTAAAAATAAAATCCGAGACCAGCCCATTTGGTAATTAGTAATGAGCGGATAATTCAGTTAGGCGATCCTATCTGTGGTTGTGTTTGGTTGCCTGATTAAAGGTCTAGTTAAATTTTCATAATACAACTTTTTTGTATTTTGGTTGCCTGGCTTAGGCCCTAAGCTAGGATAGGCCTAGCTAATGCAAAGAAGGAGGGTTGGTCTGGCTTGCCAGAAACACTCAATGCCACTGTTTCCAGTAAGCCAGGCTTGTACAAGCACTGATGTGTACTCGGCTCACCTCTAGGGAGCGACCCTCACCGCACCACCATGGCGACCGCATCTTCCATACGACCACGCTAGCGCCGCCTTCACCCCCGTGAGCTTCGTCGGCGTCCACGCGAACCACCGCGGCCAATGCGCGACCTCCATAGGCCATCCACCACGCAAGCATTGCCTTCCTCCACCATTACAGAGCTCTGGTGGCCTCGCATCCGGCCACCACCACATCCAGCGGAGCTCCACCACCACGTTGGGCCTCAAGGTGCAGGTCCACCACCGTGGTCGGCCTCGCATTGTGGAATTGAGGCGCAACTCCACCACCATGATCGGCCTCATATTGCGGACACGAGGCGTGGCTCTGCCACAATGGCCGGCCTCGCATTGCAGACTCGAGGCGTCGCTCCACCACCATGGCCAGCCTCGCGTCGTGGCCTCGAGGCGTAGCTCCACCACCTTGAGGCGCAACTCAACCACCACCGGCCATGAACGCACAGATGATGCCCACTAGTGTTCAATGGATTGTGTGAGAGGGGTAAACCTACCTTCCAAAAGATATGGTGATTCTATGCAAACTAAGATAAACAACCAAATAAACACATTCTCATATGGGCTTAGACAATCTAGACAACCAAACAAGTGTGTGTTGCATAACATTAACCAGGCTCTGACTGGCCTGGCTCAGAAAACTAATACAAGCTAGGATAAACCGAACAACCAAACACATCGTATAAAGCTTCTTTATTCCTGGTGAACACTACTGCACCTCACTTTTCCTCTCATAAATTCCTGTTCACCTATAGTCCACCACATCTAGTTGTTCGCGGAGCAGGGATTCTGACCGATTGAGGCCACACACTCAACTGTGGGCCATCGGCCCGATGCATCCAGAAACACTGTGCCTTGATCCACCGACCACACCATCGCAATGAAAAAAAGACCCCCGTAGTGGCTGGTGAACACTACTACACCTCTGAAAGAACCGGATAGGCTAGAGGGGGTGAATAACCTATAAAAATTTCTACAAAGCACTTAAGTACAAGTTAGCAAATAACAAGGCTATTGCTAAGCACTAGCTCTAAGCTACTCTATGTAAGCCACCTAGCATAATATACTACTCACACAAGTATGCACTCAATTGCAAGAAATCCACTCCTTCGAAACCTAAGGAGAAGGCACCTAAACAAGTAATAAGCACAAGAGAGTAGTGAACGAGAAAGCTATACCACCGAGGAGAGAAGAGGTTGATCCAATCACCGGGAAAATATCAATATGAATACCAAGTGATCAACCAAGAGAATATCGAAGACCAATCATCCACTCGAAGGTGGAGAAGATAGAACACTCGATTTTTACCGAGGTTCACGTGATCGCCCTCATGCTACTCCTCGTTGTGGCACCGGTCTTCCTTGGTGGATTATGAGCTAGGCTTCACACGCTAATCCCTCACCAGGAGCCGCTCACCAACACAAGAGAAGTGGCTTTCAACCACGAGCAATCCACTAGAATCGATTTTGGCACTCTGCCGGGAATAACCGCAAGAACCCCTCACAATCAACCTTCGGTGTGGGCTTGAACAATCTCCAATCAACCTCAACATCGGAATCACCTCCAAGCCGCTAGGGACACGGCAATGCCACAAGAGAATAAGAACTCAGCGTAGGCTTGCTCTCAAGTGCTCTAGAAAGCAAATCACTAGCAATGATGCACTTGAGGATCACTCAACTCACAAAGATGATAAATAATGAACAAGTGAGTGAGTAGGAGGCAAGAGCGTGCTCACAAGTGTATGGCAATGAATCAAATGTGCAAGAGCGACACCAAGTGACCAGGGAAGGAGTATAAATATCCCTAAGTGCACTCCTAGCCGTTACCTCGCACAAAACAACCATTAGACACGATTTTAGTGCGTCGGACGCAACCGTCGGACCGAACTCGTCGGACCAAGCACAAACGTCCGACGCTCGGATCAACGCCACGTGTCACTTAGATTGAACCTCAGCCGAATGATCTTGACGGTCACTTGTTCGCGCCTTTTTCCCAACCGTCGGACTCAGCATCGTCAGACTAAAGATCTCTAGCGTCCGGCGCTTTCAGAGAGTTCACAGAGAGCTACAAACCCGTCGGACACTGTCCGAGACTCAGTGTCGGACTAACCTGCAGCGTCTGACACCCTGAACTTTCTTCACCGCACACTGTGCCATGGCGTGAACTCGCCACGCCACGGCGTCAGACTGAGGCACAATAGTCCGACGCTCTCCACTTGAACCCCGTCGGACTGTCTGACTCTCACAGTCGGCCAAAACACTGAGCCACCATTGGATGCTACAATTAGTGCATTGGACTAAAGGAAAACACCATCCGACGCTATCCAATTTTATGTAGAGAGCTCCCAAAATGCTCGGACGGCGTCCGACGCAAACCGTCGGACCAAACCCAGCGTCCGACGCTTTGAGACAATTAGAAACAGTGTTAGGGACCGTCGGACGCTCAAAGACAATGGTCCGATGCCCTGCAACACTAGCGTCTGACGCTCTGAAAACTGCCCTTTTCAAGTGACTTTCTCACCCCTTGCTTCTAAGTGCTAACACTCAAGGTCTTCAACACTTGAGCACAGTGTGTTAGCATTTTCAAAACATTCTTCAAGGGTTTCTAAGTTGATTTCTAGGTTGAGTTAGTCAATGCACATGAAATGCAACCTAGAGCACCTGAAGGTAATCCAATCACTTAGTTCTCCCCTTAATAGTCGGCTATCTATCCTAAATGTAATCACACCCACTTGTTGTCTTGATCACCAAAACAAAAGCCTACTAGGGTTATACCTTTGCCTTCAAGCCTTTTCTTTTCACTTGATCAACTTTACTTGATCCACCACTCTTTGTCAACGGTTAAGCCATCTTTATCAACACCATCAACTCCTTTGGCTTCACACTCCATGGATAGGACAACCTAAACCTTGCCAACACTTTAGCAACTTAGGTTAGTCCTTAGGGTGTCATCAATTATCAAAACTAAACTAGAACTTTTAATCTCCCCCTTTTTGGTAATTGATGACAACCTATACAAAGATAAGAGTTAGGTTTGTTTTTGAACTTGTGAGCTTGTCGAAACAAGAATATCATGTTTTGGAATGGACAAATAGCACAAATTTGGTTTGGTGGCTATTTAGCTCCCCCTACATATGTGCATGAGTTTGGATTTGAAAGCTTGCACATATGCATATTAGAGAGTAAATTTCCACCAAAATGTGCTAGGATGGTTAGGATGAACCTTTGAAGCGTAATACCATTTGAGATAATCATCGAAGTTGCGGAATCTCCATCCTTAGCACTTTGATAACTAGATGATCACAAAACTTGAGCATACCCGTGAGATAAACATTATAAGCAATGCCCAAATATCATTTGTAAAGAATAATATCATCTAGCTACCACCTAAGCATGCTAGTTATCAAATCATCAATCAATACTTACACTAGCATACACCACTCAAGAACATGGCAATTGAAAGTAAGTACAAGTGCAAATGCATCAAACATATGTAAGTGCGCATTCCAAATGCATTCAACCAAGTTCATGAGTTTGCTCCCCCTCAAGGTGAGCTTATCTTGAGTAAAGGTTTTGATTAAAAAATTGATCCCTTTACTTTGGCCTATTGCTTTTTCATCATCGGCCTTTAATTATGGTTCATCGCGTAGCTTAGTCCAATTTTATCTTTTCTCCATTTCTTATCTTTGTTCTTTCTCCCCCTTGGAATCAAGTACCACAAAAGGGTCAAATCAATGGAGAGTGAGATTTAGTTATCCAATTTTGGTCCAATCTAGCAAACTTGCATAAGTTTTCTTAACTTGGTTTGAACCAAAGACAAGCTTCTTCACGCCACTAGGGGTTATCTTGCCTATGTTGAGTTAAGCACTTAGTTGCTCATTTAACTAGATTCAACACTAGGTTTGCATCCCCACAAACAAGTTATATGCCATCACTAGATCAATCAAGCAAGAAAGCAATAGTGATGCCATATAGACTTTAGATCATTTTAGGCTTTCAATGAATGACCTAGAGAGAACAAAAGTTTGTCTACATGTTCTAGCAAGTCTTAACAAAGTATGTATGTAAATGCCAAACAATGATACCTTTGCTTTGCTTGGAGGAGAGGCAAGTCATAAGATATTCATGAAGTGCATCAACACATGTTGGAATAGTCAAGTATTTTTAATTCATTCCTTGGCTTGTAAAATCTTGCTTCATCAAGAGGCTTGGTGAATATGTCGGCTAATTGATCTTCGGTGCCCACACTTGTGATTGCAATATCTCCTTTGGCTTGGCGATCTCTTATGAAATGGTGCCTCATATCTATGTGCTTGGTTCTTGAATGTTGCACCGGATTGGTTGTGATCTTCACCGCACTTTCATTATCACATAGCAATGGAACCTTATTGATTTTCAACCCATAGTCCTTCAATGTTTGCTTCATCCATAAGATTTGTGCACAACAACTTTCCGCACTAATGTATTCGGCTTCTGCGGTAGAGAGTGCAACACTATTTTGCTTCTTGAATGACCATGAGACTGGTGACCTTCCCAAGAGTTCACAAGTACTGGAAGTGCTCTTTCTATTGATTTTACAACCGGCATAGTCCGCATCCGCATAGCCAATCAACTCAAAGTTAGAGCCCTTGGGATACCACAAACCAATGTTAGGTGTGCTCTTCAAATACCTCAATATTCTCTTTGTAGTCCTTCAAATGACTTTCTCTTGGAGAGGCTTGATATCTTGCACACATGCACACACTAAACATCACATCTGGCGTAGAAGCGGTCACATAGAGTAGACTACCAATCATTGACCGATATTGCTTTTAATCAACCAATTCACCTTCTTCATCCGGTTCCAAGCTTCCACTAGTGCCCATTGGTGTTGAGATTGCCTTTGCATTTTGCATCTTCACCATGTCCTTGATATACTTACTTTGACTCACAAATGTGCCATTCTTCAATTGTGTTGACACTTCTTAGCGCAACCACCAGAGACAGGGTGTTAGGCTATCTCTGATAACGGCGCCAGAAGTGCATGTGGTATTTCTTATGTCTATTGGATAATTCTACAAGCGCACAGAATATACCACTATAGCACTTTACCCGGGAGTATTCCAAGGTATCGTTATTTATTTTTATCGCAAGAGAAAGCAGTTGCTAGGAATAATTAATAAAAAGAGAGAGATCCTTAAGTCTATAACAACTTAGTATCAACTAGTGATAGGGGGTAAATCGATATATAGAGGAAAGGGTAATGACACCAAGACACGACAAGGTTTTAGGATAACTAAAGATAACTAGTAGAGTATAGCTAGGTGGGAGGACAACGAGTGAGTATAAGACTCCTATGACACTTACTTTACTCTTGTGAACTATCTTATCGAATAGATGAATTATACTAAGACAGCTACCTTACTTCCGGTGTGTAGGGGATAGGCGAGACAGTAGGGGATATAACCTCTACCCGAAGCGGCTATTCTCTTATGGGAGCCTACCTTTTAAGAACTTGCCTAAAACACATGGATGGATACTAAGACTAGACAGGGCTGTCACCACCTGCTAGCACCCACAAACAATCCGTGCGACAAGCAGCATTCAAAGGCAAGATCTAGTCTAAGCACCACGCTTACACTAAGCCTTACTACTCTAGTTGCGTACCAACAACTAAAGTACCCTATGACAGGCGATGAACTACACACGTGAGCTGGTTACAGGATCACTATCCAATATAACTCAAATATAAGTTAAGACAAAACACAACAATACTATAAAGAATAGTAATGCACCAAGTAGAGACTTAGTAAAGTAAAGTAAAGATAATATACTGATAAAGATAAAGTCTTACAGAAGGAAAGGTACAAGAGCTATACCAGACTCTCCAGCAGACGACTCCGGAGACTCCGAGCGTAGCTCGACTCGACTCTAACTCCCACACTAGACTAATACTGCTACTAAAGAGTGGAACTCTTGTGACTTGTGACTCCTGGGTGTCTTGTGTGTCTTGGAGAGGAGTGGGCAGCCTCTATTTATAGGGGAGAGTGAGGGGGTGCCACGTCAGCGATCCGTGTGCTCCATGCCTCTCTCCCCTTGGATGAACCGCCTCAATACCGCCTCAAGATGGACGGCAGAGGTAATTCCATCACATGGGAAACATGCTGGAAGGCGGTGGAGGCCAACCGACTTGGCTGGGCACTAGGGGGGTTTGGTCGAGCCCCCTATGACAGGTAGGCCCAGCCAGGGTCTTCTAGAATGAGTCCCCACCTGTCAGGGAAGGTGTAGGTGGCCTGGGCCCACAAATAGTGGTTTGGCCGACCCACACCTGGTGGGTTAGGCCCACCACCGTGGTCCCCATCTGTCACAGACTGTCCCCTTGTGTTGCTTCCACTTCGTTTGCATGTTGTCACGTTGAATCCTTGTGCTTTGCTTCTCAACCGTTGAATGGAAACACATGTTGATCTGAGCGCTGAAATGAGCTGAGTGGAAGGTCACACGGATCCTGCCACGTCACCAGAGCCAAGTGGGCCCCATGGGCAGTTCGGCCGACCCATGGGTGGGCCCACCCGTGGCTCTGCTCTCTTCCAAGTGATGTTTTGCACCATGTCTTGATGTGTGATGACTTGGTTCCAAAATACATGGTTCGGCCGAACCACATTATTGGGCTCCAAGTGTTCATTTCTGCTCTGATTCATCTTCCCTACGTTCACAAGCTTAAGAGTACATGTGGAACTAGTTATTGATAAAATATGTTTATGATATGTTTATTCTCCTTTGAATCCGAGGCCTGTTGATAGTGTTTGAATGTGGAATTTTATGGTATATCCACCGTCAACAAATTGCTTGATTTGGAGTCCAAGAAAGTAGCTAAGTTCACCAACCATGGATATTTCAAACTCTTTAGCCATCATTTCTCTAAACTCCTCACAAAAAGCTTGACTTGTTGACCCAAAGATAATATCATCAACATAGATTTGCATGATAAACAAGTCATTACCAATTTTCTTGTTGAAGAGAGTGATGTCAACCTTTCCCATCTTGAACCCTTTAGAGAGTAGGAAGTCCCTCAACCTCTCATACCATGCTCTTGGTGCTTGTTTCAAACCATAGAGAGCCTTCTTGAGCTTGTACATATGGTCGGGCTTCTTGTCATCTTCAAAACAGGAAGGTTGCTCAACAAATACTAGTTCATTGATGTAGCCATTAAGGAATGCACTCTTGACTCTTGACTTCCATTTGATAGAGCTTGATATTATGAGCACATGCATAAGCCAATAGAAACCGGATTGCTTCCAATCTTGCCATGGGTGCATAGGTTTCTCCAAAATCTAAGCCTTCAATTTGAGTGTAACCTTGTGCAACCAATCTAGCTTTGTTCCACACAACAATCCCATCTTGATCTTGCTTATTCCGAAAGACACATTTTGTGCCAATCACATTGTGTTTTCTTGGTCTTGGAACTAATTCCCATACTTGATGTCTCTTAAAGTTGTTGAGCTCTTCATGCATAGCATTGATCCAATCCTCATCTTTGAGTGCCTTCTCTATGTTAGTAGGCTCCACTTGTGAGACAAAAGAATAATGCTCATAAAAAGAAGCTACCCTTGACCTTGTTTGCATGCCTCTACTATTGGTATTTACTAAGTGCAAATAGAATATGAAAGATTCTGCAAGCGCACAGAATACCATTGTAGCTTTTACCTAGGAGTATTCCAGAGTATCGTTATTTATATTTTACCACAGGGAAGCAATGGTTAAAGAATCTGATAGCTACCATCATGTATCTACTAACTTAGTAGACCAACTAGACTATAATAGGGGTAAGTGATAAATAATAGGAGTTATGCATAGTAATCACTTATAAGATAAATGAGTAGTCTAGCTAAGTTGAGAAGACAACGGGAGAGTTCAAGGTTCCTAAATACTTCTCTATTACTTGGGGTTCTAAGATAACTGAAAGATAGTTAGGTGAAGCAATCACACAAAAGCACTTTGGAGCAACAGTACCTTTCTGATTCTCGAATAGACTGGGAAGGGGTAATCGGGAGAAGGCTGCCAAAACGCTCTACGAAACACCAACTCCGATGTGGTGGAATACGAAGACCGATAGAGCTGTCACCTCTGGGGCTACCACAACTAACCGTAAGAATTGGGCGCAAACTCAGGTAAACACTAGCCTAGACACCACGTCTACACCAATGAATACTACTCTAATCATGCGCTATAATTAGAGCACTTAATACGAGCGAAGATCCCATGCCAAAGTATAACAACTATACTAACCAATCAAATAATGATGCATATAAGTAAATAGAGAAGATAAATATATAAAAGCATAAATCTTACAGTGATAAGATACAAGTCATACCTGACCTCAGAAGAACTCTCCAGAACCCGAGCATGGCTCCGCTCTCCCTAACTCTCAATTAGAACTAATCTACTACATTGGAGAGAGATTGTCCTTCAATGGGACACCTCTCCATCCAAAGCCTAACTAGAGAATATGAGTTATAATAATGAAAGGGATGGATCCTAGGGGCCCCTGGGGCTGTATATATAGGGGGCAGCCTCCCCTCCTCCACCTTGAGCAAGCAATGTGGTACTAAACCTTTTCACCATGTGTAACAACCCTAAAAATCCACACAACCTAAAAATCCCAACCAATTAAAATTTTTTATTTATTTATTATGAAAACCCATTTTTCTTGTGCAAGCATATAGGTTTCATTATGAATTTGGTAAATAAAGGAGTATAGCTTGCATTTTAATTCCATTCACATAGAATAATAACTTATGCATCACATTTGGGATTTATTGCAATTTATGTTTGTATTTACTCAATATTTAAAATGGGTAATATATGTATTTATACACTAAAGTGAAATTAGAAAAAGAAAAGAAAATGAAAAGGGAGTGAGAGCAAGGCTAGCCATTCGGCCCAGCCGGCCTGCTGAACCAGCCCAAACACCGCCGCGGCCCATCTCTCGCGCGCGCGTTGAGTCACTGCCGCAACGACCCCACCCGTCAGCTTTTTTCCTCTCGCTACTGTTCTTCTTCTCACCTCGCGAAAGACGGTGGCCGACAGAGTCATGCAAATGGCGTGACCGACAGCGCCACGCATGGCAGAGCCCTGACCCCGCTGGCCCTCGCCTGTCCCCTGCCTTGCTCACCAAGAAGCCCGCGTGCACCACCGGAACCCTAGCTCGCGCAAGCCACAGCCCTCCGATCGGCCCGAGCAGATCAGAGCCGCCCGCCATAGGTAGCCGCCTGAGCTCCGCTATAAATTGGAGCACCTCACGGCGCCCTAGCCACGTTCCACTCGCCGCCGCCACTGGTGGCACCAACCACGCCACAACACCACACCGTGTGAGAGAGGGAGAAGGAAGAAGGGCGGAGCAGAGAGAGGGGAGCACCGCCGAAGTGCTGCCGCCGCGAAGCATGCCGGAGCCGGACACGGAGGAGAAGCCCGAGCTACGGACGAGGAACGGCACGGCACTGCGATCGCTCTGCACGGCTCCGACTCGTCACTGCACCACCATCCTAGCTTCACCGACACCACGATGAGCCACCGCACGCCATATCCGAACCTCGCCCTGCTTTTGCCATGGCGTTCCGCCCACGGGACGCGCAGGCACGAGCCTTACCGGCTCGGGAAGATCACCTGCACCATGCGACCGGCCGAAACCCCCGGACTACAAGCTTTGCTAGACCGAGAACGCAGCACGACGCATTCTCGGCGGAGCGCGCTCACCACCGACGCGTTCCGACGCCGAATCAACCATTCCTAGCATTCCGACTAGCACCCGGATAGGTTAGAGCGTCATGGAGCACCGCCACGACCCCCCCGAGCTAGCTACGCGGATCTAAGCGCTAGGGGAAGCCTCGTCCGCCCTGCTCGTGTGCGTCGCGACCTCACTGGAGCTCCGTCGTATGCTGTGGGAGAGAAGGAGGCCGTACCACGACTCTAACCCGCCACCATCTGGTCGGACGACTGCCTGAGCACGTCAATTGGGAAAAGCCAAGCCCTGTCTTGCCGAAATATGGTCATCGCCGCCCTGTCATCGTCCGCCGCACCGGAGAGACACCGCCGCCTTGAACAGACGCCCTGGAACCCTGCTAGCACCAAATTGAACGTCGGATCCCTGTCAACAGAGCTCGGGGAGGCGGATTCACCACTCCTCAGACCTTGTCGCGCCTCGCCGGAGCCCTGCCGGCGCAATGGCCTCACCGCCGGCGACCGGAGCATCTCAATACCACATCCAGGAACAAAAACTGACACCTTTTGGACTCTAGAACACACCACTAGCCCGACGGCTAACTATGAGAACCACCCCCGACCACTGAGAACCACCCCCGACCACTGAGAACCATCCCCGACCAACGTCAAGCTCGCCCGACCACCGCCGAGCTACGCCGACGCCCCCCGACCAACGTCGAGCTCGCCCGACCACCGCCGAGCTACGCCGACGCCCCCCGACCAACGTCGAGCTCGCCCGACCAACCGCCGAGCTACGCCGACGCCGGCGACTCTCTGGGAACCAGCATCGAACACCTGGTGGGCGACCATCGGGTCTGTGTTCTGCTGAGGCGCCACATGCCGCACTACTGGACCTGCGCGCCACGTGGACCAATCCCGAGCTACCATCCCCTGATTAATCAGCCATTTTTCCATTTTTAGAAAATAGGATAATCTTCGGAAATTCATAAATTATTCATACGATGTCCAAAAATTGCGCACTATATATATCAAAATTCTCAGAAAAATGAGATCTACAATCTAAGATTATATTTGTGTGCATTTGGCTCTTTATTTTATTGGATTTTTCTGAAATACTCTATAGGAGTCACTGACGCAACTATTTCGTGTTCGATTTCAGAGCCGGAGGAGGATCTGACTAAGGAAGATGACCACGAGTACTTTCAGGAGCTAGGAGACGACTACGAAGGTGCCACGTCCCACCAAATCCTTAGATCCTATTTACGCATTGCAAATAACATTGCTGCTATTACTTTATGATTATGTATGGATTGGTTGCATGATAGTGTATTTGAATTCCCTGCCTTGATAAGACTTTACCCTGCTGTCCGCTGCTAGAATAGCTGCTGCTTAATTTACTGTTACTCTTCCACTACTTACTACTTGCTATATGCTGTGTGGTGGAATTGGGACGGTGTATAACTGATTATAACCACTGGGAGAGAGTGTTGCGTGCATCTTGGGTGCGTGGTAAGGGTTGATGTCGACCAAGTGGGATGTGAGACAAGCCCATGGGGCAAGTCGTGCCGGGGGTGCAACCTGGGCATCCCCAAGCGAGATACCTGTGGCGGGTAAAGTTGTTGAGGAGGTTCCGGGTGGGATAGCCTTGGTGGTTTGAAGCCCGTGAACGAAGGTGCTGTGATGTCACGGGGAGAGTATCCCCTAACTGAAGATGCCTGCTTGGTCAAACCTAGGACGGACTAGTTTCAGGTTCATGGGAATCCTTTTCTACTCACTCGCTTCTGATGGGCGGGAGACGGCTGGACTACTTGGTAGGACGGTGCCACTACTGCTAGGTTGAGAGGTGATAAGGGTGGGCGGAGACGGTCGATGGGTTCCCGTTCCGTTCTAGATGCGCAGTACCACTGGATGGGCCCGGTACTGTGTCTCCCAGTCTCAGCATAACAGTGTAGGATCCGGAATATCCCAGGGCTGAGTGGTAGGGTGGCATCGACCTAGGCAAGCAAGCACCCGGAATTCTGCCTAGGTGTTTGCGCAACACCTATGATGGCTAATCTTGTGGGTAGTGAAACCTCTGCAGAGTGTACGGTTGATCGATCGATACATATGCCAACTTGTTGGCTATGGACCTTTCCTGTGAAGCTTCTACTAGTGTAGTGAGTGTTCTCTTCTCCCCCTGGATGACATTTTTCCGGCAGTGTACCCGTTGTGGTAGTGTGCCGCTGAGACAGGCTCGAGAGGGAGTTGGGCCTGTCGAATGAGAGTAAGGTGTGGGTATGTGAGATGTGGTGATGGGAAAAGGGATGATGGTGTAATTGGAGATAAAACTTGACTACTTAAACATTGATTACAGTTGTATAGGAAACCTCAGCCTATAGGTCTGCTTGTATAGCCTTGCATCCACTTTCCACAAAGCAAATGCTACATAGGTAGGCTCCATGGCCAGTACATATCGTACTGATAAATTTGCTGTCAGGTGACGAGAATGAGTACGACTTCGAGGAAGATGATGGCGAGGAATAGGGTCACGTGCTACACTCAAGTTGGCCGTGAAGGATGAATCGTTTCCGCATCTTCTAAAGCTTCTCTGAATGTTGATTCTGCCAGTGTGGCGATGTAATAAATGTTTATGTAAGACTTAATTACCGTTGTATGGATCCTGGTGTCAACTGAGATATGGGTAATTTCATGGATTGTCCCAAGCAATCTGTTGAATTACAATTCGAGCCTGTGGATTTCCCTTCATGGAAATCGAGGTCGTTTTAGTTGGTATCAGAGCCATACTTGACTGTAGGATGAGACCCATAGAGAATGGACATTAGAATAGGAAGCCAGACTCTCTTTCGGTTATATTACCGACCTTGCATTCACTTTTTATGCAATGGCTTATCTAATACAAGGACCTGCTAATCCGTTTCTTGAAAAATTTGTAGATGACCAGCCTTGGACCACCACTTCGTCCACTGCACGATGGCACTATTGAGATCCCGATCAATGGGAGAAACCACGGCGGATTTGCCATGGTACTACGCCAGGTGCTGGAGGAGCTGGGAGCACCATCTGACCAGATCCAGTACTTCAGCCGAGGGAAGCTTGTCGAGGCTGGGAGGTTTAAAGGACCTGCCACTACCAGAGTTGAGACACCCGTCAGCCTGACCCTTCCAGGGATGCCGGTTTTTACTGACTACACTGCTGGAGAGACTGTGGAGGACGGAGTACAGTCCGTCTCCCGCAAGGTACTACGCACAGTTGTGTACACCGCCTATGAGTACCTCAAGGGGACCCACTTCCGTCTGCTACCTCAGGCCTTGGAGCTGCACCCTGACCCCATCCAGAGGATTCTGTACACCAGCCAGATCGTTCAGGCTGAGACTGACCCTTGCCTACACACAGTGGCACACCACCTCCAGGAGCAGGATGAGTTCATTAGCTTATTGGAGCAAAGGAGGCAGCGTGACCAAGCCCGCATGGCAGAGGTCGAGGACAGTTTGCAGAAAGGGACTCAGACCTTGGAGAGTTTGAGCAGAGCAGTCACTGACTTCCAGCTGGAGATGCAGCGCCGTGATGAGATACACCAAGCCGAGATCGCCGACTTGCGAGACAAGATCGGGGATTTTGGGCTTCGCAATGACTACCTGAACAGCAGAGTATTGGGATTACAGAGGAGGCTGGACGACAAGGAGAGAGCACTTGCTGAGAGGGAGCAGAGGAGCAGAGACAGAGGAGTCGAGATGAGCACGTTGCGCTCCAGGATCAGGGAGTTGGAGAAGCAGCTGGAGAAAGCCGAGGAGAAGTCCACCCGCAACCATGGGATTCTGATCGACCGCGTGAAGATGGTGGAGTTCTTAAAGGACAAGCTACGGAGGACAGAGACAGCTTGGAAGCAGTCCGATGCCAAGAGAGCTATTGAGGTCCGGAAGGTGCAGAGTTCGCTTCCCCCACTGGAGATGGTGAAGCCCCGGGAGGGAGACTTCAGCGTACCACCCACTACGCTCAACCTGGGAGCGTGTCCGTCTCTAAGGATGCAGGAGATTGAGGCCATTCCAGAGCTAGCTGTAGCACTCGACTACGTCAAGCGCCTGACCATGACTGATGACGAGATCGAGGCAGAGGACAGCCGCATACCCGACACCGTACTCGACCTTATGCACCAGTAGCTTATGGGACCCTGCGTGGCCCTTAGACTAGTGATACCATGAGTTATCCTGTCATTGGCTATCTGCGCATAGCACGATCTTCTTAGCAGCTAGGAACATCCTTTATGTAATAATAACCATGTGATGAGTGACATTTGGATCTTATGCTTCTTATGGTTCTCTATGCTTCTTTGGTTGAGTGTAGGATAGCATGAAAAATGTTTTAACTCATTTAAATCATTGAAAACATCTAACTCCTACTTAAACCACTACAAGATTATTACTGCACTGAGCACGTACCTAATAATTTCAGATGTCGATGAGACGTTCCGCGCGTCTGGAGAACCGCCAGCCCTCCCCCGCACCTGCGCCAGGACGCGGGCGTGATCGCAACCGTGGACGCCCAGCTGGCAGACATGCTGGAGTTAACTTGGAAGAAGAGCTGCGCCGGGCAGAGGATGCACCGCCGGTGAACGATCCACCACCACAGGGCGAGAATGTGCCTCCGCCACCGCTGCCGCCGCCGCCACCAACGTTGGCGGAAGTGATGGCACAGCAGACCCAGCTGCTGAATGCCATTGCTACTGGGATGAACAGGCACCACGGGCCACCCCAGAATGACTTCCAAAGGAAACTGGAGGATTTCCTGAAGCTGAGGCCACCTACCTTCGACGGGACTGACAGCGATCCCCTCGCTGCCGATGATTGGCTTAAGGAGATGGAGAAGAAGCTGGACCTGACCACTTGCTCCGATGAGGAGTGTGCTGGGATTGCTAGCCACCAGCTGATCGGTGCTGCACGAGCATGGTGGGACAACTACACCAGCGCTCACGAGGACCCAGCCCGCATTGACTGGGATGAGTTCACCGAGGCTTTTCGTGACCACCACATTCCTAAGGGAGTCATGGAGGCCAAGGAGAACGAGTTTCCCAACATCTCCCAGGGAGCTGACCGGATCCACGAGTACACCACCCGCTTCAACTGTTTGCTCCGCTACGCACCTGCGTCTTGCGTGAGTTCCGAGAAGGAAAAGATGTACTACTACAGGAAGAGACTTCAGACCAAGATCAGGTTGGCTCTGTCAGGGAACAAGAGCTACACTCTACGTGAGCTGATTGACCGCTGTATTGAGATCGAGAAGGATCGCATGGAAGCACGTCTGGAGTTTGAGGCCCAGAACAAGGGAAAGAAGCGCCGCTCTGAGGGACCCGCTCGCACTGCTCCACCCCAGAGACAGCGAACGGGTGCACCTCCGCCTTTCCGGACTCGCCAGGGACCTTCTTCGGGAACGAGCCGTGTTGGTACCAACAGCAGCAACTATCACCGCTCCACTCAGACCTACCCTGCGCTGACTCGAGCTGTGCAGAACACACCCGCCCCCGCTACCAACACGCCAAGGGCAAGCAATTGGAAGGCTCCTGCGACAACCGCAGCAGGCGGTGCGCCCTTCACTTGCTTCGGATGCGGAAAGCCTGGACACCGTGTGGCTGTGTGCCCCGACCTCAACCGTGCACCAGCAGCTGCACAGGGCACACCGAACCGGGGATCTGCTACCCGAGGAAGACTGAACCACATGACCGCTGAGGAAGCTGAAGCTGCACCTGATGCTGTGTACGGTACGTTCCTAGTTCAGGGTAACATGGCTACAGTTCTATTCGATTCGGGAGCTACATGTTCATACATTTCATCTGCATATGCACGTAAGCATAACATACCTGTAACCCCGAGAGCAAACCCCATCCTAACTAGCTCGCCCTTAGGAACCTTCAGAAGCGTTCACATATGTAGGGGAGTGATAATCACAATCGAGGGACTTGACTTTCGAGCTGACCTAACCCTACTACCCTCCAATAGCATAGATGTCATCTTAGGCATGGACTGGCTAACCAAACACCGGGGAGTGATATCTTGTTCACCTAGATATGTTCAGGTAACCCACCCTTGGGGAACAGCCGTCCGATGTATACCCCAAACCGGGAGAGTCCAAGCCCTCCTATGTGCACTGGAGACTAAGGCAGGTAAAAAGGAGCTGACATTCAGAGATGTGCCAGTAGTCTGTGAATTCAATGACATATTTTCAGAGGAGTTGCCAGGAATGCCACCAGATAGAGATGTGGAGTTTGTTATAGAGCTGATGCCAGGGACTGCACCGATTGCCAAAAGACCCTACAGAATGTCGGCTGATGAGTTGAAGGAACTCAAGAAGCAGCTGGGAGAATTACTGGAGAAGGGCTTCATTAGGCCTAGTGCCTCGCCCTGGGGATCTCCCATTTTGTTTGTCAAGAAGAAGGATGGCACGATGAGGATGTGCATTGACTACCGGAATCTAAATGCGGTTACAGTCAAGAATAAGTACCCACTGCCCCGTATCGATGATCTGTTAGATCAACTGAGTAAGGCCAAGTACTTCTCAAAGATCGATCTCCGATCAGGGTACCATCAGATGAAGATCAGGGAAGAGGATATCCCGAAGACTGCATTTGTCACTAGATATGGACAGTATGAGTGCACAGTAGTCTCATTTGGACTCACTAATGCTCCAGCATACTTCATGAACATGATGAACAAGATCTTCATGAATGAGCTAGACAAGTTTGTAGTGGTATTTATTGATGATATATTGGTTTATTCAGCCACAAAAGAGGAACATGAACATCATCTGAGGACCGTATTGGAGAGGTTGTCTCGCAACCAGTTATACGCCAAATTCTCCAAGTGCGAATTCTGGCTTGAGGAAGTTGCTTTCCTTGGTCACGTACTGTCAGGAGAAGGAGTTGCAGTGGACCCAGCCAAGATTGAAGCTGTGAAAGAGTGGGAACAACCCCGTAATGTGTCAGAAATCAGAAGCTTTTTAGGACTCGCAGGATACTATCGCAGATTTATTGAGAATTTCTCCAAGATTGCAAGACCCATGGCCAACTTGCTGAAGAAAGAGAACAAGTTTATATGGACTCCTGAATGTGACAAGAGTTTTCAGACCTTGAAGGAGAAGCTCACTACTACACCTGTACTAGCCCTGCCCGATATTCACAAAGATTTTGTTGTATATTGTGATGCCTCTCGGCAAGGTTTGGGCTGTGTACTAATGCAAGAAGGAAGAGTGATAGCTTATGCCTCAAGACAGTTGAAGGAACATGAGCAGCGATACCCGACTCATGACCTAGAACTTGCAGCCGTGGTACATGCACTCAAGATTTGGAGACACTATCTAATAAGCAACAAGTGTGACATCTACACTGATCACAAGAGCCTGAAGTACTTCTTCACGCAAGAAGACCTGAATATGAGGCAGCGCAGATGGCTAGAACTCATCAAGGACTATGATCTTGAGATCCATTACCACCCAGGGAAGGCTAATGTTGTCGCTGATTCACTTAGCCGCAAAAGCTACTGCCATACCCTCATCACCAACTCTATGCCGCCTGAGCTCAGGAGAGAGTTCGACGCATTCCAGCTCGAGGTAGTCTCCTATGGCATGTTAAATGAGCTTCGCATCGAGTACAATCTCACCTCACGGATCCGTGAAGCACAAAGGAACTGTTCGGAGATAGACTATATCCGTGGTTTGATGAAGCTGGGAAGAGGCCCCGAATACCGGGAAGATGAGTAGGGAACTGTATGGTACAAAGATAGAATCTGCGTACCGACAGATTCAGCGATACGAGAAGAGATCCTGTCGGAAGGGCATGACTCCAAATATTGCATTCACCCAGGGTCAGCCAAGATGTACCATGATCTAAAGAAACACTTCTGGTGGGAGAATATGAAGACAGACATTGCAGGGCATGTAGCCCGATGTGATACATGCAATAGAATCAAGGCCGAACATCAGAGACCAGCAGGGTTGCTACAACCAGTTGAGATACCAGAATGGAAGTGGGAGTGCATATCCATGGACTTCATATTAGGACTGCCCCGATCCGAGCATGGATATGATTCTATATGGGTAATAGTGGACCGTCTGACCAAAGTCGCACATTTTATACTGGTCAAAAGGAAGTATAGAGTTGAAAAGCTAGCAGATCTGTACGTATCAAACATTTTGAAGTTACATGGGGCACCTCTGAGTATTATATCTGACCGAGAATCACAGTTCGTATCACAGTTCTGGAAATCCTTGCACAAGTCCATCGGAACCAAGCTCGACTACAGCACAGCATACCACCCGCAAACAGACGGGCAAACAGAAAGAGTGAACCAGATTCTCGAGGACATGTTACGTGCTTGCGTATTGAGGTACAAGGAAGGATGGGAGAGCTGTCTATCCCATGCCAAGTTCTCATACAACAACAGTTATCAGACGAGCATTAAGATGTCTCCATTTGAAGCGTTGTACGGAAGACCGTGCAGAACCCCGCTAATGTGGTCGGAACCAGGTGAAAGGACATTCTTCAGTCCTGCTAAGATTGTGGAAGCAGAAGAAGGTGTTGCCCAAGTAAGAGAGAATTTGAGGATTGCACAAAGTAGGCAAAAGAGCTATACAGATAGAAGACGTAGAGAGCTTGAGTTCAATGTTGGGGATTATGTCTACCTCAAGGTATCTCCACTTCGTGGCACCGTCAGATTCCATGTGAAAGGGAAATTGGCACCAAGATATGTTGGGCCATACAAGATCTATAAAAGGGTTGGAAAGCTTGCTTACAAGCTGGAACTACCGGAGGAAATATCTGGAGTACACCCCGTGTTCCATGTCTCGCAATTAAGGAAGTGTTTGAAGCTTCCCGAGGAGCAAGTTCCTACGGATGCACTAGACCTGCAAGACACGCTTGAATATAAAGAACATCCAATCAAGATCTTGGCACGGGATACCAAAGAGACGCGAAACAAGACAATTCCAATGTGCAAGGTACAGTGGAGCAATCACACTGAAAGGGAAGTTACGTGGGAGAAAGAATCGGACTTGCGGATTATATTCCCTTACCTCTTCGATGGGTACGTTATCTCTGAATCTCGAGGTCGAGATCCTAATGAGGGGGGAGGACTGTAACAACCCTAAAAATCCACACAACATAAAAATCCCAACCAATTAAAATTTTTCATTTATTTATTATGAAAACCCATTTTTCTTGTGCAAGCATATAGGTTTCATTATGAATTTGGTAAATAAAGGAGTATAGCTTGCATTTTAATTCCATTCACATAGAATAATAACTTATGCATCACATTTGGGATTTATTGCAATTTATGTTTGTATTTACTCAATATTTAAAATGGGTAATATATGTATTTATACACTAAAGTGAAATTAGAAAAAGAAAAGAAAATGAAAAGGGAGTGAGAGCAAGGCTAGCCATTCGGCCCAGCTAGCCTGCTGAACCAGCCCAAACACCGCCGCGGCCCATCTCTCGCGCGCGCGTTGAGTCACTGCCGCAACGACCCCACCCGTCAGCGTTTTTCCTCTCGCTACTGTTCTTCTTCTCACCTCGCGAAAGACGGTGGCCGACAGAGTCATGCAAATGGCATGACCGACAGCGCCACGCATGGTAGAGCCCTGACCCCGCTGTCCCTCGTCTGTCCCCTGCCTTGCTCGCCAAGAAGCCCGCGCGCACCACCGGAACCCTAGCTCGCGCAAGCCACAGCCCTCCGATCGGCCCGAGCAGATCAGAGCCGCCCGCCATAGGTAGCCGCCCGAGCTCCGCTATAAATTGGAGCACCTCACGGCGCCCTAGCCACGTTCCACTCGCCGCCACCACTGGTGGCACCAACCACGCCACAACACCACACCTTGTGAGAGAGGGAGAAGGAAGAACGACGGAGCAGAGAGAGGGGAGCACCGCCGAAGCGCTGCCGCCGCGGAGCACGCCGGAGCCGGACACGGAGGAGAAGCCCGAGCTGCGGACGAGGAGCGGCACGGCACTGCGATTGCTCTGCACGGCTCCTGACTCGTCACTGCACCGCCATCCTCGCTTCACCGACACCACGGTGAGCCACCGCACGCCATGTCCGAACCTCGCCCTCGGGACACGCAGGCACGAGCCTTACCGGCTCGAGAAGATCACCTGCACCATGCGACCGGCCGAAACCCCTGGACTACAAGCTTTGCTAGACCGAGAACGCAGCACGACGCATTCTCGGCGGAGCGCGCTCACCACCGACGCGTTCCGACGCCGAATCAACCGTTCCGAGCATTCCGACTAGCACCCGGATAGGTTAGAGCATCGTGGAGCACCGCCACGACCCCCCCGAGCTAGCTACGTGGATCTAAGCGCTAGGGGAAGCCTCGTCCGCCCTGCTCGTGTGCGTTGCGACCTCACCGGAGCTCCGCCGTATGCCGTGGGAGAGAAGGAGGCCATACCACGACTCTAACCCGCCACCATCTGGTCGGACGACTGCCTGAGCACGTCAATTGGGAAAAGCCAAGCCCTGTCTTGCCGAAATATGGTCATCGCCGCCCTGTCATCGTCCGCCGCACCGGAGAGACACCGCCGCCTTGAACAGACGCCCTGGAACCCTGCTAGCACCAAATTGAACGTCGGATCCCTGTCAACAGAGCTCGGGGAGGCGCATTCACCACTCCTCAGACCTTGTCGCGCCTCGCCGGAGCCCTGCCGGCGCAACGGCCTCACCGCCGGCGATCGGAGCATCTCAATACCGCGGCCAGGAACAAAAACCGACACCTTTTGGACTCTAGAACACACCACTAGCCCGACGGCTAACTGTGAGAACCACCCCCGACCACTAGAACCACCCCCGACCAACGTCGAGCTCGCCCGACCACCGCCGAGCTACGCCGACGCCCCCCGACCAACGTCGAGCTCGCCTAACCACCGCCGAGCTACGCCGACGCCCCCTGACCAACATCGAGCTCGCCCGACCAACCGCCGAGCTACGCCGACGCCTCCCAACCAACGTCGAGCTCGCTCGACCAACCGCCGAGCTACGCCGACGCCGGCGACTCTCTGGGAACCAGCATCGAACACCTGGTGGGCGACCATCGGGTCTGTGTTCTGTTGAGGCGCCACATGCCGCACTACTGGACTCGCGCGCCACGTGGACCAATCCCGAGCTGCCATCCCCTGATTAATTAGCCATTTTTCCATTTTCGGAAAATAGGATAATTTTCGGAAATTCATAACTTATTCATACGATGTCCAAAAATTGCGCACTATATATCAAAATTCTCAGAAAAATGAGATCTACAATCTAAGATTATATTTGTGTGCATTTGGCTCTTTATTTTATTGGATTTTTCTGAAATACTATATAGGAGTCGCTGACGCGACTATTTCGTGTTCGATTTCAGAGCCGGAGGAGGATCTGACTAAGGAAGACGACCGAGTACTTTCAGGAGCTAGGAGACGACTACGAAGGTGCCACGTCCCACCAAATCCTTTGATCCTATTTACGCATTGCAAATAACATTGCTGCTATTGCTTTATGATTATGTATGGATTGGTTGCATGATAGTATATTTGAATTCCCTGTCTTGATAAGACTTTACCCTGCTGTCCGCTGCTAGAATAACTGCTGCTTAATTTACTGTTACTCTTCCACTACTTACTACTTGCTATATGCTGTGTGGTAGAATTGGGACGGTGTATAACTGATTATAACCACTGGGAGAGAGTGTTGCGTGCGTCTTGGGTGCGTGGTAAGGGTTGATGTCGACCAAGTGGGATGTGAGACAAGCCCGTGGGGCAAGTCGTGCCGGGGGTGCAACCTGGGCATCCCCAAGCGAGATACCTGTGGCGGGTAAAGTTGTTGAGGAGGTTCCGGGTGGGATAGCCTTGGTGGTTTGAAGCCCGTGAACGGAGGTGCGGTGATGGCACGGGGAGAGTATCCCCTAAGTGAAGATGCCTGCTTGGTCAAACCTAGGACGGACTAGTTTCAGGTTCATGGGAATCCTTTTCTACTCACTCGCTTCTGATGGGCGGGAGATGGCTGGACTACTTTGTAGGACGGTGCCACTACTGCTAGGTTGAGAGGTGATAAGGGTGGGCGGAGACGGTCGATGGGTTCCCGTTCCGTTCTAGATGCGCAGTACCACTGGATGGGCCCGGTACTATGTCTCCCAGTCTCAGCATAACGGTGTAGGATCCGGAATATCCTAGGGCTGAGTGGTAGGGTGGCATCGACCTAGGCAAGCAAGCACCCGAAATTCTGCCTAGGTGTTTGCGCAACACCTATGATGGCTAATCTTGTGGGTAGTGAAACCTTTGCAGAGTGTACGGTTGATCGATCGATACATATGCCAACTTGTTGGCTATGAACCTTTCCTGTGAAGCTTCTACTAGTGTAGTGAGTGTTCTCTTCTCCCCCTGGATGACATTTTTCCGGCAGTGTACCCGTTGTGGTAGTGTGCCGCTGAGACAGGCCCGAGAGGGAGTTGGGCCCGTCGAATTAGAGTAAGGTGTGGGTATGTGAGATGTGGTGATGGGAAAAGGGATGATGGTGTAATTGGAGATAAAACTTGACTACTTAAACATTGATTACAGTTGCATAGGAAACCTCAGCCTATAGGTCAGCTTGTATAGCCTTGCATCCACTTTCCACAAAGCAAATGCTGCATAGGTGGGCTCCATGGCCAGTACATATCGTACTGATAAATTTGCTGTCAGGTGACGAGAATGAGTACGACTTCGAGGAAGATGATGGCGAGGAATAGAGTCACATGCTACACTCAAGTTGGCCATGAAGGATGAATCGTTTCTGCATCTTCTAAAGCTTCTCTGAATGTTGATTCCGCCAGTGTGGCGATGTAATAAATGTTTATGTAAGACTTAATTACCGTTGTATGGATCCTGGTGTCAACTGAGATATGGGTAATTTCATGGATTGTCCTAAGCAATCTGTTGAATTACAATTCGAGCCTGTGGATTTCTCTTCGTGGAAATCGAGGACGTTTCACCATGTCTCATTTAAGTGCACATAGGACTTAATGGGCCAAATTCTGATTTAGGCCCAATTAATCCCACAGCCCTTAATTAATCCCGCAGCTCATGTTCTTGAATCTTCCAGTGTTTGTAAAATCCGTATTTTTTATTCTGAACTCCAAAAATCGCAAGTAATATATCCGTTTCGATCGTCTCGACGAGCTCTACGCAATGGTGAACTCTAATTATTTATTTGAGATACTTTTAGCCGGCAAAAACCCTGCAAAATAAGTGAGAACACCAAATCTCGTGGAACTTTTTAGAATCAAACCTTATAACTATGTTGTGGATTGTTTTATGCCCTTGATTCATGTTTAGTTGATGGATAAAAATGATAGATAACTACCGTCAACAAGTTCCCTGTTGGCATTTATTAACGTCGTTACAAAAGATAGACTAAAAGTCCATCCCAGCAATGGCGCTAGAAATGCTTGTTGGTATTCCCAACCACCATTACTTCAGAAAGGTAATCCTTGGCCCTTAGTGGCGCCGGCCTAGCTAATGCATTCTGGTAATACCAGTTGGAAGTGCCAGATTGGCCTTCCTAACCGTCTTAGTTACGATATGCAAAACTGTGGCACGGCGCCGTGGGGTGCACAAGAATTAAAATCCTTAAGTAGTGGTACTTAGGTACGCCAATCGATAGCTCAGTAAGTAATCAGATTACTCTGCAAGCGCACAGAACTATCATTATAGCATTTCAACCCGTGAGTATTCAAGGGTGTCGTATTTATAATTTCCCGTAGGAGGGCACGATAAATTCCATCTACCTTTTGGTATAAACATGATCACTTATTGGATGCATAGTTGGGCATAGCATAGGCAGGGGTTAAAACATGTTTATAAGATAGTGGACACAAACATCGGAGCAACCTCAAGGATAAAAGATAAAATAAAGAATAAAGAATAACTGCGAGAGCAGGCATTGGTCATATACAGCTATGCAACGAATAGTAATTACATCGAATTAATAAGCCTAGGATTAGGACTAAGTCTGGGATTATAGGGAGATCCCCGCAGCTGGTCTGCCAGCCGATAGAGACTTTACGAACTCCTACTCAATACCCGAACGTGGGGGAATGCTAGGGATGGACAAGGCTGTCACCACCTGCCCACCTACCCCTCTGCCCGTGGGGTACCGACATATCCGCTGATTCCCGCATACCCGAGCACCACGCCCATGTAATTGGAAACAACTCCTAGCCCCCCGGGACCCCAACCCGTCGGATTGACAGGCTCGGCTAGGAGCAACCATGACAGCACAACGAACTATTATCCCATCCTTAGTTCTTCCTCTATTCATACTAATTTGATGAACGATGAAGAACTTTGATGAACATATCAAGAACATAACACAAAGACTATGGACTAGTTTACATGTTATGATCATAATATGGACAAGACTATACTCTAATTCAGATGCATTGCTATATAAATAGGATAAGAGCTTGCTCATAGAGGAGAACCGATGTGTATTCATACCAAGATGTTCTTGATTCCTCCAAGGAGACAAGCTCTCCTTGATAGCTTTGCCTTGCTCTACTACTACTAAACTAGAGAACAAGTAAGAAATGTGAGGTGTAGTGCTCCAAATGTTGGTGTGTGTTTTGGAGGGTGTGAAGCACATCTATTTATAGTTGATCAAGGGCGGTTTCGGCGTTCTAAGTATGGCAGGAGGTGAAATCGCCTTCAGGGAACCGCCTTGAGCATGTGGCTGAAAACTAAGCCCGGGAAGTGTCATCTGGGGGGCGGTCGGTCCTGGGAGGTGGCAACTGGCCACCTCCTTCGGGTGGTCGGTTGCTCTCTGGGCCTAGGCCTCCCCTGCGGATAAGGATGGATCCCGTTTGATGCTTTTATGGGCTTTTCTCTTTTATTCTTGATTTGCGCCTTTTCTGAATGCGTTTCCTAGAAGTGCGCTTTCCTTGATATTTTGATGCATTTCCACGTGCTATCTCTGTAAGTTAGGTGCACAACAAAACTCGTGGAAAGTTTAGATAAAGCCCTATTCTCTATTTGTTTTAGTATTAAGATGATGTTATATTTATGTTGCTAAGGACCGCCAACAACTCCCCCACACTTGGTCCTTTACTCGTCATCGAGTAAAGTGCTAAGGACCAAATGGGTTCATCTTCCTTGTCAAAAGAATCTGCATACAGGATGTTGCAAACTTCACCTGGATTTATGAACTTCAAAGTGTCTACCAATTCACATTGAGTAATTGAAAAAATGGAATAGCTTGGAATCAAATCCTCTTACTCTTGTTCTTGTGTGGAATACTTGGGTTTTTTTGTAAAATTTTAAAACCATAAAGATAGCTTGCGTTCCTTGAATGATTCTCTCAAGTCGCTCATTTTTGTAAGTGGTTCCTCACCAAGGCATGAAAAGGTGATGCCTTCACTATGATCATCCTACCTCTAAGAAGGCTTATTTGGAGTTTTAGGTAGGAATGAGAAATGATGAGCCACACTTACTCTGCATATGTTGTCGAGTCAAACCCCAAACCATACCGGAGGGAGTGCGTCATACTCCTAGATCAGAATGTGCATGTGTGTGGAAATTATGAAGGTGGAAACCTAATTCTAAATATTTTTGGTACTCCATGCATCATGATTCTCCTTGGATAAAACTTTAAGAAGATATGGGCTATAGGATCTTTTTTTTGAATGGGTATTTAAACCTTTTCTTTCCCGTTATTTTCTTATGCCCCTTGGCATGATCTCTCTTTTTTTTATATTATACCCTCATATTTTTTATTGGCATATGAAAAACTTAAGGAGATATTATGATGGTAGATGAATGGAGTAAAATTTTGTAGAAGGGATGCATGGTTCTTAGGATGAGAACCGACACTTGTGGATGGATGAAGTGCATGTTTTACGCAACTCTCAGGGTGAGAATTGGCTTTATTTGGTGGGTGCAAGTGAAATCTGATCTTGGGAATATGAAACATCTCTCAACAGCGGTCAGGAATTTGACCAAACTCAACACAGAATAAGCGGCATAAGTAGAAGGTTTCATCAAATAGAATCATATATGGCCTTGGTAGGTATTTGTCAATCATTCAAGGAGCATGCTATTGAGTTTTTATTTTTGTAAGATAAATCCCAAGTACTTTTGCAAGAACGAGCAAGTATCATGTCATCCTACTATATCTCGTTTGTCAATTACTTAGATCGAAATGGGGTCTCTAAACAGTATTCATAAATCTGTAGAAATTTTAGCAGGGAATAAAAAGTATGCAAACATTTCGAATGTTGGAAGACATGTTTGATTGAGTATGTAGGAAACATCATTTTAAATTTTATCTTAAAAGCTTTTTAGAATGAGAGAGGGGTAAGGGTTGCACAAACCGAATTTTGATTTTTATTGTGCAATCGTCTTGGAAAATCCTTCCCCACACTTGTTTTCTTCCCTGTCTTGATTAGTCACAAAATACATATATAGGGAGAACAAGTGCTCAACATAAAGCCTTATTTTATTGATGAACTCAATTAGGCACATTTACATTGATAGTTGAAGGTAAAAATGTGTGCCTGATTATTCGTGCAGCAGGTGCAGCCTAAAGATACTCAAGTTGATGCTCAACACCTAGGGTTTTAGCGACTTTCCATAGCTTGGAATTGGACTTGAAGCGGAAGCTATTGATGTCGTCGCTAAGGTTTTTAATCTCAGTATTCTTGGTTTCTAAGACTTCTTCTAAAGCCCTTAGAAGAGTACGCAAGCTAGTATGTTTAGCTCTAAGGTCGGCGAGGATCTAAGAGTCATCTTCATCTTCACTGCTTTCGTACTGCCCTACATGACGTTTGATAGGAGGCCGAGGCAGGTGCCTCCTAATTCTAGGAAGGGTGCTAGATGATTCTGCTTCCTTGGCAAAAAATCTGGGCTGGCTAGCAGACTTATCTTCAATGCGCTTGCTAGGCCTACTACCGCTAGGTGTTTTTCTCTTGAGGCCTAGAGTGCTGGTAGGATGGGCAGCAGCGGTTTTCTACTTGGCGCCACCTTCGGATGCATGAGAGCGTGCTGGCAAGATCGCTAGAGGCTTTTCCTTCACAACACGGGCTTCTTCCCTTGCTAAAGAACTCTCTTGATAGGGTGCTATGTCTAGGTTTGCTATGGCCTTTGGAGCGCTGATCAGCGAGAGAGCATAGCTAGACATGGTTGACACTAAAAGATGCGAGAACTAAGCAAGCTTTGCTAGAGGGAGAAGACAAGGTTGGTGTAAGGAAAAGAGAGACCTTTAGAGGTTTAAATAGGTGCTATCGAGGTCTTTGGCAAGGAAACAGCTTGATCGTAACCAGGGACGTGATGCTGAGGTGATCAAAGTGAGGTACGAAAAAGATTGGAACGGATTGGCCAGGGCAGGGGGGCGGTCGGTCCCCTGGGCCCGCCTGCCAGCCTCTGTCTTTTGGCCACGTGTTAAGCTGACTATGTAGAATCTTATCCCAGTTATGATCAAGCTTGATGCGAAATAGAATAGTGTGATCATGTGTATGATATGATAATGGATTTGATTGAAATTTGTGAAAATTTGTTTAAGATCACACTATCATGCATTTATGAAGGAATATCCCTATGATCTCAAAGATTCATGTTTAAACATAGGGTTATTTTAGTCAAAACATAAATGCAACATTATCATCAAGTATTCATATATTTAATTTGAAATATTATTATATATATATATATTATTATTATTATTAATTTTATTTTATTAGAGGAATCAATTAAGCATTTATTGAAAATAAATTTCGAAATATTTAAGGTAAATATTACGGATAACTTACCGATTTACCTTAGGCAAGGGCTCAGCTTTTTAAGTCCATTGGGCAGGACTTTTCTCCCTCCATTGTTTTCTTGATGGTGGTGCATTCGTCTTGGGAGAGATAGACGGCTGCGCTTGCTTGGGCCTCCATACTTTGTGAGTGGTTTTGGGCGGTGTGGTAGTATTTTCAATTTTTACCTTGGGTTTCTATACCGTCTTCTTTGGTGAAGGCTTGAGAATTTCTTCCCTCTTTTTAGGAGCCATTTTGTTTTTCTGCTCCTTTATATTTTGTTTGGGAGCCGCCTTTTCTTTTGGCTTTGGCTTTTTCTTTGATTCTTTTGAGATTTTTAATATATTTTTTAAGAGCTGAGACTGAATCTCTACCTCCTTTATGCCTTGGGGATTCGGCCCATATCGAATGCGTATCATGTTGCATTCTTCTCGACGGCGAGGCCTGAACTCGAACTTCTCTTCTTGTCCATTGATATTGAAGCGGATTTCTCCAGCTCCAACATCAATTTGTGCTCCTGCCGTGCTCAAGAATGGCCTTCCGAGGATGAGTGGTGTTTCTTTGGTGAGTTCCATGTTGAGCACCACAAAATCCACCGGAAAATATTACCCTCTAATTTTTTTACAGGGATGTCTTGTGCAATCCCTGCTGGGTACCGAATCGAGGAGTCGGTCAACTAAAGTGTCATGTTGGTAGGCTCCATGTTGGTGAAATTCAGTCTATCAAAGACTGATTTTGGCATTACGCTCACACTCACCCCAAGATCGGATAAGGCGTGGTCAAATTGCTGGGTGCCTATAGAGCATGTGATTGTGGGGCACCCAGGGTCCTATGTCCTCTCAGGTAGATGATTGAGTATAGCTGCGCTACACTCTTCCATCAGCTTGAGAATTTCTGAGGACGGTAATGGTCGCTTGTTGTTGATGATGTCTTTGATGAACTTAGCGTATGATGGTATGTGCAAGACATCCATCAGCGGAACGCTGACGTGTGTCTTCTCGGCCATCTCCACGAATCAGAGAAACTGTTCATCTCCGGCCTTCTTCTTTCTTCTCATCCTTGTGGGAAAAGGCAACATCGTGGTGTCCCCATAGCCCTCCGGTGTTGGCTCTTCTTCCATTGATTCTTCACGTGGTTGTGCCGAGTCAACCGGTACTTCCACTTGCTGTCTTGGTGTTTTGCCTGTTCTTTGGTTAGGATGTGGAGGATCACGAATGGTCTTACCCTCTCTCGTGGTCACCGAATTTATATTCTCAACAGAACTAGAAATTTGAATAGTAGATTTTGCGGCAGAGTCAAGTTGGGCAATTTGAGTTTCAATTCTTTTATTAAAACTTACTTGATTTTTAACAGATGAGGATAGGCTATCAAGCTTAGTATTTATAGTTTCAAACATTTTATCATTTCGAGAAAGCTTGTTTGTAAGATTTTCATTTATTTTAGCCTGTCCTATAATAAGATCTTATAATGAAGGTTGGGCGGAGTTGAAATTCGAATTAAAATTGGAAGAATTACCTTGGGGGCGATTCTGGTTGTTCAACCCATTACCTGTTTGTTGATGTTGGCGAAACCCGTTGTTAACATAGGAAGCTTCTTCATGGGTTTCGGGACAGTTGTTCCCCGAATGGCCAACATCTCCACAGACTTCATACGTCATGTGTGAGTCCATGGCATGGACAGTGCCGGTGGTAGGATCGGTGGCACGTCCTTCAAGTTTCTTCATTATTAATTCTATTTTTGCGGCAAACAGATCCATCTCCTTCACGGTGTGCATGCCTTTTTGTGTTTTGCTTCCCTCTCCCCAACTTTGATTGGCCACCATCTTCTCGATTAACGCCGTAGCTTTCTCGATAGTGAGGGAGAGGAATGCGCCTCCAGCAGCGGCATCTATGTGCCCCTTAGACATGGCCGTGAGACCTTCATAGAAATTTTGGAGCACAAGCCAGTCTTCCATCCCGTGGTGGGGGCAGGCCTGGATGTATTCTTGAAGCCTATCCCAAGCCTCGGGAATGGACTCAAGTGTAGTTTGCTGGAAGTTTGATATTTTTCCCCGCAGAGCATTTGTTTTGCTTATGCGGAAGAATTTAGCGAGGAACACCGCGGAACATTTGTCCCACGTGTTGACTGCTTCTTTGCTTTGATAAAACCATTGCTTCGCCTTCCCCGAAAGGGAGAAGGGAAACAACCGGAGTTTGATGGTGTCCTGTGCGACATCTTTGATGATGATGGTCTTGCACAGCTTAAGGAAGTTTTGCAGGTGCGCATTTGTGTCCTCACTTGGCAAACCACTAAACTGGTTCGCCTGCACCATCATGAGTAGGCCAGTGCAGAGTTCAAAGTTTCAATTCCCGATATTGGCAGCGGGCCCAACAGGCACGTTGGCAATAGCGGGAGTGGAATACTCGCGGAGTGACTTGGCCATGGTGTTTGTAGCGGATGATGCGGAAGTGACCGGTTCGTCTGCCGGCTGAGTAGCAGAAGAAGAGATGGTACGAGGCCTTCTCTTCCTTAGGAGTGCCTCTGGATTTTTAACGAAGTTTTCCGGCAGATTGAAACCGCTCATACACTATCCTGTTCCTGTTTTCATTCCAATAAAAAGAGGAAGAAAATAGCAAAGTTAGCATGCATAAGCTATGGCTACCGATGCTTATTTTATAATCAAAGTTTATGCCAAAGCTAGATGTTTATATTTTCTTTTTGCCCTCCCCGGCAACGGCGCTAGAAATACTTTTTGGCATTTCTTAACGTCGTTACAAAAGATAGACTAAAAGTCCATCCCCAGCAACGGCGCCAGAAATGCTTGTTGGTATTCCCAACCACCATTACTTCAGAAAGGTAATCCTTGGCCCTTAGTGGCGCCAGTCTAGGTAATGCAGTCTGGTAATAGCAGTTAGAAGTGCCGGATTGGCCTTTCTAACCGTCATTACTTATGATATGCAAAACTGTGGCACGGCGCCATGGGGTGCACAAGAATTACAATCCTTAAGTAATGGTAGTTAGGTACGCCAATCGATAGCTCAGTAAGAAATAAGATTACTCTGCAAGCGCACAGAACTATCATTGTAGCATTTCTACCCGTGAGTATTCAAGGGTATCGTATTTATAATTTCCCATAGGAGGGCATGATAAATTCCATCTCTTTTGGTATAAACATGATCACTTATTGAATGCATAGGTAGGCATAGCATAGGCAGGGGTTAAAACATGTTTATAAGATAGTGGACACACACATCGGAGCAACCTCAAGGATAAAAGATAAAATAAAGAACAAAGAATAACTGCGAGAGCAGGCATTGGTCATATACAGCTATGCAACGAATAGTAATTACATCGAATGAATAAGACTAGGATCAGGACTAAGTCTGGGATTATAGGGAGATCCCCGCAGCTGGTCTGCCAGCCGTTAGAGACTTTACGAACTCCTACTCAATACCCGAACGGAGGGGAATGCTAGGGATGGACAGGGCTGTCACCACCTGCCCACCTACCCCTCTGCCCGTGGGGTACCGACATATCCGCTGATTCCCGCATACCCGAGCACCACGCCCTTGTAATTGGAAACAACTCCTAGGCCCCCGGGACCCCAACCCTTCGGATTGACAGGCTCGGCTAGGAGCAACCATGACAGCACAATGAACTATTATCCCATCCTTAGTTCTTCCTCTATTTATACTAATTTGATGAATGATGAAGAACTTTGATGAACATATCAAGAACATAACACATAGACTATGGACTAGTTTACATGTTATGTTCATAATATGGACAAGACTATACTCTAATTCATATGCATTGCTATATAAATAGGATAAGAGCTTGCTCATAGGGGAGAACCGATGTGTATTCATACCAAGATGTTCTTGATTCCTCCAAGGAGACAAGCTCTCCGTGATAGCTTTGCCTTGCTCTACTACTACTACTAAACTAGAGAACAAGTAAGAAATGTGAGGTGTAGTGCTCCAAATGTTGGTGTGTGTTTTGGAGGGGGTGAAGCACATCTATTTATAGTTGATCAAGGGCGGTTTCGGCGTTCTAAGTATGGCAGGAGGTGAAACCACCTTCAGGGAACCGCCTTGAGCATGTGGCTGAAAACTAGGCCCGGGAAGTGCCATCTGGGGGGCGGCCGCCCCCGGGGGCGTTCGGTCCCTGGGAGGCGGCAACTGGCCACCGCGTTCGGGTGGTCGGTTGCTCTCTGGGCCTGGGCCTCCCCCGCGGTTACGGATGGATGCCGTTTGATGCTTTTATGGGCTTTTCTCTTTTATTCTTGATTTGCGCCTTTTCTGAATGCATTTCCTGGAAGTGCGCTTTCCTTGATATTTTGATGCATTTCCACGTGCTATCTCTATAAGTTAAGTGCACAACAAAACTCGTGGAAAGATTAGATAAAGCCCTATTCTCTATTTGTTTTAGTATTAAAATGATGTTATATTTATGTTGCTAAGGACCGCCAACATTCCCCCAAGCTTACCCTTTGCTAGTCCCTTCGCAAAGCCAAACTTAGCAATAGATGTAGCCTCCTCTTTACAAATACCCATGTGTTCAGACAAAAATTATCCTAGGATTGGAGTGAACCATTCTAACTTTCAAACCTACATTTATTACCCTTAACTATGGTGCTTGTAGCCTTTCTTCTAGATCTTGGGCAATTGAAGGGCAGAATGTTTAAGTCAAGCACTATTGCTCAAGCTCTTTTGCTCAACTCTTATCCTGGAATTTTTGCAAGTTTTCAAAATAAACCTCTGAGATTCCTTTGTATGACTCTCTCAAGTCTCTCAATATGTGGTATTTATGGATCCTCACCAAGGTAGTAGTGATGTATGCCTTCTCTTTTTCTCACCCTGTAACTAATGGCTTATGTGGAGCTCATGGGTAGGGAGACAGCTCATACATACTTGCAATGCATATATTGTGAAGTCAAACAATGGATCCAAAGGAACAAGTCATACAATCAAATCAAGATGTGCATGTGTGTGGATGTGAGGTGGTAGGTGGATATATATGGTGGCTAATCCTAATTCTACTCTTTTGCTCCTTGAAAACATTTCTCTCTTTTTTCAACCACTAGGGAATTGTGCTGCAGGACAACATGGGCTATCTTTCTTTTATGTTTTTTAGGCGGGCATCAGAGTACCCATTGTTTTGATAATTCGGACACTTGTCCATTTTTACCTCTCAGGCGGGCATCTTTGTACCCATTGTTTTATCTCATCTCACTCTTTTGCATAGCCACATGCCTCTTCTCTGCAACAGTACCTCCCTTTTTCTTTTTTGTTTGAGAGATAGCAATAAGAACTTTGGAGCATTGATATGGGGTAACCAATGGGGTATATTTTTGGGTGGAATAGATGGAATAGGTGGAATGTGGATGCACCTACTCTGATATGAGTAGTGCATTATGGGTGGAGTGCAAGTGATCTTGATTATAAAAGCATGACAAGTTCCTTAGGTATCAACAAACCTTGACAAAACTCAAAACAAAGCAAGTAGCACATATTGTGTATGTTGTTTTTCTATTCTAGCATGTATGGCTGTGGTAGGAATGTAAAGCCCTTGTCATACAGGAACTCATCATGTGGTTTTGAGGATTTTCAAAAACTTTTCAAATCATATCCCTCAATCACCTAGACTTAGATCAAGCATTTGCTACCCACAAGTTTCAGGTTCAAAGTAAATCTTCATATCAAAACAGTTGTGTCTAAAACTTGGGATAATTCAGGTTTGAAGTCTAGGCACTCAGAAAGGGATTCTAGTGAATGTGCTAATTATCTATTCCATGCATGGGTTCCATCTATCTGAGCTCATTTTATTTGGCAAAATTCTTTGTAATCACTATCTCTTTATTTTATTTCAAACCTAAGGAACTCACTAAACAAAATTAAGCAACTCTTTATTTGGTTTTCAAATTTTATTTTACTAGCCAACTCACGTGAAAAGCAATATGGTACAGTAATAAGATGGAAAACTTATACTTAGCTGGATTTAAGTGGAGGATACCCTCCCCCAAGCTGGATGTTGACATGGTCTTTGATGTTGCAAGTTGAGTGATCCTTCTGGGAGCAGGTCTACCAGCAGCGTAAGGGCGCCTGGTTCTCTAGCTCTTTGATCATGTATTGTCCTGTAAAACTCAATTGCCAACAAGAATACCAAATCTCATGGAGAGGGGTTACGTTTAATGCCGCTCCATGATTAGCAATTGATGTTGGTTTATAATTCCAGCAGAAAGCTCTCTAAGTGGGTGGACCTTCATGTGCCCACATTATTTTAGATTTTTCATAAAGGTGTGGACCTTCATGTGCTCACATATTTTTGGTGTTTTCTAAGAAGTGTGGACCCTCATGTGCCCATATATTTTTGGTATTTCAAAGTTTATGAATGCAAAACGTAAATATGATGCAGTAGTCTATCTAGATGCATGCAAATTATTTTTGTGCCACCACAGTGAATAGTCTTTATGAACTATGCCACAAGATTAGTCACATGGGGCTTTTAGATTTTATTATGCAAAGTAATAAATATTTTTATTTTCTTTTCAATGCAGGAAAATAAATATGCAACTATTAAGATACTAATGCAATCATGAAAAGTAAATATGGATAGATACCAAGTTTACCTTTTGGCGAAGACTCGGTGGTTTATAGTCCTCTGAACAGGACTTCTTGTCTATTCACTCCTTATAAGGTGCATTGTCGGGTTGTGATGGTGACCCTGGTTGCACCTCCGATGATGATGAACTTAAAGGTGACTCCTTCTTCCTCCATTCCTTTCTGGTTAGCAAAGTTAATGTTGACACTGAGGTTGGAGTCTCATCCTTCACAGTTTCTTCTTTCTCACTCTTCTGATGTAGGAGTCTCATCACTCCATCCTTGGGTGGCTGGTTCTTCTGGCGTTGGGATGAATGACATCTCCTCCTTGATCTTAAGATGTTACATTTGAAGCATCTAGGCAATAGTGGTTTCGGTGATTAATGACAACAAAGAGGTTATTATGACTAACGTGTGTTTTGCAGGATAACCTAGAGGTTAGGTCATAATAACATGTAGGTTCAAGCCCCTGGCGATGGAGATCGATTCGGTTTTCAAAGGATGGAAGACAAGACGGTGATAGGCTAGTGCCAAGTGTCGTTTGGTGTTGAGAGACACTTGGAGTAGTCTTAGGTTTTGTTTTTCACTTTGACCGTACTATTAAGAGGGGTTTGGATGGGTAGCTTGACTTAGAGCAAGGTTAGAGAGTGTAGATGTGATGCACAAATGTCCAACATAGCTCGAGACAGCCTAGGGAGACTCTTGAGAGAGAGAGGATCAAACTTCGTTTTGGAAAGTTTTCAATTCGACGAAATTTTGATCATTTTAGAGGCGTCGGACTGTTGTGCAGTATGGGTGTCGGACCAATGTGCACAGTTCGACGACACGTGACAGTCTCTAGTTGCACCCCAGCGAACCAGAGACCGTCGAACGCTGCTGGAATGGGCGTCGGACCATCAGCAAGCATCCGACGGTGCCTGAGGGTTATTCTGTGAGCGTCGGACTGTTGTTATGGCAGCGTCGGACCAATCGCACGTAGGGTCCGACACTTCCAGAGAGGTTTTGAGAACAGTTTTGAGCGTCGGATTTCGTCCGACGGTGGGCGTCGGACTATTGTCCCATGTTGTAGCCATTGCAGGTCACTGTGCGAGCGTCGGACGCTGAGTCATCGGACCTTTGGTGTTGGTTCGACGCCCATCTGACACAGTACCTTGCACAGCGCGTTTGTGAGAGTCGGACCGTGGACTTTGGTCCGACGGTTGCCGTCTGATTAGTCCGACGGTACGCAAAAAATTGAGAAACGGCTAGTTTTGGAGAGGATGAGTATTTATACTCCACCATTGCCTCCACTCTATCTCTCTTGCCACTTCTAACAGCTGAAGGAGCCCTTGTGTCTTTGAGAGAGAGCAAGAGCCCTAGGGAGCATTGAGTGAACTCCATTGCTTGTGAGCTTCTTCCCTAAAGTGTGATCAAGAGTGACTTGTGTGCATCCATCACCCTCTTTGGCCTTGTTCTTGGTCAAGTGAGAGTCTAAGCTTGTTACTCTTGGTGATCGGCATCACCTAGACGGTTCGGTGATGATCGGAGGCTTGGTGACCGCTTGGAGAGCTTGTGGGCGGCCCAAGCCAAGCTTGTGAGCGGTTGTGGGCGATCCACCACGCTGAAGAGGCAAAGGATCAGCCCGTAGAGAGCACTTGGTCCTTGCGAGGATCAAGGGGGAGCTACACCCTTGCGCGGGTGCTCCAACGAGGACTAGTGGAGAGTGCCGACTCTCCGATACCTCGGAAAAAACTCGGCTTGCATTTTCTTACTCTTTTACATTCCCGTACTCTCTTGTGTGCTTTACTTTCCTAAAGTAGTATAATTGTGGTGGGACCCGGCTCTAGGTTGCATAACTTGTTTTAGGATTAGAACTTGACACAAACACAAGTGGGTGATGTTGGGCAATAGCGATAGGTTGATTTGATTTGCGAAAAATTATTAGTTGCCCAATTCACCCCCCCTCTTGGGCATCCTCGATCCTTTCAATTGGTATCGGAGCTTTGTTGCTCATTATTTTGGCTTAACCACCAAGATAAAGGATGTCCGGGGGTCACGATGGTCCCCCTCCCGTCTTTGACGGTAACGATTTTCCTTATTGGAAAATTCGTATGGAGGCATACCTTGAGGCGGTGGACCTTGGTGTTCACAAAGCCGCCACACAAGGGTACCCCACTCTCAAAGTCGGCGCTACCCTCACACCCGTTGAGGAAGAACACGAGAAATGGAATGCTAAGGCTCGAAACATCATCTTTAGAGGCCTTAACAAAGAGGTGTTCAACCGTGTAAGGAACCACAAGAACGCCCATGCACTATGGTTGGATCTTTGTGCGCTCCATGAGGGAACTAAGAATGAGCTTGAGGAATGATACTACCTTATTATTGACAAGCTCAATTCCTTCAAAATGCTTCCAAATGAAAGTGCTAATGACATGTATTCTCGATTGAATATCATTGTAGAGGAGTTCAATGGCCTTGGGCTCACACAAATCTTACCGGCCGAGGTTGCAAGGAGGATCCTCAACGCTCTTCCAATCGACAAGTATGGTCACATTGTGACTGTGCTACATCAAACGGATCTCTCAAGTGCAACACCCACTTAAATATTGGGGAAGATCAATGCTCATGAAATGTATATGAAGATCACCCCTCAAGATGGTTCATCATCAAAGAAGGAAGAAAAGAAAGACTTGGCCCTCAAGGCCGACAAGAAAGGCAAAGCTCTAGCAAAGTACTCTTCTCTTGACTCCACAAGTGATGATGATGATGATGATGTGGAGATCGCTCTCATGGTGAGGAAGACCACCAAGATGCTCAAGAAGCTCAAAAACAAGGGAATCAAGTTTGATTCCAACAAGAAGAAGTTCTTCACTAATAGCAAGAGAAAGCCTATCTCCACGATGGATTGCTACAATTGTGGAGAGCTTGGGCATCTTGCTCATCAATGCTCAAAGCCCAAGAAAGACAAGTTCAAGAACAAGAACAAGGGTAAAAGGCAAGATTCAAGTGATGAAAATGAAGATGAGAAGAAGAAGGCCAAGCCATTCAAGAAGAAAGAGTTTAAGAAAAAGCAATTTCACAAAAGCAAGAAGAATGGCAAGGCTTACATTGTTGGTGATTGGCTTACCAACATTGAATCTTCTAGTGGCTCCTCCGATGAAGAAAGTGTTGATGAAAAAGAGAAGGTGGCCGCTCTTGTGATTGGGACTTCACTTCCTCCACCGCCATCACCGCCCTCATCTCCAACACACCTTTGCCTTATGGCTAAGGACAAGAAGGTACAAAGTGATGATGAGAGTAGTGATAGTGACAATGAATATGATTCACCCACCTATGACGAACATGCTACCTTGCTTAATGACCACACCAAAGTTATAAGAAAGCTAACAAGGAATAATGAAAACCTAAAACTTGAGAATGGAAATCTCTTAGGTCAAAATGAACAATTCACTAAAGGTAGTGATGAGCTTAGAGTTGAAAATCAAAATGTGTCATCCAAGCTCAAGGAGCTCAAAGCCAACATAAAAGAGCTCAAAGAAAAACATGATAAATTTGAGAGGATACACATTGAGCTCACCACTAGCTGCAACAAGCTAAAAGAGGACTACACTCAAGTGAAAGTGAATCATGACAACCTTGCTATGGCTTATGACTTGCTTTCCAATGAAACACATGATGCTCCTAACCTTGTTGTTAAGTGTGACATAGCTACATCATGTGATGACTTGATTGATGAGATCATTGAGCAAGGTGCTAGTAGCAAAGGCAAGGAAGTGGTGGTGGCCGATTGCCATGATAACTATTTGAAGCTCAAGATTGAGAATGAGAACTTGAAGAAAGAGCTTGAGAAGCAATCAACCACCAACACCATTGTCATTGAAACGGTGCAACAAGATGATGAAGTTGAGGCGCTTAGAGAAAGAATGAGAAGTGTCACCTTGCAAGCATATTGGAAGAGAACAAGAAGTTGAAGCAAGAAAAGAGTCATCTCACCGTGGGCTTGCAAAAATTCACAAGAGGCCAATATCTCTAGAGTGATCTCCTCATGAATACCGTGATGAAGTTTGATAGAAGTGGGATTGGCTACATGGGTGAGAAGGTGCAAAACATTAGAGCTCAAAATCGCCTCAACAAAGCAAAGAAAAAGCCCAAGCCTAAACCTAAGAGATGCTTTGAATGTGGACAAGAAGGTCACTTTGCTCATGAGTGCAAGACACCGCCACCACAACCTTTGCCCAAGCATGCTAGGCCTTTTGCTTTTGATGCTCACTACATGCTTAGAAAAGATTCAAAGGGCAAAGTGAAAGTCATGTTCCTAGGTCCTCCTAACAAGAATAGGCCTAGGCAATTGTGAGTGGCAAAAGCTTTGGTTGAGAAAGTCCGGAGCCCTCCTCAAGTATGGGTTCCTAAACATCAAGCTTGATTTGTTGTGTGTAGGTGAACTACAAGACCGGTGGCTCTCATTGGGTAATTGATAGTGGATGCACTCAACATATGACCGGTGATGCTCGTATGTTCACCTCTCTTGAAGAGAATGTAGAAGACCAAGGAAAGATAGCATTTGGTGATAATTCCAAGAGCAAAGTGTAAGGGCTTGGCAAAGTGTCTATATCTAATGATCATTCCATATCAAATGTTCTTCTAGTTGCTTCTTTGAGCTTCAACTTGCTATCCATTGGTCAATTGTGTGATCTTGGCTTCCAATGCCTATTTACAAGTGAAGAAGTGGTTGTTTCTAAGAAAGATGACAATGAAGTGATATTCAAGGGTTTTCGGTACAATCACCACTATCTAGTGGAATTCAACTCGGAAGATACAAATTTGAAGACTTGTCTATTCACCAAACAATCTCTTGGGTGGCTTTGGCATAGAAGGCTTGCACATGTTGGGATGAGCACACTCAAGAAGCTATTGAAGAAGGAGATGGTGAGAGGATTGAAAGATGTTGTATTTGAGAAGGACAAATTGTGTAGTGCTTGCCAAGCCAGGAAGCAAGTGGCAAATACACATCCATCCAAGGAATTTGTGTCAACTTCAAGACCATTAGAACTACTTCACATGGATTTATTTGGGCCAACAACTTATGAAAGTATTGGTGGAAAGCTCTATTGCTTAGTGATTGTTGATGATTTTTCAAGATATACTTGGGTGTTCTTTCTTCATGACAAGACCGAAGTTGCCGCATCTTTCAAGAAGTTTGCCAAGAGAGCACAAAATGAATTTGAAGTAAAGATCAAGAAGATTAGAAGTGACAATGGGAAAGAGTTTGATAACACAAACATTGAAGTATATTGTGATGAAGTTGGGATCAAGCATGAAGTCTCATCCACATATACCCCTCAACAAAATGGTGTAGTTGAAAGAAAGAACCGGACATTGATCACTGTTGCAAGGACTATGCTTGATGAGTACAACACACCGGAGAGTTTTTGGGCGGAGGCAATCAACACCGCATGCTATGCATCCAACCACCTATTCCCACACCGGTTACTAAAGAAGAAACCCTGTGAGCTACTCATTGGCAAGAAACCGGACGTCTCCTACTTCCGGGTGTTTGGTTGCAAGTGCTACATCTACAAGAAGCGGCAATACATAGGAAAGTTCCAAAGACGTTGTGATATTGGTTTTCTTGTTGGTTATTCATTGAAGTCCAAAGCATACAGAGTATTCAACAATGCCACTGGCCTTGTTGAAGAAACATATGATGTGGAATTCGATGAATGTAACGGCTCTCAAGGAGAGTATGAAAATCTTGATGATGTAGGTGATGAACCTTTGAGGAAGGCCATGAAGAACATGCCAACTGGAGACATCAAGCCTAAAGATGATGAAGATGATGGTGATGATGTGCAAGTGATCAATCAACCATCTTCGTCAAATGTGCCTCAAGATGATGAAGATAAAGATGGGGTGGATCCACATGAAGACACCCACATCACACAAGAAGATACTGAGGCACAAGCACGAGATGTTGATGCTCCACAACCTCCTCCTCAAGTGGTTGATAGAAGAACTACTCCACTCCTACAAGCTCATCCTCAAGATCTCATAATAGGAAGTCCTTCAAGGGGGATAATGACTCGCTCACAAAGGTATGCTCAATTTATTGAACATCACTATTTTATCTCTTGCATTGAGCCTACTAGCATAGAAGAAGCTCTTCAAGATCCGGATTGGGTGAATGCCATGCATGAAGAACTCAACAACTTCACCCGCAATCAAGTTTGGACACTTGAAGAGAAGCCAAAAGGAGCAAGAGTCGTAGGCACCAAGTGGGTGTTTCGCAACAAGCAAGATGACAAGGGCAACATTGTGAGAAACAAGGCAAGGCTCGTGGCAAAAGGGTTCTCCCAAGTTGAAGGCTTGGATTTTGGAGAGACTTTTGCCCCGGTTGCAAGACATGAAGCCATCCATATCCTACTTGCATATGCATCTAATCACAATCTAAACTCTTTCAAATAGATATGAAAAGTGCATTTTTAAATGGCTTCATAAATGAAGTTGTCTATGTTTCGCAACCATTAGGTTTTGAAGACCCCAGATATCCAAACTATGTTTATAGGTTGTCCAAGGCACTATATGGATTGAAGCAAGCCCCACGGGCTTGGTATGAGCGCCTCCACGACATCCTCCTCAACAAGGGTTTCAAAATCGGATTGGTGGATACCACACTATTCACCAAGAAGCACAAAGGGCATATCTTCATTTGTCAAGTTTATGTTGATGATATTATCTTTGGTTCGACTAATGAAGATTTTTGCAAGGAATTTGGTGATATGATGTCCAAGGAGTTCGAGATGTCCATGATCGATAAGCTCACATTCTTCCTCGTCTTCCAAGTCAAGCAATTGAGGGAGGGGACGTTCGTGTCACAAGAGAAGTACATGAAGGACCTCCTCAAGCGCTTCAAGATGAAATAATGCAAGCCCATCAAGACCCCCATGCCTACCAATGGACATCTCGACCTTGATGAGGGAGGTAAATCGGTTGACCAAACTCTCTATCGTTCTATGATCGGTAGTTTGTTGTACTTGACCGCATCTAGACCCGACATCATGTTTAGTGTGTGTATATGTGCGCGCTTTCAAGCTAACCCTAAGGAACCTCACTTAGTTGCGGTGAAAAGAATCCTTAGATACCTAAAGTACACCCCAAGCATTGGCCTTTGGTATCCAAAGGAGCTAACTTTACTCTTGTCGGCTATTCCGATTCGGATTATGCCGGTTGCAAGATTGACCGGAAAAGCATATCGGAGGGTGGCATTTGCTTGGAAGATCACTAGTTTCTTGGTCCTCCAAGAAACAAAATAGTGTTGCCTTGTCAACAACCGAAGCGGAATACATTGCCGCGGGTGCTTGTTGTGCACAAATTCTTTACATGAAACAAACCCTACTTGATTATGGAATTAACTTAAAAAGGGTGCCTTTGTTGTGTGACAACGAGAGTGCGGTAAAACTTGCAAACAACCCGGTTCAACACTCCCGCACAAAGCACATTGACATCCGTCATCACTTACTTAGAGATCACGTTGCCAAGGGTGACATTTCCTTTGAGGGAGTGAGAACGGATGATAACTTGGTGGACATTTTCACTAAACCATTGGATGACGCACGCTTTTGTACTCTAAGGAATGAACTTAATTGCCTTGATCTAAGTAACTTCACTATAAGATGATCTTGTGTTGTCATGTGCATTGCATTGTAACATAAACATGTCTAACTCTGAATTGCACGTAGGGCTTGTCTAACTCAGTTAAGATAACCGCCCAAAAACGTGTGAAGAAGCTTACCCGAGGACAAACTTGACATGCAACTAGTTTAATTTACGCGATTTTGCATTGCATATGCATGGTTGTTCATTTTTCATTTTGTGATTGGATTTCATTGCCTATCTTCATAAAATCTTCATATGCCTAAGGCAAAATATTTGAAAAATTAAGGGTTTGAGAGAGGACATCTAATACTAGTTCCAACTGGTGTTTATTTGACTCTTATTGGGGTTAGAACTTAGTTGGAAAAAATCGGCGTGAAGAAAGGTTGAAGAAAATCAAGATTTTGGGCGTCGGACTATAGCGTCGAATGCTGGTTTTCTCAGCGTCAGACCATTGCCTACAGTCCAACGGTCCCTGGCCCTGTGCCTGGACGCGTCGGACGGAGCGTCGGACTGAAAAATTTCGAGCGTCGGACCGTTCGTGGAACGTGGTCACGCCGTGGCGTGTCGCGTTCACGGCGTTGGACCGAGTGTTTTAGTCCGACGAAAAGCGTCGGACTAAATCCGACTGGTTCTGTAGCTTACTAGAAGCGTTGGACCGTGCGTTGCATTGGTCTGACGGTGCTACAGTTAAGGTCCGACGGTCGATTGAATCGCGAGTGTCAGTTCTAATTCTTCCTCTGTCGCGTGGGCCCCACTCCTTTCGCTCTCCTTCCTTTCGCTGCTGCCCATCCCGTACGCCGCCGCTCCGCTGCACCACCGCCCTAACCCCAATTGCCATTTCGCCGCAGCTCCGCCGCCTTCCCGCCGGTGCTCTCGCCGCCAGCCACCGCTCTGCACGCGTCCCATCTCTTTCCCGCACGAGCATGCCCTCGCCCCTGCGTGTGTGCACCCTCTGTCCCGCGCGTGGCCGCTCGTCGTGGCTGCTTCCTGCCGCCGCCATCCTCCGCCGTGTGCCGGTGCCCTCGCCGTCGGCAGTCGCCCTCCTAGCGCTGCTTTCCTACCCCCACGCAGCCGCTGCAGCGCCCTCCGCCGCCGTGCTGTAGTGCCCTCCGCCGTCGTGCTGCAGCGTGCCGCCGTCGTGGATCTCCCTCACCGGCGCTCTTCTGGAGGCCCCTGCGTTCATTCTTCCTCCATTCTCCATGAGGAGGATCAATGCCTTCTTTCTTCGTGCAGTGACTATGTCTTGACCTTGTGGTGCCCTACGTTCGACAGAGAGTCTTTCCTTTTCACAGGTTCTTCTCTCTCAGGTTGCTTGCTATTCCATCCTTATCCCGTATGCTTGCTTCAATAGGATTTACTTATCTCTAGTGTTTATATGCTTATGTATTCCTATCTATCTATCTATCTATCTATTGCAGGTTGTTGTGGTCAGAGGCTCTTGGTCATGGGTCAGTGAATCCGGGGCCAAGCCCGCGGATACGGATTGAGGCCAAGCCTCACGAGTGACAGCTAGCAGTTGTAGACAGACAGTTGGCAGCTTGACCAGTGATTGGCAAAGATGGTTCGTTGCAAGCAAGCGAGCCGCAGTCAGGGTGGCTCCGGTGGGGATGAGAGGCCTCCTCCTCGTCCACCTCAGGACAAGGCGAAGGCCCCTCTTGTTGAGGGCAGCAAGAAGAGGAAGAGGCAGCTTACAGCAGAGCAGAGGCAGGCCATCAGGGTTGCACAGGCTGCTGAGGAGGCAGAGCGTGGCAGGGGCCTTCATATTGGAGGCATCTCTGTCAGTTTGTCAGGCAGGGACGAGTCCGAGGAGCAGCCACAGCCTCAGAGACAGCCGGAGACAGAGTCAGCATAGCTAGAGGCAGAGCAGGTACAGCTTGAGTAGCAGGAGGCAGCCACTCAGGGGGAGCAGGCCCAGGCACCACCTCTTCGGCGCTCGGGCCGCACTCGACCTTCGGTGCCACCCCCGCCTGCTGGTCAGAGGCGCGGAGACCGAGTACCCAGGGCCCCTGCTCCCACCGAGCCTCAGCCGGAGCCTGAGCCCAAGGTGCACTTGGATCTGCGGAACATTTCCGCAGCCCGAGTCCGAGAGCTCCGGTTGACATCTCTTCAGAGTTGGTTTCCCGATCAGCGGGACCCGTGAGCGTCTGAGGGCTGGTACACCACCTTGCACGAGGACTTCTTCACCGCCCTCATGGCATCAGACGTGGGTTTGAGACAGCACAGGGTATGTCCCCTAGAGGACATAGTCCAGGCAGCCGGAGAGGAGATCAGGCCCTATTTGACGTACCTGCCTGGACTCGCAGAGTTACTTGGACGTTTTGGACGGTACGTCGAGTCGTGGGTTCGAGAGTTCTACGCCTCACTTTGGATCGACCCCGACCACGAGTACCTACAGTACACCTTCGGCAGAGAGCCATACCAGCTCTACGCGAAGGCTCTGCGAGAGCTGCTAGGAGTTCCACAGTCTGCCACTAGGTTGCACAGTATCTGCAACGCTACGACAGACCTGCCGAGGAGGGCTCACGGAGGACTGGCGCCTGGTACAGCTCACATTGCAGCTTGCTTCCGGCCACCGTTCGGAGATGGCTCCTGCAGAACTCCCTCGGAGCTTCGTCCCATTGTTCGCCTCTTGAACAACGTGATGAGGCGCACTCTTCTACCATGGGAGGGGTACAAGGAGGGTTTAACTCATTTACATCTTTGGCTCCTTAGTACCCTGGTCCAGTAGTCAGAGTTCGATATTGTTGATCTGATCATTTGTGAGATGGAGGACACCATAGCAGAGGGCATCCGGTCTCCGCGATAGCTCCCCTACACTCACTGGATCTCACACATCCTTGAGTGGAAGTTGCACAGGATTTGGACAGGGATCTTGAGAGAGCTGCGCCAGACAGACACAGAGTTTCCAGTTTACAGGATGACTTCTTTGATAGACGGCAAACGGGGCAGCAGAGCACTTCACAGAGTACAGCGCCGTCAGACTTCGGGAGCAGAGATGGCAGAGGTGCAGTAGCAGGATGAGACTGTGAGGCATGTTGCCCATAGCGAGCTTAAGCAGTTACTGGTTGACGACAACCCCGTCGACACCTCCTCGTCCAGCTCAGACCTGGACTACCGGCTTATCCCCAGGCGACCTCTATCTCACGACTCTGAGGCCGGTAGTTCCAGCTCCGCACCAAAGGCTCCACATACAGACCCAGCTCTACTTGCTATCCTTCAGAGTCTTCAGTAGTCCCAGCAGCAGCAGGCACATGAGCAAGCACGCCTTGCCCAAGAGCAGGCCCGGCTAGCACGAGAGCAGGCTGCAGCACTTGCTCAGGTACAGCTCAGGCAAGGACCAGTTCCAGCAGCAGATGCTAGCGATGCAGCTCCAGAGCCAGCAGATTCAGTTGCAGACTTTTGGGTTCATGGAGCACATCATCAGGCACACCGGAGCCCTTACCTGACCTCAGCTCCTCCAGTACAGCAGCTTGGTCCGGCAGCCACTTCAACCCAGGTGACTCCAGCGTTAGAGTCCAGCGGACTTTAGAGTCAGGGCACTGCTCTGTTCACCACTCCTTCACAGCAGACGCAGCAGTGGTTTGCCTCACTAGGGTTCGCTCAGGGGTTCACGCCGATCTGCACAGGTTTCACACCAGACGTGGGTGGCCCCTCAGTGACCTGGAGTCTTGGTGCGACCTTCAGTGAGATCACCGGCTTGCCTACTCCTCCTGAGTACAGAAAGCTAGTGCCTTCCACTATAGCTCCACCTGCTACCGACACGACCGAGACCCTACCGCCCTCAGTTGCTTCTGCAGAGCCACTTCCGACTTCTATAGGCACTGAGGTAGTAGTGGTGCCAGTTGAGACACAGGGTCAGCAGCCTAGTACCGAGGAGCAGACTCTTCTGTAGTCTGCTCAGACAGTTCCAGAGGAGCAGGCACCTACAGAGACAGTTTCTACAGCTCCAGACACGCAGGCTGACCCTGGTACAGAGACAGTTGAGCCGACCCGGACCGCTTCTCCTTCATGTGCACCGACAGAGGGTCAGGCAGTTTAGAGCTCAGAGTCCGAGGATGACCCTACTCAGTTTGAGCTCCGTCCTCACTCCTTCGACTACGACGCTGAAGCTTCTTCTCCTCCTCCTGAGTCTTAGGTCTTTGGTGCTTGATACCAAAGGGGGAGAGAGAGCATAGATTTAGGGGAGCGCCATGAGAGGGATTTGGCTCTTTTGATGTGATATAAGCATGCATCATGTTTACTTTCATGCATTTGTTCTTTATGTATGCTTGAGACTTGGTTGTGACATGTGCTTGAGCTTCATGTTATTTATATATCATGTCACTTGGTTCTCACTCGGTTACGCTCTTGTCTTAGCTTCCACACTTCACTCCGATTTTGAGCGTATTCTTTTGGTACTTATGCTTATTTCATATCTTATGTGTACCTTGTAGTCTTGATTTGTATAAGCATGCCTAACCCCTTTGCTCTTATTGTCACATGCTTATATGAATCAAGCCTTTAAAAACCTCACTCTTTCTAAATCTATTTGAGGTTGTTGTCATCAATCACCAAAAATGGGGAGATTGAAGCATCTAGGCCCTAGTGGTTTCGGTGATTAATGATAACAAAGAGGTTATTATGACTAACGTGTGTTTTGCAGGATAACCTAGAGGTTAGGTCATAATAACATGTAGGTTCAAGCCCCTAGCGATGGAGATTGGTTTTCAAAGGATGGAAGACAAGACGGTGATAGGCTAGTGCCAAGTGTCGTTTGGTGTTGAGAGACACTTGGAGTAGTCTTAGGTTTTGTTTTTCACTTTGACCGTACTATTAAGAGGGGTTTGCATGGGTAGCTTGACTTAGAGCAAGGTTAGAGAGTGTAGATATGATGCACACTTGTCTAACATAGCTCGAGACAGCCCAAGGAGACTCTTGAGAGAGAGAAGATCAAACTTTGTTTTGGAAAGTTTTCGATTCGATAAAGTTTTGATCATTTCAGAGGCGTCGGACTATTGTGCAGTATGGGCGTCGGACCAATGTGCACAGTCCGACGATATGTGGCAGTCTCTGGTTGCACCCCAGTGAACCAAAGACCGTCAGGACACTGCTGGAATGGGCATCAGACCATCAGCGAGCGTCCGACGGTGCCTGAGGGTTATTCTGTGAGCGTCGGACCAATCGCTCGTAGGGTCCGACACTTCCAGAGAGGTTCTGAGAACAGTTTTGAGCGTCGGACTTAGTCCAACGGTGGGCGTCGGACTATTGTCCCGTGTTGTAGCCGTTGCAGGTCACTGTGCGAGAGTCAGACGCTGAGTCATCGAACCTTTGGTGTTGGTCCGACGCCCATCTGACACAGTACCTTGCACAGCGCGTTTATGAGAGTCGGACCGTGGACTTTGGTCCGACGGTTGCTGTCTGATCAGTCCGACGGTACGCAAAAAAATGAGAAACGGCTAGTTTTGGAGAGGGTGAGTATTTATACTCCACCATTGCCTCCATTCTATCTCTCTTGCCACTTCTAACAGCTGAAGGAACCCTTTTGTCTTTGAGAGAGAGCAAGAGCCCTAGGGAGCATTGAGTGAACTCCATTGCTTGTGAGCTTCTTCCCTAGAGTGTGATCAAGAGTGACTTGTGTGCATCCATCACCCTCTTTGGCCTTGTTCTTGGTCAAGTGAGAGTCTAGGCTTGTTACTCTTGGTGATCGGCATCACCTAGACGGTTCGGTGGCGATCAGAGGCTTGGTGACCGCTTGGAGAGCTTGTGGGCGGCCCAAGCCAAGCTTGTTAGCGGTTGTGGGCAATCCACCACATCGGAGAGGCAAAGGATCAGCTCGTAGAGAGCACTTGGTCCTTGCGAGGATCAAGGGGGAGCTACACCCTTGCGCGGGTGCTCCAATGAGGACTAGTGGAGAGTGCCGACTCTCCGATACCTCGGGAAAAACTCGGCTTGCATTCTCTTACTCATTTACATTCCCGTACTCTCTTGTGTGCTTTACTTTTCTAGAGTAGTATACTTGTGATAGGACCTGCTCTAGGTTGCATAACTTGTTTTAGGATTAGAACTTGACACAAACACAAGTGGGTGATATTGAGCAATAGCGATAGGTTGATTTGATTTGCGAAAAATTGTTAGTTGCCCAATTCACCCCCCTCTTGGGCATCCTCGATCCTTTCAACATTCATTATTGGAGCGTGATGGCACCGTAACACCTTGAAGAAGCTTTTCTTGCTCGGTTAGTTGTAAATCTTGTCCATGCGCTTGACTCCTACATTGCACTCCTCCTTTCTCATCATTGCATCATGCCATCATTCTCTTCTTCTTTATACTTTTTTTCTTCATTTGTTCACTCCTGAGAGATTGAGGCTTGAGAGGAGGAAGGGCGCTGTTGGATCATTTTTAGAGGAGTCAATCTTCTTTCCTTGTGCTTCAACCGATCGGCAAGGGCGAAGTAGAGCCACTTCTACGAAATGTTGCATTGATCCTCTTAAGTGAGAAGTGCTCCTCCTAAGCTTGCTTCTTTCTCTCCTTTTTCTGTACCCTTGTGTTGCGATGATTAGTGGGGAGAGAGAGTTTTCTTGTCTCATTAATGGGGAAAGTAAACCTCCCCCAAGCTTGCTCTTAGAAGTACCCTTGCATCATGATGGTGCCTGCTTGAATTTCGCAATGTCCTTACTTCATGTCAAATTATGCCTTGATGTGCTTCTACTCAGCACCTTCTCGGATAGCTTCTTGAGATTATCTTGATTTGAATTACTTGTCAGAATGGGCTTCTTTGTGCTTGAGCAGGACCTCTCATTCTTCTGTACCATCTGATCCAGGAGACGTTGATGTTGATAGTAACATTCTTCTTCATTGACTCTTGGTTGATGGGTTGATGATCATTGGAGATGCATACTCTAGTTCATCTTTGATTGTCCTTATTTGTGTGAGTGCTTCATCTACAATGACTTAGGGATGTCATCCTGTGACCATAGTTGTTCATGGCTTGACGAGACACCACCGACAGACCACCTTTGATAAATGAGGTATGTGGAAGATGCACACTATGATGTAGTGGCATCCCATTTTTCTGGTCTCTATTATCGGTATACGAGTTTCCTTCTTTGAGGATGACGAGAGCAGGCATTAGTTGGTCATTCCGTAGGAATTGCATCCTACTTGCGATCATCATCCTACCTTAAGCCTTGGGAATGCTCAAGGTTAGGCTGTCTTTGACAATGCTCATGATCCATCAAGTTCATCCACTTCTTGTACTGGTGCCTTTGGTTTCGGCAGGTTCATCCCAAATCATTGACAGGAATAGCTTATATGCATTCCTGCAAAATGTTAGTGGACACATACACGAAGGATTGCAAAAAATTTGAAATACGGGTTGTTGTCCACAAATTATTTTTTTTATTTTTATTTTTATCTATGCTAACAAAAGATGATTAAATAATTATTTTAGCATAGGTTTCTTTTTGCATTTTTTTATTTGTTTGCTACATTCTAACATGGTTCAAGGCAAAGGTAACTTGCAACCAAAGACAAAGTGAATAAACTTTTGATACTTATAGTTCTTTCCTCGATGAAGGATGAGCTGATGTGTCTTCTTCGTGCAAAGTTGTTGGAGTTCATCACATGCCTTGATTCATCTCTTATGTGAGATCATCTCAGGATTTTTCCAGATTGAATTTAAAAGTTTCTGCAGGGGTTAGTCTGACAAAATAACCAATGTCTACAAAAGCAATTTTAGCTCAATAATCAAACTAGACTCCATGTCTAATTTTGACTAAGGCAGGCAATTTAACCTAAGCACCACGCTTAATTTAAAAGCCTATGGAAATATGTACAGTACTTCAAAACCAAAGCATACTATGGCAAACAAAGGTAGCATGAAAGCATTATAGAGATTTACTCAAAACTAGAGACGAAAGAGTATGATCATAGTGAGGGATATTTTTTTTCTTTTTAATATGCAAGTGATATGGATGTATGCAAGAACCAAACATGTTGTGGATTTGATATGAGGGAACATAAACTAAATGGGGTGGCTGTATTGATTAAAGTAAATATGCAATGAGATGTAAGAATTAAAAGATAACTACTCAATAGTTTAAAGTCCTTGAGCAAGACTTTCTCACCTTCTTGATCATACTTACCATGATTTGTGCGTAGCACAGTTTCTTATGTTCGTCACTTGAGATGTGATTTGAATTGTTGTGACGACAACCTGCTTCTTCAATCTACATAGGGTTAGAAATATATATGTGTGTGCAAACCTGTGAGATGGTAGGGTTCCATTGTTGATGAATCTTGAATGTTCAGACACCCTGGGCACTTCAATATTTCTTCTTGTCTTGTGGAAACTAGAATATCAAAGATTTCGCAAGCGCACAGAATACCATTGAAGCTTTTACCCGGGAATATTCCAGAGTATCGTTATTTATATTTTACTACAGGGAAGCAATGGTTAAAAAATCTGATAGCTACCGTCATCTATCTACTAACTTAGTAGACCAACTAGACTATAATAGGGGTAAGTGATAAATGATAGGAGTTATGCATAGTAATCACTTATAAGATAAATGAGTAGTCTAACTAAGTTAAGAGGACAACGGGAGAGTTGAAGGTTCCTAAATACTTCTCTATTAATTGGGGTTCTAAGATAACTGAAAGATAGTTAGGTGAAACAATCACACAATAACACTTTGGAGCAACAGTACCTTTCCGATTCTCGAACTAGACTGGGAAGGGGTAATCGGGAGAAGGATGCCAAAAAGCTCTACGGAACACCAACTCTGACGTGGTGGAATACGAAGACCGACAGAGCTGTCACCTCTGGGGCTACCACAACTAACCATAAGATTTGGGCGCAAACTCAGGTAAACACTAACCTAGACACCATGTCTACACCAATGAATACTACTCTAATCATGTGCTATAACTAAAGCACTCAATACGAGCGAAGATCCCATGCCAAAGTATAACAACTATACTAACCAATCAAATAATGATGCATATAAGTAAATAGAGAAGATAAATATATAAAAGCATAAGTCTTATAGTGATAAGATACAAGTCATACCAGACCTTAAAAGAACTTTCCAGAACCCAAGCATGGCTCCGCTCTCCCTAACTCTCAACTAGAACTAATCTACTACATTGGAGAAAGGTTGTCCTTCAATGGGACACCTCTCCATCCAAACCCTAACTAGAAAATATGAGTTATAATAATGAAAGGGATGGATCCTAGGGGGTCCCTGGGGCTATATATATAGGGGCGGCCTCCCCTCCTCCACCTTGAGCAAGCAATGTGGTACTAAACCTTTCCACCATGTCTCATTTAAGTGCACATAGGCCATAATGGGCCAAATTCTGATTTAGGCCCAATTAATCCCGCAGTCCTTAATTAATCCCGCAGCTCATGTTCTACAATCTTCCAGTGTTTGTAAAATCCGCATCTTTTTATTCTGAACTCCAAAAATAGCAAGTAATATATCCGTTTTGATCGTCTCGACGAGCTCTACGCAATGGTGAACTCCAATTCTTTATTTGAGATACTTTTAGCCAGCAAAAAATAGAATATTTCTTCATACCCTGCAAAACAAGTGAGAACACCAAAACTCGTGAAACTTGTTAGAATCAAACCCTATAACTATATTGTGGATTGTTTTATGCCCTTGATTCATGTTTAGTTGATGGATAAAAATGATAGATAACTACCGTCAACATCTACAAATATTACCAATAATTTGATCTAGAGGATGGTCTCTTGCAATGTGAGTTGGTTGGAGCACATGAGATGAACTAGTTCCTTGGACTTGGTCTTGATCTTGATCATGAGCTTGAGGTTGAGAGTTACTTGAGCTAACTTGATTAGCATCATCTTCCACTTGCACAATAGGAGGGGTGACATCTTGATCATCATTTTCTTCAACTTGTCTTGGCCTAATATCAGCAATGTCCATGTTTTTCATAGCATCAACTAATTGAGGTCCTCTCACATCTTCAAGATTGTCCTTCTCATTTTGTGACCCATTACTTTCATCAAACTCAACATCATGGACTTCTTCAACTATATGATGAACTAAGTTCCATACTCTATAAGCTTTGCTTTTAGTTGAATAACCAAATAAGAAACCTTCATCACACTTCTTTTCAAACTTGCCCAAACGAGTGCCTTTCTTCAAGATGTAGCATTTGCAACCAAGCTCTCTAAAATATGCAATGTTGGGCTTTCTTTAATTCAAGAGCTCATAGGGTGTCTTCTTCAACATTGGATGACAATAAAGACGGTTGCTAGTGTAGCAAGCCGTGTTGATAGCTTCGGCCCAAAACTCATCACCCACATTGTACTCACTTAGCATTGTTCTTTCCATGTCAATAAGTGTTCTATTCTTTCTTTCCACAAGACTGTTGACGGTCGCTAACACCCTATTTTTACCATCAACATTTCACCCGTAATTAAGGTAAAACCACATGAAATACAAAGAACCCACCTTGAAACTTACCTAGTTCCACATGTTCTTGGAGAAATCTTGTGTATGCAGGAAAAATGGTGAAAACAAGGAAAAACAAAGTAAGGCAAGACACCTCAGCACCTCAACTGCCACGTGGGAGCCAGAGGGAGGGCGCCCGCCCTGCCAAGTAGGACGCTCGCCCTGTCCAAAGTGCCAAATGGCACTTGCCACCTCACTGATCTGTGTGCCAACCTCCCAAATGGTCTGTGGCACGTACAAACAACATCAACGGCCCAGATACGAGGCACGAGGATCCGATGGCCCTATCAACAGGGCACCCGCCCTGTCCAAGTTGAGTGCCACGTCCACAATCCGAGGGAAGGTGTCCAAGAGTCATCTACACCATCAATTGAAGTCGGTTTTCATCCAACGGTGATCAAGTGATGTGCCATGGATTGAAGGACCCACATGTCATCCTCCCAGGGGTTGCAAACCGCCTTTCCAAGGCATCAACCGACTTTGCAACCGCCTATGGGGAGGAAGGAGAGCCACTGGATGCAAGACAGTGGATCCAAGGGGGCGCCCGCCCCCTAGGAGGGCGCCCGCCCTGCTCCTTCGCGCCACTGACCTCCAGGAGCTCTACAAGTACCCCTGGTGCACTCCTACACTATAAATAGGACTAAGATTCTCACTTGTAAGGGGGAACACACAAGAAACACTAGAGATACACTAGAGAATCCACTTGAGATTCAGCTCAGTAGCTCCTCTCTCTCTCTAGTGAAGCTCTGCTCTTAGGAATAGTGCTAGCTAGAGAAGAGTAGAGTGTTGGAGAGAAGTCGGGAGAAGGAAGAAGTCTGTGGTGGAGCCAGGCTTGTCGGCGACCTCCTCTGCGGTGTTCTTCACTCTTATCGGTAATAAAGATCCCCTTCTTCGTTTACTTATTATTTTACTTTAAGTAGCTCTATACTTGCTCATTGCTTGGTTAGAGTGCTCTAATTCTTGAGCTCGAGTTAGAGTAGTAAGTTTTATAGATTAAACGCGGTGCTTAGACTATAGCTTACCCTTGAGTGCCGTTAGGCCCACGGATAGTAGTGGTAGGTGTGAGGTGGTGACAGCCCTAGGATTCTCTGTATTCCACCACGTTCGGCCTAGTATCCAGTATAAGCGTAGGACTTCGGGACGTACGGTGCCTTATCAGTCGAACCCCGACGAGTTTAGGACTTTGCGTGTCCCAAGTATAGCAGTCTCTTTGGTATAACAATCATTTGATCTTCTACTGAGATAGAGTTCTCCCCCAAAAAACTCCAGAGCTACTTAGTGTGTGTTTCCACCTTAGTTATACTTCATTGATTTATTCTTACTAAGGTTATTACCCCATTTATCCATATCAAGATCCTTGACTATCATATCCTTGAAATCACAAACCCAGCCTTCCTTTGGGAAAATATAAATTCGACACCTGGTACTCCCAAGTGAAGTGCTACACGATAGTTCTGTGCGCTTGCAGAATCCCATCACCTATCCATTAGAGCTACCCATAGCATTTTTGGCGCCGTTACTAGAAATAACTTTATTCCTAGTAGCAATGTTAGAAGTGTCAACAACCACATACTTTGAGCATAGGAATTGACAACCCCAGAGATTGTGTTGAGAAGTAATGTTACCGTTGCTAGAGGATCAATTTGGCCACATTCTTTTGATAGCGTTAGTATCTGTCAACAAAGACCATATGATTGTGGAGTGTATTTGGCCGAGAATTGATGCTTGATACCCAACTCATCACATAGCTCATCAATTCTTGTGTTCTTGAACTCACTGCCATTGTCACTTCTCACTTGCTTCACCCTTGCAAACTCATTTTGGCTTCTCTTGATGAAAGGTTTGAAGATCTCATACACTTCATTTTTGTCACCAAGAAACAATATCCAAGTGTATCTACAGAAATCATCAACTATCACAAAGCCATGCTTTCTTCCTCCAATACTTGCATAAGTGGTTGGACCAAACAAATCCATGTGCACTAGTTCAACTAGACTAGATGTACCCATCATGCCTTTCTTAGGATGTGCATTCCCAACTTTCTTTCTAAATTGACAAGAACTACACAACCTATCCTTCTCAAAGTGCACATCTTTCAAGCCTCTAACCATGTCATGTTTGACCAATCTTCCAAGTTGCTTCATACCAACATGTCCAAGCCTCCTATGCCACAACCAACCAAGACTTGACTTTGAGATCAAACATGAAGAGAGCTTAGCTTCACTATCATTGAAATCCACCAAGTATAGATTCCCATATATAAAGCTCTTAAAGATCAAGTTAGAACCATCCACACTCACAATCTCAACATCATCAATCCCAAAGATGCACTTGAAACCAAGATCACAAAGTTGTGCAACCAACAATAGATTGAAATTGAGAGATTCAACTAGCAACACATTGGGTATGCTCATATCATTTGAGATAGCAATCTTGCCTAATCCTTTCACCTTGCCTTTGCCATTGTCACCTAATGTGATAGAATCAAATTCTTGATTGCCACTTAAATTGATAGATTTAAACATACTAAACTCTCCGGTCATGTGTTGAGTGCATCCACTATCAAGCACCCAATGCCGTCCTCTGGCTTTGTAATTGACCTACAAAGAATAGATCAATTGGTTTTAGGTACCCAAGCATTCTTGGGTCCTTGGAGGTTAGTGACCAAAGACTTTGGAACCTAAATGGATCTCATCCTTGGGTTGCCACTTGGTGTACCAATGTACTTGGCTTAGCACCCTTCACTCCCTTGGTGAGCATGTAACAAGAATCAAGGCGAATCAAAGTCGCACTAGCAAATTTGACTTGCTTCATCTTGTTGGCCATGCAATATTGCTCATGATGCCCCACTTGCTTGCATCTTTGGCAATACCTACCATTGCTCCTCACAAAGCTAGCTTTGGGAGTCACAAAGGCAGCCTTACCTTTCTTGAGGGTATAGCCTAGTCCCTCCTTAGAGTGACTAAATCTTTGGCTACCCAAGCACTTTAGCAAGCGGGCATCCCTACCATAGGCATTGCCTAAGGCACGGGTGAGCTTGTTGACCTCCTCCTTGAGGTTCTTATTTTCCACCACAAGTGAGGACTTAGAGTCATCAACTCTAGGTGAAATAGGAGTGGTAGAGCTGCAAGAAGGGTTAGTGACAATAATAGTAGTAGAGGAAATTAACTTGTCACTAAGGATGTCACATGATGAACCCATGTCACATGTCTTGATGGATGCCCTCTTCTCATTTTTGGCCACTAGAGAGGAATGAGTTATCTCTAGCTTGGAGTGAGCTACCTTGAGCTTCTCATGGGCTTCCATTAGCCTCTCATGAGACTTCAAGAGCTCATCAAAGGATTGCTCAATGGCTATCTTGCCTTTGCACAATTCTTTGCACTTCTTTCTCTTAGCCTCAATGTAAGTATTGGCATCATCAAGCATGGACATAAGCTCATCACATGAGAGCTCCTCCTCATCACTCTTATCATCGGTTTGTACCTTGGATGGCTTGGCCATCAAGCATGTGGACTGAGTGTCAAAGAGGGATAGATTGTTGTTGAGAGCAATACTAGCAATGGCCTTCTTCTTGACGGTCTTGCTCTCATCATCACTATCATCCTCATCGGTAGAGGCATCACTATCATCCCAAGTAACACAATATGATTGCCCCTTTTTCTTCTCGAGAGTCACATTCTTGTTCTTCTTTTCTTTCTTGTCCTTCTTCTTGCTCTTCTTCTTCTTCTCATCATCACTCTCATTGTCATTGTCACTATTATGAGGACAATCGGCAATGAAGTGATCCAAACTCTTGCACTTGAAGCATTGTTGGCGGTCCATAGCAAACTAAAATACAACATCATTTTAGTACTAAAATAAATAGAAGGTAGGGCTTTTATCTAATCCTTCCACGAGTTTTGTTGTGTATATAACATGCAGGTTTGACACGTGAAAATGCACAAAATTCACAAGAAAGCGCACTACCAGGAAACGTATTCAGAGAAGGCACAAACCAAGAAAATAAGAAAGACCATCTCAAACAATGAACTAGATCCATACGTAACCATGGGAGAGGCCGAGGCCCAGGATGCAACCGACCACCCGAAGGCGGTGGCCAGCGGGCCCAGCCAGGGGACCAACCGCCCCCAAGTGCGGCCGCCCCCCTGCTGGGGCCTCCTGGGCCTAGTCTTCGGAGGCGTTGCTCAAGGCGGTTTCACCTCCTTCCAAACCTGGAGAAGCCCAAACCACCCTACTCTAGCTATAAATAGATGGTGCTCTTTCATCATTCACACACAGCAACATTTGGAGCACTACACCTCACATTTCATACTTGTTCTCTCTAGTTTAGTAGTAGTAGAGCAAGGCAAAGCTATCAAGGAGAGCTTGTCTCCTTGGAGGAATCAAGAACATCTTGGTATGAATAGAATTCAGTTCTCCTCTATGAGCAAGTTCTCATCTTATGTTTATAGCAATGCATCTGAATTAGAGTATTGTCTTGTTCATATTATGATCATGGCATGTGAACTAGTTCATAGTCTATGTGTTATGTTCTTGATATGTTCATCAAAGTTCTTCACCGTTCATCAAATTAGTAGGAATAGAGGAAGAACTATGGATGGGATAATAGTTCGTTGTGCTGTCATGGTTGCTCCTGGCCGAGCCTGTCAATCCGAAGGGTTGGGGTCCCGGGAGGTTAGGAGTTGTTTCCAATTACGCGAGCATGGTGTTCGGGTATGCGGAGATCAGTGAATATGTCGGTACCCCACGGGCAGAGGGGTAGGTGGGCAGGTGGTGATAGCCCTATCCATCCCTAGTACTCCCCCACGTTCGGGTATTGAGTAGGAGTTCAGAAAGTCTCTATAGGCTGGCACACCAACTGCGGGGATCTTCCTATCATCCCAGACTTAGTACTGATTCTAGTCTTGCTAGTTAGATATAAATGCTATTCTTTGCATAGCTGTATACGACCAAAGCCTGCTCAGTTAGTTGTATTCTTTTATTCTATATTTTTCCCTTTTTATCCTTGAGGTTGCTCCGATGCGTGTGTCCACTATCTTATAAACTTGATTTAACCCTTGCTTATGCTATGCCTACCTATGCATCCAAATAAGTAATCATGTTTATACCAAAGCTAGATGAAATTCATCATGCCCTCCTACGGGAAATTATAAATACGACACCCTTGAATACTCACGGGTTGAAATGCTACAATGATAGTTCTGTGCGCTTGCAGAGTAATCTTATTTCTTACTCAGCTATCGATTGGCGTACCTAAGTACCATTACTTAAGGATTGTAATTCTTGTGCACCCCACGGCGCCGTGTCATAGTTTTGCACATCGTAAGTAATGACGGTTAGGAAGGCCAATCCGGCACTTCTAACTGCTATTACCAAACTGCATTATTTAGGCCGGAGCCTTTAAGGGCCAAGGATTACCTTTCTGAAGAAATGGTGGTTGGGAATGTCAACTTTCGTTTCTAGTATTATTATTAAGGACAGACTTATAGTCTATCTTTAGTAGTGATGCTGAGAAACGCCAACAAACATTTCTGGCGCCGTTGTCGGGGATGGACTTTTAGTCTATCTTTTGTAACGACGTTAAGAAATGCCAACAAGCATTTCTGGCGCCATTGCCGGGGATGGACTTTTAGTCTATCTTTTCTAACGACGTTAAGAAATGCCAACAAGCATTTCTGGCGCCGTTGCCGGGGAGGGCAAAAAGAAAATATAAACATCTAGCTTTGGCATAATCTTTGATTACAAAATAAGCATTGGTAGCCATAGCTTATGCAGGCTAACTTTGCTATTTTCTTCCTCTTTTTATTGGAATGAAAATAGGATAGTGTATGAGCGGTTATAATCTGCCGGAAAACTTCGTTAAAAATTCAGAGGCACTCCTAAGGAAGAGAAGGTCTCGTACCATCTCTTCTTCTGCTACTCAGCCGGCAAACGAACCGGTCACTTCCGCACCATTCGCTACTACCACCATGGCCAAGTCACTCCGCGAGTATTCCACCCCCGCTATTGCCAACGTGCCCGTTGGGTCCGCTGTCAATGTCGGGAATGAAAACTTTGAGCTCCGCACTGGCCTACTCACGATGGTGCAGGCGAACCAGTTCTGTGGTTTGCCAAGTGAGGACGCAAACGCACACTTGCAAAACTTCCTTGAGCTGTGCGAGACCATCATCATTAAAGATGTCGCACAAGATAGCGTCAGGCTCCGCTTGTTTCCCTTCTCCCTCTTGGGAAAGGCGAAGCAATGGTTCTACCAAGCCAAGGAAGCAGTCAACACGTGGGACAAATGTTCCATGGCGTTCCTCGCAAAGTTTTTCCCCATGAGCAAAACGAATGCTCTACGAGGGAAGATATCTAACTTTCAGCAAACGTCACTTGAGTCCATTCCTAAGGCTTGGGAAAGGCTCCAAAAGTACATCCGGGCCTGCCCCCACCACGGGATGGAAGAATGGCTCGTGCTCCAGAATTTCTATGAAGGCCTCACGGCCATGTCTAAAGGGCACGTAGATGCCGCTGCTGGAGGCGCGTTCCTTTCCCTCACCATCGAGAATGCCACGGCATTGATTGAGAAGATGGTGACCAACCAAAGCTGGGGAGAAGGACGCAAAACACAAAAAGGCATGCACACCGTGAAGGAGACGGATCTGCTTGCCACAAAAATAGAGTTACAAATGAAGAAACTTGAGGGATGTGCCACCTATCCTACCACCGGCACCGTCCAGGCCATGGACTCACACATGACGTGTGAAGTCTGTGGAGATATTGGCCATTCGGGGAACAACTGTCCCGAAACCCATGAAGAAGCTTCATACGTTAACAACGGGTTTCGCCAACATCAACAAACAGGTAACGGGTGGAACAGCCAGAATCGCCCCCAAGGTAATTCTTCTAATTTTAATTCAAATTTCAATTCCTCCCAACCTTCATTAAAAGATCTTATTATAGGACAAGATAAAATAAATGAAAACCTTACAAATAAGCTTTCTCTCAATGATAAAATGTTTGAAACTATAAATACTAAGCTTGATAGCCTGTCCTTATCTGTTAAAAATCAAGTAAGTTTTAATAAAAGAATAAAAACTCAGATCGCCCAGCTTGCCTCTGCTGCTAAATCTGCCATACTACCTAATAGGACTGTTGAAAATATAAACTCGGTGACCACGAGAGGGGGTAAGACCACTCGTGATCCACCACACCCTAACCGTAAGACAGGTAAAGCATCAAGGCAGCAAGAGGAGACACAGGTCGAGTAGGCCCAACTACAGGAAGAATTAGCGAAAAATGAGCCGACACCAGAAAACTATGTGGATACCACGATGCTACATTTCCCCACAAGGATAAGAAGGAAGAAGAAGGCTGGAGATGAGCAGTTTCTTCGATTCGTGGAAATGGTCGAGAAGACACACGTCATGTCACAGAACCAACCAATTTATACGAGCACAAGTACAACGATCGCATTTTTAATCGAAATCCAGTCGCACTTGAGCCAATATAAACCCGGTAGTCCGGAAATCTCGAAGGATTTCAAACATTTCATACCCCAAGGATCATTCATTCAGCAATACCCGATCACATGACACATAAGTTCGCAACCGAATTTAAACATCAGAGTACAACATAGTCTTTTACACAAATATAGTAGTAGCGGAAGTCAACATAGTTTTACACCACAGAGTTCAAATACGAGTACCATCAAATGACCCTATCACAGCATTCTTACAACATCTAAGGATAGATAATGACCCTGCCCTCGGGTCTAGTCTTCTTCGCCCGCAGGGGTGAAGCAATTCCTGCAATACGCGTAGTAGACTACACCATCTGCAACAATGGGAATAAAACCCTGAGTACTCAATTGTACTCAGCTAGACTTACCCGACAGGGAGTAAATAAAAAGATTCTCAAGGATATGCAAGGCTTATTTGGTAGAGCTCAGAGGGTAGCATCATTTTTGCATCAAAAGCATTACTACAGTAGATCCTCAACTTATTCATTTTAATTGTGATAAGCTTCGATTTCAGTTAAGCTATTTACCAAGATTAGCCACTATACTAAGCATTCACTGAATATTATAGCAATCAATAAAACCATATAATTTCCGATATCCACAGATATCAACCTCATCTCACCATAATCATTATGTTCAAGTTATTAGCCTCTACCTCACCAGAAGATCAGTTCAGTTTCTCACTAACCAGGAGAGATGGCGATTCGAATCGATTGTACCAGCTGGCAAATATGCCAATCACAAACCTTGTCAGCCGAGCCACTGGCTTTTTGGGCCACCGTTAAATCTTTCTGAGACATAATATGTATCGCGGGCTTGGAGGGGTCCATATTCTCAGAGACAAACCCACTTCCAGGATGCATCAGGTCTCTGACCTGCCCTTGGTAAGATGGTGTCTCCGCACATCCTTCCTACCTCCAGAATATGTCTGCCTTATCACGCCCAATTCCCGGCTCAGAAAGAAATACTCGGCTTCGCGGTCAGAACGACTTATCTGGCCAGCTATGTGATGACGTCCTTCAATCTCAACTGATGTCTGGTGGCCTCAGTCCTAGTCGGCCGCAAGCAGCACCGAAGACGGCATGACCTCAACCATGTCATGCGGCTCCCCGCTACCTAGCCTTGATTCTCTCATTAGACACTGTGGCATGGTGGCACATATAGTCCATCATGTGGAATCCAACCCCATCATCATTAGTAACCACCTATGCTCGCGAAGGACAGGAAATCCCACGACTTCTACCGGTCTAAGCATGGCTAAGCATAAGATCGAACCCATCCCTTATCTAGTAATACTTCAAGATCAAGTGTAAGTGGACAAGGTATAAATGCAGCAACGGTATCATATCAACTCCTATACTTAAGTGCACAATCATACGATTTCATAAAGATCAGTGCATTTGTAAAAAGAGTAGGTGGAGACTTAGGGATGCTCTGGGGCTTGCCTTTCACAAAGTTAGTAGGTTGGTGATCAGGGCACTCTGGAAGTTCAACCTCTTCTTCCTGGCCTTCGGGAACCTCTGGCACTTCAATCTCCGGCGGAACTCCCTCCTCCGGTGGATCGAACTGCAACAGCGTCACTCCTCCCGGCGATCCTGTATGCATGATATGCATATATGAGACTGAGAATGCACATGAAATGCAAGATAGAGATGCACAAATTAACCCATGATATGCAATCAGTTTAACAATCCGCACTCATTTACTGAGTACGTGCATATTTCTTCTCTAGACAACCAACTCATACACACCCTTCTTAAGCAAAGCATAGAACAATTTTTCGTCCCGGGTGAGAGGTCTACAACCTGCACTTAATAATCAACATGCATCAACTAACCTACCACAACCAACTTATAATTAACAAGTGCTAGCAACATCATATAAACAAAATATTAACCTTGCTGCCCTAAGCTCAAATTAGGATTAGCTTTACTGTTTAAAACAGGTGACAATGCTAGAACATCACAGAAATGCATGAAAACACTTCACACCCATAGATACTTGCTTAAAAACAATTAAACCAACCCTAGCTTATAACTGGACCTGCTGTTTACTGTGACCATAAAAATCCATAAAACTTACAGTAGCTATTACACATCTAGATTAGCCTACTGACAAAATTTCAAGTCATTTGGACAAGTATAACAGTCTACACAAAAATAACAAACAACCAGCCTTTTAAGCAATGGAAAATACTTAACACAGTGAAAAGTATCAAACAACAGATTTCCCAATTTTCTTAGCTTCTTTCCAACATAACATGGTCCAGGAAAAATATTCATGACCATATCCTTAACACATTAAGCATGGTGATTTTTGCAAGATTAAAGCATAAAAGGCACATTACACTAGACACCATATAAATAATAGTGCAACACCAGCAAACATATTTTTCTTAGATTCTACTTCCCTAAACAAGATTAATGCAAGTGGAATCACATTTTTAGCACATTCCTACAATTACTTATGCTTTTATCAAGTTTGCAAGCAATTAACAATTTAAATATAACTGCACAGAAAAAGTATTCTAAAAGTACATTTTATATTTTTCTTGGATAGAGCTCAGAAATACAAACATAACAAAATTTGGTTCACCCCAATTGGACACTCCTAGCTCCAGATATGAATTTTGGAAGATTTTACACATTTTCTGGAAATTCATTTTATAAATCGTAAAACCCAAACCCGATAGAAACTGCTACGTGCACCCGGCTCAGTGAACCAGAGGCACACCAGAACGGCTGACCAACGGGCCCCGGGGTCAACCCGACCCCACCCGTCAGCGAAAGGGGCAGAGCCGCCGGCGCTGACCGGCGAGAGCTCGCCGACGGCGAGGTCTCCGGGGACGCCGAGGCTACCTACCGACTCGTGGCAACGAGGCGAACTCAATGGACCAACTGCCGAGGGTTGTACCCCACCGGAGCAAGCTCGACGGCGGCGGTCCGGCGAGCTTGCGCCGGCCGATTCCGGCCGTTACTTGCACGGCTAAGCTTCGTTCCGTGTCCCTGGCACCCTAGCGGACCTATGCGTGCGACGAATCGGACTATTGTGCACGGGAGCTCACTGACCGCGCACGCATGGAGGCACGGCGGCGAGCGGGCTCACGGCGAGCTCGGGTTCCGGCGAACCTACGGCGAGACCGACCCATCCGACGGCCTAGACTGGATCTACAGCTAACGGAGACTCCTAGACGAGCAATGGAGAGAGAAGCCGACCCCGGTATCGCCCTCGTCGCGGCGACCCAAGAGCTCGGCGGCGCTCCGGCAATGGCACGGCGGCGAGAAAGGCCAAACCGTTATACCTTAGCTCGGCTGAGGTCGGCAACGGGTCGAGCATGAAGAGCAGAGCAAGGCGAAGCTACGGCGGAGATGGAGCGGTCGGAGACGGCTCGATGACGGCGGATTTCACCGTGGCGACGGCGCGGCGGAAATGGCGACGGCGGAGGGGAAAACGGAGAGCAGAGGGCGAGAGCGAGCGAGTGAGAGTGAGAGGAGCGTGCTGGGGGGACAGGAGGGGGTGCCCTTTTCACCTTTGCAGGGCGACGGCAGACGGGCGTGGCCCGACGTCGGCGTACGGTCGCCACTTGGCGCCGATGGTCTGCGATCGCGCCAGCTGCTCGGCCGAATACTGATTTGAATCGGCTTCGATTCAGTTGCAGAAAGCCGACTGAAACTCGACTTTTGATCGATCTCTAACTCGTGATCCAGGGCGTTTCAGCGAAAACTTCACTAATATGGATTGAAGAGCTACATGAGTAGATCATTTGGTATTAAGACACTTTACCCTAGATCGGCCTAGATTGAGAGATACAGGTCGATGAATAGGGGTACACCGAAACTGAAAACCAGTTTTGGACTTAGGAAAATTTTGAAACTTCAAAACAGCTCCAAATCTGCATTAATTCAACTTTTTGACCACCTTCCACCCATTTTCATGAGTTGACCCAAAAATAAAGTTTGTTGCTTATAAAATTCTACACAACTTTCATTAAGGGTGCACTGACATGCAAAATCTCTAAAATGCCCTTCTTGTTTGGTCAAACAGAATAGCTTTTAGAGGGCTCTCTAGTCAACTATGAGCTAGAGGGGTATTTTGGGGATTTCACCAACATGAACATTGTTCCAAATGTTATCCCAAACATGTCTAAAGCAGCATTTAGAACAGTAAGCAAGCATCACATTTGCATGTCAACACATTTAGCATGTTAAGGACATATAAACAAACATATAGCTTTAAAAGGGAATCAATTCAAATGAAATGATGATGATGCATGGAATGACATGATCTATGCTTGATGACATGCAAATGCAAGTTTGAAAATAGTAACTAACACTAGGGTGTTACACGTCAGCGTCCCACTGATGGATGTCTTGCGCATACCGTCCTACGCCAAATTCATCAAGGCCATCATCAACAACAAGCGACCATTACCGTCCACAGAAATTGTCAAGCTGACGGAAGAGTGTAGCGCAGCTATACTCAATCATCTACCCGAGAAGAAACAAGACCCTGGGTGCCCCACGATCACATGCTCCATTGGCACCCAGCAATTTAACCACGGCTTATGCGATCTTGGGGCAAGCGTAAGCGTCATGCCGAAATCAGTCTTTGATAGACTGAATTTCACCAACTTGGAGCCCACCAACATGACACTTCAGTTGGCTGACTCCTCAATTCGGTACCCAGCGGGGATAGCACAAGATATCCCTGTCAAAATAAGATAATATTATGTCCCAGTGGATTTTGTGGTGCTCAACATGGAGTTTACCAAAGAAACACCACTTATCCTTGGGAAACCATTCCTAAGCACGGCCGGAGCACAAATTGATGTTGGCGCTGGAGAAGTCCGCTTCAATATCAAGGGACAAGAAGAAAAGTTCAAATTCAGACCTCGCCGTCAGGAAGAATGCAACATGATACGTATCCGATATGGGCCGAACCCCGAAGGCATTAAAGAGGTAGAGATTCAGCCTCAGCTCTTAAAAAATCTATCAAAAGAATTAAAGAAAAAGCCGGAGCCAAAAGAAAAGGCGGCTCCTAAAAGAAATATAAATAAGGAGCAGAAAAACAAAATGGCTCCTAAAAAGAGGGAAGAAATCCCCAAGCCTTCACAAAAGAAGTCGGTGTGCAAACCCAAAACAAATGTCGAAAAAACTACCACACTGCCCAAAACCACTCAGAAGGTATGGAGGCCTAAGCAGGTACAACCGTCTACTTGTCCCAAGACGGATGTACCATCATCAAGAAACCAATGAATGGAGAAAAGTCCTACTCAACGGACTTAAAAGGCTGAGCCCTTGCCGAAGGTAAATCGGTAAGTTATCTTTAATTTTTACTTTAAATAAAAATTTAATAAATCTTTCAATAAATACCTAAGTAATCTCTTTATTCTACAAATAATAATAATAATAAAAATAAATAAATATTTATATATTTTAAACTTTTATAATGAACATATGCTTACATGGTGCTCTTGTTGCATTTATGAAATAAATAGAAAATCCCTATGATCTTCTTTCATGCACATAAATATTTTTATGATCATAGAAATACTTTCTCATAAATGCATGATAGTGTGATCTTGAGCATAATCTCATGAATTATCAATCATTTCCCACACTCAATCACACACACTATCACTCTGATTTGCTACGCATCAAACTTGATCGTAACCAAGATAGGATCTACACAGTCAGCAAAGCATCGGGCCAAAAAGCAGAGGCCGGCTGATGGACCCTGGGGACCGACCACCCCCGGGACCGGCCGCCCCCCTAGCTGGCCCAATCTGTGCCAAACTTTTTCGTACCTCACTCTGATCCCTCTAGAAGCGAATCATAGTTACGATCAAGTTGTTTCCTTACCAGAGACCACGGAAGCACCTATTTAAACCCTCATAGGCCTCTCTTTTCCTCACACCAACCTCTCTCTTCTTCCTTTTGCAAAGCTTGCTAAACTCTTCCATCTCTAAGTGCCGACCATGTCTAGCTACTCCCTCTCACTGATCAACGCTCCAAAGGCCATAGTGAACCTAGACATAGCACCTTACCAAGAGAGTCCATTAGTTAGGGAAGAAGCTCATATTGTGAAGGAGAAGCCTTTAACGATCCTGCCAGCACACTCTCCTGCACCCGAAGGTGGCGCCAAGAAGAAGACCGCTGCTACCCATCCTACCAGTTTTCTAGGCCTCAAGAGGAAGACCCCTAGCGGTATTGGGACTAGCATGTATTCTGGTGAAATGTCGGCTAGCAAGCCTGCACTTTTGACCAAAAAGGCAGCATCCGCTAGCACCTTTCCTAGAATTAGGAGGCATTTACCACAGCCATCCATCAAGCGTCGTGCAGGACAGTACGAAAGCAATGACGATGAAGACGACTCTATTATCATCAATAACCTCATAGCTAAACATGCTAGCTTGCGTGCCTTCCTTAGGACTTTAGAAAACGACATAGAGACCAAGAACACAGAGATTAGGAATCTTAGCGATGACGTTAATAGTTTCCGCTTCAAGATCAATCTTAAGCTAAGGAAAGTCGCTAAAGCCCTAGGTGTTGATCATCATCTTGAGTATCTTTAGAATGCACCCGCTGCACGAATAATTAGGCACTTCTCTTTTTCACGATCATTTACTATCAATGTGAATCTGCCTATTTGAGTTTATCAATGAAATAAAGTTTTTATGTTGAGCACTTGTTTTCGCCACATATATATATTGTGACTAACCAAGATAAGAAAGAAAACAAGTGCGGGGGAGGACTCTCCAAGACAATTGCACAATAACAAAAATCAAAATTCGGTTTGTGCAACTTTTTTCCTCTCTCATTCTGAAAAGTTTTAAGATAAAATGATGTCCCCTTTATACTCCATCAAAACTTGTTTTCCTACATTCGAGATATTTGCATACTTTTTATTCCCTGCTAAAATTCCTACAGATTTATGAACACTGTTTAGGGACCCCGTTTCTATCTAAGTAATTGACGGATGAGATGTAGTAGGATGACATGATACTTGCTCATTCTTGCAAAGTACTTGGGATTTATCTTACAAAAACAAAAACTCAATAGCATGCTCCTTGAATGATTGACAAATACCTACCAAGGCCATATATGATTCCATTTGATAAAACCTTCTACATATGCCACTTATTTTGTGTTGAGTTTGGCCAAATTTCTGACCGCTGTTGAGAGATGTTTCATACTCCCAAGATCAGAATTCACTTGCACCCACCAAATAAAGCCAATTCTCACCCTAAGAGTTGCGCAAAACATGCACTTCATCCACCCACCAAAAACATGCCAACTCTTACACTGAGAGTTGCGCAACTTTCTCGCCCAAATAAAAAGTGTCGGTTCTCATCCTAAGAATCGTCCATTCCTTCTACAAAATTTTACTCCATTCATCTACCATCATGATATCTCCTTATTTAAAAGTTTTTCATATGCCAATAAAAGATATGGGGCTATGTTAAAAAAAGGAGAAAGATCATGCCAAGGGGCATAAGAAAATAACAGGAAAGAAAAAGTTTAAATACCCGTTCAAAAAAAAATTAAGATCTTATAGCCCATATCCTCCTAAGCTGTATCCAAGGAGAATCATGATGCATGGAGTACCAAAAAGATTTAGAATTAGGTTTCCACCTTCATACTTTCCACACACATGCACATTCTGATATAGGAGTATGGCGCACTCCCTCCAGTATGGTCTGAGGTTTGACTTGACAACATATGCAGGGTAAGTGTGCCTCATCATTTCTCATTCCTACCTAAAACTCCAGATAAGCCTTATTAGAGGTAGGATGATCAAAGTGAAGGCATCACCTTTTCATGCCTTGGTGAGGAACCACTTACAAAATGAGTGACTTGAGAGAATCATTCAAGGAACACAAGCTATCTTTAAGTTCTCAAAATCTTGCAAAATCCAAGTCTCTACGCAAGGACAAGAGTAAGAGAATTTGATTCCAAGCTATTCCATTTTTTAATTACTCAAGGTGATTCGGTAGACACTTTGAAGTTCATAAATCCAGGTAAAGCTTGGAATATCCTGTATGCAGACTCTTTTGACAAGGAAGACGAACCCATTTTGTCCTTTGCACTTTACTCGAGGACGAGCAAAGGACCAACTGTGGGAGAGTTGTTGGCGGTCCTTAGCAAACTAAAATACAACATCATTTTAATACTAAAACAAATAGAAAGTAGGGCTTTTATCTAATCCTTCCATGAGTTTTGTTGTGTATATAACATGCAGGTTTGACACGTGGAAATGCATAAAATTCACAAGAAAGCGCACTTCCAGGAAACGTATTCAGAGAAGGCGCAAACCAAGAAAATAAGAAAGCCCATCTCAAACAATGAACTAGATCCATACGTAACCACGGGAGAGGCCCAGGCCCAGGATGCAACCGACCACCCGAAGGCGGTGGCCAGTGGGCCCAGCCAGGGGACCGACCGCCCCCAGGTGCGGCCGCCCCCCGGTGGGGCCTCCCGGGCCTAGTCTTCGAAGCGGTGCTCAAGTCGGTTTCCCAAGGGCAGTTTCACCTCCTTCCAAACCTGGAGACGCCCAAACCGCCCTACTCTAGCGATACATAGATGGTGCTCCTTCATCATTCACACACACCAACATTTGGAGCACTACATCTCACATTTCATACTTGTTCTCTCTAGTTTAGTAGTAGTAGAGCAAGGCAAAGCTATCAAGGAGAGCTTGTCTGCTTGGAGGAATCAAGAACATCTTGGTATGAATAGAATTTAGTTCTCCTCTATGAGCAAGTTCTCATCTTATGTTTATAGCAATGCATCTGAATTAGAGTATAGTCTTGTTCATATTATGATCATGGCATGTGAACTAGTTCATAGTCTATGTGTTATGTTCTTGATATGTTCATCAAAGTTTTTCACCGTTCATCAAATTAGTAGGAATAGAGGAAGAACTATGGATGGGATAATAGTTTGTTGTGCTGTCATGGTTGCTCCTAGCCGAGCCTGTCAATCCGAAGGGTTGGGGTCCCGGGAGGTTAGGAGTTGTTTCCAATTACGCGAGCATGGTGTTCGGGTATGCGGAGATCAGCAAATATGTCGGTACCCCACGGGCAGAGGGGTAGGTGGGCAGGTGGTGACAGCCATGTCCATTCCTAGCACTCCCCCACGTTCGGGTATTGAGTAGGAGTTCGGAAAGTCTCTATCGGCTGGCAGACCAGCTGCGGGGATCTCCCTATCATCTCAGACTTAGTACTGATTATAGTATTGCTAGTTAGATGTAAATGCTATTCTTTGCATAGCTGTATATGACCAAAGCCTGCTCAGTTAGTTGTATTCTTTTATTCTTTATTTTTCCCTTTTTATCCTTGAGGTTGCTCCGATGCATGTGTCCACTATCTTATAAACTTGATTTAACCCTTGCTTATGCTATGCCTACCTATGCATCCAAATAAGTAATCATGTTTATACCAAAGCTAGATGAAATTCATCATGCCCTCCTACGGGAAATTATAAATACGACACCCTTGAATACTCACGGATTGAAATGCTACAATGATAGTTCTGTGCGCTTGCAGAGTAATCTTATTTCTTACTCAGCTATCGATTGGCGTACCTAAGTACCATTACTTAAGGATTGTAATTCTTGTGCACCCCACGGCGCCGTGTCACAGTTTTGCATATCGTAAGTAATGACGGTTAGGAAGGCCAATCCGCCACTTCTAACTGCTATTACCAGACTGCATCACTTAGGCCGGTGCCTTTAAGGGCCAAGGGTTACCTTTCTGAAGAAATGGTGGTTGTGAATGTCAACTTTCGTTTCTAGTATTATTATTAAGGACAGACTTATAGTCTATCTTTAGTAGTGATGCTAAGAAATGCCAACAAGCATTTCTGGCGCCATTGCCGGGGATGGACTTTTAGTCTATCTTTTGTAACGACGTTAAGAAATGCCAACACGCATTTCTGGCGCCGTTGCCGGGGATGGACTTTTAGTCTATCTTTTGTAACGACGTTAAGAAATGCCAACAAGCATCTCCTTGGCTCTTGCTTGTTCTTGGAGATGAACTTCTTCTTGCCTTGACCATAACCCTTCCTCTTCATGAATCGGCCAAACTTGCAAACTAGAAGAGCTATGGCTTCATCATCATCATCACTTGAAGTAGATTCTTCATCAAGCTCAACCATCTTGGCTTTTCCCTTGCCCTTGGAGGATGTAGCTTTGAGAGCCACACTCTTCTTCTTCTTCTCCTCAACCACTTCCTCATTGTTCATATCTTGAGTGATGATTTCATCGAGGACTTGGTTGGGCTTCTTAGTGCTCAAGTCTTCTCTTGCAAGCAATGTCTTGATGATTGCAAACCTTGAGGGCAAGCACCTCAAGAACTTGTGAGAGAAGTCCTTATCCTTGATGTCCTCACCCAAGATCTTCAAATCATTGACAATAGCTTGCAACCGGTTGAACATCTCCGGCACACTCTCATCTTCTTCCATCTTGAAGGTGCCAAACTTTTCTCTCAACACATAGACCTTGGCATTCTTGACCTCTTGTGTCCCCTCATAAGTCTCCTCCAACCGCCTCCAAATATCATGAGCCAAATCAAGATCCTTGATTTGCTCAAATACATGAGACTCAAGAGCGGTGTAGAGAGCATTGATAGCATGGGCATTACACTCCATCTTCCTCTTGTCGGCATCGGTGGGAGCTGGAGCATTCTCATACTCAATATTTATCTCTGTCACCTTCCACACCTCAATGTGCATAGTCATGAAGTGAACTATCATCTTTCTCTTCCAATGATCATAGCTTGTGCCATCAAATTTTGGCGGCTTACCCAACACACTGATTTGAGCTATTCTTCACCACAAGGATGTTAATCCTCAAACGGTGATGACCTCGGCTCCGATACCAATTGAAAGAACCGCATAGGCTAGAGGGGGTGCATATCCTATAAAAATTTCTACAAAGCACTTAAACACAAGTTAGTAAATAATAAGGCTATTGCTAAGCACTAGCTATAAGTTACTCTATGCAAGCCACCTAGCACAATATACTACTCACACAAGTATGCACTCAATCGCAAGAAACCCACTCCTTCGAAACCTAAGGAGAAGGCACCTAAACAAGTAATAAGCGCAAGAGAGTTGTGAACGAGAAAGCTATACCACCGAGGAGAGAAGAGGTTGATCCAATCACTGGGACAATATCAATATGAATACCAAGTAATCAACCAAGAGAATACCGAAGACCAATCATCCACTCGAAGGTAGAGAAGATAGAACACTCGATTTTTACCGAGGTTCACGTGATCGCCGTCACGCTACTCCTCGTTGTGGCACCGGTCTTCCTTGGTGGATTACGAGCTAGGCTTCACACGCCAATCCCTCACCAGGAGCTGCTTACCAACACAAGAGAAGTGGCTTTCAACCACGACCAATCCACTAGAGTTAGTTTTGGCACTCCGCCGGGAATAACCGCAAGAACACCTCACAATCAACCTTCGGTGTGGGCTTGAACAATCTCCAATCAACCTCAACACCGGAATCACCTCCAAGCCGCTAGGGACACGGCAATGCCCCAAGAGAATAAGAACTCAGCGTAGGCTTGCTCTCAAGTGCTCTAGAATGCAAATCACTAGCAATGATGCACTTGAGGATTACTCAACTCACAAAGATGATCAAAGATGAACAAGTGAGTGAGTAGGAGGCAAGAGAGTGCTCACAAGTGTATGGCAATGAATCAAATGTGCAAGAGCGACACCAAGTGACCAGGGAAGGAGTATAAATACCCGTAAGTGTACTCCTAGCTGTTACCTCACACAAGACAACCGTTAGACACGATTTTAGTGCGTTGGACGCAACCGTCGGACCGAACTCGTTGGACCAAGCACAAACGTCCGATGCTCAGATCAGCGCCACGTGTCACTCAGATTGAACCTCAGCCGAACGATCTTAACGGTCACTTGTTCGCACCTTTTTCCCAACCGTTGGACTCAGCGTCGTCGGACTAAAGATCTCTGGAGTCCGACGCTTCCAGAGAGTTCACAGAGAGCTACAAACCCATCGGACACTGTCCGAGGCTCAACGTCTGACACCCTGAACTTTCTTCACCGCACACTGTGCCATGGCGTGAACTCGCCATGCCATGGCGTCGGACTGAGGCACAATAGTCCGACGCTCTCCACTTGAACCCCGTCGGACTATCCGACTCTCACTGTCGGCCAGAACACTGAGCCACCGTCGGACGCTACAGTTAGTGCGTCGACCGTCCGACGCTATCCAATTTTACGCAGGGAGTTCCTGGCATGAGTAGCACTTTTGCTTTACTTGATCCCTGTCTTTCTTGCTCATGTTGTGCTTCTCATTGCCTTGCCTCTCATGGGTTGCTTGAGCCTTCTTCTCAAGCTTGCTAGGACACTTAGAGGCAAAGTGTCCCATGTCTTCACACTTGACACACTTGATGTGAACCAAATCATTCTTCACTTGATTCTTGCTCATCATCTTGTAGGCATCTTGGATGTGAGTTGGATGCCTTCCTCTTTCACTACCCCTTCTTGTTTTCTTGATTTGAACTTGGGGTGTCTTCTCTTGTGGCTTTTGTTGAGACTCATCTCGAGGCATCACAAACCTCTTGTTGGTACACATTGAGGGTCGATGACCTCTAATGTGACACTTGGAGCATCTAATGTGCTTGAGTCTTTCTTCTTTCTTCTTCAACTTAAGCTTCTCTCGGTTTGGGCATGATGAAGCTAGATGGCCCAACACATGATATGTGAAGCACACGAAATGAGCAAGCCTTTCTTCTTCTTGCTTCTTCATTTCTCTTTCATATCTTTTCTTGCCCCATCTCTTGCCCTTGATCTTGCTCTTGTTGAAGTGTATGCCACTTGTGTCATCTTGGCTTCTTTATGTGTCGACTTTGCTTGTTTTGAAGCCAAGACCACTCATGTCGTCTACCATTCTTACATTCTTCAACATGTGATTGAGAGTGACACTTGAGTTGTTCCACCTCTCTATTGTGTTGCTCAAATTCTTCACTTGAGTTTTGAGCTCATTGTTCTCCTTCAAAATGTTAGTCTCACAAGACATAGAAGTAGAACAAGTATCTATATTTTAAGAACATGGCATAGAGAGTAAATCATCACAAGAGGTGGATACATGCTTCTTCCCTACATCACAAGAGTTAGTCACATGTTGTAATTGATCAATTGACTCATGTGATGAGCTCTCATTGCTTTTAATTTTATTTTGTAAAGCTTTAGTGAGAGAAGCATGTAGTTCAATTAATTCATCATAAGAATCACAAAGTTTCTCATGATCCAATTTTAGCTCATCATGTGAAGATTTAAGGACATCAAGTAAGTGCTTAGTTTATTCACATGATTCCTTTAGAAAAGAGTTTTCATTTTCTAATTTCAAAGTTTTTAGCTTTCTATTTTTCTAAAGACATGGTCATGCTAGCGAGTCTACTAACAAGCTCATCATATGAATCAACATGATCAACCACATTATCATTTTATACCTTTGTGTCATCTAGTGACATGAAGCAATGTGGTGTAGTGGATGGGCTTGTAGTAGAATCATGATCACCTTTGGAGCATGAGCTATCATCATCAATCGTGTCAAGTGAGCCTGTGGTGGAGCCTTCATCAACATCACTTGACCATGAGGAGGAGCAACTCTCCACTACCGCCGTGTTGTGAATGTGCTCAACTTCCTTATATACCTCCTCCTTCTCAAATTTGCCATCATCCCAAGTGGAGGGGTCACCAAAGGTGTGCTTGATTGATTCCCACATTTCATGGGCGGTTCCCTTTGTGTTCACCTTCTCAAACATCTCAAAGCTCAAAGAATGCATTAGAAAATAATATGCATGGCAATCGAATTCAAAGAGAACCTTTTGAGCATTGGTTAGATTCTTATGGTCCAAGACATGTGTGAGATCACTAGTAATCACCCACCAAAACTTAGGTCCCTTTGCACGCATATGATCAAGCATGTGGTGTTTCCACTGTGCAAAGTGTGTGCCATCAAAAATGTGTGTCTCACAACAATCAAACTCTCTAGAAGCCATCCTCTCGGGTCGGTAAAGACCACAACGAAGACACCAAGCTCTGATACCACTTGAAAAGTCGAGATGGCGGACTAGAGAGGGTGAATAGTCCTTTTTAACAATTAATCGTAACGGAATAAAACCTAATTGTTCTAGCAACGATTCACCCTCTAACTAAGTCTCTAAGCATCTTGTAAAAGATCCTAGCAATAAACAAAGGTGCTAGCCTAGCTTGAGCTTCCCTAAACCATTCTAGCGCAAGATCACACAAACCTAAGCGCTAGTACTTCAAGCACCGGGAGAGCTCCTAACAACTAGCAAGCAAAAGCGCACTAAGCACCTAAGCCCACTAAGTGCTCAATGACAAGGATACACAATCCTAATCAATGAGCGCAACTTGTTTAGTTACACAAACTAAACAAGACACTAGTTCAAAGCTAGACAAGCAAAGAACGTGAGTGGCAAGCTACACAAGCTAACCAAACTCACAAGAGCTACAACTACACAAGTAAGGTAAAGAATAATAATAACAACTTGTGTAGGGAAATACAAACCACCGCGAAGGCTGATGTATGTTGGCGCTTCTTAGCGACAGCAGAAAAGTCCGCAAGCGCACGGAAGTACCGTTGTAGCACTTCACCCGGAAGTATTCAGGGTACCGTATTTTCCCAAAGGAACGGCTAAAGTTAGAGGTCTCTTAGCTAGTTGACCCCAGAAAAGATAGGAGGGTAACTTGGGTGGAGAGGATACACTAAGTCAAGAAACTCTAAGTGAAGATGACTTTCCCACTACTTGCCTGCTTCGGGCCCACTAACGCACCTGGTCTGCCAAGCGATACCAGTATCAGTGCTATTCCGCGGCTGAACGTAGGGGGATGCTGGTACGAGTGGACAGGGCTGTCACCACCTGCCACCTACCCCTCTGCCCGTGGGCACGCGCAACAAACGAAGGTAGACTCCAACTTAGACACCACGTCTACGAAGGCGACTACTACTCTAGCGATGGCCAGGAACTTCCGTCTTTATCAGGAGTCCTCTAACTAGAGCACCCATCTCAAGGACGAGCGACGATCCCACAAACAAGTAGCTTTATAAAAGTAACTCACTTAATGGATCAAAATTAGAATGTATCACAAACCTCTTACTTCAAGCAGCAAGATGGTTATAGAGGTACAAGATGGATGTGAGAGCCGACAGGTCCAGCACTTCGTCCACCCGAGAGTAGAACTGCTTCAACCCCGCTCTCACTTCTCAAGCTTCTATCTCTCTCTCTCTAACCCTATACTAGCCTAGCTAGAAGCTAAACTAAGGGAAAATGGTGGCACTCCCTCCTTCTTCTCTATTGTATCAAGTTGTTCTTCATGGAGGGAGTGGGGGCATCATTTTATAGCTTCATAGGACGGTTCCGGCGGAGCTAAGTTTGGAAGGAGGTGAAACCGCCTTTGGGATACCGCCTAGAGCACCGCCTCCGAAGACTGGGCCCGGGAGGCCCCACCAAAGGGGCGGCCGCACCCGGGGACGGTCGGTCCCCTGGCTGGCCCCACTGGCCACCGCCTTCGGGTGGTCGGTTTATTGTTGGGCCTGAACCTCCCCTGCGGTTACGAATGAGTCCAGTTCGGTGTTTGAGGTGGGTTTTCTTCTTTGTTCTTGCTTGGCGCCTTTTCTGAATATGCTTTCCGGTAGTGCGCTTTTCTTGTATATTTTGTGCATTTCCACGTGTCAGACCTGCAAGTCACATATGCAACAAAACTCGTGGAAATGTTAGATAAAAACCCTACCTTCTATTTATTTTAGTATTTAAAATGATGATGGAATTTAGTTACTAAGGACCGCCAACAACTCCCCCACACTTTGTCCTCTGCTCGTCCTCGAGTAAAGTGCTAAGGACCTAAAAGGGTTCATTTTCCTTATTCAAAAAGTTCTGCATACAGGTTATTCCAAGCTTCACCTGGATTTATGAACTTCAAGGTGTCTACCAGATTATCTTAGGTAATTGAAAAATGGAATAGCCTGGATTCAAATCCTCTTATTCTGTCCTTGCGTAGAAACTTGGGTTTTTACGAGATTGTAAAAACATAAAAATAGTTCATGCTCCTTGAATGATTCTCTCAAATCGCTCATGTATGTGAGTGGTTCCTCACCAAGGCACGAAAAGGTAATACCTTCACATGGTCATCCTACCTCTAAAAAGGCTTATCTAGACTTTTAGGTAGGAATGAAAATGATGAGGCACACTTAACCTGCATATGTTGTCGAGTCAAACCCCAGACCATACCGGAGGGAGTGCGTCATACTCCTAGATCAGAATGTGCATGTGTGTGGAGAATATGAAGGTGGAAACCTAATTCTAAATCTTTTTGATACTCTATGCATCATGATTCTCTTTTTTTAGAAAGACAAGATATGGTCTATAGGATCTCCATTATTATTATTATTATTATTATTATTATTATTATTATTATTATTATTATTATTATTATTATTATTATTATTATTATTATTATTATTATTATTATTATTATTATTATTATTATTATTATTATTATTATTATTATTATTATTATTATTATTATTATTATTATTATTATTATTATTATTATTATTATTATTATTTGAACGGGTATTTGGAATCTTCTTTCCCGTTTATTTTCTGATGCCCCTTGGCATAGTCTCTTCCCCTTTTTTTGGATCATAGCCCCATATCTTTTATTGGCATATGACATATTTTGAGATATCGTGATAGCTGAGTAAAGTTTTGCATCAAGAATGCGTGTTTCTTTGGATGAAAACAATACTTTTATTTGGTGGAGAAAACTGCGCAACTCCTAATGTAAGAGTTGGCATATTTTTGGTAGATGGATGGATGCATGTTTTGCACAACTCACAGGGTGAGAATTGTCTTTTGGTGGGTGCATGTGAATTCTGATCTTATGAGCATGAAACATCTCTCAACAACGGTCACAAAATTTGACCAAACTCAACACAAAGTAAGTGGCATATGTGGAAGGTTTCATCATAAAGAATCACATATGGCCTTGGTAGGTATTTGTTAATCATTTAAGGAGTATGCTATTGAATTTTTGTAAAATAAATCCCAAGTACTTTGCAAGAATGAATAAGCATCATGTCATCCTACTATATCTCACCTGTCAATTACTTAGATAAAAAGGGATCCCTAAATAGTGTTCATAAATCTGTAGGAATATTAGCAGGGAATAAAACGTATGCAAACATTTTGAACGTAGGAAGATATGTTTTGATGGAGTATGAAGGAGTCATCATTTTTAAATTTTGTCTTAAAAACTTTTTAGTGAGAGAGAGGAGAATTTTGCACAAACCAAATTCGGATTTTTTTTCTTTTGTGCAGTTTGAATTGGAGAGTCCTCCCCCACACTTGTTTTCTTTCCTGTCTTGATTAGTCACAATATATAGAGAAAACAGGTGTGCAATATATATAAAGATAAAAGACTTCTATTCCATTGATAAATCAAATAGGCACATTACATTGGAAGGGGACATGATTGGAAAATGAAAGATCATGAAGAGAAAAAATGTGTGCCTAATTATTTGTGTAGCAGGAGCGTTCTAAAGATATTTAGAGAACGTGCTCAACTCCTGCTGCCTTAGCGATCCTGCGCAGCTGCTCTCCATAGCCGCGGCGCATCTCATCTAATTCATCCCTAAGACCTTTTATGCTGAGATGAGCCTCGGCTATGTGAGTTTGGGCCTTAACAACATTCAGGCGCGTGCTTTTGATGCTAGCATTGAGCGAGGTGATGGTTGGCCCCTTAGGAGGCTTCTCATCCTCACTATCGCTAAAGAAACCCTTAGGCTGCCCCCTAATTATTTTCCTTACAAACTTGCGCTTGGCGCCGGAGGGTTCGGCAGAGGGTGCCGGATTACTAGAGGGAGCTTCACCCTTGTGAAAAAGACCCTTGGCGTACCCTCCATCGGGTTTGTGTACTCCCCTAATGGTATAAGAGCGACTATCCTTAGCGGGAGACGACAGGGAAGGTAAACTGGAGGTAGAGGGCATCACGGCAGCACGTTTGCTAAGCCCGCTACTACTAGGAGCCTTCCTCTTGAGGCCTAAAGCGCCAATAGTTGGTCGGGCAGCAGTACTCTTCTTCTTGGCACCACCTTCGGGTGCACGAGAGCGTGCCATGGACTTCAAGCTTGATATGTTGCTGAAGTTATCGCTAGGGGGTGGTAGAAAGCCTAGCGGCTTCTCTATTATGGCACGCACTTCATCTCTCACAAAGGAATTCTCTTGATAGGGTGCTATGTCTAGGTTGGCTATGGAACCAGGAGCTTGGATCAGCGAAAGAGCATAGCTAGACATGGTCAAAACTTTGTAGGTGGGAGAGCTTAGCAACCTTTACAAGAGGGAGAGGAGAATGGTTTGGTATGAAGAGAGGAGAGGCCTTTGTGATGATTATATAGGTTCTACCGAGGTCTCTGTTGAGGAAACAAACTGATTGTAACTATGGACGTGATGCTGGAGCAATAAGAGGGAGGTATGAAAAAGATTGGCTCTGATTGAGCCAGCTAGGGGTGCGGCCAATCCCGGGGGCGGTCGGTCCCCTGGATCCGCCTGCCAGCCTCTGTCTTTTTCCCACGTACCTTTCTGATTGAGTAGATCTCTATCCCGGCTACGATCAAGTTTGATGCACAGCGGATTAGTGTGATGGTGTATGTGATAAGGTGTGATATTTTTAAAAATAATGCTCAAGATTACACTATCATGCATTTATGAGAGAATATACCTATGATCAAGAAGATTTATGTATACACAAGGAAAGAGCATAGGAATTTTTAAATATATCATAAATGCAACACCAATGTTTTATAAAATAGCAAAATGTAAACATAATAGATATGTTTGTTTTATTTGTTATATATGTATTTATTATTTTTTTATAAGTTTTTAGTAAACTCTTTAAAAGATATTATATTTATTTCATCAATAAAATTAGGTTCGGGTTGAAGGAATACCTTGAGACGTTGACCGTTTACCTTATGGATATTTCCGTCATCGTCTTCTATTGTGATTGCTCCATGTGATGATACGTTGATGACGGTGTAAGGTCCGTCCCATTTACTTCCGAGCTTACCTTTCCCGAATAATTTCACTCTTGAATTGAAGAGCAGAACTTTATCGCCTATTTTGAATTCTTTGTGCTGGATTCTTCAATCATGCCATCTCTTTGTTCTTTCTTTGTAGAGTTTGGCACTATGATAGGCTTTTTCTCGCCATTCTTCCAGTTCTGCGACTTGTTTCTGCCTATGTTTACCAGCTGTCTTGAGATCCATATTCCAGGTTTTTATTGCCCAGTGAGCTCTATGTTCAAGCCCAACAGGCAAATGACAACTTTTCCCATAGACCAGCTGATATGGTGACATCCCGACGGGGGTCTTGTAAGCTGTCCTGTATGCCCAGAGTGCATCAGGTAGCTTATCTTTCCATCCCTTTCCCATCTCGTTTACCGTTTTCTGAAGGATGTTTTTGATTTGTTTATTTGAAGTTTCGGCTTGTCCACTGGTTTGGGGATGATAAGGAGTAGCTACGTTGTGCTTGGCTCCCAGCTCTCGCAGGAATGCTCTGAAAGTCTTGTCTATGAAGTGTGAGCCCCCGTCGCTTATCACCATCCTAGGTGTTCCAAAGCGGGGGAAGATCACTTCACGAAACATCTTTCTTGCATGTTTTGCATCTGCTACTCGACAGGGTAGCGCTTCGACCCATTTTGATACATAGTCTACTGCCACTAGGATGTACTCACAGTTTCCCGACTTCTGGAATGGTCCCATGAAGTCAATGCCCCAGACATCAAAGACTTCAATTTGAAGGTTGAAATGAAGGGGCATGGCATTGCGGCAGCTGATGTTGCCTTGCAGCTGACATTGTCGACACCTTCGGATGAATTCTTTGGTGTCGGTATACATTGTTGGCCAATAGAATCCGCATTGCCAAATTTTGGCTTGTGTGCGGAAAACTCCATAATGGCCCCTATATGGTGCTGCATGACATCTCTCAATGATTTGTGCACCCTCGGCAGTAGGCACGCATCTTCTCAACAGTCCATCGGCACAAACCCGGCATAGGTAGGGTTCATCCCATAAGTGGCGTCTACTTTCATATTCTAGCTTTTTTCTGGATTCGCCCGGGGGTACGTACCCTGAAACCATGTAATTCACAATGTTTGCATACCACGGGTTTGTGTCGGTGACCATGAGGAGCATGTCGTCGCGTAGGAAGTCATTAATCTCCTGTTCCTGCATGTTAGTAACTTGCATACGCGAAAGATGGTCAGCAACAGTATTTTCTACTCATTTTTTATATTTTATTTCAATATCAAATTCTTGTAATAACAAGATCCAGCGGATCAAATGAGGTTTAGCATCTTTCTTGGTGAGCAGATATTTTAAAGCGGCATGATCAGTATAAATAATTATCTTTGCTCCCACCAAGTAAGATCTAAATTTATCGATAGCAAAAACTACTGGGAGGAGCTCCTTCTCAGTTGTGGCATAGTTAAGCTGAGGTCCTGTTAGAGTCTTGCTAGCGTAAGCGATCGCGTGATGCTTCTTATCTTTGGTTTGGCCAAGGACCGCACCAACAGCATAGTCACTAGCATCACACATGATTTCGAAGGGTAATGCCCAATCCGGAGGTTGGATTATGGGCGCCAAGATGAGTGCTTTCTTGATGGTTTCAAAAGCTTTCAAACACTCATCCATGAACTCAAAAGGTACGTCTTTTGCTAACAGGTTAGTCAAAGGTCTAGCAATCTGTGAAAAATCTTTGATGAAACGCCTGTAGAACCCAGCATGGCCTAGGAAGCTACGGATCCCTTTGATGTTCACAGGGGGATACTTGCTCAATAACTTCTATCTTTGCTTTATCCACTTCTATCCCCCTTTCGGATACTAAATGTCCGAGGACAATGCCTTCGCGGACCATGAAGTGGCACTTTTCCCAGTTAAGCACCAGGTCCTTTTCTTGGCATCTTTGCAAAACTTTGTCCAAATTCTCGAGGCAATGATCAAAAGTTTTTCCATAGACTGAAAAATCATCCATGAAAACTTCCATGATCTCCTCAATCATTTCTGAGAAGATGGACATCATGCAACGCTCGAACGAAGCGGGTGCATTACATAGCCCAAACAACATTCTTCTATACGCATACGTTCCATACGGACATGTAAAGGTTGTTTTTCTTTGATCGTCAAGATGGATGGGAATTTGGTGATAACCAGAATATCCATCAAGGAAGCAAAAGAAAGAATGTTTCGCCAATCGCTCTAACATTTCATCAATGAAGGGCAATGGAAAGTGATCCTTTCGTGTTGCTGCATTGAGTTTTCTGTAGTCAATGCACATCCTCCATCCTGTGACGGTACGTTGTGGGATGAGCTCGTTCTTAGCGTTCTCAACTACCGTCATTCCTCCTTTCTTGGGAACCACTTGGACGGGGCTAACCCAGTCACTGTGTGGTACGGGATAAATGATCCCGGCGTGAAGAAGTTTAAGGACTTCCTTCTTCACAACTTCCCGCATCGCATTATTGAGCCTACGCTGCGGTTCGCGTGATGGTGTGCTCACAGGGTCAATAGGGATATGATGAGTACAGAGTGTTGGGCTAATCCCTTTGAGATCCTGTAATGAATACCCAAAGACCGATCTATGTTTTTCTAAAACGGCAATAAGTCTAGCCATCTCCTCATCTGAAAGCTTGTCACTAATAATGACGGGAGTGCTTTTGTTGCCATTTAGAAAAACGTAACGTAGTCCTTCAGGCAGGGTTTTTAGCTCAACGGGAGGTGGAGTCGGCACTTCCTCTTTAGGAAGGTCAAAGGTTTCTCCTACGTCATCCTCTTCTTCTATGAAAAAGTTGGCATCTTTTTCTAAGGACGACTCAGGAGGTTCAAAAGGTGAAACCGACATAACCTCCTCGGGCAGGATAGGATAGGGGAGAGGATCTGCCATCGAGTTTTTAGCTCAATAAAAAGGTATGGAATAATCATTCCTCCACAGCTTAACATTCAATTCCCCGGTTCTTGTTGCATTGGAGAGAAATTTCTCCAGGGGATGCCCGATTAGCACGCTAAAGTCTACATCATCAAAGATGTGAAAATCTAAAGTTAAGACAACGTCATCGTGCTGAATTTTGACGTTGTGAACCAACCCTTGTCCTAGCTGACAAGTACGCGAGCTATTTCTCATGGACAGGGTCATAGGAGCAAAATGTCTATCATTCAGATGAGTGTGTGCAAAAGTCGTGGACATCAGATTTGCTCCTACCGTGGGGTTGTACAACATCTCCACCCAATCATCCTCGATTTTGCAACGGATGGTTCACGAAGGGGAGCGAATCTGAATTACTTCAGATGAAGACTCCCTTTCGTTTGTCCATTTGTCACTCATGATAGCCGTCAACTCTCTAATGGATTCCTTTAAAGAATCAAGGCAAGGTTTTGGGGTGACAGGGACATGGGTGCTTCTTATGTATGCATACTTCGAGATATTCCCATAATCATCGAAGAATTTGTCATCGAAGTATGGAAGATCTGAAGGTTGGAGACCTTCCTTCGGATCTTCTGGTTCGGGTGAGGGTGTCTCTATAGGTAACGTTGGTTCAGCCTCAGCCGAAGAGACTTCCTCGTGACACAGCTCTGGCTCTACTCGGAGGGGTTCTAACGGAGGAGTGTCCTCTAGAATGCGATCTAAAAGAGCCTCTCCTTCGGCTGTGGTTTTGTGTGTGAACGGCCCCCTGCGGCTATGTCAAGTTGTCGGGCAAATTCCTTGCTAAGTCCTAACCAAAAATGCTGCAAGAGCACATGGTTGGGAATAGACAAGTCTGGGCTAGATTTTGTTAAAATCATAAATCTTTCCCAAGCTGCACCTATGGATTCCTTCTCATGTTGTTGGGAGTTGAGAATCTCTTGACGTAGGGCAGCAATTCGGGATATAGGGAAGAATGCTACACAAAATTTGTTTCGCAATTCTTCCCAATCACCTGTTACCTTCCCTACGTTGAGGGCGTACCATTGTTTCGCTCTCTCATTAAGAGAGAAAGGAAACAATTTCCACCACATTGTTTCAAGTGACATGCCAGCAATGGTTAGGCATGCACAGAGCTGCTCAAACTCCCTTAGGTGGTGAAATGGGTTTTCGTAATCTAATCCTAAGAATGTTTGTTCCCGAACCATAGCTATAAAAGCTGGGCGGAGTTCGTAACTTGAAGCTGTGATTGACTTTGCGGATTGTGGAGGTTCAACGAACTCGCCCTTAGGAGCAGAAAGTTTGGAGATGGTAGGTTGCTCCATTGGATCAAAAGTGGTCAAAGAAAAAGAAAGGTAAAAACAAACGATACACGGGCAACTAGGTTCGGAGACTAAAAACGACAACCGTTCCCCGGCAACGGCGCCAGAAATGCTTGTTGCCGCTTCTTAGTGACCGCAGAAAAGTCCGCAAGTGCACGGAAGTACCGTTGTAGCACTTCACCCGGAAGTATTCAGGGTACCGTATTTTCCCAAAGGAACGGCTTAAGTTAGAGGTCTCTTAGCTAGTTGACCCCAGAAAAGATAGGAGGGTAACTTGGGTGGAGAGGATACACTAAGTCAAGAAACTCTAAGTGAAGATGACTTTTCCACTACTTGCCTGCTTCGGGACCACTGACGCACCTAGTCCGCCAAGCGATACCAGTATCAATGCTATTCCGTGGCCGAACGTGGGGGATGCTGGTACGAGTGGATAGGGCTGTCACCACCTGCCACCTACCCCTCTACCCGTGGGCGCGCGCAACAAACGAAGGTAGACTCCAACTTAGACACCACGTTTACGAAGACGACTACTACTCTAGCGATGGCCAGGAACTTCTGTCTTTATCAGGAGTCCTCTAACTAGAGCACCCGTCTCAAGGATGAGCGACGATCCCACAAACAAGTAGCTTTATAAAAGTAACTCACTTAATGGATCAAAACTAGAATGTATCATAAACCTCTTACTTCAAGCAGCAAGATGGTTGTAGAGGTACAAGTTGGATGTGAGAGCCGACAGGTCCGGCACTTCGTCCACCCGAGAGTAGAACTGCTTCGACCCCGCTCTCACTTCTCTAGCTTCTATCTCTCTCTAACCCTATACTAGCCCAGCTAGAAGCTAAACTAAGGGAAAATGGTGGCACTCCCTCCTTCTTCTCTATTGTATCAAGTTGTTCTTCATGGAGGGAGTGGGGGCATCATTTTATAGCTTCATAGGACGGTTCCAGCGGAGCTAAGTTTGGAAGGAGGTGAAACCGCCTTTGGGATACCGCCTAGAGCACCGTCTCCGAAGACTGGGCCCGGGAGGCCCAACCAGGGTGGCTGCCGCACCCGGGGGCGGTCGGTCCCCTGGCTGGCCCCACTGGCCACCGCCTTCGGGTGGTCGGTTTGTTGTTGGGCCTGGACCTCCCCCGCGGCTACGAATGGGTCCAGTTCGGTGTTTGAGGTGGGCTTTCTTCTTTGTTCTTGCTTGGCGCCTTTTCTGAATATGCTTTCCGGTAGCGCGCTTTTCTTGTATATTTTGTGCATTTCCACGTGTCAGACCTATAAGTCACATATGCAACAAAACTCGTGGAAATGTTAGATAAAAACCCTACCTTCTATTTATTTTAGTATTTAAAATGATGATGGAATTTAGTTGCTAAGGACCGCCAACAATGTAGAGGATGACACGGTGATTTATTTCCCGGATGTTCACTTGTTGCCACAAGCTGCGTCCTCCGTTGTGTCCACCTACACTCCGTGGTTTGGTGGCTAATCAATCACCAAGTTGAAGCTCTACTAAAGAGCGCCACAAGAACCTGCCCGACGAGTGAGATGTTGAGTGACACGCTCAACTAGAGTTGCTTTTCGCAATCTCCCGCGGATCGAGCACAACACCCCTCACAAGCACCTCTCTGGAGCCAAGCACAATCTCCCTTTCTTGCTTCGACAGAGCCATGAGCCACCAAGCCGTCTAGGAGGTGGCAACCTCGAAGAGTAACAAGCACACCGGCTTGCAACACGATCACCTAGTGCCACTCGATGCAAACTCTCAATGCAATGCACTAGCGATCGATCTCTCACTTCTCGGATGTGAATTAGATGAGCACAAGTGAGTTGGAGAGCACTAAGCCCAGCACAAGCAAGGAAACACAGTCCCAAGGTGCTAGACAAGGTGCCATGACCGGCTCTCACTCCAATTTATAGCTCCAAAGAAATAGAGCCGTTACTCCCTTCAAAGAGCTCACTGCGCACGCACCAGACACGCAGTTTAGTTCACACCGGACGCGTCCGGTGGTTGTCCGATGGTTGTTCGGTGCTCAAAACGCCAAACAAACTAGCCGTTACGCAGCACCCGAGAGTTCCAGGGTCGCACCGGACGCATCCGGTGCACACCCACCGGACGCTGGGAGCGTCCGGTGCTCTTTTTAAGCCCGATCAGCACAATTCGCACCGGACGCTAGAACAGTAACTCCAGCGCGTCCGGTGCTCTAAAACCCGCATCCGGTGCAGAGTCCTGTGCAGACCTCCGCTCACTAAAACGGCGATATCTCTTAGCTCCGAACTCCGATTTCGATAATCTTGGACATTTTGGAAAGCTTATTCAGAGGGCTACACAACCCACAAGATTGCTTAATCCAAAACTCAAATGATAAAAGCAGTTTATCCATCCAAGATCTAACCAAGCTTCCCATGAGTTTGAAACTTCAACCCTTTTGCAAATGTGCCAACTCCAAAGTGTTCCACAACCTTGTGTATGTGACTTAGAATTTTCACAAACATTTTTCAAGGGGTTTTCCCTCTTTCTTGCCACGCCACTCAATCCTAACAATGCAAAGTTAGATCACTCCGAGTGGCACTAGATGACCGATATGCAAACAAGTTTTTTCCTCTTGATAATACGGCCATCTATCCTAAATACGGTCAAGCACTTCTCTACTCAACCTTAGACCGGTGAAATGGAAACTCCTATGGTTACACCTTTGCCTTGCGCTTTTCATTCCGATCACCGTCTTCATCACCTTCTCCATCTCCAACTTGGTCGATACCGGTGCAACACATGCACCAACACCTCATGAATGATATGATCCACTTCATATCATCATGTGGCTTTAGGTCCATCGATCCTCAACTTCACTTGATCTTCACCCTTGCTTCGGCTTCCAGCGCCAAATTTTGCTCAAACCTCCCGACACTCGGTACCAATGGCTTCAAAGCCTCCAACTTGCCCTTTGCCCTTGCAACAAGTCCATCAAGCCATGTCACCATCTTGATCTTCTCCATCTAGCCACATGACTCCATGTCATGTTTCATATGCAATAAGCTCCTTCATGCCACATGTGTGAGCTAAGCAATCATCCCTAGCCATTTCCACCTCCATGGCATAGTTGCTCACACACATGTACCTGTGGACTAATCACCTATGTAATCAACACTTAAACACATATTAGTCCACCTAAGTTGTCACTCAATTACCAAAACTAAAGAAGGTCCTTTCAGGCATCCGACACAAGCCGTCGGACCAAACCCAGCGTCCGACGCTCTGAGACAGTTAAAAACAGTGTTAGGGACCATCGGACGCTCAAAGACAATGGTCCGACGCCCTGCAACACTAGCGTCCGACGCTCTGAAAACTGCCCTTTTCAAGTTAGTTTCTCACCCCTTGCTTCTAGGTGCTAACACTCAAGGTCTTCAACACTTATGCACAGTGTGTTAGCATTTTCAAAACATTCTTCAAGGGTTTCTAAGTTGATTTCTAGTTTGAGTTAGTCAATGCACATGAAATGCAACGTAGAGCACTTGAAGGTAATCCAATCACTTAGTTCTCCCCTTAATAGTCGGCTATCTATCCTAAATGTAATCACACCCACTTGGTGTCTTGATCACCAAAAGAAAAGCCTACTAGGGTTATACCTTTGCCTTCAAGCTTTTTCTTTTCACTTAATCAACTTCACTTGATCCACCACTCTTTGTCCATGGTTAAGCCATCTTGATCAACACCATTAACTCCTTTGGCTTCACACTCCATGGATAGGACAACCTAAACCTTGCCAAAACTTTAGCAACTTAGGTTAGTCATTAGGGTGTCATCAATTATCAAAACCAAACTAGGGCTTTCAACATCACTTTTTCTCCCACAAATTCCTATTTACACCACATCTAGCTGTTCGCTGAGCAGGGATTCCGACCGATTGAGGCCACACACTCACCCCTAGGGCATTGGCCCGATGCATCTAGAAACATCGTGCCTTTCTCCATCGGCCACACCATCGCGATGAGAAAAAGAAACACCCCCACAGCGGCCAGTGAACACTACTGCACCTTACTTTTCCTCTCACAAATTCCTATTCACCAACAATCCACCACATCTAGCTGTTCACTGAGCAGGTATTCTGACTGATTGAGGCCACACACTCATCCGTGGGCCATCGGCTCGATGCATCCAAAAACACCGCGTCTTGCTCCACTGGCCACACCATCGCGATGAAAAAAAAGGAAACACCCCCCACAGCGGCCGGTGAACACTACTGCACCTCACTTTTCCTCTCACAAATTCCTGTTCACCTTCAGTCCACCACATCTAACCGTTGTTAAGCAGAGATTTCGACCGATTGAGACCACGCACTCACCCATAGGCCATCAGCCCGATGCATCCAAAAACACCGCTCCTTGCTCGACCGGCCACACCATCACGACGAAAAAAAGAAACACCTGCAGTGACGCCCAGCCACACCATCACTATTAAAAAAAGCGCCCCTGTAGTGGCGACAGTGCCAAGGCCTGCCTGCGCCCCGCTGCCGCCTGCCCCTCTAGCAGTCGCTCCTCATGCCGCCTCGCAACCATGCCGCAGAACCACTGCTGCCGCAAAGGCGCCCCACCGCCACCTTCTTCTCCAGTAGCCGTTCCTCGCGCCGCCTCGCACCTCGCTGCAGCACCATCATAGAGCCATTCCGCGACCACAAAGGCCCGCCGCCTACACCTCCATCATCCACAGCTCGCGCCGCCTCATAGCTGCGGACCTCACGCCGCTTCGTGACGCTACCGCGGCAACCCTACCACCTTAGTCCCCTCGGCTGCGACCATGGCTCTTCCTTAACCGAGTCAATATACCCATATTTCGATTTCATCAATATCTACTGTATTTTGGGTGCCAGCTGCGTCAGTACCTCATTTGGTTGTAGCATGTACCTAAGAGGCATAAACGACCGGTGAGTTTGCCATCCTCTTCGTTTCCCTATCAATTTCATGCATTCGCGGGTCATCCCGCATTCCTTCTATCTATGCAGATTAGTGTCTCATTCCCCTTGCCATCTATCTGTTGCAGATTAGTGTCTATGTACTGCAACTTGGACCAAGATTATTGAGAGAATTCTGTGTGTGCCATCGAATGATTCCAGAATTCTAGGTTTGTCACTGAATATTTGCTCTGGACATGAATGTCATTGAAAATATTTTTAGGTTCCATACATACCACTACCGTCAACATCGTTAGAAGTTAGAATACCGTTAGCTCTCTGCCATTAACTCCTGAAGGCAACTGCAACTGCGGGGTTGTAGAAACCCCCCACCTTTCTTTTGTTCAAAATTACTTTCAAATTCATATTGAAATTTCAAATGTTTTTCAAAATAAAAGTTGTTTATCCTTTCAATATCTACAACTTTTCTTTTGAAATCATTTTCAAATTATGCCTCGATTTTGAAATATGAAATCTGGGGCAAAAAGATTTAAAGGGGAGTTTGAACAGAAACTCAAAAATCAAAATTTTATATAACAACTTCAAAATTTCCAAAAACAAAAGTTTCTCAAAATAATGAGACCTACAACTTTTATTTAGAGGTTTTCTTCAAATTCTCATTAATTTTCAAAATAGAGTTTTGAATTCAATTCTTTAAACCTAATTTAGGGTTCTGTTTGATATTTTGAAAACTAATGAAAATTTGAAGAAAATCTCTAAATAAAAGTTGTAGGTCTCATTATTTTGATAAACTTTTATTTTTATAGATTTTGAAGTTGTTATATAAATTTTGATTTTTGAGTTTCTGTTCAAACTCCCCTTTAAACCCTTTTTGCCCCAAATTTCATATTTCAAAATCCAGGCACAATTTGAAAATGATTTCAAAAGCAAAGTTGTAGATCTTGAAAGGATAAACAACTTTTATTTTGAAAAATTTTCAAGTTTCAATATGAATTTGAAAGTAATTTTAAATAAAAGAAAAGCAGAGATTTCTACTGCTACATTAACCCCGTGGCTACAGTAACTATTAACTCCTAATGGCAGATAAACTAACAGTGTTGATGGTAGTGGCATGTATAGAACCTAAAAATATTTTCAATGGTATTGATGTCCAAACCAAACATTCAGTGGCAAACCTGGAATTCTGAAATCATTCGGTGACACACACGGAATTCTCTCAAGGTTATTGGTACCAATATTTGAGAAAAGTTCTCTAATTAGCAATGTTCCATTATTTGCTTTCGCAACCACATTGCAGTGGGACCATCTAAGTTTACGAAATCAGTGCATCAAAGTATGCGTTTCATATCCTAAAATAGAAGAGTGGAGGTTGTTGATGGTAATTAATTCTGAACTTGCTCATAGTTCTTATCTTCAGACTGTTTATTAATGTAGTATTGGTCTTCCTCATTCTTCCTAATCGGGACTAGAAATCCAGGGTTGCAGACTAAAAAAGAAATAATGTGTGCGTCCCATGCGTCCCATGAGATTCGAACCTAAGACCTCATACATAGCCTCAGTCCGTGACTTACCACCCTACCTACAGAGCACATGTGACTACAGCCAAAATGATTTTCCTTTAAACTAACCTGTAGATGATACCTCGGTTCGTAACACCAACCGGGACTAAATGGTCCACATTTAGTCCGGGTTGGTGTTACCAACCGGAACTAAAGGGTCTGGGCCTTTAGTCTCTACTAGTAATACGAACTAGGACTAATGTTAAACCTTTAGTATGGGTTAGTGTTACTAACTGGGACTAAAGATCTTTAATCCAGAAAAAAAAAGACGAGACTAAAGCCAAAACTTGAAGCGGCATCGAAAGCCGTTTCTCTAGTGCTTCTATTACATAAAAAGGTGCATTCACCTGCACCTACTACCTGATAAGCATATACTGCTCCTAATTTCTCGATGACCAGTACTATATTTGGCTACTGACTCTTTTAGGTTATCTATATAAAATTCTTCTCCTACATTATCCCTTCAGTTCTTTAAACAAAAAGTTGTTTCACATAACTAATCCGGGAATTTGGTTGTGCTAGGTAGCTTTTAATGTTTGGTGCTAAACACCAAAACAAGTTTGTTGACTCCCTTTTCCATTTATGTGGTGTGCTCCTTACTTTTTTCATGTATAGACTTGACTCTTTTTTCATGCTAACAATCGCTCCACGAGTGTTGTGTTCGCCACATTATGCTACCAACAAAAATTTATTGATTTACATATAGTATTAGCCTAGGCTGCGTTCGGTTGAGGGTATAAGCGCTTATAAGCGCTTATTTTTCAGCACTTCAGCAGTATTTTTCTCTCACAAGATTTCAGCACTTCTACAGCACTTCAGCGCTTATCTACAGCACTTCAGCTTCACCGAACACAGCCATATTTTCAACGGTGCCTTTCATTTAGTTCTGCAATTAGCAGGTTCTTTTTCTTCTTCAGCCAACACAAGGAGGCAGGTGATCTTACCCACGCCTCCAGGGCATTGATTAACCAGTACAACCATTCTACTAAATACCTTTCTTTGCCACTAATGTATTTGCCTCATGTTATCTAAAAAGCTACATTTGCCTCCTGCTATGAAGTGTGTCGTTATATGGTTTGGTGTCCACCTTCATAGTCTTTGCTTTCGACGTACTGTAGGTGTATGATTTTGTGTTTAATGTATCAAGATACACTTTTATCCATTACTCTTACAAACCTATAATTCCTTCCCCCATTAATTTGCAAACATTAGCGTGGTAATTCACTTCTACTTTTCTTCACTTTGTATTAATTGTACTTCCTGATGCTTTCACTACAAAAATGTTCGTGTCCAAAGACACTGCTGCCCTGTATGTCTCTGGCTTTGCCGTTGGGATTGCTGATTCTCTGCATCGGACATATGAAAATCGTCACAAAGGTTTAAAGTATCGTGTAAGTTTTTTCTATATTCCTCCAACACCTCGCTGCAAAAATATGGAGCTATGGAGGAGTGGGTCATTCAACATATACCTATTGCTTGCTCCAAAATTTGGCATAACAGTTTTCAGAATGCATTTGCCGTTTTTAGCTGAGATTCCCCGCTCATTGTTTCTCATTTGTGTCCAGCACAATGACAACTTAAATGTTATATTGGTTCCAAAGGGAGCCTAGATTCCTTTGGCCATTACAAATTTGCCGGCTCATGAAATCTTTCATGTTCTAAGTATCTCTCTATATATATTTTAAGATTACTTATCAGGATTTGTTTAGAAGAATCTGTATAAGCCATATGATACATTGAAATTAAATCCTCTTATTACTTACATAGCACGGCAGGTCTTTGTTTTTTCCAGATGCCTAAAAAAGTCATGTCGCAGATTTTTAACTCACTCCTAATTTTACTACTCCCTCCATTCCAGATCGTAAGTCATTCTAAAAATCTTAGAGAGTCAAACTTTCTCAACTTTGACCAAGTTTATATAATAAGATAATAATATTTACAATATCAACTAAGTATTATTAGATTCTTCATCAAATATATTTTCATGATACATTTATTTGGTGTCATAATTCTTCATATTTTTCTCTATGATTTTGATCAAAGTTGAGATAGTTTGACTCTCCAAGATTCTTGAAACGACTTACAACTTGAAATGGAGGAAGTATTATTCTTCTTCATTACCTCACAGTTGCATGCCAAATGTTCGCTGTTTCAAACCCATTTCTTTAGGCGAGTTCTGCCTCAGATTAATACGGCAATTTTTTCAAAATAGCCCGAAAGGCATCGAAGTACCAGAAATGCTTCCTCTTTTACAATTCCAATTAACAGAATTTTGACAACAGTCAATTTCTATTAAGTGTACATGACCATTAGTTTACTGCGTATACATTGTTTCCTTTGGCAGATCATGACTAGCTATATCTTATTGCCAAAATATGCTAGGTCAGATGAACCGTTTCTTGAGGCCAACGAACTGTTGTATATTGTTTTCGGCCTCTTATTACCTAAACTAGCCACTGTTGCCCGCGCTTCGCTGCGGGTAATGTGTTTGGTATAGGAAATCTTGCAAACTACTGCAAGGGAAGATAATATGTCTAATTTGTTTTTTATTGTGTTGCTACTAAAAGTTGGTCTATTTCATATATTAAATGTTGGAAAAATATAGCAATAAAAGGTAAAATATCTTTTGCTTCATTATAGTGTTGCGAAGGAACATACACAGATGTTGGTTGTTATTACATATCACTTGCCATGTTAAAGTAAAGAAACCTTTGATAGAGTTTGGGTCAAGCAACCAACAAAATTAGATTCACTCCATGAGGAGGGATGTGTCCACTTAGACCATGTTTCAGAGCTTGAGGAATCTCTAGAGAGAGTGGATGTAACACTCTGTGTCTCGTACTTTTTTCTCTCACCTGTTCTACCTAGTGTAGACTTTTAGGAGATCATATAAACAAGACAACTACCTTGGATTTAAAATTATAGTCCCTTGGTAGTTGTATCACATTTGAGTCTCAAGAGGCTAATAACACATTTATTATATTTAGATAGGCCTCATAACAGTAGTTCAGACGGAAGCGGGCGATGAAGAGTAACCATAATGCATTAATGGTCCAACATAACCGGAATAAACATGGATCGCAACATATCTGGTGAACCCCAATACCACAGGGTTAGTTGGGTGCAGATAAAAGAGAGGAGGGCTACGGCCTGGAGAAGGTGGAGAATGATCTGGGGAAGCTCTCTGGTGGCTCACCTTGGCTGGATCATTCACTCCGTCATCTAAAAGTACGTATGAAAGAACATGAAAACAAGCACAAATAAATATTTATATATATTCAAATGAGCTCTAAAAATTATGAAATTTATATGAGAGATAGAGTTGGATTTTAGATAAATTTAGGAAGAAGAATCAATGGAATCGGATTTGGCATTTAACTCTGTGATGTGGCAGAAATTTATTCACGCGGAAAAGATTAATGGATGTTTAGGAATTCTTTTTGATTTTCTTGTTCGTGGTGGAGTTTGGCCGGTACTGCATGGTGCATGGTGCATGGTGTGCATGCAATAGTAGAGCCCACACGTCATACACACATGTATGGGAGGTGAGAGAGGAACTGCCCGTCACGAGTGTTATTCTTGCTTCATGCGTGGACATGGCCGAGCTCATGGAGCTCGTGGGTAGCTCGGGTTGGAAAGATAGGAGTAAGAAGTAAGAAGAAGGTCAAGGGGGAGAGAGAGATAGAGAGAGAGAGCAAAGTAACGGGATGCTCATGAGCTGCTCCCTCGTGCTGCGACGATGGTCGAGCCCAGCACATACACAAAGCCATATACGAGAGGTGCTGCAAGAGCGAGGGAGCGCACGAGCTAAAGTGATGTGAGCTAGCTGTGGGGTGGTGCGAGGGAAATGAGCTACTCGGCGTCCCGTTTTATAGGCAGAGGAGCAGAACTGTGGCACCGGTTCTTTGGCTCGCCAATAATGGCATTGTGCGTGCAAGCTAGTACGAGAGCGTGTATGCATGCAAATGGATGGTGCGATGTTTACAGAGCAGTGGAGCGACAGGACAGCGTTGACATACAAGAGAGTATGAGTGCATGCATGCACATGAACGGTGATTAATTAGCATTTGCATGCATGCAACTGAGACCTTATTTGGATTGCATGCATATGTGAGTGTGTATGTGTTGTGCATGCATGTACGTTGGTGTGCAGAGAGGAATCGTGCTTTGTTTGTGTGCACGCAACTGAGTGCAAGTTGTTGCATGCATGCAGCTAGGCTGGTGCTGCTGGTTTGTGCGAGGTAAATCCTGAGGTGTGTTGCCTATGTGCATGATAAATATGGATGTTTTTTGCCCTGCTGTTTGTTGTGCTTTGCTGTTCAAAAAAAAAGATGAGAGAAAAAAAGATGGAAGGTGGGACCCTCATGGCGTGGTGCCATGAGACCACGACCGCTGGCGAGAGGGGTCGGCGCCGTGCGCCGCGCGCAGATGTTATCGGGCGAGGGCGAGCAGAGCAAGAGAGAGATGAGGGACCGGCGAGTGAAGTTGGTGCCATGGTGTGAAGGGTATATGTTTAGCAGAGGATGGGAAGGTATGAGATGGATGAGAGTTGAAAGGAGATAAAAATAGAACTCAAATGATTATAATTTTCGAAATAAGTTTTAAAAATAATTTTGACACGAGTGATTTTTATATATGAATTTTCGAGGTATTACAGACCGTGCCTCTGCCATCCTGCTGCTGCATGCATGGATGTATGTCGGAGGGGGCATTGAATGCGCCTACGTGCTTTTCACCGACCTAGTAAAGGTTTGTTTTAGTGTTGTTCACCGAATGAAGTTTTTGTTTTATCAGAGCTACGCGAAACCGTTAACATGCATGTTGTAATGGGTACTATTATAATAACCACATGGTGGTAAAGACTACTATAATAACCACAGGATGGAAAGTTGGATTCGAGAGATAGATGTTAATACTCTAGTCTTAGAAGCGGAAAAGCTTGTAAATTTTTGTTGTGGTAACTTTTCTAAATGTAAAGGGCACATGCAATTTTTATATTTCTGCACTTCATTGCATGTATGCTCATTTACTTTTCTATCTCCTCATGGCTTGTAAATTCTTGTCCTAATAACTTTACTCTATGCAAAGGGCACATGCAATTTTTACGTTCATGCACTTCAGCATGCCCCACTTGATATGCATGCATAAAAGGACATAAGGAAATTCATCTGCCATGCACTTTTTGTCTAGGCTTGCTCTTCTGTTTATTTATCTATCCACCTGCTTCATGCATGCTCATTTAATTTTCTACCTACTCATGGCTCGTAAGTTCTTGTCCCAGTAACTTTTCTATATGTAAAGGGCTTGTGCAATGTTTATATTTTTGCACTTCATTGCATGTCCCACCTGAGATACATGCATGGAAGGACACAAGATAATTCATCCGTCATGCATTTTCTGTCTCAGCTTGCTCTCCTGTTCATTTACTTATGCATGGAAGGACACCAAGGTATATATGGACCATGCAATTTCTACTGAACATCTCACTTAAGTGGATGTTACGTGAACACCCTAGGAGTTATAGTAACTTTTCCACACGTGAAGGAACATGGACTTTTTACAGTGTCATTGTTACCTGAACGTGCCAAGGACACCTATAATTACAGATGATGCTTGTATGCATGCTCATTTAATTTTCTATGGCCAAATTCTTGTCATAGTAACTTTTCTATATGTAAAGGGCCCATGCTATTTTTACATTGTCCCTATAACCTTGTCTCAGGATGTTTTCCTACACGCAACGCAAGTTCCTCCACTTCATTGCCTGTCCCACCTGATACGCATGCATGGAAGGACATCAGGGTGATTCATCTACCATACAATTTTTGTCTCAGTATGCTTCCCTATTCATTTACTTATTCACCTGCCTCATTCATTGCACCAAATAATATGCATGCATGTAAGGACACCAAGACAATTCATCTGGACCGTACAAATTCTATCGAACGCCTCACTCAAATGATGCTACGTGGACACCCTGAGAGGCCACGAATGCAGCGTGCCTTAATACTTTTAATAGCGCTGCAGCAAGGTATCCTCCATTTGTTTTGGTCCTTTCTTGCAATAGTTTGTTTCCATAATTCAAATGCCTTTCGAAATACGATTCCTTGCCACTGAGACCGAACCAGTACAACAGTTTTGAGCACCTAAACATATGCACTTCAATATATGTCCTAATACATTTATTCCTTTACTTTTGGCTGCAAATAAGTCTTTTGTTTCATGCTGACACCATCAGAGACCCATATACCTATTTGCATGTTGACATGCCTTTTGGTGTCACACTGCAGTTCAAGTTTCAACAGTATTCGCACTGCAAGTTATGGCAGGTGCATAGTGCTCTCAAGCTCCAGCCATTCTGCTTTCATCAGTTGGTATTAGTGCTATGCCCAACTGCAATATGAGGACGAAGCTGCATCTTCAGTTCAGAGAGACATCCTCTCATGTTGTGATTATAATGCGGCATGTATATTACATAAGTTCTAAACCTGCTTTGGTGTTTTCCTTCATCAAAATTTTAGTTATATCATGTAATTTCTTGCCCGCACGAAGCACGGGGTTAGCAGCTAGTCTCATGCTAGAATTTACTAGGACGAAGGGGCAAAAACAGCTTCAACTTTTAAACTCAGCTCTTCCTCCATCTCCGAAGGGTCTCACGGAAGGATTTCATGAGGGTCTTGGTGCTTTATTGTGGGCTACAGTGCAACGAGGCTGTAGTTTGTGATATCCAGGCCGTGGGTTAGGGTTGCTTCTTAAAGCATCTCCAAAAGTCTTTCTCAATCTCACTCTTGCATAAAATCACTTTTTATCTCTTGATTCTTTAATTGTTCTTTTATATCTTATATGCACATTCTGAAGAGTCATTCTCGTTTCTATATTTGATTAGTGAAAAATCTAGAATAGAAGATGGCTACATTTAGACAACTGTTGAAGGGTAGTTTTTCACTAAAATCTCTATTTCTACCATTTAAAAAGGATTTTGACAGTCTATTGGAGTTGCTCTTACAAGCCATGGGATAGGTAACAAAAGGCTAGCCTCAATAGCCTTTTGACTCGATGTAAGAGTAATTTTTTCAATATTTAACAGCGTTATGGTTCCGGTGTAGACGATGTTTCTATCGATAGCGAGGTACTTGGGGTGACTTCGTCAATCTTGAGAATTTATCAGCGTAGTCTTCGAAGATGCTAGGGTTTGCATGCGTGAGTTTATCGGGGGAGGGGGTGATTGTGCATGCTTTGTGAGTGATTGTGCATGCTTTGTGAGTGTCTACATGATACTTTGTAATTCGCAAAAAAATAATTATTGTACTCCCTTCGTCTAAAAATACTTGACCACATATGATTTAAATTTGTCATAAAATACTCGACACTCCCTTCCCAATGCACCTTTTTCTTCTGTTAACACACTTTTTTTCTTTTTCCAATACAACTCCATCTCTATTTATCTCTCCTCATTTTTTGTGTACGACACTTTTCATTTCCTTAATTTCTGTGTATACAAATATAAAACCTTATCTATTTTGGAATGGAGGGAGTATGTATAAATTGTGTTACAAGGCCCAAAAAAGTTCAAACTTTATAGTTGTATATAGAAGTTGTCTTTCCGGTCTAAACTAATTTGGTATGCAAATTGCAAACGGGTTCATGCGTAAACCCTTAAATAAATAGACTTAGTTTTTTTAGGTTACGAGAGTAACCTCTAGTTTATTTGTACATTTGCAAACAAAGCCGCTTATATATCCTTAAAAATAACCAATATCAATACAATTTTGTTCTGACATTTTATGTTTTTAATTACTAAGTATCCCGACATTCATGGAGTCCATACCATTTGTTGGTCCCTTTTTTTATTAGGGCCTATTTGGTAGTGCTCTTTTCTAACTTTAGCTCTGGCATCTCTAGAGGAGTTCTATAAAATATTTTGTAGAAGGGGCCATTGTTTTAGTAAAAAATAGAGGAGCTGTACCAAACACTCCTTACGTTTTTTAGGGGGGAAAAATGGTGACAGCTTGCAGGTTTCATATCTGCTGTTGACAAGCTCAAGCGCAGTGGTATTTATTGATCCGGTTACACTCCAGCTGAGAGTTAAGGGGAAAATAGAGGATGGGCATCTGGGGATAGGGTTGAACACCATACGTATACGTCTATAATATGGTTCGTCGTTCCACAGAGAAAAGAAAGGTTCATAGTATTTCATTGATTCATAGCCGTTGATCAAGTAAACGGAGCACGCTTGATTTCACTTTTGCAGCAGTCGTCAAGTAAGTTAAGCTTCCATGGAGCTGTTTCAATGGACTATGGATTTAAGCGGAATGTTGAAAAAGTTCCTGTGTTGGCTTCCCAAGTGCTTACACACCAAATGCTGTTAAAAAAACCTTCCTAGAGATATTGGGTTTAGAAAATACCACGTGACAAGAGTTATTATCACAAAACAAGTGTACAACTGCTTCACCAGACATATATAAGTGCATGAGTCCTGTAAAAAAATATTTAAATATTTCCAGGGCGCAACCAGCAATGGAGTCACATTGCACCAAACAGTCAGACCTCAGAACTGAAATATTCAAGCTGAATGTTGCGCGCAAAAAAACATAAAGGCAAAATAGAGAGCAAAACAGAAGAATCGGCACGAACTTCTTCGTGCCACAAAAAATAAAGTTTCAATTCATAGAAGGAAAGGACCTTGCCATTCAGAAAAATATTCTCTTATATAATCCTCTGTGTTATGTTTGTTTGCTTAGTGAAAGAAGGCAGAATAATATGGCATCTCAAAGAAAATCATCGCTGTATGTTTTTTTTTTTTTTTTTTTTTTTTTTTTTTTTTTTTGCTTGAACTTGTCTTGTGTACAAAGATTACACAAAGGTCCGCAGAAAATAAGAAAGTAAGAAACTGGCATTTGTAGATGAGATGGCAGAGTATGAGATGAGATATACCATTCTTTCATATACCTAATGGCCCGAGCATTGCTACAGGCATCATAAATTATACCGAACTATTTATTTCCACAGTCATAGCTATGAATGCTACTTGCAATTTGAAGGAAAGTTCTCAAAGGATCACAAGTTCATCACCCTTATTATGCTTCAAAGACACACAAGTGTTAACGTGGGTTTTGTAAAATAGAGTATTGCTAAAAATGACTTTGGAGTAGAGCATAGCTTCTATTATTCCCCTATTTCAACTTTCAAGTGCAACAAATCTCAATTTGACATATATCTTAAAGAAAATTTGTTCTAATTCATGGTGGCCGCTTCCTCACAATTTGTTCTTGAATAGCCAATTCATGTCACCCAGGTAAACATAACTGGAAATGTGCCAAAGTACAACTCTAAAATACAATAGGCTAGCCATAAAAATCCTTAAATCAATCACTTAATGGTTTCTGAGTCATAAAGCCTTGTTCTGGAGGAATAACATGTAAAATTAGGAAGTAACAAAAATCTCAGTGTTATAAAGAGGTATCATATAGGCTTGCTAGCATCAGATACATTTTGCATGTCACCTATGCTGGCAGCAGTACTGAAGCAAAAGCTCCAACCAGAAGATACACAATCAATAGAGCTAAGTATACCTATTTCTCAGTTCAACACCAAGCACATTACATAGCGGTGTTACAAAGATCACCTCCATGTCAACTTCTCATGGTTTTTGAGGTGTTATGGCGTCCTGTGGCGCTGGGGGTATGCCTGGATGCCTAGGCACCCTTTAGGTGATGTCTAGTTTTTTTTTCCCCCGATCAGGTGATGCCTAGGCTATATGGTGTAATTAAAACCCTGTGGCATCCTGTAGCGCCTGGGGGTACACCTCAACGCCTAGGATGCAACTTATATCAAGCACCAATATCATGTCAAATTCTTATTTTGCATGTCATCTGTGCGGGATGGTATGTGAAGATGGCTGTATGCATTACCATACAAAAGCAGATTTTCCACTTTATGTAAGAAGCAGCTGTGCTGCCACAATAAGAAAGACTCATAGAATCCCAGTTCTTGTAATAAGGATAAGAATCCAAACTGTTCTCGCCTGGATGTGGGAAATAGAGATAAACATGCCATCATGGAATAACTACTTTTCAAAAGGAATAGCATGGTACTATTCTATTCATATATCATCAAATGTATGTTAACAATCTTTTTGTCTACTTTGAGTGTGTTCAGAAAATAATACCTTTCCTGTATTATAATCATTACGATGGTGAATGAGAGCCACACATGGCATATGAGGCTTACATACCTATTTTACACTAACCAAAAAGTTGCCAGGCGTACACACTGATTTTAAGCTAACCAAAAAGGTGTCACCTCTAAAGAAATAAGAAATCTCATTACTCAACAAGAGTTTGTTGAGTCCACCGATCATGGACCATTAGTGTTGAATAATTTGCTGCTAAGTGCAGACATTTTCCTTGCAGCCGCAGAGCAATTTCCTAGCAACTTCTAGGCTGAGCAGCAGAAGACTTGACTGCAAGTCAAGGTCTTCTCTTAGGTAATTTCTAGGAAAGCCACTAGGGCTGTTGTATGTAGTCTCTTTTTTAGTTGGGTGCAAAGGGGGTGAAAAGTGCACTGTAGCACTTTCGTTTGTATTTGACAACTTTTGTCTAATCATGGCCCAAGTAGACTCAAAAGATTCATCTCGAGTTAGCTAGGTAAAAAGTACAAACATACAACAACTGCTACTTCATTTAATGCTCCATGCAGGCGTAAAGGATAATCGATGTGATGGGGAAAGAAAAAATTTTGGAAAGTAAACAGGGCCAAATAGAAGATAAAGGCACCAACCAGCAGCAGTTCAACAGCATCACATATTCGCAGTTCAGTTCAGCCATTCAGAACTGCTGGTGCAGTATGTGCGCGCTATGCTCACCCTCTCTTCTACCTACAGCCATTCAGAGTTTGTGTGGGTGTAGGTGAGATGGTTGCTCACCTGTGGGGAAGATCCAAGGCCAGCAAGATGTAAGCACAGCACAAACACACCGCACAAGCAGCTCTAAATGGCTGAACTGTATTGTGAATATGTGATGCAGCTGAACTGCTGCGGGTTGGTACCTTTATCTTCTATAAATAGTTCTACATACAACTGCTCTAGTGGCTTTCCCAGAAATTACCTTAAGGTAGCGTTTGGTTAGGAGTCAAGGTAGAGTGGGACGATCCCGTCTCTGGTTTCTGGGACTGGACGGAGATGGGACGGTTCTATTTTCTGTCTGGTTGACAAGGAACTGGATCGACCCATTTTGCGTTTGGTTGATGGGATAAATAGGAACGAGATGGACTGTGGATTTAACACCGTTAGTTACTGTTTAGTGGGACCCATGTCTTTTTTTTTCTCACCCGCATGCAGGCTGCCCGGTGCTCAAATCTTGTGGTTACCATTTTTTCTTTTATTTTTTATTCCCTTCTCTCTGTACTCTCTCCACCTTCTGTGACCTCCTCCAACACACAGCACCGCACGAACTTGACCCTTGGCCTTATTCTCACGCCATGGACGGAGCGGCGGATCCACTCGAGTCTCCACTGTCCATCGCTCGGCGAGGCCAGCCCTGCTCTCTGCCACCGTCTGCGCCGCCCTTTTGCTTGGCGCAAGCCTCCACCTCCATCCCGCGCCGCGCTGGAGCCAAGCCCACATCGGATCTCACTGCTCAGCTTGGCTTGACCGGTGCTGGAGAAGGGAGAATGGTGCCGGAGAGGAAGAAGAACGGCATCGGAGGAGAGAGAAATCTTTGCCGGAGGAGGAAGATGCTCACGCCGTCGCAGTGGGATGCCTCCGTCCGCGCATTTTTGTGGGGCGAGCTCGTCCCCCATTCATGCGAATATACGAGGTATATTCGTCAGTGGGATGTCCCAGTTCCTCTCTGACTCCCAACCATATATCTCAAAAGTGGGCTCATCCCATCCCCATCCCACTCTATCCCCCAAACCAAACACATCCTAAGAGGACTTGTAGTCAAGTCTTCTGCTATTCAGTCTAGAGGTTGCTAGGAAATTGCTCTGCAGTTGAAAGGAAATTGCGTTGCAGTGGCAAGGAAAATGGTATAGTTCCAGACTTCTCAGCAGCAAATTATTTAACAATTCTTCCCCTAATCTTGCTGCTCTTGCTTGATTTCTAGCATTCCAATCTTGGTCCTCAGCTCCAAAACTGAAGATTGGAATTGTGGAAATCAAGCAAGAGCGGCAAGATTAGGAGAAGAATTGTTGAATAATTTGCTATTGAGAAGTCTGCAACTGCAGACCATTTTCCTTGATGATGCAGTGCAATTTTCTTACAACTGCAGAGCACTGTCCTAGCAACTTTTAGGCTGAATAGCAGCACTTGACTGCAAGTCAAGGTCTCCTCTTAGAAGTCAAGGTCTTCTCTTAGGAGCCGTTTGGATCCTTTCAATTGGAGGAATTGAAATCTTATTAACAAATTAGGCTATTTAACTTGGAATTGAAATCTTATTAACAACTTAGGCTATTTCACTTGAAATGTGACATTCCACCACTTTCCAAAATTCACATATTAGGCTTTCTCAAATTCATAGGGTGAGAGATTAAATTTGATTTTATAGATCACCATGCTATATTTCTAATTTGCAATTTATAGCATACTCTTCAACTCGCCCCCACACGGTAAAAATACAACACATAAGTATTTCTCTCGTATAGCCAACAATAATATACAGATATAATCTATATACAACCATATTAAGTTAATTAATATGTTTAATTATGATTCTTAAAATAAATTCAATTCCAAGGATCTAAAGAGGCCCTTAGGTAATTTCTAGGAAAGCCACCAGGGCTGTTATATGTAGTGTCTTTCAGCTATAAATAGAAGATAAAGATACCAGCCAGCAGCAGTTCAGCTGCATCACATATTCACAGTTCAGTTCAACCATTCAGAGCTGCTGGTGTTGCTCGTGCAGTGTGTGTTGTGCTACCTCTCTTCTACCTACAACCGCGTGCTGCTCGTGCTGCGTAGGTGAGCTGGTTGGTCACCTGTGGGGAAGATCCAAGGCCAACAATTAGAAGGGCCGTTAGGCCCCTTGTGACTTGGTCTTTATTGACCAAACCTGAGATAATTTCTAACACTAATAAGCTGCCAGGGCATTGCTGCATTGTCTACGCCAGTTGCCAATATCAGCATTGGTGGTTGGTGCGTCCTAGGCTCCTGGCCTTCCACGATGAGGTCACGAGGTTCATCAGGTCCAATTTCGCGCTCGATCCTAAAGCCGAGGGCTAACGGAGTATCCTTCTGCACACTGATGGATGATTGCGAGTAGACACGCAAGTGGCGCGGGCCACGCTGTCAGCCCGCTCCCGCACTAGCCAGCCTGGCACGCCGCACTCCCACAGTGGGTTTACGTGGCTAACCCGCATCAAAGCTCTATCGCTAAGCAAGATCTGCATCTCTTCGTCGAAGGAGTGCTGGGGTCGGCAGGGATGGCCATGGACGCGACGGCGAGGAGGAAGATTGCCCAGGAGTGCCCTTTTTGTATACCAGCTGAGCACGCCGGCCAGTTTGCCGTCTCGCCGGCGAGAATCACGGGCGTTGTGGCCCTGGATGCTCGCTGTCGTGGCCATGATTTTTATATCCTTGCTTGCCTTGCTGGTTGCAGCTACCTTGTCATGCTGTGTAAACGAGAATCACGGGCGCCATGGCCCTGCATGCTCGCCAGCTTGCCGTTGTAGCCATGATTTTGATCTCCTTTCTTTCCTTGCCCACGTGTTGTGCAAACAAGTTTGTGCATAGTCGTAGAGCTAGGGAAGACTGGCGAGGAAGCGGCGGAGCTCATGCTTGTCGTTCGCGTACAATACTTGCACCGCGCGAACTGTGCCTCAGGTGAACCAGCAGTCCTCTGCCAATGGTGCTCTCGCTCGCTTTCCTGTCGTCCGATACGCGGGACTGCATGCGGGGCACCCCGCGAGCCGCAAAAACAAAGCAGTAGAAAAACGGGTCGTCACCACTGCCCACTTACACTAAGCGGCGCACACGGACGCGGGACGGGCTACCAGCCTACCAGCTCCCGCGCCGTTTGCAACCGTAATTAGGAAAAGCGTGCAGGTGGGGTGACAACCGATCGCTGGATGATGGGAGGGGCGAGCAGAACGTGCGACACAAAGGAATTTTTTTGAAATAATATTATTTTAATAAATAATTGCAAATCTATATACTGTTTTTTTTAAAAAATTACAAAACTAGTATCCTGTCGGCAATGCAACAACCGATATGGTACCCATCGGCTACTGGATGGCCGACCGTGGCAAGTGAAAAAGTCATAGTAAGCAGTAAGCTCTAGTCAGTGGTCAGTTAGCCAACTGAAGACTAATCGGCACTTCAACAGCCGAAAGGTGCACTCGTCTTACTGTTTAACGTAGCCGATTGGACTTGCTAGCTAGCAAGGCTGTGTTCAGTGAAGCTGAAGTGCTGTAGATAAGCGCTGAAGTGCTGTAGAAGTGCTGAAATCTTGTGAGAGAAAAATACTGCTGAAATGCTGAAAAATAAGCGCTTATACCCTCAACCGAACGCAGCCCAAGTAGCAACGCTTCCAATCAGGAGGGGTTGCCTTCCAATGCACCATTTATTTTTACGTTTTTTTTATCTCAAATAAAATACCTAAACACATTAAGAAATATTGTAATTTTTTATGTGGATGCTTAGAATCAAACACAACCAATTTTTATTGATGCTTAGAATCAAACATAGCCAATATTGTAATGCACTACTGCTTTTATAGTTTTCAAATTAAAATTCTTCCTGTAATGTTATATTGGTTTTCACGTAAGTTGTTTAGCGCTGAAATGTCTCCACAAATTCAATAAAAAGTCTCTCTAATACATTCATGGTTCAGAAAGTAGTACTTTGTCATATAAATTTTCTATATATATGCTTAGTTAAAATTCAAATTTTCCTAATAAAGTATATGTTCGTTGCATCTATTTTTATAATAAATTTATTTGGAGACACAATTGTTGTCCGTAATTAAATCACTCCCCTCACGTCTCGCCCCCGCGTCGGCCCCACACGAGCGACATGGGAGGCCCCTTCACGCCCCAGCGCCGCCCCCTTCCCTCCCCTTCTCTCATCACGCCGCTACCGGAGCTGGCCACCAGCATGGCCACCCGACCAGCCAGGATGGCGGCGGCAGGACCCTCCCTTCGTTGCAGCGGCGGCGTGCGCAGCAGCTGGCCAGCGGCCTCCTCTCCCGCGTGAGCTGCGTGGAGCTCGGCGGGGAGGGTCGCCGTGGCTATGGCGGTGCCAGCTAGTGCCCGCGCCGATGCAGGGATCGACGGTGGGCCTCTCCTCCTCCGTGCATTCCTCTCGTGCGTTCTTGAGGGCGACGACAGCGACGGCCAGGTTCACCGGCGTGGTGCTAGGTGGCCGGATCAGGGCCCTAGACGGCCAGATCTGGCCTGGTGCAACGGAATGGCGGTGGCGGCCGCAGCGCTTGCGGCGGCGGCCAAGTTCATGCAGGTGCTAGGGCTGGCGCTTTCCTCTTTGCCACCTCTCCCTCTAACGACCTTGGCTACTGCGGTGGTCTGCCCACGGCTCTACAGTTCCGATGGTTGTGTTCGTCAAGACGGAGGCGGCGGCATCTGCAGGGGGACGGGATCAGGGCCTGGCGTCTAGATCTGGCGGCCCCAGGGCATGGGGCGGCACCCACAACGGTGGGGCACGCGTCTCTGACTACTGGCGGCGAAGGTTGGCATCAGTGGAGGCGGTTGCTAGGGCCGGTGGCGGTGGTCAGCAACTGCCTCGACGTGCGGCAGTGTTACGCGTGCGATGGAGTCAGGTCTAGTTCTACGCGTTGCCTGGTCAGACGGGGTGGTGGCCGACGGCCGACGCAGCTGGGCGGCTGCAACGGGCAGTTGGCGCGTCGATGCCCCTCTGAAGGGGCTTCCATGGGGTGGTAGGACAGCGGCGTGGGCAGCTGGTAGGGGTTCCGATTTCTCGGCCGGACGATTCATGTTAGAGGTTTCCTTGGGCGAAAGCTTTGGCGATGGCGCCGCTGGTGGGTGCCGCTCTCCCTATTGGGGACGTCGTGTCTTTCCCTCTAGCAGTGTCATTGAAAGCCCATGTTTGGTTTTGGGTAATTGATGAAACCTAGTTTGCTAACGATTGCTCTAAGTGTTTCATGAGAATTGATTAGCAAATGGCAAGATAGAGTAAAGGACCGGGTCGGTGGAGGTCACAAGTGAAGGGCAATGACGGCGTCCATGAAAATGGTGTAAGTCCATCAACAAAGGAGAAAGCCCTATTGACGGCATCCATGCAAATGGTATAAGTCCATCATCATAGGTGTTCACAAGGTCCATCAAGAGATGAGAAGGAAGTTGATAAGAAATCGGGAGCTCAAGGCAAAGGTATAACCAATAGGAGCTCTTTTGGTTTTGGTGATCAAGACTCCATAGAGGGAGTGATCACATTTAGGATAGATAGCCGTACTATCAAGAGGGGCGAAATCGTTGATGAAATACGGTTATCAAGTGCCACTAGGTGTTCATGATCATTGCATATGCATATAGATGCTAGTGACACTAACTTGACCCGTGGAAAACTCTTTGAAAAAGGCTAACACAAGTGCACCTAAGTGAGAGACACTTTGGAGTGTTAGTGACTTAAGAAACGGGGTGAAGTTCGAGGGTTAGAGAGGGTTTGGTTCTCTCTTCCTCCTGCCGAGCTTGCGAGGCAGGATTCGGCGAATTTCGGAAAAGATACAACAGAAAAACTAGCGTCGGACCGTATTGTCACAGAGCGTCGGACCATTAGCCTCAGTCCGACGGCTAACACTGCTGAGAGCGTCGGACGCTCAGTTTCGGAGCGTCGGACTATTGTCCGAACCGTCCGACGGTGCAGAGCGACGAAGAGGTAACACGTGGCGAGCTCTGAGAGCGTCGGACTCTCGGCGTTAGTCCGACGGTGAGCGTCGGACCATCGTCCGACGGTTTTCAGGGCTCGGAGAGCTCTCTGGAAACGTCGGACGGCAGCGTTCGTTAGTCCGACGGCTCCGTCTGACTGAGTCCGACGGTGGTCGGCTGAGGGCGTCAGACCGGTTGGTTTAGTCCGACGTTCGTCCGTCCGACGGTCGTTTTTGGCGCGAGGAAATAGCCGTTGTGATCCAACGTTCGACTTCAAACGGCTAGTGACACGTGGCGTTCATCTGAGGCGTCGGACCGTGCGGATTAGTCCGACGCTCTGGCCGTCGGACAGTCCGACGGTACGCAGTGAACTCTAAACGGCTAGTTCTTTGTGTGTGGCTTATAAATAGCGACTTGGCCGGTTTGGGGAGTATCTCTTGGCACTCCAAAACATCATAACATACTTGTGAGCCTTCCCACTCCACTCTCACTCATCCTACTTGATTGTGTTCATCATTTGGTGAGTTTGGAGAGCATCAAGTGCATTGCATTGATTGAGATCATCTAGAGGCACTTGGTAGTGGTATTTCGCAGCGGTTTCTCTTGTTACTCTTGGAGTTTGCCGACTCCTAGACGATTTGGAGCTGCGAGGATCGTTGAGGGGAGTTGGTGATTGTCTCCGCCTCCGATCGGTGAAGTTGTGAGGGGTTCTTGAGCCTATCCCCGTGGGAGATCGCGAAAGGCATCTTTAGTGGATTGCTCGTAGCTTGGTGGATCCCCATCTTGTGTTGGTTGTGCGGCACCCTTGAGAAGGGTTTGGCGTGTGATGCCAATTAGCGCGTGAACCTCCAAGTGGGTGTATCGCTACAACGAGGACTAGCTTGCCGGCAAGCAAGTGAACCTCGGTAAAAAATCTTGTGTCATCTCTCTACCGAGGATTTCCCTTATATGTGATTGATTGGTTATATTGGACTTCATATCTTCTCTTCACCGGCGGTATTGAAATCACCTTTACTCTTTACATTTGTGTACTTCTCTCTTGTGTAGCTTGTTAGTTAGTTGCTCACTTAAGAGTAGTGTGAAGTAGTAACATAGCCTTTGAGTGTGAACTAGAGATCATAGTGTAGTATACTTGTCTAGGTGGCTTGCATAGTGTAGTTTAGAGCTAGTGCTTTGCAAAGCTTGCTACTGTTACTAATCGGCTTGTTAAGTGTTGTTTGTAGATTTTTATAGGCTATTCACCCCCCCTCTAGCCATTTAGGACCTTTCAGTCATCCATGGGTGAAAACCCAGTCCATTGTGGACATGCGACGGTGGCGTCATGGGCGTCACTCCCTTCCTGAAGGCCTTGCCGTTGGATCGTCGTCGTGGCTTCGACCTTGGACTTGTCGGGAGGAGGCTCGCGGGTGGTCTGCCATCGGAAGTCGGAGCTGCTGGAAGCTTTTGCTTCCAAGCTTGGCAACAATGACCTATGGTAGTGTGTCGTGTTTGTCCTCAACTGCGTGGTGTGGGTTGGTTAGCCATTCGGTGCTGTATGGGCATCCTGTTTGGTTATACTTGCTTGTGCATAAAATTCATTCGTCTTAATTGAACGACAGAGCTCCTACCTTTGTTTAAAAAAAATGTTGTCCGTATTTCTATAAATCTAGTTAAACTTAAGGCACGGAAAAAAATAATACATAGTTATTTAGAGACAAAGAGAATATGGTTAGCTATTTAGGAACGAATGGAGTAGACAACTTATGTCAGTTCTTCTCTTGTAGGCAACTTGGGTACCTCAGCCTGAAACATCTAGTCGTATGCCCTCGTTGAGATGAGGACCATCTGGTAGCCATGTGGAATATATTAAAAAGGGACATGGCCTGTGCCCTGCCAGGTAGCCATGTAAAAACTAAAAGAATAACACTTGTCCAGTGCAGCCAGGTGTGGAATCGTTGAAAAATAAACACGAAGACAAGGTCCATCGGCCTATCGGCTTGTGGATGGCTAAGAGGTGCCTGTCAGCAATTAACTGGCCGATAGGCCTGTCGGAAACATTTTCGCCTAGGTGGACAGGATATAGGACACATGGCACCACTTGTCGGTAGTTGAATGGCCGATTAGTTCCTGTCAGCTCTCTAGCCGCCGATAGGTACCATATCAGCTGCTAGATAGCCGACAAGATGCTAGTTTTTGTAATTTTTAAAAACCATCATCTATATTAACAATTATTTATTAAAATAATATTATTTCAGAGCAGAACAGATGGGTGCAGGCGACAAATGGGAAATGCAGGAATGTGGTGCGGAGGATGGCACAACGGCTCCGCTCGTGGAAGGCGCTAGGGGAGGTAGCGAAGTTGGAGGGAGGGGAGGTGCTGTTTAGCAAACTGGGAGGCTCTGTGGAGGAATGGGCGGAATATGGCCCCATCTGTCAGCACATGAGAGGAAAGGTGACAACGGATGAAGGAGGTGAATTTGCTTACTTGTTTTTTAAATAGGAGAGAAATGCAACTGAGCCACAAGGTAGGAGCTACAAAACAAAATTGCTAATGATTACTTAACATAATTTCACCGTTAATTAGATGACATGAGTTAGTGCATAACTTTTTCGTTAAAAAAATTATGTATGGTGCAGCCAGGGTGTTAACTGACAATCAAAGGTTCAGAGCACATCAGTAACAAGCTCATCACACGTTATTCCAAAAAAAATGCAATCTTAAAACTAAACTTTTAAGCTTCAACGAATGCAAACAACAAAAAGGAGTTGCAAAATAGAGTGCAAATACAGCAAGACTAACAAGGAGTCAATTATGTTCCAAGCTTGTTAACTTCCTTCTTCAACCATAAACCGCGAAGTCTTGATTCATAGCTCATAAAAATCTCTCGATTTGTTGCATCCTTGAGAACATGAACTGCAAGATACTTTATCTCATCTGACACATCGTCCATGTCATGTAACACTTTTAAGCATTTTGATACTGAGTATTCATTTCCTTGTTTTGTAGTTAGAGGCTGCAAAGTGAACAGTTTTAGACCGAGACTAAGGCCGTAAGGCACACTTTTTCTTACAAAAGGGTCGAACTGTATAAAATAAATTAAATAGAATGTGGTATAACAAAGATGAGAGGCTGACTATTCCTGCTTGTGATTGAAAAATACACAGCTGCATTGTTTCAAACATAAATAGAAATTGGATAAAATACTTAAATACCTCAGTCAGAATGCCCATCTTCCCCAGATACGGGATGTTGTAGGTCCAATTAAGTGCATCATCTGCAGGGTCAGCATACGTGCATCGCCTCTTAGAAGGTTTCTCTGCAGCACCGCTGCCACAATGTCGTGCTCCTCCTGCTGAAGGTGGCACTTGACCTTTCAACGCAGGACATGAACCTTGGGTGATGTGCCTTTTTAGATGGCTAGTGCCTGATGTTCTGGAGCAGGCAAAGGATCTCCTGCAATACTTACAGCATGCTCGTGTGCATCCATCAGAATCGGTTTCAATAGTGAAATGTTCCCAGATGATGGAGTTCTTTCTCCGATATTTTTCTATGGTTGGAGGTGTTACCTCAGCAGTGTTATTACCAAGAGTCATCTCAATACCTTGAACCATTTCCCTGTCATGGATGATCCTTTGGTTACAATGGGTCATTAAACCACCATGATTATTCTTAATAACAGGGACCATTTCACTGCAATGTCTTGATGTGGTTGGTGCTGCCTCACCAGTGTAATCACCATGAGTCATGTCAATACCTTGAACCATCTCACTGCCACGTATAACCATTTTTTTGCAGTTGACCATCTCATCGCTGTGATCCATCTCATCGCCACATCTTGATGTGGTTGCTGGTGTCACCTCAGCAGTGCCATTATCTTGAGTTGTCTCGATACCTTGAAAAATCTCACTGCCCTGGATGACAGTTTCATTACAATGGATCCTCCCATCACCATGATCACTGGAGACCATCTCACTGCCACATCTAGATTTGGTCAGTGTCGCTGACTCATTAATGTCACTACCATGAATCATCTCAATACCTTGAACCATCTCAGTGCCATGGGGGTCCATTTGATTACAGTGGATCATATCGCCGACATGATCCAGCTTACTACTGGGAACTATCTCGCTTCTGTGAGCCATCTTGTTGCAATGGATGTCAGCCATCATCTCCGTCTAGAAAATAATAATGGTTGTAGTGTTTATCATAGAACAAAGTTTTGCAAAGAAGTTTGAAGCAACATGTTAATCATAGTGCCTCTTCAGTGCTTAGGCACTTATGGAGTGGTTAAACGGAGAGAGAAAACACCACATCAATGAGCGCCTCTAAAAAAATCTTAATCTACAATGGAAAATATATTTTAGCGGCACTTAACAGGATACTTCATGCGGCAGTTATACACACCCGCCTCCATGGGATCGTACAAGCGCTGGTTCAAGCGCTTCACGGAGCGTTGCTTCCGTCCTCAGGCCCTCGAGTTGGTCCATGCTGGACTCCAGGTAGACAGAAAAGCAGCCCAACGATCTGTAACGGTTCATAAGAGCCCAGCGTTGTACAGGCCCTTAGTGGCAACAAATATGCTAATCTAAGAGCATCTCTAATAGTTCCCAAAAAACAATTGGTAAATGGTAAATCAATGACTTTTCCATATGCCTAAAAAACGTTGGGAGTGTATTTGTTGGGTTCCTCAAACCGTTTCCAAAATCTTGCTCCCAGAAGATAAGAGACAATTTTATATCAGGAATCCTAGATTTCTTCCAAATCACCCCCAACCACTTTTATACTTTCTTTCTCTCTTGTACATGTGTTATTCTTTCCCATGCCCTTCCATCTCACACGATTGGGTCGATTTTCCCAAGTGCAGAAAGATTGGGAGTTGTGATAAGGAGCTCTTGGAGAGCACTCTTTTTTCCCTTTTGCTGAAAAATCAAGATTGGGAGTGGATTTGAAAACTCTTGGAGATGCTCTTATTGGCAAAAAATTATAGTTATAGTAAGAGTTAGGAGTATAAAGTACAGTTGATAAATTTGTCTGAGCAAAGATGGTCAGGGCAATTATCATGTATTGTTGGGACTTGGGACAGAAAAAATTTGGATATAATTTGATAGAAATAGAAATTGGGTACAATTCATACATACCTGAATTTCTTCAATTGCTGAAAAGTTTTGTGTTACAAGATCCACAACATAATTAATGGTCTCTGCAGCAAAGTCAACACAATTATCAGTGCAAGTAATAACCAAAAAGTTCACTTTTCTCCTACTTTTTTGTTGTTGAACATCTGTCTAAGGTGTGGATCACATACCATGAGTAGTTTCAACCAGCACAGCAGGTGGCCATGGCATTTGCAAAGCATAACCAAGAGCGCTGCACTCAAACTCAGAATCAACGGACATTTTCTTCAGATTGATGGCAAACTGGCGGGATTGGTCCCAGCATAGAAGAGCTAGTCCATTGGTTACTGCATGGACTTGACGCAATTGGATATCCCTGCCAAGCACTTGGCTCACTAGAATTTTCCTCTCCGGCTCCCACATCTTGGCAGCACCATCCTCCTTTAGCAACCACATTTGCAAATGGAGGTTGTTAATGCTACCAACAAGGCCCACAAGGCAGCACACGCCATCCTCAGTGTCTCCTATGGCATACATTGACTCTTGGAAGAACGTAAATGGGAGACCAAGGATGGAGAATTCCATAGTGGCCGTGTCAAGCAAGAGCAATGAAGTGTCATTGTATCTCCAAAAGATGAACCGACCGGCATGCATCGCCTGGTCATGTTGAGGTCTGTTAATGTCCTTCACCCACTGGTGGCAATGCCACTGGCGAGTATGTGAGTGGTACTCGGCAGCTCGCAACAGCTGATCATGGCCACGATGCTGCACAGAGACCACGCGGAACGACGCCGCATCGTCGCTATGGCCTTGCAGCAAACATTCAGAAATAAAGGTACCTGGGAGGGGGCTATTCTGCGGAAGCCATACAGGTTCGCGGGCGGACGCTGGGTCGAACACGGCCCGTGACTCGCCTCTGGAGAGTAGGAGGCGGCCATTGTGGCAGTCAAGGAGGCGCCACTCCGGATGGCTCTCGAGACCGGTGAGACCGAAGTCGCCCCCGCGCACGAATTTGGCGAGGGCACGGTCGGAGCGGACTGAATCCGCGAGCTGGAATGAGGGAAGCCCGGTGTGCGCCCTGGGAACGTAGAGGCCGAGCAGGGGCGACGACGCGTGGCGGGAGCGATACCTGCGGAGGAACCCGGGGGAGGACGCGACCTGGAGCCAGCGCCTCGAGGCGAGCGCGGCGCGGACGAGGGCGGCAGGCGATGGGAGGCGGAGCAGGATCTCGGCAACGGGGAGATCGCCGGCGAGGGAGGTGGGGGAGGTAGGGTCACCTTTGATGGGCGACATCGCCATCAACCTGAATGGTGGCCTGGTGGGGAAACCCGTGGATAGCGGCCGAAGCGTGGGCCGGACCCCGGCGCGGAGGACGGAGGAGCAGCGGCTGCGCGGGACGGTGGGAAGCTTCGTCCCTTCCGCTGGCTGCCCAGGGTGGGGAGGATTTGGGAAGGACGACCTAGTTCACGGTTCATTTCATGGGCTTTTCAAATTGTAGGTATCTTAGACTTTCGTCTAATTTTGAGAGCAAACGAGTAGGGTCTCTATTTAGAGACAAATTTCCCCTGAACCATTATAAAGTTTCAAATTCCTTGTGAGACACTGAAAATGTTCCTTCTCGGCCACTGCTTCAAATTTTCCAACCCTTATAAGCCACTAAGGTCAGTTTTGGGAGGAACGACAACTAACGAACGCGTAAAAAGTCCCTTTTACCCCTCTTGCAGGTGGGCCCATGCATCAGCCTTCGTCTTCCTCGTTACCCCTTTTCATAACAGAGCAGTGCAGCAGCCGGCGCCCTCACGGTCCGAGCTACGCTAGCCACGGGTGCCGGCGGGCGGCTGGGCCAGATAAGCTCCTGGCTCCCTCACACGACAGCTAGCAGCCTCCCAGGCACGCTCGCCGCGCGCCCCTTGTGCGCCAGCTGTGGCGGCCGCACCCCGTGCTCGCCAAGCGGCAAGGACTGGCGGTGGACCTCAAATGGCCACCGGTGCACCCTGCTGTGACCACCAGCGATGCGGAGCACCTCATGGGGCACGCCCTCGTCTCCACCATCCGCTCCGCCATCACCTCCCCCGGGGAAGATGCGGCCAAGGCGGGGGCCGGGGGTCATGCTCGTCACCGCCCACTTGCCGCCCCCTCCTTGCGCTCCTCCTTCAATGGTGCACCGCCGGTCACCTGCCAACCGTGCAGGCGGCAGCGGGCTACCGTTACGTGGGCCTGCGCCGTGCTGTGTGCCGCCGCCAGCCAGCCCGATTTGGCCACTGGCCGCTCCCCCAGGTGCCCCTGCCCCCTGCTCCGGTGAAGATGAGGAAGTGAGGAAGAAGGCTGACGTGTGGGGCCCACCTGTAAGAGGGGCAATCGGGACTTTTCATGCTTCCGATAGCTGTCGTCCCTCCCAAAGCTGACGGTAGTGGCGTAGAGGGGTCGAAAAAGTTGTAGTAGTGGCTGAAAAGGAACATGAACTTTTTCGGTGGTTCACAAGGAATTTGAAACTTTTATAATGGCTCAGGGGGAATTGTCTCCTCTATTTACTCCCTCCATCTGAATGAATATGCAATTCTCACATATCGAGGAGTCAACCATCACAAAGTTTGACTAAAATTATACGAAAAATACTAACTTTTATAAGACAAAATAAGTATCATTAGATCGATTACGAAATATATTTTTATAATAAATTTATTTCGAGACATAAATATTAATACTTTTTATTAAAACTTGGTCAAAGTTGACATAGTTTGACTGCACGCTTTCCATAATTGCAAATTCAACCGGACGGAGGGAATAAGTCCCAATAATTAAATATGAAGCTCAGGCAAAAAAATCCAACTCTAACACGACCCCTGTTAGAACACCAATATTTAGGTAGGCACTAAAATTTAACCCTCGGCCCCAATTTCTTGGGGCTCTAGGCCAAGCTCCCATCCGGCTGTTGGGGGATGTTTCTTCCCAGTACTCGCCAATGCGCTGTAACACCCCTGGTGTTACATTAACTAAAACCTGTCATGTCATCATGATTGCATGCAAATCATCCTGCATAAACTTATTATTTCTATGCATCACTAAAATAATTTTTATTTCCACATATGGTTGTGCATAGTTAATTTAGAGTGATTTGTTATGTGAGTGCTTGTTTGAGTATATAGGGTTAAATCAAATTAGAGATTCAAACCGGAATCAATTAAAAACCCTAATCGGACCCGAAACCCTAAATCAAGAACTAAATAGAATCAAGGGTTGAGCCTTAAACAAAATATCTAAATCTTTAAAATTTGAGCAACTTCTATTTTGGTTAATTTTGAAGTTATTAAAAAGAATTTTAAATAAAACCTTAATCTATGCTTTAAAGTTTAAATCTAATATTCAAATTCAAAAACTAGCAAGAACCTGGCGAAGGTTCCTTAATAAAAGTTTTAGCCCTTTTAAAATGAAACAACTTTCATTTTTGGAGATTTTGAAGTTTAGCGTTGGAAATTTAAATTAAACCCCAATTAGTGTTTGTTAATTAAAATTTAAAATGTCATTTCAAAAACTAACAAGAATTTGGATAAACTCCTTTAATGAAGGTTGTAATACTTTTCACGTTGAACAACTTTTATATTTGGGGGTTTTGAAGTTATGCAGTGAGATTTCAAAATAAACTCTATTGAGTGTTTAAAAATTTAAATTTGAAATGCTATTTCAAAAATTATCAAGAATCTAAATAAAATCTATTAATGGAAGTTGTAGGGCTTGCCAAGTAGAACAACTTTTATATTTGGATATTTTTAACTTATTTAGAAGAATCTTGAGAATTTGACTGAATTAAAATTAAATTTCAAAACCCAAATTTAACCCCCTTTTCATATTTCAAAATCCATTCAAAATTTGAATGAGGTCCAAAAACTAAAGTTGTTCAGTTTGAATTTTCCTATGATTCCTATTTTGAGAATTTTTCGACTTTATATGTGAAATGGAGAGTAATTTAAAAAAAGAGAATTGGAAGAAGGAACTGCTACAGTACCAGTGGGGGGTCCGGTCCTGCTCTCCTTACGGGCAGAGCCGTGCGTGCCGCGCCGGCCGCCGGCACCATCCGGGGCCGGGCGAGCCCGGTTGACAACGCGACGGGGTCGTGGGGGGTCTCAGGCCGTGTCCTGAGCCGCCGTCGCCATATATAAGAAGCCCCGCCCGACGCCTTCTTGCCTTTCTGTCTCCGTGCCACCGCCGACGAGCTCCCGGTTGAGGACGAAATTCATCGTCCTCGAACCACCACAAGCCTCTCCATCTCGCAGATAGTAAATTCACTTCATTGCGCACCATTTGGGTCCGGTTGTGTGTCTTCACATCACCGAATCGCCCACACGACTATCATCTTCCTTGCGGTCGGCGGAGCGCCGCCGCAAGTTTCCTCTCTGCAATTGGCTTCCTCCGGTCGTATTCTGTGTCAACGTTCTCATGTTCTATCCCCTATCTGACCTCAGGGAACTGATGCTTGTGTTGGTTATTCGTTTCATGCTCTGGACATCTCAGAACAGGGACGTTGCCCCCGTGTAGCGCCGCCGCCATGACCTTCGTCGTCAACGAGTTGTCCCCGGCCATCTGCACCTCTAACCCGCGCGTGCATCATATCTAGGTGAGCTTCTGGAATGTTTTGATAGAGCTAATTAGACACCGTGAGACTTGCCAGGGGCGGAACACCACCGTGCCATCGCGTCGAGCCGCCATGGCCGACAGCGAGCTCCTGCCGGAACCCTAGTCTTGGGGATAGATATCTAGGGTAGTGCGGGTGTCGTAGGGGAACAGGGAGGGGTGCTCAGGCTCGCCGGATGGCTGCCGCCGGCAGGCCGCCGCCGTGCCCGCGCGCTGGGCGCGACTGGGCGGGAGGTAGGAGAAGAGGCCAGGCTGGGCCTGCTGGGCCGGCCCAGTTGCGCACCCGCGCGGATTTGGCGCCCAAGAGAGGGAGAACGGGGATGGGCCGCAGTGGGCCGGTCTGTTATTGTGGCTCGAGTGGCTTTACCTGTTTTGTTATTTTCTGAAGATGTGAATATTGCTAGCTATTGTTTATTATGTGGGAAAATAAGTATTGGTCCTAAAATTATGATAAATTTTGTGTGACTTCCCAGTATGATGCTAGTTCTATGATTTTTATACGCTTAAATAATAATCTAAAAATCATGAAATTTATTTTTATGTTGTTTTAGGCTAAGTACTATCTGTATAAAAAGTTTGGGCTCAATTGAAAATAGTTTGTTTAATTATTATTTTATGCGCCATTAATTGATTATTTAAGAAGAGGTTGTTAGAATTGAATTTTGATGATTTAGCTAATATTGTAAAATTTGATTGAATGCCTGGGAATACATGAACACTGATGTTCCAAAGTTTGTTGATCATTTACTTTGTAAGCATGAAATGAATTGCTTTATGTGGTAATTAAAGGTTAAAGCAGGAATTCCAATTGGTAAAATGATTAATAAATGAATAGAAACCCTAATCCATTTATGTTAATATAAATTAAATGCTCTTTGGCTAACCAAGCTTCTCCTTAGTAGATACCATTATGTATGTAGCATTGTTGGCTTCTTGGATGCAACTTCATGGCTAAAAATGGGGTGGTTAAGTATGTTTCTTATATTAGGATTTTGTTAGTCCTTTCATATGTACAAATAGGATGACTCGCTTAATAGAACAATTAAATATCAAAGTAAAACTCTAGTTATGGAGCGACAGGTTGGTTTAGTTGGTTTGCGACTTTATCGTGAAGGAAAGTCGTACTCAACATTCTAAATTAAAGTTTACTTTTAATTCAATGCATCTCTGCATCATGGCATACATATCATCTTGTTAAGTGTTGCATTATTATTTCGTGTAGTAAACGCGCGATGATTATTATCTGAAGCGTGTCCCGAGTAAGGTCTTCACTCGATGGACGTGGATCCTTCTCGGTGATTGACTTCAGGGTTCTATCTACTTCAAGCAACAGGCAAGCCCTGGTGCATTCAGCCCCTTCCTTGAGATTTTCAAAATATTTATAACTTGAGTTAATCTATTGCATTAAGTTGATAGGAGTTGTGTGATAATCCAATTGATGCATTACCTTCCGTGACCACTTTTTCTTGCTCAAAATACTATTTTTTGAGCTATGTTAATATATTATTGATTAATTCAAAAAGGGAATTGGTAATGTTCCTGTTCGGTGGCTGTGCACCTGATCAGTACATCGTCACCGACGGGAGGGGATGTTTCTGTTGAGTGGTTGTATCTCTTGGGTTAGAGTCCCAAGGTTTGACCAACGATGGAAAAGGGAAATGTTTCGCTCGGTTGATATGCACATGGGGCGGCGTTCCCTATGTCTTATCATCCGACAGGCAGGGATTTAAAAACCGTTTGGTTACTTTGTACTTGGGTTAGAGTCCCAATGCATTGTCACCGACAGAAAAAGAATTAGGGACCGTTCGTTGTAGGCCTGCTGGATCGAGACTTTTCAACTAGCCACATACTACGGAAAGCCCTATCTCCGGTGGCTACACTGCTTGAACCGACAACCACGCACAGGGAGTGAAGACATGGCGAGAGTAGCGTGTACCCTCATGGCCGGCGTAACTGGAGACGAGAGGAGTGTTGTGCTCTCGGGTGGTGCAAGACCAGTTTAGGGGTTGGAAAAGCAATAGTAGACAGGGTTGGTGTTGGTATAAATTAACTGCACTCTATTAAATAAGATTGTATTCAGATTATCCGCAAGCGCATAGATAAAATACCGCTGTCACATTTCACTCGGAGGTTTTAAATATCGTATCCACAAGGAACAGTAGGTGATAATGATCAAGCCGATAAACTTAACCCTACAATTAGGCTAGATAATATCAAGAAAGAGGAAATAGCTAATAATTATATAGTTTCAACAACCGGTAAGCTTTGAATAATATCGTTCTAACTAGGCAGTGAAATGAATAAGAGTGGAAATCAGAGTTTCCTCCTACCAAACACTTATACACCTATCGATCCTATCAACGGGAAGTGGACTACAGAGGACTCAACGCAGCTGTCACCTATGCGATTTACCACTATCCGGCCAATCAGGGGACATTCACAAGTAAACCTAGCGTAGGCACCACGCCTACACTAGAAATACTACTTCAATCAAGCAATTACCAAGATCAATGTACTCAATATGAGTTGCAAACTTAAGAACAAATAAGAACAAATGCTTACTTAAATTAGAAGTTGAATACAAAAGTACCTCAGAACGTAGCTCCGGGCGAGGGAGCTGAATCCAGAAGAATACAGCTACGAAGAAGCGCCGACAGGCCGGAACTCCTCCAGAACTCTACTCCTCTACTCTATCTCTCTACTTCTCTAGACAAGACTAGATCTAGAAGAACTAGTCTCTCCTAATTGCTACATCTAACTCTAACTGGAGATATTGAATTAAATCTCAGGAATAGGGATGCCTCCAGGGGGGTCTGCCCCTTTATTTATAGCCCGGTGGGATGAACGTGCGCCGTAAGATCAAACCGACTTGAACAAGGGCCGAGATGACTCCTCAAAGGCGGTGGAGGAAGACTCCAGAAGGCGGGGGCCAAAACCCTAGGGGGTGTGCCGGCCGGCCCCACTTTGTGGGGTCTCGGGCCCCGGTTGCTCGGGTGTGTTCCAGACTCTTCTAGGGTCTTCGTGATCGTGTTTCCTTGGCGGTTAAGTTTCGTGTCTTTTATGCTCTTTAACCCTTCTTTTATGCTTTTCTGGAATAGTCCCTGGAAAATACAGAACATGCAAAACTTGTGAAAATTATCGGTTCAAACCCTAGACTAGTGTGTATTCATGTGTCCTTTCATGTTTAAAGTTCTAATAAAAGTTGACGTTATCCACCGTCAACAACACTCCCAAGCTTATCTGTTTGCTAATCCCTTGACAAACAAACTAAGCCTAATTACTAATATATTTGGATCAGGAGTTGCTACAATGCTTTCATGCTTTCCATGTACACGTGCTTTCAAACAGAAATTCTCCTCCGGATTTAGACAAAACTGCTCTAATTTTCAAACTTACCCATTGTACCTTTAACTATGGAGCTTTACAGTTTTTGCATAAGTCTTGAACAATCGAAAGATAGAACAATCAAGTCAAGCGCTATGTCTCAAATTCTTCACAGTACTAATATTCCGGAGTTTTGCAAGTTTTTTAAAAAAAAACTCAGAGCTTAATTGTATGACACCCTCAAGTCTCTTAATATTTGTGGTATTTATGGATCTCACTGAGGCATTAATGATGTTATGCCTTCCTACAACTAAGAATTATAGTGGAGCTTATAGGAGTGGCAATAACAAGGATGAGCATACTTGCAATTCATATATTGTAAAGTCAAACAATGGATCCATAGAGAGTCAAGTCATACAATCAAACCAAGATGTGCATGTGTATGGAATATGGTAGATAGGTGTATATAAGGTGGCTAATCCTAATTCTACTTTTGCTCCTTAAAAATTGATCTCTCTCTTGGAACTTAGAACTTTTCGGGAAAACATGGGCTATCTTTATTTTTTTTTCTTCTTTTCTTTCTCTCTCTTCTTTTTTTTCAGGGAGACAGGCATCTCAGTACCCATTATTTTAATTGCTGGGACACTTGTCCATCTTTTACTCCCTTTTCTTTTTTTCTTTTTTTTCAATACTTTTGCATAGCCACATGCATCCTTTGAATATAAATAATTGGAGAGATAATGATAAGAACTTAGAGCAATTAAACTGAGGCTGTCCTATAGGGTATTTTTTTTGTGTTTACTCTTAGTGTAGGAGAAAAACTTTTTTAAGGTAGATCTGGTTGGAAGTGAAAAATGATTGCGCTTACTCCCAGAGTAGGAGTAATGCATATGTGGGTGGAGTGTGTAAGTGATCTTGATTTTAAAAGCATGACAAGACTCTCATAAGGTATACAACAAAGGTTGACTAAACTCAATGCAAAGCAAGCAGCATAAATATGCAAAGGTTTTCCTATCTCTAAATGTATCATATATGGCTTTGGTAGGAATTCACACTTTGTCATACAAGAGCTCATCATGTAAGATTTTAAATTTAAAATAAATCTCTAGAACTTAGTATTGCTAGGAATAAGATAAATAGCAGTTCAACCTTCATGTATCATATCAACCAATCACCTAGACTTAGCTCAAGCATATGCCTCCACAAGTTTCAGGTTCAGAGTAAATTCTTAAGCCAAAATAGTAGTATCCAAAACTCGGGAGAATTTAAAGTTGAAAACTAGACACTTGAAAGGAATTACGGCAGAGCAACTATTCATCATCTCCAAGATAAAATTTTAATGTTCTCCAGTTTTTATTTGACTCTAAACTTAACTAGACAGACTCTAGACACACTCTTAAATATATTGCTAAGTATTTATTTGGTTTTTAAATTTTATCTTACTAGCTAACTCACGCGAAAAAGCAATATGGTACAATAATAATAAGGTGGAAAATTTATACTTAGCTAGATTTTAAATGGAGGGTGCCCACCCCCAAACTGGATGTTTGACAGGGTTTTTGATATTGCAAATTGAGTGATCCTTCTGGGAGCAAGTTTATCGGCAATGTAAGGGCGTCAGATTGACTAGCTCTTTGATCTTGTATTTTCCTATGAAACTCAATTTTCAACAAAAATACCAAATCTTATGGAGAGGGGTTAGGTTTACTACCACTCCATGGTAAGTGATTGATTTTATATTTCCAGCAGAAGTTTCCTAACTGGGTGGACCTTCATGTGCCCACATATTTTTGGGTTTTTTCTAAAAGGTGTGGACCTTCATGTGCCCACATATTTTTGCTATTTTTAGATATTCCTATGATACTATTGTGAACCTTCATGTGTTCATATATTTTTGGTATTTTATGACTTTATAAAATAGACTCGATAATCACATAGGTATAGTTACCTGATAATTAGGGGATGCTCCTCCCCCAAGTTAGATGTTTGCAATACTTGGTGTTGATGATCTTTTAGAGCAAGCTTGTTAGCAGTAGTCCTAGTGGGCTCCACTAATGGACTCACTCCTCAGTCATAGTGTCATTCCTGCAGAATTATACTCCAACAAGAAAACCGAAACTCGAGGCTCGAATTTAATAAGAGATTAGCGATCAACCAATAAGTAATTGATTATTCTTTTGAATTGATTTTAAATTGATCGGTTCTAGCAGGATTCTTTTTAGGATTTTCTGATTTTTCTATGCAGAAAAGTAAATATGTATGCATGATGTATATTTTATTTTTATGCCACTACTGAGAATATTTATTCTCATGGGGCTTAGGATTTTCATAATGCAAGAAAGTAAATACAGATGCTATTATCATTTTTTATGCCACCACAGTAAATGCTCCTACAGGGTTAACATAAGTTTATTCACGTGGGGTTTTAATATTTTGTGATGCAGTAAATATGACAATAAAAAATTTTCTTTTTCTTTCTCATTTTGATACGCATAAAGATGAATATGATAAAGTAAAATTACTAATGTAGATAGAAATACTAATTAATTAGATAACTGACATATTACCTTATGGCAAAGGTGCGGGATTTAAAGTCTACCGTTAGGACTTTTTCTTCCACTCTTGTGTATCTCTCCGTCTTAGAGATGGAGGTCTTGATGGTTGCACCTCTGGTGATGGTGATGTCACTTTTGTTCTTTGCTTCGCCAGTAGGTTGGAGTAGAGCATTAATAGTTGGATCTGGCAGCATCTTGCTCAATGTGCATGTTCACAGAACTTTCACTTGTAGAATTTTGGGAATCATTAAACTTTGGTCGAAGTGTTGTCCTGTTTGCAAAACCAAGATAGAGATCAAGTGCATGGGCTCTGTTGGTAGAAAAACACCAATAGAACCGAATCTATTTCTTTATTTATTCTTCTCTAGCGTTAGGCACATTGAATAAGACGAAATTAGTATTGCATAATTTATTTACTTATGACATGAGTGGTAAGATCAGAAGATTAAGCATTTATGTTGCATTTAAGTTCATATGACAGAAAAGATTTAAATTGCTTAACCAATGGAAGGGTTGTCTATCTCTACATAATATATAAATTTTCATATGAGTATGACTATCATCTTTCAAAGATAGAATACAATGTTTTAGCTTGTTTGGTTAAGACTGAGATCAAGAGAATGGCGCCATGAACAATCTTAAAGGACAAAGCATATTGAGTTAATTAGGTTAATCAATTAAGGCTATAACTCTAACATGTTTGTTTCTTCATTTATGTCCATACCAAGATCAAGAGGAAAATAATAACCACTTTACCTTAAGATATTACCTTCATTATTAGAGCATGATGGCACTAAGTAATAAAGGGTAGATGACTGGTGGTCCTTTCCTTCTCTTGCATCTTGAGTTGTTCATGAGCATCTTGTCTCCTTTGTTGCTTATCCTCTTTGCCATCTTTTGCTTCTTTGATCTTATGACACCTTGTCACTCCATTCATTATTATGCCTGTAACATATTAGTAGACAACACATATCCGAAGGAATGTACAATTTTGGAACATATGTTGTTTGTCCAGAATTTTATCATGTTCCTTCTATGCTATTAAGAAGATAGGATTGATATTATGTTAGCATAGATTGTTCTATACGGCATGGCTTGAGTCCAAGTAACTTGCAGCAGAAGATAAAATGAATGAATCATTAATACTCACAGTTCTTCCATCCATGATGAATGAGCTATGGCTTCCTCTGCAAAGTTATTGAAGTTCAGCATGTGCCCTGTCTCATCTCCGATTTGAAATTTATCTCATGACTCACCCAGATTAATAGTAAAAAGTTTCCTGAAGGGGTTAGTCTAACAAAATATCCAATGTCTACTACAGTAATTTCTAGTTCAATAGCCAAACCAAACTCCATGTTTAATTTTAGTTAAGTAAGGCTAGCTAACCTGAGCATCACGCTCAATTTAAATGCCAATGAAAGTATTTGCAGTACTTCCAAACCAAATCTTACTATGGCAAACAAAGGTAACATGAAAGCACTTATAGAGATTTATTCATTTAGAGACGAAAAGGCAAATAATTGAACATGGATTAAAAAGGTAGAGACAACCAATATTGGTGACATAAGATTTTCTAATTGAGCCCACTCCCCCAAGCCGGAATTTTGCAAAGCAAAGTTAAGTTTGGATAGATATAATTCAATATTGCATGATGATTGGTTGGACATACCTTGCGTTGCTACTCTTCTACTTCAAACCTGAAATGGTTAGTGACAAAAATACCTAAGGGAATATTTTTATAATTATAATTCTATGCTCAATCCATAAGGGCATTATAGTAAAATTAAAGGTGCAAGCTCAATTTATTTTTTTTCAAGAGTGGTTATTTTAGGACACAAAATCGTTCTTGGGAAACCTTCTAATTATTGTACTTTGAGTTCATGGGGTGGTTTCCTCTAGAACACTAGCCTTTGTGCACCTATATCAAGATTACAACGAGATCTACAATATTTATGATAAACATATGCATCTACAACCACCCTTTTGAAAAATTTATGAACAGGTAGAATGAGGGGGTTGAAGATCTTGCGTGTGATAATGTTAGAGAGACCTAATTGATCCAGGAGATTTCTCATATGAGCATGGATTCGATGAGGTGTTAATGAAGTAATTCCCATGCTCATCGATATGATCTCCCTTTTCAAACTCCAAGGGTGTTTCTTCATGGATGTCTCTAGGCAACAAGTTTGTTTCTATTATTTCATGCCTACGACATTTATTGGATATTTTATTTTCTAGGATTTCCCATGGATTGATGTCTCTAAGTTTGGTCTTGTCTAAGGCTTTCTCTAAACTTGGATGAGTTATGTTTATTACATAAATTGATTTAAGCTCACCATTTGAATCTAGACCAAGTTTAGATGCTAACACTAAGACTTCGTCCTCTTTCCATCCATTCATTGACAATAGCGTATGTGTTTCTAGTATATTCTATGCATTCCTGCCATTGTCGCAGGTCTTCTTGGTCATTCCAATAATCTTCATGACTCCTATTCTTGGCATGTCTTAATGGGATCTTAGGGTCATTATGAGACTTAGGAGAGAGAGAGCAGAAGAAGGATCATTAGGGTCAAGGATGGGTTTAGAGATGGGTTCAGATGAGACATTTAATGTGAGCATAGAAGGGGAGAAGATAGAATTGAGTCCTATCTGGCTTGGCTCTCCTTCTATGGCATCACTAGACATGCCATCCTTACATTCTTCCCAATGTATTTCAGGGGGGAAAGGAAGTTGACGATATTTTTTCCAAGATGCTCTTCTAAGAAGATCTGATTTATATTAATTTATGAGCATCTTAGCTAATTGGAAGTCTAAATCATCAAAGTGGGGTTTCGATGGTTTAGGATTGATAGCTAAATCTTGGGATTGGAGTGATTTTGTTTTAGCTACCAAAACTTCCTCTGCTTGTTCGGGGTATGATTCCTTCTCTTCCTCGGGGAGCTCGGAATTAGCTAGAGCAACCTTATTAATCATTGCTCTTGCTTTACTTATAGGCAAATAAGGAAAGGCTCCTCCAGAGGATAAATCAACGGATTCCCTAGAATTCTTGATAAAACCCAAATAAAAATGTTGAATAAGCACAGGGTCTAGAAAATCAAGGTCAGGGCCAGATGTAACAAGTTCATTAAAACGATCCCATGATGTACTAAGAGATTCTTGTTCTAGTTGCCTAAAAAGTTAGAACCTCTTTTCGAAGGTTAACTACTCTATGGATGGGAAAGAAATATAAACAAAATTCGGAGCATAAAGTTTCCCAATCCCCTTACATACTTCCTATGGCTCGATTATACCAACGTTTAGCTCTTCCGATCAAAGAGAACGGAAAAAGCTTCCACCTTAAAGTCTTATCAGACATGCCAGCAATGTGCAAGCATGCACATGTTTGCTTGAATTCTCGTAGGTGTAAGTATGGATTTTCGTTACCTTCTCCCGAGAAGGGTTTATCCCGAATCATATTAATTAGACATGGGCGCAGCTCATAGCCAGGTGTTATGATAGGCTCTACAGATTTTGGTGGCCCAAAGCTTTTGCACATGCCAAATAGATAGATAGGCGTGGAATTTAAAGCATCCATAAGGATGAACATAAAATGATGAAAAGGTAGGGATAAAATAGAAAAGATAAAAGTATAATATAAGATTAAGCTAAACTAAGTCAAAATAAGCAAACTGTTCCCTGGCAACGGCGCCAGAAATGCTTGTTGGCATAAATTAACTGCAGTCTATTAAATAAGATTGTATTCAGATTATCCGCAAGTGCACAGATAAAATACCGCTGTCACATTTCACCCGGAGGTTTTAAATATCGTATCCATAAGGAACAGTAGGTGATAATGACCAAGCCGATGAACTTAACCCTACAATTAGGCTAGATAATATCAAGAAAGAGGAAATAGCTAATGATTATCTAGTTCCAACAACCGGTAAGCTTTGAATAATATCGTTCTAACTGGAAAGTGAAATGAATAAGAGTAGAAACCAGAGTTCCCTCCTACCAAACACTTATACACCTATCGATCCTATCAACGGGAAGTGGACTACATAGGACTCAACGCAGCTGTCACCTACGCGATCTACCACTATTCAGCCAATCAGGGGACATTCACAAGTAAACCTAGCCTAGGCACCATGCCTACACTACGAAATACTACTTCAATCAAGCAATTACCAAGATCAAAGTACTCAATATGAGTTGCAAACTTAAGAACAAATAAGAACAAATGCTTACTTGAATTAGAAGTTGAATACAAAAGTACCTCAGAACGCAGCTCCGGGCGAGGGAGCTGAATCCAGAAGAATACAGCTACGAAGAAGCGCCGACAGGCCGGAACTCCTTCAGAACTCTACTCCTCTACTCTATCTCTCTACTTCTCTAGATAAGACTAGATCTAGAAGAACTAGTCTCTCCTAATTGCTACATCTAACCCTAACTAGAGATATTAAATTGAAGCTCAGGAATAGGGATGCCTCCAGGGTGGTCTGTCCTTTTATTTATAGCCCGGTGGGATGAACGTGCGCCGTAGGATCAAACGACTTAACCAAGGGCCGAGATGACTCCTCAAAGGCGGTGGAGGAAGACTCCAGAAGGCGGGGGCCGAAACCCAGGGGGGTGCGCCGGCCGGCCCCACTTTGTGGGGTCTCGGGCCCCGGTTGCTCGGGTGTGTTCCAGACTCTTCCAGGGTCTTCATGATGATGTTTCCTTGGTGGTTAAGTTTTGTGTCTTTTATGCTCTTTAACCCTTCTTTTATGCGTTTCTAAAATAGTCCCTAGAAAATACAGAACATGCAAAACTTTTGGAAATTGTCAGTTAAAACCCTAGACTAGTGTGTATTCATGTGTCCTTTCATGTCTAAAGTTCTAATAAAAGTTGACGTTATCTACCGTCAACAGTTGGCATATGCAAGCTTAGGTGCTACATATGCAGTGTGGATAGAGATCCCCAGCTGGGTATTAATCGATTCGAATCGTCGTTGCTCCTCGGTTAATGGAGACTTGATCCACTGACTTACCCCGAAAAGTGGTTCGGAACTAGGATGTTTTTGAGAATAAATAAGTAATTGGAATTGAAGGATATATGTGAAAGAATTGAGAACTATTGATATTAATTATAATAATGTTGACTAAAATACTAAAAATAGAATTAGTATTGCTTTTCCGCCAAATACTTTGACTCTTGCTAAAGCCTTACCTTGACTCCCCTCAGCCTGCATTCCTGAGTCTCATTCCTTTTTCTTAGTCAGGTAAGTCTTGCGGAGTACCCCAGTACTCAGGGTTTCTTAACTCCCTGTTGCAGGTGAGTTGAGTGTACAGTTCTTCGTGGGTCCATGCCGGTTGACGGATCGTGCATGGATAAAGATGTGTATAACCCTTGGGCAGGGTGTCTAGTTGTATGATGCTACTCCACTACGAAACTCTGATTTGAGATAATGTAACCTAGGTTTGTAAATCTGTGTTTATGTAATACTTCCGTACTCTTCACTCTGATTCATTTTCTTTGTGTAAACTGTTGTAATTCTTGCAAGGTCTTTACAATGAGATCCTCGTGGAAATCAGGGTTTCCGAGGAAACCCAGCAGGCTACCTAGGTTTCGAGAACTCGTGCACAGTAACCGGAGGTCCTTAGGGTCGATGATGGTGCACGTGGGCCCGGTGATTTAGGCGGTTCAGTCGCGTAGGTATTGAGGTTTAGTATTGTGACATACTGTAGCTTCACAATTAATAAAATTTCTTTAGTTAGCACTTTATGTGGAGACAAATCCATTTAGCTATGATGTGACATGATCTACGGTTGCGATACAATATAGCAACCTGAAATCTCCTGTAACTCACCACCACATGAGATTCTGAAGGGTATATGCTCATGTCACGGTCTGTGATCATTTTCATCATAGCCATAATCGATATACTGTCTCCTCTTCTACTAAGGTTACTTAAATGGTGTTCCATAATGGTATCTCGACCCGTGACTATAGTGCCACGTCGAAACTGGGGATCTTCTGTGGACTACAGCCACATAAGATCTTGCCAGGGTATGCATTGGTATCGTAGTTTGTGCTCGTGAACCATTATAGATCGCAATTAATGTGCCCTCGCTCTCATTGAAACCCACCCTTAAAGATATTGCTCGAAGAGGTTTCTTTTGTAGAAGTAAATTTTGAATCTTTTAGTGCTGAGAGACAACTGATTAGGTCAAATGAGAATCTTCCTTATAACAGATAGGAACAGTAGTATGAGCTAGTAGCTTATCAACTTAAGCCTCTGAACGCCCAACAGCTGCGTAGAATTTATTTCACGTCTCTCCACTTGAGAAGTGTCTTCATTTGCCAAGATCGGGTTAAAGACTTGGTAGGAGTGGATTGAACCAAATCCGATACGTTCTCAGTATTCCATGTGAGTCGTAGACCGGAAAAAGGTCATGTTACTCGAAGGATTTTAACAGGGTGGTACAAAGTACAATGAAATAAGCCTTCAAAAGAAGAAGCTACCTGAGAAATCAGAGAAATTATCATCTGAAAACTTTCCCAAGTTCCTTGCTACCATTTAAAAATAATTTATCCCTTTCAAGTCTTACAAAATATAAAACCCCTACTTGTCCAATAGTCAAGTTTGAAAAATGTTTACTTGACGCATTTTCTTTTCCATTACTAAAATTAAGGCTTTAGCCGTGTCTTAAATCTCGAGACGAGATTTATTTTAAGGGGGGTGTTACATTAACTAAAACCTGCCATGTCATCATGATTGCATGCAAATCATTCTGCATAAACTTATTATTTCTGTGCATCACTAAAATAATTTTTATTTCCACATATGGTTGTGCATCGTTAATTTAGAGTGATTTGTTATATGAGTGCTTGTTTGAGTATATAGGGCTAATTCAAATTAGAGATTCAAACCGGGATCAATTAAAAACCCTAATCGGACCCAAAACCCTAAATCAAGAACTAAATAGAATCAAGGGTTGAGCCTCAAACAAAAATTGTAAATCTTTAAAAGTCGAGCAACTTCTATTTTGGAAAATTTTGAAGTAATTAAATTTTTTTTTGAAATAAAACCTTAATCTACGCTTTAAAGTTTAAATCTGAAATTCAAATTCAAAAACTAGCAAGAACCTGGTGAAGGTTCCTTAATAAAAGTTTTAGTCCTTTTAAAATGGAACAACTTTCATTTTTGGATATTTTGAAGTTTAGCATTGGAAATTTAAATTAAACCCCAATTAGTGTTTGTTAATTCAAATTTAAAATGTCATTTCAAAAACTATCAAGAACTTGGACAAACTTCTTTAATGAAGGTTCTAAGAATTTTCAAGTTGAACAACTTTTATATTTGGAGGTTTTGAAATTATAAAGTGAGATTTCAAAATAAACTCTAATGAGTGTTTACAAATTTAAATTTAAAATGCTATTTTAAAAATTATCAAGAATCTGAACAAACTCTATTAATGGAAGTTGTAGGGCTTGCCAAGTAGAACAACTTTTATTTTTGGATATTTTTAACTTATTTAGAAGAATCATGAGAATTTGACTGAATTAAAATTAAATTTCAAAAACCACATTTACCCCCTTTTTCATATTTCAAAATCCATTCAAAATTTGAATGAGGTCCTAAAACTAAAGTTGTTTAGTTTGAAGTTTCCTACGATTCCTATTTTGAGAATTTTTCGACTTTATATGTGAAATGGAGAGTAATTTAAAAAAAAGAGAGAATTGGGAAAATGAACCGCTAGAGTAGCAGTGGGGGGGGTCCGGTCCTGCTCTGCCTACGGGCAGAACCGCGCGTGCCGCGCCGGCCACCGGCACCGTCCGGGGTCGGGCGAGCCCGGTCGACAGTGCAACGGGGTCGTGGGGGGTCCCAGGCCGTGTCCTGAGCCGCCGTCGCCCCATATAAGATGTCCCGCCCGACCCCTTCTTGCCTTTCTGTCTCCATGTCACCGCCGACGAGCTCCCGGTTGAGGACGAAATTCAGCGTCCTCGAACCACCAGAAGCCTCTCCATCTCGCAGATAGTAAATTCACTTCATTGCGCACCATTTGGGTCCGGTCGTGTGTCTTCACATCACCGAAATCGCCCACACGGCTATCATCTTCCTTGCGGTCGGCGGAGCGCCGCCACGAGTTTCCTCTCTGCGATTGGCTTCCTCCGGTCATATTCTGTGTCAACGTTCTCCTGTTCTAGCCCTTATCTGACCTCAGGGAACTGATGCTTGCGTTGGTTATTTGTTTCATGCTCTGGACATCTCGGAACAGTGATGTTGCCCCCGTGTAGTGCCGCCGTAGTGACCTTCGTCGTCAACGAGTTGTCCCCGGCCATCCGCACCTCCAACCCACGCGCGCATCTTTTCTAGGTGAGCTTTTGGAATGTTTTGATATAGCTAATTAGACCCCGTGAGACTTGCAAGGGGCGGAACACCACCGTGCCGTCGCATCGAGCCGCCATGGCCGACAGCGAGCTCCTGTCGGAACCCTAGTCCTGGGAATAGATATCTGGGGTAGTGCGGGTGTCGTAGGGGAGCAGGGAGAGGTGCTCAGGCTCGCCGGATGGCTGCCGCCGGCAGGCCGCCACCGTGGAGTCGCCGTGCCCGCGCGCTGGGCGCGACTGGGCGGGAGGTAGGAGAAGAGGTCAGGCTGGGCCTGCTGGGCCGGCCCAGTTGTGCACCCGCACGGATTTGGCGCCCAAGAGAGGGAGAAGGGGATGGGCCGCAGTGGGCCAGTCTGTTATTGTGGCTCGAGTGGCTTTACCTGTTTTGTTATTTTCTGAAGATGTGAATATTGCTACCTATTGTTTATTTTGTGGGAAAATAAGTATTGCTCCTAAAATTATGAAAAGTTTTGTGTGACTTCCCAATATGATGAAGTTTATTTTAAACATATGAAATATGCTTTTTGATCATTTACGGTGTCTGATTAAAATGTATGTTTTAATTAATAAATGCTAGTTCTATGATTTTTATAGGATTAAATAATAATCCAAAAATCATGAAATTTATTTTTATGCTATTTTAGGCTAAGTACTATCTGTATAAAAAGTTTGAGCTCAATTGAAAAATGTTTGTTTAATTATTATTTTATGTGCCATTAATTGATTATTTAAGAAGAGGTTGTTAGAATTGAATTTTGATGATTTAACTAATATTGTAAAATTTAATTGAATGCCTGGGAATACATGAACACTGATGTTCCCAAGTTTGTTGATCATATACTTTGTAAGCATGAAATGAATTGCTTTATGTGGTAATTAAAGGTTAAAGCAGGAATTCCAATTGGTAAAATGATTAATAAATGAATAGAAACCCTAATCCATTTATGTTAATATAAACTAAATGCTTTTTGGTTAACTAAGCTTCTCCTTAGTATATACCATTATGTATGTAGCATTGTTGGCTTCTTGGATGCAACTTCATGGGTGGTTAAGTATGTTTCTTATATTAGGATTTTGTTAGTCCTTTCATATGTATAAATTGGATGACTCGCTTAATAGAACAATTAAATATCAAAGTAAAACCCTAGTTGTGGAGCGACAGGTTGGTTTAGTTGGTTTGCAACTTTATCGTGAAGGAAAGTCGTACTCAACATTCTAAATTAAAGTTTACTTTTAATTCAATGCATCTCTACATCATGGCATACATATCATCATGTTAAGTGTTGCATTATTATTTCATGTAGTAAACGCGCGGTGATTATTATCTGAAGCGTGTCCCGAGTAAGGTCTTCACTCGGTGGACGTGGATCCTTCTCGGTGCTTGACTTTAGGGTTCTATCTACTTCAAGCAACAGGCAAGCTCCGGTGCATTCAGCCCCTTCCTTGTGATTTACAAAATGTTTATAACTTGAGTTAATCTATTGCATTAAGTTGATAGGAGTTGTGTGATAACCCAATTGATGCATTACCTTCCTTGACCACTTGAATATCACCCTTGAAACCTGATTTACAATGAAAATGTTTGAAAAATGCTTAGCACCTGATCAGTACATCGTCACCGATGGGAGGGGATGTTTCTGTTGAGTGGTTGTATCTCTTGGGTTAGAGTCCCAAGGTTTGACCAACGATGGAAAAGAGAAATATTTCGCTCGGTTAATGTGCACATGGGGCGGCGTTCCCCATGTCTTATCATCCGGCAGGCAGGGATTTGAAAACCGTTTGGTTACTTTGTACTTGGGTTAGAGTCCCAATGCATTGTCACCGACGAAAAAAGAATTAGGGACCGTTCGTTGTAGGCCCGCTGGATCGAGACATTGCAACTAGTCACATACTACGGAAAGCCCTATCTCCGGTGGCTCCACTACTTGAACCGACAACCACGCACTGGGAGTGGAGAGATGGCGAGAGTAGCGTGTACCGTCGTGGCCGGCGTGCCTGGAGACGAGAGGAGTACTGTGCTCTCGAGTGGCGCAGGACCGGTTCAGGGGTTGGAAAAGCTGTGGTAGACGGGGTTGGCATATGCAAGCTTAGGTGCTACATATGCAGTGTGGATAGAGATCCCCAGCTGGGTATTAATCGATTCGAATCGTCGTTGCTCCTCGGTTAATGGAGACTTGATCCACTGACTTACCCTGAAAAGTGGTTCGGAACTAGGATGTTTTTGAGAATAAATAAGTAATTGGAATTGAAGGATATATGTGAAAGAATTGAGAACTATTGATATTAATTATAATAATGTTGACTAAAATACTAAAAATAGAATTAGTATTGCTTTTCCGCCAAATACTTTGACTCTTGCTAAAGCCTTACCTTGACTCCCCTCAGCCTGCATTCCTGAGTCTCATTCCTTTTTCTTAGTCGGGTAAGTCTTGCGGAGTACCCCAGTACTCAGGGTTTGTTAACCCCCTGTTGCAGGTGAGTTGAGTGTACAGTTCTTCGTGGGACCGTGCCGGTTGACGGATCGTGCATGGATAAAGATGTGTATAATCCTTGGACAGGGTGTCTAGTTGTATGATGCTACTCCATTACAAAACTCTGATTTGAGATAATGTAACCTAGGTTTGTAAATCTGTGTTTATGTAATACTTCTGCACTCTTCACTCTGATTCATTTTATTTGTGTAAACTATTGTAATACTTGCAAAGTCTTTACAATGAGATCCTCGGAGAAATTGGGGTTTCCGAGGAAACCCGGCAGGCCACCTAGGTTGCCGGAACTCGTGCACAGTAACCGAAGGTCCTTAGGGTCAATGATTCGTCGCTGTCGTCGCCTCCGGCGAGCGCACCCCTCCCCTCCCCTCCCTCCAGGCGAGCATGCGGCAACAAATAATAGGCACAGCGCAGGGCTCCCTCCCTCGACGGCGGCGCGCTGCTCTGTCATGCCGGAGCGTGCCAGCCATGTCTCCCTTCGTTGCGTAGGAGCAGCCCAGGTTCGCTCGTCGCCCTGCTCGCAGCATCCGACATCGATCGACGGAATTCCCTCCAGCGAGCGCGAGCACACAGTAGTGGTTCCTCTGGCGAGTTCGAGCTCGCGGCGGCATAGGAGCAGCCCCTCCGGCGCGAACGGGAGCGGCACCGGCTAGCGCACCTCTCTCCTCCTAGCTCCACCGAGTGGCGCATCTCTAGCAATGTCTCCCTGAAAGCCTAATTTTGGTTTTGGATAATTGATGAAATCTAGTTTGCTAATGTTTACTCTAAGTGTTTCATGAGTTGAATTAGCAAACATCAAGATGGAGCAAGGTGATTTGGTCGGTGAAGGCCACAAGTGAGGGACCATGACGGCGTCCATGAAAATGGTGTAAATCCATCGTCAAGAAGGAGATTAAATACTTCATCCATGGAGAAAAAGAAGAGAGAGAAAAGTTAGGAGCTTAAGGAAAAGGTATAACTTGTAGGGGCTCTTTTGCGTTTGATGATCAAGACTCTTTAGAGAGAGTGATTACATTTAGGATAGACAGTTGTACTATTAAGAGGGAAAACTCGTTTCTGAAATACGGTTATCAAAATGCCACTAGATGCTTACACTTGTTGCATGTGCATGTAGATGCTAGTGAGTACCAAAATCTTTGAAAAAATGATTGTGAAAACGGTAACACGCATGTACAAGGTGTTGCACACTTAGTGGTGTGAAATTTGTGAGGTAGAGAGAGGGCATGATTCAGCGATTTATACAGTGTTTCTGTGAAAAAATATGCACCAGACGTTGCCCTCGTGACCATCGAACGCAAGTTCGGAGCGTCTAGTGGGTGTGCACCAGATGCGACCGGTGTGCATTTTAACCTCTCTGGAACCTTTCTAGAATCACACAAGACGTCGTTGACCGTAGGGGGTCGTGTCCGATGACTTCAAAGGAGCGTTTGGTGTGACGAGCTGACTTGTGAGCGTTGGAGGCAGCAGACGCTGGAGCGTACGGTGATCCTTCATCAGACGCGTCCGTTGAGCAAAAGTGCTCTCTGGAACCTTACTGGACCATCACCGGGCGCTGGGGTCAGAGCGTCTAGTGTAATAGTAGAGGAGTTAGGTGGATGGGCACGAAACAGACTGGTTCAAATGACCAGTACACGTGTCACTGGACAATACACCGGACGCTGCTCTGGCACGTCCAGTGCCCTCGTTTTTGTGTATAATGGTTGGATTTTCTTGATAGGGCTATTTATATTAAGGTGGAATAGCTAGCTTGTGCTCTCTCACTTGGCCATTTTCATTGACATAGCAAGTTAGTAAGCCACTTCGCTCCTCTCTCACTCATTTTACTTGATTGCAACATCAATTTAGTGAGATTAGAGAGCATCAAGTGCATTGCATGATTGTGTGCATCTAGAGGCACTTAGTGATTGGATTTCGCAGCGGGTTTTTTTGTTATTCTTGAAGTTTGCTGACTCCTGGACAGCTTGGAGCTACGTGGATCGTTGAGGAAGTTGGTGACTGTCTCCACCTCCGATCAGTGAAGATTGTAAGGGGTTCTTAAGCCTTCCCTGTAGGAGATCGCGAATTGGCTAATCTAGTGGATTGCTCGTAGCTTGGTAGATCCTCATAGTGTTGGTTATGCGGCACCTTTGAGAAGGGTTTGGTGTGTGATGTCAATAAACGCGTGAACCTTCAAGTAGGTGTATCGCTACAATGAGAAGTAGCTTGCCGGCAAGCAAGTGAACCTTAGAAAAAAAATCATTGTGTCATCTCTTTACCAAGGATTTCATCTTTATTGGGGTTGATCGGATATTCATCTTCTCTATACTGTCAGTATAGCATTCACTACTTTACCTTTACATTCTTGTATTTACTTTTGTATAAGTAAACTTGTGTAGTTTGCTTTTCTTAGAGTAGAGTAGAATTAGTGACTTAGACTCTTGGTGTGTGATTAGAGACTATAGCCTAAAAACGGTTAAGTGGCTTGCATTTTAGTAGGATGGAGCAAAATTCGCTTCACCTTATAATTGTGTAACCGCTTTGCTTCAAGTTTTGTCTGTAGAATTTTTATAGGCTATTCAGGATCTGCATGAAGAGGATGGGGAAGAAAGGTTGACTCAATGATGTGTGGGTCTCTCGTGTCATAGTCTACTAATATAGATTTGGGGCTTTATTTTGGTACTAGTGTTGGAGTAGAATGAATTTATTAGGCCAAAAAAGTAGAGGAGAGCACCCAAATCTAAAATAGGGGCCTTGATTTGAGTGTTCCTGCTGGAGTTGCTCTAACAACGTCAAATTAGTTCCATTTAGACCCACCACAATATATATACACACTCTTCGTTCCAAATTACAATTTGTTTGCCTTTTTTTTCCTCAACCATTTATCTTATTTAAAATTTTGAATCACCTTTATAATTTGATTATGTTTGCATATATTTGAGTAGTCAAATTAGGGCTCCAAAAAATTCTAACAAATTATAATTTGGAATAGTCTTGCGATATTGTGTAGATTGTTAATATATTTTTATATAAATTTAGTGTAAAACAATTACTATATACTAAAACTAAAACAGTCTTACAACAGAGAGAATAATATTAGCCCAGATTAGTATAATGTGCAGCTTTAATAATCAACTAAAGTACATGATGTTTATGTTCATTCTATGTTTTTAGGTAAATGGGTCGAACTGCATTTAGCATTTTATGTTTCTTTTGTGTAACCGAGAATTTTTGTTTCCACGTATAATATGCTGTTTAAGGTCGTTTAGGGCTGTTTAGGCGTATAGCAGGGCTGTTTAGGGTCGTCAAAGCAAAAAGGAAGTTTCGCATGTTCATGGCTACTCCCTCCATCCAAAATTATGAGTCATTTCAAAAATTTTAGGGAGCTAAAATATCTTAACTTTGACCAAATTTATATGATAAAATAATAATATAATATTAACTAAGTATTATTAGGTTGTTCATCAAATACATTTTCGTAGCATACTATTTGGTGTCATAAATCTTTTTATTTTTCTTTACAATTGTAGTTAAACTTGAGATGTTTTGACTATCTAACATATTTGTAATGATTTACATGGATGAAGAGAGTAGATGAGTGTTTAGTTATACTTAGTTGGAATTTAAAAGTACCGTAGTAGCGTTCTATTTTTTTTTATAAATGTCTAATCATAATTTAAATAGACTTAAAAGATTCGTGAGATAATATTTTGCGAAGATGTTAAATTAATTTTAATTTTTATCAATATTTAATATTATATATATGTGTTCAAAAATTGATATAACCATTTTGATCGTAAGTTAAATGGGAAAATGGGGCTAGGTCTTATCGAGATGAGCATCTAACAGCTGCGACGTCACTTTCGCCAGCTGATGCGAAGTCATTTTTTTAAGTATAGGAGTCCTCCTTTCGTCTTATTAAGATTATCGTTTTGGACTTCGTGTTATTTGGTTTGACCGTTCATCTTATTCAAATTTTTTATACAAATATTATTTATTTTATTATAACTTATTTAATCATTAGATATATTTTAATAATGTTTTAATTATTTTATTACTCATATAAACATTTTAAATAAAATAAATAGTTAAACAAGAAGTTCAAAAGTAAAAAACGATGGTCTCACCGGGACGGAGGGAGTAAAGAGAAAAAAGGGTTCGTGCGAAAAGACGGGAAACAAATAGCTGAGCATCTACGAGAGTACCCAAAACAATCTCCTGATCTAAGATTTTTAGCAAAATAAGAAAAAAAATCATCTCCAACGGTTCTCAAAGTCATCTCCTACTCTTTTGGGACTTGGAAAAACCAATCCCCACGCGCGCAAAGATACGCGCATTGAGGCCGCGCGTATCCGCTCGCGGCACCGCGATTTCGTCTTCTTCGCACACTACGGTCGGGCAGGAACAGTGCAAGACGAGGCACCTATTGATGCATATGACATGGAACGGTGGCCGCACACAGGGAGCACCTGGCCCTGATCCTCTCGCCGCTCATGGAAGTCCGATTGGCAGATGGCGCAGCCCGCGGGCGCGTGCTGCTATTGCACCGGAATACCGGATGGCCGGAGAGCGCCTCGTCGCACGGCCGGCGACGCGACGTAGGTCGCCATGGGCAGCGCAACGACCTCCCGGTGCTTAAGCTTGGTGTTGGCGCGGTGCAGAGATCGATGCCACTCCGCGTGGCCAGCGGACGACGCAGGTAGCTAGATCCGCGATCTTGTGGGGTCGCGGCCAGGCGGCGGTGCTGAGGTGTACGCCATGACACTGCCTCCTTCGCTGCCACCTTTCTTCTCCACGGGGTCAAATGCAGCGCCGAGGGATGGAATCGGAATCCATCGATGGGTTCAGCCGGCACCGGGGTGGTTGGTTGTTGGCACTTGGCAGTAGTTGGAGGTTGTGGTTGGGTCTGTCACTTTGGGTAGCTAGGGGGTAGGGGCATGAAGAGCCCTTCGGTGGAGCTGTGCTGTCCGCGTATGAGGTTCTTGCGAGGAAGAAGATGATTATAATCAAAAAATACCATTGAACAATATTTAGGAGCTATTTTTTTAGAAACTGTTGGAGATAGCCTAATTAAATTTTCACAGAACGTTTTTAGGAGTTGGAAGACACAGTTGTTTTGGGAATAGAAAATAGGATACTCTGGACCCGGTGCACGCACTAACCCGAATCCCTGAGTCAGTCCCGGCGCGTAGTCCGCCAGGTCCGGTGTCCATCTGGCGCCCACGATCCTTTGGCATGCGTACGCCGAGCTCACGCAGAACAGGAGGGAGAGGGGGAGACAGAGGCAAGCAAAGCAAGGAGCGCGCGTGCGTGGCGCCGTGACCGCGCCGCAACGCCGACGCCAGAGTGGGGACTCGGAGAGACGAGAGTCCACGCTCCGAAGAAAGCAACGGCAAAAATACCCCCGAGACCCCGACGACGAGCGCATCTGCACAGCAAACTACTGTAGCAGCGTCCTCGTCTGTTCCATCTCGTTCCCCGATCTCTCCCCTATTCGATTCCAGTGACCAGTCCGCTCCGAATCGGAGAGGAAGGGAGAGAGAGAGGAGAGGGGCATGGATCAGGTGCTCAACAAGGTGGGGAGCTACTGGTTCAGCAAGAGGGCCAGCAAGGAAATCGACTCCATCGGCGATGACATCAGCGTAAGTGCCCTGCGCGCCCGCCCGCCCGCCCGCCCGCCCGCCTCGTGTAGCAAGTCGGGTTCTTCACCTGCATTGCTTAGCCTCATCGAGGAACCGAGGTTCTGGATCTGGCATCTTGGTTGTTGGGGATAGGTTTCCCCTTCTTCGCTGAGGGATTTGCGGCGCGGCGGGTAGGGATGTAGGATTTGGGTTAGAGCAACTCCAAGAGACCCTCTGAATCCTTTCTAATTTCTAGGAATAGGGATTCTGATAGAAAAGCACTCTCGAACAGACTCTTTAAGTCTTTAATTGGTTATTCAAATATAGCTATCCTCTGTTCCGGGTTTTTCTCTAGCCAAAAATAGATGGTGAGAATGGCTCTCTAGACTACGCTGAATATATAAAAAAAAAGCTGTTGGAGAGTAATAAGATATAGAAAACAATTTTTGTGCAAATGACTTTAAATGATGATTTAGAGAGTCAATTTTGGAGAGACTCTTGGAGATGCTCTTACAATCAGGAGCGGCATGTGGGAGCCAACTCAATTTTGGAATGTCGTTCGCTTGAGCTTAGAGTTGAACCCGGAGCAGTTCCCACCTAATTCGTCTTCCTTTTTTCTAAGCGCGCGACTACGGGCGTTGATCATGGGCATGCAGTTTTTTTCGCTTTGTTTTAGTAGATGCGGCTCGATTTTGGCGCACGGCGTTAAATATTCTCGTGTGATGTGCGGTCCACGAATCTTGCCATTGTGGTTTCCATTTGTTGCGATGAGAATTGAAAACTTACTAATAGTTTCGTATAGGCGGCGTAGGAGCCGGTCGATGAAGGTTTTCATCACTGGCTGGGCCATTGGCTAATTTTTTTTTTTTATTTCCTTTTTCATTTGCTGAGTCATGCCATGGAGCCATGCAGTTGGCATAATCGGGCCCATCCTCTGCAGTGCCAAAATCACCTTATTTTCTCTGCTTTCCATGTTTCTGATATTGTGATAGTGAGGACCTCCATCAGTGAATGAAGGAGGTGGAGCAATGAAAGTCATGTCATTGTGACAATAGATCCAAATGGGAGGAGGATTACACTGGTTTAGGAAGTTGGGTTTGTCTTGGTCATCAGGGTGGTTGCTGCAGATTAGTTCTACAGATTCCTTAGCAAAGCTTCAGATTCACTAATTCTTATCTTGGAATGACACTGCTTACTATGCATGATGTATGTTACATCTGGCCTTTGAGCTGTCCTTAGCTTGAGTTCCTTATGCTTTTCTTTTATTGGTTAAGCATAACTTGTATATGGCTTGTGTGAATCTGACCTTTTCTGTTTACAACTGAAGCATTTTTAATTGAATTTCTACAATTACGACTTCTACAGAACCTTTAGTTTCTGGTTGGTCGTGTTTCCTATAGTAAGTGGTGCATGTTTTATAGATAACCGGGTGTGTGAGGCATGTGTTTGAGTGGGGCTGTTCTTGGCTCGCTCTTTTTTCTCTCTTAATAAAATGGCATTTAACACTCTTGCATAGTTCGAAAAAACAATGGCTACGCGCGCAACATAGCCATAATATTACATTTGGAAAATGCAATTTTTGGTGGATTAATGTAGTTTGATCTGCGCGTACAGCATGACCATAACATTCTTTTTGAAAATTTAATTTTTGGCAAGGTTAAAAAAAAAAAATGCTAGACGCTAGGCGAACGCTAGCCTCTTAAAAAGAGTAAACATGGTTAAACGTTTTGTTTTTCGATTTTGGTGATGCTGAGAGCAATCACAAATTTGTACCATAAGGGACAAAGTAGTATAAGACATGGGCACAAGACAACACCAGCATGGCCAATCTAATTCACTGGGATGGACTAAAGGAGAAATCCATCAACTTGAAGACATCATAAAAGACTAATGCTAAAGAGGTACCACACACCTAGATTAACAGATGAACATGGGGAGGGATTGAAGGACCACCTGGATTGGAGCTATGTTGAGGATGGATGCAGGGGCGCACTGGTACAGGGCTTTGCCGGTGACAATGCGAGGGGCCAAAGTGCAGGAGAACACCACGGCCTGCACCAGCTGCTCCTGCAGTCGATTCCCATCCAGGATGTGCCGATTTCCCACCAGTGGCGAGAACGGCGGCGGGTCACAACCTAGTCGCGTCCATGAGAGAAAAGGAGCGGATAAGTTCACAACACCTATCTAATGCCCCTGGCTGCTCTGTTTTCGCGCCCAGCCTGCGCTTCCCCGCAGTTTTTCTCGTGCGAACACACGCTCTCTCCCACCCAACGCTTTCCGCACGCGCGAGCTCCTCTCCCGGTCGACGCTTTCTGCACGCGCGAGCTCCTCCCCTGCCTGCTAGAGACACTCAGCGGCGTTTCTTCACGCATTTGCGCCACCTAGCGCATAGATGCAGTGAATAGGCGCGCCCAGCGTTAATTGGGCGCCTAGGCCCTAAACGAAACGCTGGGCCTCCCTTTAGTGTTTAATCAAGATTAAACGGAGTTTAATTGTGTTTCTTCGAACCTCGATTTTTGGTGGATCGATGTAGTTTGATACAGTATTATGCACTGTCTATTAATATAAGTGTACCGTGTAATTCTTTTTTTTTTGTTATCTGTGTTCCAAATTCTGCTGGTTGGATTATCTACTTCTGAGTTCTGACATTGATTTGTTTACCATGAACCCAGTCGATCTCAAGCAGCATTGGAGGGTCAGCCAAATGGATGGTGAACAAAATTAAAGGTACTGCATATTTGTGTGTCTATTCTTTATATCCTTCTAATAGCAAAAGTGATGTGTAGCAATTAGCAAATAATCGCATCTCTTGGTGTATTGCATAGTGTGCTATTTTTATGCTTAAATAGTTTAATGTCAACAGAATTTTTAAGTTCAGTTTCAGCATACTGGCAATAAATGAGTCTCATGAAGTATATATCATATAACAAATAGACAAAGTTTATACTTTGCTTCTCAATAACTAAATGTAGCTTGTCAGATCTATATTCTATCATTAAAAAAATCCGAAAAGACAAAATTGATTGTCTGCTATAGGCCTATAGCAGTATGAACCATTGCTGCTTACAAAAAAGGAAGTTGATGAAAGGAGGAACCTGATCTTAAAGTGTTATTTCTGGAAGTCATGCATTTACAATAATCACTTATAAGTTATAACAATTTAGGGCACAATGCACAAGAGAAACCAAGAGGTTTCAAAGTGGAAAAGAAATGATGAGATTAATGTACACACTTCAGAGTGAACAAATGAAATGAGCTTTCTTAATATCTGGAGGTGTCTGTCTGGGAGCTGGTAGCATTTTTTCTTCTCGAAAACGCAGGAGCAGAAGAAAGTTGGGCAAGAGCCCTGTTACAACTCACATCACACACCGTAAATTTTGTTACATTTGCATCTTGGATAAAAGAAAAATCCGACCTACTAGTGTTGAGTGTGAGTTTGTCCTACAGGGAGAATGTCCACTTATTCTCCTAGATGTGTCCTGTTACCTTCTTCATGCAATCTGAATGTGGGGTATTCATCTGTAACTACAATAACGTGCATGGAGTTTAGTTGAATTGATAAAGAAAGAAGAGTAAAATGCATCATAGGTCCTTAAACTTTTTGTGGATTTCCACTTAGGTCCTCGAACTAAAAAAGTGATCATATGGGTCCTCAATCTATTATCGACTATCACTTGGGTCGTCCAACTAAAAAAGTAATCATATAGGTCCTTCAACTAGTGTTGTACTAGAGTGGAGGTCCATATCCACCGATAAGCTGCTAGCTACCTAGCTTCTGTTGGCGCTGTTGCTCCATCCCTCTCCCATCCCAGGCACTTAGCAGACAAACGAGTGCCTGCTGCCTGTTCTACACCCTACTAGCTAATCATCTTCTAGCTCCTTTGATCATAGCTATTCCTATCATCGCCAATGGGTGAACCAGGGCTGGCAATGCTGGTGGTGGCAGGGACCGTGGTGTGCCGCGTCAACGCCTTCTACCTGCGGCGGCCTGCACCCATGCTAGTCATTGTGAGGACAAGCTACTGGGCAGTGGCACCTACCTGGTGCTCACTGTGGACAGCCTGTCCGCCTCCCGCAGGACTATGACACGGTGACCGCCGCGTCATTGGTCGCATTTTCCTACAACAGGCACAGGTAGGCTGTTGGGCCTAGAGAGGGGGGCCATCGTCGCCGTCCATCACGGGAGGCCTGGTGGATACTTTCTCCATCCTGAGCGAGCGAAGGCAGGTTGGCTGTTGCACAAGAACAGCAGCTCGACAGCGAAGATCAAACATGGCTGCACTGTGGTTCGGCAGCCCACTTGTGATCGCGTCGGCTAGCATTAGTTTAAGGACATAAATGGTCATGTTTTAAGTTGGAGGACCTAGGTGGTAGTCCACAATAGATTGAGGACCTAGATGGTCACTTTATTAGTTCAAGGACCCAAGTGGGAATCGATAAAAAGTTTAAGGACCCATGATGCATTTTACTCAAGAAAGAAAAAAGCATGATCATGCTAACATATTATTCTCAACCTACGTGATGAGGCGTGTTAGTGTGCTCCAATGGGAACCGTTGTTTGCATAATTTTCTTGCTGAGTGGTCAGTTGGTCACTGAACGGTGAACCTGTTCAATTTGTGGTAAATATTTTTATTTGCTCAAGTGCCATAAATGTTTAAGGTGAAATTACTTATGCTTTGAGGGCAACAGGCGGAATTTGATCATAACATTGATCTGATTAAGCATTTCCTGGTCACAGGGAAGATGCAGAAAGCACTGCCAGACCTCCTCAAGGAATATGACATGCCAGCAGGGCTCTTCCCACGGGACGCGACTAACTATGAGTTCAATGAAGAGACAAAGAAGCTGACAGTGTATATCCCATCAGCCTGTGATGTTGGTTACAAGGACTCGTCAGTGCTGCGGTTCTTCACCTGTGTCACCGGCTACCTTGAGAAGGGGAAGTTTTCTGACATCGAGGGCATGAAGACGAAAGTGCTGGTCTGGACCAAGGTGACTGCCATCAAGACCGAGGGCCCAAAGGTCCATTTCACTGCTGGCGTGAAGAAGACTCGGAGCCGTGACGCCTATGAGGTCGTCAGAGATGGTATCACCATAGATAAGTTCTAGAGCATCCCTGCCATGAAAAATGTTATGTAATTATTCAGATACATGCTTCTGTTCTCTCTGTTGGTACACCAAAATTTATACAATCTTGTGTGCTAATTCTGCATTTATGTCAGGAAGTTTAATGTGCTTGATACTTCTCTTAAAAGATGTAGAGCTTAGTGTAGTCGTGCTGATTAAATTAAGCTGTTAGAGCATGCGATAAATTGCAGTTAGTTCATCATTAGGAAATTGCATTGAGCTGCACTCCTATATATTAGAAAAAATGTGTCATTTTGTTTCTTTCACTTTAGTGAAAGAGATGCAAGAAATTGAGGTGTCTTAAGTTGTGAACTCTTGCTTGCGCTTCAACGCTTCATTTTGTTTCGCTAGTTGTGGGTTGGATCTGTTAAACCTCCTTTAACCCCAAAACCTACAAATCTTACATCCTCTATCTTTCAAAACTCCAGAAATCTTACATCCTCTAACTTTACAAATTGGATAACACAGGAATACAGGATAAAGTTCTACATCCTATTCTAGTTCAAAAACAAATTTGGTAACACAAGACAGGTTTTTAAACCACAGAAAAAAAAAATATCTTCAAACATCGAAAGAACAAACAAACAAAATCCTAAAGATATACTTGGGAAAAGATACACCCAAATAAAATATTTAGAGCTTGTGAATTTTTCTTTGAAATCTTTTAAAAATTGGGTTAAGCTCTAGGAAAATGAGAAAATATATAAAAATCCAGACATATTTCAAAATATTCAAATAGATGGCTAAACACATTATTTTAAAACTTTTCACAACAAAAATAGTTATATTCATGTTGGTTCCATGTCACATTTTTATTGTGAAAAGTTTTAAAAACGTCTTTATACACACAGATGCTTATATATATCTAGTATACTATAATAATGGATCAAGGTCTAGATCCAATGCAAACACTCCACAAAGTCTAACCCATGATAGAAATGTAATCCAAAACTCTAATTGTACGTCTAGAATACCGACATCCAATCGCGTCGCATTTGTAATTTAGTACATGCCATTACAACGGTAGCAGAATCGAGTGTGGTGGAGGTGATCACCTAGGCTGTGTTCGGTGAAGCTGAAGTGCTGTAGATAAGCGCTGAAGTGCTGTAGAAGTGCTGAAATCTTGTGAGAGAAAAATACTGCTGAAGTGCTGAAAAATAAGCGCTTATAAGCGCTTATACCCTCAACCGAACGCAGCCCTAATCGCTCTAACCCTAAGCAAGGAAGTATTAACAATTGGAATTAACAACCCCGTTAAAAGATGAGCTTGCAGAGGCTCTACTGCGGCCTCGTCGTTGGCTGCGATTGTGAAGCAGGGGGCAGCAGCAGTTTGTCAGCGCGGCGGCGCACGTTGTCCCTGAGCCGACGGAGCTTCCGGGCGAACTCCCGCAGCTACTCCTCACCGAGCGCCTCGGCTTCCGCCTGCCACCAGAAGCGAGCCCCTCCCGCCGCCGCGGCCCGGAGCACCTTGTCCCCGACGGCGTCCATCCGCGCCTTCTCGTCGGCCGCGCGCGCGCCGGCCTCCTTGGCCCGCCGCGCCGTGGCCTCCATCACCTCGCGGTCGCCGTCGCCGTCGCCGTCGCCGTCGCCGGGGAGCGCGGCGAAGCGGCTGATGACGCGTTCGACGGAGGGGGCGCCCACTGCGGACGGCTTGCCGGTGGGGGAGAAGACGACGGCGGCGACGCGCGCGCCGCAGAGGAGCGAGAGCTCCGAGGCCTTCTTGAAAAACCCCGACTTGCGCTTGGAGAAGGTCACGAGGCGGCTCTTGGGGTCCTCGATGAGGACCATCTCCCTGCGCCTCCGCCCCTGGCTCGTCTTTCCAGTCCGGCAAGGTGACACCATCGCCACGGGCCGCGGCCGTTTTCTTGGTCCCCGTACTGATGCAGTGATGCTCTCCCTCTCGCGCTCTTCAACGAAGGAAGGAATTGCGATGCAGAGGATTGCCGTTGGGCGAGGGAGGCGTGTATTTGTACTTGTAGATGAGGATTATCGCAAACTCAAATATGGAAGGCTCCGGGGAAGAAGGACGCTGCGGTGGAATCCGACATGAATTCGACAACCATCCCAAACTCAAATATGGAAAAAGGCTTGGGGGAAGGACGCTGCGGTGGAATTCGAACACCAGTTGATCGATTTGAAAATGACTTCTCGACGTCAGGACGTCTCGTCGGTCGCTGTTAAATCTCGGGCAATGATTGTATATTACGTAGAAGAAATCCGGCTCTACGGGCGTCCCAGAGTTTAATGCTCGCCTTGGAGATCCGACAGCTGCACTACGGGCGTCCATCTGGATATTCACTACAAGGCGCTCGCTTCCTTCACCCACGACGAGCCTACCGCTGCGCAGGCTCGCGCCAGCAACGGCGAGGTCGTCCGCGAGTCCTTCACCCTACTCCCGCTGCCGGGCGGGGGCGTAGTTTCCTGTTTCTGTAGGCTCGAAAGGGTGTCACTCTGTTCGGCTGGCTGGCTAGTTGTTCTGAGAGAAAAACACTGCTGTGTAGCTGGCTGGTGATAGCTGGTGTAACTGTAAAGCTTCACCTTCAGAGGTTCAGCATGCAATCGCAACTGGGAATGGATAATTCTGCCCGACTGAAAGTTCTGCTGCTAAGGAAAATGCAGTATACATGAAGCTAAAATCCTAAAATGCTGATTTCATACGCGGCATTTCATTCTTGTAATTTTGGTTCGGTTTCTGTGGTCTTGAAATCACTTGGATAACTGTTAAAATTTATTTGCTGAGCCCACGCTTTGTTACGGAATTTATTCACTTGTACTTTTGGCATGTTGCATTACCAAGAATGGAAGGAAATTGTATCAAAATGTGGTTGTAGTCAATTAGCTAACACTTGTTTAATGTATAGTTTGAAACTGGAAAAAGGATCATCGTGCACATTTGCCTTGTTAAGCCTGACCACCTGATTAGCAACAGGGCTTCTATGTTGGCAGACAAACTGTTGAGCTCTAGCTAGCAAATTGGACAAAACGTTTCAATGTCAATTGGCAAGCAAACGTTTCGAATTCAGACTTCGAGGTCAAGCCAAGCTATCACCATTCACCAAAGGAACACCTCAAGCTGACTATTGGATCATCATCGAAACAAAAGGGTAAAGAAAAAAAACTGTATCAGACAAGGCAAAGCAAACTTAGATAAACGAGCACACATGAAGCCAGGATCAGACAAATTCGCCGACGAGATTATCAAGTGCCACTCTAGAACAGACAATTCTCAATCTTGCACGGTGGAACGCGCGGTAGCGGCGGCGGAAGGCGGGATCTGAGATGACGCGGCGCCAGGACTTGCACACGAGGGATGCGCGGACGAGACACGCCGGCTGTCCTGCCGGAACGCGGAGGAGGATCTCGCCGACGAGGTCGTCCACCAGCTCCGCCGTCGCCATGACGCTAGCCTCGCCGCTTCTAGCGGAAGCACCGTCACTGGGCTCGCCGACGGGGACGCCCGTCGGCTCCATGTCGCCCGGCCTTGGTGGCAGTGGGAACGGGGTGCCGTAGTTTGATGGAGCAGCAGCGGGGGCTCACGCAAATTGTTGAACTGGATCGGCATTGTCGTGAGACCAAAATACAAACGTTGTAATTTCGTGCAATATCAGATGGCGGCTACAGTCGCAAGGTGTGACTAGAAAGTAGAAATGACCAGCCGACCTGCCTGAGCCTGACCAATCAGCAAGTTATATGAATTTCGTGGAATATCAGATGGTTAAGAAGCACTATGAAGTCAAGTCAAAAGTTCATTTGCTTGCTGGGGTCATCACAGGCGGAAAGACCACCTTTGGTGTCCCCATCATAAGGCCATAAGGGCGGTTTCAACTAGCAACAAATTCATTCATTCCGAAGAATCTGCGGATGCATGTGTCGGCAAGAGACCTCTCCAATTTGGACCACCAAACTTGCAGAGTTTTGTATTCAGATGAAAGAAACAAATTCAATGGGTGTACATAAACAACATGAGAAGAAAACGATGAAGAAACAAACATTATTATTCATTTTTTTCCCTTCTTATTTCTGTAAGGATAACACACATTATTCTGTGGGAGCCTTTTACATGTGTGAAAGAATAACTGAATCAAGCGGACCAGAGTTAAAATGAATGTCATTCAGAATGGACAGGGGATAAAGAGAACTTTGGACATTCCTCAAGTTCTTGCCAGCTTCCATCGCAAGCAAACGCTTGGATGAAGAATTTCAGACCGGTGACTTCGTTGGAGACCTCTAAGGCCGATACATAGAAGGCATCGACACTAGCAACTCCAAGATAGATTATGGGAGCTTTCACGTCTGAACCTGCTGTTAACTTCTCCACGTAGATATTGTATTTGCTGAACGGTGGCTGTCGTTGATCAGGGGTCTTCAGCTTCCAGCTGATCTTCAGACTCACAAGTTCAGATCCGTTAGAACTTTTTGACCACGAGATGTAATCACCTTCAGTTATCCATGATTCTGCTGGAGCGAACATTGTGTTTTTGTCAGTATTTCGAATACTGATGTGGCCTAGTGATGCTTGATACAATGAAGATCCATCGGCATCTTCTTCGAAGATAATACCAAATTCTGGTTCTGGACGGATTTGGCCAGTAAATTTCAATGTGCAGACAATGTTGATACCCGTTAATGTGTAGCCAGCACTAGAAGAAACAGTTGCTTTGTAAAGGACCCAATCTTGGTTATCTGGAGCATGTAGCTCCACCTTATCAGCTTTAACATATGATCCATACTTGTGATTTTGTTTCTTTCTGCTGAATGTTGCTATGTCCTCTGCAACAAGAATTGAAGTACCCTGCTTGTTTCTAGAAGACAGATCCAGGGACAACCCCAGAACAGAGTTTGCATTGGCTCTCATCTGTCCAAAAGGAATGCAAAATCATGATGCTAGTAGTGCAGTACCACTGTGAACACATTTTTGTCAATGTTGGTAACAATAAACAATTAATATAGTTCATGCGATTCAGTTTTGTATTTCAAGGGATTAGATGCACAGAGCGCGAGCTCTCTGCACTGGGTACGCCCTTTAGATGATCAGTAAGAAGACAGTTAAGATAAAATAATAAATGTAAATTCATTTTTTCTAACCGAATAAAATAGATGAACAGGTCCATCTTCCATGTCAAGTCCACCATTAAAAAGCTGTTCTGAGAAAATAATGTTCTGCCGAAGGGTTCCTTCGACAGTCAAACAATCCCCTCCACTGTAAGGTTCATCCTTGAAACTATTATTAAGCAACCAACAAAAAATATGTTATAAATGGAAAAAATAACTGGGATAATTAATTTGTAAAATAACCTAAGGACATTACTAAATGTACAAGGAAGATAAATGTTGCGTGCACTGATGAAATCATCAAGCAGTTCACTTGTATGGAAATTAAAATTAAATAGTCAGCATGATTAGCACAAATGCAGAATATAAAACCTAAGGTTCATGCTCTGCACAGAGAAAAGTATTCATAGTTGATGTAAAATAATCGTGAAGTTAACCAGAAAGCTTAAGTTTCCTTCTAATAGCAACTAAACTAAGTGGAACAAATACCCATGTGGTTCAAATAATGCATTTCATCACTTTGGGGGCTCAGATCTCTCTTGTTATTTTTTCTTGAACACGACTTCACGTGTATTTCATTAAGAAGGAGAATCACAACACAGAAAAACAAGTACAATACGTCTAGGCGAGGTGCCTGGCTGGGAAACGAAAAGATTTTACGAAACTAAGCCATGGTGAAACTGTGAGCGATGGAGAACGAACAGCAGCTATAGCACTCCAACAGCGGTCAGCAGGGTGGAGATGGCCCTGAAACCCGCTGCCTCCCACTCCGCCCCTTCCTGCAGTACCTCTTGCGCCACCATCAGGGTAGAGCAGGTAGAGTCTCTGAAGACGTGACCATTGCGCTCTTTCCAAAGGCGCCAGGATACCAGAAGAACAGCTGCGTCGAAGCAAGCGCGGTAGGAAGATTTTTGGCATCCAGCCACCACTCTACAAGACAGGAGCCCTCCTGTGGTGCCAAGCTGATGAGGCCGGCAGGAAGTAGCAACAAGCACCACACCTCCCGCGAGAAGACACAGGAGAGGAGCAGGTGATCAATCGTCTCATCTGCCTTGCCTGACCACGTGTCGTCTTCTGCAGTCTGAGGTCCAGAGGCAACGGTGGAGCGGAAGCCAAAAGAACACTTTTACCTGGCCGGGGGGGGGGGGGGGGGGGGGGGGGGGGCTCCTACCAATGAGGACATACCCAAGAAGGAGCGATAAGCGGATGAAGCAGAGTACTGGCCATCCGACGACCAACGCCAAATAAAACAGTCACTCACTGAAGGCCGCAGATGCAGCGCATCGACTTTGTTCCACAAGCGGACGTACTCGGCGAGGACCGGCAGAGTGAGGGGGCCCGTAATATGGCGCACCCAACGGCGGCCAGCCACAGCATCCTTCACCAAGGTTCGGAGGAATTGATGCCCTACTGCCTGGAAGAGGTGTGGAGCTGACCAGGCAACAGGCCCATCCGGCAATCAGGAGTCGGTCCAGAACCGAGCTAAAGCCCCGTCCCCCAGTTCAATGGTAATGGAACAGCTGAACATGGCCTTGATCTCTTTCTCTGCGCACTGCGGCAGTCTAGTCCAGGGTGGCGCATCAGGAAGTCTACTAAGCTATTCCCATCTCAGGCGCAAGGCAAAGCCCATGACTCTGAGGTCCGGCATCCCAAGACCCCCATACATCTTCGGGAAGCAGACCACCAGCCATGAAACCCGGCACTTCCTGCCGGCCACCTTGTCGGAGCCCGCTCACAAGAAGGCTCGACGACGGCGGTCGATCTCGTGGATCGCCTAGGCGGAAAGACAGCATGTGATGGAGACATGCACCGGTATGGCCGACAATGTCGCCTTGGTCAGGGCCAGCCTACCAGCAGTGTTGCTATTTTAGTGACACATGCTAATTTGTATCATCTATTCATCTTATAAACAAAAAATGACGCTTCAATTACACAATGAAACATTGCAAGTTGAAATGTTTAAGCAGTTATCAGATGCAAGTGAAAGTAGTTGACAAGTGGCATAATTCAATTGTCTTCAGTTCTAACCTGTGTTTCTTGCTTAAGAGAAATATAAATCAGACACATCACTTTTCATATGAGTATAAGAAATGAAAACTGTATAGTGTATACAAGAATTCAATAAACATGAATTAAAATGTAGCCAAAGAAGATGTGAACTTACTCTGTATAGGCTTGCAGATGAACTTGATCTGTGGTGTATTTAAGCATAGGCTGAGAAGGAAAAAAAAAAAAAAAAGGACATTGTCACAGTGAAGTTCAGGATGGATCGATACATGCCAGCTTTCATGAATAAGAAGCAAATTTCAGAAATGGGATAATGACAGTTCCATTGAGAAGGCATGTAAAAGGCATTTTTGGATCTGCCAATCTGTGTCAGTGTGTATATAGAATGATCCGTGGAAGCTGAATTTGGCTGCGGCTGAAATGTCCGGCTGAATTATTGTGAGAGAAAATACTATTCTGTGGCTGAAAATAAGCTGCTCAAGCGAACAGAGCGCATAACTCAACAGAACATGTTGACAGCATACTACCTGAAAACTTTGGCAAGAAATATTGTTCCATGGATCACTGGAGATTTTCAGCCCTTCAATGGATACCTGATAACCATGACCCTAGTGGGAATAAAAGTTTAGAATGCATTAATATTTCAGAACAAGGAGGAAAAATAGGGATAGACATTTTTTGACATTTGGCCAAGAAACTGCAAAATCTAGAGTGATGGCATGCAGAAAAAAAGAAGAAGAATCAATTCAGATGCTATTAGATCTTTCCAATGATACATATGCTGCAAAAAAAATGCATTTTGTGAGCATAGTCTACATAAACCACTGACAACCAAACTTAATAAACTTTAAAAGGTATTAAATGATATGATAAATGCTCCTGTCTGCTGAACATAACTAGTGGGTATGAGCACCAGCCACCAGAGTCCTCCTAGTCTAATATTGGAAGTACTGAAACAGTTATTCATGGCACTTAGAATCAGCATTAATGAGTCATGGATTTGCAAAAAACTGCTTCATAACATATAATCCCTATTACCAAAGCATGCATTCATTGTACTGCTAGATTCTGAGTACATATATATACACCAGGCTTCCACACCCAATATGGAAATTGATAAGAAATGTAGATAATTAGTACAATACCTGATTAAAATCTGAGTAGAATGGTAACTGTTCTGGATAGCTCCGAAGAATACCCCATGATTTTTCAACAAGGCCCCACCAACTGGACAGTTGCTTGGTAAATACATTGCACAAAGAGCAATAATAATAGCAGAAAGAAATCAACAACATATTACCGATTCTGTGCTCTCTGAAAGTCAGGTGGTTGATTAGTTTCATATACCCATCCAGGAGCAAATATGGCAGCTGAGATATCAACTTTCTTAAGTAGATCAAGGGCGACATTTGTCTAGCAAAATACAAAATTGGCAGTAAGTCAAATATTGGAAGGTGAGAAACTAGGATGGTGTTTTCATATTTCCGAAGCAACTTGGATGATTACAATTTAAGTTCTCAGTAATGATTCGTTAAAGCTACAAGAGTTTTGTTAGTAAGAATGGACTATTTGAATCGAATAAAAGCACAGGACACATACAGTCCATTGACCACCACCAAATGTATTTCGTCCAAAAACATCAATACCCATGTACACATCATATTTTCTGTCTCCAGCAACTGTAGCTGAATCTTGTGGGTAATTTTCCTGTGATTGCGATGCCAATTTCAGCAGCATTACTCAAGGTTTTAAATGGTTTAACAGAGTTGCAGGGAAATAAAATAACAAGAGAGGATTACCTTCCATGTATAGTTGGAAAATAACCCATCACATACATCAAAGAATGGCTTATTGTACTTGTTGAGCTTATCCTGCCAATCAAGGTCACCATTCACAGTGATTGCGTCATACCTGCAGAAGCAAGTAAAACCATCAAGCATACCAAGGTTGATACCTACAGCCTGTCATGTTCATTGTTACAACACGGTAGGAAAAATAAACACCACCATATGACTAAAGAATCAGGAACTGCATCATGCATTGTCGTGGTTAGATGCTTTACGAACTCTTTCAGGTTATCGATGAAGCTAACGTCAAGGTTGACCTCAATGTTAATCTGAAAGATGATTTCAATATTAGCATCCAGCAGTAGGCGTATATCCAGCATTCCAGCAAGCACAAGATGGCATAACAAAAATTACCAGCCAACCGTCAAATCCCAGGGTATGAGCCAGCTCTGTGAGCCTTTCGGCATACATATGTGCAGAAGCCTCGGTCACGAGCATCTCCTTGCAAACCTGCACACCTTCATCCCACTCCGCGATGAACGTCCCTAGAACCTTGGCACACAGACACAAGAGGGAGAGAAAAGCAAGCTCAGGTGAGCTGAGCGAGTCAAGAGCCGAAGCAAACAGAGTAGAAACAACGCAAGACCTTGACGCCGTTGAGGTGGGCGGCGTTGATCCAGCAGGGCGGCGGGAGGGTGACGAGGTAGTGCGAGAAGTAGACGAAGACGTCGACGAGGTGCCAGTGCCAGAGCGCGTAGGCGTCCGGGTTGGCCCCGCCCTGCGGCGCCGCGTCGTCGCGGTATCCGCCCTCCATGTCGTGGCAAACGAGGACGCGGCGGCGCTGCGGGAGCGGCGAGGGTGGCGCGGGGACGGAGGCCCTGTTGAAGGGGAGGTGGAAGTTGGCTTCGGGGGAGAGGTAGTCTCGAGAGGCGAGCGCGGCGAGGTCCGTGATCGGGTAGGAGATCGGCGGCGCGGGCGAGGACGCGTCGAAGGGCGGCTCCCACGGGCGGCGGTCGCCGTCCGCGGCGGCAGCGTCGCCATCGGACACCTCCGCGGCGGAGGGGAGCATGGCTCGGATACGGCGGGCGAGACGGCGGAAGCGGCGGCGCGGGGAGACAGGCATGCGCCGGCCCGGCGTTGACCGGCTATTGAGTGCGGTTCCGCAGCCGGAGCTGCCAGTGGCAGAGCGTGATGCGTGTGGCCCCACCCGTGGGGCCGTGGTTGACTTCTGCTGACTCTTAGGTCTACTGTTGGATTTGATATATTTTTTTTCTCAACAAAAATGGTTGGGCTTTCAAATCTCTGCTTTCTCTGGGCCGGGCCTAATATCTGGACTTTTACAAGTTTTTTTCTTCTTTACAAATCGATGGTCTCAACTTTTTTTTTTATCTAACAGCTTACAGCTCTTGGTTTCCTACTTGTAATAAAAGATGATATTTCGAGAAAATCTCCAAACACCTTTTCCATTGATACACATCAACACGTTGCCTACACGAAAATAAGTCGGGGGCTTAGTGTGGGATAGGCGAGAGGATTTGCACAACGCCACAATTATCCACGTACAATTGGATCGAGGCTTAGACCTGTGCTTTGGTCTGAGATAGGCGAGGGGATTTACACACTAGCACACATAAATCCATGCTTTGGTGTGGAACATGTGAGATGACTTATTTACAACATGGGGAGGTGAAGAGTCTAACTCCTGATCTAGGATCTTCCTACCACGGGATATGACCACCAGTAGAGCGACCACTCGTTCACAACTAATTCGTGACAACAAGGTTTTACTATACAAATTCTATACAACAAACAGAAATTGAAGAGCAATTTTCTTTGTGGAGAGACCCAAGCAGAAATCAGACGGAAAGGAATAGGCAGACAAGTAGAGAGTCGTCCATGAGTTGAACATGTATATATAGCCTTTTACGAAAGAAACATGTATATGTATATGTAAGTTTTACTACAGGGTAAGCTTGTGGTGCTTTTTGTGGATTGAAGATGGGAGAACCAATATCCCACGTCTTGTTGCTTGCGGCATCAGTAGCCTGCACGACACGGTCACCATGTGAGTTGGGGCTCACGCAAAACTGGATCGGCATTGTCGTGGTGTGCATAAATAATAAATATACATATAATATAATACATCTCTTCTCTATCTTTATCTTTATCTCCATCTCTAAAAAGCGGCAAAAGTTTTCGTCCACCCGGCGCTAATCACCGTGCGCCCTGCGAACCGCGTGTCAATCGGCAACCGCCGTGTGCCTGTGAACCGCCCGTCCGAACAATCCGTTCTTTCCAAACAAAAACTGGCGCACACAAGGTTTACAAAACCCCACAACAGGAAACAAATCACGGGGTGTTTAGTTCCTATTCAAAATACCAAAACTTCCGTCACATCAATTTTACGACACATTTATGAAACATTAAATGTAAACGAAACTTTTGCATATTTGCACAGTTTGCCTGTAAATCGCGAGACGAATCTTTTTAGTCTCCTTAGGCTATAATTAGACACTTATTACAAAAAATTCCTCGCTGCTACAGTGTCAAAATCCCAAAACATTTTAGATCTAAACACCCCCCACGTCTCACCAATCTCACATCTCCCAAAAAAAGGAAACAGCCCACGTCTCTCCAATCACCACTTAAAAAGGGGTAAAACTGCCATCGTCGTTCAGCACGCGACATCAACAGCGATTTCCTAATTCAAGACGCCGCCGTCGCCTTGGCACAACGGCACCAGTGCACCACCTGCGTTCTGCTACCCCAAGCCTCCCTGTGGCCACTTACGTCAACAAAGATCTACTCCAAGCCGTCGATGCCTGTCCAGTCACCGCGGCCACCCCACCTGGCATCGACGGTGATCCGCTTCTGTTGCCCTCGCTGACTCCCTCGCGATCTGCTTCTCGCCTAGATGACAATTTTCTGGTTCCATCGCCGTGGGCACCCGACATCGATGACAATCTTCTCCTACCTCGCCGCCTCCCTGGCAATCTGCATTTGTCACTGTGCACAAGGCAAACAATTCACAGGTTAGTGCTCAGGAAATTGCCATAAACGTCTGTCTATATAGTCTGTAGTAATTGCAGGACTTTGCGCAACTACTATTTGTTAGCAGATTGCATATTAGTGAAAGCAAAATCATCCAGTAGTTAAATAAGTAGCAATTGTGCTCAACTATTTAATAGCATATTGCATAGGAGTCAAGATTGAACCATCAAACGGTTAAATAAGTAGCAACTTAAGAGCATACTTCAGACTCAGGAAATAATTAGCATAGGTTAGCTTCATTTGCTCAAGTGTGGATCTGCAATGCACTGTTGGAAAGGCAGCACTTAGGGGCATGAAATTAATAGTATGATTACTTAAGATTAATCTATCATTTGCCTAACCTTTTCTTTGTGGCCATTCCCTCCCAAGAATGGGATGTTGATACTTACTTTGATGGCTGATTGCCTGATTCACTTGAAGGAAAGGAATGCAAATTACATGGTCACTCTTAAATATAACGGGACCAATTTGAGGGACTGGGAAAAATATCTATAAGCAAATAGATGACAGAAAATAGGGGAAATAAAAAGCCAGTTCCATACTGCTGAGGCATAAGATAACTGCTCAAATGTAAAGTCTCAGCTGCACTAAGGTTTATTTTCTTTTAGGAAAAAAGGAGGTGGGCTTATCACAATTTTGTGGGCACACTACACAATGATATGAGTGCTAACCAAATCCATATTACTAACAAAAGGACAATTTAAATCAGTATAAAAAAGGATATGGTATCAAAATACAGACCTGCATTACACGTTCATCTTGCCGCAAATCTTCATGGCCTTTAAGCAAGAATGCATAATCATTTCCATCGCTTCCATGAATTGTCAGTTTTCTTGGTCTTTGCTTGGATGTTATAACAATCAATTGGGGAACAAAATAATCCAGGGTTCGGAAAGTGGTGAATATGGAAGTAAAATGTCAATCTAAATATTAGAATTCCAGAAGTGGAATCAAAATTTAGGGTTCTGAGAGCCCAGAGATGTAAGAAACGCACTAAAGGTACCCGGAACAATAAAGCTAAACTAAATATTCTAATCAGTAATTGGATAACCTGCAGCATAAGTTCCTGACACATCAAGTTCCAACTTTCGACATTTGAGTAGCAGCGGGAGAAGTAACATTGACTGCCTCACAACCAAAAAAAATAAAAAATAAAAATCCAAACAATCCCAATCCTTCCACCATGACGATAAGAATACTCGCCCACCACCAAACAGAATGTAATGAGAGGGAAAAGAGGGGCAATACCACCACCATGCGGCGATCCGCGTCGGCATAGCACCTGAACACATCCCCGCCCCTGCTGTCAGGGCCACCTCTGACTACGGCCCGTCCACCACCTCCACCGCGGCTGCCGGCTGACTGCACAGAATTGGACGCCAGGGAGATGGAGCCGTCGGTCATGGGGATGCCCGGTCTGCCACCACCAGATCCGGCGCTGCCACAACTTCTTTCCGACCTTGGCGTGTGCGGCGGCGGTGCTTGGCCAGAAACTGGTGGCAACGCTGGGCGGACCAAAAAGGGAGAGTGGCTGCGGTAAGCTCAAGCTAGAGCGGTGGTGGAGGCGGAGAGGGAAGTGTGAGATGAGAGAAAGAGAGAGGCCGACGGAGTGGATGCTTAGGAATGACCGAATGAGTGGACTCAGGGACAGCTTCTGGACGGAGCCTCCGTTGATTTTCTTTTTAACTTTCCTTTTTCCTTTCACGAGATTTTTCCTTCATTGTCCAACAGTCATCTTCCAACAGGTACTGACGCCGATCTACTGTTGTGCTGTTACACCGGCGCCTACATGAACACAACAGCATACTACTCACTCCCTCCCTTAAAAAAAGTCGTTTTAAGTATACGTACCGGTGATTAGATTTTGTCGACAGAATACCGCGATAGTTACCGAGGAGTATGCCCAAAGTAGTAGATTGATCGGTGAAGGTGTGCCTGAAACGAGCAAGAGTTACGCTGGAAGCGTGAGACACGAGATTTATACAGGTTCAGGCCGGTGTTAGGCGTAATACCCTATGTCCTGTGTGTTGCTGTATTGTATTGTTAATAGATAAGATGAATTGAGGGGATCCTCTGCCCGTCTTATATAGTCCGGGGGCAGAGTTACAAATCGATTTTACCATACATATCAAATTACAATACTAACTGAATAAGAAAACTAATCGGTTATATATCACGAAAGATATTTCCTTACCTGCCAAGTCTTCGGTGGATACACGTGATCTTCAGGAGATCATGTAGACGACGCGTCATTGGCAGTCCGGGTCTGATCGGACGACTCGGCTCATGTTTAGTCATGCGGGTATACGGGTCTATACCCCCACAGATTTATGTATAACATTTACGTCTCTAAATAAATTTATTAAAAAACTAGACTCAAAAGATTCTAACTCTATAAAAGGGTATTGTCTTCTATTTTTTTGTAAATTGTTGTAAATATTTAATTTGTATATACTTTTCGTATTTATCTGCATTCAGGTAAAGGGAAGGATATACTGATTATATATATTATCTCTTTTTTTAAAGACGTATGCAATTCTGAGACTCTAAAACTTACGAATATGAAAACTTTTTTATAATAATATATCACACGTTTGTATATTAGCTATTGTGATACTACCATATGTTTGTACATATTTCCATTGCAACGCACGGGCGCTCAATTAGTAAGAGACTAAAATGCAAACGTTGTAAGATGGCTTCTGACTCAAAATGACCAGCCGACCTTCCTGACCAATCAGCAAGTTCTCTCAATTCGTGGAATAACAGATGGTTAGGCCAGTCCCAATGTTAAAAGCTAGATAGTTTATATACATATTAATTTTTGAAAACTCTATGTATAGAAATTATGATTCTAATGGATAGTTTCTACGAAATAATTTTCTATCCAATCACATACATTCTCTCTCTATTATCTACCAATCACATAGTCTTGGTTATTGTATAAACATGATTTCTAATTTAGACACAGTTTGTATGATTTTTTATCTCTCTTCAATAAATACCTTGCCACATCAGCAAAACACTTACATGACAGTATACTTAATATACATAGAAACTATGTTGATTTCTGCATTGGGAGTTCCCTTATAAGCACTATGAAGTCAACTCAAAAGTTTCATTTTGATCACAGGCGGAAAATATGTCAAAATAGATTTGTAGTAATGCCACCCTTTTTGATTAAGGACGGCTCCATATTCAGCCGCCTCTAAAAATAGCTTCTAAACCAGTCGCCTCTACAAAACTATTTGTAGGGGCGGCTCAATATCTAGCTGTCTCTACAAATCCGATTTATAAGGACGGTTCTATATTCAGGCGGCCCTACAAATAGCGTCGAATATTAGAACTTAAGTACAAAATTTTGATTTTTTCAAAATAATGTCTGATGGGAAAAATGATAAAAATAAAAGTTGTAAATCTCGAAAAGTTATGAGACTTTGTAGTTGACAACGTTTTCATTTGAAATCATCTTGTCGAGGAAAACTACATTTGAAATTCAAAAATATGAATTTTGAATTTTTTAAATGATATCGGATGGACTAACAACCAAAATGAAAGTTGTATATCTCAAAAAGTTATGAAATTTTGTAGTTGACAACGTTTTAGTTTGAAATCATCTTATCAAGCAAAAGTGTGTTTGATGTTTTAAAATTTGAAATTCAAATTTCGTAAACGACCTCGGATGGAGAAACTACCAAAACGAAAGTTGTAGATCTTGAAAAGTTATGAAACTTTGTAGTTAACAACTTTTTCATTTAAATTCGTTTAGAGCCTCAAAATGACCAATTTATACTCGGTTTGTGATAATATGTGGGGAAAGAAAATGCAATTTGAACACAAGTGACAATGAGGTGTAGTGGTAGAGGCGCCTGCGCACGAGCGCGAGTCGCCGGTTCGAATCCTACTCGACGCAAAGTGTGTAAAAATCGGTCACCGGTTTAAATCCTACTCGACGCAAAGTGTGTAAAAATCGTAAAAAATTGTTGGGAGCGTGGGGTGGACATGTGGCTGATCGGTGGCGGTCCTCTCGAAATTTAAAATTTTTTTACTATTTTTTTGTAATTATTTTGTGGTTTTCCGAAAATGATTTGTAGGGGCGGCTCAATATTCAACCACCCCTACAGATCATCAGCCGCTTATAAATTAGGTGTTTGTAGCCACGGTTGCTTAGTGGTGGCTGATAAAACCACGGCTACAAATACTTATTAGCCGTCCCTGAAAAACGTTTCCGTAGTAGTGAATAGGCTTGGTGTTCTCATCATACAGCTATAAAAGTCATTGTTTCCGAAGAATCTGCGGTGGCATAGACAATATATGAGCAGAAATGCTGAAGAAACACACATTATTATTCGTTTCCCCCCTTCTTATTTCTGTAATGATAACATAGATTATTATGTGGGGTATTTTACATGTGTAAAAGAATAATTGAATCAAGCGCACCAGAGTTAAATGAATGTCACTCTCTCTTTTCTTCTTGTTTTTTTCCCACCATGTTGTCATTGATCAGGGGTCTTCAGCTTCCAGCTGATTTTCAGAATCACAAGTTGAGATCAGTTAGGACTTTTTGAGCACGAGATGTAATCACCTTTAGTTATCCAAGATTCTGCTGGAGGGAATTTTGTACGAGTTTTAATCACATCCAGCTATCCAAGATTCTGCTAGAGCGAACTTGGTGTTTTTGTCAGCATTTCTAATACTGATGTGGCCTAGTGAGCTTGATTCGGTAGTGACCCATCGCCATCTTCTTCACAGATGCTGCCATCTTATGTTTCTCGACTGGTTTGCCCAGCAAATTTCAATGTGCAGACGCCTTGTGGCTACGTAGAGGCAGTGACCACCAGCTCTATCACTGTCGGAGTAATGATCGTGGGCAAGAGGCGACAGAGGATGGGATCGTCTCTGTGGTCCCAGTGGCTAGAGCAGCTATAGAAGGTATAGGTATACGATACTTTGGTGGAGTAGGCAAACCTGACTGAAGGTCATGGCCAAGCTCCTGCTCACTGAAGGATCATTCACTAGAAGAGACTCCGTCCGTGTAAAAGGTGTGAATCCTGTGATTATGGGCATGTATCCCTGAGACTATCCTAGCCCTGGAGTAGCAAACAACAGAGGAGTCTGCTAAGAAGGTGAGGCAAATGAAGCATATAGCTAAGACTTACTCCGACTCTGAAGTCCACTGGACTGTATCGCTGGAGTCACTATAGTCATGGTCACTGCTGGGACAACCCGCTACACCGGAGGAGTAGAAACCACAAACGGTGGAACACTGGTGTTCCAAAGGATATGCTCCATGAAAGCAAAGCTCTACCGCTAGAACTGCTAGCTCTGGAGCTGAAGAGTAAGGAACTCCAGTAGAAACTGGTCTTGACGGGTCTACATCTAACTAACAAATGTCCCCTGCTGATCCTACATCCCGTTGAGAATCTGAACAAGAGTAGGATTTGTCTGCTCTGGTGGAGGTGGGGCAACACTAGATCCTCCAGCCTCTGAGTCGTGTGCCCACGAGGGCATCCGTGGGATCGGCCTGTAGTCCTCGTCTGAGCTATATGAAGTGACGTCCACTGGATCATTATCGACAAGAAGCTGTGCAAGCTCGGACTGTTCAACGCCTCAGATGGCCTCATCTTGTCGGTCAACATCATCCATATCTATAGGCCTCTGAGCACGATGGATCTGCCTCAGAACTCTGTTCGCCCAGGGCTTTCTAATTTTTTGCCACCGATATGGTGGCTGACTCTCCGTTTGCCAACATTATGGTGACAACTATGTCGGTGCTGGGATTGGCGAGTGCTAACACCGGCTAGTAAACTTGTGATTTGTGGTTGAGGTCACGGATGGTGTGCATGGGGGAACACAAGGGATTATACTGGTTCGGGCTAGAAATGCCCTACGTCCAGTGTGAGACGGGTCGTGTTGCCTTACACCGGGGTGCTTATAGTAGGGGTTACAAGTCTAGGCGAGAGAGAAGCTCCCAAGTCTCTTGTGCGTGTGTGTATGTTGTGTGTTTTATGGCAGTAAGGTGTTGTGAGGGACGCGGAGTCTCTCTGAGATTGGCCTCTGCCTCTCCTTTTATAGCCATAAGGGAGATGTAAGAGTTACATGTGTTTTGTTGTAGAAATAGTACTTGGAGTGGTGATGACCGCAAAGATCGGCGCCTGTCGTTAGCTACGGCTCCAACTTGGCACTTTTGAAGTATGGCGGTGGCCATTTGATTGATCTCCCACTGTTGATTGGTGAGTTCCAAGAGGGTGCACAGTCCTGGTCGTGGCCGCGGCATAGCATGGCGTCATGGTGTTGTACCCGCACGCTTTTCGTCCTGCACAGTGTGATGAGAAGACGGGGTGACCCTCGGGTGTTGACCCTCGAGGCTCAGGAGTCCTTGCCTCCGTCGGGAGCGAGATGGGACCGGACGGTAGGTGTGTCCTCCCTTGGGCGTATTTCCTCCCATTTGCAGGGCTTCCCGAGGGATAGGCGGGCCAGGGCGTATGCTTTGCCCATCCTCCTGGCTTGGCCGTACAGTCGACGCTCCTCCTTTCCTTGCGTCGTGCGTATGACAGGGGTATGGGCTGTCGCTGTTGTAGTTGGAGAATCTCTCCGCCAGCGTGGGGCGTCGTATAGTGGACTGTCCCTGTGGCGGTGTGGAAGTAGTGGGGCCGTCAGATCGGTTGTCAGAGGAGATGTGGCAGTTGGTACTGCGGACGTGCGTGTGCGAGGCGCAGTCGCGTTGAGGGGTCCACTCGATGGGACCGTGCTCATAAAGTGGTTAGGGAGGTCCCTTGGACTGCAAGATTGCGTTGCTGACGTCGGCATGGCTCGGGTGAATCGGAGGGCTGCACCCGAGCGAGATTGCATAAAGCAGGGAGCTCGGGCGAATTGGAAGTTGGTCGCCCGAGGCTGCTGCATTTGGTGGTAGGCTTGGGCGAATTGAAAGGTATCGCCCGAGCTCCTGCTTTCTCGAGCCCTGTCGTGAAGGCTCGGGCGAATCGGAGAATCCGGCCCGAAGGGTCCGCGCGCCCGAGGGGGCGACTCGACAGCGCAGCGTCATTGCCTACGGGTGTTTTACAGGTAGCATTGTCATGGGCCTCTGCTGGGCTTGTTCGGGCTAGGCCTTATCTGGGGAATATGTTTTTGCGTTGAAATTGGGTACTCCATAGACAGTAGCCCCCGAACCTCTAGTGGAGTGGAGGCACTCCTCCAGAGGCTCAAGTTAGTTTCTCCCGTCGGGTTAGTAGGGTTTGATTATTTTATCCAGTGGGTGCGCGCGAGCGCACCTGCTGGGTGTAGCCCCCGAGGCCTTGGAGGGATGGTGTATCCCTTCAAGGGCTTGAAATCGCACTTGCAGAACCTCGGGTGCCTTTTGGCTTGCTTGCTGGTGATTCGTCCCTCGGTAGGGTTTTTTTTGGCGCTGGAGCCCGCGAGCCTCCGACGTGGGTAGGTGGTCGATCTGGAAGCATCCTTCATCCTGCCAAGGTGCAAGGAGAGTTCCCAAGCCTCCGTTTTCGTATCGGGGGTGTTGGCGGTCCTTACCAACATAAATATAACATCATTTTAATACTAAAATAAATAGAGAATACGGCTTTATCTAATCTTTCCACGAGTTTTGTTGTGCACCTAACTTACAGGAATAGCACGTGGAAATGCATGGAAATCTCAAGGAAAGCGCACTTCCAGGAAGCATATTCAAAGAAGGCGCAAACTAAGAAAATGAGAAAGCCCAAATTAAATAATAAACCAAATCCATTCGCAACCACGGGGGAGGCCCAGGCCCACAGAGGAACCGACCACCCAAAGGCGGTGGCCAGATGGCACTCCCCGGGGACCGACCGCCCCCGGGGGCGGCTGCCCCCCTGGTGGGGCCTCCCGGGCCCATCCTCCTCAGGCGGTGCTCATGGCGGTTTGGCAAAGGCGGTTTCACCTCCTACCATACTTAGAACGCCCAAACCGCCCTTGATCAACTATAAATAGATGTGCTTCACCCCGTCCAACACACACACCAACATTTGGAGCACTACACCTCACATTTCTTACTTGTTCTCTCTAGTTTAGTAGTAGTAGTAGAGCAAGGCAAATCTATCAAGGAGAGCTTGTCTCCTTGGAGGAATCAAGAACATCTTGGTATGAATACACATCGGTTCTCCTCTATGAGCAAGCTCTTATATTATTTATATAGCAATGCATCTGAATTAGAGTATAGTCTTGTCCATATTATGATCATAACATGTAAACTAGTTCATAGTCTATGTGTTATGTTCTTGATATTTTCATCAAAGTTCTTCATCGTTCATCAAATTAGTATGAATAGAGGAAGAACTAAGAATGGGATAATAGTTCGTTGTGCTGTCATGGTTGCTCCTAGCCAAGCCTGTCAATCCGTAGGGTTGGGGTCCCGGGGGGCTAGAAGTTGTTTCCAATTACACGGGCGTGGTGCTCAGGTATGCGGGAATCAGCGGATATGTCGGTACCCCACGGGCAGAGGGGTAGGTGGGCAGGTGGTGACAGCCCTGTCCATCCCTAGCATTCCCCCACGTTCGGGTATTGAGTAGGAGTTCATAAAGTCTCTATCGGCTGGCAGACCAGCTGCGGGGATCTCCCTATCATCCCAGACTTAGTCCTGATCCTAGTCTTATTAATTTGATGTAATTACTATTCGTTGCATACCTGTATATGACCAATGCCTGCTCACGTAGTTATTCTTCATTCTTTATTTTTATTTTTTATCCTTGAGGTTGCTCCGATGTGTGTGTCCACTATCTTATAAACCTGTTTTAACCCCTGCCTATGTTATGCCTACCTATGGATTCAATAAGTGATCATGTTTATACCAAAAGCTAGATGAATTCACCATGCCCTCCTATGGGAAATTATAAATACGACACCCTTGAATACTAACGGGTTGAAATGCTACAATGATAGTTCTGTGCGCTTGCAGAGTAATCTTATTCCTTACTGAGATATCGATTGGCGTACCTAAGTACCATTACTTAAGGATTGTAATTCTTGTTGCACCCCATGGTGCTGTGCCACAGTTTTGCATATCGTAAGTAATGACGGTTAGGAAGGCCAATCCGGCACTTCTAACTGCTATTACCAGATTGCATTACCTAGGCCGTCGCCACTAAGGGCCAAGGATTACCTTTCTAAAGTAATGGTGGTTGGGAATGTCAACTTATGTTTCTAGTATTATTATTAAGGACGAACCTTTAGTCTATCTTTAGTAATAATGCTAAGAAACGCCAACAAGCATTTCTGGCGCCGTTGCCGGGGATGGACTTTTAGTCTATCTTTTGTAACGACGTTAAGAAATGCCAACAAGCATTTCTGGCGCCATTGCCGGGGAGGGCAAAAAGAAAATATAAACATCTAGCTTTGGCATAAACTTTGATTACAAAATAAGCAATGGTAGCCATAGCTTATGCAGGCTAACTTTGCTGCTTTCTTCTTTTTTTATTGGAATGAAAACAGGATAGTGTATGAGCGGTTTCAATCTGCCGAAAAACTTCGTTAAAAATCCAGAGGCACTCCTAAGGAAGAGAAGGCCTCGTACCGTCTTTTCTTCTGCTACTCATCCGGCAAACGAAACCGGTCACTTCCGCACCATCCGCTACTACCACCATGGCCAAGTCACTCCGCGAGTATTCCACCCCCGCTATTGCCAACGTGCCCGTTGGGCCCACTGTCAATGTCGGGAACGGAAACTTTGAAGTCCGCACTGGCCTACTCACGATGGTGCAGGCGAAATAGTTCAGCGGTTTGCCAAGTGAGGACGCAAATGCGCACCTGCAAAACTTTCTTGAGCTGTGCGAGACCATCATCATCAAAGATGTCGCACAGGACACCATCAAACTCCGGTTGTTTCCCTTCTCCCTTTCGGGGAAGGCAAAGCAATGGTTTTATCAAAGCAAGGAAGCAATCAACACGTGGGACAAATGTTGCACGGCGTTCCTCGCAAAGTTTTTCCCCATGAGCAAAACAAATGCTCTGCGGGGAAAAATATCAAACTTCCAGCAAACATCACTCGAGTCCATTCCTGAGGCTTGGGAAAGGCTCCAGGAATACATCCAGGCCTGCCCTCACCACGGGATGTAAGATGGCTCGTGCTCCAAAATTTCTATGAAGGTCTCACAGCCATGTCTAAGGGGCACATAGATGCTGCTGCTGGAGGCGCATTCCTCTCCCTCACCATCGATAATGCCACGGCGTTAATTGAGAAGATGGTGGCCAACCAAAGCTGGGGAGAGGGACGCAAAACACAAAAGGGCATGCACACCGTGAAGGAGACGGATCTGCTTGCCGCAAAAATAGAGTTACTAATGAAGAAACTTGTAACACCCGAAAAAATTGCATTCTTTTAAATAGTGGGAATTTATTTAATTATGCAATTAGTTGATCATTCCAATATAGGAAAATAATAATTTTTCTCAAATATAAAATCAAACCTAGGTCATACACATGTATGATGCATTCATGCTGGAGCATTTTTTCTTTGTACTGTTGTAGCTTATTTGAATTTTTCAAATATTTCAAAACCCAATTTGAAAATCCTTTTGGAAAATGAAATTAGAAAATAGAAAAGGGAAATAGGAAAACCATCCCTCTCTGAATTTGGCCCGAGGGCCCAGTCCTCCTCTTCCTTTAGGCCTGCTCCCTCCCTCCTCTTTCTGTTGGGCCGAAGCCAGCGCGCCGGCCCAGCTAGCAAGCCAGCCCAGCCGCAGCAGCGCAGTGCCTCTCTTCCCTCTCTGCGGCTGACAACCGGGACCCACACGTCAGCCCTTTTTCCCTTCCCTCTCCTTCACCCGAAATGCTCACAGCAGAGCACGGCCGCGAGACAGGCCGCCGTGCAGGCGCCCTTCTCCGCCCTGCGAGACTGACAGCCGAGACCCAGTGCCTTGACTCGCTGCCGCATGGACCCCAGGCGTCAGCGCCTTACCTCCATCCCCTCTGCTGCTCGCCGAGAGTCCGACGCGAGAACGAACAGAGCGAGTTCGTCGCCGCGCCGAGAAGTCCGAAGCAGAGAAGAAACGGCCGAAGCCGATTTCTCCGCTCGCCGAGTTTGTTTCCAATCTCCGAGATTGTCGTCACACCTCGGGAGTACTTAAGCAGTGCCACACCCCCTCGTAGCCGTCACCTAACCCTAGCCGCCTCTTCTCGCTGCCACTGCCGAGCTCCCGCGAGAACCGAGCAGCCGCCGCCGCGAGCAATTAGCTCGATTCGCCACCAATTTCCTCTCGGTAAGCCTTTGAGGAGCTTCGCGGTGATCTTGTGAAGTTCCCGAGCACTTTCCCCCTTCGATTTGTGCACTGACACGCCTCCGCCGCCGTTGCAGAGAGCCACCGTCCGCCGGGTCACGCCGCGAGCTATCTCCGAGTCGATTTCCGACCTTCCCATCACCCTAGGTGAGCTTGCGATGCTCTTCCCGATCTATGGGTACCCTTCCTGACCCATTTCATGCACCGAAGGCCGAGTTCACCTTCTCCGGCGGCCCTCCAGCCATGGAACCGCCGTTGGCCTCTGTTTTCCGGCCGGGAGCACCACCACCCCTCCCCTCTTTTAATCTGATCCGCCGATTTTGAATCGGACGGCCGAGAGCAGCCCATACCGATTCGGCCGGCGTTTTTGCGAATAACCCCCTGCAGTTTTTAATGCTTAACCCGCAGCCCTTAGCGTATTCAGTAGATTACGTTTTCTGTATTTGAAGGCGTATTTATTTTCGGTATATATGAAAATGTGTTTTCAGATTTGAAATCAAAACTATTTTGTTCGTAGTTTCTCCGTTTTAATTCCGATTTGAACGATTCAAATTGCGTTAGATTCGTAATTTGATGATCTACCAGTTAGTACCACTGTTTCATATGTTATTAACTTTTAAAATTCGAGATTATATTTAATCTATTATTATTCTATTATAAATCTTGTAAAATTCATATCTTCCTCGTTTTAAATCCGATTTGCGCAAACTTTATATCGATGTGATCGTAGCAACGCGTAGATTTGTTTTATAACCTTTTTAATTTATTTTCTCTCTGTTGGTGTACTGTTCTAATGAAAACTCTTGTTTGTATGCATGATTGCCCCTGTATGCGTGTGTGTTGTTATGATGGATCGAGTATAGATGGTGAGCCTTACATGGGTGATCAAGATCAGTACTGCGACAACCCGGATCACCAGGAGTTTGCTGATCAAGGCAAGTATTAGCATGGATCATCCTTGTTGCCCTATTCACCAAATAAATAATTGCATTTGCATGTGTCTTCCTTGTTAACCATAGTTACTTCCTAGTTTTGTTATCCTGTTCCTTGCAACCTATGGGATTATGCATGTGGTAATTGATGCTAGTGCGTTATTGATATCATGATCATGTAAACTGATTAATTGAATATGCAATAAGGGATTAAAAGATGCCTTTTTAGCAACATGGAACTAGGGGATTGGAGCATAGTTTTGTGATGCACCATATCCTTCCCCCTTGGTAATGATCTGTCAGCAAAAGCTGGGACTTACAGTGCAACTATGAGGGCTACATGGCTCTGGTTTTAGTCAAGTATAGGTCCTTTTTCTAGCTTGTTAGAGGTTACCGAAAGGCGTGATGGGGCCTGACGACTTGGGTATAGTGCGGCCCTGTCCGAGTGTGTATAACCTGCGTGACCTTGTGCCACGAAGAAGGGGGGCTCTACATCTACTTGCCGGGTCCCTAGCGGCCCTAACTTGTTAGACGAAGTATTTTGAAAGACTTCATAGTGAAACCCTGCTCTCTCACCTTGGTAGTGTTATGTGAGTAATTAACCCGAGCAAATGGGAATCACGGCTCATAGTGAAAGTGCACAACCTCTGCAGAGTGTAAAACTGGTATACTAGCCGCGCTCACGGTCACGAGTGGCCCGGAAAACTCACGGAGTAGTTATCTTTCAGGGTGATGTTTACTTGTTGCTAATCTATTTATTGCTACTCATTAATTGTGTTTACTATGATCATGAGAATGGGCTTATTAACTTGTTGCTATCCAACTGCATAAAAAATGATTAATTAAAAGCAACCTGCTGTTAAACCGTGTCAACCCTTTTGAGCCTCATGAACCCATGCTAGTCTTGTTGAGTACGACATGTACTTACGCTTGTTTATTTTTCATTACTTGGTTAAAAATCCCGGATGGGTAACAGATGGTGATAGTGATGAGGACTACCCAGAGGACTACTAGACTTGTGCTTCACCAGTCGACGTCCCTGTGCTATGGAGCTACCGCGAGAGTTATCTTTATTTTTCCGCTGTGTAATGACTTTGATATTATTCGCTATGTATTAAACATTGGTTATGATACAATTTATGCAATTTGTTGGCTTATGTGTGTGACTGATCTCTGGGCGCACATAAGATTATGCATCCCATTTTATCCTTAAAATTGGGTGTGACAAATTGGTATCGTTGCCGTATTGACTGTAGGACGCAAGCCTAGTTAGCACTGGATAGCCCTTAGCTTTATTATCTCTTTTTACTTGTTATATTAATTTGTTACAAGTTTTTGCTGATATCCTACCCTTGTCCATTGCAAAATTTTGACTTAATCTTAATTCTTGTAGATGGCCAACCTTAAGCGCACTGCCCGCAAGCGTGTCGTGCCACATAAGAGGTACCTGCAGCGCTTCATCTCTGGCGGACGTGTTTCCCGACCGGAGGTACCCGTGGAAGACGTACCAGTGGAGGAGCCCCAGCAGGAGGTGCCCGCAGAGGAGCCCAGTGAAGAGCCCTTGGAAGACAGCTCTGAAGACGTACCTATAGAGGACCCTCAGGAAGATGAACCCGAGAAGGTGGAGCCGCAGGGTGACCAGGATTGTGCTGGCGACCCTGATGACGAAGATGATGGAGGCGACTCGGATGACTCCGATGACCCCGATGACGATGGCGACGATGATGGAGACCAAGGTGGAAAACCCTGGGTGGGAATGATTCACTATGATCATCATGGTGATGACTACTACCACCCGCTGCTTCTCGACTTGGTGCGCCGCTTCTACCCCAACGCCTCGGTGCTGTACAAGACGGAGCACTGGAAGCACCCTGACTACGCCGACTACTATGAGATGAGGGTGTACATCAAGGAGGGAAGCCAGGTGAAGAATATCCACTATGCTGTCTCCATTCGACTCTCCAAAGCTGCCGCCATCAAGGATGCCGCACGACAAGCTCTTATGGTGCACCGCCATGAGAATTGGGACATCATCAAGTGTGAGATGCACCGGTACCTTCCCCGCCGTCAGAGTGGCCAAGCTAACTGCAGCATCGCCGGTCCACTTGGAGAAGTGAACGCCCGACTCCACGCTGCCTTGGAGTGTTTGGCCCAGACCAACACTTTTCTGGACCAGACATTGGATGGGCTGAACACCAGGACTGAAGCTAACTACAAGCTCAGCCGGGCGGTGGATGAGTTGAACAGGCAACTCGTTGTTGGACCCCCTCCGCCATCACCAAGGTGCCCAGCTGAATCGCCGCCAAGGAACCGAGGAGACCATGGAGATGCTCACACCCGCACCGACATCGACCCCTAGAGGAGTTACCCCCAGTTAGTAGCAAAAGACGCTAGTAGCGCAAGTTGAGTCAAGTCGAGTCTAGTTCGTGTCTTGTGAACTTTTGTGCTAGATTGCTTTTCCTTATGAACAATGCTTGATTTAGAGTTTGTAATGAGTGCTGAGATTGTGGGCATGTCCGCAAATCTCTTTATATAGGTTTGAATTAATGCATAATAGTTTGGGTTGATTATCTCAGTTTCTAGCAGTGCTGTTTTTTAGACCTCTCTGCCTTAGTTATTTTTCCTATTTAATTATATACGACCAAAAATCATGAAAAATTTTTGTCAAAAACTAGACTTCTGTAGTTTTCTTTGGCCGCAAGAATCATCTCAATATCAGTTACGGTTTGGGAGAAACAAATGTCATAAGTCAAAGTTTCTGCGCTGTCTGTTACTCTGAAACAGTTTTGAATCAAATCTGTTTTTGATAAACTTAACGACAGAATCTGGAGAGATCGTCTGAATAAAAGTTGTAGAGTTTTTCTCATGCTTTCCAACCATCTATAGCATGTCTCTGTTTGACTTCTTGAACTCCAGATATGACTGTTTTTCTACTATGCCGTTGTTGGATCGCACCCAGAATTTCCTGTTCTAGTCTTTTAAGTGTTATTTCAATGGAAAAGAATTCTAAACCTCACTTCAATGATTTGAACAGCAGATGGCCCACACCAGGAGGAACCCAAGGGGTGATGGTACTTCTGAAGAAAATGCTAATCCACCACCACCTCCGCCACAGCCTAATATGGAGCAGCTGATGATGATGCAAACACAGCTGATGCAGCAGATGGCCCAGAACATTCAACTGCTGCAGCGAAACAATGGCAATGGGAACCCACCTCCACCACCCCGTGACAAGAGAAGCGAATTCTTGAAGGGACGCCCGCCCACCTTCGATCATTCCAGTGATCCTCTCCAAGCTGATGATTGGCTGCGTGCAATAGAAAGGCAGCTGGAGATCGCCCAATGCAATGACGTCGAGAAAGTTCTCTATGCATCTGGGCAGTTGCAGGGAGCTGCGCTGGATTGGTGGGAGTCTTTCCGTTTTGGACATGCTGACCCCATCTCTTGGCAGCAATTCCATGAGGGGTTCCGCAATCATCATGTGCCTGCAGGGTTGATGAAGCTGAAGAAGAAGGAGTTTCTTTCTCTGAAGCAGGGAGGTATGCTAGTTGCCGAGTACCGTGACAAGTTCATCTAATTGTCGCGGTATGCTCCAAAAGAGGTAGAAGATGATGCCAAGAAGCAAGAGCTCTTCTTGGAGGGACTGAATGATCATCTCCAGTACCAGTTGCTCTCCCACACTTTCGCTAACTTCCAACAGTTGGTGGACAAAGCTTTGATCATCGAGAGCAAGCGCCGTGAGATAGATGAGAAGAAGAAGAAGAGGAAGTTTCAAGGGCAGTCGTCTGGAAGCAACAGCCGCTTCCGTAATAACCAGCAGTAGCCTCAGCAGCAACAACGTTTCCAGGGACAGTCTGGATTCAAGAACAATTTCCAGAATCAACAACGTTCCCAGAACCAGCAGCGTTCCCAGTACCAGCAACAAGGTGGCAATCAGGCGCCACAACTGACTGCTCCCAACAACATCCCAGTGAAGAATGGTGCCCCCAACAAGTGTTTCCGCTGTGGCAAGGAAGGACACTTGTCCTACAATTGTCCTGAGAAGCAGAATCCCCAAGCCTCCCAGAAGCAGAACAACCAGCAGAGAGTGCCACCTCGCACCGGGAAGGTGAACCATGTGTCGATTGATACGGCACAGGAGACTCCAGAGGTCTTGATGGGTACGTTCAATATCGACTCCATCCCCGCTACAGTTCTTTTTGACTCTGGTGCTTCGCATACTTTCATTTCGCACACATTTGTTAGAAAGCATGGTATTAACCTTAGTGTCATGAAACATCCTATTATGGTTTCTTCTCCGAGTGGTGTTATGCAAGCTACTCTTCAGTGTCTCCCAATTACTGTCTCATTAAGGGAGGTAGAATTTGAGATAACCCCTACTGTGCTAAATACTGCCGGAATTGATCTTATCCTGGGTGTGGATTGGATGATGAAGAACGACATCAATTTAAAGTGCAAAGAGAAGGTCGTGACTATCACTACCCAGAAGGGAGATGAGGTCAGAGTTGAGGTTGCTTTGCAAGTTCAACAGAAAGCCACAGTACATCAGCTCAGAGAAGAAGTGCAGCCGGATAACTCAGTGGTGGATGAGTTCGAAGATGTGTTTCCAGATGAGTTACCAGGTATGCCGCCTGACCGTGACATTGAATTTATCATTGAGTTGTTACCTGGTACTGCACCTATAGCTAAACGTCCATATAGAATGGGAGTTAAAGAATTAGAAGAACTTAAGAAACAAATTAAAGAACTGTCAGAAAAAGGTTTCATTCGTCCTAGTTCTTCACCTTGGGGAGCCCTGGTTATTTTTGTTGATAAGAAAGATGGTAGTCAAAGGATGTGTGTTGATTATCGGTCACTGAATGAGGTCACCATTAAGAACAAGTATCCGTTGCCTAGAATTGATGACTTGTTTGATCAGTTGAGAGGTGCCTGTGTGTTTTCCAAGATTGATCTCCGTTCAGGTTATCATCAGTTGAAGATTCGTGACTCTGACATACCTAGGACTGCATTCACTACTCGGTATGGATTGTATGAGTATACGGTAATGTCCTTTGGTTTGACTAATGCACCTGCCTACTTCATGTATCTGATGAACAAGGTATTCATGGAATTCTTGGATAAGTTTGTTGTGGTGTTCATTGATGATATCTTGATCTACTCCAAGAATGAAGAAGAGCATGCCGAACATCTGACATTGGTTTTGCAGAAGCTCAGAGAACACAAGCTGTATGCCAAGCGAAGTAAGTGCGAGTTCTGGTTGAGAGAAGTTGCTTTTCTAGGACATATTGTGTCCAATGGTGGAATTTCTGTAGACCCAAGCAAGATGGCAGACGTGTTGAATTGGAAGCCGCCAACTGATGTGACTGGCATTCATAGTTTTCTTGGTTTAGCTGGTTACTACCGAAGGTTCATTGAAGGATTCTCCAAGCTTGCGAAGCCAATGACTTCCTTGCTAGAGAAGAATGCCAAGTTTGTGTGGTCTGAGAAGTGTCAAGCTAGTTTCGAAGAATTGAAGAAGAGATTGACAACAACACCAGTGTTGGTTTTGCCGGACCTAAGTAAGAAGTTCTCTATCTATTGTGATGCTTCCTGCCTAGGTCTTGGTTGTGTTCTCATGCAAGAAGGAAGAGTCGTAGCATATGCATCGAGACAGTTGAGGAAGCATGAGTTGAATTACCCTACTCATGACTTGGAGCTAGCAGCTGTGGTGCACGCTTTGAAGATTTAGAGATATTATCTTATTGGTCATAAGTGTGACATCTATACAGATCATAAGAGCTTGAAGTATATCTTCACCCAGTCAGAGTTGAATTTGAGGCAACATCGTTGGTTGGAATTGATAAAGGATTATGACCTGGAAGTGCATTATCATCCAGGCAAAGCAAATGTTGTGGCCGATGCTCTTAGTAGAAAAAGTTATGCTAATGAGATTCGAACAACCACTATTCCAGCAGAGTTGTGTGCAGAGATGGAGCGTCTCAACTTGGGAATTGTGATCAATGCTGTTGAGATGGAGGTTGAACCCACACTAGAGCAAGAGATACGAAAGGCTCAGTTGGAATATGAGAAGCTAAAAGAAATAGCAGAGAACATTGTGGTTGGAAAACCCGGATTCAGGCTAGATGAGAATGGAACCTTATGGTTTGGGAAGAGACTCTGTGTACCTGAAGTGAAATCCATCCGAGACGCTATACTGCGTGAAGCTCATGAGTCAGCATATTCTAAACACCCAGGAAGTACCAAGATGTATTTGGATCTAAAGGAAAAATATTGGTGGGTTGGACTGAAGCGTGATGTAGCAGAATATGTGGCTATCTGTGATACCTGTCAGAGAGTTAAAGCTGAACACCAGAGGCCTGCAGGATTGCTACAACCACTAAAGATACCTGAGTGCAAGTGGGAAGAAGTCGGTATGGACTTCATAGTTGGATTGCCACGTACTCAGAGAGGTTATGATTCAATCTGGGTAATTGTGGATCGACTGACTAAAGTTGCTCATTTCCTCCCTGTCAAGACCACCTATACCGGAGCAAGACTTGCAGAGTTGTATATGGAAAGGATTGTGTGTCTACATGGAGTTCCAAAGAAGATAGTGTCCGATAGGGGTACGCAGTACACCTCACAGTTTTGGCAACAAGTGCATAGATCATTGGGAACACGGTTGAATTTCAGTTCTGCATATCACCCTCAAACTGACGGTCAAACTAAACGGATTAATCAGATTCTGGAAGATATGTTGAGAGCTTGTGCTTTACAGTATGGAACGAGTTGGGATAAGAGTCTGCCGTATGCGGAGTTCTCTTATAATAATAGTTACCAGAAAAGTCTCAAGATGGCACCCTTCGAAGCATTGTATGGACGCAAGTGCAGGACACCCTTGTTCTGGAATCAAACTGGAGAAAGTCAAGTGTTTGGACCGGATGTGTTGAGAGACGCAGAGGAGCAAGTCCAGACAATAAGAGAGAACTTGAGAATAGCACAATCTAGACAGAAGAGCTATGCGGATACACGGAGAAGAGAACTAGCTTTTAATGTAGGAGACTATGTATACCTTAAAGTGTCCCCGATGAGAAGTGTGAAAAGGTTCAACAGCAAAGGAAAATTGGCACCAAGGTATATTGGTCCTTTCAAGATCCTAGAGAGACGTGGAGAAGTGGCATATCAGCTAGAACTTCCGGAAAGTTTATCCGGTGTGCATGATGTGTTCCACATATCTCAGTTGAGAAAGTGTTTGAGAGTACCGGAAGAGCAGGTTCCTATCGAGGAAATAGTTTTCAAGGAGGTCTCACTTATGAGGAACATCCAGTGAAAATTTTGGAAACCGCAGAAAGAGTTACAAGAAGTCGAGTTATAAAGATGTGCAAGGTGCAGTGGCATCGGTACTCTGAGGAAGAAGCTACTTGGGAAAGAGAGGAAGATCTTAGAGAAAAGTATCCGGAGTTGTTTGAGTAAGCACCAACTGAATCTCGAGGACGAGATTATTTTTAAGGGGGGTAGAATTGTAACACCCGAAAAAATTGCAGTCTTTTAAATAGTGGGAATTTATTTAATTATGCAATTAGTTGATCATTCCAATATAGGGAAATAATAATTTTTCTCAAATATAAAATCAAACCTAGGTCATACACATGTATGATGCATTCATGCTGGAGCATTTCTTCTTTGTACTGCTGTAGCTTATTTGAATTTTTCAAATATTTCAAAACCCAATTTGAAAATCCTTTTGGAAAATGAAATTAAAAAATAGAAAAGGGAAATAGGAAAACCTTCCCTCTCTGAATTTGGCCGAGGGCCCAGTCCTCCTCTTCCTTTCGGCCTGCTCCCTCCCTCCTCTTTCTGTTGGGCCGAAGCCAGCGCGCCGGCCCAGCTAGCAAGCCAGCCCAGCCGTAGCAGCGCAGTGCTTCTCTTCCCTCTCTGCGGCTGACAACCGGGACCCACACGTCAGCCCTTTTTCCCTTCCCTCTCCTTCACCCGAAATGCTCACAGCAGAGCACGGCCGCGAGACAGGCCGCCGTGCAGGCGCCCTTCTCCGCCTTGCGAGACTGACAGCCGAGACCCAGTGCCTTGACTCGCTGCCGCATGGACCCCACGCGTCAGCGCCTTACCTCCATCCCCTCTGCTGCTTGCCGAGAGTCCGACGCGAGAACGAACAGAGCGAGTTCGTCGCCGTGCCGAGAAGTCCGAAGCAGAGAAGAAACGGCCGAAGCCGATTTCTCCGCTCGCCGAGTTTGTTTCCAATCTCCGAGATTATCGTCACACCTCGGGAGTACTTAAGCAGCGCCACACCCCCTCGTAGCCGTCACCTAACCCTAGACGCCTCTTCTCGCCGCCACTGCCGAGCTCCCGCGAGAACCGAGCAGCCGCCGCCGCGAGCAATTAGCTCGATTCGCCACCAATTTCCTCTCGGTAAGCCTTTGAGGAGCTTCGCGGTGATCTTGTGAAGTTCCCGAGCACTTTCCCCCTTCGATTTGTGCACTGACACGCCTCCACCGCCGTTGCAGAGAGCCACCGTCCGCCAGGTCAAGCCGCGAGCTATCTCCGAGTCGATTTCCGACCTTCCCATCACCCTAGGTGAGCTTGCGATGCTCTTCCCGATCTATGGTACCCTTCCCGACCTATTTCATGCACCGAAGGCCGAGTTCACCTTCTCCGGCGGCCCTCCGGCCATGGCGCTGCCGTCGGCCTCTGTTTTCCGGCCGGGAGCACCGCCACCCCTCCCCTCTTTTAATCTGATCCGCCGATTTTGAATCGGACGGCCGAGAGCAGCCCATACCGATTCGGCCGGCATTTTTACGAATAACCCCCCGCAGCCCTTAGCGTATTCAGTAGATTACGTTTTCTGTATTTGAAGGCGTATTTATTTTCGGTATATATGAAAATGTGTTTTTAGATTTGAAATCAAAACTATTTTGTTCGTAGTTTCTCCGTTTTAATTCCGATTTGAACGATTCAAATTGCGTTAGATTCGTAATTTGATGATCTACTAGTTAGTACCACTGTTTCATATGTTATTAACTTTTAAAATTCGAGATTATGTTTAATCTATTATTATTCTATTATAAATCTTGTAAAATTCATATCTTCCTCGTTTTAAATCCGATTTGCGCAAACTTTATATCGATGTGATCGTAGCAACGCATAGATTTGTTTTATAACCTTTTTAATTTATTTTCTCTCTGTTGGTGTACTGTTCTAATTAAAACTCTTGTTTGTATGCATGATTGCCCCTGTATGCGTGTGTGTTGTTATGATGGATCGAGTATAGACGGTGAGCCTTACGTGGGTGATCAAGATCAGTACTGCGACAACCTGGATCACCAGGAGTTTGCTGATCAAGGCAAGTATTAGCATGGATCATCCTTATTGCCCTATTCACCAAATAAATAATTGCATTTGCATGTGTCTTCCTTGTTAACCATAGTTACTTCCTAGTTTTGTTATCCTGTTCCTTGCAACCTATGGGATTATGCATGTGGTAATTGATGCTAGTGCGTTATTGATATCATGATCATGTAAACTAATTAATTGAATATGCAATAAGGAATTAAAAGATGCCTTTTTAGCAACATGGAACTAGGAGATTGGAGCATAGTTTTGTGATGCACCATATCCTTCCCCCTTGGTAATGATCTGTCAGCAAAAGCTGGGACTTACAGTGCAACTATGAGGGCTACATGGCTCTGGTTTTAGTCAAGTATAGGTCCTTTTTCTAGCTTGTTAGAGGTTACCGAAAGGCGTGATGGGGCCTGACGACTCAGGTATAGTGCGGCTCCTGTCCGAGTGTGTATAACCTACGTGACCTTGTGCCACGAAGAAGGGGGGCTCTACATTTGCTTGCCAGGTCCCTAGCAGCCCTAACTTGTCAGACGAAGTATTTTGAAAGACTTCATAGTGAAGCCCTGCTCTCTCACCTTGGTAGTGTTATGGGAGTAATTAACCCGAGCAAATGGGAATCATGGCTCATAGTGAAAGTGCACAACCTCTGCAGAGTGTAAAACTGGTATACTAGCTGCGCTCACGGTCACGAGTGGCCCGGAAAACTCACGGAGTAGTTATCTTTCAGGGTGATGTTTACTTGTTGCTAATCTATTTATTGCTACTCATTAATTGTGTTTACTATGATCATGAGAATGGGCTTATTAACTTGTTGCTATCCAACTGCATAAAAGATGATTAATTAAAAGCAACCTGCTGTTAAACCGTGTCAACCCTTTTGAGCCTCATGAACCCATGCTAGTCTTGTTGAGTACGACATGTACTTACGCTTGTTTATTTTTCATTACTTGGTTAAAAATCCCGGATGGGTAACAGATGGTGATAGTGATGAGGACTACCCAGAGGACTACTAGACTTGTGCTTCACCAGTCGACGTCCCTGTGCTATGGAGCTACCGCGAGAGTTATCTTTATTTTTCCGCTGTGTAATGACGTTGATATTATTCGCTATGTATTAAACATTGGTTATGATACAATTTATGCAATTTGTTGGCTTATGTGTGTGACTGATCTCTGGGCGCACATAAGATTATGCATCCCATTTTATCCTTAAAATTGGGTGTAACAAAACTTGAGGGATGTGCCACCGATCCTACCACCGGCACTGTCCAGGCCATGGACTCGCACATGACGTGTGAGGTCTATAGAGATGTTGGCCATTCGGAGAACAACTGTCCTGAAACCCATGAAGAAGCTTCATACGTTAACAACGGGTTTCGCCAACACCAACAACCAGGTAACGGGTGGAACAACTAGAATCACCCCAAGGTAATTCTTCCAATTTTAATTCAAATTTCAATTCCTCCCAACCTTCATTAAAAGATCTTATGATAGGACAGGCTAAAATAAATGAAAAGCTTACAAACAAGCTTTCTCGAAATGATAAAATGTTTGAAACTATAAATACTAAGCTTGATAGCCTATCCTCATCTGTTAAAAATCAAGTAAATTTTAATAAAAGAATTGAAACTCAAATTGCCCAACTTGCCTCTGCCGCAAAATCTGCCATTAAAATTTCTAGTTCTGCTGAGTCAGTGACCACGAGAGGGGGTAAGACCACTCGTGATCCCCCACATCCTAACAAAAGAACAGGCAAAATACCAAGACAGCAAGAGAAAGTACCGGTTGATTCGGCGCAACCACATGAAGAATCAATGGAAGAAGAGCCGACACCGGAGGGCTATGGGGACACCACGATGTTGACTTTCCTCACAAGGTTGAGAAGGAAGAAGAAGGCCGGAGATGAACAGTTTCTCCGATTCATGGAGATGGTCGAGAAGACACACGTCAGCGTTCCGCTGATGGATGTCTTACACATACCATCATACGCTAAGTTCATCAAAGATATCATCAACAACAAGCGAGCATTACCGTCCTCAGAAATTGTCAAGCTGATGGAAGAATGTAGCACAGCTATACTCAATCATCTGAGAAGAAACAAGACCCTGGGTGTCCCACAATCACATGCTCTATAGGCACCTAGCAATTTGACCATGCCTTATGCGATCTTCGGGCGAGTGTGAGCGTCATGCCGAAATCAGTCTTTGATAGACTGAATTTCACCAACTTGGAGCCTACCAACATGACACTTCAGTTGGCCGACTCCTCAATTTGGTACCCAGCAGGGATTGCACAAGACATTCCTGTAAAAATTAGAGGGTATTATGTTCCGGTGGATTTTGTGGTGCTCAACATGGAACTCACCAAAGAAACACCACTCATCCTCAGAAGGCCATTCTTGAGCACGGCAGGAGCACAAATTGATGTTGGAGCTGGAGAAATCCGCTTCAATATCAATGGACAAGAAGAGAAGTTCGAGTTCAGGCCTCGCCGTCAAGAAGAATGCAATATGATACGCATTCGATATGGGCCGAATCCCCAAGGCATCAAGGAGGTAGAAATTCAACCTCAGCTTTTGAAAATATATAAAAAATCTCAAAAGAATCAAAGAAAAAGCTGGAGCCAAAAGAAAAGGCGGCTCCCAAACAAAATATAAAGGAGCAAAAAAACAAAATGGTTCCTAAAAAGAGGGAAGAAATCCCCAAGCCTTCACCAAAGAAAACAGTGTGGAGACCCAAGGTAAAAATTGAAAATACTACCACACCGCCCAAAACTACTCACAAAGTATGGAGGCCCAAGCAAGCGCAGCCGTCCACCTCTCCCAAGACGGATGCACCATCATCGAGCAAACAATGAAGGGAGAAAGGTCCTGCTCAACGGACTTAAAAAAGCTGAGCTCTTGCCGAAGGTAAACTGGTAAGTTATCCGTAATTTTTACTTTAAATATTTCAAAATTTCTTTTCAATAAATGCTTAATTGATTTCTCTAATAAAAATTAATAGTAATAATAATATATATATAAGTATATAAAATAATATTTCAAATAGATATATGCATGCTTGATGATAATGTTGCATTTATGCTTTGACTAAAATAACCCTATGTTTAAACATGAATCTTTGAGATCGTGGGGATATTCTTTCATAAATGCATGATAGTGTGATCTTAAACAAACTTTCAAAATTTCAATCAAATCCATTTTTGTATCATACACATGATCACACTAATCTTCTTCGCATCAAACCTGATCGTAACTGGGATAATAATCTACACAGTCAGCTTAACACGTGGCCAAAAGATAGAGGCTGGCAGGCGGGCCCAGGGGACCGACCACCCCTAGGACCGGCCGCCCCCTGTCCAGGCCAATCCGTGCCAATCTTTTTCGTACCTCACTTTGATCACCTCAGCATCACGTACCTGGTTACGATCAAGTTGTTTCCTTGCCAAAGACCTCGATAGTACCTATTTAAAACCTCTAAAGGTCTCTTTTCCTCACACCAACCTTGCTCTTCTCCCTCTAGCAAAGCTTGCTAAGCTCTCCCATCTTTAAGTGACAACCATGTCTAACTATGCTCTCTCGCTAATCAATGCCCCAATGGCCATAGCAAACCTAGACATAGCACCCTATCAAGAGAGTTCTTTAGCAAGGGAAAAAAACCCGTGTTGTGAAGGAAAAGCCTCTAGTGATCTTGCCAGCACGCTCTCATGCATCCGAAGGAGGTGCCACAAAGAAGACCGCTGCTGCCCATCCTCTCAATGGCCTCAAGAAGAAAACTCCTAGTGGTAGTAGGCCTAGCGAGCGCGTTGGAGATAAGTCTGCTAGCAAGCCCGCATTTTCGGCCAAGGAGGCAGAATTATCTAGCACCCTTCCTAGAATTAGGAGGCATCTACCTCGGCCTCCCATCAAACGTCGTGTAGGGCAGTACGAAAGCAGTGAAGATGAAGACGACTCTAAGATCCTCGTTGACCTTAGAGCTAAACATGCTAGCTTGCGTACTCTTTTAAGGGCTTTAGAAGAAGACATAGAGTCCAAGAACACAGAGATCAGGGACCTTAGCGATGATGTTAATAGTTTCCGCTTCAAGTTCAATCTTAAGCTAAGGAAAGTCGCTAAAGCCCTAGGTGTTGAGCATCATCTTGAGTATCTTTAGGCTGCACCTACTGCATGAATAATTAGGCACACATTTTCACTTTCATGATCTTTTAAATTTTACTATCAATGTAAATGTGCCTATTTGAGTTTATCAATAAAATAAGGTTTTATGTTGAGCACTTGTTTTCTCCATATATGTATTTTGTGACTAACCAAGACAGGGAAGAAAACAAGTGTGGGGGAGGATTCTCCAAGACAATTGCACAATAACAAAAATCAAAATTCGGTTTGTGCAACTTCCCCCTCTCTCATCCTAAAAAGTTTTTAAAAATAAAATTTAAAATGATGTTTCCCACATACTCCATCAAACTTGTCTTCCTACATGCGAAATGTTTGCATACTTTTTATTCCTTGCCAAATTCCTACAGATTTATGAACACTATTTAGGGACCCCGTTTCTATCTAAGTAATTGACGGATGAGATATAGTAGGATGACATGATGCTTGCTCATTCTTGCAAAGTACTTGGGATTTATCTTACAAAAACAAAAACTCAATAGCATGCTCCTTGAATGATTGGAAAATACCTACCAAGGCCATATATGATTCTATTTGATGAAACCTTCCACATATGCCACTTATTTTGCGTTGAGTTTGGTCAAATTTTGTGACTACTGTTGAGAGATGTTTCATGTTCCCAAGATCAGAATTCACTTGCACCCACCAAATAAAGCCAATTCTCACCCTGCGAGTTGCACAAATAAAAGTGACGGTTCTCATCCTAAGAACCGCGCATTCCTTCTGCAAAGTTTTACTCCATCCATCTACCATCATAATATCTCCTTATCTAAAGTTTTTCATATGCCAATAAAAGATATGGGGCTATGCTAAAAAAAGGAGAAAAGAAAGATCATGCCAAGGGGCATAAGAAAATAAACGGGAAAGAAAAGTTCAAATACCCATTCAAAAAAAATGAATAAAATGGAAATGAAGATTTTATAGCTCATATCTCCTTAAGTTTTATCCAAGGAGAATCATGATGCATGGAGTACCAAAAAGATTTAGAATTAGGTTTCCACCTTCATACTTTCCACACACATGCACATTCTGATCTAGGAGTATGGCGCACTCCCTCCGATATGGTCTGGGGTTTGACTTGACAACATATGCAAGGTAAGTGTGCCTCATCATTTACTATTCCTACCTAAAACTCCAAATAAGCCTTCTTAGAGGTAGGATGATCAAAGTGAAGGCATCACCTTTTCATGCCTTGGTGAGGAACCACTTACAAAAATGAGCGACTTGAGAGAATCATTCAAGGACACAAGCTATCTTTATGTTTTCAAAAATTTTACAAAAACCCAAGTATTCCAAACAAGAATAAGAGTAAGAGGATTTGATTCCAAGCTATTCTATTTGTCAATTTCTCAAGAAAGATTTGGTAGACACTTTGAAGTTCATAAATCCAGGTGATGCTTGGAATATCCTCTATGCAGATTCTTTGACAAGGAGGATGAACCCATTTGGTCCTTCGCACTTTACTCGAGGACGAGTAAAGGACCAAGTGTGGGGGAGTTGTTGGCGGTCCTTACCAACATAAATATAACATCATTTTAATACTAAAATAAATAGAGAATAGGGCTTTATCTAATCTTTCCACGAGTTTTGTTGTGCACCTAACTTACAGGAATAGCATGTGGAAATGCATCGAAATCTCAAGGAAAGCGCACTTCCAGGAATCGTATTCAAAGAAGGTGCAAACTAAGAAAATGAGAAAGTCCAAATTAAACAATAAACCAAATCCATTCGCAACCACGGGGGAGCCCCAGGCCCATAAAGGAACCGACCACCCGAAGGCAGTGGCCAGATGGCACTCCCCGGGGACCGACCGCCCCCGGGGGCGGCTGCCCCCCTGGTGGGGCCTCCCGGGCCCATCCTCCTCAGGCGGTGCTCATGGCGGTTTGGCAAAGGCGGTTTCACCTCCTACCATACTTAGAACGCCCAAACCGCCCTTGATCAACTATAAATAGATGTGCTTCACCCCCTCCAACACACACACCAACATTTGGAGCACTACACCTCACATTTCTTACTTGTTCTCTCTAGTTTAGTAGTAGTAGTAGAGCAAGGCAAACCTATCAAGGAGAGCTTGTCTCCTTGGAGGAATCAAGAACATCTTGGTATGAATACACATCGGTTCTCCTCTATGAGCAAGCTCTTATCTTATTTATATAGCAATGCATCTGAATTAGAGTATAGTCTTGTCCATATTATGATCATAACATGTAAACTAGTTCATAGTCTATGTGTTATGTTCTTGATATGTTCATCAAAGTTCTTCATCGTTCATCAAATTAGTATGAATAGAGGAAGAACTAAGGATGGGATAATAGTTCGTTATGCTGTCATGGTTGCTCCTAGCCGAGCCTGTCAATCCGTAGGGTTGGGGTCCTGGGGGGCTAGGAGTTGTTTCCAATTACGCGGGCGTGGTGCTCGGGTATGCGGGAATCAGCGAATATGTCGGTACCCCACGGGCAGAGGGGTAGGTGGGCAGGTGGTGACAGCCCTGTCCATCCCTAGCATTCCCCACGTTCTGGTATTGAGTAGGAGTTCGTAAAGTCTCTATCGGCTGGCAGACCAGCTGCGGGGATCTCCCTATCATCCCAGACTTAGTCCTGATCCTAGTCTTATTAATTCGATGTAATTACTATTCGTTGCATAGCTGTATATGACCAATGCCTGCTCACGTAGTTATTCTTCATTCTTTATTTTATCTTTTATCCTTGAGGTTGCTCCGATGTGTGTGTCCACTATCTTATAAACCTGTTTTAACCCCTGCCTATGCTATGCCTACCTATGCATTCAATAAGTGATCATGTTTATACCAAAAGCTAGATGAATTCACCATGCCTTCCTACGGGAAATTATAAATACGACACCCTTGAATACTCACGGGTTGAAATGCTACAATGATAGTTCTGTGCGCTTGCAGAGTAATCTTATTCCTTACTGAGCTATCGATTGGCGTACCTAAGTACCATTACTTAAGGATTGTAATTCTTGTTGCACCCCATGGCACCGTGCCACAGTTTTGCATATCGTAAGTAATGACGGTTAGGAAAGCCAATCCGGCACTTCTAACTGCTATTACTAGACTACATTACGTAGGCCGGCGCCACTAAGGGCCATGGATTACCTATCTGAAGTAATGGTGGTTGGGAATGTCAACTTATGTTTCTAGTATTATTATTAAGGGCAGACCTTTAGTCTATCTTTAGTAATAATGCTAAGAAACGCCAACAAGCATTTCTGGCGCCGTTGCCGGGGATGGACTTTTAGTCTATCTTTTGTAACGACGTTAAGAAATGCCAACAGGGGGTCGATCGGGTTCTTCCTTGTCTTTTTCGTTCGTTCGACCTTCACGCTCTTTTTCGAGAAGAGGTAGGTTTGGTCATTCTCGACTTCCCACGGTGGGCGCGAGTCGGGATTTCCGGTGAGCTACAAGCGGGTTTGTCCGAGTGGAGGTCCGTGCCCCATTCGTTGGGGGTCGGCTAGTGGCCTGAGCACACTCCAAATACTTCCCGAGGGTTGACTTGTGAGTCCCGGGTCCCTTCGACGGGTCCCGAGGGCCTGATGCCTCCCGCGAGGGGATCCCACATCGTCGACTCGCTACTAGGATTCGGACACAGCACGGGATGTCCCTTGCGACGCTCGGGCGTCGGGATACTGACTGTTTAGTGGTCCATCCGCCAGCTGTCCCTAACTCGATTTCCCTGGGGCGACTGATTGAGCCACTGTAGGGCCAGTCTTCGATCCCCTAGGAACATAATGGGCACCCGAGCTCAGGATTCCTTCGTCGAGAAGGAGAGTATCGACGGAACCGAGGTGAAAAAACGTAATGATTCGACGCACCTTTTGAGGCACGAAGCCTGACGGACGCAATGGCTTGGGGCAGTCGAGGCGGTTGCGTGCGCGAGGCCGGCGGCGATGCAGCGAATCGTGGCGGGCTCGACGCATTTAATGCGGCGGATTTATCGCACCCGTTACGATCCGCAGCTCAGGCATATAAGGTAAAATCTTGCCTTTTTATTTTTACCTTAGCCATTCGCCGCAGCCATTTGCCTCTCGCCTCCTCGTCTCCGTCGTCCTGAGCTTTTTGCTAGTTCTTCGCCCTCGCCGCCGTCGTCTTCCTTCTCTCGCACTTTTGCTCTCTCGCCATGGCTACTTCCGCCCCTGCTAGCGACGCCGCTTCTGCTGCTGCTCCGCTCGAGGTAGAGCCCTGGCTGCTATCCTCGGTGATGGAGGAGCAGCTCGAGCAGTTCATGTCGTTGGGGTTGCTGCGCCCCCGCACCGATCCGCAGCATCCGGAATGGATGGTGTGCGGTGCGACCACCTCGAGCCACTCCCCCAAGGGGTACGCGGTTAGCTTCGTTGCTTTCCACGAGCGAGGGCTCGGGTCGCCGCCGAGCCAGTTCTGCTGGGCGCTCCTGTTCCACAATGAGCTGGAGCTCCACAACTTCACCCCCAACTCTATCTCGCAGGCGGCGGTTTTCACCGCCATTTGTGAGGGCTATTTTGGGGTGGAGCCGCACTGGGACCTCTGGCGGCACCTCTTCCGCGTCGACATGTACACCAAGTCGTTCGGCGCGAAGAACCCATGAGAGCTCGTGCGTGCTGGTGGTTGCAACTTCTCGTTGCGCTCCACCGACTACATCCCCTGCAAGGTCCCCTCTTCCAATAAGGGGTGGCATGATGGCTGGTTCTACTTGCGCAACGACGGGGGCGCCTTTCCCGAGTACACGGGGAAGGCAATTTCCGCTCCCCTCCAGCAATGGAAGTGGGGGTGTCCGGCGGCGGACGCCAAGCACCTGGAGCCCTACCTTGCCACGCTGCAGACGCTTCGTGATAGGGGGCTAACGGCGGCGGGCGTAGCGACGCACTTCCACGCGCGGACGGTGCTGCCTTTGATGGAGCGCCGTCTGGCCCTGTATGAGATGAGGGAAGGGGTGCCGCGGGAAGGCACGGTGATGCTGACCTAAGGGATCAGCGCCGACGAGGTCATGCGCCGCGTCAGGTACACGGTGGGCGGCCACCCTACCTTGGATGACCTCAGGAGGGTGCCTATGCGCCCGCGCGAAGGCTACATCTCACTGGTGAGTTTCTTCTTCCTCGTCGATTGTTCGATCCTCTGTCCTCGCCAAACATTACCCTTCTTTTGGCGCAGGGCCTGTCAAGGGAGGGGAAGCTCTCCTTGCCCCCCGTTCCGGTGGATTTGCTCCAGCGGACCCAGAACCTCCTCCGGGACAAGAGGAGGAAGGCGAAGAAAGATGAGGAGACGACCAAGAGGAGGACGAAGGCTTGGCAAACTGAGTAACTCGCCCAGCTTCACCGCCGTCAAAAGGTGGCTGGGGAGCCGGAGGTGGAGTCCCCTTCCGAGGATGATGACGACGAAGACGATGACGACGACGACGACGATGATGATGTTGGGCCCATAGTGGCTACAAAGCCCGCGGTGGGCGCCGACACGCCAGGAAAGTCTCCTCTATCGGCGCTCACCGACGGCAGTGCCGGGGGCCAAGGCCCGAGCCCCCGGGCAGAGTTTGCGGCGACCGCGTTCGGAGACGCAGCTTCTGGTGGTGAGGCCCTCAGGGTCGGAGCTTCAGAGGCTGGCGGCCACGAGAAGCCATTGGAGAGGCCAGGAACGGGCTCAGGCCCGGCGCCTGAGGCGCAAAGGATGCTCCTTCAGCCGCAGCTGGTGATGGGGGTCCAAGGACCCCTGTTAAAGCGAACCCTCCTCCCCAACGCGTCACTGGTTGTCAGGACAACAGAGGGCATAGGGACCAGGGAGAGGACGCCGCCTGCTTCAGAGTTGGGCAAGGCCAGCACCCCAGACCTTGAGCTAGGATCTTCCCGGACAAGGGCGTCTCCGCCGAGGGGAGGCGGCGTCAAGGTGGCGTCCGGTGGCTAGACGGAGCCCCGGTCGTCCGGGGGGGCTTTGGGCACGGCCGGCCCTGACACGAGGGCGCTACTTTCCCTGCCACCGATGGTTCATCCGGCGCCGTCCGTCGAGCATAGCCCCCCGGCGGGTGCCGGTACGTCGATGAAGAAGACGTCGCTCCCCAAGACTAAGTGAGTTGTTCGTTCGGTACCTTCTCGTCCATCATCATGCTGTTGTTGCGGGCACCCATGTTCTCTTCCTTCCTTGCTTCAGGAAGCATCAGGGCCCGACGCTCCAAGTCTCGCACCAAAAAGTTCTGAAAGTGCAGGCCAGGAGCACCGCCGGGGGTGGGGGTCGCTCGACGTCCGAAGAGGTCCCTACGGTAGAGGCTCGTCTGCCCGAGGCCTCGGCGACGGCGGCCAAGGCGGTCGCTCCCACCGGCGTCGCCGTGCCCACAACCGCTGTCACCAAACCACCAGCCTCTGCTATCGTCGCAGAGAAGACGGCCTCGGCTCCGGCTCTTGAGGCTCCCGCCGCTGCTTTCTAGGACACCTTGGGAGCGCCGGTCACTGCTTCCCCATCAGAGCCGACTGACATAGGAGTCACGGCCATGGACATCGACGTCCCTCCTTCGGTGGAAGCTGTGCCTCCTCTCTCTGCGAGCTCGTCGGAGCTAGTCCTTCAGGGGGCGCCTCCCCAGATCTTGACCGGCTTCCGCATCGAGTGGACCAACCGGGCCGACCCCAGGGCCCCGCCGGTCTTCTCGCTGCGGGACGACGTTGAGGCCACGCCCTGGGATGGCCTTCAGGACCTCGGGTCGATGCGGTCGGAGAACCTGCGTCTCCTCGCAGACTCCATCGACTCGGAGTTTCAGGAGCGACTCAAGGTGAGTCAAAGTGATTCACTCGTTCGGTGTATTCTTTTGGTTTTGACGTCTTCGCTTGACTTGCTTCGTTTCTGATATCTCTCAGGAGCTCATGACGTTCTCCCGCGAGCAGTCTTGCTTTCTTTCACCAGGGTCCTGGTCTCTGGAAAGATCTTGAACTCAAAAGGAAGGATCTCGCCCGCTCCCAGGAAGAGCTTGCTGACGTGACCGCCCGGCTTGCCGTCCTCGGCCTTGAGCGGGTGTCCATGAGGAGCGAGGTCGTGGAAGCTCGGGGCCGAGTCGCCCCTCTGGAGGAGCGAGTCCAGCGGCTGGAAGCCACCTTGGCTGAGGCTGTGGAGGAGCGGAACGCCGTGCGGACGCTTGCCGCCGAGAAGGAGACCATCACCAAAACCCTGGCGGCGGACCTGAGCCAAACTCAGGAGGCCCTGAACCAGGCAGCGGCCGAAGTCGACTCCGTCCGAGAGGAATCAAGGAAGGCGCGGGTGGAGGTCGAAGGTGAGTCTTGCATTTTTCCATTGTCACCTGCGTTGGTCTTTCGCCGTTCTTCGTCTTCTCTGTCTGACCGGCTTGTTGTCTCAGCTCTGAAGGTGGAGGTTGTCAGCACTCAGGGGACCATCGCCGCCCTCAATGCCGCTCACAGTGCCGAGGTCACCGACCACCAGGATCTGCGAAAGGTGGCGTGTGCGTTGTGTGACGCCCTCGGCAGTGGTGGGGAGCCTTTGGGGAGTTCGCTCCGAAGCTGTCTGGAAGCTCACCATGGGCAGATGGGCGACCAGCTCAAGGAGGCTCTGCTGACGGGCGTCCAGAAGACGCTGGCTTTGGTGAAGTCTCACTATGAGAACTTCAACACTGACGCTGTCAGCGAGGGCTTTGTTGAGGCTTCGGACGATGAGCTCCTGGAGCTGATCAGCTCGATGAGGACCCCCCGGAGTGGCGCTGGCGGCTCTCCTTGAGGATGACGTGGAGCTCCCCCCTCTGAACCAGGAATGAAGGAGGAGCCGGGCCATGGTACCCGTTTTGTGAGAAACATTTCATGAGTGTTGTGAGGAACAAACATGCAACCCTTCGTGGCTTTAATATTTGTGTAAATATTTACTGGATGTTTGCTTTTTAGGTTCATTTTTACTTGGCTTTTTTCTAAGCGTTCTCTCCGATGGCGCTGAGCCCGGGTCTTCGAACCTCGGGGGTTTTCTGGGCATCATAGCTTTAGCGGCGTAGACGCGACCACAGCATGAGGGGTTCCGATGGAGCAGAGACTTAGAAGAAAGGTTTGGTCGATTCTGTCTGTGCCTCTTGCCTTTACCAGCGCCAATCTTATTAGTTCTCTTCTGAGCACAAGTTACCTTCAGGCGTAGAGTGGCGAGTGGAGATGCCATATCCCGAAGGCATAGGCGGTCTCGCAGCTCGGCCGGCTCTGCCCTCTGGGGTTTCTATTGCTCCTTTGAGTCGTATAAGCTTGCGTTCGGTTTGGGCAAGAGGCGCGCCTCGGGGGACAAGAATTTTCAAATAATTTTGAAAATTTCGTTTTCGTTTTCGCAGAGGCTCAGAGGAGTCCGGGGGTTCCCCCCGTCGTAGCCCCCGAGGGAGGGTCGATCCTACCTAAGGTAGGGCCGAGCCTCACTTATGGTTGCGCGGTAGTTCGTAAGTTCGTAAAATCTTAAAATCTTACGCAAAAGGGAGGACGCGTCCTTTATTGATCTCAAGATTTTATAGAATGTACAATGCTTGGAATCGTAAAGGTAGAAGCGACGTAGCTATTCGATGTTCCAAGCGTTGCTGTAGATTTCGCCCTTCTTGTTCGCGAGCTTGTACGTTCCAGGCCATAGCACCTCGGCGATGACGAATGGCCCTTCCCATGGCGGCGTTAGCTTGTGGCGCCCTTTGTTGTCCTGCTTGAGTCGCAGCACCAAGTTGCCTAGATTGAAGGCTCGGCCTCGGATGCGCCGAGCATGGTACCTGCGTAGGGACTGTTGATACTTTGCGGAGTGTAGCAAAGCGATGTCTCGAGCCTCGTCGACTTGGTCCAGCACGTTCTCCTGAGAGATCTGATTGCCTTGCTCGTCGTAAGGTTTGACTCTCGGGGCGCTGTTGACACTTCTTAGCGCAACCACCAGAGACAGGGTGTTAGGCTATCTCTGATAACGGCGCCAGAAGTGCCTGAGGGGTATTTCTTATGTCTATTGGATAATTCCGCAAGCGCACAGAACATACCGCTGTAGCACTTCACCCTGGAGTATTCCAAGGTATCGTTATTTATTTTTATCCCAAGGGCAAGCGGTCACTAGGAATAATTAATAAAAAGAGAGAGAGAGATCCTTAAGTCTATACCAACTTAGTACCAGCTAGTGGTAGGGGGGTAAATTGATAGGTAGAGGAAAAGGTAATGACACCAACACACAACAAGTATTAAGATAACTAAAAGATAACTAGTAGAGTATAGCTAGGTGGGAGGTTAACGAGTGAGTATAAGACACCTATGACACTTACTTTACTCTTGTGACTTACCCTATCAAATAGATGACTTATACTAAGATAGTTACCTTACTACCGGTGTGCAGGGGGTAGTGCGAGACAATAGAGGACAAAACTTCTACCCGAAGCGCCTACACTGTTATGGGAGCCTACCTTTTAAGAACTTACCTAAAACACGTGGAGGGATACTAAGACTAGACAGGGCTGTCACCACCTGTTAGCACCCACAAACAATCCGTGCCACAAGCGGTAATCAAAGGCAAGATCTAGTCTAAGCACCACGCTTACACTAAGTCTCACTATTCTAGCTGCGTACCAACAACTAGAACACCCTATGACAGGTGATGAACTAACACACGTTGAGTTGGGGCAAGATCACCATCAAGTACAAAACAACTATAGAAAAAGGCAAGACACAACAATAATATAAAGAACAGTAAAGACTAAGTAAGAACTTAGTGAAGTAAAGTAAAGATAATATATATTGATAAGGATAAAGTCTTGCAGAAGGAAAGGTACAAGAGCTATACCAGACTCTCCAGTAGATGACTCGGGAGACTCCGAGCGTAGCTCGACTCGACTCTAACTCCCACACTAGACTAATACTACTACTAAAGAGTAGAACTTCACTTTAGCTTGCTTCTTGTGTTGTATGGTGTGTCTTGAAGAGGAGTGGGCGGCCTCTATTTATAGTGGAGAATGAGGGGGTGCCACGTCAGCGATCCGCGTGCTCCTTGCCTCTGCACCCTTGGATCCACCGCCTTGTAACCGCCTCAAAATGGATGGCTTTGGTGATTTGAGCACATGGGAAACATGCTTGGAGTCGGTGGAGGCCAACCGACCTGGCTGGGCACCAGGGGGGTTCGGCCGACCCCCCTATGACTGGTGGGCCCAGTCAGGGTCTTCTAGAAGGAGTCCCTAGTTGTCACTGAGTGTGTAGGTGGCTTGGTTCCACTTTTGGCAGTTCGACCGACCCACCCCTGGTGGGTCGGGCCCACCACCGTGGTCCCCATCTGTCATAGGCTCTTCCCATGTGTTGGTTCTGATTAGTTTGCACATTGTCACGTTGAATCCTTGTGCTTTGCTTCTCCACCGTTGAATGGAAGCACATGTTGATCTGAGGGCTGATATGAACTGAGTGGAAGGTCACACGGATCCTGCCACGTCACCAGAGCCAGGTGGGCCCCATGGGTAGTTCGGCCAAGCCATGGGTGGGCCCACCCTTGGCTCTGATCTCTTCCATTTGATGTTGTATGCGCTGTGTTGGAAGGTGGTGGCCTGGGGCAACATGACATGGTTCAGCCAAACCATGTAGTTAGCCCCTAGCTGCTCACTTTTGCACTGTTTTGGTGTCCCCTGCAATCACAAGCTTAAGAGTACATGTGGAGCTAGTTATTGATAAAATATGCTCATGATATGTTTATCTTCCCTTGAATCCGAGGCCTGCTGACGGTGTTTGAATGTGGAATTTTAGGGTATATCCACCGTCAACAAGATCCCCCAAGCTTAACCTTTGCTCGTCCCGAGCAAATAATTAAACTTAGCCTCAGTGGATCAGGAGTTACTACTATGTTCATATTTCAATAATACCATGTGTACAAATAAATACTTCTCTTTTGAATAGAAAATTGGCTATAGAAATTCACCCATTTTACCTTAGTCCTCTATGGGGCTAATGACTTTCCCTTTGCCTTAGGTGGTTGAGAGACAGAACAGTTTAACTTGAGCACTACTTTTCTCATTCTTTGCAAATTTCATACTGGAGGTTTTAGCAATGTTTTGCAAAAGAAAACTTAATGTTCCTCATATGGTTCTCTCATGTCGCTGGAATGGTGTATGATTCCTTACCAAGGCATGAAGTAAATGTTGCCTTCTCTTTATCATCCGACTTCTAAAAAATGGCTTATGTGGAGCTTAAGGTAGGAATGAAAGAATATAGCATACTTACTTTGCATATGTTGTAGAGTCAAAGCTTGGATCCAAAGAGAGAAGTGTCATGCCCTTAGATCAAGATGTGCAAGTGTGTGGATGATGATGAAATATAATGCTCCTCTATTTGAATTGTATCTCTCTCTAACAAATTTTAGAGACATGGCTATCATTTTTCCTTTCTTTATGAGCCTAGACTTGCTCAAATATTTTTCTTTTCTTTTCTATGGACTTTCTTGTGTCCATCTTTCTTTCTTTTTATTTTCATTTTGCATAGCCTTTTGTCTCTACTACCATATTGACTAAGAGAGATTTTCTATGACTTTAACACATGGAGCATTTATTTGGTGGAAATGAAAGGCATGTGGTTGCGTACTTCCAGTGTAGAAGCAGCATGTATATATGGTGTGTACGTGATCTTGATCTTGGGAGCATGATAAGACTCTCAATAAGGGTCAACAAGACTTGACAACACTCAACACAAAGCAAATAACTTATGTGGAAGGTTTTAGACATGTATAGCATATATGGCTATGGTAGGAATTTATCCCCATTGAGGAACAATAAGGTTTTGATTGTTAAGAAATAAATCTCCAGTAATCATGCATCCTTAGAACAATATTATAGTAGCTCTTGTTTCACTATGTCATATCTCACAACAACTTAGACTTAGTTCTAGCACTTAGCATCCATAAAGTTTTCAGGTTCATGTTGATTTAAATGAGCCAAGTGATCCATACTTAAAGAAATATTAAGTTGTAAACTAGGCATTAAAGAAACATTAACAGAGCAACTATTCATCATTTCCATGAGGAAGTCAAATATTCATGAGACATATGGAAATAAGGGAAGTATTTTTGGTATTTTATCTTATGCATTTTTTTATATGCAATAAATTAAAATAATGTAAATAGCTAGGATAGAATACTTACCTTGGTGGGGGAGAGGATCTCTCCCAAGCTAGTCCTTTTGTTCATTGTGGTGGCGGGTAGTATTGGAACCATCCCGCTCAACGTTGTGATTCTTCGTCTTGGATAGCTTGCAATAGTTGAGCATTTTGTTGTGTCATATTCAGAGTTGCGTCTTGTTCAACTTGCATTGCGCCCATGTCATTGATGAGTTGGTCCATTTCCGATCCTTGGCTTCGACGGCACCTCGCCCGTGTGGACGGACGGGGAGTGCGCACTCTTGGAGTGTGCTATTGAGGCCGTTCCGTGGACCTTAAAATGTCCATGGAACTTGCCTCATCGCCTTCTTCTTTATATCTTCCTGCAGCTCGTGATGTGTCACCTTGCTCAAATTGGGCGGCTTGTGACATGTTCCTTGTCATCCTTCTTGATCCTACAATATTTTGGCTCCTTGCCTCTCGGTCCTAATTTATGGTTAGCGTGCGCAGCGCATATAACCGACGCCTCTCACAAGGGAGAGAGATTTCGGCTGTATGGCCGGGATAAATCATTTTTATATCACTATTTTTATCTCTTTTTAGGAGTTGAGTGCTTATGAAGAAATCTTCAGTCACAATATCTCTAGGAGAGGCAATGTATTCAAAGTAATATTTTCCATCTAGTAAGTCCATTGTTTCAGCAATGCGCGTGATAAAAGAAGTGAAGAATGTGGGCTCGCTTCTGTGGAAAATACCAAGCCAAAAGTGGACCAACATCTTAGCAGGTGAAACTTTTATTTTCTTTGTCATGGCATAGAGCAGTCTTAATTCATCATTATAAAGAACTTGCACATTAGAGCCAGGAAGAAAAGTTATAGCCATCCAATAGCGGATCAAGCGCAAAGTAGGATTATGGATTTCATCAGTTTTAGGGTCATCATTAGATCCTGTTATAGCTTTCCAAAATTCAGTTTTATCAAATCTTCTTGTTGCATTAACAAGGTCTAGATGACAGTCATTATCAAAACCAAGTGCCATGCTAAAAACTCCCCATGTTAAATTATACTCTTGGTTGAACATGCGAAAGTAGACATTATTTTCAGTGGCTTGTAAAGAGCTTAGAAATTCAATGGTGAGCTTTTCTATTCCATGTTCTTGCACGTCCTAAAAACTTCCCCAACCGATTGTATTGAAAATAGTATTAAATTCCGTGGTCATACCTGTGCTGTCCAAAAGGACAGGGTCGATGATGCCAGTATGTTCATACCCTCGATGTCGGATGGAGGTGTACCTTTGGTAGTCTTCTTCATTTAGCATGAGGCCGCTCTTGGGATCGAACGTCCTCTCGGAAGGCACTCCAAAGCTTTGTCTTGGTGGGGCTTCTCTTCCTTCATCTTCATCATGGCGGGGTCGTCGGGAGGAACTCCCTACGACACTCTTGACCTTCTTGGGTGCGGAGAAGAACTTCATCGTCCTGCAACAATGAGCTCACACAAGAACACACTACAACAACAGGGATTAGTATTAGCGTTAGCGTAAGCTATCCCACTGTTAGTAGTCCTTATGGGGTAAGGCTACCTCCACAAACAAGAGTTTGAGAGCAAAGATGAGAGTGAGACAAGCTTCTACTACTACAATATTTTTGGGTTTTTGGTTTGGGTGGCTAAACTTAAACTAAACTTGAGAAAGACCTTACTCAAATGGAGAGAAGAAGGGAGATTGTGTGCTCGAGAAGATTCAGCTGGTTTGGGTGTGGATTTGAGCACACAATGCAAGGGTATTTATAGGGGGAGAAGGGCTGGTGGTCAGGCCACTAGGCCTAGTTCGGCCGAGCCCCCCCATGGCCTGGTTTTTATTGTTTTCAACTTTGGACAGGGAATCTATTTGAATTCAAATGCAACTCTATAGAGAGGACCCAAATAGTGGGTTGGCCGAACCAAAAATTGCAGGTTCAGTGTTGCATTTACCTTTTCACAGGGAATCTATTTGAATTCAAACTCCACTTTCTTGAAAAGAGCCAAAACACGATTCGGCCGAACCAGGGTTTTTCCCCTTTCAGCTTTAAATAGTGTGTCCAGAAAAGTAGAGACTAGAGGTGCACCAGAAGTTTTGAAATTTTCAGAGATTCCCTTGTCTAGTGTTTTGTGAAGGTAAAAGGTGTATGACAAATGTGGGGACATGTTTAAAGTGATTCCCATGGACCATGGGAGCACTCATGCATGCCAAAATGTCCACTTTTCAAAATTTGGATGGATGTGGGTGTTGGGTTCCCCTTGAAGCATATGAGAGTGGTCATGATAAAAGAATGGTCGACCAAAATTCAAAAGGAGCTGGTGTTCAAATTTTAGGAGCATAATCAGGACACCAGGCCAACACCACTAGAGGTGGGTGGGCCCCATGGTGGGGTCGGCCCCCACCTAGGTGGTCCACCACCTCTGGTGTGAGCAGAAATGATCTTTTTCAAGTTTTATTCATCTACTTATTTTATTTTGTCAAAATAAATTGTTGCCAAAATTAAACATGAAATGCAATGAAGAAAATGCAAAAATTAAAATGCAGGAATTAAATATGAGATAAGTACTGATTTACCTTACCAGCAAGGGCTCCATGTTTTAGGTCCATAGAGCAGGACCTCTCCATTTCGAGTTCATTCTTCGAGTGCTTCGATCGGTCCTGGAGATGGAGACCGTGATGATCACACCTCTTTCTTCCACCATTCCTTCTTGATTGATGTTTGTGATTCAGCAGAGTCAGCCTTGTTTACCACCTCAGCCTTGCTTAGCAGTTCGGCCTTTTTGGACCTTGGAAGTTGATTCTTTCGGCGGGGTGCATATTGTGGCTTGTTTCTCCACAGATTCTTCCTTGCCTGTTGCATCGATTTATAACCATTGAAAGGACATTTAATTCTTTTACCTAGGAGTTGGAAGTGGACTTGGCCGGATCCCACGTAGATGATGGCATTCACGGTGTTGAGGAACGGCCTTCCCAGGATAACAGGGACTTCGTCATCGGCCCCCATGTCAAGAATGATGAAGTCGGCGGGGATGTACTCATCTTGAACTTTGACAAGGATGTCCCTTGCCACTCCCTCGGAGAACCGGATTGATTGGTCGGCCATCTGTAATTTGACAAAAGTGGGGTACAAAGGTCCTCCTAGCAAGTTCTCGTACATTACCTTGGACATGATGTTCACTCCAGATCCAAGGTCGCAGAATGCGTTGTTGAAGGTGTGTGGCCCGATCTCGCAGATGATTGTAGGATGGCCGGGGTCACTCTTCTTGGCCATGAATAGCGGATCAAGAAGACAACCTGTGTTTTGCCTAACCGGAGGCTTACCAAACCTCGTGGAAATTAACTTAACACCCTCAATTGGTTCTCCAGGTTTCCCTAGGATCTTACCTTGCTCGAAGGATGGGACAGCAGCTACTATTTGAGCTAATTGTGTTTCTAGCATTTTATTAAAGCTCAATTGATTTTTCATAGCATTGTTAAATCTATCCACTTTCTCACTAAGATTTTCAAGAATCTTATCATTAGCCATTATTTTCTTGTTTATGCTATCATTAATTTTAGATTGGCCTAAGACAAGATCTTTAAGAGAAGGTTGATTACCATAAGAATTATTGAAATTATTACTGTAACCATTACCTTGATTTCCTTGGTAGAAGGGGCACGAGTTCCATCCTCCTTATTGCTGGGGTCGATACCCATTGTTGTTGATGAAGCTCACTTCCTCCTTCGTTTTGGGACAGTTGTTGCCCGAATGATCTTCTCCACCATATACCTCGCACCATGGATCAGCTTCAATTGCTCGTGCGGTGGCAGTGGGTCTAATGGCCTCTTATTCTTTCTTAGAACTTTCCTCAATCTTTTTCATCAAGAGGTCCATTTTTGCTGAGAGCATGTCCACCTCATGAACGGCGTGCATACCCTGTTTCTTAGGCTGGAGACGTTCCTCATTCCATCTTTGGTTGATAACCATTTTCTCAATGAGGTCCTTAGCATCCTTGACATTGTGTTGCAGGAATGCTCCTCCGGCTGCAGCATCAAGGTGACTATGGGCTAATCCAGTCAGCCCATGGTAGAAACCTTGGATTAGGAGCCATTCTTCAATCCCATGATGAGGACAGGCATGAATGTACTCCTGGAGACGTTCCCATGCTTCAGGAATCGTCTCGTCCGGTTGTTGTTGGAAGCTTGAAATTTTGCCACGGAGAGCGCTTGTTTTGCCCAATGGGAAGAACTTCTTGAGAAAAGCGTTGGCACATTTCTCCCAGGTGGTGACTTCACTCTTGTTGGCATAGAACCATTGCTTCACCTTCCCAAGCAGTGAGAATGGGAACAGGCGAAGACGGATGGCGTCAGCCGAGACATTCTTGATGGTGAAAGTCCCACACACCTCCAGAAAGTGCTGGAGATGGGCATTGGCGTCTTCGTGTGGCTTTCCACAGAATGGATTAGCTTGCACCATGTTGATGAGTGTAGTCTTGAGATCAAAGGTAGCATCTCCAAAGTTGAGCTGCGGTCCGGTGGCAACATTGTTAGCGGACGGCGCAAAGAACTCAGAGATGGTCTTTTGGGCCATAGCTTCCTTGATTGATAATGCGGAGCCTCTTTTCTCGAACGGATTTAGGTTTGAAATGAACCTTTGAGGTGGAACTTGACGGCGTCTAGTTCTTCTCAACAATTGCTCGGGATCTTCAATATAATTCGACGGCAATTGGAAACCGCTCATACACTGTCTGGCTTCACAATAACGAGAAACACAGACAGGGGTAAGCCCCTAACACTAATCGATAACTAAATTGATAGTAGACTCCGGATTCAATTTTTTTATTAATATTTCTAGACTAATGCTTTCCCCGGCAACGGCGCCAGAAATGCTTGTTGACACTTCTTAGCGCAACCACCAGAGACAGGGTGTTAGGCTATCTCTGATAACGGCGCCAGAAGTGCCTGAGGGGTATTTCTTATGTCTATTGGATAATTCCGCAAGCGCACAGAATATACCTGTCGGGTACCAAAGTTAGGGGTACCCAACTTCGATGCAAAAACGCTCATTCCCAACATGGCCTGGTCCAAGTAAGGCCAGTGGAAGCCCACGAAGGCCGCGTCTACAGAGGCCCAAACCTCCGATTCGCCCGAGCCTCCTCGGGAGAGCTCGGGGGAGCGGCGTCCTCGGCGCCCAAACCTCCGATTCGCCCGAGCCTCCTCGGGAGAGCTCGGGCGAGCGGCGTCCTCGGCGCCCAAACCTCCGATTCGCCTGAGCCTCCTCGGGAGAGCTCGGGAGAGCGGCGTCCTCGGCGCCCAAACCTCCAATTCGCCAGCGGCGTCCTCGGCGCCCAAAGCTCCGATTCGCCCGAGCCTCCCCGGGAGAGCTCGAGAGAGCGGCTTCCTCGACTGCCGAAACCTCCGATTCGCCCGAGCCTCCTCGGGAGAGCTAGGGCGAGCGGCGTCCTCGGCGCCCAAACCTCCGATTCGCCCGAGCCTCCTCGGGAGAGCTCGGGCGAGCGGCGTCCTCGGCGCCCAAACCTCCGATTCGCCCGAGCCTCCTCGGGAGAGCTCGGGAGAGCGGCTTCCTCGACGCCCAAACCTCCGATTCGCCCGAGCCTCCTCGGAAGAGCTCGGGCGAGCGGCGTCCTCGGCGCCCAAAACTACGATTCGCCGGAGCCTCCTAGGGAGAGCTCGGGCGAGCGGCGTCCTCGGCGCCCAAACCTCCGATTCGCCCGAGCCACCTCGGGAGAGCGGCGTCCTCGGCACCCAAACCTCCGGTTCGCCCGAGCCTCCTCGGGAGAGCTCGGGAGAGTGGCATCCTCCTCGGGAGAGCTCGGGAGAGCGGCATCCTCCTCGGGAGAGCTCGGGAGAGCGGCCTCCTCAGCGCCCAAACCTCCGGATCGCCCGAGCCTCCTCGGGAGAGCTCGGGAGAGCGGCATCCTTGGCGCCCAAACCTCCAGTTCGCCCGAGCGCCTGGGCCTCCCCGGGAGAGCTCGGGACAGCGGCATCCTCGGCGCCCCAAATCTCCGATTCGCCCGAGCTTCCCTATCCCCCTCGAGCGCAATCTCACAAAGGCATCCAATGCACAGGTGATGTCAGCGGAGCAATCTTGGACCACAAGAGATCTCTCTGACCACTTTACAAGCACTGTCCCGTCAGGCGAGACTCTCGACGCGACTGTGCTTCGCACGCCCCTGACGGCCATACCACCTGTCAGGATTTCCCTGGCAGCGGATTTGATAGGCCCACTACGGCCGTCCTCCACGGTATGGTCTACGGTGCGCCGCCCCGTTTTCCGCCGGGATCTATCAATTTCGACTATGACAGTCAAGCGCCTGACGACGGGCTACGCAAGAACAGGAAAGGCGCCTACTGTGCTGTCCACTCGAAAGGACGAGCACGCCTTCCATCCGGGCCCGCCTGACCCTCGGGAAGAGCTATTCAAAGACCGGAAATATGACCAGGGAGATATCCCCTGCTCCATCCCATCACGCCTTCAGAGTCCCGAGCCTCGGGAGACAACGCCCTAAGGTGACTCACCCTCTTGTCACATCGTACGGGAGGATAGCCGGTAGGTGTGACCCTGTGGCACGTCGTAATCCAACGACTGCTGCCGCCTTGGAACTCACCAAGGTCGTGCGAACCACGACGGCCATATCCTGGAGACCCAGAGAGCTGACGACATGACGTAGCCAGACGACTGTTCCCACCTTGGAACTCACCAAGATCGTGCGAACCAAGACAGCCATACCCTGGAGACGCGGAGAAAAGGCAGTAGCCAGTCAAACGGGAAACAACAACTCCTCACTGTAAAATACGTAGCCGCCCTTGCCTGTCCCTTGCGACTATAAAAGGGAGAGCAGAGGCCAGCTTTAAGACGAGAGGGAGAAGTTCTAGGTTCTCACCGACACAAACGTACCCATAGCAAACGACTTGTAAACACTTAGACACACACAAGAGACCTGGGAGCGCTTCCCTCTCTCGCCTAGCTTGTAACCCCTACTACAAGCACCCCGGTGCAAGGCAACACGACTCTCCTCGCCACTGGACGTAGGGCTTGCTTGGCCTGAACCAGTATAATCCTTGTGTTCCCCTTGCACACCATCCGTAGCCTCAACCGCAAAACACATATTTACTAGCCGGTGTTAGCCCCGCCAAAACTAGCACCGACAGTTGGCGCGCCAGGTAGGGGCCTTTTGCGCGTTGACGTAGGTTTCGGATGGCAGCCAGCTCCACCACGCTTCCCGCTAGCGCGGTACTCCAGTTCGGGACTCTCGAGTTCGTGGGCACTGGCCAAGGGCTCGAGATGAACCTGCGCCCGACCGGGCCCCGCGTCGCTGTCGTCCTGACTCCGGCCCCGCAGACGGCCGGAGAAAGGACCCCTGCCACGCTTCCGCCCGCCTCGAAGGACGGGGGAAACGTTGCACACCGCTCTCGGCGGATCAGGAGGAGGAGGCGCAGTGGCGCCAACCAGCCTCCCGCCGCGGGAGATGCGACTCACCAGGCAACCCCAACGGGGGTAGCCAATACTGCGCCGGCCGCGGTCCCGAAATCTCCAGCACTAGCGGTCACGCATCCGCTTACCGCCCGAAGGACGGGCGAGGGCGGAAACGTGACGCCAGCCGATTTCTCTCTCCGCCCTCACCGGCAGAGGGGAATGGCGCCGTCGTCCTTCTTTGGGCTCCAGACCGCCTTGGACGCCCACGTTCGTGCAGTTCATGCATTATTGCACGAACTGTCGGACACTCCGGTCCAGCGCCTCGAGCGCCAGGACAGCCTCGTGGGAGACCACGTGGCATCCTCACCGTCATCCCCTGGGGAAAGTGCCAGGACACATGGCGGTGGGGAAACAGACACCACCGCCAACCTCACCCCTCGGCAACACTCGGAGGGGGGAATCGTTATGACCAGAACTCGTCTCGTCGCAGCTACAGCGACGATGATGACGAATTCTGGGCAAATGTGGACAACGCCGCCCACACCAACGACTCGGGGGAGAACGCACCGAGCGTCATCTCCAGCTCACACAGGTCCTACATCGACCCCTCTCGGGAGTGCTACAACTTGATGCACCCTGATGAGGGGCGAGTGGAGGATGTCCGCTCGGGGGGCGACGACGACATACCCCCTCCGTCGCAACCCCAGCACGAACAAGTCACGCCCCCTCCAGCGGCCCCGAAGCCCGCGCGGTCAGCCCCGCCGCTGGATCAAGGGGCAGGAACCTCTCGCTCCGCACCTCAAACCCCGGAGCTAGAACAGCTCGGGGAGCTTGAGGCACGGATGGACGAGGACCGCTTGCGCCTCACCCAGCTACGAGCTACGCTGGAGCTTGGCGAGCGGCAAACCGATGGAGGAGCAGCTCGGCGTCGAGCCCGAGATGTCCAGGCCCGAATCATTGCTGACGACGGGGCCGAGACACCGGGGGTCGCCCCCCGGGCAAGCCGAAAGCTCGCGGAAGCAGCCATGCTACTCCGGAGCGTACCTGAGCCCTCCTCCTGAGGAGGCACGATAGCTCAGGAATCAGCTCAAAGACCTCCTGGAGGATGCCGCCGTCCTCCAGGCGGAAAGTTCAGCGTCGCGACACCGTGGCGCCGAAAGTCACCAGCATGGTGACATAGCACGTCACGAGCGCGAAGCCTCGGTTCGACCCGAGACTCCAAGGGCTCCGCCAGTCCACCAACGGCTTGGCAAGGGCGTCGACGTCCGAGCCATTCTACAAGCCCGCAGTCGGCGAAAGACTGACGGAGCCGCGCGCGGCTACAGCGTCCATCGGGGGGCGCTACGACTCGGATGAGGATCGTGAACCCTCACCCGAGCCCTCAGGACCACGCGTCTTCAGCGAGGCCATCCAAAGGGCCAAGTTCCCGTCCCGATTCCGACAACCAGCCAACATAGTCAAGTACTCGGGGGAAACTAACCCCGAACTCTGGTTAGCGGACTACCGTCTTGCGTGCCAACTTGGCGGCGCACAGGATGACCTCATCATCATCCGTAACCTCCCCCTGTTCCTCGCCGACTCCACAAGAGCTTGGCTGGAACACCTTCCCCCACGAAAGATCTTTGACTGGAGCGATCTGGTCAAGATATTCGTAGGAAACTTCTAGGGCACGTACGTACGCCCTGGTAACTCCTTGGACCTCCGCAGCTGCAAGCAGAAACTGGGCGAGTCCTTCTGGGACTACATCCGGTGCTTCTCCAAACAGTACAACGAGCTGCCCCAGGTCGCCGACTCCGACGTCGTCGGAGCGTTTGCCGCAGGAACCTCCTGCAAAGAGCTTGTTCATGAGCTCGGACGCCGGACACCCACCAGTGTCTCTGAGCTCATGAAGATCGCCACCAGCTTCGCCTCAGGGGATGAGGCGGTAGGAGCCCTCTTCTCCGACCCCAAGGGCAAACGGAAGGAGGAGCCCCCCGAGGGCACCTCTTCCCGAGGACCGAACAACAAGAAGAAGAAGGGGAAGGGAAAGGCCCCACTCCACGATGACTCCCTCGTGGCGGCCACCGAACCCAAGAGGGAACGACCCCCTCGAGGCCGCTTCGACGACATGCTCAGCAAGCCATGCCCTTATCACCAGGGTCCAGTACATCACACACTCGCACAGTGTGTGATGCTCAAGAAGCACTACAGCCGCGCGTCCGAGGTCGAGCCTTCAGCGTAGGCGATCTGGTGCTATGGCTCAGGCAGGACAACAAAGGGCGCCACAAGCTCACTCCGCCGTGGGAAGGACCGTTCATCGTCGCCGAGGTGCAACGCCCCGGCACATACAAGCTCGCGAACGAGAACGGCGAGGTCTACAGCAACGCTTGGAACATCGAACAGCTACGTTGTTTCTATCCTTAAGATTCCAAGCATTATACTATTTTGAAAATCTTGAAATCGATGAAAAGACCCGACTTCTACTCTTTTTAACATGATTTTTAGACTTTCAATCTGAGCCTACACTCGGAAGTGAAATGACCCTTTATTTCACCGCGCATTAAATCGAGGCCCGGCCTAACCTACGAAAAGGCCGACCCTCCCTCGGGGGCTAGGACGGGGGGAACCCCCGGACTATCCCGAGATTCAACAATTTTGGAAACGCAAAAATTTCAAAACTTGTCGAATTCGTTTCTCCCTAAAACACGCTTCCTTCCGGAAATCAAGCATGAACTTATAGAATTCGAAGAATGAGGGAAGCCCCAGAAGACAGAGCCGGTCGAGTCAGAGACCGCTTATGCCTCAGGGCCACAGCATCTTCTCTCGCCACTCCGTGTTCGAAGGCTAACCCACACTCGGAAGAAAAACCTATAAGATCTACGCTCGGCCAAGGGAAGAAGCTCGGGAGGAAACACCTAAGCTTTTTTTCTAAGGATTCTTTCTGCCAAAGCTCCTAGGACATCGGCTGCGTCTATGCCGCTAAAGCTACGACACCCAAAAAGCGTCCCCCGAGGCTCGATGGCCCGGGCAAAGGATCGGAAAGAAAAAAACGCCTAAGGAAAAAAGCACGAAACAAAGCGAAAGAAACATTCAACAAATATTTACATAAATGTTAAACGAAGGGCCATATTGTTTGTTTCCTTTCAAACCACTCCCGAAAGGTTACTTTTTACAAGGGCACTATGGCCCGCTTCTTCTTCATGGCAGGTTCAGAGGAGGGAGCTCGACCTCAGCTTGGAAGAGACCCGCCATCACCGCGCACGCAAACCGCCTCGACTGAGCCGAACCATCGCGTCCGTCAGGCTTCGCGCCTCAAAAGGTGAGCCGAATCATTACAACCGCGCCCCTCGATTCCACCTACATTTTCTCAACGAAGAAACCTCGGGCTCGGGTGCCCGTTACGTTCCCAGGGGATCGAAGACTGGCCCTCCGAGGCTCGAACAGTCGCCCCAGGGAAATCGAGTTAGGGACAGCTAGTGGATGGGTCACGAAAACGGCCAGTATCCCGACGCCCGGAACGTCACAAGGGACATCCCATGCTGTGTCCAAGTCCCAGTAGTGAGTCGGTTACGTGGAATCCCTCCGTGGGAGGCATCATGCCCTCGGGACCCGTCGAAGGGACCCGACATCCACTAACTGACCCTCGGGAAATAATTGGAGTGTGCTCATGCCACTAGCCGACCCTTAACGAATAGGGCATGGACCTCCACTTGGACCAACCCGTTTGTAGCTCACCGGAAATGCCGACTCGTGCCCTAGCGGGGAAGTCGAGCAGGACCAAACCTTCCTCTTCCCGAAAAAAGAGCGTGAAGGTCGAATTAAAAAAGACAGGGAAGAACCCGATCGATCTCCGATACGAAAACGGAGGCTCGGAAACTTGCCCTGCACCTTGGAAAGACCACCGAACGATCTCCCACACGGTGGGAGGCTCGGGGGCTCCGCTTCCAAGGAAACAACCCACCTAAATAAATCGAAAAACACCCGAGGACTAACGAACACGATTCTAAGGCTTTGAAGGGATATATCATCCCTCCAAAGCCTCGGGGGCTACACCCGGCGGGTGCGCTCGCGCGCACCCCCCGGAAAAACAACCCACACTTTATCTTTTTTGACAGGAAGAACCAGCGTGAACCTGTGGAGGAGTGGCTTCACTCCGCCACAGGCTCGGGGGCTACTGTCGGGTACCAAAGTTAGGGGTACCCAACTTCGATGCAAAAACGCTCATTCCCAACATGGCCTGGCCCAAGTAAGGCCAGTGGAAGCCCACGATGGCCACGTCTATAGAGGCCCAAACCTTTGATTCGCCCGAGCCTCCTCGGGAGAGCTCGGGGGAGCGGCGGCTGTCACAGAACCGACCAATTTATACGAGCACAAGTACAACGATCACATTTTAATCGCAATCCAGTCGCACTTGAGCCAATATAAACCCGGTAGTCCGAAAATCTCGAAGGATTTCAAACACTTCATACCCCAAGGATCATTCATTCAGCAATACCCGATCACATGACACATAAGTTCGCAACCGAATTTAAACATCAGAGTACAACATAGTCTTTTACACAAATAGAGTAGTAGCGGAAGTCAACATAGTTTTACACCACAGAGTTCAAATACGAGTACCATCAAATGACCCTGTCACAGCATTCTTACAACATCTAAGGATAGATAATGACCCTGCCCTCGGGTCTAGTCTTCTTCGCCCGCAGGGGTGAAGCAATTCCTGCAATACGCGTAGTAGACTACACCATCTGCAACAATGGGAATAAAACCCTGAGTACTCAATTGCACTCAGCTAGACCTACCCGACAGGGAGTAAATAAAAAGACTCTCAAGGATATGCAAGGCTTATTTGGTGGAGCTCAGAGGGTAGCATCATTTTTGCATCAAAAAGCATTACTACAGTAGAGCCTCAACTTATTCAATTTAATTGTGATAAGCTTCGATTTCAGTTAAGCTATTTACTAAGATTAGCCACTATACTAAGCATTCACTGAATATTGTAGCAATCAATAAAACCATATGATTTCCGATATCCACAGATATCAACCTCATCTCACCATAATCATTATGTTCAAGTTATTAGCCTCTACCTCACCAGAAGATCAGTTCAGTTTCTCACTAACCAGGAGAGATGGCGATTCGAATCGATTGTACCAGCTGGCAAATATGCCAATCACAAACCCTGTCAGCCGAGCCACTTGCTTCTTGGGCCACCGTTAAATCCTTCTGAGTCACAATATGTCACGGGCTTGGCGGGGACCATATTCTCAGAGACCAACCCACTTCCAGGATGCATCAGGTCCCTGACCTGCCCTTGGTAAGATGGTGTCTCCGCACATACTTCCTACCTCCAGAATATGTCTGCCTAGTCGCACCAATTCCCGGCTCAGAAAGAAATACTCGGCTTCGCGGTCAGAACGACTTATCTGGCCAGCTATGTGACGACGTCTTTCAATCTCAACTGATGTCTGGTGGCCTCAGTCCTAGTCGGCCGCAAGCAGCACCGAAGACGGCATGACCTCAACCATGTCATGCGGCTCCCCGCTACCTAGCCTTAATTCTCTCATTAGACACTGTGGCATGGTGGCATATATAGTCCATCATGTGGAATCCAAGCCCATCATCATTAGTAACCACCTATGCTCGCGAAGGACAGAAAATCCCACGACTTCTACCGGTCTAAGCATGGCTAAGCATAGGATCGAACCCATCCCCTTGTCTAGTAATAACTTCAGGATCAAGTATAAGTGGACAAGGAATAAATGCAGCAACGGTATCATATCAACTCCTATACTTAAGTGCACAATCATACGATTTAATAAAGACCAGTGCATTTGTAAAAAGAGTAGGTGGAGACTTAGGGATGCTCCGGGGCTTGCCTTTCACAAAGTTAGTAGGTTGGTGATCAGGGCACTCTGGAAGTTCAGCTTCTTCTTCCTGACCTTCGGGAACCTCTGGCACTTCAATCTCCCGCGGAACTCCCTCCTCCGGTGGATCGAACTGCAACAGCGTCACGCCTCCCGGCGATCCTGTATGCATGATATGCATATATGAGAACTGAGAATGCACATGAAATGCAAGATAGAGATGCACGAATTAACCCATGATATGCAATCAGTTTAACAATCCACACTCATTTACTGAGTACGTGCATATTTCTTCCCTAGACAACCAACTCATACTCACCCTTCTTAAGAAAAGCATAGAACAATTTCTCGTCCCGGGTGAGAGGTCTACAACCTGCACTTAATAATTAACATGCATCAACTAACCTACCACAACCAACTTATAATTAACAAGCGCGAGCAACATCATATGTACAAAATATTAACCTTGCTGCCCCAAGCTCAAAGTAGGATCAGCTCTACTGTTTAACACAGGTGATAATGCTGAGCATCACAGAAACGCATAAAAACACTCCCCAACCAAAAGATATTTGCTTGGAAACAATTAAATAAACCCTAGCCTATAACTGGACCTACTGTTTACTGTGACCAGAAAAATCCATAAAAATTACAGTAGCTAATACACATCCAGACTAGCCTACCGACAAAATTTCAAGTCATTTAGACAAGTATAACAGTCTACACAAAAATAACAAGCAACCAGCCTTTTAAACAATGGAAAATACTTAACACAGTGAAAGGTATCAAACAATAGATTTCCTAATTTTCTTAGCTTCTTTCCAACATAACATAGTCCAGGAAAAATATTCAAGTCCATAACCTTAACACATTAAGCATGGTGATTTTTGCAAGATTAAAGCATAAAAGACACATTATACTAGACATCATATAAATAACAGTGAAACACTAGCAAACATATTTTTCATAGATTCTACTTTCCTAAACAAGATTAATGCAAGTGGAATCACATTTTTAGCACATTTCTACAATTACTTATGCATTTATCAAGTTTGCAAGCAATTAACAATTTAATTATAACTGCACATAAAAAGTATTCAAAAAGTACATTTTATATTTTTCCGTGATAGAGCTCAGAAATACAAACACAACAAAATTTGGTTCACCCCAACTGGACATTCCTAGCTCCAGATATGAATTTTGGAAGGTTTTACACATTTTCTGGAAATTCATTTTATAAATCATAAAACCTAAACCCGATAGAACTGCTACGTGCACCCGGCTCAGTGAACCAGAGGCGCACCCGAACGGCTGACTCGCGGGCCCCGGGGTCGACCCGACCCCACGCGCCAGAGAGAGGAGCAGAGCCGCCGGCGCTGACCGGCGAGAGCTCGCCGACGGCGAGGTCTCCGGCGACGCCGAGCCTACCTACCGACTCGTGGCAACGAGACGAACCCGATGGACCAACTGCCTAGGGTCATACCCCACCGGAGCGAGCTCGACGGCGGCAATGGCGGACGACGGTGGTCCGGCGAGCTTGCGCCGGCCGATTCCGGCCGTTGCTCGCGCGGCTAAGCACCGTTCCGAGATCCTGGAACCCTAGTGGACCTATGCGTGCGACGAATCGAACTATTGCGCACGGGAGCTCACTGACTGCCCTCGCATGGCGGCACGGTGGCGAGCGGGTTCACGGCGAGCTCGGGTTCCGGCGAAACTACGGCGAGATAGACCTATCCGACGGCCTAGAATGGATCTACGGCTAACGGAGACACCTAGACGAGCAATGGAGAGAGAAGCCGACCCCGGCATCGCCCTCGTCGCGGCGACCCGAGAGCTCGGCGGCGCTCCGGCAATGGCGGACGGCGAGAAGCTCGCTGGAGCTATACCTTAGGTCGGCTGAGGTCGGCAACGGGTCGAGGACGAAGAGCAGAGCAAGCCGAAGCTACGCCGAAGATGGAACGGTCGGAGACGGCTCGGTGGCGGCGGATTTCACCGTGGCGGCGGCGCGGCGGAAATGGCGACGGCGGAGAGGAAAAACGGCGAGCAGAGGGCGAGAGAGCGGGGAGAGTGAGGGCGAGCGTGCGGGAGACAGGATGGAGTGTTGCCTTTTGTAAGCCGACCGCGCGGCAGGGCAACGACGGCGTACGGCGCCACCTGGCGGCCGATGCCTGACGCGGTCGCGGGGCGACGACCGACGGCCGAACTGAATCGGCTCCGATTCAGTCTCCGCGAACCCGACTGAAACTCGATTTTGATAGATCTATAACTCGCGATCCAGGGCGTTTCAGCGAAAACTTCACTAATATGGATTGAGGAGCTACATGAGTAGATCATTTCGTATTAAGGCATTTTACTCTAGTTCGGTCTGGATTGAGAGATACAGGTCGATGAACAGGGGTACACCGAAACTGAAAACCAGTTTAGATTTAGGAAAATTTGAAAACTTCGAAACAGCTCCAAATCTGCACTAATTCAACTTTTTGACCTCCTTCCACCCATTTTCATGAGTTGACCCAAAAATAAAGTTTGTTGCTTATAAAATTCTACACAACTTTGATTAAGGGTGCACTGACATGCAGAATCTCTAAAATGCCCTTCTTGTTTGGTCAAACAGAATAGCTTTTAGAGGGCTCTCTAGTCAACTATGAGCTAGAGGGGTATTTTGGGGATTTCACCAACATGAACATTGTTCCAAATGTTATCCCAAACATGTCTAAAGCATTTAGAACAGCAAACAAGCATCACATTTGCATGTCAACACATTTAGAATGTATAAACAACATATAGCAATAAAGGGAATCAAATAAAATGCAATGAAAAGATGCATGAAATGACATGATCTATGCTTGATGACATGCAAATGCAAGTGTGAAAATAGTAACTAACACTAGGGTGTTACAGCCCTCCCCCTTAAAAGAATCTCGTCCCCGAGATTAGAGTTAATTACCATTGTTTAAAGAAAGAAGGATAGACTTCCTTGAGGTAATCTTCTCGCTCCCAAGTCGCATCCCAATAACTTTGGTTGTTCCACACCACCTTATAGAACTTGATCACTCGGCTACGGGTGATTCTTTCTTTGTAATCTATTACTTCAATAGGCTTTTCTTCATAGGTCAAATCTGATTTCAACTTGATCTCACCAAAATCCACTTGTTCTTCTGGTACTCGTAAACATTTCTTGAGTTGAGATACATGAAACACATTGAAGATAGTGGACATGTGTGGTGGCAATCGTAACTTGTATGCTACTTTCCCACTTCTTTCCAGAATTTGAAAAGGACCTACAAACCTTGGAGCTAACTTTCGTTTCACTCCGAAGCGTTGCACGCCTTTCATAGGTGACACCTTCAAGTACACATAGTCACCCACTTCAAATTCCAATGGCCTTCTTCGCTTATCCGCATAGCTCTTTTGACGAGTCTGAGCGGCTTTGAGATGTGTTTGAATGGTATGCACTCTCTCTTTGGCCTCTTTCACAAAGTCAATCCCGTAATATCTCCTTTCGCCTGATTCAACCCAATTGAGAGGAGTTCTACATTTGCGCCCATACAAAGCTTCAAAAGGAGCCATTTGAATACTCTCTTGATAGCTATTGTTGTATGAGAACTCGGCCAAAGGTAACCATTCTTCCCACGAACCCTTAGACGATAGAACACAAGCTCTCAACATATCTTCAAGAATTTGGTTTACCCTTTCAGTCTGACCAGAAGTTTGAGGATGATAAGCTGAGCTGCGAACCAAATTGGTTCCCAAACACTTGTGTAGATGCTCCCAGAAGCGTGCAATGAATTGCGGGCCTCTGTCGGAAACTATCGTCCTCGGCACACCATGTAACCGAAGTATCTGAGCGAAATAGAGCTGTGCCAACTGATGAGGACGATCTGTAGTTCGAACTGGTAAGAAATGTGCAATCTTAGTCAATCGATCCACAATCACCCAAATAGAATCATGGCCTTTTTGCGTTAGAGGTAACCCAGATATGAAATCCATGGTTATCTCATCCCGTTTCCAACCTGGAACTGGTAAGGGTTGCAATAGGCCTACTGGCTTAAGATGAATAGCCTTCACGTGACAACAGGTATCACACCTGGCCACATAGGCTGCAATTTCCTTCTTCATTTTGGTCCACCAGAACCTAGGTTTCAAGTCTTGATACATCTTACTACTACCAGGATGGATAGACAACTTGGACAAATGAGCCTCGTCCATAATCTGATTCCTCAATTCACGGTCTTTCGGTACTACCAATCGATCCTTGAACCACAATATACCTTTTTCATCTACTCGGAAATGAAGCATTTCTTGTTCTTTCATCTTCCTTTTGATATGATATATGCCGGGATCTGTTTTCTGACCTTCAATAATCTTGCTTTCCAAAGTACAACTGAGAGTAATATTATTCAACACCACTGGATGCACAAGATTGAACCCGTCTGCTAGCAAAGGCTGCAATATATTGCAATGAGACTTTCGGCTCAAAGCATCGGCTACGACATTGACCTTGCCCGGATGATAGTGTACTTCTAGATCATAGTCTTTGATCAACTCCAACCACCTTCTTTGCCTCATGTTCAACTCAGGCTGAGTGAAAATGTACTTGAGACTCTTGTGATCGGAATAGATATGACATTTGTGACCCATCAAATAGTGGCGCCAAATCTTCAATGCATGAACTACAGCGGCAAGTTCCAAATCATGTGTAGGGTAGTTTTGCTCATGTTTTCTCAATTGACGCGAGGCATAAGCAATGACTCGGCCTTCTTGCATGAGAACACATCCTAACCCAGTGCCACAAGCATCGCAGTACACATCAAAAGGCCTTTCAATATCAGGTTGTGCAAGAACTGGAGCAGTGGTCAACAACGTTTGCAAGGTGCGAAAAGCTGTTTCACACTCCTCACTCCACACAAACTTGGTATCTTTGTGCAATAGCTTGGTCATAGGTTTAGCTATTTTAGAGAAATCCTAAATAAAGCGGCGATAATACCCAGCTAATCCCAGAAAGCTACGAACCTCAGACACATTTGTTGGTGACTGCCAATCCAATACCTACTGAACTTTTGACGGATCTACAGAAATACCTTCAGCAGATAAGATATGGCCCAGAAAAGGTACCTTAGTCAACCAAAACTCACACTTGCTGAATTTAGCATACAGCTTATGCTCCCTGAGTCTAGTCAAGACTATCCTCAAGTGTTCAGCATGATCCTCCATGTTTTCAGAGTACACCAGAATATCGTCAATAAAGACTACCACGAACTTATCCAACTCAGGCATGAATACCGAATTCATTAGATACATGAAATGTGCAGGAGCATTGGTTAATCCAAAAGACATAACCAAATACTCATACAATCCATACCGAGTGGAGAAAGCCGTCTTGGGAATATCTTGTGGTCTGATCTTAATTTGATGATACCCAGATCTCAGATCAATTTTGGAGAAAACCTTGGCCTTGGACAATTGATCAAACAAGATATCAATACGAGGTAGAGGATACTTGTTCTTAATTGTCACCGCATTTAGTGCCCTATAGTCCACACACATACGTAAAGTTTCATCCTTCTTCTTAACAAAGATTGCAGGACAGCCCCACGGAGAAGAACTAGGGCGAATGAACCCTTTGTCCAATAACTCCTGGAGTTGTTTCTTGAGTTCAGCTAATTCATGAGGAGGCATTCTATATGGCCTTCAAGAAATAGGCGCCGTACCGGGGATAAGTTCTATTGCAAACTCCACATCTCGATCAGGAGGAAGTCCAGGTAGATCATCAGGAAAGACATCAGGAAACTCACACACTACAGGGATGCTCTGAATTGTCACGGCCTCAACTGAGAAAGAGAGACTAAAAAGATCTCCCCTACGGGGCAGATGAACCTGAAAAGTGCCTTCACCTTGGGGTTCCTTCAGTGTTAACATCCGGTTAGGGACGTCCAACACCGCACCCCGCTTGTCCATCCAACTAACTCCCAAAATAACATCCAGACTCAACCCTGGTAGCACAATAAGACTACTGACGAAAACCCAATTACCAATCTCAATGGTCACATCCCCGACATCATGACGCGTACAAATTTCAGCCCCAGCTGAAGTTATCCGGAAACTATGGCTCAACTCAACAATTGGTAATGCATGCTTTTGTGCAAATGCTTGACTCACGAAAGAATGCGACGATCCTGAGTCGAACAAAACAATAGCAGGATGTTGATTCACAGAAAACATACCCGCGGTGACTGGTTCACCTTCCGGAAGTTCCTCCGTAGTAGTGTGATGGACACGACCCTGCCTGGGATGAGGACAATAACGAGCAAGATGCCCCTATTGGCCACAGTTAAAGCATGGCCCCAGACCTTGGTTGGTCCTCACTTGAGCGGCATTGCTTGGAGGAGCGTTGTTCTTGTTCAAAGGCACTGTGAAACCTTTCTTGTAGCGCTGAGGCGCTGGCTGCTTCTTTGGAGGGGGTCTGAATTTTGCTCCAGGAACAGCCGGACGGTAAGTAGGGCGATTTGCCACCACACGACTAGCTGCTGGAGTCCTTGACTGAGAAGAGCTTCCTTCAAATGGCCTCTTGCCTCCCTTGGAAGCAGTGTGCAAGTTGTTCTGTTTCTCTTGGATATAAGCTTCACTGATGAACTCGTTAAAAGTTGTACGAGCGTTGTTTGCCAGAGTCTTCATAAGCTTGGTACTAAGACCCCTCTTGAAGGTTTCAATCTTCTTTTCATCTGTATCTACCATCCACGGGGCATACCTCGACAGATTGTTAAAGGCATGATGATACTGAGTGAGGGTCTTGGTACCCTGAGTAAGCTGCATGAATTCATTGACCTTCATCTTGATCAAGCCTACTGGAATGAAATGTCCCCTGAAATCCCTGGTGAACTGCTCCCAGGTGATATCAGCGACCACAGGGTAGGCGGTCTTGCGATTGGCCCACCATATTCCAGCTTGGCCTTGCAGTAACATAGTAGCAAAGCTAGCCTTCATGGTTTCAGTCAATCGCAGCACAGAGAATGACTGTTCAATAGTGTTTAACCACTCATCAGCTTCTAGCGGTTCTACGGCCTGCTTGAATACCGGAGGCTTAGTGTCCATGAAGTCCTTATAGTTACTGTATTGGTCCTCATCGTTTCCGCGGCGTCCACCTCGATTGCGATTGTGGTTGTTACTAGCAACCATCTGCTGCAAAATCGCTTGCTGGGTGTCCAAGAACTGAGCAAACATCTGTTCCTGGGTACGCGGTGGAGGAGGCGGCAACTCCTCATCTTCATCTTCGTTCCCACCACCACTGGTTGACCCATGACGACGGGTATGAGGTGCCATCTGTAGCAATACACAACAACCATTGTTAAGTGTCAGTTATGCCAAAGATAACCGAAAGATTATGCCCAAAAGATATCAATGATCATTTTTGATAACCAACAAACAGCACAATAATTCAATAATCATCACACAACCGCACAATAACAAGGCGCAACCAAAAAGGGTTTCCAAACTGCATAAGTTACCATTACTTAATTAAAAGTTTGATGGTTCCAGCCCTGAACACACAGGGTTCTCTCATTACATGATATTAAAGGTTTTCCCCAACACAAAAGGGTGCCGATCATGGCAAGACCACTAGAAAAAGCCTAGTCATCGTGGTCACTGTCCACGCCGGACACATTCCCACCATGGTCATCACTCTCGTCAATAGGCACGATCTCCTCGGGGTCTTCTTCCTCTTCTTCCTCACTTGCTTCACCATCATCAGCTGCAATGAAGATCTCAGGAGCAAACTCCGCTGCACCCGGAGGATGAAACGGATCAGCACGGTTGTTCAGACGATGAACATCCTGCTGCAACTCCCAAACCTGCTGCTGACTAGCACGCAACTCCTGCAGAAACTCATTGCGCTGACGTGTCAAGCTCATATTGCGATTGTCAAGCTGGCGGCGAAGATCTGCATTCTCCCTCTCAAGCACCTCGACACGGCGATCAGCCGCCAACAGGGCGCCAGTGCATCGTAACAACTCATTGCGACAGGCAGTGAGAGCTACCACCAAGTCATCTGAGCTACGACGAGCCATACGTGCCCACTCTTCAGCTTCTAACTTCTTCTCCACAGCATCATGCAGGGCTTCAATGCACTTCATCCAACCATCCCTAGTGGAATAGTGCATCCTCAGGACAGCAAACATAGCACTCATAGAAGCACCCGTGCTATGAGCACGCTCGTCCCTGCCTCGCTCCAAAGAAGCTTGGCTAGACTGAGCCCACTCACCCTGAGAAGCATCCACCCTGGGAAAAACACTTGCTGGCCCCAAATCAGCTCTCTTGTTGAACCGGCTGCAAATATCCGTCAACACCTCGAAAGCTGCGAGCTGCGCACCATCCCATGGTGTCCTCATGTCAACTTCCACCTTTATTCCTGGAAACGACCAGCCCCTTTCAAGCCCAGGGATAGTCACCCAAACATCAAACCAAGGCTGCACCATGGTTTTCGCTGGCTTCCAGAAATACAGTGGTGGCTCTGCATATCCCACAGACTTCAACAACCTCCATAGCACAGTGGGTGTGCCAAACTGTTCCAGAAACTGACCACTCTGTGGCTCACCTTCAGCTGCCATCTGGTACATTACATCTTTCAGCATTTAGAATAAGATAGGACAGCACAAATTTTACCATAGGGAAGGAAATAGTACAAATAGCTTAAATTAATTTCATGATCATAATGCATGCACGTGCCAACGACCTCACACATAATATATTTTAACTAACGTTATAGTCGGTGGCATACCACGTGCTCTCATATACGTAACTAACCGTGCTATACGTTTTGCGTGGTTAGGGTACCTGCAGAAGATTCATTTCAGCCCAAATCCCGATGTATGCAGGACAACAAGAAGCACTTTTTGCCGGAAATGTTCCCATGAACATTTGCGACCCCAAAATTAATTACTCCACCCTACTTCCATAAGTACACATATGGATCACATGTACTCACTTCAGTAACCATACACTCACCATCGATCGATGGTTGTTCGATCTTACACTCACATCTCACCTTACCTTAGGCGACGTGGTACATTGACCCATAAGAAGCAATAAGAAACCGACAGTTCATGATTATCCGCATGATAAAACCAAATGAACCACAAATAGAAATATGATGCAATTTCCCCCAAGTCAGTACTTACATAAGCCACCTAATTACCACATATATATAGGGCTATAGGACTTGGTCATTGGTACTCATAAGTTTTGCAAACACTTGGTTTAAATCACCTATACACACTATCAGTTGGCAATTAGTTTATAAAACTCAAAACTCTTTTAATTTTTAAATAGTCAAGTGACGGTATATGCTGAATTATGCTCTGGTACCAGCTGTCACAGAACCGACCAATTTATATGAGCACAAGTACAACGATCGCATTTTAATCGCAATCCAGTCGCACTTGAGCCAATATAAACCCGGTAGTCCGGAAATCTCGAAGGATTTCAAACACTTCATACCCCAAGGATCATTCATTCAGCAATGCCCGATCACATGACACATAAGTTCGCAACCAAATTTAAACATCAGAGTACAACATAGTCTTTTACACAAATAGAGTAGTAGCGGAAGTCAACATAGTTTTACACCATAGAGTTCAAATACGAGTACCATCAAATGACCCTGTCATAGCATTCTTACAACATCTAAGGATAGATAATGACCCTACCCTCGGGTCTAGTCTTCTTCGCCCGCAGGGGTGAAGCAATTCCTACAATACGCGTAGTAGACTACACCATCTGCAACAATGGGAATAAAACCCTGAGTACTCAATTGTACTCAGCTAGACTTACCCGACAGGGAGTAAATAAAAAGACTCTCAAGGATATGCAAGGCTTATTTGGTGGAGCTCAGAGGGTAGCATCATTTTTGCATCAAAAAGCATTACTACAGTAGAGCCTCAACTTATTCATTTTAATTGTGATAAGCTTCGATTTCAGTTAAGCTATTTACTAAGATTAGCCACTATACTAAGCATTCACTGAATATTGTAGCAATCAATAAAACCATATGATTTCCGATATCCACAGATATCAACCTCATCTCACCATAATCATTATGTTCAAGTTATTAGCCTCTACCTTACCAGAAGATCAGTTTAGTTTCTCACTAACTAGGAGAGATGGCGATTCGAATCGATTATACCAGCTGGCAAATATGCCAATCACAAACCCTGTTAGCCGAGCCACTGGCTTCTTGGGCCACCGTTAAATCCTTCTGAGTCACAATATGTCACGGGCTTGGCGGGGACCATATTCTCAGAGACCAACCCACTTCCAGGATGCATCAGGTCCCTGACCTACCCTTGGTAAGATGGTGTCTCCGCACATACTTTCCTACCTCCAGAATATGTCTGCCTAGTCGCACCAATTCCCGGCTCAGAAAGAAATACTCGGCTTCGCGGTCAGAACGACTTATCTGGCCAGCTATGTGACGACGTCTTTCAATCTCAACTGATGTCTGGTGGCCTCAGTCCTAGTCGGCCGCAAGCAGCACCGAAGACGGCATGACCTCAACCATGTCATGCGGCTCCCCGCTACCTAGCCTTGATTCTCTCATTAGACACTGTGGCATGGTGGCACATATAGTCCATCATGTGGAATCCAACCCCATCATCATTAGTAACCACCTATGCTCGCGAAGGACAGGAAATCCCTCGACTTCTACCAGTCTAAGCATGGCTAAGCATAGGATCGAACCCATCCCCTTGTCTAGTAATAACTTCTGGATCAAGTATAAGTGGACAAGGAATAAATGCAGCAACGGTATCATATCAACTCCTATACTTAAGTGCACAATCATATGATTTAATAAAGACCAGTGCATTTGTAAAAAGAGTAGGTGGAGACTTAGGGATGCTCCGGGGCTTGCCTTTCACAAAGTTAGTAGGTTGGTGATCAGGGCACTCTGGAAGTTCAGCTTCTTCTTCCTGACCTTCGGGAACCTCTGGCACTTCAATCTCCCGCGGAACTCCCTCCTCCGGTGGATCGAACTGCAACAGCGTCACGCCTCCCGGCGATCCTGTATGCATGATATGCATATATGAGAACTGAGAATGCACATGAAATGCAAGATAGAGATGCACGAATTAACCCATGATATGCAATCAGTTTAACAATCCACACTCTTTTACTGAGTACGTGCATATTTCTTCCCTAGACAACCAACTCATACTCACCCTTCTTAAGCAAAGCATAGAACAATTTCTCGTCCTGGGTGAGAGGTCTACAACCTGCACTTAATAATTAACATGCATCAACTAACCTACCACAACCAACTTATAATTAACAAGCGCGAGCAACATCATATGAACAAAATATTAACCTTGCTACCCCAAGCTCAAAGTAGGATCAGCTCTACTGTTTAACACAGGTGATAATGCTGAGCATCACAGAAACGCATAAAAACACTCCCCAACCAAAAGATATTTGCTTGGAAACAATTAAATAAACCCTAGCCTATAACTGGACCTACTGTTTACTATGACCAGAAAAATCCATAAAAATTACAGTAGCTAATACACATCCAGACTAGCCTACCGACAAAATTTCAAGTCATTTAGGCAAGTATAACAGTCTACACAAAAATAACAAGCAACCAGCCTTTTAAACAATGGAAAATACTTAACACAGTGAAAAGTATCAAACAACAGATTTCCTAATTTTCTTAGCTTCTTTCCAACATAACATAGTCCAGGAAAAATATTCAAGTCCATAACCTTAACACATTAAGCATGGTGATTTTTGCAAGATTAAAGCATAAAAGACACATTATACTAGACATCATATAAATAACAGTGAAACACTAGCAAACATATTTTTCATAGATTCTACTTTCCTAAACAAGATTAATGCAAGTGGAATCACATTTTTAGCACATTTCTACAATTACTTATGCATTTATCAACTTTGCAAGCAATTAACAATTTAATTATAACTGCACATAAAAAGTATTCAAAAAGTACATTTTATATTTTTCCTTGATAGAGCTTAGAAATACAAACACAACAAAATTTGGTTCACCCCAACTGGACATTCCTAGCTCCAGATATGAATTTTGGAAGGTTTTACACATTTTCTGGAAATTCATTTTATAAATCATAAAACCTAAACCCGATAGAACTGCTACGTGCACCAGGCTCAGTGAACCAGAGGCGCACCTGAACGGCTGACTCGCGGGCCCCGGGGTCGACCCGACCCCACGCGCCAGAGAGAGGAGCAGAGCCGCCGGCGCTGACCGGCGAGAGCTCGCCGACGGCGAGGTCTCCGGCGACGCCGAGGCTACCTACCGACTCGTGGCAACGAGACAAACCCGATGGACCAACTGCCGAGGGTCGTACCCCACCGGAGCGAGCTCGACGGCGGCAATGGCGGACGACGGTGGTCCGGCGAGCTTGCGCCGGCCGATTCCGGCCGTTGCTCGCGCGGCTAAGCACCGTTCCGAGATCCTGGAACCCTAGCGGACCTATGCGTGCGACGAATCGAACTATTGCGCATGGGAGCTCACTGACCGCGCTCGCATGGCGGCACAGTGGCGAGCGGGTTCACGGCGAGCTCGGTTTCCGGCAAAACTACGGCGAGATAGACCTATCCGACGGCCTAGAATGGATCTACGGCTAACGGAGACACCTAGACGAGCAATGGAGAGAGAAACCGACCCCGGCATCGCCCTCGTCGCGGCGACCGGAGAGCTCGGCGGCGCTCCGGCAATGGCGGACGGTGAGAAGCTCGCTGGAGCTATACCTTAGGTCGGCTGAGGTCGGCAACGGGTCGAGGACGAAGAGCAGAGCAAGCCGAAGCTACGCCAAAGATGGAGCGGTCAGAGACGGCTCGGTGGCGGCGGATTTGACCGCGGCAGCGGCGCGGCGGAAATGGCGACGGCGGAGAGGAAAAATGGCGAGCAGAGGGCGAGAGAGCGGGGAGAGTGAGGGCGAGCGTGCGGGAGATAGGATGGAGTGTTGCCTTTTGTAAGCCGACCGCGCGGCAGGGCAACGACGGCGTACGGCGCCACCTGGCGGCCGATGCCTGACGCGATCGCGCGGCGACGACCGACGGCCGAACTGAATCGGCTCCGATTCAGTCTCCGCGAACCCGACTGAAACTCGATTTTGATAGATCTATAACTCGCGATCCAGGGCGTTTCAGCGAAAACTTCACTAATATGGATTGAAGAGCTACATGAGTAGATCATTTCATATTAAGGCATTTTACTCTAGTTCGGTCTGGATTGAGAGATACAGGTCGATGAACAGGGGTACACCGAAACTGAAAACCAGTTTAGACTTAAGAAAATTTGAAAACTTCAAAACAGCTCCAAATCTACACTAATTCAACTTTTTGACCTCCTTCCACCCATTTTCATGACTTGACCCAAAAATAAAGTTTGTTGCTTATAAAATTCTACACAACTTTGATTAAGGGTGCACTGACATGCAGAATCTCTAAAATGCCCTTCTTGTTTGGTCAAATAGAATAGCTTTTAGAGGGCTCTCTAGTCAACTATGAGCTAGAGGGGTATTTTGGGGATTTCACCAACATGAACATTGTTCCAAATGTTATCCCAAACATGTCTAAAGCATTTAGAACAGCAAACAAGCATCACATTTGCATGTCAACACATTTAGCATGTTATGGACATATAAACAACATATAGCAATAAAGGGAATCAAATAAAATGCAATGAAAAGATGCATGAAATGACATGATCTATGCTTGATGACATGCAAATGCAAGTGTGAAAATAGTAACTAACACTAGGGTGTTACAGCGTCCTCGGCGCCCAAACCTCCGATTCGCCCGAGCCTCCTCGGGAGAGCTCGGGCGAGTGGTTTCCTCGACGCCCAAACCTCCGATTCGCCCAAGCCTCCTCGGGAGAGCTCGGGCGAGCGGCGTCCTCGGCGCCCAAACCTCCGATTCGCCCGAGCCTCCTCGGGAGAGCTCGGGAGAGCGGCGTCCTCGGCCCCAAACCTCCGATTCGCCAGCGGCGTCCTCGGCGCCCAAACCTCCGATTCGCCCGAGCCTCCTCGGGAGAGCTCGGGCGAGCGGCGTCCTCGACGTCCAAACCTCCGATTCGCCCGAGCCTCCTCGGGAGAGCTCGAGAGAGAAGCTTCCTCGACGCCCAAACCTCCGATTCGCCCGAGCCTCCTCGGGAGAGCTCGGGCGAGCGGCGTCCTCGGCGCCCAAACCTCCGATTCGCTCGAGCCTCCTCGGGAGAGCTCGGGCGAGCGGCGTCCTCAGCGCCCAAACCTTCGATTCGCCCGAGCCTCCTCGGGAGAGCTCGGGAGAGCGGCGTCCTCGGCGTCCAAACCTCCGGTTCGCCCGAGCCTCCTCGGGAGAGCTCGGGAGAGCGGCATCCTCCTCGGGAGAGCTCGGGAGAGCGGCCTCCTCGGCGCCCAAACCTCCGGTTTGCTCGAGCCTCCTCGGGAGAGCTCGGGAGAGCGGCATCCTCGGCGCCCAAACCTCCGGTTCGCCCGAGCGCCCGGGCCTCCCCGGGAGAGCTTGGGAGAGCGGCACCCTCGGCGCCCCAAATCTCCGATTCGCCCGAGCTTCCCTATCCCCCTCGAGCGCAATCTCACAAAGGCATCCAAGGCACAGGTGATGTCAGCGGAGCAATCTTGGACCACAAGAGATCTCTCTGACCACTTTACAAGCACTGTCCCGTCAGGCGAGACTCTTGACGCAACTGTGCTTCGCACGCCCCTGACGGCCATACCACCTGTCAGGATTCCCTGGCAGCGGATTTGATAGGCCCACTACGGCCGTCCTCCACGGTATGGTCTACGGTGCGTCGCCCCGTTTTCCGCCGGGATCTATCAACTTCGACTGTGACAGTCAAGCGCCTGACGATGGGCTACGCAAGAACAGGAAAGGCGCCTACTGCGCTGTCCACTCGAAAGGACGAGCACGCCTTCCATCCGGGCCCGCCTGACCCTCGGGAAGAGCTGTTCAAAGACCAGAAATATGACCAGGGAGATATCCCCCGCTCCATCCCATCACGCCTTTAGAGTCCCGAGCCTCGGGAGACAATGCCCTAAGGTGACTCACCCTCTTGTCACATCGTACGGGAGGATAGCCGGTAGGTGTGACCCTATGGCACGTCGTAATCCAACGACTGCTGCCGCCTTGGAACTCACCAAGGTCGTGCGAACCACGACGGCCATATCCTGGAGACCCAGAGAGCTGACGACATGACGTAGCCAGACGACTGTTCCCACCTTGGAACTCACCAAGATCGTGCGAACCAAGACAGCCATACCCCGGAGACGCGGAGAAAAGGCAGTAGCCAGTCAAACGGGGAACAACAACTCCTCACTGTAAAATACGTAGCCGCCCTTGCCTCTCCCTTGCGACTATAAAAGGGAGAGCAGAGGCCAGCTTTAAGACGAGAGGGAGAAGTTCTAAGTTCTCACCGACACAAACGTACCCATAGCAAACGACTTGTAAACACTTAGACACACACAAGAGACCTGGGAGCGCTTCCCTCTCTCGCCTAGCTTGTAACCCCCTACTACAAGCACCCCGGTGCAAGGCAACACGACTCTCCTCCCCACTGGACGTAGGGCTTGCTTGGCCTGAACCAGTATAATCCTTGTGTTCCCCCTTGCACACCATCCGTAGCCTCAACCGCAAAACACATATTTACTAGCCGGTGTTAGCCCCGCCAAAACTAGCACCGACAATACCGCTGTAGCACTTCACCCGGGAGTATTCCAAGGTATCGTTATTTATTTTTATCCCAAGGGAAAGCGGTCCTAGGAATAATTAATAAAAAGAGAGACAGATCCTTAAGTCTATACCAACTTAGTACCAGCTAGTGGTAGGGGGTAAATTGATAGGTAGAGGAAAAGGTAATGACACCAACACACAACAAGTATTAATATAACTAAAAGATAACTAGTAGAGTATAACTAGGTGGGAGGACAACGAGTGAGTATAAGACACCTATGACACTTACTTTACTCTTGTGACTTACCCTATCAAATAGATGACTTATACTAAGATAGTTACCTTACTACCGGTGTGCAGGGAGTAGTGCGAGACAATAGAGGACAAAACCTCTACCCGAAGCGCCTACACTGTTATGGGAGCCTACCTTTTAAGAACTTGCCTAAAACACGTGGAGGGATACTAAGACTAGACAGGGCTGTCACCACCTGCTAGCACCCACAAACAATCCGTGCGACAAGCGGTAATCAAAGGCAAGATCTAGTCTAAGCACCACGCTTACACTAAGTCTCACTATTCTACCTGCGTACCAACAACTAGAACACCCTATGACAGGCGATGAACTAACACACGTTGAGTTGGGGCAAGATCACTATCAGGTATAAAACAACTATAGAAAAAGGCAAGACACAACAATAATATAAAGAACAGTAAAGACTAAGTAAGAACTTAGTGAAGTAAAGTAAAGATAATATATATTGATAAGGATAAAGTCTTGCAGAAGGAAAGGTACAAGAGCTATAACAGACTCTCCAGTAGACGACTCCGGAGACTCCGAGTGTAGCTCGACTCGACACTAACTCCCACACTAGACTAATACTACTACTAAAGAGTAGAACTTCACTCTAGCTTGCTTCTTGTGTTGTATGGTGTGTCTTGAAGAGGAGTGGGCAACCTCTATTTATAGTGGAGAATGAGGGGATGCCACGTCAGTGATCCACGTGCTCCTTGCCTCTCCACCCTTGGATCCACCGCCGCAAGATGGACGGCTTTGGTGATTTGAGCACATGGGAAACATGCTTGGAGTTGGTGGAGGCCAACCGACCTGGCTGGGCACCAGGGGGTTCGGCCGACCCCCCTATGACTGGTGGGCCCAGCCAGGGTCTTCTAGAAGGAGTCCCCAGTTGTCACTGAGTGTGTAGGTGGCTTGGTTCCACTTTTGGCAGTTCGGCCGACCCACCCCTGGTGAGTGGGGCCCACCACCATGGTCCCCATCTGTCATAGGCTCTTCCCATGTGTTGGTTCTGATTAGTTTGCACATTGTCACGTTGAATCCTTGTGCTTTACTTCTCCACCGTTGAATGGAAGCACATGTTGATCTGAGGGCTAATATGAGCTGAGTGGAAGGTCACACGGATCCTGCCACATCACCAGAGCCAGGTGGGCCCCATGGGTAGTTCAGCCAAGCCATGGGTAGGCCCACCCTTGGCTCTGATCTCTTCCATTTGATGTTGTATGCATTGCGTTGGAAGGTGGTGGCCTGGGGAAACATGACATGGTTTGGCCGAACCATGTAGTTAGCCCCTAGCTGCTCACTTTTGCACTGTTTTGGTGTCCCCTGCAATCACAAGCTTAAGAGTACATGTGGAACTAGTTATTGATAAAATATGCTCATGATATGTTTATCTTCCCTTGAATCCGAGGCCTGTTGATGGTGTTTGAATGTGGAATTTTAGGGTATATCCACCGTCAACAGGCGCCATACTCCAAGTCCGTAGGAAGCACAACCTCGGCGCCGTAGACCAGGAAGAAAGGCGTGAAGCCCGTGGCTTGGCTCGGAGTAGTTCTTAGACTCCATATCACTGCCGGGAGCTCGACCAGCCACCTCTTGCCGAACTTGTTCAACCTGTTGAAGATTCTCGGCTTAAAGTCTTGGAGGATCGTGCCGTTGGCATGCTCCACATGGCCATTTGTCCTCGGGTGAGCCACCGCTGCCCAATCCACTCGAATATGGTGTTCATCGCAGAACGCCAGGAATTTCTTCCCGATGAACTGTGTGCCGTTGTCGGTGATAATGGAGTTTGAGACGTCGAATCGTTGGACGATGTCGGTGAAGTATAGCACCGCCTGGGTTGAGCTGATCTGAGCGATCGGCCGAGCTTCGATCCACTTTGAAAACTTGTCAATGGCGACAAGCAGGTGGGTGAAGCCCCCGGGAGCCTTTTTGAGGGGCCCGACAAGGTCTGGTCCCCACACTGCGAAGGGCCAAGTGATGGGGATCGTCTGGAGAGCTTGGGCTGGCAGGTGAGTTTGCTGGGCGTTGTATTGGCACCCTTCGCAGGAGCGTACTACCTTAGTAGCGTCGGCCACGGCAGTTGGCCAATAGAAACCTTGACAGAAGGTGTTGCCGACTAGTGTCCTCGGCGCGGCGTGGTGGCCGGAGGCTCTAGCGTGTATCTCCTCGACCAGACGCTTGCCTTGACTGAAGGGCATGCAGCGCTACAGGATACCCGAGGGGCTGCGTCGGTAGAGCTCACCTTCGATCATCGCAAAGGACTTGGCCCTGCGAGCCAGCCGTCATGCCTTGGTTTTGTCCGAGGGCAAGATCCCTTAGACGAGCCAACTAACTAGCAGCTCGCGCCAATCCGGCTCGTCGTCGTCCATCTCTGCCTCGATCTCCATTGTCTTGGCTTCGTCATCGGCTTCGGCCTCGGGCTTGGAGGGATCTTCTCCGTCGCTTCCCGAGGGGTCCTCAGGCCCCGAGGGATTCTTGAGATCGGGGGGCACTTTGGGTCCCTACAAGGGCTCGGGGGTTTCGTTCCCCTTGCCCTCTGAGGGTTTGACATTGACCGAGGGCATATGTAGGTCATTGGCGAACACGCCCGTTGGGACCCGGGCCTTTTCGGACGCGATCTTAGCCAGCTCGTCGGCCTCTTTATTGTATCTGCGCGCAACATGGTTGAGTTCAAGGGCGTCGAATTTTTCCTCAAGCAGCCGCACTAGCTTGCAGTAGGCGGCCATCTTGGGGTTATGGCACGTCGACTCTTTCATCACTTGGTCCACGATGCGCTAGGAATCCCCTTGAACCTTGAGGCGCTTAATTCCTAGTTCAACGGCGATGTGGAGTCCATTGACGAGAGCCTCGTACTCAGCCACATTGTTGGAGGCTACTGTTGGTATAAATTAACTGCACTCTATTAAATATTATTATTATCAAAGTATTCGCAAGCGCACAGATAGAATACCGATGTAGCACTTCACCAGACAATCCTGGTTTTAATATCGAACCCAAAGGAATAGTAGGTGATACTGACTAAGTCTATTGATTCTTAACCCAATAACACAATCAATCCAGAGAATATCAAGAATAAGGAAATAGCTAGTGCCTATCTAGTTCCAACAACCGGTAAGCTTTGAATAATATCGTTCTAACTGGGCAGTGACCTGAATAAGAGAAGAAATCAGAGTTCTCTCCTACCATGCACTTATACACCTATCGATCCTATCAACAGGAAGTGGACTACAGAGGACTCAACGTAGCTGTCACCTACGCGATCTACCACTATCCGGCCAATCAGGAGATATTCACAAGTAATTGTAGCCTAGACACCACGTCTACACTACGAACTACCACTTCAATCTAGGAGCTACCAAGATCAAAACACTTAATATGAGTTGCGAACTTAAGAACGAATAAGAACAAATGCTTACTTGAATCAGAATATTGAATACAAAAGTATCTCAGAACGCAACCCCGGGCGAGGGAGCTGAATCCAGACGAATACAGCTACGAAGAAGCTCCGATAGGCCGGGACTCCTCCGAATCTCTACTCATCTACTCTATCTCTCTAATCTCTTTCTTGATAGCTAGCCTAGATCTAATGGATATCTATCTAATGCTTCAGGCTCTTCAACTCTTGATTTGGCCTCTTCCAGGGTGGGTCTGGCCCTTTATTTATAGCCCGGTTTGATGAATACGTGCTGTAGGATCAAACGGACTTAACCAAGGGCCGAGATGACTCCTCAAAGGCGGTGGAAGAAGACTCGAGAAGACGGTGGCTAGAAACCCTAGGGGGCGCCGCGCGGCCCCCTTAGGGTCGGCCGGCCCCGCCACCTGCCAGGTGGGGTCCTGGTTGCTTCGAGTGGCTTCTAGAGGCTTCTAGCTTGTGGATGACGTATGTTGCCTTTGCATTCAAGTTTCGTGATAATTAAGCACTTTAATCCCTCTTTTAAGCTTTTCTGGATAATCCCCTAGAAAATATACAATTCACCAAAACTCGTGGAAATTATTAGTAATAACCCTATTCTACTAGATATTCATGTATAATGCAGGGATAATTGGTATAAAAAATTAGACATTAACAAGTGTCAACAGCTATGAAGTGCAGCCGCAGGAGATACTTGAGCCAGACCCCGAGCGGTGAGACGAAGACTATGCCAGCGCTGGCACCTGTCTTCATCATCAACCCGTCGAAGTACATGACCCAATACTCCTCTTGAGTAGGCATTGGTGGCAGTTGCGTCTCGGTCCACTCTGCCACAAAGTTCGCCAGTACCTGGGACTTGATCGCCTTGTGGGGAGCATAGGAGATGCCGTCACCCATGAGCTCGATTGCCCATTTAGCGATTCTTCCTGTCATCTCCCGATTCTGGATCACCTCCCCGAGGGGAAAGGATGACACCACAGTCATGGGATGAGACTCGAAGTAATACCTCAGCTTGCGCTGAGCGAGGACAATCGCAAACACCAGCTTCTAGATCTGGGGGTAGCGCATCTTGGTTTCGGACAAGACTTCGCTAATGAAGTAGACCGGCCGCTGGACCGGCAATGCATGCCCTTCCTCCCGCCGTTCTACGACGATTGTTGCGCTCACAACTTGATTAGTGGCGGCGACGTATAGCAGGAGGTCCTCCCCTTTGGTGGGTGGCACAAGGACCAGTGCTTCCAAAAGCAGAGCCTTAAGCCTGTCGAGGGTTTCCTAGGCCTCGGGTGTCCAGGTGAAGTGCTCTATTTTCTTCAGCAACCGATACAGGGGCAGCCCCTTTTCGCCGAGTCGTGAGATGAATCGGCTTAGGGCCACGAGGCACCCCATCAGCTTTTGCACGCCTTTGAGGTTGCGAATCGGCCCCATTCGAGTGATGGCCGATATCTTTTCTAGGTTGGCTTCGATGCCGTGCTCGGAAACGATGAACCCGAGGAGCATGCCTCGGGGGACCCCGAAGGCGCACTTCTCGGGGTTAATTTTTTTATGTTCCTTTTCTTGAGGCATTCGAATGCCTCTTCTAGGTCGGCTACCAGGTCATCCGCTTCCTAGATCTGATCACAATATCGTCTACGTAAGCCTCAATGGTCCGTCCGATGAGGTCCCCAAAAACTTTGAGCATGCAACGTTGGTAAGTCGCGCCCGCGTTTTTAAGGACAAACGGCATGGTTACGTAGCAAGTGCCAAAGGGGGTGATGAAAGAAGTCGCTAACTCGTCAGACTCTATCATACGAATTTGATGGTAACCAGAATACGCATCAAGAAAACAAAGTCATTCACAACCAGCATAGGAGTCGACTATTTGATCAATGCGAGGTTGCGGAAATGGGTACTTAGGGCAAGCTTTATTTAAACTAGTGTAATCTACACACATTCTCCATTTACCAGCTTTCTTCTTAACTAAGACAGGATTAGCTAACCACTCTGGATGAAAGACCTCCTTGATGAATCCGGCCACCAAAAGCTTCTGTACCTCCTCCCCGATGGCCCGACGCATTTCTTCGTCGAATCGGCGCAGGCGCTACTTCACCGGCTTGGACCCAGCCCGGATGTCCAAGGAGTGCTCGGTGACCTCCCTCGGGATGCCTGGCATGTCCGAGGGACTCCAAGCAAACACGTCGGCGTGCTTGCGGTGGAAGTCGATGAGCACAGCTTCCTATTTCGGGTCGAGGGTGGCGCTGATCTTCAGCACCTTGCCATCGGAAGACTCGGGGTTGGGGGGCACCTCCTTCACCCCTTCGACGGGCTCGAAGGTGCCTGTTGCCTTCTTGGGGTTGGGGGCCTCCTTGGCTAGCTCCTCGGGGTCCGCGATGAGGGCCTTGGACTCTACCAGCGTGTTGGCGTATTCGCAACACTCCACGTCGCACAGTTAGGCATGCTGGTAGGAGACACCGACGGTGATGACCCCCTTGGGCCCTGGCATCTTCAGCTTGAGGTAGGTGTAGTTCGGGACCGCCATGAACTTGGCTTAGCATGGCCTCCTGAGGATGGCATGGTAGGTGCCATCGAATCCTACCACTTCAAATATGAGGGTCTCCTTCCTGAAGTTGTCAAGAGTCCCGAAGTAGATGGGTAGGTCGATCTGCCCGAAGGGTTGTACGCTCTTCCCCAGCACTATCCCGTGGAACGGGGATGTCGTGGCCCGAAGAAGAGATCGGCTGATCCCCATCGAATCTAGGGTTTTAGTGTACAGAATGTTGAGGCCGCTACCTTCGTCCATGAGAACCTTAGTGAGCCGCGTGTTGCCGACGATGGGGTCGACAACGAGCGGGTAACATCCTGGCGAAGGGATGTGATCCAGATGATCATCCCGGCTGAAGGTGATGGCGTCGACGGACCAGTCGAAGAAGCACGGCGTTGCTGGCCCGACGGTGTAGACTTCCCGACGCTCGCGCTTTCGTTGACGCGGCGTCGGGGCGGTTCCGGGTCCACCGAAGATCATGAGGCACTTGTCGATGGGTGGGAACTCATTGTCCTTCCCACACCTATCCTCCTTGTCCTCCACGGGTTTCTTCCTGGCGTCACCTCTGAACGCCTGCCGCCCGTAGTGCTTCTTGAGCATCACACACTCCCCGAGTGTGTGGTTTATCGGGCCCTTGTGGTAAGGGCACGGCTTGGTGAGCATCTCGTCGAAGCGGCCACAGGGTGGTTGGGCTCCCTTGGGCTCGGCGACAGCCACAAGGGGGTCGCTACGGAGGGGCGTCTTCCCCTTCCCCTTTTTCTTTTTGCTGCTGGGGGCTCGGGAAGAGGTGCCCTCGGGGGCCTCCTCCTTCCGCTTGCCCTTGGGGTCAGAGAAGAGAGCTCCCACCGCCTTGTCGCCCGAGGCGAAGCTGGTGGCAATCCTCATGAGCTCGGAGATGTTGGCGGGGGTCTGGCGCCCCAGCTCAAGGACGAGCTGTTTGCAGGTCGTCCCTGTATCTAAAGCTCCAACAACGTCGGAGTCGGCGACTTGGGGCAGCTCGTTATATTGCTTGGAGAATCACCAGATGTAGTCCCTCAAGGACTCACCCGGCTTCTGCTTGCGGCTTCAGAGGTCCTAGGAGTTTCTAGGGCGCATGTAAGTGCCCTAAAAGTTTTCCACAAAGATCTTGACCAGGTCGCTCCAGTTGAAGATCTCCCACGGGGGCAGGTGTTCCAACCAAGCTCTAGCAGAGTCAGGCAAGAACAGCAGGAGGATGCAGATGATGATGAGATCATCGTGTGCGCCGCCCAGCTGGCACGCAAGACGATAATCCACTAGCCAAAGCTCAGGGTTCGTTTCTCCTGAGTACTTGGCGATGTTGACCGGTTGTCGGAACCGGGGTGGAAACTTAGCCCTCCGGATGGCCTCGCTGAAGACGCGAGGACCCGGGGGCTCGGGCGAGGGCGCGCGGTCCTCGTCGGAGTCGTAGCGCCCACCCCGATGGACGTTGTAGCCTCGAGCGGCTCCGTCGGTCTTCCGTCGCCTGTGGGCCTGAAGAATGGCGTGGACGTCGACGTCCTTGCCAAGCCGCTGGTGGACCAAGAAGGCCCTCGGGGCCTCGGGATGCACCGAGGCTTCTCGTTCATGGCGAGCTAGGCCGCTATGCCGGTACTCCTTGTCGCCGCGGTGTCGTGACGCCGATCTCTCCGCCTGGAGGATAGCGGCATCCTCCAAGAGGTTCATGAGCTGGTCCCTGAGCTGCCGTGCCTCCATGGTGGATGGCTCGGGCATGCTCCGAAGAATCATTACAGCCTCCGTGAGCTTCCGGCTAGCTCGAGGCGCAGCCCCGAGCGTCCTGGGCCCGTCGTCGGTGATGATGCGGGCTTGGACGTCGCAGGATCGGCGTCGCGCTGCTCCGCCATCTTCCCGCTCCTCCTCACGTTCTAGCATAGCGCAAAGTTGGGTGAGGCGCAGGTCCTCGTCCATCTGCACCTCGAGCTCTCGAAGCTGCTGTAGCTCTGGAGATCGATGGAAAGGGCGAGACGTCCCAGCCCCCGGGTCTCGTGGGAGAGCATATTGCAGAGCTTGTGGGGGTGGCGTGCGTTGCTGAAGCTAGGGCTCCAGCGTAGGGGCATCTTCCTCGTCGTCCCCTGTGTGGGCGTCCTCCACCAAGCCCTCCTCGGGGTGCACCAGGTGGAAGCACTCCCAGGAGGGGTCATCGTAGGACTCGTCAGAGTCAGGGACGCTAAAGGCGGTGTCCCATGAGTCGACGAGGCGGAGGAGAGCCTGGGGATCACGGACGCCAGTGAAGTCCATGTTCTCCCAGAAGTCGTCATCGTCGTCAACGCTACCAAGATCCCACCGTGATGGTGAGACGCGGCCGTAGCGGTCCCACCCTTCCAGGTATTCCGGTAGGATGACGCTAGCGCTGGAGCCCAAAGGGTAATGGTGATGGCGTCGCCGGCCTTCCCCAATGAGGACGGAGGGAGATAGCCGACGGTGCTATGGATCCGCCCCCACCCATCCGTGGGACGTGGGCGGGCGAGTGGCCGCCGTTGCCTGCGGTGCTGGGGCAGCAGTGTCTCCTGCGGCCGAGAGCGGGAGCGACACGTGGCATTCCCTCCTCCCCTCGGCGCGGGCAGAGGGGTCGCCGTGGCTTCTTCCCCAGTCTCCTGCTGGACTAGGGTTGGGGTCATGGCGACGTGAGACTCGGCTGAGTGGAGATCCATCTCATAGCCGCGGCCAGTGGCCACAAACTCGAGGCTCCCGAACCAGAGCACCGCGCCGGCGGGAAGCGCAGGGAAGCTGGCAGCCATCCGCAACCTGGATAACCACGCAAGAGTCCCCAACCTGGCGCGCCAACTGTCAGTGTTGGGATTGGCGAGTGCTAACACCGGCTAGTAAACTTGTGATTTGCGGTTGAGGTCACAGATGGTGTGCAAGGGAGAACACAAGGGATTATACTTGTTCGGGCTAGAAATGCCCTACGTCCAGTGTGAGACGGGTCGTGTTGCCTTGCACCAAGGTGCTTGTAGTAGGGGTTACAAGCCTAGGTGAGAGAGGGAGAAGCTCCCAAGTCTCTTGTGTGTGTGTGTGTGTGTTGACATCTACTAACGTCGCCAAATATAACTATATAACGTTTAATGCGAGAGGCGAGATTAGAAGATGAATGGTAATTAATTAACTTGTCATTGGCAACTAGCCACTTTTCTATTACCAACATTCTTATGCAAGAACTAGGTTGTCATCCCTAATTAATAATGCTAAGAATAATATAGGTTTCATATATTAATCTATGTGACTAGGCAGAAATAAATATAAATAATATAAACTAAGATCAGTTCTGCAAGCGGACAGATAATTGTACTGTTGTAGCATTTTACCTAGCGAGTTCTACCAGATTGTCGATTTATATTTATACCACTGGGAAGGACTAAGAATAAGCTTTAATCTATTATATTGATAGTGATGGTATACAATGGATAAGTGACATTACCGATGTCATTTACTCTACTCATAACAGGCAGAGGTCACAAGGTAAATAAAGATAAAGGTGATAAGTATGATCAAGCATCATAAATAAAAGATAATCATCAGAGCACTTCTCTAGTCATAGTAATAGCTAGCCAATGGATAAACTAAGGAATTAATATCAAAGGTAATTCTATAACTACATCAATGAATAACTTTAATTAGTGCAATTACATCTAGCAATCATTGTTAGACTAATCCTATATCATGATCACATGCAAAGGGCATCATCTAGGAATGGTGTGAAACAGAGTTATCACCAAACTTCGCGACCGTGCCTGCTGGCCTACATATGGGGGGTGGACTACAGAGGACTCAACGCAGCTGTCACCTACGCGATCTACCACACGACCCGGCACATCACGGTGCACTCACAGATAAACAAAATACCTAGACACCACGTCTACATATCGTTCAACATCTATCCATCGTACGCATGAATAAACGCTATACGAGCAATTACAAGAATTCAATAAGATCAAACCAACTATACTAGACATATAATCAAAGTAGAAAAAGACTATTGTAGTCAAGAACATATGAACTATTAAGAACAATGTTTTCCTAATCATAATGAAGAATACAATAATAGAGAAAGAACTAGAATTATACCGAACTCCGTGCTCCAGACAGACGCCGGGGCTCCAGATCCGCCGAAGAACTAGAACTCTCTACTCTATTATCTAACTAGGCTAGAACTATGAACTAGGAGGCTCTTGATGGCTTGTGGGCTTGATGCCTTGAATGAATGATGGGTTGATGCTTCCTGGGGGTCTGCCCCTTTATTTATAGCCCGGTGGGATGCACGTGCGCCGTAGGATCAAACCGACTTGAAACAAGGGCTGAGATGAGTCCACAAAGGCAGCGGAAGAAGACTCCAGAAGATAGGCCGAAACCCTAGCAAGGAGGCGCCGGCCGGCCCCACCTTGGCGCCGGCCGGCCTCACCCTGTGGGTCTCGGGTCCCGGTGCCTCGGGTGTGTTCCAGATGCTTCTAGTGTTCACATGATGATTGTTTCCTTGGCGGTTAAGTTACGTGGTAATCATGCTCTTTAACCCTTCTTTTATGCTTTTCTGGAATAGCCCCTGAAAAATACAGAACATGCAAAACTCGTGGAAACTGTCAGATAAAACCCTAGACTAGTGTGTATTCATGTATCTTTTGGTGTCTAAAGTTCTAATAAAAGTTGACGTTATCCACCTTCAACAACACCCCCAAGCTTGCCTGTTTGCCAGTCCCTTGGCAAACAAACTAAATCTAATTACTAATGTAATTGGATCAGGAGTTGCTATAATGTTTTCATACTTCCCAAGTACACATGCTTCAAACCTAGATTCTCCTCCGGATTAGACAAAACTTCTCCAACTTTTAAACTTACCCATTTTACCTTCGATTATGGGGCTTTACAGTTCTTGCCTTAGTCTTGAGTAATCGAAAGAAAGAACAATCAAGTCTTGCACTATGTAGCAAATTCTTCACAGTACCAATATCCCGGAGTTTTTGCAAGTTTTCAAAATAAAACTCAGAGCTTTAATTGTATGACACCCTCAAGTCTCTGAGTATATATGGTATTTGTGGATCTCACTTAAGGCATCAATGTTATGCCTTCCTATACTAAGGATTTATAGTGGAGCTCATAGGAGTGGCAATAACAAGGTTTAAGCATACTTGCAATTCATATGTTGTAAAGTCACACAATGGATCCATAGAGAATCAAGGCATACAATCAAACCAAGATGTGCATGTGTATGGAATATGGTGGATAGGTGTATATGTGGTATTTAGTGGCTATTCCTAATTCTACTTTTGCTCTTTGAAAATGATTCACTCTCCTTTGTAACTTGGAGGAATACATGGGCTATCTTTATTCGTTCTCTTCTTTTTTTTCATTCGGGAGGCGGGCATCTAGTACCCATTATTTTAATGCTGGGACACTTGTCCATCTTTTACTCCCTTTTTATATTTTTGCATAGCCACATGTATCCTTTGAATATGAATAACCGGAGAGATAATAATAAGAACTTAGAGCAATTATAGCAAGGCTGTCCTACGGGGTTTATATATTTTTGGTTATTCACTCCTAGTGTAAAAGAAAACATTTTTATGATGAACATTGATGAAAGTGGGAATGGTTGTGATTACTCCCAGGGTAGGAATAATGCATATGTGCTAAAGTGTGTACGTGATCTTGGTTTTAAAAGCATGGCAAGACTCTCATATGGTATACAACAAAGGTTGACTAAACTCAATGTAAAGCAAGCAGCATGAGTATGCAAAAGGTTTTCCTATCTAGATGTATCATATATAGCTTTGGTAGGAATTCATACTTTGTCATACAAAAGCTCGTCATGTAAATTTCAAATTTTCAAAAATAAATCTCCAGAACTTGGTAATGCTAGGAATAAGATAAATAATAGCTCAACTTTCATGAATCATATCAATCAATTATCTAGACTTAGCTCAAACATATACCTCCACAAGTTTCAGGTTCAGAGTAAATTCTTAAGTTAAAACAGCAATATCCAAAACTCAGGAGAATTTAAGTTTGACAACTAGGCATTTGAAAAGTATTGTGACAGAGCAACTATTCATCATCTCCAAGATAAAATTTTAATGTTCATCATTTTTAATTTAGTTCTAGCCTAGACTGACTCTAAACAAACTCTAATATATAGATAAATATTTATTTGGTTTTTAGATTTTATTTTACTAGCTAACTCACGTGAAAAAGCGATATAGTAATAATGATAAATAGGATAGGAAACTTATACTTATCTGGATTTTAATTGGAGGGTGCCCTCTCCCAAGCTTGACGTTTGACAGGCTCTTTGATGTTGCAAATTGAGTGATCCTTTTGAGTAGTGTATTGGCAGTCTATGAACGTCGGGTTGACTAGCTCCTTGATCTTGTATTTTCCTATGAAACTCAATTGCCAATAAAAATACCGAATGTTATGGAGAGGGGTTAGGTTTAATACCACTCGATGATAAGTGATAAATTTTATATTTCTAGCAGAAGCTTAAGCTTCTTTACCCAATTAGGAAATTTCTTTAAGAGTGTGGACCTTCATGTGCCCACATATTTTTGGTATTTTTCTGAAAGGTGTGGACCTTCACGTGCCCACATATTTTTGGTATTTTTAGATTTTTCTATGATACTATGGTGAACCTTCATGTGTTCACATATTTTTGGTATTTTGTGTTTGTATAAAATAGACTCAATAAGCGCATAGGTATAATTACCTGATAACTAGGGGATGCTCCTCCCCCAAACTTGATGTTTGCAATACTTGGTGCTTGAATGATCTTCAGAGTGAGTTGGTTAGCAGCAGTCCTGGTGGGTGCCACTAATAGACTCTCTCCTTAGTCATAATATTATTTCTGCATAGTTATACTCCAACAAAAAACCAAAACTCGAGGCTCGAATTTATCAAGGGGTTAGCGGTCAGCCAATGAGCACTTTGATTATTCTTTGAGTTGATTTTAATTAATAGATTTTAGCAGGATTCTAACAGGATTCTCTTTTAAGGATTTTCTAATTTTCTTATGCAGAAATCAAGAAATGTATGCATGCTAATAATAATTATGCCACCATAGGGAATATTCATTGTCATGGGGCCTAGGATTTTCGTAATGCAACAAAGCAATTATAAATATTACTACCATCTATAAATCATTTTTATTTTTATACCACCACATTAAATATGCCTACAGGGTTACCATAGGTTCATTCATGGGGCTTTAATATTTATGATGCAGTAAATAAAGCAGTAAATACTTTTGTTGGTTTTGTATTTCTTAATATGCAAAAATAATTATGCTAAACGTGTTAAAGTAAAATTTAATGAATGCTAACTTAATTAGATAACTACCATTCTAACCTTATGGCTAGGGTACGGAATTTAAAGTCTACCGACAGGACTTAGATAGAGGAGAGTACTTACTCAGTAGGTTCATTGTCTGATGTTACCTCAGTCAATTATCCATTTTGTGGTGGTGTAGCAGGTGCTTCTTCTTTCTCCTTCCATCTCTTTTCTGTCTCTTCTGCTTCTCTCTTTTCTAGCTCCAGCTCTTCCTTGTAAGCTTCTCTTGATTCTTCATCTCTCTTCATCCATTCTTCTACTTGTGCTTGGATCTCTTCTTTCTCTGCTTTAGCAATCTGGTCCATCCTCTCAGCTTCCGCTTCCCACTCACTCCAGCGTGGTGCTTGTACGGCTTCTTCTTGCTCCTTGTAGTAGTCTTCATACTTCACAATCCTTCCAGGGAACTCCTCCCATCCACAGTGAGGCTAGGCAGCCTGACGGCGGGCTTGGCGTTTCCTTCTGTTGCGTTGCTTCCTGATCTGCTCATGGTTAAGATGTGTTTTAAATTGACAGCGTACCTTTCCGGTGGGTAGGTTGAAGCGGATCTGTCCAGACCCGATGTTGATGATAGCATTGGCGGTGTAGAGGAACGGTCTTCCCAAAAGAATAGGCGATTCATCGTCTCCCTGCGTGTCGAGAACTAGAAAATCTGTGGGTATATATTTATTTTGAATTCTTACCATGACATCCTTGACTACGCCTTCAAGGAATCTCAAAGATTGGTCCGCCATCTGCAACTGAATATATGTTGGGTATAATGGTAAATCATCAAATAATTCAACATATACCTTTTTGGACATTACGTTGACACCTGATCCAGTATCGTAGACGGTGTCGGAAAAAGTGATGTCTCTGATTGTACATTCGATAATTGGTATTCCAGGGTCACCTTTCTTTGTTGGAAATGGCTTCGGGAGCATACGATCATTTTCTGTGTTTATGGCATTGATTAGTTGAGCGATTCCTTCAGGTACGTGCTGGGGCTTGTTCTTCCTCCATCTTCTATTGTTCTTCTTCTTGGGTGCTGGTTGTTGTTGTTGCTCTTCTTGTTGATGGAATTGCTTCGGGACTGCTGGATTCTTGAGGATGCGGTTCTTCAATGAAAATGTCTCCTTCTTATATTTGATGGAGAGGACAATCTTGGCGTGTTCCGCATAGATGATGGATTTAGTTGTGCATAAGAATGGTCGTCCCAAGATAATGGGTGCCTTCTCATCTCCTCCGGTATCGATGATCACAAAGTCAATTGGGACATATGATTGCCCCACTCTGATAACAGCTTCTTCTAGTACTCCCTCGGGGTAGCAAATGGATTGATCTGCAAGCTGCAAATGCATATCTGTGTACAACAAAGGATCACCAAAAATTTTCTCATAGATTACCTTGGGCATTATGTTGACACTTGCGCCAAAATCGCAGATAGCCTCTGGAAAGTTGTGACATCCAATAGAGATAGGAATCACAGGTCCTCCAGGGTCTCCCATCTTTTCAGGTAGTGAGTGATCTATCCACTGTATATCTGCAGGCTCGATTTGGTGTTGTGTTGCATTGTGAATATCAATAAGGTTAGCAGTTTCTAAATCCTCCGGCTGGCCCGGAATCTTCCCTTTCTCAAATGGAGGGACAGCAGCAGCAAGCTGAGGTAATTGTGATTCTAACATTTTATTAAAGTTGTGCTGATTCTTTATAGCAGAAGCAAAGGTATCCATTCTTGTATTTATATTTTCTAAAGCTTTATCATTCGAGGCTACCTTTCTAGACATTTGATCTAATAATTTAGATTGACCAGCAACTAAATCTCTTAAAGGCGGAAGATTATAATTATTATAATTATTACCTTGGTTGTTACCTTGATAATTACCTTGTCGAGGTTGCTGATTCCATCCTTGGTTTGGCTGGTTCCATCCTTGATTTTGCTGAGGACGATAGTAGGTGTTGTTGCTGATGAAGTTTACATCCTCTTGCAATGTAGGGCAGTTGACAGCTGAATGCCCGTAATCTCCACATTCTTCACAGGTCATACGAGAATCATTGATATGCATGACTTCCTTCTTCTCTATGTCGAGCTTCTTCATGATGAGGTCTAGCTTGGCAGTGACCATGTCAGTCTCCTTCAGATGATGGATGCCTCCTCCTCTCTTGCGAGGTTGAGTACGTTCTTCATTACAGCTTGAATTTGAGGCCATCTTTTCAACAAGTGCTTGAGCTTCTGGAAGCTTAAGTGATAGGAAAGCTCCTCCAGCTGCAGCATTTATGGACTCATGGGTGCTTGAGATAAGCCCGTGGTAGAAGGTTTGCAATAGTAACCAATCCTCTATCCCATGATGAGGATAGTTGTCGCACCCAATTTTAAGGATAAAATTGAATGAACCAACTTATGTGCGCCCAGAGATCAATCACACACATAAGCGACAAATTACATAGTACCATCACAAGGTTTAATATATAATGAATGATATCACAGAGTCTTTACATTAATAACAGCGGAATAATATAGATAACTCTCTCGTGGAATCTCCATTCCACAGGGAATAGTTGACTGGTGAACACAATCCTAATAATCCTCAGAAAAATCCTCATAGTCATCTGTTACCCATCCGGGATTTTTAATCCAAATATGAAAAATAAAGCAAGCGTAAGTACATGTCGTACTCAACAAGAATAACATGTGTTTATGAGGCTCAAATAAGGCAAGACACTGGTTGACAGCGGTTGCTTTTAGTTGATCACATTTTAGCAAATTGAGTAGCAGCAATAGATTATACCAAGGAACAAGATTTGCATGATCATATAAACATGATAATTAATATGGAATAAACATCAATAGAAACTTCAAATAAATCAATATTAAATTAGTTAAGTTCCTGTAAGACGTCCAAGGCCGCTCATGACCGTGAGCACGGCTGATATATCAGTTTTACACTCTGCAGAGGTTGCACACTTTCACCATGAGTCGTGATTCCCATGTGTCAGGGGTTTGCAAGGCCCACACTACACTGCCAAGGTGCATAACAGGGTCTCACTATGAAGTCTTTCAAAAGGCTCTCTAACAAGTTACCAATCAATCCGGCCGCAATGGCAAGGGGCGGTAGAGCCCTCCTTCCAAGTGGCACACACACGCAGCAGTACACACAAGGACAGGAGCCGCAAAACAACCAGCTCGGCAAGGAACCTTTCAAGATTAACAACATGATAGAAAGTAGCTTCATACTTGACTAAAGCCAGAGCCATATAGCCCCCATGGTTGCGCTGTAAGTCCCGGTGTCATACTTACAGATAAGTCCTTAGTCCATGTTGCTAAAAAGCATCTTTTAACTTTTATTCCATAATCAATTATTCAAGTTCATAAGATCATGACCCATCAAAGCACTAGCATCACTACTCAAATGCAATCTCATAGGTAACAAGAATCAAGTTATCAAAACTAGGAATAATCACTATAGGGTTGCCAAGGTAGACACATGCATCATGAATTTAATGATTAAGGTGAATAGGCAACAAGGATGGTCCATGCTATACTTGCCTTGATCAAAGTGATCCTGAGAATTTGGATCCTCAACGGTGTACTCTTGATCACCAATGTATTGCTCACCGTCTGAATTCGAGCATAAAATCACCACACAATCATCGTAGCAATCATACACGAAGCAAACAAGATTTAGATTAGAAACAGTACACCAACAGTAGAAAAATAGATTGAAAAGTTTATAAAAATAATCTACGCGTCGCTACGATTCCAACGATATAAAGATCACGAAAATCGGAGTTCAAACGGGAAAGTTATGAAATAAACAAGTTTTACTTTAATAAAATAATAGATTAAATCTAATCTCGAATTTTAAAAGTTGAAAACATGAGTAACAGCAGCATCATTAGGTAGATTACGAAATTACGAATCTAACGAGACTTGAACAGATCAAATCGGAGCTAAAACGAATAAAATATGGCCGAAATAAACTGAGTGGCAGATCTGTAAATATTGAAAACGCCTTTTAAATTAAAACCGAGGAAAGACGTTTTCTAAATAGGAAAGCGTAATCAGAGAAATACGCCAAAGGACCGTGGGTTAGAACATTAAAAAGCTCAGGGGGTTCTCTACAAAATTGCCGGCGAAGGGGTATCTCTCACTGTGAGCCGTTGGATCGGCCGTGGACGGCGTAGGTTAGCTCGGGGGAAAGAGGGGCGGCCCTGGTCGCCGGAGTCGGGCGGCGCCCGGCCGATTCCTCGTCGGAAGATGGCCGGAGACGGCGTTTTCAGGGCTAGGAAGCTCGGCACACCTCGGGATCTGGTCGGGAAGCAAGAGGAGCTCAAGCCAAACCTATCTATGGTTTCGGTTGCCACAGAGGTAGCTCGGAGAGGATGCGGCGAGCTAGGTGGCCGAACTATGGTGTCGGCGAAGCTCGGCATCATGGCTATAGTGCACAAAACCGAGGGAGAAGGGGTCGGGAAGGTCCCGGACCTTGCTGCGAAGCTTGGAGAACAACCAATTTCGACGGAGAAGTCCTCCCGAGGAGAAATCGACGGCGGCGGCGGAGCTCGGGGCGGCGGCGGCTCTGTGGCTATGGCTAGGGCAAGATTGGAGGGCGTGGCTTGCTCGGGAACTTGTGGGGAGGGACGGCACGGCTCGGCCAACCTATATAGGGGCGCGAGGGAGGCGTAGGAGAGCTGGACTCGGTTGGGACTCGACCCGGAGGAGGGAGCGCTCGTGCCTCGCACGGACTCCGACTGGAGGAAGGGGATGGCGCGGGGCAGCGGGCCCTACGCGTCAGCGGCAGAGGGAGGGGGACGAGGGTCACGGCTTCCTTTTATGGGCCAGTGGAGGCGTGCTCGGGATGGACTCGGCCACACCAAGAGAGGAGGCCGGGGTGGTTACGGCGCGGCCGTGTCCGCTTCGAACACGAGCGGGAGAAGGAGGAAGATGACTCGTGGGCCTCGTGTGTCGGTCACCGAAGGGGGAGGGAGCGGGGCTCCAACCGCTGGGCTCGGCCTGAAGTTGGGCCGCGCGGTGGGAATACGGAAGAGGGCAGCTAGCAGCTCGGGAAAAAGGAGAGCAGGCCGGGGTCTTGGGCCAGGCATGAGAGGTAAGGCAGGTTATTCATTTTATTTTTCTAAATCACTTTTCAAATGAGTTTTCAAAATATATTTCCAATACATCAATACAAAATAAATAGAGACAGTATGAATGCATCACAACATGTTTCTAAATTATGATTACTTTTAATTTCCAAGAAAAGAAAAAAAATATTATTCTCTAAATTAAATGCCAAGCAAATGCATAAATAAATTCAATTTATCCTTAATTAATAAATCAAAAATTTTCGGGTGTTACAATAGTCTTCAATATAATCTTGGAATCTCTCCCATGCTTCAGTGAATGATTTGTCATGTTGCTGTTGAAAACTTGAGATTTTCCCACGCAGAGCATTTGTCTTGCCTGTAGGAAAGAACTTTGCCAGGAAAGCAGTTGAGCATCGGTCCCATGTAGTGTTCTTGTCTTTGTTGGCGTAGAACCACTGCTTGGCTTTCCCCAAAAGTGAAAATAGGAAAAGATGGAGTAAAATAGCATCTCTTGGTACTCCTCTAATCGTGAAGGTGCTGCAAATTCTAAAAATTGTTGTAAGTGTGCACTTGCATCTTCATGAGCTTTTCCACAAAACTGGCTGGCTTGAACCATGGTGATAAGAGCAGGCTTGAGCTCGAATCCATTCTCCCCCGTGTTGACTGCTGGTCCAATCCGGATGTTTTCTGTTGTTGGGGCTGAGAACTCGCGCAGCGTCTTCTCAGCCATGTCTTCAACCACAGGAGATAAATCTTCTCCTAAGTGTTCTTCTTTCAATATTGGAGCTTGCTCCTTTGATAAACTAGCTCGACAAACGATGGGTGTTTTTGATAGTGATTCGGGATCTTCCCTCATCTCTACAAACTTCTTTCTTCTTAGGAGTTTCTCTGGATCGTCAATATAATTATTTGGAGGAGAAAAACCATTCATTCATCACCCTGCATAAGATAAGCAAATGATAAAAAATAAGGATGTACCTATTTGAGTTAGAGATCAATCGGTACTACAATCTTATCCATTATGTATACATATGCTATCAATATTTTCTAAGTTTATATGCCTTCCCCGGCAACGGCGCCAAAAATGCTTATTGACATCTACTAACGTCGCCAAATATAGCTATATAACTTTTAATGCGAGAGGCGAGATTAGAAGATGATAGGTAATTAATTAACTTGTCATTAGAAACTTGCCACTTTTCTATTACCAACATTCTTATGCAAGAACTAGGTTGTCATCCCTAATTAATAATGCTAAGAATAATAAAGGTTTCATATATTAATCTATGTGACTAGGCAGAAATAAATATAAATAATATAAACTAAGATCAGTTCTGTAAGCGGACAGATAATTATACCATTATAGCATTTTACCTAGGGAGTTCTACCAGGTTGTTGATTTATATTTATACCACTGGGAAGGACTAAGAATAAACTTTAATCTATTATATTGATAGTGATGGTATAGAATGGATAAGTGACATTACCGATGTCATTTACTCTACTCATAACAGGCAGAGGTCATAAGGTAAATAAAGATAAAGGTGATAAGTATGATCAAGCATCATAAATAAAAGATAATCATCAGAGCACTTCTCTAGTCATAGTAATAGCTAGCCAATGGATAAACTAAGGAATTAATATCAAAGGTAATTCTATAACTACATCAATGAATAACTCTAATTAGTGCAATTACATCTAGCAATCATTGTTAGACTAATCCTATATCATGATCACATGCAAAGGGCATCATCTAGGAAAGGTGTGAAACAGAGTCATCACCAAACTTCGCGACCGTGCCTGCTGGCCTACATACGGGGGGTGGACTACAGAGGACTCAATGCAGCTGTCACCTACGCGATCTATGACATGACCCGGCACATCACGATGCACTCGCAGATAAACAAAATACCTAGACACCACGTCTACATATCGTTCATCATCTATCCATCATACGCATGAATAAACGCTATACGAGCAATTACATGAATTCAATAAGATCAAACCAACTATACTAGACATATAATCAAAGTAGACAAAGACTATTGTAATCAAGAACATATGAACTATTAAGAACAATGTTTCCCTAATCATAATGAAGAATACAATAATAGAAAAAGAACTAGAATTATACCGAACTCCGTGCTCTAGACAGACGTCGGGGCTCCAGATCTGCCGAAGAACTAGAACTCCTCTACTTTCTAATCTAACTAGGCTAGAACTATGAACTAGGAGGCTCTTGATGGCTTGAGGACTTGATGCCTTGAATGAATGATGGGTTGATGCTTCCGGGGGGGTCTGCCCCTTTATTTATAGCCTGGTGGGATGCACGTGCGCCGTAGGATCAAACCGACTTGAAACAAGGGCTGAGATGACTCCACAAAGGCGGCGGAAGAAGACTCCAGAAGATGGGCCGAAACCCTAGCAGGGGGCGCCAGCTGGCCGCACCCTGTGGGGTCTCGGGTCCCGGTGCCTCAGGTGTGTTCCAGATGCTTCTAGTGTTCTCGTGATGATTGTTTCCTTGGCGGTTAAGTTACGTGATAATCATGCTCTTTAACCCTTCTTTTATACTTTTCTGGAATAGCCCCTAAAAAATAGAGAACACGCAAAACTCGTGGAAATTGTTAGATAAAACCCTAGATTAGTGTGTATTCATGTATCCTTTGATGTCTAAACTTCTAATAAAAGTGTGTATGTTGTGTGTTCTATGGCAGTAAGGTGTTGTGAGGGACGCGGAGTCTCTCTGAGGTTGGCCTCTGCCTCCCCTTTTATAGCCATAAGGGAGAGGCAAGAGTTACATGTGTTTGGCTATAGAAATAGTACCTGGAGTGGTGATGACTGCAAAGAACGAAGCCTATCGTCAGCCACGGCTCCGACTTGGCACTTTTGATGTATGGCGGTGGCCATTTGATTGATCTTCCACTTTTGATTGGTGAATTCCAAGACGGTGCACAGTCTTGGTCATGGCCGCGGCATGGCATGGCGTCATGGTGTCGTACCCGTCCACTGTTCATCCTGCACAGAGTGTTGACCCTTAAGGCTCGGGAGTCCTTGCCTCCGTCAGGAGCGAGATGGGACTGGACGGTAGGCGTGTCCTCCCTCGGGCGTATTTCCTCCCATGTGCGGGGCTTCCCGAGGGATAGGTGGGCCAGGGCGTATGCTTTGCCCATCCTCCTGGCTTGGCCTTACAGTCGACGCTCCTCCTTTCCTTGCATCGTGCGTATGACAGGGGTATGGGCTATCACTGTCGTAGTTGGAGAATCTCTTTGTCAGCGCGAGGGGTGGTACAGTGGACTATCCCTGTGGCGGTGTGGAAGTAGTGGGGCCGTCAGATCGGTTGTCAGAGGAGATGTGGCAGTTGGTACGGTGGATGTGCGCGTGCGAGGTGCAGTCGCGTTGAGGGGTCCACTCGATGGGACTGTGCTCATAAAGTGGTCAGGGAGGTCCCTTGGACTGCAAGATTACGTTGCTGACGTCGGCATGGCTCGGGCGAATCAGAGGGCTGCACCCGAGCGAGATTGCATATAGCAGGGAGCTTGGGCGAATTGGAAGTTGGTCGCCCGAGGCTGCTGCATTTGGTGGTAGGCTCGGGTGAATTGAAAGGTATCGCCCGAGCTCCTGCTTTCTCGAGCCCTGTCATGGAGGCTCGGGTGAATCGGAGAATTCGGCCCGAAGGGTCCGCACGCCCGAGGGGGCGACTCGTGGGCGCAGCGTCGTTGCCTACGGGCCTTTTATAGGTAGCACAGTCATGGGCCTCTGCTGGGCTTGTCTGGGCCAGGCCTTATCTAGGGAATATGTTGTTGCGTTGAAATTGGGTACCCCATACTTTGGTACCTGACAAACTACATCTTTGCCATCGGAAATAGTAAATTGGCTACAAGTTTGCCATGTTGGCTGACGTGTCTTGCCAAATCAGCCTGCCAACTTTGAACTCGGCCTCAGCCGGCCATTGCCCGACGGCAAAAGTCTCTTGCGCCCCTCGCCGTCAGCCACATAAACGCCCTTCGTCTCTCCCATCTGCTCATCCACCCCTGTTCCCCTTTCATTTCCCGCGCTGGTGCCATCCTTCCCATTTCATTTCCCACGGCGGTGGCGGGAGGTCGAGCCGGTCCGGTGGCGACGGGCACAGCCAGTCAGTGCTTGGAGGAGGCGGCGGTGAGTCGCAACATGGCATGACGGTCTGCAAGGTTAGATGTATTCCACCTTTCTTGGCGTGCGGGCGACATGGAGATGCGATGCTGTTAGGTTTTTGTTGGCGTGAGGTTAGGCTTCCTGATTTCAATGTGTTCATGTAGGATTTAGATGTAGGCCAGCATTAGAAACCGAGGTGTTGTCTCCGTGCCCCTGTGGTATGAGTCTTTGTTGGGACCCTATCTTTGTTAATGCCATGTACAGCCTGAGCAGAGTTGGTTATGGCCTAACTCCCAATTTATTTTATCTTGCTGTTATTGTCAGGATTTCTCCTGGCACTGCATTTAGAATTCACATTTCCGTTGATAAGTACACATTGCGTCACGACTATGTGTAACACATCTGGTGTTACGGCTAATTAAAACCAGCCATGTCATCATCAGTAACTGCAAATCATCCCGCATCAAACCTGATCACTGTGTATTAATTAAAATGAGTTTATACTTGCATATGATTATGCTTAGGGAATTATAGAGTGATTTGGTTTGTTAATGATTGATTGATTGTATAAGTAAATGTAAATTGGAAAGTAAAAAGAAAACCAATCTAAACCCTAAACTTTGACCCAAAAACCTAATTCAAAAACTACAAGGAATTTGGTGAAGGTTCCTTAATAAAAGTTGTAGATCTTTTAAAATGGAACAACTTTTATTTTGGGCAAATTTGAAGTTCTTGAATATAAATTTGAATTAAACCCCAATTACTATCTTAAAATTCAAATTTGAAACATCAATTTCGAAACCATCAAGAATCTTACCAAACTTGCTTAATGAAAGTTGTAAGGCTTGATGAGTTGAACAACTTTTATTTTTGAAGATTTTCAAGTTATTGATAAAATTTGGGAGAATTTCATTGGATTGCAAATCAAATTCAAATTTAAGTTTTACCCCCTTTTCAATAAATTCAAATCTGTGCAGAATTTAAACTTACTTCAAGAACCAAAAATGTTCTACATAAAATTTACCACAACTTTTATTTTTGATGTTTTTCCTGAAACCGCCTGAAATAGGGAATCATTGTGAAAAATAGGATTTGACCTAGGAGGCAGCTACAGTACCGGGCCCCTACGGGCAGGGCATGCACGCCGTGCACGCGTGCGCGCGCTGCACGCTGCCACCGTCTAGCCAGCCTGCGCGCTGTTGCCGCCGCGCCAGCGTCGCCAGGGGGCCCCGGGACCTCGCCCATCCTTATCCCCTCCTTCCCTGCCCTTAAAAGCGACGAGCACCCCTCCACTATTCTTCTTCTCCACTCGGTCGCCGGCGAGCACCTCGCGGTCTCGGCCAAAATTCATTCACACCGAGTCACCTCCACCCTCTCCATCTCAAAGCCAGCTTGCTAGCTTCCTTGCGTGTCGATTCCTGCCCTTGACACAAGCTGTAGTGTTCTGCACGTCCTTGAACGCGTGTCGTCGTTCTCGGGAACGGCTGGAGCGCCACCGCGGACAACTTTCCCGTGTCTAGCTCATTGCGGTGAGTCTCTCTCTGCCCCAACCTGCGTCTGGTGCTACTGATAGCACCGTGGTTTTCATGCCTGTGTTGGTTTAACCTCTACCACTCTAGGGTTGTCGGAACATGAGGTCGACCGGCGGTGGACGTCGCTGCAGCCGCGGTCAGCGTCGAGCTCGTCGTTCTGTGCCATCTCCGTCCAAATCACCGGTTGTTTCGTGATCTTGGTGAGCTTCTGATCATCACCAAACCTTCCCCTTGAACTCTACCGGTCCCTCGTGGCCGAGACGCGTCGCGCCGCCGTGACCGAGCCGCCATGGGTGGCGTTGAGGTCGTCACCGGCTTGCACTGGTCGCTCTAGGTCCCTAGGGTGTTGCGCTAGGGTCTAGACCGCTCGTCTGCGGTCTTTCCCTCGCCGGAGGAACCACCGGCGGCGAGCTGCCGCGTACGCGTGTGCACGGGAGCCGGAGGTAGAAGAAGAGGGAGTGAGGGTGAGAACTGACGGGTGGGGTCTAGTTGTCAGCGGGACTGAAAGTGGGAGAGCTGCGCTGGGCCGGCCTGGCCGAGTTGGGCTATTTCGTGCCAAAATGGAGTTTTCCTTTTTAGCGAATTTTCCAATAGGTTTCCTGATTTTCAATTACATGGAATAGTGCTCTGTTTTGTTATTTTCATAGTAATTAATTTACTACTTGAAAAATTGTGAAAATGTTTGTTGATGCTCTCTGTAATATGTAGGATTTAATAAAAATATTAAATTTATGTTTTGAGCAGTTTCTATATGAACCAAAAAAATTAGTGCTTTAATTGATAAATGCAACTTTGAACAATTTTAATAAATTCTCTGTTAATCCATAAATCATAAAAAAAATATTTGGTACTGTTCTAGGTCAAGACCTATCTGTTGGTAAAGTTTGGGCTCAAATGGAATAAGTTTTGTTAGTTGTTATTTAATGTTTGATTAATTGGTAAAGAAATAAATGGAGAGTATTATTGAATTGGTATGATGCGATTTTTGGATTGATTGTGGTCTTAAGTCAAACACCCTGATGACCTAGGGCATTTTAGGAATAAGTTTGTTTTGAATAAGTTTATTAAGGAAAGTAGCACTTGATGTTTGCATGATCATTTATGTCTTGCATCCCATATTATTGCACCATATTAAGCATGCATCATTGCATACATGTAGTGACCGGCAACGAGGAAGTTAAAGTTGAGGCATCTGCTGAGGAGACCGCTCCTGAGGTGGTACAGGGATTTGACATCTGTGGCACTGACCCGGATCCCACACTCTTCGCACTACAAGGCAAGCCCCGGTGCATTCAGCCCTTTCCTTGTGATTTACAAAATGTTTATAACTTGAGTTAATCTATTGCATTAAGTTGATAGGAGTTGATTGATAACCCAATTGACGCATTACCATCCTTGATCACTGAAATACCTTAAAACCATTTTAAAATAAAATGTTTGAAAATGCTTAGCCCTGCTTGGAGAAATTAGATTTTGCACAAAAATACTATTTTTGAGCTATTGTGATAAACTATTAAATAATTCATGAAAACGGGATACGGTAATGTTCTCGTTCGGTGGCTATGCACCTGATCAGTACATCATCACCGACGGGAAGGGATTTCCTGCTCGGTGATCGTAGCTTGGGTTAGAGTCCCAACTTATTGTCGCCGACAGAAAAAGGATTTGAAAACCGTGTGGTCACATTGTATTTGGGTTAGAGTCCCAGTGCATTGTTTCCAATGGAAAAGGAATTAGGGACCATTCGTTGTAGGCCCCCTAGATTGAGACTTTGCAACTAGCCACATACTACGGAAAGCCCTATCTCCGGTGGCCCTACTACTTGAACCGACGACCATGCACTGGGAGTGGAGAGATGGCGAGAGTAGCGTGTACCCTCGTGGCTGGCTACTGGATTTGGAGAGGAGTACTATGCTCTCGGGTGGCGCAGGACCAGTTCAGGTTTGGAAAAGCCGTGGTAGACGGGGTTGGCATATGCAAGCTTAAGTGCTACATATGCAATGTGGATAAGGATCCCCAGCTGGGTATTAATCAATTCGAATTGTCGTTGCTCCTCGGTTATGGAGACTTGATCCTTCGACCATTCAGCGAAGAGTGGTTCGGAACTAGGATGTTTTTGAGAATGAATAAGTAATTAAAATTGAAGGATACATGTGAAAGAACTGAGATCTATAGTTATTGATGAAAATAATATTGAGTTAAAATATTGAAAGTAGGATTCAAGATTAGTATTGCTTTTCCGCAAAATATTTTGACTCTTGCTAAAGCCTTACCTTGATTCCCCTCAGCCTGCATTCCTGAGTCTCATCTTTTTTTTAGTCGGGTAAGTCTTGCGGAGTACCCCAGTACTCAGGGTTTGTTAACCCTTGTTGCAGGAGAACCACCACAGCAGGTTTGTCTGGCCCCCTGCTGCGTGACCATTATTCAGGAAGGAAGTGACGATGAGTGAAGCTAGACCCTTGGGCAGGGTTCCAATTATCATTACCTAAGTATGTTATATTTGGTTATTCCATTGCTACTACTATTTACCTATGGTTTGTAATAACTGCACTTAAATTCTATTTGGACTACTGGTTTGTAATCTATGTACTATGTAATCTTTCTGCACTTTTACTCTGATGTATTTTATTATGAAATATTGTAATCCTGTAATGGCTTCGCAATGGGATCTTGTCGGAGAAACGGGCGCTGGCCCGGCTGTCAGAGGTCATTAGTGACAATGACAGGTGCCTGTAGGCTACATGATTTAGGCGGTTCTGTTACACTATGGGGATCTTGACATAGAGGCTCAAGAACATGAGTTGTGGTTTGACAGCAACAATTTGTACACACTGGGTGCTTTTGTAGATGATATGGCCGGCAAGATAATGTGGGGCCCCAGTCAGCAATTGATTGTTTGGGGTGCTGATAGTGAAAGTGGAACAGAATGGAAGATTACTAGCACTGAGCAGTTTGAGGAGATGATTATGTGTAGGCTGGATGTCAAGGTAATGAATGTGAGTTGTGATGTTGAAAAGGATGTTGGAAGTGTTAATGATGTGGTTAGCAGAGCAAAGAAGTTTGGATCCTCTACTGCTGCACATTCTGGGGTGATAAATGCAGGAAATGCAGAACATGATGAAGGATTAGATGATACTTGCAGTACTCCTGATGAAGGTAGAGGTCAAGGAAGTGTTGTTGATTGGACTACATTGACTATATTGCCTGATGATGACTGTAATGGTGAAGCTAATGCTATGGTAGATGAGGACAAAATCTATGAGGATTTTGGATTCAAGGAAGCAGATGATGCAAATGCAGAAGTGGTCCCTGTTCCTGACATACCTGCTGACTTGGAGGCTGAAATGATGGATGCAGCAATCCCTGTCAATGATGATATTCATGATGAGCCAGTGTTCATTTGGGACAGAGACAATCCTAACATGAGAGTTGGCACACTATATCCTTCAATGAATACTTTCAGGAGGCTGTAAGGCAACGTTCCATTGTGAAGGAGTTTGAATTGTGGACAGAAAAATCAGAAAAGCAGAGGTTTAGGGGGCACTGCAGTTCTAAAGGATGCCCATGGAAAATTAGAGCTAGGACATAGAAGGATGGCAGTGTCGGGGTACCAATACTAACACTTTTTACTGCAAATAATGTAACATGGTGTTGTTTAGCTTGTTGTTAGAAGGAATCAGTAGCAACAATATTTATCTAACATGTGTGTTGTGTACTTTGCTGTGTGTGCAGATCTAGATCAATAAGGCTGCTCATACTTGTGCTTCAAGAACTATAGTGCTTGGGAAGATGGCATCCCAGGCATGGATTGCTGAGTATTCGCTAAAAAAAGGCATGGATTGCTGAGAGGGCTATACCACTACTCAAGGATAATCCAGAGATGGATCCCAAGCCTATGAAGGAAGCACTAGAGAGGAAGTACAACATCAAGATACCATATTGGACTGCTTTTTATGGCAGAGAGAGGGCAATTGCAAAATTATTTGGTAAGTGGGATGACTGTTTTGATTGCTTGTTAAGATTCAAGGCTGAGATTGAGCTAAGGTCACCTGGGACTGTAGTTGAGATAGATACTGTCACTGTGGATGGCAATGTGCATTTTAGTAGATTTTTTGTGCCTTCAAAGCTAGTTTAGATGGAATTAGAGATGGCTGCAGACCATACATTAGTATAGACTCCATTGCTCTTAATGGTGAGTGGAATGGCCACATGCCTGCAGCCAATGCAATATATGGCCATAATTGGTTGTACCCAATTACATTTTGGTTTTTTGATTCATAGACCAAGGAGAATTGGACTTGGTTCATGCAACAATTAGGCAAAGCTGTAGGACCAATGAACAACTTGGCTGTGTGCACAGATGCTTGCAAAGGGCTAGAAGCAGCAGTGAAACAGGTTTTTCCTGGTGCAGAGCAGAGGGAGTGTTTCCTGGAAAAAGAGAGGATTGGGGAGGCAAAGGAAGAGGAAGATATAAAGGTTTCCTAGAAACCAGTGGAAAAGCAACAAGACGGGTGACATGCAAGGGCTATGGTGAACTAGACCACAGGAGAACCAGTTGGAGGTGCCGACTTAGTGGAACCAAGAAAAGGTATGTTTGTGCTAAACTATAAACAATGAAGGTAACTAGTTTAGGGTTCTAACCTAACATTGCATATGCAGGAAGATGACTAGGAATATAAAGACCAAAAGGGGTCCTATGTCAGCTGCCAACAAGCAGCCTGATTGTGCACAAGAACCAGCAGAGGCAGATAGTGGCGGACCTAGGATTCGGAATCAGGGTAGTCCTAGTTAAAAAAATTGTCTAATGCTTGTCGTCAAAATTTTTTTATATGAAATATGGTAAAGTCCAAAAAAAAGTTCAGTATACACAACTATAAATTAACCAAACCTAGGCTTAGTTCCAAAAGTAATGCTTTTTTTGCATCATGCTTCTTAGAAAGAAGTGCAATATTTGATTTATTCATGGTTCAATTTCATGAAAATAATAACAAATTTGAAACAACTCTAGGCACACAAATCCACACTCCTTAAGCCAATTTGGAGTCCAATCTCCATTCTATATTATCCAATGTACAAATCCTAAAGTTCAGAAGTAAACACAAGCACTTTGCCTGAGGATAAGTTGGGAGTGGAAGAGGAAAGGAGTTTACGCTGCGTGAAAAAAATAGATCAATTGTCTTTCATCAGTTCTTTTCACCCGATGCAATGAACCTGCTAACAGATACACTCTTGTACTAACTCTCACCAACCCATGAACAATACAAGTCTTAAGTTTCGTCAGAAACTCTAGGACATAACAACTCACCGAGGAATGGAGCAGGCAACTAGGCCAGCAGTGGGGCAGAGCACACACTGGACTAGGGCACTGGGCGGCTGCAGGCAAGCTCCTTGGCGCTCCCGCCGCTGGTAGACTGGCGGAGCGCAGCCACACAAGGCCGCGGGGTGGCGCCGCTTCGGGGCTACCGCTCGGCGATGCGGGCAGGCAGAGGCAGGGGCGAGCAGCCGGTGGGAGGCGCTCGGCAGGGGATCTCCACGCCGTTCGACCTCAGGGCTCGACCGGGGGCATAAGCGGTGGTTGCCGGTTTGGAGTCGCGGCCTCTCGCACAGTCCAGGATAGCAAACTCACAGTCACGTGGGGAGTCATGCTTGTCACAGAACCGACCAATTTATACGAGCACAAGTACAACGATCGCATTTTAGCCGCAATCCAGTCGCACTTGAGCCAATATAAACCCGGTAGTCCGGAAATCTCGAAGGATTTCAAACATTTCATACCCCAAGGATCATTCATTCAGCAATACCCGATCACATGACACATAAGTTCGCAACCGAATTTAAACATCAGAGTACAACATAGTCTTTTACACAAATAGGGTAGTAGCGGAAGTCAACATAGTTTTACACCACAGAGTTCAAATACGAGTACCATCACATGACCCTGTCGCAGCATTCTTACAACAACTAAAGATAGATAATGACCCTGCCCTCGGGTCTAGTCTTCTTCGCCCGCAGGGGTGAAGCAATTCCTGCAATACGCGTAGTAGACTACGCCATCTGCAACAATGGGAATAAAACCCTGAGTACTCAATTGTACTCAGCTAGACTTACCCGACAGGGAGTAAATAAAAAGACTCTCAAGGATATGCAAGGCTTATTTGGTGGAGCTCAGAGGGTAGCATCATTTTTTTTGCATCAAAAGCATTACTACAGTAGAACCTCAACTTATTCATTTTAATTGGATAAGCTTCGATTTCAGTTAAACTATTTACTAGGATTAGCCACTATACTAAGCATTCACTGAATATTGTAGCAATCAATAAAACCATATGATTTCCGATATCCACAGATATCAACCTCATCTCACCATAATCATTATGTTCAAGTTATTAGCCTCTACCTCACCAGAAGATCAGTTCAGTTTCTCACTAACCAGGAGAGATGGCGATTCGAATCGATTGTACCAGCTGGCAAATATGCCAATCACAAACCCTGTCAGCCGAGCCACTGGCTTCTTGGGCCACCGTTAAATCTTTCTGAGACATAATATGTATCGCGGGGCTTGGAGGGGTCCATATTCTCAGAGACAAACCCACTTCCAGGATGCATCAGGTCCCTGACCTACCCTTGGTAAGATGGTGTCTCCGCACATCCTTCCTACCTCCAGAATATGTCTGCCTTATCACGCCCAATTCCCGGCTCAGAAAGAAATACTCGGCTTCGCGGTCAGAACGACTTATCTGGCCAGCTATGTGACGACGTCTTTCAATCTCAACTGATGTCTGGTGGCCTCAGTCCTAGTCGGCCGCAAGCAGCACCGAAGACGGCATGACCTCAACCATGTCATGCGGCTCCCCGCTACCTAGCCTTGATTCTCTCATTAGACACTAGTGGCATGGTGGCACATATAGTCCATCATGTGGAATCCAACCCCATCATCATTAGTAACCACCTATGCTCGCGAAGGACAGGAAATCCCTCGACTTCTACCGGTCTAAGCATGGCTAAGCATAAGATCGAACCCATCCCCTTGTCTAGTAATAACTTCAGGATCAAATATAAGTGGACAAGGAATAAATGCAGCAACGGTATCATATCAACTCCTATACTTAAGTGCACAATCATACGATTTAATAAAGACCAGTGTATTTGTAAAAAGAGTAGGTGGAGACTTAGGAATGCTCCGGGGCTTGCCTTTCACAAAGTTAGCGGGTTGGTGATCAGGGCACTCCGGAAGTTCAGCCTCTTCTTCTTGTCCTTCGGAAACCTCGGGCACTTCAATCTCCGGCGGAACTCCCTCCTCCGGTGGATCGAATTGCAACAGTGTCACTCCTCCCGGCGATCCTGTATGCATGATATGCATATATGAGAACTGAGAATGCACATGAAATGCAAGATAGAGATGCACGAATTAACCCATGATATGCAATCAGTTTAACAATCCACACTCATTTATTTCTTTCCTAGACAACCAACTCATACTCACCCTTCTTAAGCAAAGCATAGAACAATTTCTCGTCCCGGGTGAGAGGTCTACAACCTGCACTTAATAATTAACATGCATCAACTAACCTACCACAACCAAAAGATATTTGCTTAGAAACAATTAAATAAACCCTAGCCTATAACTGGACCTACTGCTTACTGTGACCAGAAAAATCCATAGAAATTACAGTAGCTATTACACATCCAGATTAGCCTACTGACAAAATTTCAAGTCATTTGGACAAGTATAACAGTCTACACAAAAATAACAAGCAACCAGCCTTTTAAGCAATGGAAAATACTTAACACAGTGAAAAGTATCAAACAACAGATTTCCTAATTTTCTTAGCTTCTTTCCAGCATAACATAGCCCAGGAAAAATATTCATGTCCATAACCTTAACACATTAAGCATGGTGATTTTTGCAAGATTAAAGCATAAAAGGCACATTATACTAGACATCATATAAATAACAGTAAAACACCAGCAAACATATTTTTCATAGATTCTACTTCCCTAAACAAGATGAATGCAAGTGGAATCACATTTTTAGCACATTCCTGCAATTACTTATGCATTTATCAAGTTTACAAGCAATTAACAATTTAATTATAACTGCACACAAAAAGTATTCAAAAAGTACATTTTATATTTTTCCTTGATAGAGCTCAGAAATACAAACACAACAAAATTTGGTTCACCCCCATTGGACATTCCTAGCTCCAGATATGAATTTTGGAAGGTTTTACACATTTTCTGGAAATTCATTTTATAAATCAAAAACCTAAACCCGATAGAACTGCTACGTGCACCCGGCTCAGTGAACCAGAGACGCACCCGAACGGCTGACTCGCGGGCCCCGGGGTCGACCCGACCCCACGCGTCAGAGAGAGGAAACAGAGCCGCCGGCGCTGACCGGCGAGAGCTCGCCGACGGCGAGGTCTCCGGCGACGCCGAGGCTACCTACCGACTCGCGGCAACGAGACGAACCCGATGGACCAACTGCCGAGGGTCGTACTCCACCGGAGCGAGCTCGACGGCGGCAATGGCGGACGGCGGTGGTCCGGCGAACTTGCGCCGGCCGATTCCGGCCGTTGCTCGCGCGGCTCGGCCTCGTTCCGTGTTCCTGCAACCCTAGCGGACCTGTGCGCGCGACTAATCGAACTATTGCGCACGGAAACTCACTGACCGCGCTCGCATGGCGGCACGGTGGCGAGCGGTTTCACGGCGAACTCGGGTTCCGGCGAAACTACGGCGAGATAGACCTAACCGACGGTGTGGAATGGATCTACGGCTAACGGGGACTCTTAGACGAGCAAAAGAGAGGGAAGCCGACCCCGGCATCGCCCTCGTCGCGGCGACCCGAGAGCTCGGCGGCGCTCCGGCAATGGCGGACGGCGGGAAGCTTGCTGGAGCTGTACCTTAGGTCGGCTGAGGTCGGCAACGGGTCGGAAACGAAGAGCAGAGCAAGCCGCAGCTGCGCCGAGGGTGGAGCGGTCGGAGACGGCTCGGTGGCGGCGGATTTCACCGCGGCGGTCGCGGCGGAAATGGCGACGGCGGAAATGGCGACGGCGGAGGGGAAAGAGGAGAGCAGCGAGCGAGCAGAGGGCGAGAGAGCGGGGAGAGTGAGGGCGAGCGTGCGGGAGACAGGATTGCGTGCTCCCCTTTGTAAGCCGACCGCGCGGCAGCAACGACGGCGTACGGCGCCATCTGGCGGCCGAGGCCTGACGCGGTCGCGCGATTCGCCCGAGGGTCGAACTGAATCGGCTCTGATTCAGTTTCCGCGGACCCGACTGAAACTCGATTTTTCATCGATCTATAACTCGCAATCCAGAGCGTTTCAGCGAAAACTTCACTAATATAGGTTGAAGAGCTATACGAGTAGATCATTTCTTATTAAGACACTTTACTCTAGTTCGGCCTGGATTGAGAGATACAAGTCGATGAACAGGGGTACACCGAAACTGAAAACCGGTTTAGACTTAGGAAAATTTGAAAACTTCCAAAACAGCTCCAAATCTGCACTAATTCAACTTTTTGACCTTCTTCCACTCATTTTCATGAGTTGACCCAAAAATAAAGTTTGTTGCTTATAAAATTCTACACAACTTTGATTAAGGGTGCACTGACATGCAGAATCTCTAAAATGCCCTTCTTGTTTGGTCAAACAGAATAGCTTTTAAAGGGCTCTCTAGTCAACTATGAGCTAGAGGGGTATTTTGGGGATTTCACCAACATGAACATTGTTCCAAATGTTATCCTAAACATGTATAAAGCATTTAGAACCGTAAACAAGCATCACATTTGCATGTCAACACATTTTGCATAATATGGACATATAAACAAACATATAGCAATAAAAGGGAATCAAATAAAATGCAATGATAATAATGCATGAAATGACATGATCTATGCTTGATGACATGCAAATGCAAGTGTGAAAATAGTAACTAACACTAGGGTGTTACAGCCCTCCCCCCTTAAAAGAATCTCGTCCCCGAGATTAGAGTTAATTACCATTGTTTAAAGAAAGACGGATAGACTTCCTTGAGGTAATCTTCTCGCTCCCAAGTCGCATCCCAATAACTTTGGTTGTTCCACACCACCTTATAGAACTTGATCACTCGGCTACGGGTGATTCTTTCTTTGTAATCTATTACTTCAATAGGCTTTTCTTCATAGGTCAAATCTGATTTCAACTTGATATCACCAAAATCCACTTGCTCTTCCGGTACTCGTAAACATTTCTTGAGCTGAGATACATGAAACACATTGAAGATAGTGGACATGTGTGGTGGCAACCGTAACTTGTATGCTACCTTCCCACTTCTTTCCAGAATTTGAAAAGGACCTACAAACCTTGGAGCTAACTTTCGTTTCACTCCGAAGCGTTGCACGCCTTTCATAGGTGACACTTTCAAGTATACATAGTCACCCACTTCAAATTCCAATGGCCTTCTTCGCTTGTCCGCATAGCTCTTTTGACGAGTCTGAGCGGCTTTGAGATGTGTTTGAATGGTATGCACTCTCTCTTCGGCCTCTTTCACAAAGTCAATCCCGTAATATCTCCTTTCGCCTGATTCAACCCAATTGAGAGGAGTTCTACATTTGCGCCCATACAAAGCTTCAAAAGGAGCCATTTGAATACTCTCTTGATAGCTATTGTTGTATGAGAACTCGGCCAAAGGCAACCATTCTTCCCACGAACCTTTAGACGATAGAACACAAGCCCTCAACATATCTTCAAGAATTTGATTTACCCTTTCAGTCTGACCAGAAGTTTGAGGATGATAAGCTGAGCTGCGAACCAAATTGGTTCCCAAACACTTGTGTAGATGCTCCCAGAAGCGCGCAATAAATTGCGGGCCTCTGTCGGAAACTATCGTCCTCGGCACACCATGTAACCGAAGTATCTGAGCAAAGTAGAGCTGTGCCAACTGATGAGGACGATCTGTAGTTCGAACTGGTAAGAAATGTGCAATCTTAGTCAATCGATCTACGATCACCCAAATAGAATCGTGGCCTTTTTGCGTTAGAGGTAACCCAGATATGAAATCCATGGTTATCTCATCCCATTTCCAACCTGGAACTGGTAAGGGTTGCAATAGGCCTGCTGGCTTAAGATGAATAGCCTTCACGCGACAACAGGTATCACACCTGGCCACATAGGCTGCAATTTCCTTCTTCATTTTGGTCCACCAAAACCTAGGTTTCAAGTCTTGATACATCTTACTACTACCAGGATGGATAGACAACTTGGACAAATGAGCCTCGTCCATAATCTGATTCCTCAACTCACGGTCTTTCGGTACTACCAATCGATCCTTGAACCACAATATACCTTTTTCATCTACTCGGAAATGGAGCATTTCTTGTTCTTTCATCTTCCTTTTGATATGATATATGCCGGGATCTGTTTTCTGACCTTCAATAATCTTGCTTTCCAAAGTACAACTGAGAGTAATATTATTCAACACCACTGGATGCACAAGGATTGAACCCGTCTGCTAGCAAAGGCTGCAATACATTGCAATGAGACTTTCGGCTCAAGGCATCGGCTACGACATTGGCCTTGCCCGGATGATAGTGTACTTCTAGATCATAGTCTTTGATCAACTCCAACCACCTTCTTTGCCTCATGTTCAACTCAGGCTGAGTGAAAATGTACTTGAGACTCTTGTGATCGGAATAGATATGACATTTGTGACCCATCAAATAGTGGCGCCAAATCTTCAATGCATGAACTACAGCGGCAAGTTCCAAATCATGAGTAGGATAGTTTTGCTCATGTTTTCTCAGTTGACGCGAGGCATAAGCAATGACTCGGCCTTCTTGCATGAGAACACATCCTAACCCAGTGCCACAAGCATCGCAGTACACATCAAAAGGCCTTTCAATATCAGGTTGTGCAAGAACTGGAGCAGTGGTCAACAACGTTTGCAAGGTGCGAAAAGCTGTTTCACACTCCCCACTCCACACAAACTTGGTATCTTTGTGCAATAGCTTGGTCATAGGTTTAGCTATTTTAGAGAAATCCTGAATAAAGCGGCGATAATACCCAGCTAATCCCAGAAAGCTACGAACCTCAGACACATTTGTTGGTGACTGCCAATCCAACACCTGCTGAACTTTTGACGGATCTACAGAAATACCTTCAGCAGATAAGATATGGCCCAGAAAAGGTACCTTAGTCAACCAAAACTCACACTTGCTGAACTTAGCATACAGCTTATGCTCCCTGAGTCTAGTCAAGACTATCCTCAAGTGTTCAGCATGATCCTCCATGCTCTCAGAGTATACCAGAATATCGTCAATAAAGACTACCACGAACTTATCCAACTCAGGCATGAATACCTGAATTCATTAGATACATGAAATGTGCAGGAGCATTGGTTAATCCAAAAGACATAACCAAATACTCATACAATCCATACCGAGTGGAGAAAGCCTGTCTTGGGAATATCTTGTGGTCTGATCTTAATTTGATGATACCCAGATCTCAGATCAATTTTGGAGAAAACCTTGGCCTTGGACAATTGATCAAACAAGACATCAATACGAGGTAGAGGATACTTGTTCTTAATTGTCACAGCATTTAGTGGCCTATAGTCCACACACATACGTAAAGTTTCATCCTTCTTCTTAACAAAGATTGCAGGACAGCCCCACGGAGAAGAACTAGGGCGAATGAACCCTTTGTCCAATAACTCCTGGAGTTGTTTCTTGAGTTCAGCTAATTCATGAGGAGGCATTCTATATGGCCTTCGAGAAATAGGCGCCGTACCGGGAATAAGTTCTATTGCAAACTCCACATCTCGATCAGGAGGAAGTCCAGGTAGATCGTCAGGAAAGACATCAGGAAACTCACACACTACCGGAATACCTTGGACGGTCTTGCCCTCAACTGCGAAAGAGAGATTAAAAAGATCCCCTCTTCGAGGTAAGGAAACTTGAAAGGTACCCCCACCCTGGGGCGCCTTCAATGTCAAAGTTCGGTTAGCAACGTCCAATACCGCACCCCATTTGTTCATCCAACTAACCCCTAGAATTACATCCAGACCTAGCCCAGGCAACACAATGAGATGACTGATAAAACTTCTATCATTAATCTCAATACTCGCCTGCTTGATACCCTCACGTGTGCATATTTCAGCCCCAGCTGAGGTTATCTAGAAGTTATAGCCCAAATCAACGATCTGAAAGGCATGCCTTTGTGCAAATGCTTGACTTATGAAAGAATGTGATGATCCAGAGTCGAACAAAACAATAGCAGGATGCTGATTCACAGAAAACATACCCGCGGTTACTGGTTCACCTTCTGGAATTTCTTCAATAGTGGTGTGATGCACTCGAGCCTGCTTTGGATGAGGGCAATAGCGAGCAAGGTGCCCCTGTTGACCGCAGTTAAAGCATGGCCCCAGACCTTGGTTGGCCCTCACTGGAACGGCGTTGCTTGGAGGAGCGTTGTTCTTGTTCAAAGGCACTGTGAAACCTTTCTTGTAGCGCTGAGGCACTGGCTGCTTTTTTGGAGGGGGTCTGAATTTTGCTCCAGGAACAGCCGGACGGTAAGCAGGGCGATTTGCCACCGCACGACTAGCTGCTGGAGTCCTTGACTGAGAAGAGCTTCCTTCAAATGGCCTCTTGCCTCCCTTGGAAGCAGTGTGCAAGTTGTTCTGTTTCTCTTGGATATAAGCTTCACTGATGAACTCGTTAAAAGTTGTACGAGCGTTGTTCGCCAGAGTCTTCATAAGCTTGGTACTAAGACCTCTCTTGAAGGTTTCAATCTTCTTTTCATCTGTATCTACCATCCACGGGGCATACCTCGACAGATTGTTAAAGGCATGATGATACTGAGTGAGGGTCTTGGTACCCTGAGTAAGCTGCATGAATTCATTGACCTTCATCTTGATCAAGCCTGCTGGAATGAAATGCCCCCTGAAATCCCTGGTGAACTGCTCCCAGGTGATATCAGCGACCACAGGGTAGGCGGTCTTACGATTGGCCCACCATATTCCAGCTTGGCCTTGCAGTAACATAGCAGCAAAGCTAGCCTTCATGGTTTCAGTCAATCGCAGCACAGAGAATGACTGTTCAATAGTGTTTAACCACTCATCAGCTTCCAGCGGCTCTACGGCCTGCTTGAATACCGGAGGCTTAGTGTCCATGAAGTCCTTATAGTTACTGTATTGGTCCTCATCGTTTCCGCGGCGTCCACCTCGATCGCGATTGTGGTTGTTACTAGCAACCATCTGCTGCAAAATCGCTTGCTGGGTGTCCAAGAACTGAGCAAACATTTGTTCCTGGGTACGCGGTGGAGGAGGCGGCAACTCCTCATCTTCATGTTCGTTCCCACCACCACTGGTTGACCCATGACGACGGGTATGAGGTGCCATCTGTAGCAACACGCAACAACCATTGTTAAGTGTCAGTTATGTCAAAGATAACCGAAAGATTATGCCCAAAAGATATCAATGATCATTCTTTTGATAACCAACACACGGCACAATAATTCAATAATCATCACACAACCGCACAATAACAAGGCGCAACCAAAAAGGGTTTCCAAGCTGCATAAGTTACCATTACTAAATTAAAAGTTTGATGGTTCCAGCCCTGAACACACAGGGTTCTCTCATTACAATTCAGGTTCTACCCATTACATGACATTAAAGGTTTTCCCAATACAAAAGGGTGCCGATCATGGCAAGATCACTAGAAAAAGCCTAGTCATCGTGGTCACTGTCCACGCCGGACACGTTCCCACCATGGTCATCACTCTCGTCAATAGGCACGATCTCCTCGGGGTCTTCTTCCTCTTCTTCCTCACTTGCTTCACCATCATCAGCTGCAATGAAGATCTCAGGAGCAAACTCCGCTGCACCCGGAGGATGAAACGGATCAGCACGGTTGTTCAGACGATGAACATCCTGCTGCAACTCCTAAACCTGCTGCTGACTAGCACGCAACTCCTGCAGAAACTCAGTGCGCTGACGTGTCAAACTCATATTGCGATTGTCAAGCTGGCGGCGAAGATCTGCATTCTCCCTCTCAAGCACCTCGACACGGCGATCAGCTGCCAACAAGGCGCCAGTGCATCGTAACAACTCATTGCGACAGGCAGTGAGAGCTACCACCAAGTCATCTGAGCTACGACGAGCCATACGTGCCCACTCTTCAGCTTCTAACTTCTTCTCAACAGCATCATGCAGGGCTTCAACGCACTTCATCCAACCATCCCTAGTGGAATAGTGCATCCTCAGGACAGCAAACATAGCACTCATAGAAGCACCCGTGCTCTGAGCACGCTCGTCCCTGCCTCGCTCTAAAGAAGCTTGGCTAGACTGAGCCCACTCACCCTGAGAAGCATCCACCCTGGGAAAAACATTTGCTGGCCCCAAATCAGCTCTCTTGTTGAACCGGCTGCAAATATCCGTCAACACCTCAAAAGCTGCAAGCTGCGCACCATCCCATGGCGTCCTCATGTCAACTTCCACCTTTATTCCTGGAAACGACCAACCCCTTTCAAGCACAGGGATAGTCACCCAAACATCAAACCAAGGCTGCACCTTGGTTTGCGCTGGCTTCCAGAAATACAGTGGTGGCTCTGCATATCCCACCGACTTCAACAACCTCCATAGCACAGTGGGTGTGCCAAACTGCTCCAGAAACTGACCACTCTGCGGCTCACCTTCAGCTGCCATCTGGTACATTACAACATCTTTCAGCATTTAGAATAAGATAGGACACCACAAATTTTTACCATAGGGAAGGAAATAGTACAAATAGCTTAAATTAATTTCATGATCATGATGCATGCACGTGCCAACGACCTCACACATAATATATTTTAACTAACGTTATAGTCGGTGGCATACCACGTGCTCTCATATACGTAACTAACCGTGCTACACATTTTTGCGTGGTTAGTGTACCTGCAGAAGATTCATTTCAGCCCAATTCCAATGTATGCAGGGCAACAAGAAGCACTTTTTGCCGGAAATGTTCCCATGAACATTTGCGACCCCAAAAATTAATTACTCCCCTTACTTCCATAAGTACACATATGGATCACATGTACTCACTTCAGTAACATACTCTCACCATCGATCGATGGTTGTTCGATCTTACACTCACATCTCACCTTACCTTAGGCGACGTGGTACATTGACCCATAAGAAGCAATAAGAAACCGACAGTTCATGATTATCCGCACGATAAAACCAAATGAACCACAAATAGAAATATGATGCAATTTCCCCCAAGTCAGTACTTACATAAGCCACCTAATTACCACATATACATAGGGCTATAGGACTTGGTCATTGGTACTCATAAGTTTTGCAAACACTTGGTTAAAATCACCTATACACACTATCAGTTGGCAATTAGTTTGTAAAACTCAAAACTCTTTTAGTTTTTAAATAGTCAAGTGACGGTATATGCTGAATTATGCTCTGGTACCAGCTGTCACAGAACTGACCAATTTATACGAGCACAAGTACAACGATCGCATTTTAGCCGCAATCCAGTCGCACTTGAGCCAATATAAACCCGGTAGTCCGGAAATCTCGAAGGATTTCAAACATTTCATACCCCAAGGATCATTCATTCAGCAATACCCGATCACATGACACATAAGTTCGCAACCGAATTTAAACATCAGAGTACAACATAGTCTTTTACACAAATAGGGTAGTAGCGGAAGTCAACATAGTTTTACACCACAGAGTTCAAATACGAGTACCATCACATGACCCTGTCGCAGCATTCTTACAACAACTAAAGATAGATAATGACCCTGCCCTCGGGTCTAGTCTTCTTCGCCCGCAGGGGTGAAGCAATTCCTGCAATACGCGTAGTAGACTACGCCATCTGCAACAATGGGAATAAAACCCTGAGTACTCAATTGTACTCAGCTAGACTTACCCGACAGGGAGTAAATAAAAAGACTCTCAAGGATATGCAAGGCTTATTTGGTGGAGCTCAGAGGGTAGCATCATTTTTTTTTGCATCAAAAGCATTACTACAGTAGAACCTCAACTTATTCATTTTAATTGATAAGCTTCGATTTCAGTTAAACTATTTACTAGGATTAGCCACTATACTAAGCATTCATTGAATATTGTAGCAATCAATAAAACCATATGATTTCCGATATCCACAGATATCAACCTCATCTCACCATAATCATTATGTTCAAGTTATTAGCCCCTACCTCACTAGAAGATCAGTTCAGTTTCTCACTAACCAGGAGAGATGGCGATTCGAATCGATTGTACCAGCTGGCAAATATGCCAATCACAAACCCTGTCAGCCGAGCCACTGGCTTCTTGGGCCACCGTTAAATCTTTCTGAGACATAATATGTATCGCGGGCTTGGAGGGGTCCATATTCTCAGAGACAAACCCACTTCCAGGATGCATCAGGTCCCTGACCTGCCCTTGGTAAGATGGTGTCTCCGCACATCCTTCCTACCTCCAGAATATGTCTGCCTTATCACGCCCAATTCCCGGCTCAGAAAGAAATACTCGGCTTCGCGGTCAGAACGACTTATCTGGCCAGCTATGTGACGACGTCTTTCAATCTCAACTGATGTCTGGTGGCCTCAGTCCTAGTCGGCCGCAAGCAGCACCGAAGACGGCATGAGCTCAACCATGTCATGCGGCTCCCCGCTACCTAGCCTTGATTCTCTCATTAGACACTGTGGCATGGTGGCACATATAGTCCATCATGTGGAATCCAACCCCATCATCATTAGTAACCACCTATGCTCGCGAAGGACAGGAAATCCCTCGACTTCTACCGGTCTAAGCATGGCTAAGCATAAGATCGAACCCATCCCCTTGTCTAGTAATAACTTCAGGATCAAATATAAGTGGACAAGGAATAAATGCAGCAACGGTATCATATCAACTCCTATACTTAAGTGCACAATCATACGATTTAATAAAGACCAGTGTATTTGTAAAAAGAGTAGGTGGAGACTTAGGAATGCTCCGGGGCTTGCCTTTCACAAAGTTAGCGGGTTGGTGATCAGGGCACTCCGGAAGTTCAGCCTCTTCTTCTTGTCCTTCGGAAACCTCGGGCACTTCAATCTCCGGCGGAACTCCCTCCTCCGGTGGATCGAATTGCAACAGTGTCACTCCTCCCGGCGATCCTGTATGCATGATATGCATATATGAGAACTGAGAATGCACATGAAATGCAAGATAGAGATGCACAAATTAACCCATGATATGCAATCAGTTTAACAATCCACACTCATTTATTTCTTTCCTAGACAACCAACTCATACTCACCCTTCTTAAGCAAAGCATAGAACAATTTCTCGTCCCAGGTGAGAGGTCTACAACCTGCACTTAATAATTAACATGCATCAACTAACCTACCACAACCAAAAGATATTTGCTTAGAAACAATTAAATAAACCCTAGCCTATAACTGGACCTACTGCTTACTGTGACCAGAAAAATCCATAGAAATTACAGTAGCTATTACACATCCAGATTAGCCTACTGACAAAATTTCAAGTCATTTGGACAAGTATAACAGTCTACACAAAAATAACAAGCAACCAGCCTTTTAAGCAATGGAAAATACTTAACACAGTGAAAAATATCAAACAACAGATTTCCTAATTTTCTTAGCTTCTTTCCAGCATAACATAGCCCAGGAAAAATATTCATGTCCATAACCTTAACACATTAAGCATGGTGATTTTTGCAAGATTAAAGCATAAAAGGCACATTATACTAGACATCATATAAATAACAGTAAAACACCAGCAAACATATTTTTCATAGATTCTACTTCCCTAAACAAGATGAATGCAAGTGGAATCACATTTTTAGCACATTCCTGCAATTACTTATGCATTTATCAAGTTTACAAGCAATTAACAATTTAATTATAACTGCACACAAAAAGTATTCAAAAAGTACATTTTATATTTTTCCTTGATAGAGCTCAGAAATACAAACACAAAAAAATTTGGTTCACCCCCATTGGACATTCCTAGCTCCAGATATGAATTTTGGAAGGTTTTACGCATTTTCTGGAAATTCATTTTATAAATCAAAAACCTAAACCCAATAGAACTGCTACGTGCACCCGGCTCAGTGAACCAGAGACGCACCCGAACGGCTGACTCGCGGGCCCCGGGGTCGACCCGACCCCACGCGTCAGAGAGAGGAAACAGAGCCGCCGGCGCTGACCGGCGAGAGCTTGCCGACGGCGAGGTCTCCGGCGACGCCGAGGCTACCTACCGACTCGCGGCAACGAGACGAACCCGATGGACCAACTGCCGAGGGTTGTACTCCACCGGAGCGAGCTCGACGGCGGCAATGGCGGACGGCGGTGGTCCGGCGAACTAGCGCCGGCCGATTCCGGCCGTTGCTCGCGCGGCTCGGCCTCGTTCCGTGTTCCTACAACCCTAGCGGACCTGCGCGCGCGACTAATCGAACTATTGCGCACGGAAACTCACTGACCGTGCTCGCATGGCGGCACGGTGGCGAGCGGTTTCACGGCGAACTCGGGTTCCGGCGAAACTACGGCGAGATAGACCTAACCGACGGCGTGGAATGGATCTACGGCTAATGGGGACTCTTAGATGAGCAAAAGAGAGGGAAGCCGACCCCGGCATCGCCCTCGTCGCGGCGACCCGAGAGCTCGGCGGCGCTCCAGCAATGGCGGACGGCGGGAAGCTTGCTGGAGCTGTACCTTAGGTCGGCTGAGGTCGGCAACGGGTCGGAAACGAAGAGCAGAGCAAGCCGCAGCTGCGCCGAGGGTGGAGCGGTCGGAGACGGCTCGGTGGCGGCGGATTTCACCGTGGCGGTCGCGGCGGAAATGGCGACGGCGGAAATGGCGACGGCGGAGGGGAAAGAGGAGAGCAGCGAGCGAGCAGAGGGCGAGAGAGCGGGGAGAGTGAGGGCGAGCGTGCGGGAGACAGGATTGCGTGCTCCCCTTTGTAAGCCGACCGCGCGGCAGCAACGACGGCGTACGGCGCCATCTGGCGGCCGAGGCCTGACGCGGTCGCGCGATTCGCCCGAGGGTCGAACTGAATCGGCTCTGATTCAGTTTCCGCGGACCCGACTGAAACTCGATTTTTCATCGATCTATAACTCGCAATCCAGAGCGTTTCAGCGAAAACTTCACTAATATAGGTTGAAGAGCTATACGAGTAGATCATTTCTTATTAAGACACTTTACTCTAGTTCGGCCTGGATTGAGAGATACAAGTCGATGAACAGGGGTACACCGAAACTGAAAACCGGTTTAGACTTAGGAAAATTTGAAAACTTCCAAAACAGCTCCAAATCTGCACTAATTCAACTTTTTGACCTTCTTCCACTCATTTTCATGAGTTGACCCAAAAATAAAGTTTGTTGCTTATAAAATTCTACACAACTTTGATTAAGGGTGCACTGACATGCAGAATCTCTAAAATGCCCTTCTTGTTTGGTCAAATAGAATAGCTTTTAAAGGGCTCTCTAGTCAACTATGAACTAGAGGGGTATTTTGGGGATTTCACCAACATGAACATTGTTCCAAATGTTATCCTAAACATGTATAAAGCATTTAGAACCGTAAACAAGCATCACATTTGCATGTCAACACATTTTGCATAATATGGACATATAAACAAACATATAGCAATAAAAGGGAATAAAATAAAATGCAATGATAATAATGCATGAAATGGCATGATCTATGCTTGATGACATGCAAATGCAAGTGTGAAAATAGTAACTAACACTAGGGTGTTACAATGCTGCACCAACGATGGTGCCTGTTTGGGACAAACTTCTTCTGGGCTGCGGAGTAGTTAGTTTTTATTGGGCCAGATTCTAGGGTAGTATTGGGCCTACCTGGACTACCCGCTGGGCCCACCACTAGAGGCAGAGGCACCACAAGCCCCTGCTCCAACACCAACACCAACTCCAAGAACATCACCAAGAACACCTAGAACCAGGGCTGCAGCAGCAAGGGAAAGGGAGGTAGAGGCAGCAGCAGCAAGGGAAAGAGAGGCAGCTGCCCAAGTTGAGAAAGAAAGAAAGGCACCAGCTGCAGCAACAATTGCCGCTAATCTAGCCAACACCCCGGGGGCTGCTACAAAAAGGTAAATGTCAAACTTGGACTGTTACACTCCCAAATTAGCCCACTAAAACATAGTCACATGCAAGAAGCTGCAGTTGGAAGCTCCACAGCCACTGGAAGTCATCTATCCAGACCAAGGCTGTAACGTCCCGCCTCCCCGAGGCCGGGCCCGCTTACATTTGGTAGCTTAATTAGGATATAGACTGCCCTCACAGACCAACACTAGTCTTTTCTGCGCACTTTGTCCTCACTCATGCACATCCGGGAATAACTTCCCGGTTGGTCACCCATCGCTCCAGGGCCAAGCTCGCTTAACCTTGGAATTCTTTGCAGATGGGCTTCCGGAAAAGAAGTTGCAACTTGTTTGTATGAGTATCCTATCAATCCTGTTAAGCCCTGGGCCGGGATGTTACATCACTGAAATGACCTCGATTTCCGTGAAGGAAAATCCACAGGCTCGAATTGTAATTCAACAGATTGCTTGGGACAATCCATGAAATTACCCATAGCTCAGTTGACACCAGGATCCATACAACGGTAATTAAGTCTTACATAAACATTTATTACATCGCCACATTGGCGGAATCAACAATCAGAGAAGCTTTAGAAGATGCGGAAACGATTCATCCTTCACGGCCAACTTGAGTGTAGCACGTGACCCTATTCCTCGCCATCGTCTTCCTCGAAGTCGCACTCATTCTCGTCACCTGACAGCAAATTTATCAGTACGATTTGTACTGGCCACGGAGCCCACCTATGCAGCATTTGCATTTGTGGAAAGTGGATGCAAGGCTATACAAGCAGACCTATAGGCTGAGGTTTCCTATGCAGCTGTAATCATTGTTTAATTAGTCAAGTTTTATCTCCAGTTAACACCATCATCCCTTTTCCCATCACCACATCTCACTTACCCACACCTCACTCTCATTCGACAGGCCCAACTCCCTCTCGGGCCTATCTCAGCGGCACACTACCACAACGGGTACACTGCCGGAAAAATGTCATCCAGGGGGAGAAGAGAACACTTACTACACTAGTAGAAGCTTCGCAAGAAAGGTCCATAGCCAACGACTTGGCATATGTATCAATCGATCAACCGTACACTCTGCAGAGGTTTCACTACCCACAAGATTAGCCATCATAGGTGTTGTGCAACACCTAGGCAGAATTCCGGGTGCTTGCTTGCCTAGGTCGATGCCACACTACCACTCAGCCCTGGGATATTTCGGATCCTACACCGTTATGCTGAGACTGGGAGACACAGTACCGGGCCCATCCAGTGGTACTGCGCATCTAGAACGGAACGGGAACCCATCGACCGTCTCCGCCCACCCTTATCACCTCTCAACCTACCAGTAGTGGCACCGTCCTACCAAGTAGTCCAGCCGTCTCCCACCCATCAGAAGAGAGTGAGTAGAAAAGGATTCCCATGAACCTGAAACTAGTCCGTCCTAGGTTTGACCAAGCAGGCATCTTCACTTAGGGGATACTCTCCCCATGCCATCATAGCACCTCCGTCCACGGGCTTCAAACCACCAAGGCTATCCCACCCGGAACCTTCTCCACATCTTTACCCGCAATAGGTATCTTGCTTGGGGATGCCCAGGTTGCACCCCGGCACGACTTGCCCCATGGGCTTGTCTCACATCCCACTTGGTCGACATCAACCCTTACCACGCACCCAAGACGCACGCAGCACTCTCTCCCAGTGGTTATAATCAGATATTCACCGTCCCATTTCCACCACATAGCATATAGCAAGTAGAAAGTAGTGGAAGAGTAACAGTAAATTAAGCAGCAGCTAACCTAGCAGCGGATAGCAGGGTATAGTCTTATCAAGGCAGGGAATTCAAATATACTACCATGCAACCTATCCATACATAATCAAAAAGCAATAGCAACAATGTCATTTGCAATGCGTAAATAGGATCTAAGGATTTGGTGGGACGTGGCACCTTCGTAGTCGTCTCCTGGCTCCTGAAGGTACTCGTGGTCGTCTTCCTTAGTCAGATCCTCCTCCGGCTCTGAAATCGAACACGAAATAGTCGCGTCAGCGACTCCTATAGAGTATTTCAGAAAAATCCAATAAAATAAAGAGCCAAATGCACACAAACATAGTCTTAGATTGTAGATCTCATTTTTCTGAGAATTTTGATATATGGTGCGCAATTTTTGGACATCGTATGAACAAGTTATGAATTTCCGAAGATTATCCTATTTTCTGAAAATGGAAAATGGCCGATTAATCAGGGGATGGCAGCTCGGGATTGGTCCACGTGGCGCGCGGGTCCAGTAGTGCGGCATGTGGCGCCTCATCAGAACACAGACCCGATGGTCGCCCACCAGGTGTTCGATGCTGATTCCCAGAGAGTCACCGGCGTCGGCGTAGCTCGGCGGGGCTCGGCATAGCTCGGCGGGGCTCAGGCGTAGCTCGACGGAGCTCGGCGTAGCTCGGCGTAGTTCGGCGGAGCTCGGCGTAGCTCAGCGTAGCTCGGTGGAGCTCGGCGTAGCACGGCGAATCGGAGATTCGGGGCGCCGAGGGTGCCGCTCTCCTGAGCTCTCCCGGGGAGGCTCGGGCGAATCGGACATTTGGGCACCGAGGGTGCCGCTCTCCCGAGCTCTCCCGGGGAGGCTCGGGCGAATCGGAGATTTGGTGCGCCGAGGGTGCCGCTCTCAGAGGTCGGGGCTGGTTCTCAGAGGTCAGGGGGCCGTCGGCGTAGCTCGGCGGTGGTCGGACGAGCTCGGCGGTGGTCGGTGGTGGTTTGTGACTTTGGCCGACCATTCGGCGTGCCATGGCGGCTGGCGGTGAGCTGCCACAGGGCTAAAGCTCCGGTAGGCTACGTTGCAGCTCACAGCGAGGCAATTTCTCCCCTCCGGGCCCCAATATTCATTTCTAAGTGATCCAATTTGGCTAACAGGGTCCCTTTTGGTCCGCGGCCATGGCACAGGCGCTTCTCCGGCGAGGCGGGCGGCGGTGTGGTGGCCGGGGTTCGGTTTTGGCACGAACGGGTGTGGTTCCCTTCTATCCCACGGCATACGGCGGTTCTCCGACGAGGTGGAGGCGCACGTAGCCAAGGCGACAGACATGATTCGGGGCTCGGCTATCTAGCGGCGGTGCCGAGGCAAAGTTGGCGAACCTCGGCGGCCTTTCTCCGCAGCGCGAGGCGACCGGAGGTACTCGGAACGGATTTTTGGCGAGGCGGAACGTGTCGGCGGTGATCACATTTCCCCGAGAACGCACTTCACGGTGTTCCGGGATATGGAGGTTCGATCTTCCGCAACTAAGCTTGTCCGAGGTGGTCGGTGAGTTGGTGGTCACGCTAACGGGTCGCGTCGGCGGTTTCACGGCTTGTGCGCGGGAACATCGCCGAGGTGGCGGTGCTCCGAGCACATGTGACGGCGATGCCCGTCGGAAGTGGCCTGACGTCCATAGCCGATGTCCAGTGGTTTGATGGCCGGTCTTGTGCGCGTGTTGTGCGAAGTGTTCAGGGGCCGGAAACAGCCCGCGGCCTACACGCTTGTGATGCCGAGCGCCATGACCGTAGCACGGCGAGGTTGGATGAGGTGCTCGGTGGCTCACCGTGGGGCTGGTGAGGTAAGGATGGCGGTGCATTGACGAGTCGGAGCTGTGCAGAGCGTACGCAGTGCCGTGCCGAACCGCGACGTGGCTCCGGCTTCTCCTCCGTGTCCGGCTCGGCATGCTCCGCGGCGGCGGCGCTCCGGCAGCTCCTCCTCCTCTGCTCCGCCCTTCTCCCTCTCTCTCGGCTATGCGGTGGGGTGCGGTGGCTTGTGGAGCCGCAGCGTGGCGGCTGCGAGTGGGAATGGGATAGGGCTCCTCGGGTGCTCCAATTTATAGGCGGCCGGTTCTCGGAACAGCGGCGGACGGTGATGGGTATCGGTGGGTGTACGTGGAGCTCATCCGTGCGCTTGAGCTAGGGTTTCAGGGTGCACGCGGGCTCGCTTGGCGGCCAAGAAAGGAGGGGACAGGAGGGGGACAACTCTGCGGGGCGTGGTGCTGTCGGCCGTGGGTCCGGGGTCACGCCATTCGCGTGACACCCCCGGCAGGCGCGTCGCCTTCGTGAGGAAGAGAAACAGTGGAAGGGGAAGGCGGCTGACATGCGGGCCCGGGTTGGCAGGGAGCGCGAGCGCGAGCGCGTGTGTGCCCGGGCTGCGAGAGGGGCCGGCTGGCTGGGCCAAATGGCTAGCCTTGCTCTCTCTCCCTTTTCATTTTCTTTTCTTTTCTATTTTCACTTTAGTGTATAAATACATATATTACCCATTTTAAATATTGAGTAAATACAAACATAAATTGCAATAAATCCCAATTGTGATGCATAAGCTATTATTCTATGTGAATGGAATTAAAATGCAAGCTATACTCCTTTATTTACCAAATTCATAATGAAACCTATATGCTTGCACAAGAAAAATGGGTTTTCATAATAAATAAATGAAAGATTTTAATTGGTTGGGATTTTTAGGTTGTGTGGATTTTTAGGGTTGTTACAGTCCTCCCCCCTCATTAGGATCTCGACCTCGAGATTCAGAGATAACATACCCATCGAAGAGGTAAGGAAACATAATCCGCAAGTCCGATTCTTTCTCCCACGTAGCTTCTCTTTCAGTGTGATTGCTCCACTGTACCTTGCACATCGGAATAGTCTTGTTCCGCGTCTCCTTGGTATCCCGTGCCAAGATCTTGATCGGATGTTCCTTGTATTCAAGTGTGTCTTGCAGGTCTAATGCATCCGTAGGAACTTGCTCCTCGGGAAGCTTCAGACACTTTCTTAATTGCGAGACATGGAACACGGGGTGTACTCCAGATAATTCCTCCGGTAGTTCCAGCTTGTAAGCAAGTTTTCCAACCCTTTTACAGATCTTGTATGGCCCAACATATCTTGGTGCCAATTTCCCTTTTACGTGGAATCTGACAGTGCCACGAAGCGGAGATACCTTGAGGTAGACATAATCCCCAACCTTGAACTCAAGCTCTCTACGTCTTCTATCTGCATAGCTCTTTTGCCTACTTTGTGCAATCCTCAAATTCTCTCTTACTTGGGCAACACCTTCTTCTGCTTCCACAATCTTAGCAGGACCGAAGAATGTCCTTTCACCTGGTTCTGACCACATTAGCGGGGTTCTGCACGGTCTTCCATACAACGCTTCAAATGGAGACATCTTAATGCTTGTCTGATAACTGTTGTTGTATGAGAACTCGGCGTGGGGTAGATAGCTCTCCCATCCTTCCTTGTACCTCAATACGCAAGCACGTAACATGTCCTTGAGAATCTGGTTCACTCTTTCTGTTTGCCCATCCGTTTGCGGGTGGTATGCGGTGCTATAGTCGAGCTTGGTCCCGATGGACTTGTGCAAGGATTTCCAGAACTGTGATACGAACTATGAGCCTCAGTCAGATATAATACTCAGAGGCGCCCCATGTAACTTCAAAATGTTTGATATGTACAGATCTGCCAGCTTTTTAGCTCTATACTTCCTTTTGACCGGTATAAAATGTGCAACTTTGGTTAGACGGTCCACTATTACCCATATAGAATCATACCCATGCTCGGATCGGGGCAGTCCTATTATAAAGTCCATGGATATGCATTCCCACTTCCATTCTGGTATCTCAACTGGTTGTAGCAACCCTGCTGGTCTCTGATGCTCGTCCTTGATTCTATTGCATGTATCACATCGGGCTACATGCCCTGCAATGTCTGTCTTCATATTCTCCCACCAGAAGTGCTTCCTTAGATCATGGTACATCTTGGCTGACCCTAGGTGAATGCAATATTTGGAGTCATGCCCTTCTGACAGGATCTCTTCTCGTATCGCTGAATCCGTCGGTACGCAGATTCTATCTTTATACCATACAGTTCCCTACTCATCTTCTCGGTATTCGGGGCCTCTCCCCAGTTTCATCAAACCACGGATATAGTCTATCTCAGGACAGTTCTTTTGCGCTTCACGGATCCGTGAGGTGAGATTGTACTCGACGCGAAGCTCATTTAGCATGCCATAAGGGACTACCTCGAGCTGGAACGCGTCGAACTCTCTCCTGAGCTCAGGCGGCATAGAGTTGGTGATGAGGGTATGGCAGTAGCTTTTGCGGCTAAGTGCATCAGCAACAACATTAGCCTTTCCTGGGTGGTAATGGATCTCAAGATCATAGTCCTTGATGAGTTCTAGCCATCTGCGCTGCCTCATATTCAGATCTTCTTGTGTGAAGAAGTACTTCAGGCTCTTGTGGTCAGTATAGATGTCACACTTGTTGCTTATTAGATAGTGTCTCCAAATCTTGAGTGCATGTACCACGGCTGCAAGTTCTAGGTCATGAGTCGGGTATCGCTGCTCATGTTCCTTCAACTGTCTTGAGGCATAAGCTATCACCCTTCCTTCTTGCATTAGTACATAGCCCAAACCTTGCCGAGAGGCGTCACAATATACAACAAAATCTTTGTGAATATCGGGTAGGGCTAGTACAGGTGTAGTAGTGAGCTTCTCCTTCAAGGTCTGAAAACTCTTCTCACATTCAGGAGTCCATATAAACTTGTTCTCTTTCTTTAGTAAGTTGGTCATGGGTCTAGCAATCTTGGAGAAATTCTCAATAAATCTGCGATAGTATCCTGCAAGTCCCAAAAATCTTCTGATTTCTGACACATTATGGGGTTGTTCCCATTCTTTCACAGCTTCAATCTTGGTTGGGTCCACTGCAACTCCTTCTCCTGACAGTACGTGACCAAGGAAAGCAACTTCCTCAAGCCAGAATTCGCACTTGGAGAATTTAGCGTATAGCTGGTTGCGAGACAACCTCTCCAAAATGGTCCTCAGATGATGTTCATGTCCCTCTTTTGTGGCTGAATAAACCAATATATCATCAATAAATACCACCACAAACTTGTCTAGCTCATTCGTGAAGATCTTGTTCATCATGTTCATGAAGTATGCTGGAGCGTTAGTGAGTCCGAATGAGACTACTGTGCACTCATACTGTCCATATCTAGTGACAAATGCAGTCTTCGGGATATCTTCTTCCCTGATCTTCATCTGATGGTACCCTGATCGGAGATCAATCTTTGAGAAGTACTTGGCCTTACTCAATTGATCTAACAGATCATCGATGCGGGGCAGTGGGTACTTGTTCTTGACTGTGACTGCATTCAGATTCCGGTAGTCAATGCACATCCTCATCGTGCCATCCTTCTTCTTGACAAACAAAACGGGAGATCCCCAGGGCGAGGCACTAGGCCTAATGAAGCCCTTCTCCAGTAATTCTCCCAGCTGCTTCTTGAGTTCCTTCAACTCATCAGCCGACATTCTCTAGGGTCTTTTGGCAATCGGTGCAGTTCCTGGCATCAGCTCTATAACAAACTCCACATCTCTATCTGGTGGCATTCCTGGCAAATCCTCTGGAAATATGTCATTGAATTCACAGACTACTGGCACATCTCTGAATGTCAGCTCCATTTTATCTGCCTTAGTCTCCAGTGCACATAGGAGGGCTTGGATTCTCCTGGTTTAGGGTATACATCGGACGGCTGTTCCCCAAGGGTGGGTTACCTGAACATATCTAGGTGAACAAGATATCACTCCCCGGTGTTTGGTTAGCCAGTCCAAGCCTAAGATGACATCTAAGCTATTGGAGGGTAGTAGGGTTAGGTCAGCTCGAAAGTCAAGTCCCTCGATTGTGATTATCACTCCCCTACATATGTGAACGCTTCTGAAGGTTCCTAAGGGCGAGCTAGTTAGGATGGGGTTTGCTCTCGGGGTTACAGGTATGTTATGCTTACGTGCATATGCAGATGAAATGTATGAACATGTAGCTCCCGAATCGAACAGAACTGTAGCCATGTTACCCTGAACTAGGAACGTACCGTACACAGCATCAGGTGCAGCTTCAACTTCCTCAGCGGTCATGTGGTTCAGTCTTCCACGAGTAGGGGATCCTCGGTTCGGTGTACCCTGTGCAGCTGCTGGTGCACGGTTGAGGTCGGGGCACACAGCCACACGGTGTCCAGGCTTTCCGCATCCGAAGCAAGTGAAGGGCGCACTGCCTGCTGCGGTTGCCGCAGGAGCCTTCCAATTGTTTGTCCTTGGCGTGTTGGTAGCGGGGGCGGGTGTGTTCTGCACAGCTCGAGTCGGCGCAGGGTAGGTCTGAGCGGGGCGGTGATAATTGCTGTTGTTGGTACCACCACGGCTCGTTCCTGAAGAAGGTCCCTGACGAGTCCGGAAAGGCGGAGGTGCACCTGTTCGCTGTCTCTGGGGTGGAGCAGTGCGAGCGGGTCCCTCAGAGCGGCGCTTCTTTCCCTTGTTCTGGGCCTCGAATTCCAGACGTGCTTCCATGCGATCCTTCTCGATCTCAATACAGCGGTCAATCAGCTCACGCAGAGTGTAGCTCTTGTTCCCTAACAGAGCCAACCTGATCTTGGTCTGAAGTCCCTTCCTGTAGTAGTACATCTTTTCCTTCTCGGAACTCACGCAAGACGCAGGTGCGTAGCGGAGCAAACAGTTGAAGCGGGTGGTGTACTCGTGGATCCGGTCAGCTCCCTGGGAGATGTTGCGAAACTCGTTCTTCTTGGCCTCCATGACTCCCTCAGGAATGTGGTGGTCACGGAAAGCCTCGGTGAACTCATCCCAGTCAATGCGGGCTGGGTTCTCGTGAGCGCTGGTGTAGTTGTCCCACCATGCTCGTGCAGCACCGGTCAGCTGGTGGCTAGCAATCCCAACACACTCCTCGTCGGAGCAAGTGGTCAGGTCCAGCTTCTTCTCCATCTCTTTAAGCCAATCGTCGGCAGCGAGGGGATCGCTGTCGGTCCCGTCGAAGGTAGGTGGCCTCAGCTTCAGGAAACCCTCCAGTTTCCTTTGGAAGTCATTCTGGGGTGGCCCGTGGTGCCTGTTTATCCCAGTAGCTATGGCATTCAGCAGCTGGGTCTGCTGAGCCATCACTTCCGCCAACGTCGGTGGCGGTGGCGGAGGCACGTTCTCGCCTTGTGGTGGCGGATCGTTCACCGGCGGTGCATCCTCTGCCCGGTGTAGTTCTTCTTCCAGGTTAACTCCAGCACGTCTGCCAGCTGGGCGTCCACGGTTGCGACCACGCCCGCGTCCTGGCACAGGTGCGGGGGAGGGCTGGCGGTTCTCCAAACGTACAGAACGTCTCATCGACATCTGAATTTATTAGGTACGTGCTCGGTGCAGTAATAATCTTGTAGTGGTTTAAGTAGGAGTTAGATGTTTTCAACGATTTAAATGAATTAAAACATTTTTCATGCTATCCTACACTCAACCAAAGAAGCATAGAGAACCATAAGAAGCATAAGATCTAAATGTCACTCATCACATGGTTATTATTACATAAAGGATGTTCCTAGCTGCTAAGAAGATCGTGCTATGCTCAGATAGCCAATGACAGGATAACTCATGGTATCACTTGTCTAAGGGCCACGCAGGGTCCCATAAGCTACTGGTGCATAATGTCGAGTACGGCGTCGGGTATGCGGTTGTCCTCTGCCTCGATCTCATCGTCGGTCATGGTCAGGCGCTTGACATAGTCGAGAGCTATAGCTAGCTCTGGGGTGGCCTCAATCTCCTGCATCCTTAGAGACGGACACGCTCCTAGGTTGAGCGTAGTGAGTGGTACGCGGAAGTCTCCCTCCCGGGCTTCACTATCTCCAGTGGGGGAAGCGAACTCTGTATCTTCCGGACCTCAATAGCTCTCCTGGCGTCAGACTGCTTCCAAGCTGTCTCTGTCCTCCGTAGCTTGTCCTTTAGGAACTCCACCATCTTCACGCGGTCGATCAGAATCCCTTGGTTGCGGGTGGACTTCTCCTCAGCTTTCTCCAACTGCTTCTCCAACTCCCTGATCCTGGAGCGCAACGTGCTCATCTCGACTCCTCTGTCTCTCTCTCAGCAAGTGCTCTCTCCTTGTCGTCCAGCCTCCTCTGTAATCCCAATACTCTGCTGTTCAGGTAGTCATTGCGTAGCCCAAAATCTCCGATCTTGTCTCGCAAGTCGGCGATCTCGGCTCGGTGTAACTCTTCACGGCGCTGCTTCTCCAACTGCAAGTCAGTGACTGCTCTGCTCAAACTCTCCAGGGTCTGAGTCCCTTTCTGCAAACTGTCCTCGACCTCTGCCATGCGTGCTCGGTCACGCTACCTCCTTTGCTCCAATGACCAGATGAACTCGTCCTGCTCCTGAAGGTGGTGTGCCACTGTGCGTAGGAAAGGGCCAGTCTCGGCCTGAACGATTTGGCTGGTGTACAGAATCCTCTGGATGGGGTCAGGGTGCAGCTCCAAAGCCTGAGGTAGCAGACGGAAATGGGTCCCCTTAAGGTACTCGTATGTTGTGTACACAACTGCGCGTAGTACCTTGCGGGAGACGGACTGTACTCCGTCCTCCACAGCCTCTCCAGCAGTGTAGTCAGTAAAAACCGGCATTCCTGGAAGGGTCAGGCTGACGGGTGTCTCAACTCTTGTAGTGATAGGTCCTTCAAACCTCTCAGCCTCGACAAGCTTCCCTTGGCTGAAGTACTGGATCTAGTCAGACGGTGCTCCCAGCTCCTCCAATACCTGGCGTAGTACCATGGCAAATCCGCCGTGGTTCCTTCCGTTGATCGGGATCTCAATAGTGCCGTCGTGCAGTGGACGAAGTGGTGGTCCAAGGCTGGTCATCTGCGAATTTTTCAAGAAACGGATTAGCAAGTCCTTGTATTAGATGAGCCATTGCATAAAAAGTGAATGCAAGGCCGGTAATATAACCGAAAGAGAGTCTGGCTTCCTATTCTAACGTCCATTCTCTATGGGTCTCATCCTACAGTCAAGTATGGCTCTGATACCAACTGAAACGACCTCGATTTCCGCAAAGGGAAATCCACAGGCTCGAATTGTAATTCAACAGATTGCTTGGGACAATCCATGAAATTACCCATAGCTCAGTTGACACCAGGATCCATACAACGGTAATTAAGTCTTACATAAACATTTATTACATCGCCACATTGGCGGAATCAACAATCAGAGAAGCTTTAGAAGATGCGGAAACGATTCATCCTTCACGGCCAACTTGAGTGTAGCACGTGACCCTATTCCTCGCCATAGTCTTCCTCGAAGTCGTACTCATTCTCGTCACCTGACAGCAAATTTATCAGTACGATTTGTACTGGCCACGGAGCCCACCTATGCAGCATTTGCTTTTGTGGAAAGTGGATGCAAGGCTATACAAGCAGACCTATAGGCTGAGGTTTCCTATGTAGCTGTAATCATTGTTTAATTAGTCAAGTTTTATCTCCAGTTAACACCATCATCCCTTTCCCATCACCACATCTCAATTACCCACACCTCACTCTCATTCGACAGGCCCAACTCCCTCTCGGGCCTATCTCAGCGGCACACTACCACAACGGGTACACTGCCGGAAAAATGTCATCCAGGGGGAGAAGAGAACACTCACTACACTAGTAGAAGCTTCACAGGAAACGTCCAAAGCCAACGAGTTGGCATATGTATCGATCGATCAACCGTACACTCTGCAGAGGTTTCACTACCCACAAGATTAGCCATCATAGGTGTTGCGCAACACCTAGGCAGAATTCCGGGTGCTTGCTTGCCTAGGTCGATGCCACCCTACCACTCAGCCCTGGGATATTTCAGATCCTACACCGTTATGCTGAGACTGGGAGACACAGTACCGGGCCCATCCAGTGGTACTGCGCATCTAGAACGGAACGGGAACCCATCGACCGTCTCCGCCCACCCTTATCACCTCTCAACCTAGCAGTAGTGGCACCGTCCTACCAAGTAGTCCAGCCGTCTCCCACCCATCAGAAGCGAGTGAGTAGAAAAGGATTCCCATGAACCTGAAACTAGTCCGTCCTAGGTTTGACCAAGCAGGCATCTTCACTTAGGGGATACTCTCCCCGTGCCATCACAGCACCTCCGTCCACGGGCTTCAAACCACCAAGGCTATCCCACCCGGAACCTTCTCCACATCTTTACCCACCACAGGTATCTTGCTTGGGGATGCCCAGGTTGCACCCCCGGCATGACTTGCCCCATGGGTTTGTCTCACATCCCACTTGGTCGACATCAACCCTTACCACGCACCCAAGACGCATGCAGCACTCTCTCCCAGTGGTTATAATCAGATATTCACCGTCCCAATTCCACCACATAGCATATAGCAAGTAGAAAGTAGTGGAAGAGTAACAGTAAATTAAGCAGCAGCTAACCTAGCAGCGGATAGCAGGGTATAGTCTTATCAAGGCAGGGAATTCAAATATACTACCATGCAACCTATCCATACATAATCATAAAGCAATAGCAACAATGTCATTTGCAATGCGTAAAAAGGATCTAAGGATTTGGTGGGACGTGGCACCTTCATAGTCGTCTCCTAGCTCCTGAAGGTACTCGTGGTCATCTTCCTTAGTTAGATCCTCCTCCGGCTCTGAAATCGGACACGAAATAGTCGCGTCAGCGACTCCTATAGAGTATTTCAGAAAAATCCAATAAAATAAAGAGCCAAATGCACACAAACATAGTCTTAGATTGTAGATCTCATTTTTCTGAGAATTTTGATATATGGTGCGCAATTTTTGGACATCGTATGAATAAGTTATGAATTTCCGAAGATTATCCTATTTTCTGAAAATGGAAAATGGCCGATTAATCAGGGGATGGCAGCTCGGGATTGGTCCACGTGGCGCGCGGGTCCAGTAGTGCGGCATGTGGCGCCTCATCAGAACACAGACCCGATGGTCGCCCACCAGGTGTTCGATGCTGGTTCCCAGAGAGTCGCCGGCGTCGGCGTAGCTCGGCGGGGCTCGGCGGGGCTCGGCGGAGCTCGGCGTAGCTCGGCGAATCGAAGATTCGGGGCGCCGAGGGTGCCGCTCTCCCGAGCTCTCCCGGGGAGGCTCGGGCGAATCGGACATTTGGGCACCGAGGGTGCCGCTCTCCCGAGCTCTCCCGGGGAGGCTCGGGCGAATCGGAGATTTGGTGCGCCGAGGGTGCCGCTCTCAGAGGTCGGGGCTGGTTCTCAGAGGTCGGGGGGGGGGGCGTCGGCGTAGCTCGGCGGTGGTCGGGCGAGCTCGGCGGTGGTCGGGGGTGGTTTGTGACCTTGGCCGACCATTCGGCGTGCCATGGCGGCCGGCGGCGAGCTGCTGCAGGGCTAAAGCTCCGGTAGGCTACGTTGCAGCTCACAGCGAGGCAATTTCTCCCCTCCGGGCCCCAATATTCATTTCTAAGGGATCCAATTTGGCTAACAGGGTCCCTTTTGGTGCTCGGCCACGGCACAGGCGCTTCTCCGGCGAGGCGGGCGGCGGTGTGGTGGCCGGGGTTCGGTTTTGGCACGAACGGGTGTGGTTCCCTTCTATCCCACGGCATACGGCGGTTCTCCGACGAGGTAGAGGCGCACGTAGCCAAGGCGACAGACATGATTCGGGGCTCGGCTATCTAGCGGCGGTGCCGAGGCAGACTTGGCGAACCTCGGCGGCCTTTCTCCGCAGCGCGAGGCGACCGGAGGTACTCGGAACCGATTTTTGGCGAGGCGGAACGTGTCGGCGGTGATCACGTTTCCCCGAGAACGCACCTCGCGGTGTTCCGGGATATGGAGGTTCGATCTTCCGCAACTAAGCTTGTCCGAGGTGGTCGGTGAGTTGGTGGTCACGCTAACGGGTCACGTCGGCGGTTTCACGGCTTGTGCGCGGGAACGCCGCCGAGGTGGCGGTGCTCCGAGCACATGTGACGGCGATGCCCGTCGGAAGTGGCCTGACGTCCATAGCCGATGTCCAGTGGTTTGATGGCCGGTCTTGTGCGCGTGTTGTGCGAAGTGTTCAGGGGCCGGAAACAGCCCGCGGCCTACACGCTCGTGATGCCGAGCGCCATGACCGTAGCACGGCGAGGTTGGATGAGGTGCTCGGTGGCTCACCGTGGGGCTGGTGAGGTAAGGATGGCGGTGCATTGACGAGTCGGAGCCGTGCAGAGCGTACGCAGTGCCGTGCCGAACCGCGACGGGGCTCCGGCTTCTCCTCCGTGTCCGGCTCGACGTGCTCCGCGGCGGCGGCGCTCCGGCAGCTCCTCCTTCTCTGCTCCGCCCTTCTCCCTCTCTCTCGGCTATGCGGTGGGGTGCGGTGGCTTGTGGAGCCGCAGCGTGGCGGCTGCGAGTGGGAATGGGCTAGGGCTCCTCGGGTGCTCCAATTTATAGGCGGCCGGTTCTCGGAACAGCGGCGGACGGTGATGGGTATCGGTGGGTGTACGTGGAGCTCATCCGTGCGCTTGAGCTAGGGTTTCAGGGTGCACGCGGGCTCGCTTGGCGGCCAAGAAAGGAGGGGACAGGAGGGGGACAACTCTGCGGGGCGTGGTGCTGTCGGCCGTGGGTCCGGGGTCACGCCATTCGCGTGACACCCCCGGCAGGCGCGTCGCCTTCGTGAGGAAGAGAAACAGTGGAAGGGGAAGGCGGCTGACATGCGGGCCCAGGTTGGCAGGGAGCGCGAGCGCGAGCGCGTGTGTGCCCGGGCTGCGAGAGGGGCCGGCTGGCTGGGCCGAATGGCTAGCCTTGCTCTCTCTCCCTTTTCATTTTCTTTTCTTTTCTATTTTCACTTTAGTGTATAAATACATATATTACCCATTTTAAATATTGAGTAAATACAAACATAAATTGCAATAAATCCCAATTGTGATGCATAAGCTATTATTCTATGTGAATGGAATTAAAATGCAAGCTATACTCCTTTATTTACCAAATTCATAATGAAACCTATATGCTTGCACAAGAAAAATGGGTTTTCATAATAAATAAATGAAAGATTTTAATTGGTTGGGATTTTTAGGTTGTGTGGATTTTTAGGGTTGTTACAAAGTCCCACCCAAGAAGATGAACCCTAGGAGGAAGTAGCTGGCGACAAAGGTGAAGAAGTCTCTTGCCAAGGGAAATTGACTACAATGTGGGAAAGGCTGTGAAATTTTGGTGCTCTCTACTGATCTTTTGGTCCAGGGGCATTCCTGTGATGTATTGCCTATGTAGGCCATGTGAACTTGTGATGTATTGCCTACACAACCTGTGAACCCATGAACTTGTGATGTATTTTGGTCTAGTGAGCTGGGACATCTTTGTATGCTGTGAACCTATGAACTACTTGTGATGTATTGCCTAGGGGACAGGCCATGTCAAACTTCTGTCATGCTATCAAGACTTAATGAATTATGTGGTTAGCTATGTTAATCTCAGTTCTGTCATTTGCACAATAATGTTGTCAGCATTCAAGAATTAAAGAATGCTATGTTGTGTACATTGAGAACTGGCCATTTCATTAAACCAAGTTAACATGTTACACATACATGCTCTTGACAGTTACTAATGCTATCACAAGAGTGTAGCCAAATCTATCCTTTAACAGTGGCAATACTCCTTGTTGACATCTACTAATATCGCCCAATATAACTTTATAACTTTTAACACTAGGGACGAGATTAGAAGATGTATGGTATTTTAATTAACTGATCATTAGCAACTAGCCACTTATCTATTACCAACATTCTTTAGCATAAACTGGGTTGTCAATCCTAATTATATATGCTAAGAATAAATAAAGGTTTTATATATTATTCCATGTGACTAGGCAGAAATATAAATAAATATAAACTAAGAACAATTCTGCAAGCGGACAGATAATTATACCATTATAGCATTTTACCTAGAGTATCATCAGGTTGTCGATTTATATTTATACCACTGGGAAGGTCTAGTAGGACTTAAATTATATCTACAACTTATACTGCTAATGTAAAAGATAAACCATAACTATAATCCTACTCATAGCAGGGATAAGTCACATGATAAAGATATATAGGATAAACATGATCAGTCATCATCATAAATAGGTAAATATCAGAGCTCATCTAGTCATAACAATAGCTAGCCAATGGATAGATAAAGGAATTAAGATCTAAAGTAATTCTATAACTATGTCAATGAATACTATGATTAGTGCAATTACATCTAGCAATCATTGTTTAGCTCTACCTATATCATGATTAAATGTAAAGGAGCATCATCTAATGAGGATATTAAGACACAAGGGTCACCTCCTTCGCGACCGCGCTCTGCTCGTCCTACGTACGGGGGGTGGACTACAGGGGACTCAACGCAGCTGTCACCTACGCGATCTACCACATGACCCGGCACGTCAGGGTGCACTCGCAGATAAGCAAGATATCTAAACACCACGTCTATATACTGCCAATCATTCATCCATGATATCTCTGGATGAACTCTATAGGAGCAATTACATAAATTCAATAGGATCAAACTAACTATGCTAGACATATAATCAAAGTGAACAATGACTATTGCAATTAAGAACATATATAAGATTAAGAACAATGTTTCCCAAATCATAATGTTAAATACAATAAGAGAAAAGTACTAGAACTATACCGAACTCTGCGCTCCAGACAGACGCCAGGGGCTCCGGATCCTACTGAAGAACTAGAACTCCTCTACTTCTAATCTAATTAGGCTAAAGCTATGAACTAGAGAGGCTCTGATGAAGTAGAGAGGCTCTAGATGGCTTGATCCCCAAATGACTTGATGCTTCTGGGTGGGGGGTCTACCCCTTTATTTATAGCTCAGTGGGATGAATGTGCGCCGTAGGATCAAACCGACTTAACCAAGGGCCGAGATGACTCCTAATAGGCGGTGGAGGAAGACTCCAGAAGGCGGGGCCCGAGACCTAGCAGGGAGCATCGGCCGGCCCCACCCTAGGGCCGGCCGGCCCCACTTTGTGGGGTCCTGGGTCCCAGTTGCTCGGGTGTGTTCCAGATGCTTCTAGTGTTCTCGTGATGATGTTTCCTTCGCGGTCAAGTTTCGTGTCTTTTATACTCTTTACCCCTTATTTTATGCTTTTCTAGAATAGCCCCTGGAAAATACAGAACATGCAAAACTCGTGAAAACTGTCAGTTAAAACCCTAGACTAGTGTGTATTCATGTGTCCTTTCATGTCTAAAGTTCTAATAAAAGTTAACGTTATCCACCGTCAACAACACCCCCAAGCTTACATGTTTGCCAGTCCCTTGGCAAACAAACTAAGCCTAATTTACCAAAGTATTTGGATCAGGAGTTGCTACAATGCTTTCATACTTTCCAAGTACACATGCTTTAAACATAGATTCTCCTTCGGATTAGACAAAATTGCTCTAACTCTCGAACTTGCCCATTTTACCTTTAACTACGGGGCTTTACAGCTTTCGCATAAATCTTGAGCAATCGAAAGATAGACTAATCAAGTCAAGCACTATGTCTCAAATTCTTCACAGTACTATTATTCTGGAGTTTTGCAAATTTTCAAAACAAAACTCAGAGTTTAATTGTATGACAACCTCAAGTCCCTCAGTATCTGTAGTATTTATGGATCTCACCGAGGCATTAATGATGTTATGCCTTCCTACAACTAAAGATTATAGTGGAGCTTATAGGAGTGGCAATAACAAGGATGAGTATACTTGCAGTTCATATATTGTAAAGTCAAACAATGGATCCACAGAGAGTCGAGGCATACAATCAAACCAAGATGTGCATATATATGGAATATGGTGGATAGGTGTATATATGGTATTTAGTGGTTGATCCTAATTCTACTTTTGCTTCTTGAAAATAACTCCCTCCTTTAAAACTTAGAACTTTCGCAGGAAAACATGGGCTATCTTTATTCTTTTTTATTATTAGATATATATTTTTTCATAGGGAGGCGGGCATCTAAGTACCCATTGTTTTAATTGCTGGGACACTTGTCCATCTTTTACTCCTTTTTCTTTTTTTCAATACTTTTGCATAGCCACATGCATCCTTTGAATATAAATAATTGGAGAGATAATGATAAGAACATAGAGCAATTAAACAGGGGTTGTCCTATGGGGTATATATTTTTGGGTGTTTACTCCCAGTGTAGGAGAAAACATTTTTAAGGTGGATCTAGATGAAAGTGGAAGATGATTGCGCTTACTCCCAGAGTAGGAATAATGCAAATGTGGGTGGAGTGTGTAAGTGATCTTGGTTTTAAGAGCATGACAAGACTCTCATAAGGTATACAATAAAGGTTGACTGAACTCATTGCAAAGCAAGCAGCATAAATGTGCAAAGGTTTTTCTAACTCTAAATGTATTACATATGGCTTTGATAGGATTTCAAACTTTGTCATACAAGAGCTCATCATGTAAGATTTTAAATTTAAAATAATACTTCAGAACTTAGTAATGCTAGGAATAAGATAAATAGCGGCTCAACCTTCATGAATCATATCAATCAATCACCTATAGTTAGCTCAGTCATATGCCTCCACAAGTTTTAGGTTTAGAGTAAATTCTTAAGCCAAAACAGCAATATCTAAAACTCGAGAGAATTCATGGTTTGAAAACTAGGCACTTGAAAAGTATTATGGCAGAGCAACTATTCATCATCTCCAAGACAAAATTTTAATGTTCATCAGTTTTAATTAACTCTAGCCTAGACTGACTCTAAACAAACTCTAATATATAGATAAATATTTATTTGGTTTTCAAATTTTATCTTACTAGCTAACTCACACGAAAAGTGATATGGCACAATAATAATAAGGTGGAAAACTTATACTTAGCTGGATTTTAACTGGAGGGTGCCCTCCCCAAGCTTGACGTTTGAGAGGGTCTTTGATGTTGCAAATTGAGTGATCCTTCTGCGAGCAGGTGTATTGGCAGCGTAAGGGCGTCGGGTTGACTAGCTCTTTGATCTTGTATTTTCCTATGAAACTCAATTGCCAACAAAAATACCAAATCTTAAGGAGAGGGGTTAGGTCTAGTACCACTCCATGGTAAGTGATTGATTTTATATTTGCAGTAGAAGTTTCCTAATTGGGTGGACCTTCATGTGCCCACACATTTTTGGGTTTTTCTAAAAAGTGTGGACCTTCATGTGCCCACATATTTTTGGTGTTTTTAAATTTTCTTATGGTACTATGGTGAACATTCATGTGTTCACATATTTTTGGTATTTTATGACTTTGTAAAACAGACTCGATAATCGTATAGGTATAGTTACCTGATAACTAGGGGATGCTCCTCCCCCAAGCTAGATGTTTGCAATACTTGGCGTTGATGATCTTCAGGGCGAGTTTGCTAGCAGTAGTCCTAGTGAGCTCCACTAATGGACTCTCTCCTTAGTCATAATGTCGTTACTGCCTAATTATGCTCCAAAAAAAAATCAAAACTCGAGGCTCGAATTTAAGGGGTTAACGGCCAGCCAGATGAGTAATTGATTATTCTAATGAGCTAATATTAATTGGCAGCTTCTAGCAGGATTTTTCTTTTTAGATTTTCTGTTTTGTGATGCAGTAAAATAAATATAGATTCTATTTTATTTTTATTTTGATGCCACCACAACAAATATTCCTACGGGTTACCATAAATCTACTTACATGGGGCTTCAATATTTTTGATGCAATAAAAGCGATATGATATATTTTTTTATTTCTTTTCAATGCACTAATAAAGCAGTAAAGATTTTTTTATTTTGTTTTAATATGCAGAAAGATAAATATGCATGCTATGTTTGTATTTATTTTTAGGCCACCACGATGAGTACTCGCAAGGGTTTCACATGGGGCTTCAAGTTTTTAAGATGCATGAATACAGCTTAATGCATGCCTATTCGCTCTTGTCATTTTCTATGCAAAGCTAATGCATAAGGATAAATCTACTTAAGAGAAAATAATTCATGCAATGCAGAAAAGTAAAAATGGATAACTACCGATGTTACCTCACGGCGAGGATTCGATGTTTTGAGTCTTCTGAATTGGACTTCTCCTTGCAGTGATTCATTAGTCAAGTACTTTGGTTTTCTCTTGAGGTGGTGCCTCCACTAGTGGCTCCCAATGATGGTGCCACCTTCTTCCTTTCTTTTGTCAGCATCTCGAAGCCAATCTTAGGTGCATCATTATTATTGGTTGAGAACTTCCACTTATTGAATTTGAGGGATTTTCTCCCCCACACTTTGATTGAAGTGTGTTCTACCCAAAAAGACAAAGTAGAGATCAAGTGCATGGGCTCTTCTGGTGGGAAAACACCAACAGAACTAGAAATTTATTTATTCTCTAACCTTGGGCACAATAAGATTGATGTTATTCATATTGTTCATTTATAACATGGGTGAGAATACAGAAGTATAAATATGGTATTTAAACTCGTGAGATAAAGAGTGAAGTTACTTAACCGTTGGAAAGACTGTTCATATTTTAAAATTTTCATGATGACTATTATTTTCCAAGAATAATAGACGAAATATTTCTAGCTTACTTGGTTAAGACTGAGATAGCGCTATGAACAAACTTAGAGAACAAATCATGTTGAGTTAATCAGGTTGATCAATTTAAGTAGTAACTCTAACATGGTTGTATTTTTCATTTATTGCATACCAAGATCAAGAGGAAATTAATAACCACTTACCTTAAGATGTTACCTTCATCATTGAAGCATGATAAAGGGTAGATGAAATTTAATGTTCCTTTCCTTCATTGCATCTTGAGTTGTTCATTAGCATCTTTTATTTTACTCTGTTCTCACTCTTCAGACCTCCTGCTTCTCTCATTATATATATATATTCTTTGCAAGGGGTTAGTAGACTAATACATACCCGAAGGAATATTCAATTTAAAGTACAGATAGTGTTTGCCAAGGTTAATTTATAGATTTGGTTTTAAATGATTCATCATTACTTCATTCAATTTTTTTTCAACAAGGTTAAGGTAAACATATTATTTGAAAACTACCTTTAACCTCAACTTCATTCTATGAATAGTCTCCTAATAGGTTTTAAATATTTTTATATGGGAGAGGTGAGTCTACATATACAACCAAATTCTTAGACAAGTATGCTTTGATCTCATAGTTATGTTTAAGTAATATTCTGAAGCATACTTATAATAGAACAAGGAAGTTTACAAGACTAAAGATATTTATTCAAATAGAACCAAGAATGTGTATGGTGAACCAAAAAGAGCATTTTTTTAATTTGTTTTAATTGTTAGCAAGTTAAGTTTGAGCATGGCATAGGGTAGGAGTGACCAAGACAAATTAGCAACATGATATAAGATGTTGATTGTAGTTAAATATTACATGAGGCTTGGACAAACGTACCTTATGTCTTCATTCTTCTAAGTAAGTGGTGACAAACTTACTTGGAAGAGGAGGCTTATTCGGTTCATCTGTTGGTGAAAGCTTGTGGTCTGCTGAGCAAGGCCCTCCTTCTATCGTCTTTGCCTTTTCACCATCCGATGAAAGTACTAAAAATTACATGCTTTTTACTCATCAACCTTTTCTTGATTTTGATTGAATTATAGTTGATGAGCTTGGGTCCACTGGAGGTGCAGACTCAAGTTCCTCCCTGGTTGTCTTTGTCTTCTATTGGCATGGCAACGAGCTATTCTTCTTTTAGTGACATGCCAGTCGTCTTGATAGTCAGGGCGGGGAACTTCTTTGATGTTCAAGTAAAACTTCATCTCCAATAGATTAAGAATTTTCCTTTCTGTGAAATGTTAATGGACACATACCCGAGGGAATATAACGAAATTGAAATACAGGTTTTGTTGTCCATACTATTTTGCGATTTCCCTCTATGCTAACAAGATGATATATGGTTTTGAGATTGTTTAGCATAGATTGTGTCTATTGTGTTTTATATTGTTGTTGCTACATTCTAGCATGGTTCAAAACAGAGATAACTTGCAACGAAAAATAAATGAATAAACATTAATACTCACAGTTCTTCCTCTTATAAAGAATGAGCTGGGTCTTCTTGTGCAAAGTCATTACTGCCTTGATTCATCTTCGGTGTGAACTCATCTCTTGACTTCCCCAGATTTGATTCAAAATTTTCCTGCAGGGGTTAGTCCGATAAAATATCCGATGTATACTACAGCAATTTCTAATTCAATAACCAAACCAAACTCCATGTCTAGCTTTAGTTAAGGAAGGCATTTCAACCTAAGCACCATGCTTAATTTAAAAACCTTTGGAAAATACTCATATGGCCGTAATGGCAGACAAAGATAACATGAAAGCACTAGTAGGGAATTATTCAGGTAGAGATGAAAAAACATGATCATGGTGAGTTTTTTTAAATACTAATCATGAGCCTTCATGTGCTCATATATTTTTTTCTTTCTTTTAATAAGAATGCAAGTGAGATGGATATATGAATGGAACTAAATAAGTTATGAGTAGAAAGAATTTAGAATAAATAGGGTGAATATATGGATTTAAAGTAAACATGCAGTGGAATGCAAAAGATAACTACTCATTAAATTTAAAGTCCATGAGCAAGACTTTCTCACCTTTATTTGATCATACTTACCATGTCTCACATGATGGAATTTGTGAGTGATGTAGCATCTTTATTCCCGTCACTTGAGATATGAATTGAATTTTTGTGACGTCGACCTCTTTTTCCAATTTTGGATTTATTATGTTTCTTCTTTTTGTGAGAGCTTGCCGGAAGCTCGTAAATCGATCGTTCATTACCCCGCATAAGATATTAAAGTAGACAAAACATGGGTAATCCTGCTTGAGCAGGGGTTAATGGTTATCTCGATTACATTAATAAGTATAACTCTATCAATATTCTTAATATGCCTAGCTAACTTCCCCAGCAACGGCGCCAAAAATGCTTGTTGACATCTACTAACGTCGCGCAATATAACTTTATAACTTTTAACACTAGGGACGAGATTAGAAGATGTATGGTATTTTAATTAACTGTTCATCAGCAACTAGCCACTTATCTATTACCAACATTCTTTAGCATAAATTGGGTTACCAATCCTAATTATATATGCTAAGAATAAATAAAGGCTTTATGTATTATTCCATGTGACTAGGCAGAAATATAAATAAATATAAACTAAGAACAATTCTACAAGCAGACAGATAATTATACCATTGTAGCATTTTACCTTGAGTATCACCAGGTTGTCGATTTATATTTATACCACTGGGAAGGTCTAGTAGGACTTAAATTATATGTAGAACTTATACTGCTAATGTAAAAGATAAACCATAGCTATAATCCTACTCATAGCAGGGATAAGTCACATGATAAAGATATATAGGATAAACATGATCAGTCATCATCATAAATAGGTAAATATCAGAGCTCATCTAGTCATAACAATATCTAGCCAATGGATAGATAAAGGAATTAATATCTAAAGTAATTCTATAACTACGTCAATGAATACCATGATTAGTGCAATTACATCTAGCAATCATTGTTTAGCTCTACCTATATCATGATTAAATGTAAAGGAGCATCATCTAATGAGGATATTAAGACACAAGGGTGACCTCCTTCGCGACCGTGCTCTGCTCGTCCTACGTACGGGGGGTGGACTACAGAGGACTCAACGCAGCTGTCACCTACGCGATCTACCACACGACCCGGCACGTCAGGGTGCACTCGCAGATAAGCAAGATATCTGTTGGCGCAAAAAGTGGTTCCCTAAGCCCAACACACCAGCGAAGCCGGAAACGACCCTTGAGGCAGTAAAGCTCTCGCAGATCCAGCTAGCTTCGAACCCGCTCTGAGAGTGTCAGTAACACCCAAGCGTGCCAGTCAATTTGACCTGCAATTGACAAGGAAAAAAATAGTAATCAGTAATCATAGGGCGGAACTAACCGGTGTGTCCAGGTAGTTCCAACTGTATGGCTCGAAGAGCCGATGTAATGGGAGATCGACTAGAAAGCCGATTCCGTTATGTTATGAACCGATTGTAGCGAAACATGCATTATAACTCAAGTTAACCGATTCAGACATGAATTCAATGACATATACTTGCATTAGACGGAAATATGCTATAAAAGATGTAGTCACAGCTAGCTGACATGATCATAAGATGTCTCAATGTAAAACAAGAAGAAATCGGCTATTTTAGCCGATTTAGTGTATACGAGCAACATACAAGCCTATAAAGCAAACAATGTTTCAACTCTCCGGCTAATGGATATAAATCACAATCTTGCAACAGTGGAGATCGAGCGGATCGAGGTAGTCATGATGAAGTTGCAACTTAGATCCGTTAACCTTTGAATCTAGACAAAGTTTATTTTATTACTTGAGTGCGACCCGTATCTAATCTAGATCCAAAATACAACCGGCTGGTGCAAAGCATTCTATCTTATCAATATAAAACAGATGGCAAGCATAATTCATTGAACATATAGATCTATTAGATATAAACCGACACATATGGATCAAGACGAGCAAATTGATGATTGCTTTAAATAATAAACAATAAACATAAGCAACATCGGTAACTTAATAAATCCATCTAAACTGCCAAATTTAACTAGAGCCGATAACTAATCCGTGCATGCAGACTGTCTCAATCTATAGCCTGTCCACCGGATGACATTAACTAATAAGTTAATCAAGCAAACAAACACGAATCGATAACTAATCCACGCGTGAAAACCGTCCTAATCTGCATCTCGTCCACCGGATGACGGTTAACACAGATTGATCGGGTAAACCAGCGTGAATCATCCTTGACTCACTATACTTCCCGCGTCCACCGGATGACGCCAAAGAAACAGAGCTTAGCAAGGACCCTGGTCCGCCATGCTTCCACGTCCACCGGATGACGCTAAAAGGACATAGTTTAACAGGGGGTTGACGATACTTACAAGCAAGCCTGCGTCCACCGGATGACACCCAGCCTGGATGAAGTAACTCGCCGGACTCGACTGACTCTAGGGTTTGTTGGCCAGAGCCGAAAGTTGTGTTGTATTGATGTTGTTGTATGTTTTACAATGGTTGAGGGCTTATATTTATACCCTAAGCGTAGCTAGAGTCCTAATCGAATTACAACTCATTAATAGATAAGGAAACCAACAAACTATCCTATATCTAAGGTAACTTGGAGTCCCAACTTCCCTTTCATAACGGACTCCGATCGTGATCGCATCTTGGCAGTGCAGACTCTGGATGACGTCACCAATACCGACGCTGCACGCCTCCTGTCACCTTCGCCCGATAACCGATTCACCGTTCAATCGGCTATTTTCCTTCCTTCCGCTGGACGGAATCTGCTTCCGAGATCGGTTATCCTCCTCCGGTATCAGCTATCGGCTCCCAGCATAAAATTTGGTGTTAACACATGCCCCCCAATTTTGGAATAAACTGGTTTATTCCGAAATTAGCGCTTGAGCCTTCAAATAGCCAAAACGCAGCTTCCCTCTCGGCACTTCAAACTTTTGCACCAAAACGAAACCCTAAACCATCGCAACTTCCGCCACGGGCTCCAATCTGCCGCTGTTAGTTTTGATTCGCCGCCGCCAGCTTCGATTCGTCACCGTCAAATCACTCCCGAGCTAATGGCGACTCCTTCCGAGGTCCCTGAGGTATCAATTTCATCGATCCGCCCCCTGATTTGTGAATCCCTCTTCAACCTCACTGAGTATGAGTTCTAAAATCTAGGTGTTGAGGAATGATATTCTGATTCCACTGAAGGACATCCCCAATACCTACTATCTGGGCCCGATGGACAATCCGATCCCCAAAGACTTCATCATTCAAGAAACCAACCAGCTCCCATTCCGAAGCTCCATGATGGGCGCCTCCTCTTGGGCCAAATCTTTCAGAAACTGGCCAAGCGCACCTGCTGGGTGGAGGAACTGGTTCCGTCGCGTCGCGGCGAAGAAGCGCGCTGACTGGGAGATGCACCATCTGAGCCAATGTCTTGACTTATCATTATCAGAGATGACAAGGAATGAGCCGCTCCTGATCGCTGCCAGTCATTTTTGGTCCAACTCCTTGAATGCTTTCGTGTTCGGAGACGGTCCAAAAACCATTACCCTGGGCGATATCCATATGCTCACCGGGCTTCAGATTACTGGATCATATGATTTCTGGGATCTTTGCTCCAGTGGCAAGAAGGACCCGTATTTCCCGAAGCTGGACACATACACAGATTGGAGTGGTTATATTCAACACCACCAGAAAAGCTCCTCTTCTGTCAGCGAGAAAGAACATGTCGCATTCTTGACCATGTGGCTTGAAAGGTTCGTGTTCTGTGGCGCCACTATCGGGCCAGCATATCCTTATCGGGTTTTAACAGAGAAACTGGCTCAAGGGCACTCCATCCCCCTGGGCAAACTCTTGTTGGGTGCAGCATACAGGCTTATGAGCCGGGTATTCAGTTCCTTGATCATAGGTGAAGAAGTGCAATGCATAACAGGCCCTTGGTGGCTAGTACAGCTATGGCTCAACCTGTACCTGCATAAGCTGGTAAGGATACAACTCCAAGGCCTCAACTTTCCATCCACTGAGTATTCAGAGGAGGAAGACCCAAAAACCAGAGGCTGTCAAAGTTTTGGTGAAGCTGCCTCTGCCATAACCATCTCAACCTCAAAGGGCAATATGCTGGAAACATTATACAGGGGCTTGGGACCACATGTTACCACCTGGTTCCCTTATGAAGATGAAGATGAATTTCCAGCGCCCTCCAGCTTCAAATTCAACAATGGGTGCTCTGATGACGAGGCTATCAGTATCTTGAACGCAATCATCAAACCCTATGCCTTGCCAGCAGACTTCAAGCACCTTCGGAGCGCAAGTGGCAAGGCAACTACCTATCCTTCTTATGAATTCTATCATCCAAACATAGCAGCAAGACAGCTAGGTTTCAGCCAATTGCCCCCTCGGCTCCCTTTTTTGAATACATTGAAACCCAGGGAGAACATTACAGAGCACCTTCAGGCTGTCAGAATTTTTCAACTCGGAGCAAACCTGCCCACATTCTCGCCGAAGCCGTGGAATCAAATCTGCATCGCTCATCAGAGTTTTGACGATTGGTGGCAACAATGGCACGCTCACTTGTTCTGCCAAATCGTCCACGACCAATGCAGAGCCCTGGATTCAAACTTCCAATCTCCCCGAGCAGTAAGTGTTCTCAGCCAATTCCAATAAAAACGGCTTTATTCAAACATGTTACTTAACAGATATTTCTCACAGGACCCATCATCCAATCCACCAGAGCGAGTGGAATACTATCCACCTTGTCCAACAGCAAGACTAGGTTCCCGAGCGCCAACGCTGGGACAACTAATGGCAGGCCCTGCTGTGCTGACCTCCCCTTCTGGTTCAAAATGACCAGCTGCATCTCAGCTCCAAAAGCAAACTCCCAAGAAACGCCGATCGATAAGAAAAATTCAGGTACCCAGTAGCATTTTTCCTTTACTTCAGTACGCCCCGACTCTTAAATCGGCTTTCTACCAGGTGAATCCCCAACCAACTCAAGGTACCTTGGGAGAGAAACAGGCCGAAGAACCACCAGAATCTACCGGCCATGAGGAATCAGCTGCTCAAGAAGAAGGGATCCGGGAAGAAGGAGCAAAAACTCAGGTACTACTCACTGGGTTCTTCCTTCTTAAATGTCCTAATTGACCAAATCTTCTTTTCAAAAATACAGCCGAACAGCCCTTCCGAAGAAATCTGGGCGAACCTTGAAGAAGAGGAGTTACCCCCTGAGAGGAATCCAGGTAACTCCTAATCGGCTGTTAGCAATTATCCTTGCTTCCATACTGTTCTTACTTCTGGTTTGCAGAAACCCAACTACCTGAGGCAGTGACAACCGAGGATCCGCATGCCGCAAAAGATACAACCGCTTTAGTCGAACAAACAGCATCGGCATCAACTCTACAACCTTCAGGCCTCATTCAGGTATCCCATCTCTACCAGAAAACAATTAATCTATGTTGTACCCTTTCCCTTTTTTTTGATGGGAGAACGTATGTACTGTAGGCACCGAAACCTTTGTCTCCTAGCTTTCCATTCGACATAGAAGAGTTCTGTGATAAAGATGAACTGGCCTCCTCCTCTGAGAGACTTTCAGAGCCAGATTTCAACAATCGGCTAAGTGCACTGTTACCCCGTCTAGAGGGTGATCTAGTCGCTCTAGCCTCGAATCCTGATCTGATTGATCAAATAATGGAACTTGTCCAGCAGCAACCCAATCTGTCAGCCTTGAAGTCCCTGCAAAGATTTGACGATCTTAAAGTTACAGCATCAGGGATCATCACTGCTCACAAGGACCTGGTAGAGCTTGAACAGCTAAGGAGCAACAAATCGATCAACAGACAAGAGGCCACCGGATTAACCGATCGAGCCAAGTTGCTCAAATCCTCCATCAGCACGGCCGAAACAGAATTGGTGACATTGAAAACAAGACGAGACCAGCTGAGAAAAGAATTGGAAGCAGTTGAGTCAGCTATCAGTGAGCGCGAAATCACCATCTCCACCAGCACGATCGAGCTCTCCCAGAAAAAGAAGGAAATCAGCAGCTTGATCGTTGCAGACAGAAAGTCATGCCAACGCCTAAACTTGTTGCAGTTCACTGAAAACCGAGATCAACAACCACTGCAGGCTGGCCACGCGCTCCGTGCTGAATTAGTAGAACTGATTCGATCCTTATTATCTTTGTAATATGATGGGTATACTGCTTGGCATGTGCTGTTCACCCTGAATTTGACAACTTAGCCTGATCTGCATTTAGATTTTACACCTTAATACCGGCTTTGTCTTGTTTCGCACTGACTCTGTTCAGCCTGATATACTTCTGTATGCGAGTCGGCTTTCGAACTGCTTTGTACCTTAGAATCAATCACATAGCCTGACCTGTTCTGCATACGAATCGGCTTTCGGGCGTACTTCTTAGTATCGGCTTTGTTCGGCTTTCCTTTGGAACTAACCCCTCAGCCAAATCCATCACGAATCGGCTTGTGGGTACTCACAATAGGATCGGCTAAAACAGCCTGACCCCAAAAATCGATCGGCGTGTGACCATTGATGGCGGCGTTTTGTCTCCCTGATTTGGCAACTGTTTCGGATTCAAGAAACGTGGATTAACTGCAACCTAAAATCCGCCGTGCCGTCTCACTTCCCAAAGAAACCGCCTCGGTGCCCGTGTTGTCTTATAAATAGTTGGCAGGCTTGAGGCAATATCACACGCCATCGTATCCGTCTCGCCGACCAACTCTCTCGGCCGCCTCCTTGTATCCACTTCGCTTCCGCTCTCAATCCTTGTTTATGACCATGGCCGGCGATGAAAACCATGGGAAGCGCCCGGCGTCTGAGCCCGTCAACGGCGATGAGATGGAACGGAGTATCCGCCGCATCTGGGCCAGCGTCACCCGAATCGAGCAGACTTTGGGGTAAGTTCAACCGTCAGCCTACCATCTCCTTGCTGTTTCTATCTGATTTGATCCGTTTCTGCAGTCACCAACCATCTCTCGTCAGCGGCATTGTTGGCTCCTTAGCCGGCCTGAACAACCCTGCCCCCGGCGCTGATCCTCCTCGGGCAGCCCCGGCGGATGGTGACGCCGTTCCTGCAACTGGGACGGCGATCCCGGAAACCCCCCCCCCCCCCCCCGCTGGTGACGCCGCCGGGCCCTCTGCTCCTGTAAGGGCTCCAATCAGGCGTATGATGCAAGTCAGCGGACGGGGAGTCCATAGCAGGTATCTTATTTTCCCTTTTCGTCGATCTTTAAATCTGGCTAAGTCTAGGTGCCTGATCTGATGGTCCCTTTCAGCCAACGTCTCCTGCTCCATCTTCCTTCCGGTGCACCGATCGGCGCCAGTTCCTCGGTGCGTGGCACGGCGCCACAACCGAACCTCCCTCACGCTCCGGCTCGCAGCACCACCTCCGGAGCGGAATCAAACTCGGAGTCATCTTCGAGTTCCCGCGACTCCTACACCGCCGCCGACGGCCGCCACTTCCACCATGAGATGGTGCGGTATCGCAACCTCTACTCCGAGGCTACCAAAGAGGCCGGCCGGCTGGATAAGGAGAACGAGGACCAGGCCGTCGCGCTCAGTTGCCGCCAACATTGATTTGGCGGAGGCGCGGGCCAAGCTCACGGAGTCGCAGGCCGCCGTGGCAGGTAATCTCTCGTTTTGTCTGACAGTATGTATGGCTTGTTTCCAACACTGACCTTCCTTGTTTGTGCAGCTCTGACAGCACAGCTGCATGAACTGCGCGCGGCTGCGTCGAGCGTCACCGACGTCCTGTGCGCGCGGGGGCAAACGCAGATAGAGCAGCTTGCGGACGTGCACCACCGCGTCCGCCAGGTGGCAATGAGTGGCGTCCGTCACGGTGCCGCGGGAGCTCTGGCCGCTGCCCAGATCAACTCTGGCATCGTGCTGGAAAACATCAAACCGGGGATCCAGGCAGGCCAAGACATGGAGGAGTTCGGCACGCTGATGACCGCTTTCGCCTCTCATGCCGACGGTCTCTCCGTGTCCATCGACGCCGAGGACGTAATCCGGGACGGCGTCAATAATTCAAACTAGATTCTATTAGGCATTTTGATGTATATGATACTTTTGAACTCGTTATGCCCGAAACAATCCAATTTGCAAGACTGTATATATTTTTTATTTTTGCTCTAAAGGCGACGCTTATCGCATCGGCTGTTACGCCCCATCGAGGGTATTTCATTTTTGTGCTAAGGACGACTCGTTACTACGACGTCGGCCATTTTTGTCCTGAAGGCGACCCGCTTGCACGGCATCGGCTATTAGAGCCAGATTCACATGAATCGGCTATTATCCCCCAACTGGAATGCTAGGGTAGTATTTCTTCAGATGCTTCCCGTTGATGGCCCGGGCGAGTCCCTGTCCTTCCAAGTCTTCAAGGATGTAAGCGTTGCCCAGGGCACATTCCACCACACGATACGGGCCTTCCCAGTTTGACGACCATTTACCGAATCGGCTATCTTTTGTACCAATAGGCAGAATGACTTTCCATACTAGCTCTGATTCGGTGAAGCTCTTGCTTCTTACCTTTGTGTTGTAATACTTGGCCACCCGTACCTTATTCTTTTCAATGTATTCCAAAGCCCTAAGCCGATGACAGTGCAAATCTTCTAAACTGTCCATCATAATGTCTTTGTATTCACCGGCTGTAAGCTTGTTTTGCAACGTGACACGCCGTGTCTCAAACTGAATCTCCCATGGCAAGACAGCAGCGTGTCCATAGACTAGCTCATAAGGTGAAGCCTTGATCGACCCATGCTGTGCCATGCGATATGCCCACAGTGCCTCGCTCAAATGCAAATACCATTTTCTGGGGTTCTGCTCAATCTTTTTCTTGATGACCTTGATCAAAATTTTATTGGAGGCTTTTGCTTGTCCGTTGGCTTGGGCGTAATACGGCGATGAATTATAAATCTTGATGCCCATGTCGTCAGCAAAGGTCATAAACTCCTCTGAAGTGAACATTGTCCCCTGATCAGTTGTGATCGTCTGAGGTATTCCGAACCTGTAAATAATATGCTCCTTCACAAATTTGATCACGTCAGCTGAAGTGGCGTTCCTCAAAGGAATGGCTTCTACCCACTTGGTGAAGTAATCAATCGCCACCAAGATCCATTTGTGACCCTTGCTCGATGGTGGGTAGATTTGGCCGATTAAATCAATACCCTATCCCCTAAACGGCCATGGTTTAATTATAGGATTCATAGCAGAGGCTGGAGACTTTTGTATATTTCTAAACTTTTGGCATTCTTGACACCCTTTATAATATTTGAAACAATCTTCCAGCATCGTAGGCCAATAGTAACCAGTCCTCCTGATGATCCACTTCATCTTGTGAGCTGATTGATGTGCACCGCGGACTCCATCATGTACTTCGCTCATCAGCTTTACTGATTCCTCTGCCCCCAGGCATTTGAACAGCACTCCTTCAACAGTCTTGTAATACAACTGACCATCCAACAACACATACTTGGTGGCTTTGTACCTTAGCTTTCTGCTGACCCGTTGTGAAGGATTTGCCAGGTAACCTGTTATCTCGCCCCTCCAGTCATCAGTTGATTGCTCGTTATTACAAATCTCCTGCATCGGCCGATAACCCGACGCGTTCTACGCCAGCCGATTAGCTTCCTGGTTCTGGGCCCTGGGGATGTGACAGAGAGATACCGTCATGAACTTCTTGATGAGAGCCTGGCACTGATCATAGTAGCCTCTCAGTATCTCATCTTTACATTCATACAAGCCGAGCAATTGGTTGATGACTAGTTGTGAATCGCCAAATACTTCGACTGCATCGGCTTTTGCTTCATGCAGAAGCTGAAAACCTTTCCACGCGGCTTCATATTCAGCCTGATTGTTTGTGACAATCGGCCCTATCTGGAAAGCATACTCAAAACGCACACCCCGCGGTGAGATGAGCACTACTCCGGCGCCACCACCTTGCTTGCACGAAGAACCGTCGAAAAACATAGTCCATGGCGCTATATCCGCTACATTAACCGATCCTCCGTGATGCTGTGTAATGAAATCGGCTATCGCCTGACCTTTGACCGCCTTAGCCGATTCGAACCTCAAGTGAAACTCTGAAAGCGCCAGGATCCATTTGCCTATCCGACCATTTAAAATAGGCATCGAAAGCATGTGCTTGATGACATCCTCCTTGGACACTACCACACACTCTGAGGCAAGCAGGTAGTGCCTCAACTTGATGCATGAATAGAACAGGCACAAGCACAACTTCTCGGTCGGTGTGTATCTTGTCACAGGGTCAAGGAGCCGCCTGCTCAGGTAGAAGACTGCTCTCTTTCCCTTCAAACTCTTGAAAAAGGGCTGATCCAATGGTATGGCTTTCGGCCGTCACGTACAACTTAAAAGGCTTCCCTGTCCGTGGCGGTACTAAGACAGGGGGAGTCTTCATATATTCTCTGATTTCGTCAAAAGCCTTCTGTTGCACGTCACCCCATTTGAACTCTTGATCATTCTTGAGCTTCAACAATGGTGAGAATGGCAGCACCTTCTCTGATAAGTTGGCAATGAACCTTCTGATAAAGTTAACCTTACCAAGTAAAGACTGCAATTCCTTCTTGTTGGTTGGAGGTACGAGTTCATCGATCGCCTTCCTACTCTTGCTGCCGATCTCTATCCCTTTGCGGTGGACCATGAATCCTAGAAATTCGCCAGCTGACACGCCAAACGCACACTTGTTAGGATTCATCTTCAGACCATGTCGCCTTGTGCACTCCAAAGTGGTCCTCAAATCGGCCAGGTGATCTTTATTGCTCTTGGATTTCACCACCACATCATCTATATAAATTTCAACGACTTTGCCGATCAACTTGTGAAATATATAATTCATAGCTCTCTGATAGGTTGTACCGGCATTCTTCAAACCAAATGTCATGACCACCTATTCAAACAAACCAAGCGCACCAGGGCACCTGAAGGCGGTCTTCGGGATGTCTTCATCAGCCATAAAAATTTGATTATAACCAGCATTGCCATCCATGAAGCCAATAACTTGGTGCCCAGCAGCCGAGTCTACCAACATATCGGCTACTGGCATAGGGTAGCCATCCATCGGTGTAGCTCTATTTAAATCCCTGAAGTCAATACAGACTCGCAATTTACCATTTTTCTTATACACGGGGACGATGTTTGATATCCACTCGGCATATCGGCAAGCTCGAATGAACTTGGCTTCTAACAGCCTCGTGATTTCGGCCTTAATGTCGGGTAGAGCATCCTCTCTAAAATGACGTGGAGGCTGCTTGTGTGGCCGAAACCCTGGCTTGATAGGTAGCCTGTGCTCAACAATAGATTTGTCCAATCCAGGCATCTCATAATATTTCCAGGCGAAACAATCTTTGTACTCCTTCAACAGTTGAATCAGCTCCTGCCTGAACTCCGGGTCTAAATTGGCGGCAATAAACGTCGGCCTTGGTCTGTCGCCAGGTCCAACATCCACTTCTTCGAGCTTGTTGGCCGACGTGAATCCTTGCCTCAACTTACCCTCTGTGCCGTCGATCGGATTTTCCATTTAATAAAAATACTCAGAGCCGATTGCCCTGATCGGCTGTTGACTCTCATCGCTGACCTTGATGGAGCCTCCTTCCCAAGCCTTGCCAGAGAAATAGTCATGATCCCCAGCTTCCCAGTATGTGGCATCCGCCGTCGCCGCGCTGACCGAGTCATCGGCCGGGACCACTTCGACCTCATCGCCATGCCACTGAATGAGGCACTGATGCATGGTCGATGGTACGCAGCAGTTGGCATGAATCTAGTCGCGTCCAGTAGCAAGCTGTAGGCACCTTTACTGTCGATCACGAAAAAGGTGGTAAGCAGTGTCTTCTTCCCCACTGTTAGCTCGACGTTGATTGCCCCCTGAGTGTTGGAAGAATTGCCCCCGAAATTCTTGAGCATCAGATCAGTTTTATTAGATCATTGGGACCCTTGCCTAGCTTGCGGAATGTAGTGTAGGGCATGAGATTGGCAGTGGCACCACCGTCCACCAACATCTTCGTCATGGGCATGCCGTCGACATAACCTTTGAGATAGAGGGCCTTCAGATGTCGATTTTTGGCTGGCTTATCAAAAGTAGCTTGCTGTGCGAGCACTAACTTGGCCACTCCATCTTCTGATCCCGAATCGTCTGAGTCGGACTCGGTATCATACTTCTTGGCTCTAAACTCTGCAGGCAGCATGAACACCATCTGTGCATCGGCTACAGCCTTTCCATTATTTTGTGGAGGCTTCTCGCGCCACACCTGTTTGGCACGCCCCTCAGCTTGGAGCTCTCTATTTCTGAGCCGCTGCACCCGGCACCTTTGGCTCCTAGTTAGATCCCCTGGGCACCACTGATTCTCTTGCCAAACCGGCTGTCGGCGTTCAACTACTGCTTCATCAAGCCGATCGCGCGAGTCCCTTTTTTCACGCCGATCCCGCGGGCTGTGGGGGCTCCCCAGCCTCTGATGCACAGACCGGCGGTTGACCTGGGACTGCCTGTACTCTCGGTACTGATCGCTGCATTCTGGGCAGTTGCGCAGCGTTGGCAGTCTCAAGCCTTCATTCCAGCAGTGTCGGAAGAATGGGCAATGCCAATGATCCTCCTCACCTCCCCGGTGGCGGGCCATTTCTTCGCGATAGCGCACCTCTTCTTCTTCGCGGAGCCACCTGCGGTACTCCTCTTCTGCGCGCTGCAACCGCCTCTGATGATCTTTCTCTTTCTGTCGCCGCCACTTGTTCAGAAGGTGCTGGTGCGTGGGCCTCCTGCTGTTGGTGCCGCTGGATTCTCCTTGCTCCGGCTGCCTCTGATTCTGCTCCCTCCTTCCTTTGATCAGCGCCAGCTCCTCAGCTGTGATTTGTGCATCGGTATCAACTGAGGAGTTCTTCTTGGCCCGTTCGGGGGTTAAACCTTTACTTTAGTCAGAGGATTCGTGATCTGGACCATGTTTTGCCCTTTCGGGAATGGGAATTTATCGATCTTCATCTTCCCCTTGGGAGGAGCCTCAAATTTCAACAAACCGCGCCTAATAGCATTCTGGATTGCTGCTTTGAAATTGCGGCAGTTGTTTGTAGAGTGTGAGGTGAGGCCGTGGTACTGGCAGAACAGTTTTCCCTGCAAATCTTCAGGAGATGGCTTGACGTAATCAGCTGGGAAGGTGATGTGGCCTGCACTGACTAACAGGTCGAAGAGCTTGTCCAGCTTGCGCGTGTCAAAGTCGTATTGATCTTCCGCACTCCAACCCTTCGGTACGGCCATGGGCTTTGTCCCCCATTTGAGCTCAACAGCAGCCACTTCTTCATTCTCTCCATCCTCTGAGTCGGAATTGCAGACGTAGGCCTGCTTGTATTTTGATTCCTTCTTGAAACTCTGGGCCTGCTGTTCTAATGCGGCCACCCTCTGCATCACTTCGCTGATGCTGTTGAAGTTGGTGCCCACAAGCTTCTCTTGGACGTGTGGGAGCAACCCACTGACCACTATCTTGGCGAGCTGCTTGTCGTTCAGGTTCAAAGAGTAACACATGTTTCTGGTCTCCCTGAACCGCTTGATGAAAGCCGATCCAAGTTCATTCGGCTTTTGGCGCATGTTGGTGAGATCTGTGATGTCTTTCTCCCTAGTGCCAGAGAAGAAGTAATTATGGAATTTAGTCTCCAGATCTTCCCAGCCTTGAATCGAGCTAGGCTCCATAGATGCAAACCAGCTAAACGCCGGCCCTGTTAGTGATAGCGGAAAGAGCCGGACCCTGTGAGCTACCTCATACGAAGCTTCGCCGAGCTGGGTCAGGTAACGGCTGATGTGTTCCATGGTGGTGATGTCGTCCTGCCCACTGAACTTGGAGAAGTCGGGTAAGCGATACCTGGGCGGCAATGTCACTCGGTCGTACCACTTGGGGTAAGGGCACCTGTACTTGATTCCAGTCCCGGTCTTCGGCTGTAAACCGAAAGTATCACGGAGCATGGCACTCATCTGCTCCAGCAGCTGATTGTTGGGTGTCTGGGCGTACCCCGGATGCGGCGTTGCCTGAAGGTCTTGATATGTGATCCCCTCATGGTATCCAGGAGTTGGGTTGGCCACGTCTGCCGCCGGCGTATTTCCAGCTGTCAGGTTCACCGCTGATGAGTTCATCGAGTTCACCGACTGTCCAGTGGCTTGCATGAAAGCGGCGAGCTCCTCCAGAGTATGATCTTTGTATAATCTGGGAGAAGCTGCTATTTTTTGAGCCGAACCGGCCGCAGTGGCACCCTGCACTGGCGTTTTCGGCTGGCTCAGCTGTTGCGGTGAGGAATTGGAGGTCCTTGCCGCTGCTTTTGGATCTGCATCCTCTGCGGGTATGTTGAAGTAAACCGGACCCAGAGACTCCCAATCCTGCCGTTTGAGAACAGTCTTCATGATGTTATAGAATGTCTGCAGGAAGGATTTATGGTGATGGCCAACTGCTGAATAGGCGGCCTCCCAGGTCGCTTCTTCCAGCATCTGCTTGAGGTCGGCCTTGCACTCCTCTTCAGATTTATCAGAATGGCCAGTCCATGATCCATCTCGGGAATGCATTCTTCTTCACTATAGAGCCATCACGCTGCTTGCTGAATGAAAGCAGGCAGGCATCAGCAAATTCCTCAACAATCTTGTTCAGCACTGCCGCGTCCTCCTCACTGAGATCTTCGACCCTAACCCTGAGGACACCGTCATCCCTGGAGGGGCCGTCCGCCGCAGCCTTTCCTTTTGCCATGGTCTTCAGTGAATGGTCCCACCGAGCGTGCCAAAAAGTGTGTTGGCGCAAAAAGTGGTTCCCTAAGCCCAACACACCAGCGAAGCCAGAAACGACCCTTGAGGCAGTAAAGCTCTCGCAGATCCAGCTAGTTTCGAACCTGGTCTGAGAGTGTCAGCAACACCCAAGCGTGCCAGTCAATTTGACCTGCAATTGACAAGGAAAAAGATAGTAATCAGTAATCACAGGGCGGAACTAACCGGTGTGTCCAGGTAGTTCCAACTGTATGGCTCGAAGAGCCGATGTAATGGGAGATCGACTAGAAAGCCGATTCCGTTATGTTATGAACCGATTGTAGCGAAACATGCATTATAACTCAAGTTAACTGATTCAGACATGAATTCAATGACATATACTTGCATTAGACGGAAATATGCTATAAAAGATGTAGTCACAGCAAGCTGACGTGATCATAAGATGTCTCAATGTGAAACAAGAAGAAATCGGCTATTTCAGCCGATTTAGTGTATACGAGCAACATACAAGCCTATAAAGCAAACAATGTTTCAACTCTCCGGTTAATGGATCTAAATCACAATCTTGCAACAGTGGAGATCGAGCGGATCGAGGCAGTCATGATGAAGTTGCAACTTAGATCCATTAACCTTTGAATCTAGACAAAGTTTATTTTATTACTTGAGTGAGACCCGTATCTAATCTAGATCTAAAATACAACCGGCTGGTGCAAAGCATTCTATCTTATCAATATAAAACAGATGGCAAGCATAATTCGTTGAACATATAGATCTATTAGATATAAACCGACGCATATGGATCAAGACGGGCAAATTGATGATTGCTTTAAATAATAAACAATAAACATAAGCAACATCGGTAACTTAATGAATCCAGCTAAACTGCCAAATTTAACTAGAGCCGATAACTAATCCATGCATACAGACTGTCTCAATCTATAGCCTGTCCACCGGATGACATTAACTAATAAATTAATCAAGCAAACAAACACGAATCGATAACTAATCCGTGCGTGAAAACCGTCCTAATCTGCATCTCGTCCACCGGATGACGGTTAACACAGATTGATCGGGTAAACCAGCGTGAATCATCCTTGACTCACTATACTTCCCGCGTCCACCGGATGACGCCAAAGAAACAGAGCTTAGCAAGGACCCTGGTCCGCCATGCTTCCACGTCCACCGGATGACGCTAAAAGGACATAGTTTAACAGGGGGTTGACGATACTTACAAGCAAGCCTGCGTCCACCGGATGACACCCAGCCTGGATGAAGTAACTCGCCGGACTCGACTGACTCTAGGGTTTGTTGGCCGGAGCCGAAAGTTGTGTTGTATTGATGTTGTTGTATGTTTTACAATGGCTGAGGGCTTATATTTATACCCTGAGCGTAGCTAGAGTCCTAATCGAATTACAACTCATTAATAGATAAGGAAACCAACAAACTATCCTATATCTAAGGTAACTTGGAGTCCCAACTTCCCTTTCATAACGGACTCCGATCGTGATCGCATCTTGGCAGTGCGGACTCTGGATGACGTCACCAATACCGACGCTGCACGCCTCCTGTCACCTTCGCCCGATAACCGATTCACCGTTCAATCGGCTATTTTCCTTTCTTCCGCTGGACGTAATCTACTTCCGAGATCGGTTATCCTCCTCCGGTATCGGCTATCGGCTCCCAGCCCAAAATTTGGTGTTAACAATATCTAAACACCACGTCTACATACTGCCAATCATTCATCCATGATATCTCTGGACGAACTCTATACCAGCAATTACATAAATTCAGTAGGATCAAACTAACTATGCTAGACATATAATCAAAGTGAACAATGACTATTGCAATTAAGAACATATATAAGATTAAGAACAATGTTTCCCAAATCATAATGTTGAATACAATAACAGAAAAGAACTAGAACCATACCAGACTTCGCGCTCCAGACAGACGCCAGGGGCTCTGGATCCCGCTGAAGAACTAGAACTCCTCTACTTCTAATCTAACTAGGCTAAAGCTATGAACTAGAGAGGCTCTGGATGGCTTGATCTCCAAATGACTTGATGCTTCTAGGAGGGGGGTCTGCCCCTTTGTTTATAGCCCGATGGGATGAATGTGCGCCGTAGGATCAAACCGACTTAACCAAGGGCCGAGATGACTTCTAATAGGTGGTGGAGGAAGACTCCAGAAGGCGGGGCCCGAGACTTAGCAGGGGGCGCCGGCCGACCCCACCCTGGGGCTGGCCGACCCCACTTTGTGGGGTCCTGGGCCCCGGTTTCTCGGGTCTGTTCCAGATGCTTCTAGTGTTGTTGTGATGATGTTTCCATCGCGGTCTGTTGACAGTATTTATACTATGTTTTCTACCATCATAGCCGTCAACAAGATACTCTTTTTGGAAAGAAATAAAGCAAACTCATAGTAACATAGGTACAAATAACTTGGTTCCACATGTACATGTTAGTATTTGTTTGCAGGTACCCAAAACAGGTGATTTTGAGAAGCCCAAGATGAAGAAATAATGCAAATCCAATTATGACGAAATAGCAAGACAATGTCACAATCTTTAAAGACTTCACTACAGGATCGAGTGGGCACTGGATGGACACTATTCATGGTTCGGCCGAACCATGAATAGTGGCCCCGGCACTCCAACTTCAAGGAATCACGTAATGGAGTGATATGCAAGAGAGCAGAGGCCACGTGGCCCCAACCTATGGTTCGGCCGAACCAGGTAGGGAGCCCTCGTGGCCATGTTGACGTGGCACGATCCGTGGCACACCCCCTGGAGTCCATCTCCACCTTTGGATCACAAGTATATCGTCAATCAAAGGCTAGAGAGCAAAGTACATGGATCAAGGCCCCAACCGACAAGATATAAACAGAACAAGCATATGGTCACAGTCCATGACAGGTGGGGACCACATAGGCGGACCCACCTTGCTCCATGTGGGTCGGCCGAACCAGGCATAATGGACCCAAGTCACCAACACATTTCCAGGCAGATGGGGACGCCTTCTAGATGCCCCGGCCGGGCCCACCTGCCATAGGGTGGGTTGGCCGAACCAGGGGTGGTGGACCCAGACCACCGCCTCACTCCACCAACTTCCAGCATGCCTCCCACGTGCTCATTTCATCTCTGCCATCCATCCAAGGCGGTTTCAAAGACGGTGGATCCAAGGGTGGAGGTGGAGAAGCACGCAGATCGCTGACGTGGCGCTACCCTTCATCCTCCTATAAATACCCCCCTAGTCCTTCACTTTAGAACAATCAAGGATCAAGTATCAAGTGTACAATATAGATTAGTGTTAGTGTAAAGAGGGAAGAGAGTGAGGGAAGTCTCTGGAGAAAGCCCCGGGCCTGTCGGGAGTCTTCTTCATGGTGTACCTCAGCGGATTCAAGCTTTTAGTAAGTTTTCCATCCGAGTTCTTCCAGCATTTAATATTCTGGTTCTGGTACTTTAAGTATATACTGTCTTCACCTGCACATTGCTTTACTTTATGGAGTGCTCTAGTCTCTAGCTAAGATTAAAATAGTAAGAATAGTGTAGACGTGGTGTCTAGACTATATCTTATCAGTGTGGGCCGCTTGTCGCACGGATTGTTTGTGGTAGCCACCAAGTGGTGACAGCCTTGTCTGGTCCTCGTAGTCCACCACGTGTGTAAGACAAGTTATTAAAACGGCAAGGCATCAAGACAATAGTACAGCCGCTTCGGGTAGGAGTTTTGTCTCCTACTGTTTCGCCTGTCGCCTCTTGTGAAGGGAGGAGCTGACTAAGCTCTTTATACTTAGAAAGCCGAGACCAGATATCTTTTGCTGCATAGGAATCTCTCTATACCTACAAGCTTTTATCCTTGATCACCAACCCCTTTGATTCCTATTGATAGCCTTGAATCTAGTTAGTACACTTCACGTTCCCCGTGGAAAATACGATACCTGGAATACTCCCTGTGAAAGCTACATTGACTGCCGTACGCTTGCGGTATATCCATTTGCCACCTTTGGTGTCAACAAGCTTTCTGGCGCCGTTGCCGGGGAACGGTAGCTGTCTTAACTAGAGTCGAGTCGTCTTAGTTATCCTTGTTTGATCAAAACTATCTCTTTCACACACACATGGATCAAACACCCATCTTCGAGTATGGTGCTCCATCGGGCGCTAGTATGGAGCCGCCTAGTTCATCACAGGCCATTTTGGCCATTCGTTATGAGCTACGCCCGAGTCTCATAGCGATGGTTCAGGAGAAACCTTTTTCTGGGGATGAAGATGAGAACCCCTATACACACCTATGAGATTTCGAACAATTATGCTCTTGCATACATATCCACGGGAAAACGAGATACCCTTAAGTGGAAGCTATTTCCGTTCTCTTTGACGAGAATAGCCAAACGATGGTATACTCGTCATGTAGGTACTGTGAATGGAGAATGGGAGAAGCTGCAATCAAAGTTCTGTATCACCTTCTTCTCCATTCTCCGAGTTGCTCATCTTCGTGTAGAGATCCTAACCTTTAGACAAAAGGATAAGGAGCCTCTAGGTGTGGCATGGGCCCGTTTCACAGACTTAGTATCTGCCGGCCTTGATTTAGCTATAATCGAGCGAGCTCTCTTGCAACATTTCTACATCGGTCTTAGCCAAAATTCCACACAATTTCTTGACTTAGCCTCCAAGGGAGCGTTCTTGCATCTCTCTATTAGTGAAGGTAAGGAAGTTCTTACAAAAATTCTCGAGAACACCCCCTACACTAATATCTATGATGAAGCCCTCGAGGAAGATCAAGCCCCAAAGGATGATCCTACGATAGCCGGAACCTCACCACTTACATCACAAGCTGTCGAACCTGAACCAAAACCACCAATTCCTCCAGAGGATGTTAAACCTCTGGAATTTCCTCTTGATATCGAGGCCGATCTCTTCTCTGATTTTGGAAATGCCTCGAATCAACCTGTGCAAAAGAAGTCTACAACTCGTAGATCTCCAAATGATCACATCCCACATCGCCTTGAGACTTGCTATCTTAAGGAGACTGTTCAAGAGCTCGCGTCTATTATGAGTGACGAATGGCTGAAGGAAGCCGAAGCCTCACCTGAGGTTATTAGGACCCTATCTTTCTTCACAACCATTCCTTGCGTCATAAATAGGACCACCATAGACTCTCTTTATGACCCCGCCATAGGAGTAAGCATTATGTCTAAGTCATTAGCAAATGCACTCTTAGGAGAGGAACCTCTAGCCCCGACCAACAAAATTCTTAAATTACCCTCTGGGAATTTGGTCGAGAGCTGCGGGATTGCACAGACCATTCCTTTCACAATTAACAAGGTCCATATCCTCTTACACTTCTTCATATTTGATATAGAGGAATTTGACTTGTTGATTGGACACCCGCTCATGAGATTCCTTGATGGATTCCATGGGGGAACCTTGAAGGTCATCTCGGGAAGAACCTTTGCGTTTCAATTCCATTAGCAAATTCTGCGAACTCTAAAGTAGAATTGCGCCCCGAGACTGACCCGATAGAGGAAGTGATGGCTGCATCGCTTCTAGAACCTTCTCATCCTGATCTAGAAGAAGATGCTAAGGATTTCATCCAATAAGAGGCCGAATTAGAAGAACCTTTAGATTTGGATACATCTGAACCGCCATCTAAACCTTCTATAGAACTTAAGCCCCTTCCTTCTGGACTTAAGTATGCCTTTCTTAATGGTGATAGAGAGACCCCCGTAATCATTAGTGACCAACTTTCTGAGGAGGAAACCTCTAAACTCATTAGCATTCTAGAAAAACACCGCTCTGTCTTAGGCTACTCTCTTCAAGATCTTAAGGGAATTAGTCCCACTCTCTGCACCCATTGCATCCCAATTGAGAAAGATGCTGCACCTTCTAGGGAGCCGCAGCGAAGGCTAAATAATGCGATGAGAGAAGTAGTAAAGAAAGAGGTCTTGAAACTCTTGCACGCAGGCATAATCTACCCTGTTCCTAACAGCGAGTGGGTCAGCCCCGTCCAAGTAGTGCCTAAGAAAGGAGGGATGACGGTCATGAAAAATGAGAAAAATGAACTAATCCCTCAATGAACCATCACGGGCTGGAGAATGTGTATAGATTACCGAAATCTTAACAAGGCCACAAAGAAAGATCACTTCCTATTACCATTCATCGACGAGATGTTGGAACGGCTTGCAAAACATTCTTTCTTTTGTTTCCTTGATGGGTACTTGGGTTATCACCAAATCCCAATCCATCCCGACGACCAAAGTAAGACAACCTTCACATGTCCTTATGGAACATATGCATACAGGCGCATGTCTTTTGGCCTATGCAATGCTCCTGCCTCTTTCCAAAGGTGCATGATGTCCATCTTCTCCGATATGATCAAAGAAATCATGGAGGTGTTCATGGACGACTTCTCAGTCTATGGCAAAACTTTCGATCACTGCCTAGAGAATCTGGACCGTGCCTTACAAAGATGTGAGGAAAAGCACTTAGTCTTAAACTGGGAGAAACGCCACTTGTCACACCCATATTTTAAGAACAAAATAGGATGCTCAAATAACTCATACGTGCCCTAGGAATAGTCACACATATAAGCCGACAAATTATAAATAATACCATCACAGTGTTTACAATCCGGATAGACATTTATTACATAGTCTCGAACAAATATAAATCAAATAGATAAATAATAACTAATGTCGAAACGCTCGCGGAAGCTCCAACACAGGGACACGTCGACTGGGAGACACCAAGCCTAATATTCATTGCGATAGTCTTCACTCCAATCTTCATCTGTGGTGGTGAATTGCAAGGGTGAGCACATTTCGTACTCAACAAGTATAACGCGGGTTCATGAGGCGCAAAAGGCTAGACACTGTTTGACTGCATTGAGCTTTATTATCCATATTCTTTTTAGCAATTGAGTAGCATCAAGTAATCCAATTCCCATATTATAAGCCAAATGATCAATTGTAATAAGGTTAATAAATAGCAAAAGAATTAACAATAATAATAAATATAATATAATTAACATTTATCATCTAGCGGAACATGTGCCTAAGGCCGCTCATGGCCGTGAGTGCGGCTATCATGATAGATTATTAAACTCTGCGCAGAGGTGTACACTTTACCTGTGAGTCATGATTTTCTAATGTATGGGTTAATTACGCCCAAACACTAGGTAACCATATAAAGTCATCTAAAAGTTCGTCTAACAAGTTAGGGCCACAAGGGTGAGTGGCAGCGAGATGTAGGAACCCCTTTTCAATATGGCACATTCCTTCTCGGCTATACACATAAGACTAGAAGCTGTACTACACCCAAGGTGGCAAACCCCCAACTGCGCCCTTTCAGGTAACCTCTAACAAGCTAGAAAAGGTCTTTTAAATGACTAAAGCCAGAGCCATGTAGCCCTCACAGCTGTACGGCAAATCCCGGTTCATCACGTTCAGAAAGTCCTATGGAGAGAAACTAGAGCCACATAATCCCCGAGCTCTAGCCCCCTTTGAACAGGAATAAAATCATCTTAAATGGTTCATTGCATAATCCATTAATCAAATTACAAGATCATTGGCATTAATAAAGCACTAGTAATAGCTACCCAATGCACATCCCAATAGGTGAATAAGGAATCAGGAATTCAAATAACTAAGTTATAATCTCTACGGCTGTCAAGGTGGACACATGCATATATGAATGTGATTATTGTGAATAGGACAACAAGGATGGTCCATGTTATACTTGTCTTGATCCGAGTATCCCTGCTGGTCCTGTTCGTTGAAATATTCTTGATAGTCCACAAACTGCTCACCGTCTATACTCGATCGATCACCATATCACCACACAAACAACGGGCAAACATACACGAAACAAACAAGGGAAAATAACTAGAACAGTACACCAACTAAATAAAAACAGTTTGAAAATGATATAAAACTATTCTACTCGTTCCAATGATCACATCGATATAAAGATCACGAAAAACGGAGTTAAAACGCAGAAGATATGATTTTCCGAAGATTTGCTTTAGAAAAATAATTTATATAATATTAGCTCAAATTTTAAAAGTGCCAAACTCACTGTACAGTGGTAAAAACACGTAGGGTTCAAAAATACGAATCTAACTCAATTTGAATGAACCTGAACGGATTTAAAATGAGTAAATTATGGACTAACGAAATTTAAATCACCCGAATCGGAATTATTAGAACGAAGAAATCATTAATTAAACAATATTTTCTTCTGTAAAATAATAGATTAAATAAAATCACAAATTTTTATAATTTAAAAACATATCTAAAAACACATAGGAAATGTATATACGAACGTACCGTAATTTGGATGAGTTAACTCGAAGTTGAAACGTAGAAACGACGGATACTTACGTTCGGAACTAGCTTGGCTTCTGATTGCTGGTGATGGCAACCAGGGTAGCCCATAAAATAGGCAGGAGGCACAGCAGGCGGAACTTGGTTTCCTTGATGGCAAGAAAGCACGTGCACAACAGCCGGCACATGAGATCGGCCTGCTCTGTTTCAAAGGGGCAGCAACTCAATGAGCAGCAACGACACAGGCCAGGATCTGAATTCGTAAGGAAAAACGGAACATCACATAATCTAAACATATACGTATAGGCATGCAGGGTTCAGCAAAGAACGGTAATCACATCTTCGAAGAGAGAGAAAGCAAGTTAGGGCTGTAGGATTTCTCACGGATGGTGCAATTATCATGAGGCGGCGATCCGGTCCATACGTGCCGATGAAGGAAAGCTTGGCTGCAACGTAGAGATGAATATTCAGGTTTCGTGAAATAGACGGGTCCTCAATGGATGTGGCAGGACAGATGAAACGGAATCCACATGTACGTGAGTGACGATGAGGTCGAGCGGCGAGGAGGCGACGAAGACGAGGAGCAGTCATAAAGAATTGCTCCATGGCAGCTTGACGAAGTTCTCTCAGAGAATCTCCTCCTCCGGCTTTGCTGTGTTTGGCGAGCAGCGGAGGCCGATAATGAAGAACGGGACGGCCGCTTGGATAAGATAATCGATTTATTGCTAAGGGTTTGGAAAGGATACAATGGGCTCGGTTTGCTATATCTATATATAAACGGGCTTGACAATATAGAGTCATGAAGAGTCCTGAACGTGCCAAGCCTATGTAAGAGATAGATTATCATACATCTTATTTAATTCGGTTTCTTTTGGGTAGCAATCGAACCAGAGATAGCATCAGGCTGACGTCTTTTAGCTAAACATAGATATGGCCTAGAGTAGTTGCTTGTTTGCTTCTTCAGATTATGTCGTCACGGCAAAGCAAAAGGGTGTGATAAACACAACAGATGGACAAGTGTAGTATCGGTATGGGACCGATTTGATAAAGGACGAAAGAACTTTGACTAGGGTGAGATGCAATTATTCCGAATTATTTTGGTGGATAAAAATAATTGCCGAAAATTGGAATTATTATTCAAGCCAGAACAATAATACCCAAATTTTTTCCAAAATTCTGAGAAAATCCCCGAAGATATTTTGGAACATGATGAACCCAAATAAAGTATTTAGAGCTCACAGAAAGATATTTTGGAGCATCTAAAAACTAGATTTTGCTAAAAAAAGGATAAAGGTCTAGAAAAAGTCGAAAAAAATCCTGAGAACTTTTTAGAGATAAGTTGATGAATCATGAGCACTAAAGAATGATTTATAGCTGAAGAAGAGGTTATGATTAACTTCGATTGAAGGGATTGAGTTGGGAAAACAAGAAACTGGATTACAGCAAAAGATAGAGACATGCTATAGAGAAGATCGTTGTTCTAAATGCATTTTAAAACTTCATTCACTCATATGATGAAGTAATTTATAAATGATCTTGAATCATTTTTTTGTCTTGGCAAAGACCACTCAACCAAAATAAATCATATGTAAGAGCATGAGTGCACAACCATGTTGCTAATTTCCTATGATAAATTTTTATTTAATAAAAAGTTTCAATTCTCTATGTTTTATGAGCATAGAAATATAAAACTAAATCAATTTATCTCTATTTCAAAAGTAGCAAATTTTTGGGTGTTACACCACTTCATGGTTCGAGAAGGAATAGTGCTAGGACATGGAGTGTCCGAGCGTGGGATAGAGGTGGATAGAGCTAAAATAGGGGTCATAGAGCAACTTCCACCGTCCACGAATGTTAAGGGTGTCCGTAGCTTTCTTGGTCATGCAGGATTTTATAAAAGGTTTATAAACGATTTTTCTCAAATTGGTAGACCTTTAACAAACCTGTTTGCTAAAGATGCACCCTTTAACTTTGATGATGAGTGCTTAGACTCTTTTTACTATCTTAAGAAAGCACTCGTCTCTGCGTCAATCATACAACCCCCTGATTGGACGCTTCCTTTTGAGATAATGTGTGATGCTAGTGATTATGCTGTAGGTGTTGTCTTAGGACAAACCAAAGATAAGAAACATCATGCAATCTCATATACTAGCAAAACCTTAACTGGGCCGCAATTAAATTATGCAACAACTGAAAAAGAATTGCTGGCCGTGGTTTTTGCTATAGATAAATTTAGATCTTACTTAGTTGGAGCTAAAGTAATTGTCTACACTGATCATGCTGCTCTAAAATACTTGCTCACTAAGAAAGATGTTAAACCAAGATTAATAAGATAGATCTTGCTGCTCCAAGAATTTGATCTTGAAATTAAAGATAAAAAGGAAGTAGAAAACTCTGTAGCCGATCATTTGTCTAGAATGCAATTCAAAGACAAACAGGATCTGCCCGTCGATGACTTCCTGCGAGACGACACAATCCTCAAAGTCACGGACTCCAACCCCTGGTATGCAAACATTGTCAACTTCATGGTCACACGATATGTGCCACCGGGGGCAGACAAGAAGAAACTCATCCAAGAGAGTAAGGTGCATCTCTGAGATGAGCCATATCTGTACAGAGTCTGCAATGATGAAATGTTGAGGAGGTGCGTCCCAATGAACGAAGCAATCAAGATCATTGAGAAATGCCATGGAGCAGAATACGGAGGCCATTATGGGGTATTCAGAACCCACGCAAAAATATGGCAAAGTGGATTCTTTTGGCCTACCATGTATAAAGATGCACAAGACTACGTGAAGAGGTGTGCAAGATGCCAGAAACATGGAAATATCAACACCCAAGATGCAATGCCACTTACAAACAATCTTCAAGTGGAGCTATTTGATGCATGGGGAATTGACTACATGGTTCTGTTCCCCAAATCACAAGGTTGTGAGTACATCTTGGTGGCAGTAGACTATGTGTCCAAGTGGGTGGAAGCTATGCCTTGCGCAACCGCAGATGCCTTACATTCAAAGAAGATGTTCAGGGAAACTATATTCCCAAGATTTGGCACACCAAGACTAGTCATAAGTGATGGAGGATCACACTTCATAGACAAAGGCTTCCGACGCTTTTTGGCAGATATGGGGATAAACCATAATGTTGCAACTCCATACCATCCCCAAACAAGTGGCCAAGTGTAGACCTCCAATAAGCAAATCAAGAACATCCTGCAAAAGACTGTCAATGAAATGGGAACAGCTTGGAAGAGCAAACTACCGGATGCACTTTGGGCATACAGGACCGCATACAAGACCCCAATTGGTATGTCACCATACCAACTTGTATACGGGAAGACATGCCATCTACCGGTAGAACTAGAGCATCGAGCACATTGGGCAATCAAACAATGGAACATGGATCTACCCTCTGCTAGAAGGAATAGAAAGATGCAAATCTCAGAGCTTGAGGAATGGAGAGAGAAAGCCAATCACAATGCCAGAATCTATAAAGAAAGAACCAAAAGATGGCATGACAAGAGGATCAAGCCCAAGGAATTTCACCCTGGAGACAAGGTCCTAATGTTCAACTCAAGGGTCAAGCTATTTGGCAATGGAAAGCTAAGGAGCAAATGGAAAGGACCGTACCTGGTAATCAATGCAGCAATGCATGGAGCCGTAACGCTTCAAGACGACGACGGCAACATCTTTAAGGTAAATGGTCGTCGCCTCAAAGTTTTTCATGAACATGCACCAATAGAAAAAGAAGTTTACATGATAGAATTTATCCCTGATAATGAAGTCATATAATTTAAATCAACATGTCTTACTTCTTTCTCATTTTGTATAGCTTGATCACTAGGTAGGTTTCAAATAATTAGAAATTTCTCCTTTTAACACTTTGGGTCCCCAAAACACCCAAGTAGAAGTGGATAGCCAAAGCTCGGTGACCACTTGGGACCAATCCAAGTGATTTAAATTTTCAAAATTCACATCTTGGTCACACTGGGCAACACAAACCCAGGTTGAACGACCCTCACTTTGCAAGAATTTGAAAATCTAGATAGTGGGCAGTATTCAGGAACCCCTGCAAGAGACGTGACAGGAGTCCGGGCCAACCCTATGGTTCGGCCGAACCACTATGGGCCAACCCTCGAACCTTTCACGCTTCAGGGGCACTCGGGAGACGTTGTAGGAAATTAGACAGAAGTCTGGTGCAAGACCATGGTTCGGCCGAACCATGTTATGCAACCAATCATCCATGTCACGTCTCAGGAAGCCTCAGGGGAGCGTGTAGAGTTGTTACGACGGCAAATGGGGCCAAATCATGGTTCACCCGAAGCACCCTACGCGACCCGTTGCAACCCATCCGGTCCAGAACGTTGTGCCAACGTTCCCCCAGCATTCTCTCGTGAATTCGAAAAGGAGAACGTTGGCACTCGTTTTCTTAACCTTTCCTTCTTCTTCTTCCTCTTTCCACCTACATTCCTTTTCCTTCCTGCATCCCTTCTCCGACCTTGAGACACCAGAGAACCCAACCATGGCGCCCACTAGCAAAAACACCATCATCCCCATGGGAGAGGGCACTTCCAAGCATCAAAGATCACTGACCGAGAGCATTGAGAAGGCAATGGCCGTCGACGTACTGGAGGTGGAGCCCCTGAATTCACTGCCACCGACCGGAGTGTCACCGGGGGGAAGGCCTGGTTCGGCCGACCCTAGGGGGGTTCAGCCGACCACCCCCCGGCCATCCCCTCGGTCCACTTCATCGCCTAGGTCCCTTTCTCCGCGTCGGGATCTCCGGAAGCCCCCTATTCGGTCTGTTACACCGATTAGGCCTACCACAGGCCAATTGGCGATGAAGGAGAAGGCTCCGAAGGTACCGGAATGGCACCCTAGCTCGCTCTACACGGACTCGTCAAGGAGCATCAGCTCCTACACCCCATCCACTCCCACCGTGTTCAAAGGCCGCAAGATCATGGGTGGTGGGCTGGGTGTAGGGAAGGTGTTCGTCCCTCCTCTCACTTCAGATGAGCAAAGGCAATTGAGGGAGTCACTTGATTCCAACTCCAATTCGCCTTCTGGCATCCGGAGGAGGATGGATCCACCACCAATCAACGGTCCACCAGGCCAATTTGAGGATGACCAAAAGGAGAAAAGTGATATGGAGAAGATGCTGAAAATTGTAACTAGTCTTAGAAAGAGGAACAATGAATTAGAGGAGACGGTGTTGGAACTTAGGATGGCAAACCTAGATATGGAGGACAAGTTCCGCGCACTCCGCATTAGCAATAATGCGAAGCTCAAGCGTATAGCCAAAGCCATTGGGCAAAAGGACATCCTAAACCCACCTTCTCCTTAGATTAGCACTCCTTTAGAATAAAGTAGGCATTAGTTAGTTTTCCCTTTTTAATTTTGATTTTTACAATTGTAATCTTGACTACATTTCATTTTAAGAAATTGAATAAAACTGTTTTGCGTTCTGTTGGTGTGTTGCCACTAGCAGAACACCTGCACTTGGTGTTCTTTGCTGCTTGTGTCATCAGATAAAAAGAAAACAAGTGTGGGAGGGGTTCGGATGACCCCCTCAATAGCTCCATTGGTAATTTCTAACATGGCACGGTGCACAACATGTCTGCTGGATCAAATAGGACCTGAAAACTCACAAAACATGGTTCGGACGAACCACAAAATGAGGTCCAGTGGCAGAACAACTTTGCAGCGGTGTAGCTTGAGACGAGGACATTCAAACGGTGGAACAACGGCACATTTGGTGGTTCGGCCGAACCACCCTATGTGGCCTGGTCCCACCAGCCAGGGTCCCTGCAGCGAAGGTATGCTCCCTGGCAGGTTTGCACCCTTTCTCCTCTCAAATTTCGCATTTATTCAATTCCTTTCTTTGTTTTAGATAAAAATTAAAAAAAAAACTTAAAATCTTGTATCCCAAAATTAAATTAATAAAATTTTATGACATTTGAAGAGTAGAGGTGATGCAAAGTTCAAATTTATGCATATGGCTATGCTTGTTGGTAAATATCTTGATAGGAAATCATATTGACTAAGATGTTGATAAATGTGAGATCACTCTTGGCTCATGAATCATACTTTTTCCATTCAAAGTACTTAGAAGTTTATTTTTGAAAACGTCATAAAACCATAGTGTCACTTACTCCTCAATAGTGAGAAAATTCCTACCAAAACCATATATAACCATTATGTTTGAAAACCCTTCTAATCATGCTACTTATAATTGCTTTGAGTTTGATCAAACCTTGTGACCCTTGTTGAGAAATATGTCTTAGTCCAAAGATCAAGATCACGTACACACCACACAAACATGCTGCTTCTACACTGGAAGTACGCAACAACATGCCATCCATTTTCATTGAATAATTGCTCCATATTTTAAAGGTCAATAAATGTCTCTCTTAGTTGATATAGAAAAAGGGACAATGGCTATGCAAAATAAAGAAAAGATGGACAAGTGAAAGTCCAAGAAAAAAAAAGATAGATATGAATAAAAGAAAAAGAAAAATGATAGCCATGTCCCAAAACAAAGTAGAGAGAGATCATATGAAGGAGCATTATAGTTCACCACTTTCCACACACTTGCACATCTTGATCTAGGTCTATGACAATTTTCTCCTTGGATCCTTGTTTTGATTTTATAATATATGCAATGCAAGTATGCCTACCATATTTATTTCTACCTGGACTACACATAAGCTTGATAGATGTAGGATAAAGCAAAGAAGGCATCTTTTAGGATATGTCTTGGTAAGAAACCAAACACAATTGAGTGACTAGAGAGTACTACTTGAGGAGTAAGAATGAACTATGTGCTTTTTTTTTAAACCAATATCAAAAATTCTAAGTACTGAGAAGGTAAAAAGTAAGATGATTTTGCCTTGAGAGTTATTCCATTTTTCAACATCTCAAGGATATATGCTAGACAATGCCACATAACCAACTAGCATAAGCTATGTGCTAAATGAAAGCTTTGATCACCACTATCTTGGATATGTCTCTTCTACCTCTTTTTCTAACCTTTACTCGAGGACGAGCAAAGACTCAAGTGTGGGGGATCTTGTTGACGGTATTTATACTATGTTTTCTACCATCATAGCCGTCAACAAGATACTCTTTTTGGGAAAAAATAAATCAAACTCATAGTAACATAGGTACAAATAACTTGGTTCCACATGTACATGTTAGTATTTGTTTGCAGGTACCCAAAACAGGTGATTTTAAGAAGCCCAAGATGAAGAAATAATGCAAATCCAATTATGACGAAATGGCAAGACAATGTCACAATCTTCAAAGATTTCACTTCAGGATCGAGTGGGCACTGGATGGACACTATTCATGGTTCGGCCGAACCATGAATAGTGGCTCCGGCACTCCAACTTCAAGGAATCACGTAATGGAGTGATATGCAAGAGAGCAGAGGCCACATGGCCCCACCCTATGGTTCGGCCGAACCAGGTAGGGAGCCCTCGTGGCCATGTTGACGTGGCACGATCCGTGGCACATCCCGTAGAGTCCATCTCCACCTTTCAAGTGACTATGAACTGAATCTCTAGTGATTTTCTAGTGATTCCCTAGTGGTTCTCCTTACAAGTGAGGAAATAGGTTCTATTTATAGTGTAGGGGGGCTCCAGGGGTACTTGTAGGCGCTCTGGAGGTGGGTGGCCTGAAGTGGGAGGGCGGGCGCCCCCTTGGATGCATCGCCTTGCATCCTACGGTCCTCATTCCTCAAAGGCGGTTACAAGGTCAGTTGGTGCTCTGATTTGACGGTTTGCAACCCCCGGGAGGATGACATGTGGGTCCATCGATCCTTGGCACATCACTTGATCACTATTGGATGAAAACTGACTTTGTTTGATGGCTTGGATGACTCCTGGGGACCTTCCCTCGAATTTTGAACGTGGCACGCAGTTTGGACAGGGCGAGCGCCTTGTTGATAGGGCCACCGGATCCTTGTGACATGTTTCTGAGCCGTTGATGTTGAATCAACATGCCATAGGCCATTTGGGAGGATGGCACATGGATCCCTGAGGTGGCAGAGTGCATTTGGCACACTTGATAGCGCAAGCGCCCTATGTGAAGGGTGGTCACCCCCCTCTGGCTCCCACGTGGCAGCTGAGGTACCAACCTGTCTTAGTTTGCTTCATTTTTGCATGCCATTTTTCCTGCATACACAATATTTCTCCAAGCACATGTGGAACTTGATAAGTTTCAAAGTGAGTTCTTTGCATTTTTTGTTGTTTTACCTTGATTATGGGTGAAATGTTGACGGTAAAATAGGGTGTTAGTGACCATCAACAAACTCTCCGAAGCTAACCTTTTGCTTGTCCTCAAGCAAAGATGTAGTTTTAACATGGCAGTGTTGGATCAAGAATTTCTTCAATGTAATAATTCACAAAGATCTTATACACAAACCAACACTATTCTAGTATTGAGCATGGTTCAGAATCCATCTTGTGTCTTAAACTATATGGGGCTTTTTGCTTTTTCACTTTGGGTTATGCAAAAACAAGATAGAGTAGGTAAGCAGATACTTTATCCTTTACTTTGGTAGAGTGAGACCATCTACTTGTTGGTGCTAGGATTAGCGGGTGTTAGCACCGGCTAGTAAACTTACGTTTTGCGGTTGAGGTCACGGATGGTGTGGAAGGGGGGAACACAGGGAATTATAATGGTTCGGGCTAGAAATGCCCTACGTCCTGTGTGAGACGGGTCGTGTTGCCTTGCACCGGGGTGCTTGTAGTAGGGGTTACAAGCCTAGGTGAGACAGGGAGAAGCTCCCAAGTCTCTTGTGCGTGTGTGTGTATGTTGTGTGTTCTATGGCAGTGTGAGGGACGCGAAGTCTCTCTGAGGTTGGCCTCTGCCCTCCCTTTTATAGCCACAAGGGAGAGGCAAGAGTTACATGTATTTTGATGTAGAAATAGTACTCAGAGTGGCGATGACCGCGAGGATCAACGCCTATCGTCAGCCACGGTTCCAACTTGGCACTTTTGAAGTATGGCGGTGGTCATTCGATTGATCTTCTACTGTGGATTGGTGAGTTCCAAGACGGTGCACAGTCCTTGTCGTGGCCGCAGTGTGGCATGGCGTCATGACATCGTACCCGTCCGCTGTCCATTCTGCACAGTGTGATGAGAGGACAGGCTACCCCTCGGGCGCTGACCCTTGAGGCTCGGGAGTCCTTGTTCCCATCAAGAGTGAGATGGGACAGAATGGTAGGAGTGTGCTCCCTCGGGCACAATATCTCCCGCGTGTGGTACTTCCAAGGGGTAGGTGGGCCCGGATGGAAGATTTGCCCATTCTCCCAGGTTGGCCATACAGTGGACGTGCCACACCCAATTTTAAGGATAAAATGGGATGCATAATCTTATGTGCGCCCAGAGATCAGTCACACACATAAGCCAACAAATTGCATAAATTGTATCATAACCAATGTTTAATACATAGCGAATAATATCAAAGTCATTACACAGCGGAAAAAAATAAAGATAACTCTCGCGGTAGCTCCATAGCATAGGGACGTCGACTGGTGAAGCACAAGTCTAGTAGTCCTCTGGGTAGTCCTCATCACTATCACCATCTGTTACCCATCCGGGATTTTTAACCAACTAATGAAAAATAAACAAGCGTAAGTACATGTCGTACTCAACAAAACTAGCATGGGTTCATGAGGCTCAAAAGGGTTGACACGGTTTAACAGCAGGTTGCTTTTAATTAATCATCTTTTATGCAGTTGGATAGCAACAAGTTAATAAGCCCATTCTCATGATCATAGTAAACACAATTAATGAGTAGCAATAAATAGATAAGCAACAAGTAAACATCACCCTGAAAGATAACTACTCCGTGAGTTTTCCGGGCCACTCGTGACCGTGAGCGCGGCTAGTATACCAGTTTTACACTCTGCAGAGGTTGTGCACTTTCACTATGAGCCGTGATTCCCATTTGCTCGGGTTAATTACTCCCATAACACTACCAAGGTGAGAGAGCAGGGTTTCACTATGAAGTCTTTCAAAATACTTCGTCTAACAAGTTAGGGCCGCTAGGAACCCGGCAAGCAGATGTAGAGCCCCCCTTCGTCGTGGCACAAGGTCACGCAGGTTATACACACTCGGACAGGAGCCGCACTATACCCGAGTCGTCAGGTCCCATCACACCTTTCGGTAACCTCTAACAAGCTAGAAAAAGTACCCATACTTGACTAAAACCAGAGCCTTGTAGCCCTCATAGTTGCACTGTAAGTCCCAGCTTTTGCTGACAGATCATTACCAAGGGGGAAGGATATGGTGCATCACAAAACTATGCTCCAATCCCCTAGTTCCATGTTGCTAAAAAGGCATCTTTTAATTCCTTATTGCATATTCAATTAATCAGTTTACATGATCATGATATCCATAACGCACTAGCATCAATTACCACATGCATAATCCCATAGGTTGCAAGGAACAGGATAACAAAACTAGGAAGTAACTACGGTTAACAAGGAAGACACATGCAAATGCAATTATTTATTTGGTGAATAGGACAACAAGGATGATCCATGCTAATACTTGCCTTGATCAGCAAACTCCTGGTGATCCGGGTTGTCGCAGTACTGATCTTGATCACCCACGTAAGGCTCACCGTCTATACTCGATCCATCATAACAACACACATGCATACAGGGGCAATCATGCATACAAACAAGAGTTTTCATTAGAACAGTACACCAACAGAGAGAAAATAAATTAAAAAGGTTATAAAACAAATCTACGCGTTGCTACGATCACATCGATATAAAGTTTGCGCAAATTGGATTTAAAACGAGGAAGATATGAATTTTACAAGATTTATAATAGAATAATAATAGATTAAATATAATCTCGAATTTTAAAAGTTAATAACATATGAAACAGTGGTACTAACTGATAGATCATCAAGTTATGAATCTAACGCAATTTGAATCGTTCAAATCGGAATTAAAACGGAGAAACTACGAACAAAACAGTTTTGATTTAAAATCTGAAAACACATTTTCATATATACTGAAAATAAATACGCCTTCAAATACAGAAAACGTAATCTACTGAATACGCTAAGGGCTGCGGGTTAAGCATTAAAAACTGCAGGGGGTTATTCACAAAAACGCCGGCCGAATCGGTATGGGCTGCTCTCGGCCGTCCGATTCAAAATCGGCGGATCAGATTAAAAGAGGGGAGGGGTGGCGGTGCTCTCGGCCGGAAAACAGAGCCGACCGCGGCGGCGCCATGGCCGGCGCATCGCCGGAGAAGGCGAACTCGGCCTTTGGTGCATGAAATAGGTCGGCAAGGGTACCCATAGATCGGGAAGAGCATCGCAAGCTCACCTAGGGTGATGGGAAGGTCGAAAATCGACTCGGAGATAGCTCGCGGCGTGATCCGGCGGACGGTGGCTCTCTGCAATGGCGGCGGAGGCGTGTCAGTGCACAAATCAAAGGGGGAAAGTGCTCGGGAACTTCACAAGATCACAGCGAAGCTCCTCAAGGCTTACTGAGAGAAAATTGGTGGCGAATCGAGCTAATTGCTCGCGGCGGCGGCTGCCTGGTTCTCGCGGAAGCTCGGCAGTGGCGGCGAGATGAGGCGGCTAGGGTTAGGTGACGGCTACGGGGGGGGGGGGGTGTGGCGCTGCTTAAATACTCCCAAGGTGTGACGACAATCTCGGAGATTGAAACAAACTCGGCGAGCGGAGAAATCGGCTTCGGCCGTTTCTTCTCTGCTTCGGACTTCTCGGCGCGGCGACGAACTCGGCTTCGGCCGTTTTCTTTCTTGCCCGCATCGGACTCTCGGCGAGCAGCAGAGGGAAACAGGGGAGGGGCTGTCCGGGGGTCCCACAGGTCAGTAGCACCGAGCGCTGGGGTCGGGCTGGCAGTCACGGCAGAGGGACGCTTCGCGCGCGCGTGCTCGGCCGCGGCGGATGAACACGATAGCGGCGTCTCTGTTCGCGCGGCGAGGGAGGTAGGAGAAGGAAGGGCTGACCTGTGGGTCCCGCTCGTCAGTCAGAGGGGGTAAGGGGAAGGGAGGGAGCAGGTCGGCCGAGCTGGCCTCGGGCCATCCGACCTGGGCCGGCTGGGGCCAGGGAGTGGAAAACAGGCCAAGCTGCTGCTTGGGCCAGAAAGGAGAGGGGAAGGGCTCTACTCTATTTCCTTTTTCCATTTTCCAATTTCATTTTCCAAAAGGATTTTCAAATTGGGTTTTGAAATATTTGAGAAATTCAAATAAGCTACAACAGTACAAAGAAGAAATGCTCCAGCATGAATGCATCATACATGTGTATGACCTAGGTTTGATTTTATATTTGAGAAAAATTATTATTTCCCTATATTGGAATGATCAATTAATTGTATAATTAAATAAATTCCCACTATTTAAAAGAATGCAATTTTTTGGGTGTTATAATTCTACCCCCCTTAAAAATAATCTCGTCCTCGAGATTTAGTTGGTGCTTACTCAAACAACTCCGGGTACTTTTCTCTGAGATCTTCCTCTCTTTCCCAAGTAGCTTCTTCCTCAGAGTACCGATGCCACTGCACCTTGCACATCTTTATAACTCGACTTCATGTAACTCTTTCTGCGGTTTCCAAAATTTTCACTGGATGTTCCTCATAAGTGAGACCCTCCTTGAAAACTATTTCCTCGACAGAAACCTGATCTTCCGGTACTCTCAAACACTTTCTCAACTGAGATATGTGGAACACATCATGCACACCGGACAAACTTTCTGGAAGTTCTAGCTGATATGCCACTTCTCCATGTCTTTCTAGGATCTTGAAAGGACCAATATACCTTGGTGCCAATTTTCCTTTGCTGTTGAACCTTTTCACACTTCTCATCGGGGACACTTTAAGATATACATAGTCTCCTACATTAAAAGCTAGTTCTCTTCTCCGTGTATCCGCATAGCTCTTCTGTCTGGATTGTGCTATTCTCAAGTTCTCTCTTATCGTCTGGACTTGCTCCTCTGCGTCTCTCAACACATCCGGTCCAAACACTTGACTTTCTCCAGTTTGATTCCAAAACAAGGGTGTCCTGCACTTGCGTCCATACAATGCTTCGAAGGGTGCCATCTTGAGACTTTTCTGGTAACTATTATTATAAGAGAACTCCGCATACGGTAGACTCTTATCCCAACTCGTTCCATACTGTAAAGCACAAGCTCTCAACATATCTTCCAAAATCTGATTAATCCGTTCAGTTTGACCGTCAGTTTGAGGGTGATATGCAGAACTGAATTTCAACCGTGTTCCCAATGATCTATGCACTTGTTGCCAAAACTGTGAGGTGTACTGCGTACCCCTATCAGACACTATCTTCTTTGGAACTCCATGTAGACACACAATCCTTTCCATATACAACTCTGCAAGTCTTGCTCTGGTATAGGTGGTCTTGACGGGGAGGAAATGAGTAACTTTAGTCAGTCGATCCACAATTACCCAGACTGAATCATAACCTCTCTGAGTACGTGGCAATCCAACTATGAAGTCCATACCGACTTCTTCCCACTTCCACTCAGGTATCTTTAGTGGTTGTAGCAATCCTGCAGGCCTCTGGTGTTCAGCTTTAACTCTCTGACAGGTATCACAGATAGCCACATATTCTGCTACATCACGCTTCAGTCCAACCCACCAATATTTTTCCTTCAGATCCAAATAGATCTTGGTACTTCCTGGGTGTATAGAATATGCTGACTCATGAGTTTCACGCAGTATAGCGTCTCGGATGGATTTCACTTCAGGTACACAAAGTCTCTTCCCAAACCATAAGGTTCCATTCTCATCTAGCCTGAATCCGGGTGATTTTCCAACCACAATGTTCTCTCTCTGCTATTTCTTTGAGCTTCTCATCTTCCAACTGAGCCTTTCGTATCTCTTGCTCTAGTGTGGGTTCAACCTCCATCTCAACAGCATTGATCACAATTCCCAAGTTGAGACGCTCTATCTCTGCACACAACTCTACTGGAATAGTGGTTGTTCGAATCTCATTAGCATAACTTTTTCTACTAAGAGCATCGGCCACAACATTTGCTTTGCCTGGATGACAATGCACTTCCAGGTCATAATCCTTTATCAATTCCAACCAACGACGTTGCCTCAAATTCAACTCTGACTGGGTGAAGATATACTTCAAGCTCTTATGATCTGTATAGATGTCACACTTATGACCAATCAGATAATGCCTCCATAACTTCAGAGCGTGAACCACAGCTGCTAGCTCCAAATCATGAGTAGGATAATTCAACTCATGCTTCCTCAACTGTCTCGATGCATATGCTACGACTCTTCCTTCTTGCATGAGAACACAACCAAGACCTAGGCGGGAAGCATCACAATAGATAGAGAACTTTTTACTCAGATCCGGCAAAACCAACACTGGCGCTGTTGTCAATCTCTTCTTTAATTCTTCGAAACTAGCTTGACACTTCTCAAACCACACAAACTTGGCATTCTTCTCTAGCAAGGAGGTCATTGGCTTCGCAAGCTTGGAGAATCCTTCAATGAACCTTCGGTAGTAACCAGCTAAACCAAGAAAACTACGAATGCCAGTCACATCAGTTGGCGGCTTCCAATTCAACACGTCTGCCACCTTGCTTGGGTCTACAGAAATTCCACCATTGGACACAATATGTCCTAGAAAAGCAACTTCTCTTAACCAGAACTCGCACTTACTTCGCTTGGCATACAGCTTATGTTCCCTGAGCTTCTGCAAAACCAATGTCAGATGTTCGGCATGCTCTTCTTCATTCTTGGAGTAGATCAAGATATCATCAATGAACACCACAACAAACTTATCCAAGAATTCCATGTATACCTTGTTCATCAGATACATGAAGTAGGCAGGTGCATTAGTCAAACCAAAGGACATTACCGTATACTCATACAATCCATACCAAGTAGTGAATGCAGTCTTAGGTATGTCAGAGTCACGAATCTTCAACTGATGATAACCTGAACGGAGATCAATCTTGGAAAACACACAAGCACCTCTCAACTGATCAAATAAGTCATCAATTCTAGGCAACGGATACTTGTTCTTAATGGTGACCTTATTCAATGACCGATAATCAACACACATCCTTTGACTACCATCTTTCTTATCAACAAAAATAACTAGGGCTCCCCAAGGTGAAGAACTAGGACGAATGAAACCTTTTTCTGACAGTTCTTTGATTTGTTTCTTAAGTTCTTCTAATTCTTTAACTCCCATTCTATATGGACGTTTAGCTATAGGTGCAGTACCAGGTAACAACTCAATGATAAATTCAATGTCACGGTCAGGCGGCATACCTGGCAACTCATCTGGAAACACATCTTCAAACTCATCCACCACTGAGTTATCCGGCTGCACTTCTTCTCTGAGCTGATGTACTGTGGCTTTCTGTTGAACTTGCAAAACAACCTCAACTCTGACCTCATCTCCCTTCTGGGTAGTGATAGTCACGACCTTCTCCTTGCACTTTATATTGATGTCGTTCTTCATCATCCAATCCATACCCAGGATAAGATCAATTCCAGCAGTATTTAGAACAGTAGGGGTTATCTCAAATTCTACCTCCCTTAATGAGACAGTAATCGGGAGACACTGAAGAGTAGCTTGCATAACACCACCCGGAGAAGAAACCATAATAGGATGTTTCATGACACTAAGGGGAATGCCATGCTTTCTAACAAATGTGTGCGAAATGAAAGTATGCGAAGCACCAGAGTCAAAAAGAACTGTAGCGGGGATGGAGTCGATATTGAACGTACCCATCATGACCTCTGGAGTCTCCTGTGCCGTATCAACCGACACATGGTTCACCTTCCCGGTGCGAGGTGGCACTCTCTGCTGGTTGTTCTGCTTCTGGGAGGCTTGGGGATTCTGCTTCTCAGGACAATTGTAGGACAAGTGTCCTTCTTTGCCACAGCGGAAACACTTGTTGGGGGCACCATTCTTCACTGGGATGTTGTTGGGAGCAGTCAGTTGTGGCGCCTGATTGCCACCTTGCTGCTGGTACTGGGAACGCTGCTGGTTCTGGGAACGTTGTTGATTCTAGAAATTGTTCTTGAATCCAGACTGTCCCTGGAAACGTTGTTGCTGCTGAGGCTGCTGCTGGTTGTTACGGAAGCGGCTGTTGCTTCTAGACGACTGCCCTTGAAACTTCCTCTTCTTCTTCTTCTCATCTATCTCACGGCGCTTGCTCTCGATGATCAAAGCTTTGTCCACCAACTGTTGGAAGTTGGCGAAAGTGTGGGAAAGCAACTGGTACTGGAGATGATCATTCAGTCCTTCCAAGAAGAGCTCTTGCTTCTTGGCATCATCTTCAACCTCTTTTGGAGCATACCGCGACAATTGGATGAACTTGTCATGGTACTCGGCAACTAGCATACCTCCCTGCTTCAGAGAAAGAAACTCCTTCTTCTTCAGCTTCATCAACCCTGCAGGCACATGATGATTGCGGAACCCCTCACAGAATTGCCGCCAAGAGATGGGGTCGGCACGTCCAAAACGGAAAGACTCCCACCAATCCAGAGCAGCTCCCTGCAACTGCCCAGATGCATAAAGAACCTTCTCGACGTCGTTGCATTGGGTGATCTCCAGCTGCCTTTCTATTGCACGCAGCCAATCATCAGCTTGGAGAGGATCACTGGAATGATCGAAGGTGGGCGGGCGTCCCTTCAAGAATTCGCTTCTCTTGTCACGGGGTGGTGGAGGTGGGTTCCCATTGCCATTCTTTCACTGCAGCAGTTGAATGTTCTGGGCCATCTGCTGCATCAGCTGTGTTTGCATCATCATCAGTTGCTCCATGTTAGGCTGTGGCGGAGGTGGTGGTGGATTAGCATTTTCTTCAGAGGTACCATCACCCCTTGGGTTCCTCCTGGTGTGGGCCATCTGCTGTTCAAATCATTGAAGTGAGGTTTAGAATTCTTTTCCATTAAAATAACACTTAAAAGACTAGAACAGGAAATTCTGAGCGCGATCCAACAACGGCAGAGTAGAAAACAGTCATATCTGGAGTTCCCGAAGTCAAACAGAGACATTCTATATATGGTTGGAAAGCATGAGAAAAACTCTACAACTTTTATTCACACCATCTCTCCAGATTCTGTCGTTAAGTTTATCAAAAACAAATTTGATTCGAAACTATTTCAGAGTAACAGACAGCGCAGAAACTTTGACTTGTGACATTTGTTTCTTCCAAACCGTAACTGATATTGAGATGATTCTTGTGGCCAAAGAAAACTACAGAAGTCTAGTTTTTCACAAAAATTTCTCATGATTTTTGGTTGTATATAATTAAATAGGAAAAATAACTAAGGCAGAGAGGTCTGAAAAACAGCACTGCTGGAAACTGAGATAATCAACCCAAACTATTATGCATTAATTCAAACCTATATAAAGAGATTTTGCGGACATGCCCACAATCTCAGCACTCATTACAAACTCCAAATCAAGCATTGTTCATAAGGAAAAGCAATCTAGCACAAAAGTTCACAAGACACGAACTAGACTCGACTTGACTCAACCTGCGCTACTAGCGTCTTTTGCTACTAACTGGGGGTAACTCCTCTAGGGGTCGATGTCGGTGCGGGTGTGAGCATCTCCATGGTCTCCTCGGTTCCTTGGCAGCGATTCAGCTGGGCACCTTGGCGATGGCGGAGGGGGTCCAACACCGAGTTGCCTGTTCAACTCATCCACCGCCCGGCTGAGCTTGTAGTTAGCTTCAGTCCTGGTGTTCAGCTCATCCAATGTCTGGTCCAGAAAAGTGTTGGTCTGGGCCAAACATTCCAAGGCAGCGTGGAGTCGGACGTTCACTTCTCCAAGTGGACCGGCGATGCTGCAGTTAGCTTGGCCACTCTGACGGCGGGGAAGGTAGCGGTGCATCTCCCACTTGATGATGTCCCAATTCTCATGGCGGTGCACCATCAGAGCTTGTCGTGCGGCATCCTTGATGGCGGCAGCTTTGGAGAGTCGAATGGAGACAGCATAGTGGATATTCTTCACCTGGCTTCCCTCCTTGATGTACACCCTCGTCTCATAGTAGTCGGCGTAGTCAGGGTGCTTCTAGTGCTCCGTCTTGTACAGCACCGAGGCGTTGGGTTAGAAGCGGCGCACCAAGTCGAGAAGCAGCGGGTGATAGTAGTCATCACCATGATGATCATAGTGAATCATTCCCACCCAGGGTTTTCCACCTTGGTCTCCATCATCATCGCCATCGTCATCGGGGTCGTTGGAGTCATCCGAGTCGCCTCCATCATCTTTGTCATCAGGGTCGCCAGCACAATCCTGGTCATCCTGCGGCTCCACCTTCTCGGGTTCATCTTCCTGAGGGTCCTCCATAGGTACGTCTTCAGAGCTGTCTTCCAAGGGCTCTTCACTAGGCTCCTCTGCGGGCACCTCCTGCTTGGGCTCCTCCACTGGTACGTCTTCCACGGGTACCTCCAGTCGGGAAACATGTCCGCCAGAGATGAAGCGTTGCAGGTACCTCTTAGGTGGCATGACACGCTTGCGAGCAGTGCGCTTAAGGTTGGCCATCTACAAGAATTAAGATTTAAGTCAAAATTTTGCAATGGACAAGGGTAGGATATCAGCAAAAACTTGTAGCAAATTAATTAAACAAGTAAAAAGAGATAATAAAGCTAAGGGCTATTCAGTGCTAACTAGGCTTGCGTCCTACAGTCAACACGGCTTTGATACCAATTTGTCACACCCAATTTTAAGGATAAAATGGGATGCATAATCTTATGTGCGCCTAGAGATCAGTCACACACATAAGCCAACAAATTGCATAAATTGTATCATAACCAATGTTTAATACATAGCGAATAATATCAAAGTCATTACACAGCGGAAAAAAATAAAGATAACTCTCGCGGTAGCTCCATAGCACAGGGACGTTGACTGGTGAAGCACAAGTCTAGTAGTCCTCTGGGTAGTCCTCATCACTATCACCATCTGTTACCCATCCGGAATTTTTAACCAAGTAATGAAAAATAAACAAGCGTAAGTACATGTCGTACTCAACAAAACTAGCATGGGTTCATGAGGCTCAAAAGGGTTGACATGGTTTAACAGCAGATTGCTTTTAATTAATCATCTTTTATGCAGTTGGATAGCAACAAGTTAATAAGCCCATTCTCATGATCATAGTAAACACAATTAATGAGTAGCAATAAATAGATAAGCAACAAGTAAACATCACCCTGAAAGATAACTACTCCGTGAGTTTTCCGGGCCACTCGTGACCGTGAGCGCAGCTAGTATACCAGTTTTACACTCTGCAGAGGTTGTGCACTTTCACTATGAGCCGTGATTCCCATTTGCTCGGGTTAATTACTCCCATAACACTACCAAGGTGAGAGAGCAGGGTTTCACTATGAAGTCTTTCAAAATACTTCATCTAACAAGTTAGGGCCGCTAGGAACCCGGCAAGCAGATGTAGAGCCCCCCTTCGTCGTGGCACAAGGTCACGCAGGTTATACACACTCGGACAGGAGCCGCACTATACCCGAGTCGTCAGGTCCCATCACGCCTTTCGGTAACCTCTAACAAGCTAGAAAAAGTACCCATACTTGACTAAAACCAGAGCCATGTAGCCCTCATAGTTGCACTGTAAGTCCCAGCTTTTGCTGACAGATCATTACCAAGGGGGAAGGATATGGTGCATCACAAAACTATGCTCCAATCCCCTAGTTCCATGTTGCTAAAAAGGCATCTTTTAATTCCTTATTGCATATTCAATTAATCAGTTTACATGATCATGATATCCATAACGCACTAGCATCAATTACCACATGCATAATCCCATAGGTTGCAAGGAACAGGATAACAAAACTAGGAAGTAACTACGGTTAACAAGGAAGACACATGCAAATGCAATTATTTATTTGGTGAATTGGACAACAAGGATGATCCATGCTAATGCTTGCCTTGATCAGCAAACTCCTGGTGATCCGGGTTGTCGCAGTACTGATCTTGATCACCCACGTAAGGCTCACCGTCTATACTCGATCCATCATAACAACACACACGCATACAGGGGCAATCATGCATACAAACAAGAGTTTTCATTAGAACAGTACACCAACAGAGAGAAAATAAATTAAAAAGGTTATAAAACAAATCTACGCGTTGCTACGATCACATCGATATAAAGTTTGCGCAAATCGGATTTAAAACGAAGAAGATATGAATTTTACAAGATTTATAATAGAATAATAATAGATTAAATATAATCTCGAATTTTAAAAGTTAATAACATATGAAATAGTGGTACTAACTGATAGATCATCAAGTTACGAATCTAACGCAATTTGAATCGTTCAAATCGGAATTAAAACGGAGAAACTACGAACAAAACAGTTTTGATTTAAAATCTGAAAACACATTTTCATATATTTCGAAAATAAATACGCCTTCAAATACAGAAAACGTAATCTACTGAATACGCTAAGGGCTGCGGGTTAAGCATTAAAAACTGCAGGGGGTTATTCGCAAAAACGCCGGCCGAATCGGTATGGGCTGCTCTCGGCCATCCGATTCAAAATCGGCAGATCAGATTAAAAGAGGGGAGGGGTGGCGGTGCTCTCGGCCGGAAAACAGAGCCGACCGCGGCGGCGCCATGGCCGGCGCATTGCCGGAGAAGGTGAACTCGGCCTTCGGTGCATGAAATAGGTTGGGAAGGGTACCCATAGATCGGGAAGAGCATCGCAAGCTCACCTAGGGTGATGGGAAGGTCGGAAATCGACTCGGAGATAGCTCGCGGCGTGATCCGGCGGACGGTGGCTCTCTGCAACAGCGGCGGAGGCGTGTCAGTGCACAAATCGAAGGGGGAAAGTGCTCGGGAACTTCACAAGATCACATTGAAGCTCCTCAAGGCTTACCGAGAGGAAATTGGTGGCGAATCGAGCTAATTGCTCGCGGCGGCGGCTGCTCGGTTCTCGCGGAAGCTCGGCAGTGGCGGCGAGAAGAGGCGGCTAGGGTTAGGTGACGGCTATGGGTGGGTGTGGCGCTGCTTAAATACTCCCGAGGTGTGACGACAATCTCGGAGATTGAAACAAACTCGGCGAGCAGAGAAATCAGCTTCGGCCGTTTCTTCTCTGCTTCGGACTTCTCGGCGCGGCGTCGAACTCGGCTTCGGCCGTTTTCTTTCTTGCCCACGTCGGACTCTCGGCGAGCAACAGAGGGAAACAGGGGAGGGGCTGTCCAGGGGGTCCCACAGGTCGGTCGCACCGAGCGCTGGGGTCAGGCTGGCAGTCACGGCAGAGGGACGCTTCGCGCGCGCGTGCTCGGCCGCGGCGGATGAACACGGCAGCAGCGTCTCTGTTCGCGCGGCGAGGGAGGTGGAGAAGGAAGGGCTGACCCGTGGGTCCCGCTCGTCAGTCAGAGGGGGTAAGGGGAAGGGAGGGAGCAGGTCGGCCGAGCTGGCCTCGGGCCATCCGACCTGGGCCGGCTGGGGCCAGGGAGTGGAAAACAGGCCAAGCTGCTGCTTGGGCCAGAAAGGAGAGGGGAAGGGCTCTACTCTATTTCCTTTTTCCATTTTCCAATTTCATTTTCCAAAAGGATTTTCAAATTGGATTTTGAAATATTTGAGAAATTCAAATAAGCTACAACAGTACAAAGAAGAAATGCTCCAGCATGAATGCATCATACATGTGTATGACCTAGGTTTGATTTTATATTTGAGAAAAATTATTATTTCCCTATATTGGAATGATCAATTAATTGCATAATTAAATAAATTCCCACTATTTAAAAGAATGCAATTTTTCGGGTGTTACAGGACGCCCCTCCTTTCCTTGCGCCGTGCGTATGACAGGGGTATGGGTTGTCACTGTTGTTGGCGGTCCTTATAGATCATTTTAACCACCAACTTATGCCTAAAGGAAGAGAAACTATCATACTTTAACACATAGACATATGCTATTAACAGAGTTGCACTTGTACCCCTAGTGTTTAAGTTTTTGCAGGATTTATGGTGAAACAAGTGGAAGTGCACAACACCAATTGGAAAGCGTAAAGGAGAAATGTGAATTCAGAGAATACGCAACCACGAATAACAAAGAAGCCCACCTTTATTACAAATCTGGGCCCATTCATAACCATAGGAGAGGTCTAGGCCCAGAGGAGAACCAACCACGCGAAGACGGTGGCCAAACGGGCCCACTAGGGGACCGACCGGTCCCGGGGGTGGCCACCCCCTGGCGGGGACTCTCGGGCCTAGTTTTCTTCTGGCGGTTGTAGGGCGGTTCCCCAAGGACGATCCCACCTACGATCAACACAGATGGAAAGTGGAAACCGCCCTTTGGAAGTCGGTTTGGGTCCTTCCATGTGGGGATGATCCTTTTGAAAAGAACCCCCTCCTCTCAAGCTATAAAAAGAGGCCTCCTCTCTACACCTATTCATGAATTGATTCACCAACACAAAAGGTCACAATGTAGAGAGGAAGAGCAAGCTCCATTCCATTAGCTTCTAGCTAATTTAGTATAGGGAGTGAGAGAGGGCAAGATCTAGAGAAAGAGCGGAGTCGAAGCAGTTCTACCTCCGGGTGGACGAAGTGCCGGGCTTGTCGGCTCTCAATCCAACTTGTACCTCTACGATCGTCTTGCTACTTGAAGTAAGAAGTTCGTGTTCAACTTTGGTTTGACTCATTAAAGTATGTTACTTTCATAAAGCTACTTGTTTGTGGGATCGTCATTCGTCCTTTGAACGAATGCTCTAGTAAGAGGACTCTTGATAGAGACGGATGTTCCTGTACGCCGCTAGAGTAGTAGTCGCCTTCGTAGACATGGTGTCTAGGTCGGAGTCTACCTTCGTATGTTGCGCGCGCCCACGGGCAGAGGGGTAGGTGGCAGGTGGTGATAGCCCAGTCCACTCGTACCAGCATCCCCCCACGTTCGGCCACAGAATAGCGCTGATACTAGTATCGCTTGGCAGACCAAGTGTGTCAGTGGGCCTGAAGCAAGCAAGTAGTGGGGAAGTTACCATCGCTTATATGTGTTTGACCGTAGAAGAACCTCTCTACCCAAGCTATCCCTTCCGTCTCTTTTGAGTAAACTAGTTTCAGAGACTAAGTACAAAGACCGTTCCTCTGGGAAATTACGATACCCTTAATACTTCCGGGTGAAGGCTACAACGGTACTTCCATGCGCTTGCGGACTTTTCTGTTGACGCTAAGAAGCGCCAACAAGCTTTCTGCGCCGTTGCCGGGGAACGGTTGTCGTATTTATCTCCGAAGCTAGTTCACCCATGTATCCTTGTGTTTTATCAAAAAAAATCTTTTATCTTTTCTTTATATAAAAACAAAATATTCCTTTTTATCCGATCCTTTCACCATGAAGCCAGCTCCAAATTCAAAATCCTTCTGCTTCAAAGGGGGAGTTCTTTGAACCACATTCTTTTTCAAAACCAAAATTTCCATCCAGTTATGAACTCCACCCAAGATTCAAAGCTATGGTTTGGACAAAACCCTTCTTTGGTCATGACAATGAAAATTCTTTTGACCACTTGCAAAAATTCGAGGAATTGTGTTCATGCCTAAGCATTCCTGGCATGACACAAGAAATTCTTAAGTGGAAGTTGTTTCTGTTCTCCCTCATGGGGAGGCAAAACAACGGTACACTGATGTTGTAGAAAGTGCGAATAGAGAACGGGATGAACTTAAGATCAAGTTTTGTCTTGCATTCTTACCCATGTCTCGTATCGCCGCTCTACCAAGGGCAAACCTCGACTTTGAGCAAAACGAGAAGGAGTCCATAGGTACAGCCTAGGCCAGGTTTACAATGTTTATACATACTGACCTAGACTTGTCTTTATCCGATAATGTGCTTTTGCATATCCTTTGTTCGGATCTAGACATAGATGCTGCCCTATGCTTTGACATAACCGTTGGAGGGCCGTTTTCATAAAAACCATGACGGAATATAGGAAAATCCTTGTTTACATCCTAGAGAAGCACGCTTCTCCCGTCATCGTACCCAAACCCCTCCATACAAGGGCATGTCAAGTTCTGACCCTCAGCAGCCGAATCCTTTCCCTTGCCACCCTTCGATTCGTCTGTTGAGCCCTCGCCCGAACCACGAATACCGAAGGAAGGAATGTTTTATCCTTCGGAGTTCTCTATCAAAATTCGAGGATTATGGCAGAACTTCGAAACATTTCTTGGCACAAAATTCTAACATTTCTTAGGAAGTCTCCCCTAATGCGGAGTCATTGAAAGTACGGTTGTTGCTTGTTGGAAGTGAAACATTCTTCTGAAGAAATTCAGATTCTTTCACCTCCCACAACCATGTCTTGCTCATTAAAGAGGGACTTCCGTGAAAGCCCTACATAACCTTACAGTTGGGACTACTTTCATTCTAGTGGAAACCCTTTTAGGGCGATATGCCGCTTGTCCTGACCGACAAACTTTTCAGAAGTCCATCCGGGCTCATCTTTGAGTTTTGTGGGATTGTTAGGGTTGTGCCATTGGAAATTAACGAAACCGAAGTTTCTTATACTTCCTCATCTATGCCATCCTCGATTTTGATCTTCTCATAGGGCACCCTCTTGAAAATCTCATTTATATATAAGAAAAAGGGAGCCCCGATGAGAAGTTTGAAAGTTTTGCTTCTGCCAGCCATAGCACTTGCTCGAAAACCTAAAGGCGAAGCAAAGCTACTTGTTCGAGTAAGTGAATCCCTCTCCTGTGCCCTTGCTCGAACAAGATGCATGTCCCTCTGGCCATCAAGAACATTGTTCTCGATAATGGTCAAGGTTAAGTGATCATCCTCCATGATATATCTTTTGAGAATGAAAACTTCCGTGCCACGGACATGCCCGAAGCAACAACTCTAGAGCCAAGAAGGAGCCCGCTAACAAGCATGGTTTTGAGGTCCCTCATGTTTCATGCTCAAGGTCTCCAGAGTTTGTTTCGCTTCGGACCACCTGCTTCTACGAGGATCTCGCAACCATCTCTTGATTCTAGTTGTTCAACTTTTTGAGAGAATGGTTGTGAATGCTTATGTTTGTCATGAACATTGCAAATCCCGTAGTAGTACGATGGTGCATACCTTGCAGCTTGAATTTTAATGCCTATGATTGGTGGTAAAGCTGGGAACTACACCACCATTGATTGTTGCAAGAAGAAGTTCCCACGGTCAAGCTTAAGACCATAACTTAAGCACTGCCGGGAGATACCCCGGATTATCTTTAAAAAAAAATATATTTTTTATTATTATTACTATTGTTATTTTCAATATATATATATATATATCTTCTTTGAATGGTGAGGGCATGTTGTCAAGTTAGTATGCACCTTCGGGTATGTCGCTAACCATTTCAGGAAAGATTAAGAAGAACTCGGGTCATATGATGCTTGACGACATGGAATGACATCAACTACAAAAGCTTGATGCACTCCTAGGTAATGGAACACACTCGTAAGAAGGCCCTAACTCTGCACTTGACTTTTATGTAAAAGTCCAAGTGTGAGGGAGGACGGTGAGAAACCCAAGTTCCATGCACACCAAAGGGTCATTAAAAAAATGATGATGAAGATACCAGCCTCACCTTAAAAAAAAAGAGAAGAAAAAATGAATGAAAGAAAAAAAAGAGAAGAGAGATGAGGGATGCTAAAAAAGAAGAAGAAAGAAAACTACGAAAAAAAAGAAAAAAAAGATTGGGAGTCTCCCTCTTCTGAACCTTTGCTAGTATCATCAAGGCCCATGGCCCATGCGCATTGATGTGTGTGTGGCCTGGCTTCGGAGATCACCTGAGCAGAACCATCATGCTAGCCGCAACAACAACTTCAACGCCTCATACATATATGTTACCGGTACATATATTCAGGTATGCGAAGGTAAATAAATGTTCACCAACTTCTTATAACTATCTTCATTTGATCAATGAACTTTGAGTTGTTGACATAATCAATGAAAGTAATCTGATATGGAGATAAAGCAAGGCATATCTTTCTCTGCATCTTTATCTTGGCCTTGTTTATAAAAAGTTGAGTGAACAAGTTTCAATAAAACTAATAAAGAAATAATAATAAAATCTTTCTTGCTCTCTGGTCTTATAGCCAATAGAGTCCTTGCTTGTTGTTGTTGCTCTTGTTTTGTTTTCTTTTTATCAAAATAAAGCAGGTACAAGAATAAGTGTGGGGGAGATCTCTCAAGCATACCTAACACACCTTCAAGATCTCCCCTGCACGTTGCACAACACCGAGTGACTCTTCACGCAACCAGGACAGGACACATCACTTCCATAAACCTCCTTCATCTTCAGTGGTGGTTTGTGCAACACCACTCTCACTCCTTTGACCAACCATGACTCTATGCATATCTTGGATCACACTTCATTTAAAGATTCTAAAAAAAGACACAACAAAGGGGAGTCATGGTCGCAATATTTTTTTTAGTTAGAAGCTTGCATGAGTTGTTCCTCCTACATTTGTCGTGTATGCGAGTCACTAATATGCAGGAGTTACCAATAAACGACTTGCTACACGACGACATGCTACTAAAAGTGACGGACTCCAACCCACGCCTTGATAGTCACCTAAGATGGAAACCGAGCCACCACAGCGACAACTCTGATGCCTCATCCATACATGCTATTGGTACACACATTCAGGTATGTCAAGGTAATGTTGACCAACTCATTCACTCATATTTGTCTCCATGAAAATATAATATCATGCTCTTCCTCTGTTCATGCCATATGCTCTGAGTTTGGGTGTATTCACATGAGTACACTTGTGGTACATCCATAGGCTTTTTAATTTAAGCATGGTGCTTAGGTTAAACTAGCCTTCTTTAATCAAAATTGTGACATGGTGCTGTATTTTGATTAATGAACTTTGAGTTGTTATCATGAATAATGGAAGAAATTCATGTTGGAGATGAAGTAAGGCATGCCATTCTTTGCTCTCTTATCCTAGCCTTGTTTGAGTTTGAATAGATTGGCTGAGCAAACTTCTGACTAGGTTCCTTTGTTCAAAAATCTGTCTCTGTTGAATGACTCTTGGTTATCCTGTCATATTTCCTTCCTCTATGCTAGTAAGTTTTGGTTTGGAAGTGTTGGTCCTACATCTTTTTAACTAAGCACGGTGTTTAGTTTGAAGCTGGGATGTGAGATCATGCCTCTATAGGATTTTTAATGTAAGCATGGTGCTTAGATTCTTAAGCCTACCTTGACAAATTAGACGTGGTGTCTAGTTTAATCTTGGAACCAAAGCTGCTAGTATAGATTTTGGTTAATCTTATGGACTAACCCCTTGCAAAAATTTATCAACTCCATGAGGGTAAGTCGTTGAGATGTCAGCAGAGACAAGTATTTCTTAGGTGAACCTTGAAAACAAAAAAATATAATGATAAATAAAATCTTGAAGAAAAAGAGTAATTTATCTTTCAACCCCAAGTTTTGTTGTCTGTTATCTCAATACCACCATAAAAACAAGCTTGGGGAGGGGGGAGCTTCCTAGCGCGCTCAAGAGAGGCCATGAACTGCACATCAAGCTGAGGCACCACCAATTAGTGGCACCCCCAGGTGAACCACATTGGTAAGTCAAAAGCAAGCTTGGGGGTGGGATCCCACAAAGGTAACTTGTATCTCACATTTCTTTTTAAAATTCTCCAACTTAAAAAAGGTGAGATATGTTCTCCTCTCTCATATGTGTTAAGATGTGTTAGTTTCTACCCTTGTTGAAATGATGAACAGTTGCTCTGTCTTATGTTTCACCTGTACCCATTTTATAATCGAGCTTTCTCTAAGGTTTGGGTTTATCAGCTAAAAATGTCTCATCCTAAAAACTTGGACTAATGGGTTGCACATGCTTAATCTTGTCTAAGTTATTGCCTGATATGATATGGTGACATGGGTTGCACTATGACTTTGTTCTGAGTGAAACTTGACATCCGGAGTTTTATTTTCGAAAACTTTCAGAAACAAAAGTTCCTCAATGATTATAAAATACCTACCAAGGCCATATGACAAGAAACAATGCAAACCCTTTAGTCATATGCTGCTTGTAGAACATTGAGTTAGGTCAAATTGTTGTGACCTAAGTGAGATTATGGTCATGCACCCATGATTGAGATTCACATGCACCCACTAGATAAAGCCAACTCTCACCCCGAGAGTTGCGCACAACATGCACCCATCCATCCACCAAAAATATGCCAACTCTTACCCTGAGAGTTGCGCACTCTTCAACCAAATAAAAATGCTGACTCTTACCTTGAGAGCTGCGCATTTGTTTTTCACCATATAATTACTCCTCGCATTCCATCATGACATCTCTCCAGCCAAAGTTCTTCAAATACTAACAAGAGATATGGGTTATGCTTAAAAGAAAAAAAACCATGCCAAGGGGCATGCAATAAACAAACGAAAAAAAAGTTCCAAGTACCCGTTCAAAAAAAAGAAGAAAAAAAATAATAGTATGGATATATGATCTTATAGCCCATATCCCTCAAAAAAGTTTCATTCCATCCAATATAGGAGAAATTCATGATGCATGGAGTGCCAAAATATTTAGAAATTAGGATTCCACCATCTTCATGCTCCACACACTGGCACATCTCAATCAAAGTATATGATTTGTATCTCCTTGTAGTTCGGTTTTTGACTTAGCAATATATGTGATGCAAGTATGCCCACCTTTATACCTGCCCAAAACTCCACTCATAAGCCTTAGTGGTAGGATATGAAAGGCAACATTACAATGCCTTTGGTGAGGTATTCATACACTTTGAGCGATCGAGAGAATCATTTGAGGAACTTACATTTCTTTGCAAAAATTTTCAAAACCTCCAGAAAGATGGTTCATCTTGGGATAAATGATAAGCAATGTCTATGAATCTGTTTGGTCTTGCAATCACCCAAGACTTGAGATGGCTAAAAGGCCCCATTTGTTTCAAGATAATAGCAGGGTGGGTAGCATGCTGATTTATTCAAATTACGGTGGAAAACTTTGTTATAAACTTGATACATTTGAAATATGATCGACATTGTAGCAACTCCTGATCAACAACCATACTTAGCTATTTGCTCGGGACGAGCAAAGGCTAAGCTTGGGGGGCTTGTTGGCGGTCCTTATAGATCATTTTTAACCGCCAACTTATGCCTAAAGGAAGAGAAACTATCATACTTTAACACATAGACATATGCTATTAACAGAGTTCCACTTGTACCCCTAGTGTTTATGTTTTTGCAGGATTTATGGTGAAACAAGTGGAAGTGCACAACACCAATTGGAAAGCGTAAAGGAGAAATGTGAATTCAGAGAATGCGCAACCAAGAATAACAAAGAAGCCCACCTTTATTACAAATCTGGGCCCATTCGTAACCATAGGAGAGGTCTAGGCCTAGAGGAGAACCAACCACGCGAAGGCGGTGGCCAAACGGGCCCACTAGGGGACCGACCGGTCCCGGGGGCGGCCGCCCCCTGGTGGGGCCTCTCGAGCCTAGTTTTCTTCTAGTGGTTGTAGGGCGGTTCCCCAAGGACGGTCCCACCTACGATCAACACAGATGAAAAGTGGAAACTGCCCTTTGGAGTTCGGTTTGGGTCCTTCCATGTGGGGATGATCCTTTTACACAGAACCCCCTCCTCTCAATCTATAAAAGGAGGCCTCCTCTCTACACCTATTCATGAATTGATTCACCAACACAAAAGGTCACAATGTAGAGAGGAAGAGCAAGCTCCATTCCATTAGCTTCTAGCTAATTTAGTATAGGGAGTGAGAGAGGGCAAGATCCAGAGAAAGAGCGGAGTCAAAGCAGTTCTGCCACCGGGTGGACGAAGTGCCGGGCTTGTCGGCTCTTGATCCAACTTGTACCTCTACGATCGTCTTGCTACTTGAAGTAAGAAGTTCATGTTCAACTTTGGTTTGACTCATTAAAGCATGTTACTTTCATAAAGCTACTTGTTTGTGGGATCGTCATTCGTCCTTTGGAGGAATGCTCCAGTAAAAGGATTCCTGATAGAGACGGATGTTCCTGTACACTGCTAGAGTAGTAGTCGCCTTCATAGACGTGGTGTCTAGGTCGGAGTCTACCTTCGCATGTTGCGCGCGCCCACGGGCAGAGGGCTAGGTGGCAGGTGGTGACAGCCCTGTCCACTCGTACCAGCATCCCCCCACGTTCGGCCGTGGAATAGCGCTGATACTGGTATCGCTTGGCAGACCAGGTGCGTCAGTGGGCCTGAAGCAAGCAGGTAGTGGGGAAGTTACCATCGCTTATATGTGTTTGACCTTAGAAGAAACTCTCTACCCAAGCTATCCCTTCCGTCTCTTCTGAGTAAACTAGTTTAAGAGACTAAGTACAAAGACCGTTCCTTTGGGAAATTACGATACCCTAAATACTTCTGGGTGAATTCTACAACGGTACTTCCGTGCGCTTGCGGACTTTTCTGCTGACGCTAAGAAGCTCCAACAGCTGTCGTAGTTGGAGAATCTCTCCGTCAGCGTGGGGCGTCGTACAGTGGACTGTCCCTGTAACGGTGTGGGAGTAGTGGGGCCGTCAGATCGAGGTGCGCGTGCGAGGTGCAGTCACGTTGAGGAGTCCACTCGATGGGACTGTGCTCATAAAGTGGTCAGGAAGGTTCTTTGGACTGCAAGATTGCGTTGCTGACGTCGGTATGGCTCGGGCGAATCGGAGAGCTGCGCCCGAGCGAGATGGCATATGGCAGGGAGCTCGGGCGAATTGGAAATTGGACGCCCGAGGCTGCTGCATTTGGTGGTAGGCTTGGGCGAATTGGAAAGTATCGCCTGAGGGTCCTGCTTTCCTGAACCCTATCATGGATGCTCGGGCGAATCGGAGAATCCGGCACGAGGGGGTGACTCGACAGCGCAGCATCGTTGCCTACGGGCCTTTTACCGGTAGCCTTGTCATGGGCCTCTGCTGGGCTTGTCCAGACCAGGCATTATCTGGGAAACATGTTTTTGCGTTGAAATTGGGTACCCCATACTTTGGTACCCGACAATAGCCCCCGAGCCTGTGGTGGAGTGGAGGCACTCCTCCAGAGCCTCAAGTTAGTTTCTCCCGTCGGGTTAGTAGGGTTTGGTTATTTTATCCGGTGGGTGCGCGCGAGCGCACCCGCCAGGTGTAGCTCCCAAGGCCTTGGAGGGATGGTGTATCCCTTCAAGGGCTTGAAATCACGCGTGCAGAACCTCATGTGCCTTTTGGCTTGCTTGCTAGTGATTCGTCCCTTGGTAGGGGTTTTTTTGGTGCTGGAGCCCCCGAGCCTCAGCCATGGGTAGGTGGTTGATCTAGAAGCATCCTTCATCCTGCCAAGGTGCAAGGAGAATTCTCGAGCCTCCGTTTTCGTATCGGGGGTTGATCAGGTTCTTCCTTGTCTTTTTCATTAGTTCGACCTTCACGCTCTTTTTCGAGAAGAGGAGGGTTTGGTCATGCTCGACTTCCCATGGTGGGCGCGAGTCGGCATTTCCGGTGAGCAGCAAGCGGGTTTGTCCGAGTGGAGGTCCGTGCTCTGTTCGTTGTGGGTTGGCTAGTGGCCTGAGCATACTCCAAATATTTCCTGAGGGTCGACTTGTGGGTCCCGGGTCCCTTCGACGGGGCCCAAGGGCCCGATGCCTCCCGCGAGGGGATCCCACATCATCGACTCGCTGCTAGGACTCAGACACAGCACGGGATGTCCCTTGTGACGCTCGCGCGTCGGGATACTGATCGTTTAGTGGTCCATCCACCAGCTGACCCTAACTCGATTTCCCTAGGGCGACTGTTCGAGCAACTGTAGGGCCAGTCTTCGATCCCCTGGGAACGTAACGGGCACCCGAGCCCGGGATTCCTTCGTCGAGAAGAAGAGTATCGGCGGAACCGAGGCAGAAAAACGTAATGATTCAGCGCACCTTTTGAGGCGTGGAGCCCGATGGACACGACGATTCGGTGTAGACAAGACGGTTGCATGCGCGAGGCCGGCGGCGATGCAGAGAGTCGTGGCAGGCCCCACGCGATTAATGCGGCGGATTTACCACATCCGTTTCGATTCGTGGCTTTGGTATATAAGGGAAAGCCGCACCTTTTTCTTTTTACCTTAGCCATTCACCGCAACCATTCGCCTCTCGCCTCCTCGTCTCCGTCGTCCTGAGCTTTTTGCTAGTTCCTCGCCCTTGCCGCCATCGTATTTTCCTTCTTCCCGTGCTCTTTCCCTCTCGTCATGGCTGCCCCTGCACCTTCTGATGTTGCCACCACCGCTGCTCCACTTGAGGTTGAGCCTTGGCTCCCATCCTCGGGTGACGGAGGAGGAGCTCGAGGATCTCGTGAAGTTGGGCTCCTGTTCCCCCGCACTGACCCGCAGCGCCCGGAGTGGATCACGTCGTCACGTGACCACCAAGAGCCGCGCCCTCCCCGAGGATACGTGGTTAGCTTCATTGCTTTCCACGAGCGTGGGCTTGGATCGTCGCCGAGCCGGTTCTGTCAGGCACTCCTCTTCTCCAACGAGCTGGAGGTGCACAACCTCACCCCCAACTCCATCTCGCAGGCGGCGTTTTCACCGCCGTCTGCGAGGGCTATTTTGGGGTGGAGCCGCAGTGGGACCTCTGGCGGCACCTCTTCCGCGTCGATATGTACACCAATTCATTCGGTGCGAACAACCCACAGAAGCTCATGCGCGCCGGTGGTTGCAACCTATAGTTGCATTTCACCGACTACATCCCGTGCAAGGCCTCCTCCTCCAATAAGGGGTGGCACGACGGTTGCTTCTACCCATGCAACGACGGGGGTGCCTTTCCCGAGTACATGGGGAAGGTAGTTTCCGCTCCCCTCCGGCAATGGAAGTGGGGGTGTGTGGCGGCGGACGCCAAGCACCTGGAGCCCTACCTTGCCGCGCTGCAGACGCTTCATGACAAGGGGCTGACGGTGGCGGGCGTAGCTGCGCACTTCCATGCACGGACGGTGCTGCCTTTGATGGAGCGCCGCCTGGCCCTGTACGAGATGAGGGAAGGGGCGCCGCGGGAAGGCACGGTGATGCTGACCCAAGGGATCGGCGCCGACAAGGTCATGCGCCGCGTCAGGTACACGGTGGGAGGCCACCCTACCTTGGACGACCTCAGGAGGGTGCCCATGTGCCCGCGCGAAGGCTACATCTCACTGGTGAGTTTCTTCTTCCTAGGCCTTTCAAGGGACTGGAAGCTCTCCTTGTCCCCCGTTCCAAAGGATTCACTCCAGCGGACCCAGAACCGCCTCCGGGACGAGAGGAGGAAGGCGAAGAAGAATGAGGAGACGGCCAAGAGGAGGAAGAAGGCTTGGCAGGTGTTGACGGTTGCTAACACCTCAAAATACCATCAACATAACAAGGTAAAAGTGACAAAATCCATGGAAAAGAGGCATATTATGTTTGAATTTTACTTGGTTCCACTTGTACTTGGAGAATTGTGAGTGCAGGTACAAAACAGGTGAAAATAAAGTGAACCAAGGCATATTTGAGCAATGCAAGTGACGGGAGCCAGGTAGGAGCCAAGTCACAGTTCGCCCGCCCTGTTGGACAGGGCGCCTGCCTCCCACTTGGTGCCATTTGCACCCTGCCACGTCATGGATCCGTGTCTCGTCCCTCCAAACAAGTTATGGCACGTTGATTCATCATCAACGGCCCCAAAACAGTGCACCTAGATCTGGGAGCCCTCTGGGCAGGGCGCCCGCCCTGTCAAGATGGCCTAACACGACCACAATCTTAGGGAAAGGCACCCAAGCACTTGCAACCATCCATTTAATGTTGGTTTTCATCCAAGGGAGATCAAGTGATGAGCCAAGGATTCATGGGCCCACATGTCATCCCCTACGGGCCACAAACCATCTTTCCAACCAGAAACCGACGTGCCAACCGACTTGGGAGAGTGATGAAGGGCCATCGAATGCAAAAGACGGTGGATCACAGGGCGGCCGCCCTACCCACCCGGGCGCCCGCCGCCTCACTTGCTCCGAACCGACTCTAAACCCCCTACAAGTACCCCAGGGGTCCCTGAACACTATAAATAGGGGTCATTTGTTCATTAGTAAGTAGACTATGAAGCTTAAGTGAGATAGATACTTAGATGCAAAAGATAGTCTCAAGTAGAATGTGTAGTACTCCTACACATTAGAGAGTGAGAGAGTCACTTCTCTGAAGAGAAGAGGAGGAGTCCGAGGAGGAGCCGGGCTTGTCGGCAACCCCTTCTATGGTGTACCTCTGCGCTTCTTTATGGTAATAAAGTCCCACTTTCTTATTTAATTATTGTTATACTTTAAGCATTTGTTTGCTTGTCTCACTTCTTGGTTAGAGTGCTCTAGTTCTTGGATCCGAGTTAGAGTAGTAAGTTTATAGATTAAGCGCGGTGCTTAGGCTATATCTTACCCATGAGTGCAGCTAGGCCCACGGATAGTAGTGGTAGGTTCTAGGTGGTGACATCCCTAGGATCCTCTGGATTCCACCACGTTCGGTCTGGTATTATCAGCGTAGAACTTGTAGATGTACGATGCCTAATCAGTCCTTCCCTGGGCGAGTTTAGGACTTTGCATGCTCACAGTAAACAAATCTTTGGTATACCATATAATTATCGGGACTACCATTTGGAACCTTCTCTTTCTACCATATTATTAGATCTAGCCTCCTATCACACACGTTACCTGTGGATTCGATATAACCTGGGACAACTCCTAGGGAAAATCTACATCTGACAACCGTGCGCTTGCGGTTATTCCCGTTTGCCACCCAAGGTGTCAACAAGCTTTTCTGGCACCGTTGCCAGGGAACGGTAGTTGATATAGTGAGACCAAGATCTATACTTACCCCCATCTCTCCTTTATGGAAGAACTATATATCTTCCAATTCGCTGCTCCCAAGAGTACGCGATTGGAACCACCTTCATCCCAACCTATTTTTACCGATGCGCATGAACTGCGGTCTAGTTTCATAACTATGGTACGAGAAAATACTTTCTCAGGAAATGAGAAAGAAAACCCATATACTCATTTGCGAGACTTCAAGCAATTATGTGCATGTCTGAATAATCCAGGCATGTCACATGAAACCCTTAAGTGGAAGTTATTTCCATTCACCTTGACGGTAGTAGCCAAACTGTGGTATGCTCGGACCATAGGTGGTGTAAATGGAGAATGGGAAGAATTGCGCACATAGTTTACTTTAGCCTTCTTCCCTGTATCCCGAGTAATTAAACTCTGAGTCGAGGTGATGACTTTCCGTCAACCGGAAGGAGAACCCTTAGGTACTACATGGGCTCATTTCCTTGATTTAGTCAATTCTGGACCCGACTTGGCCATTCCAGACCAGGTGCTATTAAAACACATGTATGCTGGATTAGGAAAACATGATGCTCATCACCTTGATTTAGCATCCAGAGGCTCATTCCTTCATCTCTCTGCACCCGGTGCTAGAGATGTTCTTAAGAAAATCTTACAGAACACTCCTTACACCGGAATCCATAATGAGTTTCCTGAAGAAGAAGGAGCTACGCCCTTAGTTTCAAAGGAAACTGAATCCCCAATTGAACCTCCTGAAAACAAACACAATACTTTAGAGGAGGAAGAAGAAGTACCCCTAGAATTCCTATCTGAAATCGAAGATGATATATTCGAAGATTTTGGAAAAGCCGCAAATTACTTGACCCAGCCTAAACCACCTTCGAAACCATCCTTTGAACCTCCTGACAAAGCTCTTGATCACAAAGATGTGCAAAATCTTTCTGCTATCATGAGTCACGGGTGGACTACTGAAGCTGAAGTGTCAAGAAAGGTTTCTCGCATAGACAATATGACCAATAGGATAGAATGTAGATTTAATGGAGATCATGTTTCGGCCTTTTATGATCCCACTCTTGGAATAAACATGATGTCCAACACTTTTCTATTCGAGAAATTCCCAAACATTATCCTTCAACCTACATCTCAATGCCTCAAAGACCCCGACGGTGACATTACACAGAGCTAAGGTATTGTTAAGATTATCCCTTGCCACCTTAATAATACGGACCTACTCTTGAACTTCTATATATTTGAAACCACCAGATTCAAAGTTTTTATAGGACAACCCTGGTCCAACATAGCTTATGAAGGGTCAACCAAGCGAAAGGTTGATGTCAAACTAGGGAGGGAAAGGTATTCTTTGCCTATAACTCGTGCAATAAATTCTATTGCCAAACACTCTCCTGACCCAGATCCTTTGGAACAATTAGTAATAGCTAATCAGGAAAAGCTAGTCTAGATAGATAATGAAGAAGAATCTAAATCATTTATAGAGGAAGAAGCTCCAGACAATAACTCTTATCACCTGGACAAATTTGAAGAGCCAACTAGACACCTATTGAGCTTAAACCTCTACCGGACGGGCTTAAGTATATCTTTCTAAACAATAACCCTGAAACTCCTGTCATAATTAATGATAAATTATCCATAGAAGAGGTTGAGAGGCTCACCATTGTCTTAGATAAGCACCATTCTGTCTTTGGCTATTCACTACAAGATCTAAAAGGCATCAGTCCAACTCTCTGTACTCATCGAATCCCCATAGAATCCGATGCAATTCCATCTCGTGAGCCCCAAAGGAGACTCAATAATGCCATGCGCGAGGTTGTCAAGAAGGAAGTTTTGAAACTTCTACATGCATGCATTATTTATCCAGTCTCTTATAGTGAATGGGTGAGCCCTGTGCAAGTAGTTCCTAAGAAAGGCGGCATGACTGTCATTAAAAATGACAAGAACGAACTCATACCACAACGCACTATTACAGGGTGGAGAATGTGCATAGACTATAGGAGGCTTAACAAGGCTACTAAAAAAGACCATTTTCCGCTTCCTTTCATAGATGAGATGTTAGAGAGATTGGCCAAACACTCATTCTTTTGCTTTCTGGATGGATATTCGGGATACCATCAAATCCCAATCCATCCTGATGATCAAAGAAAAACAACCTTCACATGCCCATATGGAACATATGCTTACAGGCGCATGTCCTTTGGACTTTGCAATGCACCTGCATCATTCCAACGTTGCATGATGTCCATCTTCTCCTACATGATCAAACAAATCATGGAAGTTTTCATGGATGACTTCTCTGTCTACGGAAAATCATTCGATGACTGCCTAGAAAATCTAGACAAAGTCCTACAACGCTGTGAAGAAAAACACTTAGTACAATTGGGAAAAGTGTCACTTCATGGTACGAGAGGGAATTGTCTTGGTCCATCGAATATCGAAGCGTGGGATAGAAGTGGACAAAGCTAAGATCAGTGTAATTGAGCAACTCCCACCACCCATGAATGTCAAAGGAGTAAGAAGCTTCCTTGGCCATACAGGTTTTTTATAGGAGGTTTATCAAGGATTTTTCACAGATAGCAAGACCTTTGACTAGCCTTCTAGCTGAAGACATCCCTTTCAATTTTGATGATAAATGTCTTTAATCCTTTTGCATTTTAAAGAAAGCTCTAGTTTCGGCCCCAATCATACAACCCCTGATTGGAACCTGCCTTTCGAAATCATGTGTGATGCTAGTGACTTTGCTGTGGAAATCGTCCTTGGTCAGACTAAGGAGAAAAGGCATTATACTATCTCCTACGCTAGGAAGACCCTGACAGGGCCCCAGTTTAACTATGCATCCGCAGAAAAAGAGCTTTTAGCTGTTGTCTTTGTAATAGACAAGTTTAGATATTACTTGGTAGGAGCCAAGGTGATTGTCTACACCGACCATTCCACTTTGAAATATCTACTCACCAAGAAAGATGCTAAACCCCACTTGATCCGCTGGATTTTACGCCTTCAAGAGTTTGATCTAGAAATCAGGGACAAGAAAGGAGTAGGAAATTCCATAGCAGACCACTTGTCTTGTTTGCAATGCCAAGACCAAGACAATCTTCCTATAAATGGCTTCCTCCGCGATGACACTCTTTTAAGGGTGACTTATACCAATCCATGGTATGCGAACATCATGAACTCTATGGTCACTGGCTACGTTCCGCTAGGAGAAAATAGAAAGAAGTTGCTTTACCAAAGCCGGACTCATTTATGGGATAACCCCTATCTCTATCGAGTCTGTGCTGATGGGTTGCTTAGGAAATGTGTCCCTCTGGAAGAAGCAACTAAAATAATAGAAAGATGTCACTCCACTAAATACGGAGGACATTACGGAGCCTTTCTGCCACACCCCATTTTTAAGGATAAAAATAGGATGCATAAAAGACTCATATGTGCCCTAGGAAAGTCGCACATATAAGCTAACAAATTATAATTGTATCATCACAGTGTTTACAATACGAATATAAGTACTTATTACATAATCTAAAACATAAATGAATACGAACTATGATAACATTCTTGCGGAAGCTCCTTCACAGGGATAAGGTTGACTGGGAGACACCAAGCCTAATACTCATCGCGATAGTCAAAACTCCAATCTTCATCTGTTGTGGTGGAAAGCAAGAGTGAGTACATTTCGTACTCAACAAGTATAACACGGGTTCATAAGGCACAAAAGGCTAGACACTGTTTGACTGCATTTAGCTTTTAACATCCATGTTCATTTTAGCAATTGAGTAGCATCAAATAATCCAATTCCCATAATATAAGCCAGATGATCAATTGTAATAAGGTTAATAAATAGCAAAGGTATTAACAGCAATAATAAACATGACATGAATTTAATTGTAACTATCTAGCTGTAAAAGTTCCAAGGCCGCTCGTGTCCATGAGCGTGGCTGTCATGACAGATTATTAAACTCTGCGCAGAGGTGTACACTTTACCTATGAGTTATGGTTTTCTAATGTATGAGTTCATGACGTCCACACACTAGCTAACCATATAAAGCTATTTAAAGGTTTGTCTAACAAGTGAGGGCCGCAAGGGTGAGTGGCAGCGAGATGTAGGAACCCCCCTTTTCTATATGGCACATTCCTTCTCGGCTATATACATAAGACTAGAGGCTGTACTACACCCAAGGTGGCAAACCCCCAACTGCGCCCTTTTGGGTAACCTCTAACAAGCTAGAAAAGTTCCTTTAAATATCTAGAGCCAGAGCCATGTAGCCCTGTTAACACCGAATTTTGGGCTGGTAGCCGATAGCCGATACCGAAGGAAGATAGCCGATCTCGGAAGCAGATTCCGTCCAGCGGAAGGAAGGAGAATAGCCGATTGAATGGTGAATCGGTTATCGGGCAAAGGTGATAGAAGGCGTGCAGCGTCGGCATATGGTGACGTCATCCAGAGTCCGCGCCGCCAAGATGCAATCACGATCGGAGTCCGTTATGAAAGGGAAGATGTGACTCCAAGTTACCTTAGATATAGGATAGTTTGTTGATTTCCTTATCTATTAATAAGTTGTAATTCGACTAGGACTCTAGGTATGCTCAGGGTATAAATATAAGCCCTCAGCCATTGTAAAGTAACAACAACATCAATACAACACAACTTTCGGCTCCGGCCAAACAAACCCTAGAGTCAGTCGAGTCCGGCGAGTTACTTCATCCAGGCTGGGTGTCATCCGGTGGACGCAGGCTTGCTTGTAAGTATCGTCAACCCCCTGTTAATCTATGTCTTTTTAGCGCCATCCGGTGGACGTGGAAGCATGGCGGACCAGGGTCCTTGCTAAGCTCTGTTTCTTTGGCGTCATCCGGTGGACGCGGGAAGCATAGTGAGTCAAGGATGATTCACGCTGGTTTACCTGATCAATCTGTGTTAACCGTCATCCGGTGGACGAGATGCAGATTAGGACGGTTTTCACGCGCGGATTAGTTATCGATTCGTGTTTGTTTGCTTGATTAATTTATTAGTCAACGTCATCCGGTGGACAAGCTATAGATTACGACAGTTTGCATGCATGGATTAGTTATCGGCTCTAGTTAAATTTGGCAGTTTAGCTAGATTCATTAAGTTACCGATGTTGCTTATGTTTATTGTTTATTATTTAAAGCAATCATCAATTTGCCCGTCTTGATCCATATACGTCGGCTTATATCTAATAGATCTATATGTTCAATGAATTATGTTTGCCATTCGTTTTATATTGATAAGATAGAATGTTTTGCACCAGCCGTTTGTATTTTGGATCTAGATTAGATACGGGTCGCACTCAAGTAATAAAATAAACATTGTCTAGATTCAAGGGTTAACGGATATAAGTTGCAACTTCATCATGACTGCCTCGATCCGCTCGATCTCCACTGTTGCAAGATTGTGATTTAGATCTATTAGCCGGAGAGTTGAAACATTGTTTACTTTATAGGCTTGTATGTTGCCCGTATACACTGAATCGGCTGAAATAGCCGATTTCATCTTGTTTTTACATTGAGGTATCTTATGATCATGTTAGCTTGCTGTGACTACATCTTTTGTAGTATACTTCTGTTTAATGCATGTATATGTCATTGAATTCATGTATGAATCGGTTAACTTGAGTTATAATGCATGTTTCGCAACAATTGGTTCATAACATGACGGAATCGGCTTTCTAGTCGATCTCCCATTACATCGGCTCTTCGAGCCATACAGTTGGAACTATCTGGACATACCGGTTAGTTCTGCCCTGTGATTACTGATTACTATCTTATTCCTTATCAATTGCAGGTCAAATTGACTGGCACGCTTGGGTGTTACTGACACTCTCAGACCGGGTCCAAAGCTAGCTGGATCTGCGAGAGCTTCACTGCCTCAAGGGTCGTTTCCAGCTTCACTGGTGTGTTGGGCTTAGGGAACCACTTTTTGCACCAACACACTTTTTGGCACGCCCGATGGGACCTTTCATTGAAGACCATGGTAAAAGGAAAGGCTGCGGCGGACGGCCCCTCCAGGGATGACGGTGTCCTCAGGGTCAGGGTCGAAGATTTCAGTGAGGAGGACGCGGCAGTGCTAAACAAGATTGTTGAAGAGTTCGCTGATGCCTGCCTGCTTTCGTTCAGCAAGCAGCGTGATGGCTCGGTAGTGAAGAAGAATGCATTCCCTAGATGGATCATGGACGGCCATTCTGATAAATCTGAAGAGGAGTGCAAGGCCGACCTCAAGCAGATGCTGGAAGAAGCGACCTGGGAGGCCACCTATTCAGCAGTCGGCCATCACCATAAATCCTTCCTGCAGACATTTTATAACATCATGAATACTGTTCTCAAAAGGCAGGATCGGGAGTCTCTGGGTCCGGTTTACTTCAACATACCCGCAGAGGACGCAGATCCAAAAGCAGCGGCAGGGACCTCCAATTCCTCACCGCAACAGCCGAGCCAGCCGAAAATGCCAGGGCAGGGTGCCACTACGGCCGGTTCGGCTCAAAAAATAGCAGCTTCTCCAAGATTATACAAAGATCATACTCCGGAGGAGCTCGCCGCTTTCATGCAGGCCACTGGACAGTCGGTGAACTCGATGAACTCATCAGCAGTGAATCCGACAGCTGGAAATACGCCGGCGGCAGACGTGGCCAACCCAACTCCTGGATACCATGAGGGGATCACATATCAAGATCTTCAGGCAGCACCGCATCCGGGGTACGCCCAGACACCCAACAATCAGCTGCTGGAGCAGATGAGTGCCATGCTCCGTGATACGTCCGGTTTACAGCCGAAGACCGGGACTGGAATCAAGTACAGGCGCCCTTACCCCGAGTGGTACGACCGAGTGACATTGCCGCCCAGGTATCGCTTACCCGACTTCTCCAAGTTCAGTGGGCAGGACGACATCACCACCATGAAGCACATCAGCCGTTACCTGACCCAGCTCGGCGAAGCTTTGTATGAGGTAGCTCACAGGGTCAGGCTCTTTCCGCTATCACTGACAGGGCCGGCGTTTAGCTGGTTTGCATCTATGGAGCCTGGCTCGATTCAAGGCTGGGAAGATCTGGAGACTAAATTCCATAATTACTTCTTCTCCGGCACTGGGGAGAAAGACATCACAGATCTCACCAACATGCGCCAAAAGCCGAATGAACTTGGATCGGCTTTCATCAAGCGATTCAGGGAGACCAGGAACATGTGTTACTCTTTGAACCTGAATGACAAACAGCTCGCCAAGATAGTGGTCAGTGGGTTGCTCCCACACGTCCAAGAGAAGCTTGTGGGCACCAACTTCAACAGCATCAGCGAGGTGATGCAGAGGGTAGCCGCATTAGAACAGCAGGCCCAGAGTTTCAAGAAGGATTCAAAATACAAGCAGGCCTACGTTTGTGATTCCGACTCAGAGGATGGAGAGAATGAAGAAGTGGCTGCTGTTGAGCTTAAATGGGGAACAAAGCCCATGGCCGTACCGAAGGGTTGGAGCGCGGAAGATCAATACGACTTTGACACGCGCAAGCTGGACAAACTCTTCGACCTATTACTCAGTGCAGGCCACATCACCTTCCCAGCTGATTACGTCAAGCCATCTCCTAAAGATTTGCAAGGAAAACCGTTCTGCCAATACCACGGCCTCACCTCACACTCAACAAACAATTGCCGCAATTTCAAAGTAGCAATCCAGAATGCTATTAGGCGCGGTTTGTTGAAATTTGAGGCTCCTCCCAAGGGAAAGATGAAGATCGACAAATTCCCATTCCCGAAAGGGCAGAACATGGTCCAGATCGCGAATCCTCTGACTAAAGTAAAGGTATTAACCTCCGAACGGGCCAGGAAGAACTCCTCAGTTGATACCGATGCACAAATCACAGCTGAGGAGCTGGCGCTGATCAAAGGAAGGAGGGAACAGAATCAGAGGCAGCCGAAGCAGGGAGAATCCAGTGGTACCAAGAGCAGGAGGCCCACACACCAGCACCTTCTCAACAAATGGCGGCGACAGAAAGAGGAAGATCATCAGAGGCGGCTGCAGCGCGAAGAAGTGGAGTACCGCAGGTGGCTCCGCGAAGAAGAAGAGGCACGCTATCATGAAGAAATGACCCGCCACCGGGAAGGTGAGGAGGATCATTGGCATTGCCCATTCTTCCGACATTGTTGGAATGAAGGCTTGAGACTGCCAACGCTGCGCAACTGCCCAGAATGCAGCGATCAGTACCGAGAGTACAGGCAGTCCCAGGTCAACCGCCGGTCTGTGCATCAGCGGCTGGGGAGCCCTCACAGCCCGCGGGATCGGCGTGAAAAAAGGGACTCGCACGATCGGCTTGATGAAGCGGTAGTTGAACGCCGACAGCCGGTTTGGCAGGAGAATCAGTGGTGCCCAGGGGATCTAACTAGGAGCCAAAGGTGCCGGGTGCAGCGGCTCAGAAACAGAGAGCTCCAAGCTGAGGGACGTGCCAAACAGATATGGCGCGAGAAGCCTCCACAAAATAATGGAAAGGCTGTAGCCGATGCACAGATGGTGTTCGTGCTGCCTGCAGAGTTCAGAGCCAAGAAGTATGATACCGAGTCCGACTCAGACGATTCGGGATCAGAAGACGGAGTGGCCAAGTTAGTGCTCGCACAGCAAGCTACTTTTGATAAGCCAGCCAAGAATCGACATTTGAAAGCCCTCCATCTCAAAGGTTATGTCGACGGCATGCCTATGACGAAGATGTTGGTGGACGGTGGTGCCACTGTCAATCTCATGCCCTACACTACATTCCGCAAGCTAGGCAAGGGTCCTGATGATCTAATAGAAACTGATCTAATGCTCAAGGATTTCAGGGGCAATTCTTCCAACACTTAGGGGGGCAATCAACGTCGAGCTAACAGTGGGGAAGAAGACACTGCTTACCACCTTTTTCGTGATTGACAATAAAGGTGCCTACAGCTTGCTACTCGGACGCGACTGGATTCATGCCAACTGCTGCGTGCCATCGACCATGCATCAGTGTCTAATTCAGTGGCATGGCGATGAGGTCGAAGTGATCCCGGCCGACGACTCGGTCAGCGTGGCGACGGCAGATGCCACATACTGGGAAGCTGGGGATCATGACTGTTTCTCTGGCAAGACTTGGGAAGGAGGCTCCATCAAAGTCAGTGATGAGAGTCAACAGCCGATCAGGGCAATCGGCTCTGAGTCTTTTTATTAAATGGAGAATCCGATTGATGGCACAGAAGGTAAGTTGGGGCAAGGATTCACGTCGGCCGACAAGCTCGAAGAAGTGGATGTTGGACCCGGTGACAGACCAAGGCCGACGTTTATTGCCGCCAATTTAGACCCAGAGTTCAGGCAGGAGCTGGTTCAACTATTGAAAGAGTACAAAGATTGTTTCGCCTGGGAATATTATGAAATGCCCGGATTGGACAAATCTATTGTTGAGCACAGGCTACCTATCAAGCCAGGGATTTCGGCCACACAAGCAGCCTCCACGTCATTTTAGATAGGATGCTTTACCTAACATTAAGGCCGAAATCACGAGGTTGTTAGAAGCCAAGTTCATTCGAGCTTGCCGATATGCCGAGTGGATATCGAACATTGTCCCTGTGTATAAGAAAAATGGTAAATTGCGAGTCTGTATTGATTTTAGGGATTTAAATAGAGCTACACCGATGGATGGCTATCATATGTCAATAGCCGATATGTTGGTAGACTCGGCTGCTGGGCACCAAGTTATTAGCTTCATGGATGGCAATGCTGGTTATAATCAAATTTTTATGGCTGATGAAGACATCCCGAAGACCGCCTTCAGGTGCCCTGGTGCGCTTGGTTTGTTTGAATGGGTGGTCATGACGTTTGGATTAAAGAATGCAGGTGCAACCTATCAGAGGGCTATGAATTATATATTTCACAAGTTGATCGGCAAGGTCGTTGAAATTTATATAGATGATGTGGTGGTGAAATCTAAAAGCAATAAAGATCACCTGGCCGATTTGAGAACCACTTTGGAGTGCACAAGGCGACATGGTCTGAAGATGAATCCTAACAAGTGCACGTTTGGCGTGTCAGCTGGCGAATTTCTGGGATTTATGGTCCACCGCAAAGGGATAGAGATCGGCAGCAAGAGTAGGAAGGCGATCGATGAACTCGTACCTCCAACCAACAAGAAGGAATTACAGTCTTTACTTGGTAAGGTTAACTTTATCAGAAGGTTCATTGCCAACTTATCAGAGAAGGTACTGCCGCTCTCACCATTGTTGAAGCTCAAGAATGATCAAGAGTTCAAATGGGGTGACGTGCAACAGAAGGCTTTTGATGAGATCAGAGAAGACATGAAGACTCCTCCTGTCTTGGTACCGCCACGGGTAGGGAAGCCTTTTAAGTTGTACGTGACGGCCGAAAGCCATACCATTGGGTCGGCCCTTTTTCAAGAATTTGAAGGGAAGGAGAGAGCAGTCTTCTACCTGAGCAGGCGGCTCCTTGACCCTGAGATAAGATACACACCGACCGAGAAGTTGTGTTTGTGCCTATTCTACTCATGCACCAAGTTGAGGCACTACTTGCTTGCCTCGGAGTGTGTGGTGGTGTCCAAGGAGGATGTCATCAAGCACATGCTTTCGATGCCTATTTTAAATGGTCGGATAGGCAAATGGATCCTGGCGCTTTCAGAGTTTGACTTGAGGTTCGAATCGGCTAAGGCGGTCAAAGGGCAGGCGATAGCCGATTTCATTACACAGCATCACGGAGGATCGGTTAATGTAGCGGATATAGCGCCATGGACTATGTTTTTTGACGGTTCTTCGTGTAAGCAAGGTGGTGGCGCTGGAGTAGTGCTCATCTCACCGCGAGGTCTGCGTTTTGAGTATGCTTTCCAGATAGGGCCGATTGTCACAAACAATCAGGCTGAATATGAAGCCGCATGGAAAGGTTTTCAGCTTCTGCATGAAGCAAAAGCCGATGCAGTTGAAGTATTTGGTGATTCACAACTAGTCATCAACCAATTGCTCGGTTTGTATGAGTGTGAAGACGAGATACTCAGAGGTTACCATGATCAGTGCCAGGCTCTCATCAAGAAGTTCATGACAGTATCTCTCTGTCACATCCCCAGGGCCCAGAACCAAGAGGCTAATCGACTAGCGCAGAACGCGTCGGATTATCGGCCGATGCAGGAGATTTGTAATAGCGAGCAATCGGTTGATGACTGGAGGGGCGAGATAGCAGGTTACCTGGCAAATCCTTCACAAAAGGTCAGCAGAAAGCTAAGATATAAAGCCACCAAGTACGTGTTGTTGGATGGTCAGTTGTATTACAAAACTGTTGAAGGAGTGCTGCTCAAATGCCTGGGGGCAGAAGAATCAGTAAGGCTGATGAGCGAAGTACATGATGGAGTCTGCGGTGCACATCAATCAGCTCACAAGATGAAGTGGATCATCAGGAGGACTGGCTACTATTGGCCTACGATGCTGGAAGATTGTTTCAAATATTACAAAGGGTGTCAAGAATGCCAGAAGTTTGGAAATATACAAAAGTATCCAGCCTCTGTTATGAATCCTATAATTAAACCATGGCCGTTTAGGGGATGGGGTATTGATCTAATCGGCCAAATCTACCCACCGTCGAGCAAGGGTCACAAATGGATCTTGGTGGCGACTGATTACTTCACCAAGTAGGTGGAAGCCATTCCTTTGAGGAACGCCACTTCAGCTGACGTGATCGAATTTGTGAAGGAGCATATTATTTACAGGTTCGGCATACCTCAGATGATCACAACCGATCAGGGGACAATGTTCACTTCAGAGGAGTTTATGACCTTTGCTGACGACATGGGCATCAAGATTTATAATCCATCACCGTACTACGCCCAAACCAACGGACAAGCAGAAGCCTCCAATAAAATTTTGATCAAGGTCATCAAGAAAAAGATTGAGCAGAACCCCAGAAAATGGTATTTGCATTTGAGCGAGGCACTGTGGGCATATCGCATGGCACAGCATGGATCGATCAAGGCTTCACCTTATGAGCTAGTCTATGGACACGCTGCTGTCTTGCCATGGGAGATTCAGTCTGAGACACGGCGTGTCACATTGCAAAACAAGCTTACGATCGGTGAATACAAAGACATTATGATGGACAGCTTAGAAGATTTGCACTGTCATCGGCTTAGGGCTTTGGAATATATTGAAAAGAATAAGATACGGGTGGCCAAGTATTACAACACAAAGGTAAGGAGCAAGAGCTTCACCGAATCAGAGCTAGTATGGAAAGTTGTTCTACCTATTGGTACCGAAGATAGCCGATTCGGTAAATGGTCGCCAAACTGGGAAGGCCCGTATCGCGTGGTGGAATGCGCTCCAGGTAATGCTTATATCCTTGAAGATTTGGAAGGGCAGAGACTCGCCAGAGCCATCAACGGGAAATATCTGAAGAAATACTACCCTAGCATCCCAGTCGGGGGATAATAGCCGATTCATGTGAATCTGACTCTGACAGCCGACGCCGTGCAGGCGGGTCGCCTTCAGGACAAAAATGGCCGACATCGTAGTGACGAGTCGCCCTTAGCAAAAAATAATAATAATATACAGTTTTGCAAATTGGATTGTTTCGGGCATGGCAAGTTCAGAAGTATCATATACATCAGAAGGCCTAATACAATCTAGTTTGGGTTATTAACGCCGTCCCGGATCACGTCCTCGGCGTCGATGGACACGGAGAGACCGTCGGCATGAGGGGCGAAAGCGGCCATCAGCGTGCCGAACTCCTCCATGTCTTGACCTGCCCGGATTCCCGGTTCGACGTTCTCTAGCACGATGCCGGAGTTGATCTGGGCGGCGGTTAGAGCTCCCGCGGCACCGTGACGGACGCCGCTCATCGCCACCTGGCGAATGCGGTGGTGCACGTCCGCAAGCTGCTCCACCTGCATTTGCCCCCGTGCGCGGAGGACGTCGGTGACGTTTGCTACAGCCGCGCGCAGTTCGTGCAGCTACGTCGTCAGAGCTGCATAAACAAGGAAAGTCAGTGGTTGGAAACGCGCCGTGCACATAGTTGGACAAAGCAGGAAATTACCCGCCACGGTGGCCTGCGACTCCGCGAGGTTGGCCCGCGCCTCCGTCAAATCAATACTGGCGACAACAAGCGCGACGGCTTGGTCCTCGTTCTCCTTATCCAGCCGGCCGGCCTCTTTGGTAGCCTCGGAGTAGAGGTTGCGATACCGCACCATCTCATGGTGGAAGTGGCGGCCGTCGGCGGCGGTGTAGGAGTCGTGGGAACTCGAAGATGATTCCGAGTTCGATTCCGCTCCGGGGGTGGTGCTGCGAGCCGGAGCGTGAGGGAGGTTCGGTTGTGGTGTTGTGCGACGCACCGAGGAACTAGCGCCGATTGGTGCACCGGAAGGAAGATGGAGCGGAAGACGTTGGCTGAAAGGGATCGTCAGATCAGGCACCCAGACTTAGCCAGATTCAAAGATCGATGAAAAGGGAGAATAAGATACCTGCTATGGGCTACCCGTCCGCTGACTTGCATCATACGCCTGATTGGAGCCCTTACAGGAGCAGAGGGCCCGGCGGCGTCACCAGCGGCGGGGGTTTCCGGGGTTGCTGTCCCGATTGCAGGAACGGCGTTACCATCCGCCAGGGCTGCCCGAGGAAGATCAGCGCTGGGGGCAGGGTTGTTCAGGCCGGCTAAAGAGCTAGCAATGCCGCTGACGAAAGATGGTTGGTGACTGCAAAAACGGATCAAATCAGATGGAAACAGCAAGGAGATGGTAGGCTGACGGTTGAATTTACCCCAAAGTCTGCTCGATTCGGGCGACGCTGGCCCAGATGCGGCGGATGCTCCGTTCCATTTCATCGCCGTCGACGGGCTAAGATGCTGGGCGCTTCCCATGGTTTCCATCGCCGGCCATGGTCGTAAACAAGGATTGAGAGCGGAAGCGAATTGGATACAAGGAGGCGGCCGGGAGAGTTGGTCGGCGAGACGGATACGATGGCGTGTGATGTTGCCTCAAGCCTGCCAACTATTTATAAGACAACACGGGCACCGAGGCGGTTTCTTTGGGAAGTGAGACGGCATGGCGGATTTTAGGTTGCAGTTAATCCACATTTTTTGAATCTGGAACAGTTGCCGAGTCGGGGAGACGAAGCGCCGCCATCAATGGTCGCACGCCGATCGGTTTTTTGGGTCAGGCTGTTTTACCCGATCCTATTGTGAGCACCCACAAGCCGATTCGTGATGGATCTGGCAGAGGGGTTAATTCCAAAGGAAAGCCGAACAAAGCCGATACTAAGAAGCAGGCCCGAAAGCCGATTCGACTGAGGGACGGATCAGGCTGAGTGATCGATTCTAAGGTGCAATGCAAGCCTGAGAGCCGATTCGTATACAGCAAAAAGTCATCAACATCTTTATTGACCTAGAATGAAGGGACGTACAGATGCGAAGAAATAATGGCGAATAAGACCTTTGGGATTAAAGGAAGAAGACCTAGACGCACTATGGTTGCTAGTGAGTCTCTCGGCACAAGGAAGACCATCGAATCATAGTTCGAAGCATGAAGAAATCATACTCCGAACTAGGGGGGCATGTGTTAACACCGAATTTTAGGCTGGTAGCCGATAGCCGATGCCAGAAGCCGATAGCCGATACCGAAGGAAGATAGCCGATCTCGGAAGCAGATTCCGTCCAGCGGAAGGAAGGAGAATAGCCGATTGAACGGTGAATCGGTTATCGGGCAAAGGTGATAGAAGGCGTGCAGCGTCGGCATATGATGACGTCATCCAGAGTCCGCGCCGCCAAGATGCAATCACGATCGGAGTCCGTTATGAAAGGGAAGATGTGACTCCGAGTTACCTTAGATATAGGATAGTTTGTTGATTTCCTTATCTATTAATAAGTTATAATTTGACTAGGACTCTAGGTACGCTCAGGGTATAAATATAAGCCCTCAGCCATTGTAAAGTAACAACAACATCAATACAACACAACTTTCGGCTCCGGCCAAACAAACCCTAGAGTCAGTCGAGTCCGGCGAGTTACTTCATCCAGGCTGGGTGTCATCCGGTGGACGCAGGCTTGCTTGTAAGTATCGTCAACCCCCTGTTAAACTATGTCTTTTTAGCGTCATCCGGTGGACGTGGAAGCATGGCGGACCAGGGTCCTTGCTAAGCTCTGTTTCTTTGGCGTCATCCGGTGGACGCGGGAAGCATAGTGAGTCAAGGATGATTCACGCTGGTTTACCTGATCAATCTGTGTTAACTGTCATCCGGTGGACGAGATGCAGATTAGGACGGTTTTTACGCGCGGATTAGTTATCGATTCGTGTTTGTTTGCTTGATTAATCTATTAGTTAACGTCATCCGGTGGACAGGCTATAGATTACGACAGTTTGCATGCATGGATTAGTTATTGGCTCTAGTTAAATTTGGTAGTTTAGTTAGATTCATTAGGTTACCGATGTTGCTTATGTTTATTGTTTATTATTTAAAGCAATCATCAATTTGCCCGTCTTGATCCATATACGTCGGCTTATATCTAATAGATCTATATGTTCAACGAATTATGTTTGCCATTCGTTTTATATTGATAAGATAGAATGTGTTGCACCTGCTGTTTATATTTTGGATCTAGATTAGATACGGGTCGCACTCAAGTAATAAAATAAACATTGTCTAGATTCAAGGGTTAACGGATCTAAGTTGCAACTTCATCATGACTGCCTCGATCCGCTCGATCTCCACTGTTGCAAGATTATGATTTAGATCTATTAGCTGGAGAGTTAAAACATTGTTTACTTTATAGGCTTGTATGTTGCCCGTATACACTGAATCGGCTGAAATAGCCGATTTCATCTTGTTTTTACATTGAGGTATCTTATGATCATGTTAGCTTGCTGTGACTACATCTTTTGTAGTATACTTCTGTCTAATGCATGTATATGTCATTGAATTCATGTCTGAATCGGTTAACTTGAGTTATAATGCATGTTTCGCAACAATTGGTTCATAACATGACGGAATCGGCTTTCTAGTCGATCTCCCATTACATCGGCTCTTCGAGCCATACAGTTGGAACTATCTGGACATACCGGTTAGTTCCGCCCTGTGATTACTGATTACTATCTTATTCCTTGTCAATTGCATGTCAAATTGACCGGCACGCTTGGGTGTTACTGACACTCTCAGACCGGGTCCGAAGCTAGCTGGATCTGCGAGAGCTTCACTGCCTCAAGGGTCGTTTCCGGCTTCGCTGGTGTGTTGGGCTTAGGGAACCACTTTTTGCGCCAACAAGCCCTCACAGCTCTACGTATGTCCCGGATTAAACACTTACAGAAATCCTATGGAGAAAAACTAGAGCCACATAACCCCGTGCTCTATCCCCCTTTGAACAGGAATAAAATCATATTAAATGGTTCATTGCATAATCCATTAATCAAATTATAAGATCATTACCATTAATAAGGCACTAGCAAAATCTACCAAAATACACAACCCATAGGTGAACAAGGAATCAGGGATTCAACACAAAGTTATAATATCTAAGGTTGTCATGGTGGACACACGCATATATGAATGTGATTATTGTGAATGGGACAACAAGGATGGTCCATGTTATACTTGCCTTGATCAAAATATTCCTGTTGGTCCTGCTCGTAGAGGTACTCCTGGTCGTCAAAGTACTGCTCACCATCTATACTCGATCGATCAACACATCATCACAAACACATCGGGCAAACATACACTGAAGCAAACAATAAATAACAATTAGAACAGTACACCAACAGAATAAAAATAATTTAAAAAGGTTATAAAATTATTCTACTCGCTTCCATGATGATATTGATATAAAGTTCGCGAAAAACGGATTTAAAATGTCGGAGTTATGAATTTTCGAAGATTTGCTATAGAAAAATAATTAATATAATATTAGCTCAAAATTTAAAAGTGCCAAACTTACTGTACAGTGACAAAATTATGTAGAGTTCAAAAATACGAATCTAACGCAATTTGAATGGTTCCAAACGGAGTTAAATTGCAAAAGTTATGGTTAATTCAAATTGTGTGGCAAATTTGTGAATTTCTGAAAACGTATTTGTGGCTGAGCTTAAAGAATTACGTTTTCCAGTTCGGTAAACATAGCGATCACTGGCGCCTAGGACTGTGGGTTCAAAAATTGAAACCCGAGGCTCTCTTTAAGAAAATCGATACCCGAAAGGGTATCTAGCGCTTTGAGCCACCTGATCAAGATTCAACGGTCAGGATTAAATGGAGGGGGTGCGCGCTTAGCTCGTCGGAGAAGACGGCCGGCCGGTGGCGCCATGGCCGGAAGATGGCCGGTGATGGTGATCTCGCGCTACAGGCCACTATTTGATGCGGGAAAAGATCGGTAAGAACAAGAAACTCACGAGGAACCCACCTATGGCACTAGTTACGGCGATTAGGCCCCGGGGAAGACGTGCGACGGCGTGGGGCGGTTCCCGTCTTCCTGCGATCCCAAGGGCGGACAACGGTGAGAGAAAATCCAAAATTGGAGGGTTGTACGGATTCCTGGAGGCGCTAATATTCATACAGTGCACTCAATTGCAGAGGAGAGGTTTCCCGCGACCGAACTCGTCGGCGGCGGGCGGACGGTGGTGCACGGCTGCCGACGACAGGGCCAGGGAGGGGTCATGTTCGGGGAAAAAGGGCCTTCGGGAGCTTCGCAAACTCGATGCGGGTCTCCGAGATGGCTCAATTGCCCACGAGGTGCTCCTGACCACGGCAATCGACGGCAATGGCGGAAATCGGCGGCGGCGGCGGATGGCGGCTGCTGCGATTTTGCCGATGGTAGGGCGAGGGAGATGGTGCACTGAGGCTTCGAAGACGCAGGAGCTCGCTCCAAATAGGGCGAGATCACTTGGCTGCGCGGGGAGAGAGGCTTCATTTTGGAGCTCGTCGACCGAGCAATTCGGTCGATCCCGACTCGGTCGCAGCGAGAAGGAAGGGGATGGAGAGCAGCTGCCTTGTGGGACCTGCCTGACAGCCAAGAGGAGAGGGAGCTGACTGCCTCATGGGGCCCACCTAGCAGGTCGAACACAGGGAGGGGAGGAGCTCGCTGGCTTGCTCTCTGTTGCTTCCACGCTCCGCTAGCTGGGGCTGCGGCCGAAGAGGAGGGCAAGCAGGGCCTGTGGCCTCTCGGCCAAAAGAGAGAGAGGAGGGGTGAGGCTTCTTTTTTTTATTATTTCCAAATTAGATTTGCAATAGCTTTTGAATTTAATTTTTTTGGAAAACCTTCGCTGCTCTAAGACACAACCAGCATCAAAAAATGCAGCAGCATGAGATGCAAATAATTGTACTATCAAATTTTCATAATTTAATTCATTTCATAAATTGTTATTTCCCATAATATATTAATATGTATATATGCTTAATAAATCCATTTGAATTTTCCTAATTTATTATTTTCTCCTAGGTTTAAATATTCTAGGAAATACTTAATAAACCAAAAAAGTTCTTCTATTCTTTTTTTTAATTAACCAATTTTAGGGTGTTACAAATTCTACCCCCTTAAAAATAATCTCATCCTCGAGATTGAGTGGTGCTTACTCAAATAACTGCGGATATGATTTTCTGAGATCATCCTCTCTTTCCCAGATTGTCTTTGCCTCTGAATATCAATTCCACTGAACTTTACACATTTTTATCACTTTGCTTCTTGTGACTCTTTCAACGGTCTCCAATATTTTAATCGGATACTCCTCAAATGTGAGATTATCTTCAACTTCCAATTCTTCCAAAGGTATTTGCTCTTCCGGTACACGCAAACACTTCTTGAGTTATGATATATGGAACACATTATGCACACCAGCTAGGTTCTCAGGCAACTCTAATTGATAAGCAACTTCACCACATCTGGCTGTAATTTTAAACGGTCCAACAAATCGAGGTGCCAATTTTCTTTTCATATTGAACCTTTTCACACTTTTCATCGGTGACACCTTCAAGTAGACGTAATCACCTACTTCAAAAGCCAAATCTCTTCTCCGATTATCAGCATAACTTTTCTGATGGGACTGTGCTGTCCTCAGATTCTCTCAAATTACTTGCACTCACTCTTCTGCATCTCGCAGAACATCTTATGCAAACACTTGAATTTCTCCAATTTGATTCCAAAATAATGGTGTTCTACACTTACGTCCATACAAAGCTTCAAATGGTGACATCTTAAGACTCTGTTGACAACTGTTGTTGTATGAAAACTCCGCATAAGGCAAACTTTTATCCCAATTAGTACCATGCTGCAATGCACAGGCTCTCAACATATCTTCTAGTATCTGATTGACTCTTTCAGTCTGTCCATCTGTCCGTGGATGATACGCTGTGCTAAAATTCAACTTGGTGCCCAAAGATTCATGTATCCTTTTCCAGAAGTGAGATGTGAATTAAGTCCCTCTATCAGATACAATCTTTTTGGGTACTCCGTGCAGACATACTATCTTTTCCATGTACAAGGTAGCTAAATCTGGTCCTGTATATGTAGTCTTAACTGATATGAAGTGAGCAATTTTGGTTAACCAGGTCTACTACCACCCAAATGGAATCATAACCTCTCTGAGTGCGAGGTAATCCCACTATGAAATCCCTACCAACTTCTTCCCACTTCCATTCGGAAATCTTCATTGGTTGCAATAATCCTGCAGGTCTCTGATGTTCAGCTTTCACCCTTTGGCAAACATCACACACTACAACATATTCAGCCACATCTCGCTTTAAACCAACCCACCAATACTTTTCGTTAAGATCAAGGTACATCCTAGTGCTACCAGGATGTATGGAATAAGCTGACTCATGTGCCTCCCGCAGAATTTTCTGTCTTATGGCTGGATCTTCAGGTACACACAACCTTTTGCCATGCCACAGAGTTCCACTCTCATCCATACTAAAACCTGGTGATTTACCAATCACTATGTTTTAAGCTATCTCCTTCAATTTCCCATCTTTCAACTGACCTTTGCGAATTTCTTGCTCAAGTGTAGGTTCTACAACCAATTTTGTTGCATTGACAACAATTCCTAGGTTTAGATGTGCAAATTCAGCACATAGCTCACTTGACAAAGGCCAACATTGAACCTCATTAGCAAAACTCTTCCTACTAAGAGCATCTGCAACAACATTAGCCTTTCCTAGGTGATAATGCACATCCAAATCATAATCTTTGATCAACTCTAACCATCTGCGCTGCCTCAAATTCAAGTCAGACTGAATAAAGATATACTTCAAACTCTTATGATCGGTGTATACATCACTCTTATGTCCAACTAGGTAATATCTCCAAATCTTCAAGGCATGAACCAAAGCTGCTAACTCTAGATCATGAGTAGGATAGTTTAATTCATGTTTCCTTAACTGCCTCGATGCATAAGCAACAACCTTGCCATCTTGCATAAGAACACATCCCAAACCTTGACGAGATGCGTCACAATAAATAGAGAACTTCTTACTTAAATCTAGTAGTACCAACACTGGTGCTGTAGTCAATCTCTTTTTTAGCTCTTCAAAACTAGCTTGGCATTTTTCAGACCAAACAAACTTAGCACTCTTCTCTAATAATGCTGTCATAGGCTTCGCGAGTTTAGAAAACCCTTCAATAAACCTTCTGTAGTAACCAGCCAATCCCAAGAAACTACGAATCTGACTCACATCCGTAGGTGGTAGCCAATTCAACACATCCTTCACCTTGCCTGGATCCATAGCTATCCCACCATTGGAGACAATATGACCAAGAAAAGAAATTTTCTTTAGCCAGAACTCACATTTGCTCCGCTTGGCATACAACTTATGCTCTCTAAGCTTTTGTAATACCAGTCTCAAATATTCAGCATGTTCTTCTTCAGTCTTAGAGAATACCTAGTATATCATCAATAAACACTACCACAAACTTATCCAGATATTCCATAAACACCTTATTCATCATATACATAAAGTATGCAGGTGCATTGGTTAGACCAAAAGACATGACAGTGTACTCATATAGACCATACCTCATAGTAAAGGCTGTCTTTGGAATATCAGAAGCACGGATCTTCAGTTGATGATAACCAGAACGCAAATCAATCTTAGAGAACACACAAGCACCTCTCAACTGGTCAAATAGGTCATCAATCCTAGACAAAGGGTACTTATTCTTGATGGTTACTTCATTCAGTGACCGATAATCAACACACATCCTCTGACTACCATCTTTCTTATTAACAAAAATAACTGGTGCACCCCATGGTGATGAACTAGGTCTAATAAAACCCTTTTCTAGTAACTTTTTTATTTATTTCTTGAGTTCTTCTAATTCATTAGATCCCATTCTATATGGAGATTTAGCCATAGGTGCAGTTCGAGGTTACTCAATAAGGAATTCAATGTCTCGGTCAGGTGGCATACCTGGCAATTCATCTGGAAAGATATCCTGGAACTCATCCGCAACACGGTCCTGTTGGTTCCCATCTTCAGTCAGTTGATTAACAGCAGCTGTCGGTGGTTGTTGCACAATCACATCAACACTGAGTTTACCTCCATTGGGTGCAGTCAATTCAACTATCTTTTGTGCATACTTAATTTCTGCATTATGTTTCTTCATCCAATCCAATCCCAGGATAACATCAATACCAGCGGTTCTCAATACTGTAAGCTTTTCTTTGAAGTCTACCCCCCTTAAAGTAATATTAGCTGATGGAAGATAAAATGCAGCTTGCAAAGCCCACCCAGTGAATTTACTAGAAGTGGGTTAACCGTTGGTACTATAGGGATGGCATGTATCTTAATAAAATTTTGTGAGATGAAGGAATGCGACGCACCAGAATCAAAAAGAACTGTAGCAGGGATGGAGTTGACAATGAACCATCATCACTTCTGGGGCGTCCTGAGCTGTGTCAGCAGACACATGATTCACCTTCCCAGTATGAGATGGCCTCTTACTGCTGCTCTGGCTCTGGGGAGTCTGCTGGTTTCTCTTGGGGCAGTGGTTGGCATAATGACCCGGCTCTCCACAGTGGTAGCACACCCTAGGAGTACTGGGTGCACTAGTCTTCATGGGAGTGGTGTTAGCATTTGCATGACGTGGAGTCTGCGAACCACTCTACTGCTGGTACTGAGGGCGCTGCTGAAACTGATTGCCCTACTGATTCTGAGACCGTTGCTGATTTGAATTACGGTCCCACTGACTAATGGGTCCCTGGTACCTCTGATGGAAGCCATGCTGAGAATTGGTGCGCTGATGCCTGTTGCTTATTGAGGACTGACCCCTCATCTTTCTCTTCCTGTCCATCTCCCTATGATCATTGTCAAGTACAATGGCGCAGTTCACCAAAGCCTAAAAATTGGGATAAGTGTTTCCCTTCAACTGCAGCCTGAGATCATAATAGATGCCCTTGAGGAACATGTGCTACTTATCAGCATCTTCTCTAACCTCATTGGGTGCATAGCGAGCCAAATGAGAGAACTGATCATGATACTCGCTGACAGTCATCTGTCCCATCTTGAGATTACTGAATTTCTATTGCTTCAGCTCAATCACTCCTTCAGGAATATGACGAGCCTTGAAGTCCCTAACAAACTTGGCCCAGGTGATGGGAGGAGCATTGTTAGGACGTGCAGCTTGGTATGATTCCCACCAAGTCTGAGCTGCACCATGGAGCTGTCCAGAAGCATATAGCACCTTCTGCTGATCATCACATTGAGCAATATTGAGTTGCTTCTCCATAGCATGAAGCCAATCATCGGCCTCCAAAGGATCAGCTGCATGAGAGAAGACAAGAGGGTGACCCTGCATGAACTCCCTCTGCTTGTTCACTGGTGGTGGAGCAGGTGCATTTCCTCCGGCAGGCTGATTCTGGATGAACTGCATCATAGTCTGCATCAATTGCCCTTGCATTGCCATCAGCTGTTCCGCCATCATTGGCAGTGGTGGCAGTGGCGGGGGTGGCTCGTTGGCTCCAGCAGGCCTTCTACCTCTAGGCATCTGCATTCCAAGGTAAGCGAAGACTCTTAGAATTATCCAATAGCGCAATATTATGAAGAGATAAGTGAATCTGAAATTTTCTAGCGAGGTATAAAAGTAACAGTTCAGTAAAACAGCTGTATCTGGAGTTCCCGAAATCCAATTGATGTGTTATATACACGGCTAGAAATATTGTAAAATTGTTGACAACTTTTATTTAGACCACCTTTCTAGATTCTAATACTAACTTTATCAAAACAGAGCAAAACCGAAACTGTTCTAGAAATTCCAGACTGCACAATACCTCAACTTAGAACAGGTATATCTCTCAGCTTAGAATTGATAAAATGGTAATTCTTGTGGGGTTGGAAAGCTAAAGAAGTCTAGTTATTCCTAGTAAATTTTTATAATTTTTTTACTGTTAGTTTTAGAGATATAACAGAAACTTTATGGGTTGCTGCAGAAAAATAGCAAGGACAGAAACAGGTTGCAATTGAATCTGTGCTTTAAGTTTGATTATAACTTATTATTATGATATTATAAACTTGTAGACAGGTCCTAAAGGTTCTAGCAACAATTACAAAAAATCCAAATCAACCATTAGCATAATAACAATTCATTCAATCATGCATCCACACATCGATCTACACGTGACTTTTCAATTGGTAGGCATCTTATAACAATAGTTTTGCTTTACATTTTTAATTTTATGTAGGAAAGAAGGGGTAAGAGTTAGTCCTAAAGCACGTAAGATGAAGGAGGAGAAAAGACTCAATGGATTTGTAGAAACAAGAGAAGATGAACAAGGTAAGAGTTCTACATAATAGAAATTATCAAGGGTAAATGGAACAAGAATTCCATGGAGAGTTTTAAACCTAAAGATGACCAATTTCTAATTAGTCTTGCGTCGTACAGTCAACACATGCTCCGATACCAATATGTCACACCCCATTTTTAAGGATCAAAATAGGATGCATAAAAGACACATATGTGCCACAGGAAAGTCGCACATATAAGCTAAAAAATTATAATTGTATCATCACAGTGTTTACAATACGAATATAAGTACTTATTACATAATCTAAAACATAAATGAATACGAACTATGATAATGTTGTTGAGGAAGCTCCTTCACAGGGACAAGGTTGACTGGGAGACACCAAGCCTAATACTCATCGCGATAGTCAAAACTCCAATCTTCATCTGTTGTGGTGGAAAGCAAGGGTGAGTAGATTTCGTACTCAACAAGTATAACACGGGTTCATGAGGCACAAAAGGCTAGACACTGTTTGACTGCATTTAGCTTTTAATATTCATGTTCATTTTAGCAATTGAGTAGCATCAAATAATCTAATTCCCATAATATAAGCCAGATGATCTATTGTATTAAGGTTAATAAATAGTAAAGGTATTAACAGCAATAATAAACATGACATGAATTTAATTGTAACCATCTCGCTATAAAAGTCACAAGGCCGCTCGTGTCCATGAGCGCGGCTGTCATGACAGATTATTAAACTCTGCACAGAGGTGTACACTTTACCTGTGAGTCATGATTTTCTAATATATGAGTTCATGACGCCCCACACACTAGCTAACCATATAAAGCTATTTAAAGGTTTGTCTAAAAAGTTAGGGCCGCAAGGGTGAGTGGCAGTGAGATGTAAGAACCCCCCTTTTCTATATGGCACACATTCCTTATCGGCTATACACATCAGACTAGAGGCTGTAATACACCCAAGGTGGCAAACCCCTAACTGCGCCCTTTAGGGTATCCTCTAACAGGCTAGAAAAGTTCCTTTAAATAACTAGAGCCAGAGCCATATAGCCCTCACAGCTATACGTATGTTCCGGATTAAATACATACAGAAATCCTATGGAGAGAAACTAGAGCCACATAATCCCGAGATCTAACCCCCTTTGAACAGGAATAAAATCATATTAAATGGTTAATTGCGTAATCCATTAATCAAATTACAAGATCATTGGCATTAATAAGGCACTAGCAAAAGCTACCAAAATGCATAACCCATAGGTGAACAAGGAATCAGGGATTCAACACGAAGTTATAATATCTAAGGTTGTCAAGGGGGACATATGCATATATAAATGTCATTATTGTGAATAGGACAACAAGGACGGTCCATGTTATACTTGCCTTGATCAAAATATTCTTACTGGTCCTGCTTGTAGAGGTACTCCTGGTCGTCAAAGTACTGCTCACCGTCTATACTCGATCGATCAACACATCATCACAGACACATCGGCAAGCATACACGAAGCAAACAATAAATAACAATTAGAACAGTACACCAACAGAATAAAAATAATTTGAAAAAGGTTAAAAAATTATTCTACTTGCTTCCATGATTACATCGATATAAAGTTCGCGAAAAACAGATTTAAAATGTGAGAGTTATGAATTTTCGAAGATTTGCTATAAAAAATAATTAATATAATATTAGCTCGAAATTTAAAAGTGCCAAACTTACTGTACAGTGACAAAATTATATAGAGCTTGAAAATACGAATCTAACGCAATTTGAATGGTTCCAAACGGAGTTAAATTGCAAAAGTTATGGTCAATTCAAATTGAGTGGCAAATTTGTGAATTTCTGAAAACGTATTTTAGGCTCAGGTTAAAGAATTACGCTTTCCAGTTCGGTAAACGTAGCCATCACTGGCGCCTAGGACTGTGGGTTCAAAAACCGAAACCTGAGGGTCTCTTTAAGAAAATCAACACCAGAAAGGTTATCTAGCGCTTTGAGCCACCTGATCAAGATTCAATGGTCAGGATTAAATGGAGGGGGGGGGGGGGGGGTGGGGCGCGCGCTTAGCTCGTCGGAGAAGACGGCCGGCTGGTGGCGCCATGGCCGGAAGATGGCCGGTGATGGTGATTTCGCGCTACAGGCCACTATATGCGGGAAAAGGTCGGTAAGAACAAGAAACTCACGAGGAACCCACCTATGGCACTGGTTACGGCGATTAGGCCCCGGGGAAGACGTGCGACGGCGTGGGGCGGTTCCCGTCTTCCTGCGATCCCAAGGGCGGACAACGGTGAGAGAAAATCCAAAATTGAAGGGTTGTACGGCTTCCTGGAGGCGCTAATATGCGTACAGTACACTCAATTGTAGACGAGAGGTTTCTCGCGACCGAACTCGTCGGCGGCGGGCGGACGGTGGTGCACAGTTGCCAACGACAGGGCCAGGGAGGGGTCGTGCTCCGGGAAAAAGGGCCTCCGGGAGCTTCGCGAACTCGATGCGGGTCTCCGAGATGGCTCAATTGCCCACGAGGTGCTCCTGACCACGGCAATCGACGGCAATGGCGGAAATCGGCGGCGGCGGCGGATGGCGGCTGCTGCGATTTTGCCGATGGTGGGTCGAGGGAGATGGCGCACTGAGGCTTCGAAGACGCAGGGGCTCGCTCCAAATAGGGCGAGATCACTTGGCTGCGCGGGGACAGAGGCTTCGTTTCGGAGCTCGTCGACCGAGCAATTCGGTCGATCCCGACTCGGTCGCAGCGAGAAGGAAGGGGATGGAGAGCAGCTGCCTTGTGGGACCTGCCTGACAGCCAAGAGGAGAGGGAGCTGACTGCCTCATGGGGCCCACCTAGCAGGTCGAACACAGGGAGGGGAGGAACTCGCTGGCTTGCTCTCTGTTGCTTCCACGCTCAGCTAGTTGGGGCTGCGGCCCAAGAGAAGGAGGGCAAGCAGGGCATGTGGCCTCTCGGCCAAAAGAGAGAGAGAGGAGGGGTGAGGCTTTTTTTTATTATTATTTCCAAATTAGATTTGCAATAGCTTTTGAATATATTTTTTTTTTTGGAAAACCTTCGCTGCTATAAGACACAACCAGCATAAAAAAAATTCAGCAGCATGAGATGCAAATAATTGTATTATCAAATTTTCATAATTTAATTCATTTCATAAATTGTTATTTCCCATAATATATTAATATGTATATATGCTTAATAAATCCATTTGAATTTTCCTAATTTATTATTTTCTCCTAGGTTTAAATATTCTAGGAAATATTTAATAAACCAAAATAATTCTTCTATTCTTTTTTTAATTAACCAATTTTAGGGTGTTACACTTTCGAACACATGCTAAAATCTGGCAAAGTGGATTTTTCTGGCCATCCATGTATGAAGATATAAATGACTATATCCGGTGGTGTACCCGATGCCAGAAACATGGCAACATCAGTACTCGTGTCTGTGCACTCAACTGTTTGATGGTTGGGGAATAGATTACATGGGACCATTCCCTAAATCTGGTCATTTTGAATACATCTTAGTGGCAGTAGACTATATGCGTCTAAATGGATAGAAGCCATGCCTTGCCCCTCAGTAGATGCCAAAAATGCCAAAAGAATATTTGAAGAAACCATCTTTCCTAGGTTTGGAGTTCCTAAATTAGTCATTAGTGATGGAGGATCACACTTTATAGATAAAAACTTCAGGAAATATCTGACCGATCAAGGAATCCAACACCATGTAGCTACACCATATCACCCACAAACCAGTGGCCAAGCTGAAACCTCTAATAAGCAAATAAAGAATATTTTACAAAAGACTGTGGAGGAAATGGGAAGGGGCTGGCCTCATAAGTTGCATGATGCCCTTTGGGCATATCGAACCGCATATAAAACCTCAATAGGCATGTCCCCTTATCAATTGGTCTACGGCAAGACTTGCCACCTTCCCGTAGAGCTCGAGATCAAGGGACATTGGGCCATCAAGAAATGGAACATGGATTTCGAGATGGCAGGACGAAATAGGAAGATGCAAAGTCTCTGAATTAGAAGATTGGAGAGAGAAAGCCTACCATAGTGCTAAGTTATATAATGAAAGGACTAAAAGATGGCACGATAAAAGGATCAAAAAGAAGGAGTTTCACCCAGGAGATAAGGTTTTACTCTTTAACTCCTGAGTCCATCTTTTTGGCCATGGGAAGTTGCGGAGTAAATGGGAGGGACCATTTAAGGTAGTTGCAGTGTCACCTCATGACGCTGTCACACTAGAAAGTGATGATGGCCAACTTTTTAAGGTGAATGGCCAACGCCTTAAAGTTTATCATGAGATGGAAGAGGAAGGAGAGATAGATGTGGTGGAGCTCATAAACCCTGAACACTACCTATTTTAATCAAAAGTGTCCTCTTAGGCCCAATGAAAACCGTAAAGAAAGCCGTCCAAGGGCCTTAGAGTCATCATTAGAGCACCTAGAGGGACTAGGATGGGAAAACCACACCAGGGGCAGGGCACCTGTCGCCTCTAAGGCGGCGCCCGCCCCCCTATTCAGCAAAAACGTGATCCTTTGACACGTGCTTGATGATCCACGGTTGGTGCAACACTCCTTCACGTGAATTTCGAAAAGATTCGCCTGGAATAGTGCAAAGGAAGCCTATCCTTCCACTATGACCATCTTCAAATATCCAGCCCCATCTCCCTCTTGACTCCACAACCCTCCATCATCTAAAACCCATCTAGAACCCTAGCCATGGTCTCCTTCAAGCGCAAGAGCATGTCACCCACCACGCTCTGCTTCCTAGTTGACGACGATGCTCCGACTAACATCATTGACGCAGTTCCACTCGCTGTAGCACTTCCACCATGCACCCCGATCGCATCTCCAGCGCAGCAAAGCCCGAAGGCTAGCCAGGGGGCGGCGGGCGCCCCATCACCAGGGCGGACGCCCCCCACCTTTCGTCGGCCGCGCTCCCCTGCGATCCCAGGAATGGCCGGGAAAAGGCTCCGCGGTGATTTGCACGCTCGTCCAACCACCGGAGAGATCATCCCAAAGAAGGCACTGACCTATCCCGCAGAGAAGGATCTCCCCACGCCAACTCCTCTAGAGAAGGCAATCGTGTCAATCTCCAACTCCGACTCCCTAACAGATAGCACCACCCACAGCACAACTCCCAATGCGAAACGACCGAAATATGCTGTCTCGGGTCGTCGCTTGCCGGATGGCCACTATGAGAAGGTGCTGCATTGCCTTCCCGATTCCGGTGACTCCAAGACACAGGTGGGGTCGCTGTCCGCTCCTTCAGTTCGCTGCCATCGCACCCCGCCACCAATTGGTGTGCCGGGAGAGATGGAGCACAGTGGAGGGAATGATGCCACCATGGAGGGCCTCATGGCCCACGTGAAAAAGCTGAAGGCCGAGAACAAGGCCTTAGAGGACAAGCTGGCTGAGCATGAAATGTGGCGTTTTGATATGGAGGATATGTTCACCACGGTGCGCAAGGCGTGCACTTCAAAGATCAAACACCTCTACAAGGCAACGGGGCACGAGGACCTCTATGAAGCCCCGTAGGACTAGATTAGGATTTCATAGGTGTTTGCTTTCAATTTGATTAGTTTAATTATTCTTAGTTCGTTTGCTTTAGTTCAATTTTATTTGAATTCAATTAGTCTTTGTACTAGCTCGAGATGAATAAAAAGCGCCTATGACTATTTTGCTCCATTTGTTTGTCGGTCCACTGGTGTTTTCCCAACAGTAGGGTCTTTATCACTTCACATTTCCCTTCCATGAGTAAAGATTAGGAATACCGAAAAAGAAAGTGTGGGGGAAAACACCATCACCACACCAAACTGCCGAAACAAGTGCCTAAACAGCTTGAAAATGGTGAAACATGACTAAAGGATGCCACCCGAGGCCTTTTGGCCGAGTAGTAGGGCGGGCACCCCCTTCAACAGGGCAGTCGCCCGGCCTCTGGTGCCCAACATGACCAGCTCGCACATAGCGCAGGTATGACTCCTTCACAATTATTTTTGTCGGCTTATTTTGAGTTATTTCATCCATAAAGCTCTTGAAACATTAAAAACAAACTTGTCACACTAGAATTAAAAAAAAGTTATCCTGAAAACCATGCCATACTTCGAGACATGACTTGTATAAGCTTTGTTCTTGTTAAATGCCTATGACTTGTGATCTACTCTATTTAGAATGATCTTCCTAAGTTTTTGATTAGTGTGATATAGTAATGGCTAGTGTTGTCCATTCTTTACCTTGGAGAATATTTATTGAAAAAAATTTGAATGAATTCATTACTCCTCATATGTGATAAAATACCTACCAAGGCCAAAAAGAGTAGCGTAGGAGGAACATCCATATAGCTCTTTTGATTATACTTTGCCAAGCCTAATGATCTAAGTAGAGAGTTTTGTCATGCCTCAAAAATCAAGATTCCATACACCCCTGAGAGAATTTCCACATAAGAAGCGTTCTTCCATTTCATGATTCCATCATGCTTGATAGAAAAATCCCGCAAAACTTCAATCTCAGGGACATGGCTAAAAAAAGAGAGCAAGTGCTCCGATGAAAAAAAGAAGAAGAGAGAAGAAAGAAAGTAAGGCATGATCTCCTGAGAATTGAAAGAGGGATAGATCAAAGAGTGAAAGCATATTCTATACACACCACTACATATCTTAGTTAGAGAGAATGACTTAACCCTCCTAGGATCTTTTGTTTGGCTTAGCAAAATAAGTAAATTAAAGATGCTCATTTTTATTCCACACACCTTGAGCTCCACATAGGCTTTAAGTTAGATGTGAGTACTCTCATGGAAACCAGAAAGAAACTTACACTTTTAGTGACTGAGAGTCTCATATGAGGAGATAATGAATCATATTTTTGAAAAATTCTAAAAGCTCCAAGGTAAGAAAAGACTCACTAGTTCATAACTATTCCACTCTTCAACAACCTAAGGTATGATTTTTAGCCACCGGAAAGATCATAAGCCTAGGTATGAGATTATAGAACAATGTTTGTACTTGATCAAGTTTAGAAGAAAGGCATGAGTTTGCACTAAGTAAATTGCTCGGGATGAGCAAGAGTTTAGTGTGAGGGACTTTGTTGACGGTTGCTAACACCTCAAAATACCGTCAACATAACAAGGTAAAAGTGACAAAATCCATGGAAAAAGGCATATTATGTTTGAATTTTACTTGGTTCCACTTGTACTTGGAGAATTATGAGTGGTACGAAACAGGTGAAAATAAAGCGAACCAAGGCATATATGAGCAATGCAAGTGACGGGAGCCAGGTAGGAGCCAAGTCACAGGGCGCCCACCCCCCACTTGGTGCCATTTGCACCCTGCCACATCATGGATCCGTGTCTCGTCCCTCCAAACAAGTTATGGCATGTTGATTCATCATCAACGGCCCTGAAATAGTGCACCCGGATCCGAGAGCCCTCTGGGCAGGGCGCCTGCCCTGTCAGGATGGCCTGACACGACCACAATCCGAGGGAAAGGCACCCAAGCACTTGCAACCATCCATTTAATATCGGTTTTCATCCAAGGGAGATCAAGTGATGAGCCAAGGATTCATGGGCCCACATGTCATCCCCTACGGGCCACAAACCGTCTTTCCAACCAGAAACCGATGTGCCAACCGACTTGGGAGAGTGATGGAGGGCCGTCAGGATGCAAAAGGCGGTGGATCATAGGGCGGCCGCCCTACCCACCCGGGAGCCCGCCGCCTCACTTGCTCCGAATCGACTCTAAACCCCCTACAAGTACCCTAGGGGTCCCTAAACACTATAAATAGGGGTCATTTGTTCATTTGTACGTAGACTATGAAGCTTAAGTGAGATAGATACTTAGATAAAAAAGATAGTCTCAAGTAGAATGTGTAGTACTCCTACACATTAGAGAGTGAGAGAGTCACTTCTCTGAAGAGAAGAGGAGGAGTCCGAGGAGGAGCCGGGCTTGTCGGCAACCCCTTCTATGGTGTACCTCTGCGCTTCTTTATGGTAATAAAGTCCCACTTTATTATTTAATTATTGTTATACTTTAAGCATTTGTTTGCTTGTCTCACTACTTGGTTAGAGTGCTCTAGTTCTTGGATCCGAGTTAGAGTAGTAAGTTTATAGATTAAGCGTGGTGCTTAGGCTATACCTTACCCGTGAGTGCGGCTAGGCCCACGGATAGTAGTGGTAGGTTCTAGGTGGTGACAGCCCTAGAATCCTCTGGATTCCACCACGTTCGGTCTGGTTTTATCAGCGTAGAGCTTGTAGATGTACGGTGCCTAATCAGTCCTACCCTCGGCGAGTTTAGGACTTTGCATGATCATAGTAAACAAATCTTGGGTATACCATATAATTATCAGGACTACCATTTGGAACCTTCTCTTTCTACCCTTTTATTAGATCTAGCCTCCTATCACACACGTTCCCTGTGGACTCGATATAACCTGGGACTACTCCTAGGGAAAAGCTAAAGCTAACAACCATGCGCTTGCGTTTATTCCTGTTTGCCACCCTAGGTGTCAACAGGTGGCCGAGCTTCTCGCCCAGCTTCGCCGCTGTCAAAGGGCGGCTGGAGAGCTAGAGGCAGAGTCCCCTTCCGAGGACGACGATGACGAAGACGACCACGATGATGATGATGGTGAGGCTGGGCCCATAGTGGCCACAAAGCCTGCGGTGGGCGCCGACAATCCAGGAAAGGCTCCTATGTCGGCGCTCACCAGCGGAAGTGCTAGGGCCAAGGCCCGAGCCCCCTGGCAGAGTTTGCGGTGGCCGCGTCCGGAGACGTGGCTTCTAGTGGTGAGGCCCTTGGGGCCGGATCTTCGGAGGCCGACGGCCACGAGAAGCTGTCGGAGAGGCCGGGAACGGGCTCAGGCCCGGCGCCCGAGGCGGCAAAGGACGCTCCTTCAGTCGCAGCTGGTGATGGGGTCCAAGGACACCTGTTAAAGTGAACCCTCCCCCCTGACGCGTCGCTGGTTGCCAGGACAACAGAGGGCGGAGGGAGCAGGGAGAGGACGTCGCCCGCTTCGGAGTTGGGCGAGGCCGGCACCCCAGACCTCGAGCTTGGGATCTTCCCAGACAAGGGCGTCTCCGCCGAGGGGCGGTGGCGTCAAGGTGGCTTCCAATGGCCAGACGGAGCCCCAGTCGTCCGGGGGGTCTTCGGGCATGGCTAGCCCTGACGTCAAGGCGCTACCTTCCCCGCCGCTGGCACTTCATCCGGCACCGTCTGCCGAGCCCAGCACCCTGGCAAGTGTCGGTATGTCAATGAAGAAGACGTCGCTCCCCAAGACTAGGTGAGTTGTTTGTTCGGTACCTTCTCGTCTGTCATCATGCTGTTGTTGCGGGCGCCCATGTTCTCTTCCTTCCTTGCTTTAGGAAGCGCCAGGGCCCGACGCTCCAAGTCTCGCACCAAAAAGTTCTGAAAGTGCAGGCCAGGAGCACTGCTGGGGGCGGAGGTCGCCTTACGTTTGAGGAGGTCCCTACGGCAGAGGCTTGTCTGCCCGAGGCCTCGGTGGCAGCGGCCAAGGCGATCGCTCCCACCGGCGTTGCCATGCCCGCGACCGCTGCACCAAACCGCCAGCTTCTGCTGTCGCCGCAGAGGAGACGGCCTCGGCTCCGGCTCCCGAGGCTCCCGCCGCTGCATCCCGGGACACCTTGGGAGCGCCGGTCATTGCTTCCTCATCGGAGCCGTGTTGACGGTGGATAACGTCAACTTTTATTAGAACTTTAGACACCAAAGGATACATGAATACACACTAGTCTAGGGTTTTATCTGACAGTTTCCACGAGTTTTGCATGTTCTGTATTTTCCAGGGGCTATTCCAGAAAAACATAAAAGAAGGGTTAAACAGCATGATTACCATGTAACTTAACCGCCAAGCAAACAATCATCACGAGAACACTAGAAGTATCTGGAACACACTCGAGGCACCGGGACCCGAGACCCCACAGGGTGGGGCCGGCCGGCGCCCCCTGCTAGGGTTTTGGCCCACCTTCTAGAGTCTTCTTCCACCACCTTTGTGGAGTCATCTCAGCCCTTGTTTCAAGTTGGTTTGATCCTACGGCGCACGTGCATCCCACCGGGCTATAAATAAAGGGGCAGACCCCCTGGAGGAATCAACCATCATTCATTCAAGGCATCAAGTCCTCACGCCATCAAAAGCCTCCTAGTTCATCAAGAGCCTCCTAGTTCATAGTTCTAGCCTAGTTAGATTAGAGAGTAGAGGAGTTCTAGTTCTTCGGCGGATCTGGAGCCCCGGCGTCTGTCTGGAGCACGGAGTTCAGTATAATTCTAGTTCTTTCTCTATTATTATATTCTTCATTATGATTAGGAAAACATTGTTCTTAATAGTTTATATGTTCTTGATTACAATAGTCTTTGTCTACTTTGATTATATGTCTAGTATAGTTGGTTTGATCTTATTGAATTCATGTAATTGCTCGTATAGCGTTTATTCATGCGTAAAATGGATAGATGATGAACGATATGTAGACGTGGTGTCTAGATATTTTATTTATCTACGAGTGCACCCTGATGTGCCGGGTCGTGTGGTAGATCGCGTAGGTGACAGCTGCGTTGAGTCCTCTGTAGTCCACTCCCCGTATGTAGGCTAGCAGTTACGGTCGCGAAGTTTGGTGATGACTCTATTTCACACCTTTCCAAGATGATGCCCTTTGCATGTGATCATGATATAGGATTAGTCTAACAATGATTGCTAGATGTAATTGCGCTAATTAGAGTTATTCATTGATGTAGTTATAGAAGTACCTTTGATATTAATTCCTTAGTTTATCCATTGGCTAGCTATTACTATGACTAGAGAAGTGCTCTGATGATTATATTTTATTTATGATGCTTGATCATACTTATCACCTTTATCTTTATTTACCTTGTGACCTCTGCCTGTTATGAGTAGAGCAAATGACATTGGTAATGTCACTTATCCATTGTATACCATCACTATCAATATAATAGATTGTAGTTTATTCTTAGTCCTTCCCAGTGGTATAAATATAAATTGACAACCTGGTAGAACTCTCTAGGTAAAATGCTACAATGGTATAATTATCTGTCCACTTGCAGAACTGATCTTAGTTTATATTATTTATTTCTGCCTAGTCAGATAGATTAATATATGAAACCTTTATTTATTCTTAGCATTATTAATTAGGGATGACAACTTAGTTCTTGCATAAGAATGTTGGTAGTAGAAAGGTGGCTAGTTGCTAACGACAAATTAATTAATTACCATTCATCTTCTAATCTCGCCTCTCGCATTAAAAGTTATATAGTTATATTTGGCGACGTTAGTAGATGTCAACAAGCATTTTTGGCGCCGTTACCGGGGAAGGCACATAAACTTAGGAAATATTGATAGCATATGTATACATAATGGATAAGATTGTATTACCGATTGATCTCTAACTCAAACAGGTACACTCTTGTTTTTTTATTTGCTTATCTTATGCAGGGTGATGAATGAATGGTTTTTCTCTTCCAAATAATTATATTGACGATCCAGAGAAACTCCTGAGAAGAAAGAAGTTTGTAGAGACGAGGGAAGATCCCGAATCATTATCAAAAACACCCATCGTTTCTCGAGCTAGTTTATTAAAGGAGCCGGCTTCAACATTGGAAGAAGAACACTTAGGAGAAGATTTATCTCCTGTGTTTGAAGACATGGCTGAGAAGACGCTGCTCGAGTTCTCTGCCCCAACAACAGAAAACATCCAGACTAGACCAGCAGTCAGTAAGGGGGAGAATGGATTCGAGCTCAAGCCTGCTCTTTTCACCATGGTTCAAGCCAGCCAGTTTTGTGGAAAAGCTGATGAAGATGCAAGTGCACACTTACAACACTTTTTAGAGATTTGCAGCACCTTCACGATTAGAGGAGTACCAAGAGATGCTATTTTACTCCGTCTTTTCCCATTTTCACTTTTGGGGAAAGCCAAGCAGTGGTTCTACGCCAACAAAGACAAGAACACTACATGGGACCGATGCTCAACTGCTTTCCTAGGAAAGTTCTTTCCTACAGGCAAGACAAATGCTCTGCATGGGAAAATCTCAAGTTTTCAACAACAACATCACGAATCATTCACTGAAGCATGGGAGAGATTTCAAGACTATATTGAAGACTGTCCTCATCATGGGATAGAGGATTGGCTACTATTGCTGACCTTCTACCACGGGCTTATCTCAAGCACCTGTGAGTCCATTGATGCTGCAGCTGGAGGAGTTTTCCTGTTACTTAAGCTTCCAGAAGCTCAAGCACTTGTTGAGAAGATGGCCTCAAATTCAAGCTGTAATGAAGAACGTACTCAACCTCACAAGAGAGGAGGAGGCGTCCATCATCTAAAGGAGACTGACATGGCCACTGCCAAGCTAGACCTCATCATGAAGAATCTCAACATAGAGAAGAAGGAAGTCATGCATATCAATGATTCTCGCATGACCTGTGAAGAATGTGGAGATTACGGGCATTCAGCTGTCAACTGCCCTACATTGCAAGAGGATGTGAACTTCATCAACAACAACACCTACTATCTTCCTCAGCAAAGTCAAGGATGGAACCAGCAAAACCAAGGATGGAATCAGCAACCTCGACAAGGTAATTACCAAGGTAACAACCATGGTAATAATTACAATAATTATAATCTTCCGCCTTTAAGAGATTTAGTTGCTGGTCAATCTAAATTATTAGATCAAATGTCTAGAAAGGTAGCCTCGAATGATAAAGCTTTAGAAAATACAAATACTAGAATAGATACCTTTGCTTCTGCTATAAAGAATCAGCACAGCTTTAATAAAATGTTAGAATCACAATTAGCTCAGCTTGCTGCTGCTGTCCCTTCATTTGAGAAAGGAAAGATTCCAGGCCAGCCGGAAGATTTAGAAACTGCTAACCTTGTTGATATTCACAATGCAACACAATACCAAATTGAGCCTGCAGATATAAGGTGGATAGATCACTCACTACCTGAAAAGATGGAAGACCCTGGAAGACATGTGATTCCTATCTCTATAGGATGTCACAGCTTTCCAGAGGCTATCTGCGATTTCGGCGCAAGTGTCAACATAATGCCCAAGATAATTTATGAGAAAATTTTAGGTGATCCTTTGTTGTACACAGATATGCGTTTGCAGCATGCAGATCAATCTATTTGCTACCCCGAGGGAGTACTAGAAGAAGCTGTTATCAGAGTGGGGCAATCATATGTCCCAATTGACTTTGTGATCATGGATACTGGAGGATATGAGAAGGCACCCATTATCTTGGGATGACCATTCTTATGCACAACCAAAGCCATCATCTATGCGGAACAAGTCAAGATTGTCCTCTCGATCAAAGACAAGAAGGAGAGATTTTCATTCAAGAACCGCATCCTCAAGAATCAGGCAGTCCCGAAGCAATTCCATCAACAAGAAGAGCAACAACAACAACCAGCACCCAAGAAGAAGAACAATAGAAGATGGAGGAAGAACAAGCCCCAGCACGTACCTGAAGGAACCGCTCAACTAATCAATGCCATAAACACAGAAAATGATCATATGCTCCCGAAGCCATTTGCAACAAAGAAAGGTGACCCAGGAGTACCAATTATCGAATGCACAATCAGAGACATCACTTTCCCAACACCATCTGCGACACTGGATCAGGCATCAACGTAATGTCCAAAAAGGTGTATGATGAATTATTTGATGATTTACCATTATACCCAACATATATTCAGTTGCAGATGGCGGACCAATCATTGAGATTCCCTGAAGGCGTTGTCAAGGATGTCATGGTAAGAATTCAAAATAAATATATACCCGCAGATTTTCTAGTTCTTGACACGCAGGGAGACGATGAATCGCCTATTCTTTTGGGAAGACCGTTCCTCTACACCGCCAATGCTATCATCGACATCGGGTCTGGACAGATCCACTTCAACCTACCCACTGGAAAGGTACGCTGTCAATTCAAAACACATCTTAACCATGAGCAGATCAGGAAGCAACGCAACAGAAGGAAACGCCAAGCCCACCGTCCGGCTACCTAGCCTCACTGTGGATGGGAGGAGTTCCCTAGTAGAATTGTGAAGTATGAAGACTGCTACAAGGAGCAAGAAGAAGCCGTACAAGCACCACGCTGGAGTGAGTGGGAAGCAGAAGCTGAAAGGATGGACTAGATTGCTAAAATAGAGAAAGAAGAGATCTAGGCACAAGTGGAAGAATGGATGAAGAGAGATGAAGAATCAAGAGAAGCATACAAGGAAGAGCTGGAGCTAGAAAAGAGAGAAGCAGAAGAGACAGAAAAGAGATGGAAGGAGAAAGAAGAAGCACCTGCTACACCACTGCAAAATGGGGAACTGACTGAGGTAACCTCAGACAATGAACCTACCGAGTAAGTACTCTCCTCTATCTAAGTCCTGTCGGTAGACTTTAAATTCCATACCCTAGCCATAAGGTTAGAATGATAGTTATCTAATTAAGTTAGCATTCATTAAATTTTACTTTAACACATTTAGCATAATTATTTTTGCATATTAAGAAATATAAAACCAACAAAAATATTTACTGCTTTATTTACTGCATCGTAAATATTGATGCCCCATGTGAATGAACCTATGGTAACCCTGTAGGCATATTTACTGTGGTGGCATAAAAATAAAAATGATTTATAGATAGTAGTAGTTTTTATAATTTCTTTGTTGCATTACGAAAATCCTAGGCCCCATGAGAATGAATATTCCCTGTGGTGGCATAAAAATTATTAGCATGCATACATATTTGATTTCTATATAAGAAAATTAGAAAATCCTAAAAAGAGAATCCTGTTAGAATCCTGATAAAATCTATTAAAATCAACGCAAAGAATAATCAAAGTGCTCATTGGCTGATCGCTAACCTCTTGATAATTCGATCCTCGAGTTTTGGTTTTCTTGTTGGAGTATAACTATGCAGGAATAATATTATGACTAAGGAGAGAGTTTATTAGTGGCACCCATTAGGACTACTGCTAACCAACTCACTCTGAAGATCATTCAAGCACCAAGTATTGCAAACATCAAGCTTGGGGGAGGAGCATCCCTTAGTTACCTGGTAACTTTATCTATGCGCTTATTAAGTCTACTTTATACAAACACAAAATACCAAAAATATGTGAACACATGAAGGTTCACCATAGTATCATAGGAAAATTTAAAAATACCAAAAATATGTGGGCACATGAAGGTCCACACCTTTCAGAAAAATTCTAAAAATATGTGGGCACATGAAGGTCCACACTCTTAAAGAAATTTCCTAATTAGGTAAAGAAGCTTAAGCTTCTGCTGGAAATATAAAATCAATCACTTATCATGGAGTGGTATTAAACCTAACCCCTCTCCATAAGATATGGTATTTTTATTGGCAATTGAGTTTCATAGGAAAATACAAGATCAATGAGCTAGTCAACCCGACGTCCTTACACTACCAATACACTGCTCAGAAGGATCACTCAATTTGCAACATCAAAGACCCTGTCAAACGTCAAGCTTGGGGAAGGGCATCTTCCAATTAAAATCTAGCTAAGTATAAGTTTCCTATCCTTTTTTATCATTATTACTATATGGCTTTTTCACGTGAGTTAGCTATTAAAATAAAATCTGAAAACCAAATAAATATCTATCTATATATTAGAATTTGTTTGGAGTCAGTCTAGGCTAGAACTAGATTAAAAATGATGAACATTAAAATTTTATCTTGGAGATGATGAATAGCTGCTCTGTCACAATACTTTTCAAATGCCTAGTTGTTAAAATTAAATTCTCCTGAGTTTTGGATATTGCTGTTTTAACTTAAGAATTTACTCTGAACCTAAAATTCGTGGAGGCATATGCTTGAGCTAAGTCTAGGTAATTGATTGACATGATTTATGAAAGTTGAGCTACTATTTATCTTATTCCTAACATTACTAAGTTCTGGAGATTTATTTCGAAAATTTGAAATTTACATGATGATCTCTTGTATGACAAAATGTGAATTCCTACCAAAGCTATATATACATCTAAATAGGAAAACCTTTTGCATACTCATGCTGCTTGCTTTACATTGAGTTCAGTCAACCTTTGTCGTATACCATATGAGAGTCTTGTCATGCTTTTAAAACCAAGATCACGTACAGACTTTAGCACATATGCATTATTCCTACCCCACGAGTAATCACAACAATTTTCACTTTCATCAATGTTCATCATAAAAATGTTTTCTCCTGCACTAGGAGTGAATACCCAAAAATATATAAACCCTGTAGGATAGCCTTGCTATAATTGCTCTAAGTTTTTATTATTATCTCTCCAGTTATTCATATTCAAAGGATACATGTGGCTATGCAAAAATATAAAAAGGGAGTAAAAGATGGACAAGTGTACCAGCATTAAAACAATGGGTACTAGATGCCCGCCTCCCGAATGAAAAAAAAGAAGAGAACGAATAAAGATAGCCCATGTATTCCTCCAAGTTACAAAGGAGAGTGAATCATTTTCAAAGAGCAAAAGTAGAATTAGGAATAGCCACTAAATACCACATATACACCTATCCACCATATTCCATACACATGCACATCTTGGTTTGATTGTATGTCTCGATTCTCTGTGGATCCATTGTTTGACTTTACAACATATTATTTGAAAGTATGCTTAAACCTTGTTATTGCCACTCCTATGAGCTCCACTATAAATCCTTAGTTATAGGAAGACATAACATTGATGCCTTAAGTGAGATCCACAAATACCATATATACTGAGAGACTTGAGGGTGTCATACAATTAAAGCTCTGAGATTTATTTTTAAAACTTGCAAAACTCCGGAATATTAGTACTATGAAGAATTTGCTACATAGTGCAAGACTTGATTGTTCTTTCTTTCAATTACTCAAGCCTAAGGCAAGAATTGTAAAGCCCCATAGTTAAAGGTAAAATGTGTAAGTTTAAAGGTTAGAGTAGTTTTGTCTAAATCCGGAGGAGAATCTATGTTTGCAGCATGTGTACTTGGGAAGTATGAAAGCATTGTAGCAACTCTTGATCCAATTACATTAGTAATTAGGCTTAGTTTGTTTGCCAAGGGACTGACAAAGAGGTAAGCTTGGGGGTGTTGTTGACGGTGGATAACGTCAACTTTTATTAGAACTTTAGACACCAAAGGATACATGAATACACACTAGTCTAGGGTTTTATCTGATAGTTTCCACGAGTTTTGCAAGTTCTGTATTGTCCAGGGGCTATTCTAGAAAAGCACAAAAGAAGGGTTAAAGAGCATGATTACCACGTAACTTAACCGCCAAGGAAACAATCATCACGAGAACACTAGAAGCATCTGCAACACACCCGAGGCACCGGGACCCGAGACCCCACAGGGTGGGGCCGGCCGGCGCCAAGGTGGGGCCGGCCGGTGCCCCCCTGCTAGGGTTTTGGCCCACCTTCTGGAGTGTTCTTCCACCGCCTTTGTGGAGTCATCTTGGCCCTTGTTTCAAGTCGGTTTGATCCTATGGCGCACGTGCATCCCACCGGGCTATAAATAAAGGGGCAGACCCCCTGGAGGCATCAACCCATCATTCATTCAAGGCATCAAGTCCTCAAGTCATCAAGAGCCTCCTAGTTCATAGTTCTAGCCTAGTTAGATTAGAGAGTAGAGGAGTTCTGGTTCTTCGGTGGATCTGGAGCCCCGGTGTCTGTCTGGAGCACGAAGTTCGGTATAATTCTAGTTCTTTCTCTATTATTGTATTCTTCATTATGATTAGGAAAACATTGTTCTTAATAGTTTATATGTTCTTGATTACAATAGTCTTTGTCTACTTTGATTATATGTCTAGTATAGTTGGTTTGATCTTATTGAATTCATGTAATTGCTCGTATAGCGTTTATTCATGTGTATGATGGATAGATGATGAACGATATGTAGACGTGGTGTCTAGGTATTTTGTTTATCTGCGAGTGCACCCTGATGTGCCGGGTCGTGTGGTAGACGGTGACAGCTGTGTTGAGTCCTCTATAGCAGGCACGGTCGTGAAGTTTGGTGATGACTCTGTTTCACACCTTTCCTTGATGATGCCCTTTGCATGTGATCATGATATAGGATTAGTCTAACAATGATTGCTAGATGTAATTGCACTAATTAGAGTTATTCATTGATGTAGTTATAGAATTACCTTTGATATTAATTCCTTAGTTTATCCATTGGCTAGCTATTACTATGACTAGAGAAGTGCTCGGATGATTATCTTTTATTTATGATGCTTGAACATACTTATCACCTTTATCTTTATTTACCTTGTGATCTCTGCCTGTTATGAGTAGAGCAAATGACATTGGTAATGTCACTTATCCATTGTATACCATCACTATCAATATAAAAGATTGTAGTTTATTCTTGGTCCCTCCCTCTAACACCCTAGTGTTAGTTACTATTTTTACACTTACATTTGCATGACATCAAGCATTGATCATGTCATTTCATGCATCATCACCATTTGAATTGAATTACATTCCTTTATATGCTATATGTTTGTTTATATGCTTACAATGCCATAGATGTGTTAGCATGCAAATGTGATGCTTGTTTACTGTTCTAAATGACTTAAACATGTTTGGGCTAACAATGGGAACAATGCTCATGTCGGTGAAATCCCCAAAATGCCCCTCTAGCTCATAGTTGACTAGAAAGCCCCCCTAAACCTATTTTGTTAGACTAAACAAGAAAGTTAATTTAGAGACTTTGCATGTCAGAGCACCCTTAATCAAAGTTGTGTATAATTTTATAAGACATAAACTTTATTTTTGGGTCAACTCATGAAAATGGGTGTAAGGTGGTCAAAATTGTGAAATTGTGCAGATTTGGGGCTGTTTTGGAGTTGCTGAAAATTTGTTAAATCTAAACTGTTTTTAGTTTCAATGTACCCGTGTTCTTCGATCCATATCTCTCAAACCAAGCTGAATCAGTTCAAAGTGTTATAATACCAAATGATCTACTCATGTAGCTCTTTGATCCATATTAGTGAAGTTTTCGCTGAAACGCCCTAGATCGCGAGTTGTGGCTCGATCAAAATCGAGTTTCAGTCAGTCTGAACTGAAACCGATTCAGTTAAACCGGTCAGCGTCGCCGCACGGCCGCTGTCAGAAATCTCGCGCCAGGTGGCGCTGTACGCCGTCGTTGCCCTGTAGCCGGTCTGCAAAACCGAAGGCCACACTCCACCCGGTCTCCTGCGCACTCTACTCGTTCTCTCTCTCGCTCTCGCCTCTCTGTTCTCCGTTTTCCTCTCCGCCGTCACCATTGCCGCCGAGCCAGCTCCGCGGTGAAATCCGCCGCCACCGCACCGTCTCCGACCGCTCCATCACCACCCGAGCTTCGCCATCCTCTACTCTACCTTCCCCACCCATTTCTGGAACCAGCCGAGGCAAGGTATAACACCTAGAGCCCTTCGCCGCCGTGCCATTGCTGGAGCGCCGCCGAGCTCACTGCTCGCCGCGTCGAGCACAATGCCATGGCCGGCTTCCCTCTCTCTTGCTCGTCTAGGTGTCTCCGCCAGTCGTGGATCTAGCTTAGAGGGTTGGTCGGGCTGCTCGAGCCCTATTTCGGCCGGGACGCCGCTCGTCGGAGTTTTCGTTCGCCACCGTGCCGCCTTGCGCGCAGTTAGGTCGAGTCGTAGTGGACCAAAGGTCGATTCACGGGCCATATAGCTTCGTTAGGGTTCCAGATTTTCGGAACGAGGCTTAGCTTCGTCGGTGAAGGCCGGTAGCGGCCGGCGCACGCTCGCCGGAGCTCCGCCGTCCGCCATTGCCCCCGTTGAGCTTGCTCCGGTGATAGTTAGGTCTCGAAAGTTAGCTCATCGAGTTCGTCTCGTTCACAGGAACACGTAGGTGCCCTCGGTGCCGCCGGTGACCTCGCCGTCGGCGAGATAGCGCCGGTCAGCGCTGGCGGCTCTGCTCTCTCTCTTTGACGCGTGGGACCCGTTTGATCGGGGAGCCCACCGGTCAGTCGCTCTGGTGCGCTTCTGGTGCACTGGGCCGGGTGTGTGTAGCGTTTTGAACCGAGTTCGTTTTAAAGGAATTAAGAAAATGAATTTTCTAAAAATTGGTAAAATCTTTCAAAAATCATATCTGTAGCTAGAATTGTCCAAATGAGGTGAACCAAATTTTGTTGGGTTTATATTTTTGGGCTCTATACAGGAAAAATATGAAATATGACTTTGTGGTAATTTTTCTATGCAGTTATAATTAATTTGTTATATGGTTGTAAACTTGATAAATGCATAACTAATTATAGAAATATGCTAAAAATGTGATTCTACTTGCATTAATCTTGTTTAGAGTAGTAGGATCTGGGAAAAATATGTTTGCTAGTTGGTTACTGTTATTTATATGATGTCATGTGTAACAAGCCTTTCATTCTATCTTTTTGATAAATTCACCATGCTTAGTGTAGATAAGTTATGGTTATGAATATTTTTCCTGAGCCTTGTTTTGTGATAAAGAAGCTATGAAAAATGGGAAATCTGTTGTTTGATACTTTTCACTGTAGTAAGTATTTTCTATTGCTTAAATCTGGGCACAACAGATGTAAGGTCTAGTTATAAGCTAGGGTTAAATTAATTGTTTTTAATTGAGTAATAATTGGTTAGAAGATGTTTTCATGCATTTCTGTGATGCTCCAGCTTGGTAACCTTGCTAGACACTTTGGGGTTGATCTAGTTCATGTGTAGGTCAGCTAGGTCAAATGTCTTTGTTTATATGCTTTATTCGTGATTATTAGTTAAAAGGTGGGTGTGGTAGGGAAGTTTGATTCAAATTAATTGTTAGTGCAAGTTGTAGACCTCTTATGTAAGACGAGAAATTGTTCTATAGCTTGCGTAAGAAGGGTGAGTATGTGTTGTTGTTTAGAGAAGAAATATGCACATACTCAGTAAATGTTTGATAAATTATTTGGATGCTCACATGTTGTCTAATGCATCTCATGGCTCAAGTTGTGCATCCCTATATTGCATTCCATGTGCATTCTTAGTTCTCATATATGCATATCATGCATATAGGATCGCCGGGAGGAGTTACACTGCTGCAGTTCGATCCGTCGGAGGAAGGAGTGCCCCCGGAGATCGAGGTGCCGGAAGCTCCCGAGGCCGAGGAGGAAACTGAATTGCCGGAGTGCACTGACCATCAGCCATCTAACTTTGTAAAAGGCAAGCCCCGGAGCATCCCTAAGCCTCCACCTATCGTATGATTGTGCACTTAAGTGTAGGAATTGAATTGATACCGTTGCTACATTTATACCTTGTACACTTGTCTACTATCCTGGTACTATTACTAGACAAGGGATGGGTTCGATCTTATGCTTAGCCATGCTTAGACCGGTAGAAGTTGAGGGATTTCCTGTCCTTCGCGAGCATAGGTGGTGACTATTGATGATGGGGATGGATTCCACATGGTTGACTATATGTGCCACCATGTCACAATGATAATGAGAGAATCAAGGCTAGGTAGCGGGGAGCCGCATGACATGGTTGAGGTCGTGCTATCTTCGGTGCTGCTTGTGGCCGACTAGGACTGAGGTCACCAGACATCAGTTGAGATTGAAGGACGTCATCACATAGCTGGCCAGATAAGTCGTTCTGACCGCGAAACCGAGTATTTCCTTTTGAGCCGGGAATTGGGGCTGATAAGGTAGACATATTCTGGAGGCAGGAAGGATGTGCAGAGACACCATCTTACCAAGGGCAGGTCAGGGACCTGATGCATCTTGGAAGTGGGTTCATCTCTGAGAATATAGGCCCCCTCCAAACCCGCGATACATATTATGTCTCAGAAAGATCTAACGGTGACCCAAGAAGCCACTGATCAGGCTGACAGGGTTTGTGATTGGCATGTTTGCCAGCAGGTACAATCGATTCAAATCACCATCCCTCCTGGTTAGTGAGAAACTGAACTGATCTTCTGGTGAAGTAGAGGCTAATAACTTGAACATATTGATTATGGTGAGATGAGGTTGATATCTGTGGATATCGGAAATCATATGGTTGTATTGTTTGCTATAATATCAAGTGATTGTTTAGTATAGCTGCAAACCTTAGCTTAATAGCTTAACTGAAATCGAAGTTAAATCATATCTAAAATTTATAAGTTGAGGAACTACTGTAGTAATGCTTTTTATGCAAAAATGTTGCTATCCTCTGAGCTCCACCAAATAAGCCTGCATATCCTTGAGAGTCTTTTTATTTTCTTCCTGTTGGGTAAGTCTAGCTGAGTACAATTGAGTACTCAGGGTTTTATTTCCATTGTTGCAAAAGGAGTAGTCTACTATGCTTATTGCAAGAACTGCTTCACCGCTGCGGGCGAAGAAGATTAGACCTGGGGCAAGGTCGTTATCTATCTTTAGCTTTTGTAAGATGCTGTGACTGGTCAGCTGGTGGTACTCGTATGTGAACTATGTTGTTTCAAAACTATGTTGACTTCCTCTACTGTTACATTTATTTAAAAGACTATGTTGTACTCTGATGTTTTAATTCGGTTGTAAACTTATGTATCATTTGATGGGTTGTTGCTTAATTTGTAAGATCCTTGGGGTATGTTCTGTTTAAAATGTTAGAAATCCTTCGAGATTTCCGGACTACCGGGTTTATATTGGCTCAAGTGTGACTTGATTGCTACTAAATTGGCGATCGTCGTACTTGTGCTCGTATAAATTGGTCAGTTCTGTGACATTCCCAGTGGTATAAATATAAATCGACAACCTGGTAGAACTCCCTAGGTAAAATGCTACAATGGTATAATTATCTGTCCGCTTGCAGAACTGATCTTAGTTTCTATTATTTATTTCTGCCTAGTCACATAGATTAATATATGAAACCTTTATTTATTTTTAGCACTATTAATTAGGGATGACAACCTAGTTCTTGCATAATAATGTTAGTAATAGAAAGGTGGCTAGTTGCTAATGACAAGTTAATTAATTACCATTCGTCTTCTAATCTCGCCTTTCGCATTAAAAGTTATATAGTTATATTTGGCGACGTTAGTAGATGTCAACAAGCCGACTGACACAGGAGTCACTGGCCATGGACATCGATGTCCCTCCTTCGATGGAGGCTGCGCCTCCTCCCTCTGCGAGCTCGTCGGAGCTAGTCCTTCAGGGGGCGCCTCCCCAGATCTTGATCGGCTCCCGCATCGAGTGGACCAACCGGGCCGACCTCGGGGCCCCGCTGGTCTTCTCGCTGCGGGACGACATTGAGGCCATGCGCTGGACTAGCCTTTAGGACCTCGGGTCGACGTGGTTAGAGAACCTGCGTCTCCTCGCAAACTCCATTGACTCGGAGTTTCAGGAGCGACTCCAGGTGAGCCAAAGCGATTCGTTTGCTCGCTGTATTCTTTTGGTGTCGACATCTTCGCTTGACTTGCTTTGTTTTTGATATCTCTCAGGAGCTCAGGACGTTCTCCCACGAGAAGTCTTGCTTCCTTTGCTAGGGTCTTGGTCTTTGGAAGGAGCTCGAACTCAAAAGGAACGATCTCGCCCGCTCCCAGGAGGAGCTTGCTGACGCGACTGCCCGGCTTGCCGCCCTCGGCCTTGAGCGGGAGTCCTTGAGGAGCGAGGTCGCGGAGGCTCAGGGCCGAGTCGCCCCTCTGGAGGAACGAGTCCAGCGGCTAGAAGCCACCTTGGCCGAGGCTGTGCAGGAGCGGGACGCTGCGCGGACGCTTGCCGCCAAGAAGGAGACCGTCACCAAAACCCTGGCGGCGGACCTGAGCCGAACTCAGGAGGCCCTGAACCTGGTAGCGGGTGAAGTCAACTCCGTCCGAGAGGAAGCAAGGAAGGCGCGGGAGAAGGTCGAAGGTGAGTCTTACGCTTTTCCATTGTCGCCTGCGTTGGTCTTTCGCCGTTCTTCGTCTTCTCTATCCGACCGGCTTGTTGCCTCAGCTCTAAAGTTGGAGGTCATCTGTACTCAGGGGACCATCGCCACCCTCAACGCCGCTCACAGTGCTGAGGTCGCCGACCACCAAGATCTGCAGAAGGTGGCATGTGCATTGTGCGATGCCCTCGGCAGCGGTGGGGAGCCTTCGGGGAGTTCGCTCCGAAGCCGTCTGGAAGCTCTCCACGGGCGGATGGGCGACTAGCTCAAGGAGGCTCTGCTGGTGGGCGTCCAGAAGACGCTGGCAGTGGTGAACACTACTACAGAAATTTTAATGGTGGCGGTCAGAAATGATTAACCGTGGCGGTTTTCACAACCCCCTCGGACCTAAGGTCACGGTTAATCGTGGTCTTAACCGAGGCGGTTGGTCAACCGCCACGGATAATCATATTAACCAAGACGGTTGTTTTAAGATAACCGCCACAGATAATCAAATTAACCGAGGCGGTTATTTTAACACAACCGCCACTTTTAATGGATTAACAGTGGCGGTTATCTTAATATAACCACCACCGTTATTATTTTCCAGGAATAAAAAAAATGTTTTTGCAATATTTGAATTTGGATTTGAAACCAAAATTTCTGATATTCACATACATTCAAAGTAGAAAAATGCACGTACAGAGTATAAACACGTAAATCATATTTAGTCTTATGTCGTCCGTATGTACATCCCCCGTATGTCACCGTCAATATTTCAAAACGTTTACTTCCTAAACAAGGAGATGACATTATAGTTTCAGCACGGCATAATTAAGCTAATCGAAGATGTCTGGCAAATTATAGTTATCCATGTTTAGACCACTAGTTCTCGAGTTGCACAGCTTCTCGTACTTCTCCGCTGTCGTGAGCTCGCTTGTAGGATCGAAGAACTTACCCCCACATGACAACAATCATCCGTGACGCACTTGCAAATGTCAGCTATTGTTTGCTTGATGTTTCTATCATCCACTTTTTCCTTTTTTTCACCTTTTTATTGATTTCCTAAGCTGACGCCAGCCCTGGTGGTAACTTCCGCAAGCCCTGAGGAACTCGCAAACATAGTATCCACACAAGACTGAGCCAAGTGGTTGCTCGGCACACTGCATGGAAAATAGAAGTAATATAAGATACAGGATATTATCCGTGGCGGGTAGCAGTGCATGGTAAGTACTCGCACCGGGAATTCTCTCCTCACGGCCAAGTGTGTGCCAAACTTCTTCTTCTGTCTCTCAGACCTCCGATCATAGGTGGTGGGGTCTTCCACGTACATCCAATATGCGCTATATATATGGCAAAACACTGGTGTTAACTTATATGACAAACACTAGTAATGCAAGCGTGTGTTGTTGTCACTTACTATCGCAGACAGTGCTCGAAATCCTTATACCCTTCTTTGTCGCTCAGGTTCCGCAAGGAATCAAATATGACGGCCTTTCCATCCTGAGAATAGATGACAAATAAAATCCAGTGGCCGCTGACTCCCAAGCTACACAATTGAATCAATGTGGAAAGATACACCGACAAGTTATAGTATTTTTGACCCATAAGTTATTGTACGTATCATTTTGACATTCCCGAACTGGTGGGTGGCAAAGATACACCCATTCTCTGGGACCTTCTTCATGACATGTAAGAGGTACTGTCCCTTTCTGTACTTGATCTCTCCTATCAATCTCGCACGGACTTCCGCTTTCTGCAACCCTTCCAAGTTCACGAGTTCAGGATGCGTGTCCGGTATTCCGTGGCCAATTATTGCCCTTTGGCTAATATGCATAGGAGATAGGTACAAAATAGGTTTGCTAGTTCCTTGCATACATATGCTTGCATCCTAAAGACATAAGTTGTCGTCATGACATTGTTAGTTTGATCGTCTTCAATTAACATACCTATAGCGATTCAAAGATACGATATAACTTACATGGCAAAAAGAGTCACTTGGACGACGTCGAGATCCTTGCGCCGCAGAATCCTATGCATGTCGTGGAATTCAACAGGCATGTAACTTTCATCATCCTCCAAGTGGAACCACTCCTGCGGGACCTTCACAACGAACTCCTTCATGCCCAGCTTTGCAGCATGCATATACCAGATGTGGAACCTCCGAACCTCCCACGGCTCCTCCAAAAGATCGCCCAAGGTCAACATGAATTTGCCATTCTCGAAGTTATCTGGGTAATCTGGACTTAGGGGCCAAAATTTAGGTGGGGTTCGCTCCCTGTAGGGCCAACATGAAAAAAGAATGTTACGTGCATCTACGCGCACTGAAGCTGTTGAAGACGTTTAGTTGCCATAAGCATACATACCTTTCGAACACCGTAGAGTACTTGAACTCTTCGGCTAAGTTGGACGCCGCCCATTGCTCCATGGTGAGGTCGGGAGGTTTGTTCGTGGTAAGGTCGGCAGGTTTGTCCCCAGCTTCATCATCCGGTTTCTTCGGTGCTGAAGGACATTTCCCACTGCCCTGGGTTGGGGGCGGTGTCTCGTTGCCCAATGGACCCCCTGTACCTCCTTGAGGGCTGCTCTTGTCGGGACGCGGTAGAGGACTGTTGTCTGGGCCTGTAGTGTCGTACTTGTCATCGTCAGAGTCGTCGCCACCATCCGGTGGAGACGAGTGTGGCTCCGTGGGATTCGATGGCGGAGACGACTGGAATTCCAAGACGATGTCTTCCTTGTTCCACAGAACAAACGACGTGATAGTATAGCCGAGGTACCTTACCCCTTCTTCAGTGTGGTAGTCGTGTTCTTCTTCATCGTAATCTTTGTGGGTCCAAAGGATCTCTACCTTGGCATAGTCATGCGGGATTGGCCTGTTGTTATATGTGGCGCCGCTTCCCGTGGGGTACACTAGTCTATTAGCAATAGCCTTCTTATTCGTCATCTTGCGTCCGATTGGAATATAGAGCAAGCATTCCCTCGGCTCCACGATGTCATCGACCGGGTACCTGCGGATTCCTCCGGCCGTCGAGGAGTGTTGACATCTACTAACGTCGCCAAATATAACTATATAACTTTTAATACGAGAGGCGAGATTAGAAGATGAATGGTAATTAATTAACTTGTCATTAGCAACTAGCCACTTTTCTATTACCAACATTATTATGCAAGAACTAGGTTGTCATCCCTAATTAATAATGCTAAAAATAAATAAAGGTTTCATATATTAATCTACGTGACTAGGCAGAAATAAATATAAATAATATAAACTAAGATAAATTCTGCGAGCGGACAGATAATTATACCATTGTAGCATTTTACCTAGGAGTTCTACCAGGTTGTCGATTTATATTTATACCACTGGGAAGGACTAGGATAAACTTTAATCTATTATAATGATAGTGATGGTATACAATGGATAAGTGACATTACCGATGTCATTTACTCTATTCATAACAGGTAGAGGTCACAAGATAAATAAAGATAAAGGTGATAAGTATGATCAAGCATCATAAAAGATAATCATCAGAGCACTTCTCTAGTCATAGTAATAGCTTGCCAATGGATAAACTAAGGAATTAATATCAAAGGTAATTCTATAACTACATCAATGAATAACTCTAATTAGTGCAATTACATCTAGCAATCATTGTTGGACTAATCCTATATCATGATCACATGCATAGGGCATCATCTAGGAAGGATGTGAAACAGAGTCATCATCCAACTTCACGACCGTGCCTGCTGGCCTACGTACGGGCGGTGGACTACAGAGGACTCAACGCAGCTGTCACATACGCAATCTACCACACAACCCGGCACATTAGGGTACACTTGCAGATAAACAAAATACCTAGGCACCACGTCTACATATCGTTCATCATCTATCCATCGTACGCATGAATAAACGCTATACGAACAATTACATGAATTCAATAAGATCAAACCAACTATACTAGACATATAATCAAAGTAGACAAAGACTTTTGTAGTCAAGAACATATGAACTATTAAGAACAATATTTCCCTAATCATAATGAGGAATACAATAACAGAGAAAGAACTAGAATTATACCAAACTTCGTGCTCCAGATAAACTTCGGCTCCAGATCCGCCGAAGAACTAGAACTCCTCTACTCTCTAATCTAACTAGTCTAGAACTATGAAGTAGGAGGCTCTTGATGAAGTAGGAGGCTCTTGATGACTTGAGTACTTGATGCCTTGAATGAATGATGGGTTGATGCCTCCAGGGGGGTCTGCCCCTTTATTTATAGCCCGGTGGGTTGCACGTGCCCCGTAGGATCAAACCGACTTGAAACAAGGGCCGAGATGACTCCATAGAGGCGGTGAGAGAAGACTCCTGAAGATGGGCCAAAACCCTAGCAGGGGGGCGCCAGCCGGCCCCACCCTGGTTGGTCTCGGGCCCCGGTGCTTGGGGTGTGTTCCAGATGCTTCTAGTGTTCTCGTGATGATGTTTCCTTGGCGGTTAAGTTACGTGGTAATTATGCTCTTTAACCCTTCTTTTATGCTTTTCTGGAATATCCCCTGGAAAATGCAGAACATGCAAAACTCGTGGAAACTGTCAGTTAAAACCCTAGACTAGTGTGTATTCATGTATCCTTTGGTGTCTAAAGTTCTAATAAAAGTTGATGTTATCCACCGTCAACAACACCCCCAAGCTTACCTGTTTGTCAGTCCCTTGGCAAACGAACTAAGCCTAATTACTAATGTAATTGGATCAGGAGTTGCTACAATGTTTTCATACTTCCCAAGTACACATGCTGCAAACATAGATTCTCCTCTGGATTAGACAAAACTGCTCTAACTTTTAAACTTACCCATTTTACCTTTAACTATGGGGCTTTACAGCTCTTTCCTTAGTCTTGAGTAATCGAAAGAAAGAACAATCAAGTCTTGCACTATGTAGCAAATTCTTCACAGTACCAATATCCCGGAGTTTTGCAAGTTTTCAAAATAAAACTCAAAGCTTTAATTGTATGACACCCTCAAGTCTCTCAGTATATATGATATTTATGGTTCTTACTTAAGGCATTAATGCTATGCCTTCCTATAACTAAGGATTTATAGTGGAGCTTATAGGAGTGGCAATAACAAGGTTTAAGCATACTCGCAATTCATATGTTGTAAAGTCAAACAATGGATCCACAGAGAATCAAGGCATACAATCAAACCAAGATGTGCATGTGTATGGAATATGGTGGATAGGTGTATATGTGATATTTAGTGGCTATTCCTAATTCTACTTTTGCTCTTTGAAAATGATTCACTCTCGTTTGTAACTTGGAGGAACACATGGGCTATCTTTATTCTCTTTCTCTCTCTCTTTTTTTCGGGAGGCAGGCATCTAGTACGCATTGTTTTAATGCTGGGACTTGTCCATCTTTTTCTCCCTTTTCATATTTTTGCATAGCCACATGCATCCTTTGAATATGAATAACTGGAGAGATAATAATAAGAACTTAGAGCAATTATAACAAGGCTGTCCTACGGGGTTTATATATTTTTGGGTGTTTACTCCTAGTGTTGGAGAAAACATTTTCATGATGAACATTGATGAAAGTGGAAATGGTTGCGATTACTCCTAGGGTAGGAATAATGCATATGTGCTGAAGTGTGTACGTGATCTTAGTTTTAAAAGCATGACAAGACTCCCATATGGTATACGATAAAGGTTGACTAAACTCAATGTAAAGCAAGCAGCATGAATGTGAAAAAGGTTTTCCTATCTAGATGTATCATATATATCTTTGGTAGGAATTCACATTTTGTCATACAGGAGCTCATCATGTAGATTTCAAATTTTCGAAATGAATCTCCAGAACTTAGTAATACTAGGAATAAGATAAATAGTAGCTCAACTTTCATGAATCATATCAATCAATCACCTAGACTTAGCTCAAACATATGCCTCCACAAGTTTTAGGTTCAGAGTAAATTCTTAAGTTAAAACAGCAATATCTAAAACTCAGGAGAATTTAAGTTTGACAACTAGGTATTTGAAAAGTATTGTGACAGAGCAACTATTCATCATCTCCATGACAAAATTTTAATGTTTATCAATTTTAATTTAATTCTAGCTTAGCCTGACTCTAAACAAACTTTAATATATAGATAGATATTTATTTGGTTTTCAAATTTTATCTTACTAGCTAACTCACGCGAAAAAACGATATAGTAATAATGATAATATAGGAAACTTATACTTAGCTGGATTTTAATTGGAGGGTGCCCTCCCCCAAGCTTGACTTTTGACAGGGTCTTTGATGTTGCAAATTAAGTGATCCTTCTGAGCAGTGTATCGGCAGTGTAAGGGCGTCGGGTTGACTAGCTCCTTGATCTTGTGTTTCCCTATAAAACTCAATTGCCAATAAAAATACCAAATTTCATAGAGAGGGGTTAGGCTTAATACCACTCCATGGTAAGTGATCGATTTTATATTTCCAGCAGAAGTTTAAGCTTCTTTACCCAATTAGAAAACTTCTTTAAGAGTGTAGACCTTCATGTGCCCACATATTTTAGGTATTTTGTGTTTGTATAAAGTAAACTTAATAAGCGCATAGATAAAGTCACCAGGTAACTAGGGGATGCTCCTCCCCCAAGCTTGATGTCTGCAATACTTGGTGCTTGAATGATCTTCAGAGTGAGTTGGTTAGCAGCAGTCCTGGTGGGTGCCACTAATAGACTCTCTCCTTAGTCATAATATTATTCCTGCATAGTTATACTCCAACAAGAAAACCAAAACTCGAGGCTCGAATTATCAAGGGGTTAGCGGTCAGCCAATGAGCAGTTGAGTATTCTTTGAGTTGATTAATAGATTCTAGCAGGATTCTAATATGATTCTCTTTCTGGGGTTTTCTAAGTTTCTTATGTAGCAATAAAAAAAATGTATGCATGCTAATAATTTTTATACCAACACAGGGAATATTTATTTCCATGGGGCTTAGGATTTTCTTAATGCAACAAAGTAAATATGAATACTACTACAATCTATAAATCATTTTTATTTTTATGCCACCACAGTAAATATGTCTACAGGGTCTCCGTAGATTCATTTACATGGGGCTTTAATATTTATGATGCAGTAAATAAAGCAGTAAATGTTTTTGTGGGTTTTGTTATGCAAAAATGATTGCACTAATAAATATGCTAAGCAAAATTACTAATGAATGCTAATTTAATTAGATAACTACCATTCTAACCTTATGGCTAGGGTACGGAATTTAAAGTCTACCGACAGGATTTAGATAGAGGAGAGTACTTACTCGGTAGGTTCATTGTCTGAGGTCACCTCAGTCAATTCCTCATTTTGCGGTGGTGTAGTAGGTGCTTCTTCCTTCTCCTTCCATCTCTTTTCTGTCTCTTCTGCTTCTCTCTTTTCTACCTGCAGCTCTTCCTTGTAAGCTTCTCTTGATTCTTCATCTCTCTTTATCCATTCTTCCACTTGTGCCTGGATCTCTTCTTTCTTTGCCTTAGCAATCTGATCCATCCTTTCAGCTTCCGCTTCCCACTCACTCCAGCGTGGTGCTTGTACGGCTTCTTCTTGCTCCTTGTAACAGTCTTCATACTCCACAATCCTACCAGGGAACTCCTCCCATCCACAGTGAGACTGGGCAGCCTGACGGCGGGCTTGACATTTCCTTCTGTTGCGTTGCTTCCTGATCTGCTCATGGTTAAGATGTGTTTTAAATTGACAGCGTACCTTTCCAGTAGGTAGGTTGAAGTGGATCTGTCCAGACCCGATGTAGATGATAGCATTGGCTGTGTAGAGGAACGGTCTTCCCAAAAGAATAGGCGATTCATCGTCCCCCTACGTGTCAAGAACTAGAAAATCTACGGGTATATATTTATTTTGAATTCTTACCATGACGTCCTTGACTTTGCCTTACGGGAATCTCAATGATTGGTCTGCCATCTGCAACTGAATATATGTTGGGTATAATGGTAAATCATCAAATAATTCATCATATACCTTTTTGGACATTACGTTGACGCCTGATCCAGTGTCACAGATGGTGTCGGGAAAAGTGATGTCTCTAATTGTGCATTCGATGATTGGTACACCTGGGTCACCTTTCTTTGTTGGAAATGGTTTCAGGAGCATATGATCATTTTCTGTGTTGATAGCATTGATTAGCTGAGCGATTCCTTCAGGTACATGCTGGGGCTTGTTCTTCCTCCATCTTCTATTGTTCTTCTTCTTGGGTGCTGTTTGTTGTTGTTGCTCTTCTTGTTGATGGAATTGCTTTGGAACTGCTGGATTCTTGAGGATGCAGTTCTTGAATAAAAATCTCTCGTTCTTGTTTTTGATGAAGAGGACAATCTTGGCATGTTCCGCATAGATGATGGCTTTGGTTGTGCATACTAATGGTCGTCCCAAGATAATGGGTGCCTTCTCATCTCCTCCAGTATCCATGATCACAAAGTCAATAGGGACATATGATTGCCCCACTCTGATAACAGCTTCTTCTAGTACTCCCTTGGGGTAGCAAATGGATTGATCTGCAAGCTGCAAACGCATATCAGTGTACAACAAAGGATCACCTAAAATTTTCTCATAGATTAGACTGCGCCCCTCCCTTCCTTCTTCCCCTGAGCACCCAAAGAAGAGCGCCGGCTGGCCGCATGCCGCGCCCTTCCTCTCTCGCTGCGGCTGCCAGTGGACCCCAACCCCCTGTGCTGCTGACCCGTGGGACCCGTAGGTCAGCGTCGTCCCCTAGCGTTTCCTCCTGCTGACCGCCTGGGACTCGATGTCGAAACGAACTTGGCCGAGTTCGTCGGAGGGCGGGAATCCGTTCAATCTCTGATCTTCTCGCCTTTCCCTCGGACTATATAATGCCCTAGAGACCCCAGTCCACCGCCACGCAACCCTAGCTTCCCCTTCGCCCGAGCAGCACACGCGCAGAGCCGCCTCCCGGAGTCTTTTCCGCCGCCACCGCGAGCAATTTTCCCGGTTCATCGTCTAACTCCGCCCGGTGAGCTCGTACCGAGTTTCTTATGGTGATTGTGAGGTCACCGAGCCCGTTTCTCTCTTTAATCGTGATCTGACACAGCCGCATCACCACTGCAGGGTTCCGCTGTCCGCCGACGACCACCGAGAACCCCCTCTGACCGGATTTCAGTCGACGATTCGGCCCTAGGTGACCTCGCTACCCATCCCTCTCTCTCCCGAGCCCTTTACCCCCTTGAATTATGTGCTGAGATGACCTCGCCGCCGACGCAGGATCTCGCCATCCGCCTCCGCCCGTTGCAAGCCGTCTCCGAGCCGATTTCGGTCCTCGAAAGTGCCCTAGGTGAGATCCCCGAGCCGTCGTCTTCCTCCCCATGCCTTACCCGAGCGAAACCGTGCTTCCCAGCCCAATTCCGAGCTCTCCGGCGAAGCGCCGACGATGGCGCTGCCATGCGGCCTCTGTTCATGGCCGGAGCGCCGCCGGCCCCTCCCCCGATCTGATCTGAGCCAGCCACGTTGAATCGGACGGATCAGATCGATCCATACCGGTTCGCCAGTCCTTTTTGCAGAAAGGCCCTTGAGATTTTTAATGATGATACCAGCAGTCCATGGCGTACTCCGTAGTTTACGTTTTCCTCTATTAGTAGGCGTATTTTCTGTCGGTTTAATTCAAAAGGTGTTTTCAGTTAATTACAGATTTGCCACTGCTTTTCAATTGGCTATAATTTTCACGTTTTGGATCCGATTTGAGTGATTCAAATTGTGTTAGGTTCATAATTTTATAATCTATCAGTTAGTACTACTGTTATTTATATTATTAACCTTTAAAATTCGAGATTATATTTAATATATTATTTATCTATTATAAATCTTCGGAAAATCATATCTTTCATGTTTTAAATCCGTTTTCAATGATCTTTATATCGATGTGATCGTTGGAACTAGTAGAATAGTTTTATATCATTTTTAAACTGTTTTTATTCTATTGGTGTACTGTTCTAATTATTTTTTCTTAGTTTGCTTCGTGTATGTTTGCTGATGTTTGTGTGGTGATTGGATGATCGAGTATAGACGGTGAGCCTTACGTGGCTGATCAAGATCAGTACTTCGATGACCCGGATCACCAGGAGTTTGCTGAACAAGGCAAGTATTAGCATGGACCATCCGTGTTGTCCTATTCACCAAATAATTAATTACATATGCATGTGTCTACCTTGTTAACCATAGATGCTCCCTAGTGTTGTTATCTTATTCCTTGTCACCTATGGGTTTGTGCATTTGGTAATTTATGCTAGCGCTCTATTGGAATCATGATCATGTAAACTTGATTAATTGGATATGCAATGTGAATAAAAGATGTCTTTTTAGCAACATGGAACTAGGGGATTCGAGCATAGTTTTGTGATGCTCTAAATCCTTCACCTTTGGTAATGATCTGTAAGTATGACACCGGGATTGACAGTGCAACTATGAGGGCTATATGGCTCTGGTTTTAGTCAAGTTTAGGCATTTCTTCTAGCTTGTTAGCGGTTACCGAAAGGCGTGACGGGGCCTGACGACTCGGGTGCGGTGCGGCTTCTGTCCGAGTGTGTATAATATGCGTGACCTTGTGCCACGACGAAGGAGGGCCCTACACTTGCTTGCCGGGTCCCTAGCGGCCCTAACTTGTTAGGCGAAGTTATTTGAAAGACTTCATAGTGAAACCCTGCTCACTCACCTTGGTAGTGTTATGGGAGTAATTAACCCGAGCAACTGGGAATCACGGCTCATAGGGAAAGTGCACAACCTCTGCAGAGTGTAAAACTGGTATACTAGCCGAGCTCACGGTCATGAGCGGCCTTGGACGTCTTATGGAGTAATTATCATTTGGGGTGATGTTTACTTGTTGCTATTCTATTTATTGCTACTCATTAATTATGTTTACTATTATCATGAGATTGGGTTTATTCACTTGTTGCTATCCAACTGCATAAAAGGTGATTAACTAAAAGCAACCTGCTGTTAAACCCGCGTCAATCTTTTGAGCCTCATGAACCCATGCTAGTCTTGTTGTGTACGACATGTACTTACGCTTGTTTATTTTTCATTACTTGGTTAAAAATCCCGGATGGGTAACAGATCGTGATAATGATGAGGAGTACCCAGAGGACTACTAGACTTGTGCTTCACTAGTCGACGTCCCTGTGCTATGGAGCTACCGCGAGAGTTATCTTTAATTTCCACTGTGTAATGACTTTGATATTATTCGCTATGTATTAAACATTGGTTATGATACAATTCATGCAATTTGTTGGCTTATGTGTGTGACTGATCTCTGGGCGCACATAAGTTTATGCATCCCATTTTATCCTTAAAATTGGGTGTGACAAAATTGGTATCAGAGCCATGTTGACTGTAGGACACAAGTCTAGTTAGCACTGGACAAACATTAGCTTTGTTTATCTCTTTTACTTGTTGTTTTAATTTGCTACAAAGTTTTTGCTTATATCCTACCCATGTCTATTGCAAAATTTTGATCTAATCTTAGCTCAAATCTTGTAGATGGCTAACCTCAAGTGCACTGCCTGCAAGCGCGTCATGCCAGGTAGGAGGTACCTGCAACACTTCAACTCTGGCAGGCGTGTTCCCTAGCACCTAGTGGAGATGCTAAGGAACCAGCAAGAGGAGCCCCAGGAAGCTGTACCCATGGAGGAGCCCCAGGAAGCTGTGCCTGTGGAGGAGCCCATTAGGGAGCCTCTGGAGGACGACCTCGACGACGTACTCTTGGAGGATCCCTTGGGAGACGACCAAGAAGACGAACCTGAAGAAGCGGAACAGCCAGGTGGCCAGGATGGTGCTGGCGACCCTGATGGTGGAGATGACCCCGACAACGACGACGACTCCGACGATCCCGATGACCATGATGGTCAAGGTGGAGACAACTTGGTGGGAGAGATCCACTATGATCCTCATGGTGATGACTACTACCACCCATTGCTCCTTGACTTGGTGCGCCGCTTCTACCACAACGCTTCAGTGCCGTATAAGACGGAGCACTAGACGCACCCTGAGTACTCCGACTACTACGAGACGAAGGTGTACATCAAGGAGGGGACCAGAGCGAAGAACATCCACCATGCTATCTCCGTTGGACTCTCCCTCACCGTCGCCAACAAAGATGCAGCATGACAGGCTCTCATGGTGCACCGCCACGAGAATTGGGACTTCATCAAGTGGGAGACACACCGCTATCTTCCACGTCATCAGAGTGGCCAGGCCAACTGCAACATCGCCAGACCGCTGGGTGAGGTGAACGCTAGACTCCGGGCTGCTTTGGAGTGTTTGGCCCAGACCAACATTTTCCTGGACTAGACACTAGATGAGCTGAACGCCAGGACGGAAGCTAACTACAGGCTCAGCCGGGCGGTTGACGAGTTGCGTAGACAACTCGGTGTTGGACCTCCCCCACAATCACCAAGGTGCCCAGCTGAGTCACCAACAAGGAACCGAGGTGACCATGGAGATGCTCACACCCGCACCAACTTAGACCCTTAGATGAGTTATCCCAGTTGTAATAAAAGACGCTAGCAGCGCAAGTCGAGTCAGGTCGAGTCAGTTTCGTGTCTTGTGAACTTTTATGCTTAGTTGCTTTTGATTATGAACAATGGTTGATTTAGAGTTTGTATTGAGTGCTGAGATTGTGGGCATGTCTGCAAATCTCATTTTTTTTAAAGGTTTCAATTAATGCATAATAGTTTGGGTTGGTTATCTCAGTTTCCAGCAATGCTATTTTTCAGACCTCTCTGTCTTAGTTATTTTGCCTATTTAATTATATACGACCAAAAATCGTGAATTTTTTTTGTGAAAACCTAGACCTCTGTAGTTTTCTCTGGCCACAAGAATCATCTCAATATCAGTTACGGTTTGGAAGAAACAATTGTCACAAGTCGAAGTTTCTGCGCTATCTGTTACTCTGAAACAGTTTCAAATCAAATCTATTTTTGATAAACTTAACGACAGAATCTGGAAGGATGGTCTGAATAAAAGTTGTAGATTTTTTCTTATTCTTTCCAACCATGTATAGAAAGTCTTTGTTTGACTTTGGGAACTCTAGATATAACTATTTTTCTACTCTGCTGTTGATGGATCACGCTTAGAATTTCCTGTTCTATTCTTTAAGTGATATAGTAATTGGAAAGAAATTCTAAATCTCACTCAAATGATTTGAACAGCAGATGGCCAACACCAGGAGGAACACGAGAAGTGGTGGTGCACCTGAAGACAACATTAACCCACCACCACCTCTGCCACAGCCTTCCATGGAGAGCTGATGATGATGCAAACTCAGCTGATGCAGCAGATGGCTCAGAACATTCAACTGCTGCAACAAAACAATGGCAATGGGAACCCGCCTCCTCCAGCCCATGACAAGAGAGGCGAGTTCTTGAAGGGACACCCACCCACCTTCGACCACTCTAGTGATCCTCTCCAAGCTGATGATTGGCTGCGTGCAATAGAAAGGCAGCTAGAGATCGCCCAATGCAATGACATCGGGAAGGTTCTCTATGCATCGGGGCAGTTGCAGGGAGCTTCTCTGGATTGGTGGGAGTCCTTCCGCTTTGGATGTACCGACCCCATCTTTTGGCAGTAGTTCGGTGATGGTTTCCGCAATCATCATGTGCCTGTGGGTCTAATGAAGCTGAAGAAGAAGGAGTTTCTTTCTCTGAAGCAAGGTGGCATGCTAGTTGCTGAGTACCGTGACAAGTTCATCCAATTATCGTGGTATGCACCATAAGAGGTTGAAGATGATGCCAAGAAGCAAGAGCTCTTCTTGGAGGGACTGAATGACCACCTCCAGTACCAGTTGCTCTCTCACTTTCGCCAACTTCCAACAGTTGGTGGACAAAGCCCTGATCATCGAGAGCAAGCGCCGTGAGATGGATGAGAAGAAAAGAAGAGGAAGTTTCAAGGGCAGTCGTCTGGAAGCAACAGCCACTTCTGCAACAACTAGTAGCAGCCTCAGTAGCAACAATGCTTCCAGGGACAATCTGGATTCAAGAACAATTTCCAGAACCAACAGCCTTCCCAGAAGCAGCAGCGTTCCCAGTACCAGCGACAAGGTGGCAACTAGGCACCACAACTGACTGCTCCCAACAACATCCCAGTGAAGAATGGCGCCCCCAACAAGTGTTTTCGCTGTGGCAAAGAAGGACACTTGTCCTATAATTGTCTTGAGAAGCAGAACCTCCAAGCCTCCCAGAAGCAAAACAACCAACAGAGAGTGCCACCTCACACTGGGAAGGTGAACCATGTGTCGGTTGATATGGCACAGGAGACTCCAGAGGTCATGATGGGTACGTTTAATATCGACTCCATCCCTGCTACAGTTCTTTTTGACTCTGGTGCTTCGCATACTTTCATTTCGCACATATTTGTTAGAAAGCATGTATTCCCCTTAGTGTCATGAAACATCCTATTATAGTTTCTTCTCCGGGTGGGGTTATGCAAGCTACTCTCTAGTGTCTCCCGATTACTGTCTCATTAAGGGGGGTAGAATTCGAGATAACCCCTACTGTGCTGAACACTGTCGGAATTGATCTCATTAAGGGGCGTACTCCGTAGTTTACATTTTCCTCTATTAGAAGGCGTATTTTCTGTCGGTTTAATTCAAAAGGCGTTTTCAGTTAATTATAGATTTGCCACTGCTTTTCAATTGGCTATAATTTTCACGTTTTGGATCCGATTTGAGTGATTCAAATTGCGTTAGGTTTGTAATTTTATAATCTATCAGTTAGTACTACTGTTATTTATATTATTAACTTTTAAAATTCGAGATTATATTTAATATATTATTTATCTATTATAAATCTTCGGAAAATCATATCTTTCACGTTTTAAATCCGTTTTCAGTGATCTTTATATCGATGTGATCATTGGAACAAGTAGAATAGTTTTATATCATTTTTAAAACTGTTTTTATTCTGTTGGTGTACTGTTCTAATTATTTTTCCTTTGTTTGCTTCGTGTATGTTTGCCGATGTTTGTGTGGTGATTGGATGATCGAGTATAGATGGTGAGCCTTACGTGGCTGATCAAGATCAGTACTTCGATGACCCAAATCACCAGGAGTTTGCTAATCAAGGCAAGTATTAGCATGGACCATCCGTGTTGTCCTATTCACCAAATAATTAATTACATATGCATGTGTCTACCTTGTTAACCATAGATGCTCCCTAGTGTTGTTATCTTATTCCTTATCACCTATGGATTTGTGCATTTGGTAATTTATGCTAGCGCTCTATTGGAATCATGATCATGTAAACTTGATTAATTGGATATGCAGTGTGCATAAAAGATTTCTTTTTAGCAACATGGAACTAGGGGATTCGAGCATAGTTTTGTGATGCTCTAAATCCTTCACCTTTGGTAATGATTTGTAAGTATGACACCAGGATTCACAGTGCAACTATGTAGGCTATATGGCTCTGGTTTTAGTCAAGTATAGGCATTTCTTCTAGCTTGTTAGCAGTTACCGAAAGGCGTGACGGGGCTTGACGACTCGGGTGTGGTGCGGCTTCTGTCTGAGTGTGTATAATCTGCGTGACCTTGTGCGACGACGAAGGAGGGCCCTACATTTGCTTGCCGGGTCCCTAGCGGCCCTAACTTGTTAGGCGAAGTTATTTGAAATACTTCATAGTGAAACCCTGCTCACTCACCTTGGTAGTGTTATGGGAGTAATTAACCCGAGCAACTGGGAATCACGGCTCATAGGGAAAGTGCACAACCTCTGCAGAGTGTAAAACTAGTATACTAGCCGAGCTCACGGTCATGAGCGGCCTTGGACGTCTTATGGAGTAATTATTGTTTGGGGTGATATTTACTTGTTGCTAATCTATTTATTCCTACTCATTAATTATGTTTACTATGATCATGAGATTGGGCTTATTCACTAGTTGCTATCCAACTGCATAAAAGGTGATTAACTAAAAGCAACCTGCTGTTAAACCCGTGTCAATCTTTTGAGCCTCATGAACCCATGCTAGTCTTGTTGAGTACGACATGTACTTACGCTTGTTTATTTTTCGTTACTTGGTTAAAAATCCTGGATGGGTAACAGATGGTGATAATGATGAGGACTACCCAGAGGACTACTAGACTTGTGCTTCACTAGTCGACGTCCCTGTGCTATGGAGCTGCCGCGAGAGTTATCTTTAATTTTCGCTGTGTAATGACTTTGATATTATTTGCTATGTATTAAACATCGGTTATGATACAATTCATGCAATTTGTTGGCTTATGTGTGTGACTGATCTCTGGGTGCACATAAGTTTATGCATCCCATTTTATCCTTAAAATTGGGTGTGACAAACCACTGCTTGGCTTTCCCCAAAAGTGAAAATGGGAAAAGACGGAGTAAAATAGCATCTCTTGGTACTCCTCTAATCGTGAAGGTGCTGCAAATCTCTATAAAGTGTTGTAAGTGTGCACTTGCATCTTCATGAGCTTTTTCACAAAACTGGCTGGCTTGAACCATGGTGATAAGAGTAAGCTTGAGCTCGAATCCATTCTCCCCCATGTTGACTGCTGGCCCAGTCCGGATGTTTTCTGTTGTTGGGGCAGAGAACTCACGCATTGTTTTCTCAGTCATGTCTTCAAACACAGGAGATAAATCTTCTCCTAAGTGTTCTTCTTCCAATATTGGAGCTGGCTCCTTTGACGAATGAGCTTGAGCAGCAATGGGTGTTTTTGATGGTAGCTTGAAATTGTCCCTCGCTTCTACAAACTTCTTTATTCTCAGGAGTTTCCTTGGATCATTAGTGAAATTATTTGGAAGAGAAAAACCATTCATTCATCACCCTACATAAGATAAATAAATGATAAAAAATAGGGGTGTGCCTATTTGAGTTAGAGATCAATTGGTAATACAACCTTATCCATGATGTATACATGTGCTATCAATATTTCCTAAGTTTAATGTGCCTTCCCCGGCAACGGCGCCAAAAATGCTTGTTGACATCTACTAACGTCGCCAAATATAACTATATAACTTTTAATGCGAGAGGCAAGATTAGAAGATGAATGGTAATTAATTAACTTGTCATTAGCAACTAGCCACTTTTCTATTACCAACATTCTTATGCAAGAACTATGTTGTCATCCCTAATTAATAATGCTAAGAATAAATAAAGGTTTCATATATTAATCTACGTGACTAGGCAGAAATAAATATAAATAATATAAACTAAGATCAATTCTGCAAGCGGACACATAATTATACCATTGTAGCTCTTTACCTAGGGAGTTCTACGAGGTTGTTGATTTATATTTATACCACTGGGAAGGACTAGGATAAACTTTAATCTATTATATTGATAGTGATGGTACACAATAGATAAGTGACATTACCGATGTCATTTACTCTACTCATAACAGGTAGAGGTCACAAGATAAATAAAGATAAAGGTGATAAGTATGATCAAGCATCATAAAAGATAATCATCAGAGCACTTCTCTAGTTATAGTAATAGCTAGCCAATGGATAAACTAAGGAATTAATATCAAAGGTAATTCTATAACTATATCAATGAATAACTCTAATTAGTGCAATTACATCTAGCAATCATTGTTAGACTAATCCTATATCATGATCACATGCAAAGGGCATCATCTAGGAAGGATGTGAAACGGAGTCATCATCCAACTTCGCGACCGTGCCTGCTGGCCTACGTACAGGGGGTGGACTACAGAGGACTCAACGCAGCTGTCACCTACGCGATCTACCACACGACCCGGCACATCAGGGTGCACTCGCAGATAAACAAAATACCTAGACACCACGTCTACATATTGTTCATCATCTATCCATCGTACGCATGAATAAACGCTATACGAGCAATTACATGAATTCAATAAGATCAAACCAACTATTCTAGACATATAATCAAAGTAGACAAAGACTATTGTAATCAAGAACATATGAACTATTAAGAACAATGTTTCCCTAATCATAATGAAGAATACAATAATAAAGAAAGAACTAGAATTATACCGAACTCCGTGCTCCAGACAGACGCCGGGGCTCCAGATCCACCGAAGAACTAGAACTCCTCTACTCTCTAATCTAACTAGGCTAGAACTATGAACTAGGAGGCTCTTGATGACTTGAGGACTTGATGCCTTGAATGAATGATGGGTTGATGCCTCCAGGGGGGTCTGCCCCTTTATTTATAGCCTGGTGGGATGCACGTGCGCCATAGGATCAAACCGACTTGAAACAAGGGCCGAGATGACTCCATAGAGGCGGTGGAAGAAGACTCCAGAAGATGGGCCAAAACCCTAGCAGGGGGGTGCCGGCCGGCCCCACCTTGGCGCCGGTCGGCCCCACCCTGGTGGGTCTCGGGCCCTGGTGCTTCGGGTGTGTTCCAGATGCTTCTAGTGTTCTTGTGATGATGTTTCCGTGGCGATTAAGTTACGTGGTAATTATGCTCTTTAACCCTTCTTTTATGCTTTTCTGGAATAGCCCCTGGAAAATACAGAACATGCAAAACTCGTGAAAACTGTCAGTTAAAACCCTAGACTAGTGTGTATTCATGTATCCTTTGGTGTCTAAAGTTCTAATAAAAGTTGACGTTATCCACTGTCAACAACGAGCCTGGAACTATTTGCTGACTCGCTGGTAGTTGTACACCAGCCTGCACAAACATCTGTGCCTGCAACTCCACCATCTTGGGGTCAGTGCTAGTGAAAGCCTCCTATGATCATCTCTTGCATTGCTTCATCGTGGACTTTTTGGATGAGCCCTTCCTTGTATGCCTGCCTCGTGTGCTGTGTCCCGGCGTCAGACTGCCAGGACTCCATGTTCTTCCAGCTCTGCCTTGAGGACACGCCCCAGACGCGGCCCCGGTGCTCAGGGTTGCCCAGTGCCTCGGTCAGTACATCGTGATCCCTACGAGGTTTGAACTCTCCGGTCTGAGCAGCCTTAGTGATCTTGAGTACAGCCTTCTCTACTTCCTTGGCCTTTTCCTCATTGTATTGAATCTTGCCCTCCATCAGCTTCTTCGGCCTACGGGCATATAAGTAGTAGCGTGACCTCTCATCGATGCCTTGTAACGGGTAGCTCTGCCCGATCGCTTCTGCCTCCCTTTCTTCTTGGCGGCACTTGGGCCTCTTACCGGCATACCCAGTCATGCCTAGGTGGTGGACGAGCTCATTCTTCTTTGCGAGCTCCGAGAACTTCTCGCCTTTGCGCTTTGCTTCATCGGTGGTCACCTTCTCGACAAACTCATCCCAGATGTGCCGCTTGATGAAGTTGTAGTCTTCATATGGTGTCTTCCCTTTCTTCACATACTGGGTGTTGAGTTTGGACCGAAAGCTGCGAAGAGCTTTGCCTGCCAGGAACAACGCATGGCCCCTGCACACGGCTTCATCGTATTGTTCGGGTGGATACTGGAAACGTCTCTTCACGTCAGCCCACACTTTGTCCTTCAGAGTCTGCAGCACTTTCCTCCAATCTGAATAAGTGATAGGCACATGTTCCCTTACTATGCAAGAGCGTTGGTTGCTGAAGGTGCCAATAACTGTTTGTGGCTCCAAGGGCTCTCCCTGCGGCCCTATCTTGGTTATGGCATGCACCTTCTTCGAAACCTGGTGCCTTCCGTGCTGGCCCCTCTTCAATTCTGACTTTCCACTCTTGGAGGTTGTCTTTTCTGATGAAGCGCCCGGGGACGGACCGGATTCATGCCCCTCATCACCAAACTCCAAACGCAAAGGCGGCACCGGAATCTGTATACATGTCAGGAGCTCACATTAGTTGTATACATAGTACATGCGAGCCCGTCGACGATGTGTTAGTTGGACACTTACGCGGCCCTCTTCATCTTCTGGTCCGCGACTTGGGTGCAAGATCCTTGAGTTGACGGCCCTATTCTTTGTCCCTTTTTCGGTGTATAGGTCAGATCTTCTTCTTCCTCCGCACGTGCTTTCTTCTCCGGCCTAGGTGTTAGAACCTCCTCCTCGTACTCGCTGCTCTCATCTGATGATGATGAGGAGCCTCCCCTATCACTCGGGCCCGGGCTTGGCTGACGCCATTGTCCTTCAGGCGATCCCGCCTTTGGAAGCTATGAATAAGATAGAGTTATACGGACATCTCACAAGTGCGAGTAGGGCATACAAAGTAGACAAGAAAAGTACAAAAGAAAAGAATAATACATCCTTTTTCATTGCAATCGGAGATTACATCATTTTTCATTTTCACTGCGAGTAGGTGTACAAAGTAATTGAGAAAAGTACAAAAGAGTAGGAAAATTACAAAAGAGTATAAGAAAAGTACATATTTAGCTCAGATTTTTCCTATTGTAATAACATCGCTTCTAAACCGGTTGCTTATATATGATATACATGCCATCCTAGTTTAGAGGCTCACAAGCAATATGGGGACTTTCCATCATCATAACCGCTGCCTCAACATACAAAGTTTCACATCATTGCAAATGCCACTGCCTGAGGACATTACTAGAATCAAAACCAATTCATCATCGAAAGTAGTTGAGTAGACAAGTAGTAGTAGAGTAGTAGTACACAAGTAGTGGTAGAGTATATGCCAAACAATTCATCATTGCATTTACAAATAAATTAAGAAAAGTACAAAAGAGTATAACAAGAGTACAAAAGAGTATAAGAAAAGTACATATATTTGGCTCAGATTTGCCCCATTGTAATAACATCGCTTCTAAATTGGTTGCTCCTATATGATATACATGTCATCCTAGTTTAGAGGCTGACAGTTTTATCATCATAGCCGCTGCCTCAGCATACAAAGTTTCACATCATTGCAAATGCCACTGCCTGAGCACATTACTAGAATCAAAACCAATTCATCATCGAAAATGCCATACAATAGAGTATCAAAGTAGTAGAGTTTATCAAAGTCGAGTGGTTCCAAGGTAATAACTATCCGGCCGAGAAACAAACATTGCAGATATCACATGTGTTCTTTCCTCGGCACGCACAATTATTACCTTGGCACCACCTAATGATGATTTAGTGAAGTCAAAAATAGTGATTAGAGAGTAGGGTAGTAAGAGTAGAGTACTAGAGAGTAGAGTTAGTTAAGTCAAAAATAGTGATTAGGAGTTAGAGTAGTAGTAGGAGTACAAGTAGTAGAGTAGTAGTAGAAAAGCTAAGAGTAGTAGTTGAGTAGAGAAATAGAGTAGTAGTAGAGTAGGAGTAGTAGTAGAGTAGTACAAAAGTAGGAGGTAGCTAGAGTAGTAGTAGAGTAGTAAGCGTCGGACAGCTAAGAGTAGAGTTAAGTTTCCGCAAGTGCCTCGCAAAAGTAGTAGAGTAAAATTCAGTAGTAGTATAGAAGTAGAGCCAAGAGTAGTAGTATAGTAGGATTAAGAGTAGACAAGTAGTAGTAGGACTAAAATTCAGTTAAAATTCAAGTAAAATTCAGTTAGAGTAGGGCAGTACAGCTAGTGTAGAAGTAGAGCTAATAGTAGTAGTATAGTAGGATTAGGAGTAGCCAAGTAGTAGGAGTAAAATTCAGTTAAAATTCAAGTAAAATTCAATTAGAGTAGTGTAGTACAGCTAGTATAGAAGTAGAGCTAAGATTAGTAGTACAGTAGGATTAGGAGTAGACAAGTAGTAGTAGGAGTAAAATTCAGTTAAAATTCAGTTAACGCTCACAAAAACAACAAGGGACTCCTGAACTCATAAGACAGTGCAAGGCAACCAAGAAACAAATGATGAACTCATGATTGCAACATATGTGGTAGTGGCACTGCAGAGGTACTGAATTCTTGTTGCGGAACTAACAACCAAACCATGATCTAAAAAGATCATGGCTAAGAGTAAAATTCAATTAATCTCAAATGATTGGCAAATTCTCAGTTAATAACCTTAGTCATCATAGGCAGTGGCATTTGCTTTTCCTCAAAATCTCCCAAACGCATCACAGGTAGCATTTTCAACTCAAATTTGGGAAAATTGAAACAAAATTGAAACAAAAAAATTGCATCACAGACATCACATCCAGGCAACACAGGGGAGAAGCTAGGGTTCGGCTCACGGCAGCAAGAATGCAGGACGGAGACCGAGGCGCGCGGCCGGGGAAGGAGGTCGGTGAGGTTGAGCTCACCGGCGAGCACGGGGAAGGAAGAGGCACGCACGATGGCGGGGCCGTGGCCGGGGCCGGACACGGAGACAGATGGAGACGGAGCACGGGTCGGGGAAGGAGCACGGTGGCGGCGCATGGAGGTCGGGGTCAGGGACGGGGATGGAGATGGAGCCGGAGACGGGGGAGACGGAGATAGGAGAGCCGCCGACCGGGAACGGAGAGCCGCCGGAGAACAGGCGCGCGTGGGTGGCGGCGCTAGGGTTCCGGTGGTGGAGGTCCTAGACATGGAGGTGGAGGCGGGTGCGGGGGAGGGACAGAAGGGACGGAGGTGCAGGAAGGTGCAGAGGAGAGGCAAAGGCGCAAGCGGGGGTCGACGATGGCGGCGGCGGCGGCAGCGGGAAAATCCGGCAGCCCTTCGGGGACGAAATCAGCCGCGCGGAGGAGTTGAATTTTAGGGCGAGGTGTAGTGGGTATATATAGATGGTATTAACCGTGGTGGTTAACTAAAGAAAACCGCCACAGTTAATATTAACCGAGGCGGTTACCTTAGGATAACCGCCACGGTTAATTTTATTAACTGTGGCGATTATCCTAATTTAACCGCCTCGGTTAAGCCTTTTTGAATTTTTAAGTTTTTAGGTGTGATGTAAGAGTGATATGGAGTAGTGGTAATAGGAGTAGGAGTACAAGTAAGCGTAGTAGTACGAGTAGTAGTAAGCGCAGTAGAAGTAGTAGCAAGCATAGTAGTACGAGTAATAGTAGTAGGAGGGGAGTAGTAAGAAGCGTGGTAATAGTAGTAGTCGTCATAGTCGTAGTCGTAGTCGTAGTAGGACGAGTAGTGGTAGTAGTAGTACTATGAGTAGTAGTAAGCGTAGTAGGAGGAAACGTAGTAGAGTAGTAGGAGGAAGCGTAGTAGAGTAGTAGTAAGCGTAGTAGTAGAGTAGTAGAAGTATAGTACGATTGGTAGGTACATGAAAAGTTCTCGTTAATCATTATGTGAGTACATTGTTACATAAATGTGTGGCATACATATCACTTTGGTGGGAGTGATCCTATGACGGACTTCTTCTCACCGTCGGGGCAGAACCAAGGCTTCATCTTGTTCCTGCTCACGCGGTTCTCAATGATCTTTATCTTGCGTGGATGATCGGTAAATAGAGAGAACTCTGCGTAGTTGTTGTATTCTTCGGAACTCTGGACTCCATCGGCTCCCACGATCCTCTGCTTTCCTGAGACAACCACATGCTTGTTTGTCTCTTTGGGCATCGGATCGTAGGCTACCTGCGCGACGCGGTTTGCGAGTACCCACTCATCATCTCTGTAGGCGACACTTTGGAGATCAACGGTTGTTAGCCCATACTCATCCATGACCACGGACTTCGGCTTGACCCACTGGCACCGGAAGATGGGTATCTGTAGGTCATCGCCGTAGTCAAGTTCCCATATCTCTTCGATCTGCCCATAGTATGACTTGATGTCCCCTGTCGCGTCATTGATGCCCTCATATCGAACATCGCAGTTTTGTGCCGCACTCTTCTTGTCCTTCTCTTTTGTGTGGAACCTGTATCCATTGATGTCGTACCCTTGCCGCGTGGTGACTTGGCTAGAAGGGCCGAATGCTAGATTCGATTCTTCAATGCAATCGTTCGATATGTCCTGATTTTTTATCCATGTCGTGAAATGCATCTTGTGCTGCTTCTGTACCCACGCCTCCGTGCGTCCATCACTAGCGCGGCGAATCTCCTTCAGGTGCTACTCAACCCACTTGTCCATTGACACTAACTAATTGAGGGCGTCATGATATGCATCTTGCACGATATCGCCATCTATATTAGTTCGTACTTTCCTCCCGGTGCACCCCATCCCTGTTGTTCTGCCTTCATGCAGGTGGACGGGCATCCCAATAGCATTTCCATCCCGGACGTATCTCGTGCAGCAGTTAACGACCTCCTCTGTTGTGTACACCTCAATGATTGAGCCTTCTGGGTAAGCACGGTTATGGACGTATTTGTTGAGGGTGGACATGAACCGCTCATACGTCCACATCTGATGCAAGTATACAGGCCCCAGTTCCTGTATTTGATCGACCATGTGCATCATCAGGTGTGGCATAATTTGGAAGAAAGAGGACGGGAAGCACATCTCAAGCTGGCAAAGAGTCTCTGCGATAAACTCTTTTAGGGCAGGCAGCTCAACTTCATCGATGACCTTCTGTGTGATGCGGTTAAAGAAGTAGGACAAGTGCGTGATGACCATCTTCACGTACTCTAGACCGATAATCCTGATCACAATCGGAAGGAACACCTGTCAGCATGACATGGCAGTCATGAGAGTTGAAGTGGGTCATTGTGAGGTCTATCATTGAGACCAGGCTCTTGATGTTCAAGGAGAAACCGGTCGGCACCTTCACGTCCCGAAGCCATCGGAGGAAACCCGTGCTCTCATCCTTTCTTAGGTTATAGCTCGCGCCCAGAAGGTCCACTTTATTTCTGGCTTGTGACGCCGTCGAGTGGATTTCATGCCTGATGTCATGGTTCACAAGATTCAGACGTGACTTGAGGCCATCTTTCGTCTTAGTCTTGATGTCAAGCAGGACCCCGATCGTGCTCTCGAAGACATTCTTCTCCAGGTGCATGCAATCAATTGCATGGGGTGTATCTAGCTCCTTCCAATATGATAGGTACCTGAAGAAACACGACTGCTTCTTGAATGGAACGGGGGCCGGGGCAGGCTCTGCCTCTTCCTCTTCTGCATCCCACTTCCTCTTCTTCCTCCGCTTTTTCGGCCCATCTTCCTCTTCTTTCTTCTTCTTCCCAAACTCGACATTGATCCCCTGCACCATGTCAAACACCTTTTGCCCGTACCCTGACCTATCCAGCGTGTCAATTTTAAGCACATCACTGTTGTCGAAGTACATATTCATTGATGGATTCCTGTACCTGTGCTTCTTGGGGAGGAATCGCCTATACCTCATATACACCATCTTCTTCGATGCACTAAGGTAAGTGTAGCAGGTGCCATCAATGCACACTACGCAACCGCTCTTCCCTTTAATCTGCCCCGATAGTGAAAAAAGACCAGGGTAATCGGTGATGGTGACAAAGATGATGGCATATAGAGTGAACCCCTTCTTGTCAGATGCATCCATCATGTCGACCCCTTTCTCCCATAGTGTCTACATGTCCTCCATCAAGGGCTCCAAGAACACGTATATATCATTGCCGGGCTGCTTCGGTCCTAAAATAAGCATGGTGAGTAGAAGGTACCTGCACTTCTGACATAGGTGCGGAGGTAGGTTGTAGATGGTGAGGGTGACCGGCCACGTGCTGTGCGTGTTGCTGAGGTCACCAAAGGGATTCATCCCGTTGGTACTCCGCTCGAACCTGACGTTCCTAGGCTCATCCCCAAACTTTGTGAACTTGGCGTCAAAATGCTTCCACTGCTTGCCATCAGACGGATGCCGCAGCTTGCCATCACCCTTCACACGTTTAGGACATGCATGCCAAGACATAAGTTTGGCATCCTCTGGATTCCCGAATAGTGCACGCAACCGATCGATGATGGGCAGGTACCACACCGACAGGGCAGGACTTTTCCTAAGTGTGTAACCCTCTTCTTCTTTGTCCTCAGGAGGCTACTGTTTGTTGGCCTTCACCTTCTTCTTCTTCGTCCCTCTCGAGGGTACCTCCTCATCACCCGCGTGACAACCAGCATTTTTCTTGTAATGACTCACGCCACAGCGTGGACAGCGCTCCAACTTTGCAAAATCGTCTCCCCGAAATAGAATACAATGGTTAGGACATGCATGAAACTTTCTAAGCTTCATTGCCACTGGCCGGATTAGCTTCTTCGCCCGATAGGTATTGGCGGGCACATTGTTACCCTCTGGGTAACTGTCACCAAGGATACGTAACAGGTCGTTGAAGCAAGTGTCGGTCATCCCATGGCAAGCCTTCAACATAAGCAACAGGAGATTGAAACGGACCACAGTCCAATTGTTGGCGTTTCTTAGCGTTGCTACTAAAGATAGATTATAAGTCCATCCATAGTGAGAACACTAGAAACGTGTGTTGACATTCGCAACCACCATTACTTCAGAAAGGTTAACCTTGGCCCTAAATGGCGCTGGCCTATGTAATGTAGTCTGGTAATAATAGTTAGAAGTGCCTGATTGGCCATCCTAACTGTCATTACTTACGATATGCAAAACTGTGACACTGCGCCGTGGGGTGCAACAAGAATTACAATCCTTAAGTAACGGTACTTAGGTACGCCAATCGATAGCTCAGTAAGAAATAAGAATAAATCTACAAGCGCACAGAACTATCATAGTAGCATTTCAACCAGTGAGTATTCAGGGGTGTTGTATTTGTAATTTCCCGTAGGAGGGCAGGATGAATGCATCTAGCTTTGGTATAAACATGATCACTTATTGAATGCATAGGTAGACATAGCATAGGCAGGGGTAAATCATAGTTCAAAGATAGTGGACACACATCTAAGCCAACCTCAAGGATAAAAGAGAAATAAAGAATAAAATAATATATCTAATTGAGCAGGCATTGGTCATATATAACTATGCAAAGAACTGTTAGTAAACATCTAACTAGCATGTCTAGTATCAGGACTAAGTCTGGGATGATAGGGAGATCCCCGCAGCTGGTCTGCCAGCCGATAGAGACTTTATGAACTCCTACCCAATATCTGAACGTGGGGGAGTGCTAGGGATGGACAGGGCTGTCACCACCTACCCACCTACCCCTCTGCTCGTGGGATACCCACATATTCGCTGATCTCCGCATATCCGAGCACCATGCTCGCGTACTTGGAAACAACTCCTAACCCCCTAGGACCCCACCCCTTCGGAGTGACAGGCTAGGCTAAGAGCAACCGAGAAGGCACGATGAACCGTCACTTCATCCCTAGTTCTTCCTCTATTCATACTAAGTCGATGAAGGATGAAGAACAACGATGAACATATCGAGAATATAACACATAAACTATAAGCTAGTTCATATATCATGATCATAACATGACCAAGACTATACTCTAGTTCATATGCATTGCTATATAAATAAGATAAGAACTTGAACTTGGAAGAGAACTGCATTGTATTCATACCGAGGTGTTCCTTCTTCTCCCAAGGATACAAACTCTCCTTGCTAGCTCTTGCCCTTGCTCTAATACTAAAATTAATCTAAAGAATACAAGTGAGAGGTGAGGTAAATGGCTCGAAATGATGGTGTGTGTGTTGAATGAGAGGGCACCATCTATTTATAGTTGAACTAGGACGGTTTGGCGTCTCTAAACTTGGAAGTAGGTGAAACCGTCCTTGGGAAACCACCTAGAGCACCGCCACTGAAGAATGGGCCCGGGAGGCCCCACCAGGAGGCGGCCGCACCCGGGGGCGGTCGGTCACCTGGCTGGCCCGCTGGCCACCGCCTTCGGGTGGTCGGTTGCTCCCTGGGCCTGGACCTCCCCCGCGGTTACGGATGGATCCAGTTCAGTTCTTAGGTGGGCTTTCTCGTTTGGTTTGCGCCTTTTCTGAATATGCTTTCCGGTAGTGCGCTTTCCTGTGAATTTAATGTATTTCCACGTGTCAGACCTGCAAGTTACATATACAACAAAACTCGTGGAAAGGTTAGATAAAAGCCCTACTTTCTATTTGTTTTAGTATTAAAATGATGTTATATTTTAGTTGCTAAGGACCGCCAACAACTCCCCCACACTTGGTCCTTTGCTCGTCCTCGAGTAAAGTTCTAAAGACCAAATGGGTTCATCTTTCTTGTCAAAAGGGTCTGCATACAGGATATTCCAAGCTTCACCTGGATTTATGAACTTCAAAGTGTCTACCGAATCACCTTGGGTAATTGAAAAAAATGGAATAGCTCGGTATCAAATCCTCTTACTCTTGTCCTTGCATAGAGACTTGGGTTTTTGCAAGATTTTGAAAACATAAAGATCGCTTGTGTTCCTTGAATGATTCTCTCAAGTCACTCATTTTTTTTGTAAGTGGTTCCTCACCAAGGCATGAAAAGGTGATGCCTTCACTTTGATCATCCTACCTCTAAGAAGGCTTATCTGGAGTTTTAGATAGGAATGAGAAATGATAAGGCACACTTACACGGCATTTGTTGTCAAGTCAAACCCCAGACCATACCGGAGGGAGTGCGCCATACTTCTAGATCAGAATGTGCATGTGTGTGAAAAGTATGAAGGTGGAAACCTAATTCTAAATCTTTTTGGTACTCCATGCATCATGATTCTCCTTGGATAAAATTTAAGAAGATATGGGCTATAAGATCTTTATATTTTTATTTTATTATTTTTTTGAACGGGTATTTAAACTTTTTTTGACATAGCCCCATATCTTTTATTGGCACATGAAAAACTTTTAAATAAGGAGATATCATGATGGTAGCTGAATGGAGTAAAACTTTGTAGAAGGGATGCACGGTTCTTAGGATGAGAACCAACATCTTTTTATTTGGTGGAGAAAGCTGCGCAACTCTCAGTGTAAGAGTTGGCATATTTTATTTGGTGGGTGCAAGTGAATTCGAATCTTGGGAGCATGAAACATCTCTCAACAGCGGTCACAAAATTTGACCAAACTCAACACAAAATAAGTGGCATATGTGGAAGGTTTCATCAAATATAATCATATATGGCCTTGGTAGGTATTTGCCAATCATTCAAGGAGCATGCTATTGAGTTTTTGTTTTTGTAAGATAAATCCCAAGTATTTTGCAAGATTGAGCAAGCATCATGTCATCCTACTATATCTCATCCGTCAATTACTTAGATAGAAACAGGATCCCTAAACAGTGTTCATAAATATGTAGGAATTTTAGCAGGGAATAAAAAGTATCCAAATATTTCGAATGTAGGAAGACATGTTTGATGGAGTATGAAGGGGACATCATTTTAAATTTTTATCAAACTTTTCAGAATACGAGAGGGGGAAAGTTGCACAAACCGGATTTTTATTTTTGTTATTGTGCAATTGTCTTGGAGAGTCCTCCCCCACACTTGTTTTCTTTCCTGTCTCGGTTAGTCACAAAATATATATGTGGCGAAAATAAGTACTCAACATAAAAAAATTTCATTGATAAAGTCAAATAGGCACATTTACATTGATGGTAAAGGATCGTGAAAGGGAGAAGTGTGCCTAATTATTCGTGCAGCAAGTGCATTCTAAAGATACTCAAGATGATGTTCAACACCTAGGGTTTCAGCGACTTTCCTTAGCTTAAGATTGAATTTCGTTCAGCAGGTGCATTCTAAAGATACTCAAGATGATGTTCAACACCTAGGGTTTCAGCGACTTTCCTTAGCTTAAGATTGAACTTGAAGCGGAAACTATTAACGTCGTCGCTAAGGTTCCTAATCTCTGTGTTCTTGGTCTCTATGTCATCTTCTAAAGTCCTTAGAAAAGCACGTAAGCTAGCATGTTTAGCTATGAGGTCATTGATGATACTAGAGTCGTCTTCATCGTCACTGCTTTCGTACTGTCCTGCACGACGTTTGATGGATGGCTGTGGTAAATGCCTCCTAATTCTAGGGAAGGTGCTAGCGGATGCTGTCTTTTTGGCTGAAAGTGCAGGCTTGCTAGTTGACTTTTCACCAGTACGCTTGCTAGGCCCACTACCGCTAGGGGTCTTCCTCTTGAGGCCTAGAAAACTGGTAGGATGGGTAGCAGCGGTCTTCTTCTTGGCGTCACCTTCGGGTGCATGAGAGCGTGCTGGCAAGATCGCTAAAGGCTTCTCCTTCACAACACGAGCTTCTTCCCTTACTAATGGACTCTCTTGGTAAGGTGCTATGTCTAGGTTTGCTATGGCCTTTGGAGCGTTGATCTATGAAAGGGCGTAGCTAGACATGGTCGGCACTTCGAGATGGGAGAGCTTAGCAAGCTTTGCAAGAGGGAGAAGAAAAAGGTTGGTGTGAGGAAGAGAGAGACCTAAAGGGGTTTAAATAGGTGCTACCGAGGTCTCTAGCAAGGAAATAACTTGACCGTAACCAAGGTCGTGATGCTGGAGTGATCAGAGGGAGGTACGAAAAAGATCGGCGCTGATTGGCCTAGCTAGGGGGCGGCCGGTCCCGGGGGCGGTCAGTCCCCTGGGTCCACCAACCAGCCTCTGGTTTCTGGCTAGGTGCTTTGCTGACTGTGTAGATCCCTATCCTGGTTACGAGCAGGCTTGATGCGCGGTGGATTAGTGTGATGATGTGTGATAGAGTGTAAGAGATGATTGATATTTATGAAAATATGTTTTAAGATCACAATATCATGCATTTATGAAGGAATATTACTATGATCTCAAAGATTCATGAAAGGAAAGAATCATAGGGTCATTTTAGTCAAAACATAAATGCAACACTAGCATCAAGCACGCATATATTTATTATATATATGTATATTTTTACTTTTATTTTATTTTATTATTATTATTATATATTTTTTTAGAGGAATCACTCAAGCATTTATTGGAAAACTTGCTAAACATTTATTTAAAGTAAAAATTAAGGATAACGTACCAATTTACCTTCGGCAAGGGCTTAGCTTTGTAAGTTCGTTTGAGCAGAACTTTTCTCCCTTCATTGATTGCTAGATGATGGTACATCCATCTTGGGAGAAATAGACGGTTGTACCTGCTTGGGCCTCCATACCTTCTGGGTAGTTTTGGGTGGTGTGGTAGCATGTTCAACTTTTTCTTTAGGTTTCCACACCGACTTCTTTTGTGAAGGCTTGGAGATTTCTTCCCTCTTTTTAGGAGCCATTTTGTTTTTCTACTCTTTATTTATATTTCTTTTAGGAGCCGCCTTTTCTTTTGGCTCCGGCTTTTCCTTTGATTCTTTCGAGATTTTTGATATGTTTTCCTAAAGCTGAGGCTGAATCTCTACCTCCTTGATGCCTTGGGGGTTCGGCCCATATCGGATGCGTATCATGTTGCATTCTTCCTGACGGCGAGGCCTGAATTCAAATTTTTCTTCTTGTCCATTGATATTGAAGCGGATTTCTCTAGCTCCAACATCAATTTGAGCTCCGGCCGTACTCAAGAATGGTCTTCCCAGAATAAGTGGTGTTTCTTTGGTAAACTCCATGTTGAGCACCACAAAATCCACTGCGATGTAATACCCTCTGATCTTGACAGGGATATCTTGTGCTATCCCTGCTGGGTACCGAATCGAGGAATCAGCCAACTGGAGTGTCATGTTGGTGGGCTCCAGGTTGGTAAAATTTAGTCTATCAAAGACTGATTTTGGCATGACGCTTACGCTCGCCCCATGATCGCATAAGGCGTGGTTCAATTGCTGGGTGCCAATGGAGCATGAGACGTGGGGCACCCAGGGTCTTGTTTCTTCTCGGGTAGATGATTGAGTATAGCTGCGCTACACTCTTCCGTCATCTTGATAACTTCTGTGGATGGCAATGGTCGTTTGTTATTGATGATGTCTTTGATGTATTTAGCGTAGGATGGTATGTGCAAGGCATCCATCAGCGGAACGCTGACATGTGTCTTCTCGACCATTTCCACGAATCGGAGGAACTGCTCATCTCCGGCCTTCTTCTTCCTCTGTATTCTTGTGGGGAAAGGCAGCATCGTGGTGTCCACATAGCCTTCCGGTGTCGGCTCTTCTTCCGCGGATTCTTCTTGTGATTCCGACTCTACCGGTACTTCCTCTTGCTGTCTGGGTGCCTTGCCTATTCTATGGTTAGGGTGTGGTGGATCACGAGTGGTCTTACCCCCTCTCGTGGTCACCGAATTTATATTATCAATACAACTAGCAGGTTGCATGGCAGATTTAGCAGTAGAGGCAAGCTGGGCGATCTGAGTTTCTACTCTTTTATTAAAATTTACTTGGTTTTTAACAAATAAGGATAGGCTATCAAGCTTAGCATTTATGGTTTCAAACATTTTATCATTGAGAGAAAGCTTGTTTGTAAGGTTTTTGTTTATTTTAGCCTGTCCTATAATAAGATCTTTTAATGAAGGTTGGGAGGAATTGAAATTTGAATTAGAATTGGAAGAATTACCTTGGGGGCGATTCTGTATTGTTCAACCCATTACCTGCTTGTTGATGTTGGCGAAACCCGCTGTTAACGTATGAAGCTTCTTCTTGGGTTTCGGGATAGTTGTTCCCCAAATGGCCAACATCTCCACAGACCTCACACGTCATGTGTGAGTCAATGGCCTGGACGGTGCCGGTGGTGGGATCGGTGGCACGTCCCTCTAGTCTCTTCATTAGTAACTCTATTTTTGCGGCAAGCAGATCCGTCTCCTTCACGGTGTGCATGCCCTTTTGTGTTTTGCGTCCTTCTCCCTAGCTTTGGTTGGCAACCATCTTCTCAATTAATGCCGTGGCATTTTCGATGGTGAGGGAAAGGAACGCGCCTCCAGCAGTGGCATCTATGTGCCCCTTAGACATGGCCGTGAGGCCTTCATAGAAATTCTGGAGCACGAGCCATTCTTCCATCCCGTGGTGGGGACAGGCCCGGATGTACTCCTGGAGCCTTTCCCAAGCTTCAGGAATGGACTCGAGTGACGTTTGCTGGAAGTTCGATATCTTCCCCCGTAGAGCATTTGTTTTGCTCATGGAGAAAAACTTTGCGAGGAACGCCGTGGAACATTTGTAACACGTGTTGACTGCTTCCTTGGCTTGGTAGAACCATTGCTTCGCCTTAACCGAGAGGGAGAAGGGAAACAAGCGGAGACTGATGCTGTCTTGAGCGACATCTTTAATGATGATTGTTTCACACAGCTCAAGGAAGTTTTGCAGGTGTGTGTTTGCGTTCTCACTTGGCAAACCACAGAACTGGTTCGCCTGCACCATCGTGAGTAGGCCAGTGCGGAGCTCAAAGTTTCCGTTCCCGATATTGACAGTGAGCCCAACGGGCACGTTGGCAACAGCGGGGGTGGAATACTCGTGGAGTGACTTGGCCATGGTGGTAGTAGCGGATGGTGCGGAAGTGACCGGTTCATTTGCTGGCTGAGTAGCAGAAGAAGAGATGGTACGAGGCCTTCTCTTCCTTAGGAGTGCCTCTGGATCTTTAACGAAGTTTTTCGGCAGATTGAAACCGCTCATACACTATCCTGTTTTCATGCCAATAAAAAGAGGAAGAAAACAGCAAAGTTAACCTACATAAGCTATGGCTACCAATGCTTATTCTGTAATCAAAGTTTATGCCAAAGCTAGATGTTTATATTTTCTTTTTGCCCTCCTCGGTAACGGCGCCAGAAATGCTTGTTGGCATTTCTTAGCGTTGCTACTAAAGATAGATTATAAGTCCGTTCTTAAGGATAACACTAGAAACGTGTGTTGACAATCCTAACCACCATTACTTTAGAAAGGTAACCCTTGGCCCTTAATGGCGCTGGCCTAGGTAATGCAGTCTGGTGATAATAGTTAGAAGTGCCTGATTGGCCTTCCTAACTGTCATTACTTACGATATGCAAAACTGTGGCACGGCGCCGTGGGGTGCAACAAGAATTACAATCCTCAAGTAACGGTACTTAGGTACGCCAATCGATAGCTCAGTAAGAAATAAGAATAAATCTACAAGCGCACAGAACTATTATTGTAGCATTTCAACCCGTGAGTATTAAGGGGTGTCGTATTTGTAATTTCCCGTAGGAGGGCAGGACGAATGCATCTAGCTTTGGTATAAACATGATCACTTATTGAATGCATAGGTAGACATAGCATAGGCAGGGGTAAATCATAGTTCAAAGATAGTGGACACACATCTGAGCCGACCTCAAGGATAAAAGAGATATAAAGAATAAAAGAATATATCTAATTGAGTAGGCATTGGTCATATATAACTATGCAAAGAACTGTTAGTAAACATCTAATTAGCATGTCTAGTATCAGGACTAAGTCTGGGGTGACAGGGAGATCCCCACAGCTGGTCTGCTAGCCGATAGAGACTTTACGAACTCCTACCCAATATCCGAACGTGGGGGAGTGCTAGGGATGGACAGGGCTATCACCACCTGCCCACCTACCCCTCTGCCCTTGGGATACCGACATATTCGCTGATCTTCGCATACCCGAGCACCATGCTCGCGTACTTGGAAACAACTCCAAACCCCCTAGGACCCCACCCCTTCTGAGTGACAGGCTAGGCTAAGAGCAACCGAGAAGGCACGACGAACCGTCACCTCATCCCTAGTTCTTCCTCTATTCATACTAAGTCGATGAACGATGAAGAACAACGATGAACATATCGAGAACATAACACATAAACTATGAGATAGTTCATATATCATGATCATAACATGACCAAGATTATACTCTAGTTCATATGCATTGCTATATAAATAAGATAAGAACTTGAACTTGGAAGAGAACTGCATTGTATTCATACCGAGGTGTTTCTTCTTCTCCTAAGGATACAAACTCTCCTTGCTAGCTCTTGCCCTTGCTCTAATACTAAAACTAATCTAAAGAATACAAGTGAGAGGTGAGGTAAATGGCTCCAAATGATGGTGTGTGTGTTGAATGAGAGAGCACCATCTATTTATAGTTGAACTAGGACGGTTTGGCATCTCTAAACTTGGAAGGAGGTGAAACCGTCCTTGGGAAACCGCCTAGAGCACCACCACTGAAGACTGGGCCCGGGAGGCCCCACCAGGGGGGCGGCCGCAACCGGGGGCGGTCGGTCTCCTGGCTGGGCCCGCTGGCCACCGCCTTCGGGTGGTCGGTTGCTCCCTGGGCCTGGACCTCCCCCGTGGTTACGGATGGATCCAGTTCAGTTCTTAGGTGGGCTTTCTCGTTTGGTTTGCGCCTTTTCTAAATACGCTTTCCGGTAGTGCGCTTTCCTATGAATTTTATGTATTTCCACGTGTTAGACCTGCAAGTCACATATACAACAAAACTCGTGGAAAGGTTAGATAAAAGCCCTACTTTCTATTTATTTTAGTATTAAAATGATGTTGTATTTTAGTTGCTAAGGACGGCCAACACCGATGCTGTGGACATTTTCCCCCATCCTTGTACAGGGGATCAATTGCCTCCTGCTTCATCACTCTGAAATTCTCGAGCCATTTTGGATCCCCAAACAAAATATCATCGTGATCCTGACAGTTAGCAACCTGCTCAATGAACTCTGCATTCTCTAGCAGCAACATGTCAACGACAGGGTCACCATACCCATCGCAAGCGTCGGTGTCGTCGTCTGCCATGTCCTGGAGCAGATCACTGATCGTGATTTACTCACGTCTCGCATTGTCGTCATCGCCGGCGGCAGATGCTGTCTGTTGTTGCTGTCTTCCGTCATTCACCGACGAGTAGCTTTTTGCTTGTGCATCTGCCTCACTCCGATCTTTTTCGCCGTGATACTTCCTGTAACACCTGGAAATTTTCAATTTTTGAAATAGGAATTTAATTTGATTTATTTATGCAATTGATTGAGCATTTAATATATAGAATAATATTTGTTGTGAATTAAAATAAACCCTTGGGCATAGAAACATGTTATGTTGCATACATGCCGCTGCACATATTTATTTCCTGAGATTTGATTGGATTTTGCAAGGGTTCAAAACTTAGTTTGAAAAGTTATTTGGAAAACAAATTTGAAAATGAGTTTTAAAAAGAAAGGGGAAAACCGGTCCTTGTTGCCCTCTCGGCTGATAGGCCTACTGGCCTCCTCTTCCGTTCCTATGTAAGCCAGCCCAAATCTCTCTCTCTAGCCCAACCCGATCCAAGGTCAACTCCAGCTCCTGCGCACAGCAAGCCCAGCTCGGAGCCAGCCCAGGTTGGCGCGTGCCGTCCCCTCCTCTCGGTCTCGCTGACACATCAGGCCCACGGCTCAGCGTCGTCTCCCTCCTCAGGACGGAATCCGAGCGGAGCACGAGCGCCGCCTCCAACAGAAGGCAACCGTCGGATTTTTCGGCCGAGTCCATCCCGTGCATGCCTCCACTGGCCCGTAAAAGGATGCTGTGACCCTCTTCCCCCTCCCTCTGCCGCTGACGCGTAGGGCCCGCTGCCCCGCGCCATCCCCTTCCTCCAGTCGGAGTCCGCGCGAGGCACGAGCTCTCCCTCCTCCGGGTCGAGTCTCAACCGAGTCCAGCTCTCCTACACCTCCCTCGCGCCCCTATAGAGGTCGGCCGAGCCCTGCCGTCCCTCCTCACAAGTTCCCGAGCAAGCCACGCCCTCCAATCTTGCCCTAGCCGCCGCCCCGAGCTCCGCCGTCGCCCCGAGCTCCGCCGCCGTCGTCGATTTCTCCTCGGGAGGACTTCTCCGTCGAAATTGGTTGTTCTCCAAGCTTCGCAGCAAGGTCAGGGACCTTCCCGACCCTTTCTCCCTCGGTTTTGTGCACTATAGCCATGATGCTGAGCTTCGCCGCCGCCATAGTTCCGCCACCTAGCTCGCCGCATCGAGCTCCTCTTGCTTCCCGACCAGATCCCGAGGTGTGCCGAGCTTCCAAGCCCCGAAAACGCCGTCTCCGGCCATCCTCCGGCGAGAGCGCCGCCGTTGGCCGCCCGACTCCGGCGACCAGGGCGGCCCCTCTTTCCCCCGAGCTACCCTGCGCCATCCACGGCCGATCCAACGGCTCACAGTGAGTGGTACCCTTTCGCCGGCACTTTTGCAAAAAAGCCCCTGAGCTTTTTAATGTTTTAACCCGCGGTCCTTTGGCGTATTTCTCAGATTACGCTTTCCTATTTAGAAAACGTATTTCCTCGGTTTTAATTCAAAAGGCGTTTTCAATATTTACAGATTTGCCACTCGGTTTATTTCGGCCATATTTTATTCGTTTTAGCTCCGATTTGATCCGTTCAAGTCTTGTTAGATTCGTAATTTTGTAATCTATCTAATGATGCTACTGTTACTCATGTTTTCAACTTTTAAAATTCGAGATTAGATTTAATCTATTATTTTATTAAAGTAAAACTTGTTTATTTCATAACTTTCCCGTTTGAACTCCGATTTGCGTGAACTTTATATCGTTGGAATCGTAGCGACGCGTAGATTATTTTTATACACTTTTCAATCTGTTTTTCCACTGTTGGTGTACTGTTTCTAATATTGATTTTGTTTGCTTCGTGTATAATTGCCTCGTTGATTATGTGGTGATTTTATGATCGAGTTCAGACGGTGAGCAATACGTTGGTGATCAAGAGTACGTTGAGGATCCAAGTTCTCTAGAGTACTTTGATCAAGGCAAGTATAGCATGGACCATCCTTGTTGCCTATTCGCCTTAATCACTCAATTCATGATGCATGTGTCTACCTTGGTAACCCTAGCATTTATTCCTAAGTTTTGATAACTTGATCCTTGTTACCTATGAGATTGCATTTGAGTAGTGATGCTAGTGCTTGATGATGTCATGATCTTATGAACTTGAATAATTAATTATGAAATAAAGATTAAAAGATGCTTTTTATCAACATGGACTAAGGATTTATCTGTAAGTATGACACCGGGACTTACAGCGCAACCATGGGGGCTATATGGCTCTGGCTTTAGTCAAGTATGGAGTTACTTTCTACCATGCTATTAATCTTGAAAGGTTCCTTGCCGAGCTGGTTGTTTTGCGGCTCCTGTCCTTGTGTGTACTGCTGCGTGTGTGTGCCACTTGGAAGGAGGGCTCTACCGCCCCTTGCCATTGTGCCCAGATTGATTGGTAACTTGTTAGAGAGCCTTTTGAAAGACTTCATAGTGAGACCCTGTTATGCACCTTGGCAGTGTAGTGTGGGCCTTGCAAACCCCGACACATGGGAATCACGACTCATGGTGAAAGTGTGCAACCTCTACAGAGTGTAAAACTGATATATCAGCCGCGCTCACGGTCATGAGCGGCCTTGGACGTCTTACAGGAATTTAACTAATTTAATATTGATTTATTTGAAGTTACTATTGATGTTTATTCCATATTAATTATCATGTTTATATGATCATGCAAATCTTGTTTCTTGGTATATTCTATTGCTGCTACTCAATTGCTAAAATGTGATCAACTAAAAGCAACCGCTGTCAACCAGTGTCTTGTCTTATTTGAGCCTCATAAACCCATGTTATTTTTGTTGAGTACGACATGTACTTACGCTTGCTTTATTTTTCATATTTGGATAAAAATCCCGGATGGGTAACAGATGACTATGATGATTCTTCTGAGGATTATTAGGATTGTGTTCACCAGTCAACTAATTCCCTGTGGAATGGAGATTCTGCGAGAGAGTTATCTATATTATTCCGCTGTTATTAATGTAAAGACTCTGTGATATTATTCATTATATATTAAACCTTGTGATGGTACTTTGTAATTTGTCACTTATGTGTGTGATTGATCTCTGGGCACACATAAGTTGGTTCATTCAATTTTATCCTTAAAATTGGCTGTGACACTTTCACACAGTGTACTTTGGGTCCTTGATGAACCCATACCGTACCAAGTGTGATTGCACAACATTGTCTTCCTGGGCAAGCCGATTTTTGCAGTCATTGCACGGACAAATCATGCGATCTCGGCCCAGACTCAGACGATGCTTCTGCGCAAAAGGAATGAACTTCTTCCTCACATTGTCCAGGAAAGACAGATCCAGCCATGATGTGTTGTACATCCGATTCACCTTGCTCTCCATGACCTTCACCTTATATACAAACACAGCAAATTGAAATAAAGTCGTATTAGACGAGCGGTAAATCCAACTCTACAACTAATTGAAAGTATAGAAAAAGCATCTAAATACTCCCAAGTGCCACCCTTCACAAAATCCAACTCTAGATTCACTTACTCTCTCTCATCTTTTTGGATCTAGATCTAAACCGGCCATATTTCAAAAAAACTCCTATAAATCATGGAAAAGAGAGGAAAAGCAGATTTGGAGAGTAAGAATTAACCTCTAACGGTGCCACACTTCACTAAATCCAAGGATAAATTCCTTATTCCCTCTCATCCATTTAGATCTAGATCTAAACCATATGGAAAAACACCTAAATAATGAAAAAGAGAGGAAAACAGGATTTGGAGGATAAGAATCAACCTCTTACGGTGCCACCCTTCACCAAATCCAAGGGCAAAACCTCCCCCCTGAAATGGCTATTTTAGGGTTTTGAGCTCAAAACACCCAAAAATGGAGGAGAGGTCACGGGGAGGAAGAAGGGGAGGGTGGCTGTTTTATAGGCCCAGAGTTACTGGAGGCGGTTATCCTAACATAACCGCCGCGGTTAGTCAGTTATTAAACGTGCCGGTTGCGTTATGACAACCGCCTCGGTTAATGCCTTTACCGAGGCGGTTATCATAAGTCAACCACCACGGTTAATGCCTATTAACCGTGGCGGTTTTGTTACGATAACCGCCTCGGAAAAGGCATTGACCGAGGCGGTTGGGGCCAGCCAGCCCAGCCTTTGGCCGGCCCGTCTTAACCGAGGCGGTTTGCTGGGCTGACCGCCACGGTTAAGATTTCAGAAGTGCCTCCCAAAAGATTTTCTGTAGTAGAGGAAGTCTCACTATGAGAACTTCAACGCTGATGCCATCACCGAGGGCTTCATTGAGGCTTCAGACGACGAGCTCTGGGAGCTACTCAGCTCGATGAGGGCCCCCGGAGTGGCGCTGGTGGCTCTCCTTGAGGATGACGTGGAGCTCCCCCCTCTGAACCTGGAATGAAGGAGAAGCCGGGCCATGGTGCCCGTTTTGTGAAAAACATTTCATGAGTGTTGTGAGGAACAAACATGCGGCCCTTTGTGGCCTTAATATTTGTGTAAATATTTGCTGCATGTTTGCATTTTAGGCTCGTTTTTCAGTTGGCTTTTTTCTAAGCATTCTCTCCGATGGCGCTGAGCCTGGGTCATCGAACTCCGGGGTTTTCTGGGAATCGTAGCTTTAACGGCATAGACGCGACCATAGCCCGTGGGATTCCGATGGAGCGAGACTTAGAAGAAAGGTTTGGTCGATTTTGTCCGAGCCTCTTGCCTTTACCAACGCCAATCTTATTAGTTCTCTTCTGAGCGCAAGTTACCTTCAGGCGTAGAGTGGCGAGTGGAGATGCCGTATCCCAGAGGCGTAAGCGGTCTCGTGGCTCGACCGGTTCTGCCCTCTGGGGTTTCTTTTGCTCGTCTGAGTCTTATAAGCTTGCGTTCGGTTTGGGAAAGAGGCACCCTCGGGAGACAAGAATTTTTCAAAATTTTTTGAAAATTTTGTTTTGGTTTTTGCAGAGGCTCGGAGGAGTCTGGGGATTCCCCCTGTCCTAGCCCCCGAGGGAGGGTCGGTCCTACCTAACGTGGGGCCGAGCCTCACTTATGCTTGTGTAGTAGTTCGTAAGCTCGTAAAACCTTTAAAATCATATGCGAAATGGAGGACGAGTCCTTTATTGATCTCAAGATTTTACAGAATGTACAATGCTTGGAATCTTAAGGATAGAAGCGACGTAGCTGTTCGATGTTCCAAGCGTTGTTGTAGAATTTGCCCTTCTCGTTTGTGAGCTTATACGTTCCAGGCCATAGCACCTCGGTGATGACGAATGGCCCTTCCCATGGTGGCGTTAACTTGTGGCACCCTTTGTTGTCCTGCCTGAGCCGCAGCACCAAGTTGCCTACATTGAAGGCTTGGCCTTGGATGCACCGAGCGTGGTACCTGCGTAGGGACTGTTGATACTTTGCGGAGTGTAGCAAAGTGATGTCTCGAGCCTCGTCGACTTGATCCAGCGCGTCCTCCTAAGAGGTCTGATTGCCTTGCTCGTCGTAAGCTTTGACACTTGGGGCGCCATACTCCAAGTCCATAGGAAGCACAGCCTCAGCGCCGTAGACCAAGAAGAAAGGCGTGAAGCCCATGGCTCGGCTCGGAGTGGTTCTTAGACTCCATATCACTGCCGGGAGCTCGGTCAGCCACCTCTTGCTGAACTTGTTCAACCTGTTGAAGATTCTCGGCTTAAGCCCTTGGAGGATCATGCCGTTGGCATGCTCCACTTGGCCGTTCGTCCTTGGGTGAGCCACCGCTGCCCAGTCCACTCGAATGTGGTGTTCATCGTAGAATGCCAGGAATTTCTTCCTGGTAAACTGCGTGCTGTTGTCGGTGATGATGGAGTTTGGGACGCCGAATCAATGGACAATATCGGTGAAGAATAGCACCGCTTGGGTTGAGCTGATCTGGGTGATCGGCCGAGCTTCGATCCACTTTGAGAACTTGTCAATGGCAACAAGCAGGTGGGTGAAGCCTCCGGACGCCTTTTTGAGGGGCCCGACAAGGTCCAGTCCCCACACAGTGAAGGGCCAAGTGTTGGGGATCATCTGGAGAGCTTGGGCTGGTAGGTGAGTTTGCTGAGCGTACTATTGGCACCCTTCGCAAGAGCATACTACCTCAGTAGCATCGGCCACGGCGGTTGGCCAGTAGAAACCTTGACGGAAGGCGTTGCCGACTAGCGTCCTTGGCGCGGCGTGGTGGCCGCAGGCTCCAGCGTGTATCTCCTCAACCAGACGCTTGCGTTGACTGAAGGGGATGCAGCGCTGCAAGACGCCCGAGGGACTATGCCGATAAAGTTCGCCGTCGATCAATGTGAAGGACTTGGCTCTGCACGGCAACCACCTAGCCTTGGTTTTGTCCGAGGGCAAGATCCCTTGGATGAGCCAACTAACTAGCGGCTCGCGCCAATCCGACTCGTCGTTGTCCATCTCAGCCTCGATATCCATAGCCTCGGCTTCGTTGTTGGCTTCGGCCTCGGGCTCAGGTAGCTCCTCTTCGCTAGAGGGGCCGTCAGCCCCCGAGGAACTTCCGGGGTCCGTAGATGCTTCGAGCCCTCCCGGGGGCTCGAGGATTTCGTTTCCCTTGCCTTCCGAGGGTTCAATGTTGATCGAAGGCTTATGCAGATCGTTGGCAGACACGCCTGTTGGGACCGAGGCCCTTTCAGACGCGATTTTTGCCAGTTCATCGGCCTCTTTGTTGTATCTACGTGCAACATGGTTGAGCTCGAGGCCATCGAATTTTTCCTCAAGCAGCCGCACTAGCTTGCACTAGGCGGCCATCTTGGGGTTGTGGCATGTTGACTCTTTTATCACCTGGTCCACGATGAGCTGGGAATCCCCTCAAACCTCGAGGGGCTTAATTCCCATTTCAATGGTGATGTGGAGTACATTGATGAGAGCCTCGTACTCAGCCACATTGTTGGAAGCTGCGAAGTGCAGCCGCAGGAGGTACTTGAGCCGGACTTCAAGAGGTAAGACGAAGACTATGCCCACTCCGGCACCTGTCTTCATCATCGATCCGTCGAGGTACATGACCCAGTACTCCTCTTGGGAGGGGACCGGTGGCAGCTGTGTCTCGGTCCACTCTGCCACGAAATCGGCTAATGCCTGGGACTTGATCTCTTTGCGGGGTGCGTAGGTGATGCCATCACCCATGAGCTCGATTGCCCACTTGGCGATTCTTCTCGTCATTTCCTGATTCTGGATCACCTCACGGGGTGGGACTCAAAGTAATGCCACAGCTTGCGCCGAGCGAGGGTGATCGCATACACCAGCTTCTGGATCTGGGGGTAGCGCGTCTTGGTTTCAGACAAAACTTTGGTAATGAAGTAGACCGACCGCTGGACCGGCAGTGCGTGCCCTTCCTCCCGCCATTCTATGATGATTGCTGCGCTCGCAACTTGGTTAGTGGTGGCGATGTATAGCAGGAGGTCCTCCCCTTGGGCGGCACAAGGACCGGTGCTTCCGAAAGCAGAGCCTTAAGCCTGTCGAGGGCTTCCTAGGCCTCGGGTGTCCTGGTGAAGTGCTTTGTTTTCTTCAGCAACCGATACAGAGGCAGCCCCTTTTCGCCGAGTCGTGAGATGAATCGGCTTAGTGCCGTGAGGCACCCCATCAGCTTCTGTACGCCTTTGAGGTTGCGAATCAGCCCCATTCGCATGATGGCCGATACCTTTTCCGGGTTGGCTTCGATGCCACGCTCAAAAACGATGAACCCGAGGAGCATGCCTCAGGGGACCCCGAAGACACACTTCTCGGGGTTAAGTTTTTTTGTTTCTTTTCTTGAGGCATTCGAATGTCTCTTCTAGGTCGGCTACTAGGTCATCCACCTTTCTAGATTTGATCACAATATCGTCTACGTAAGCCTCAACGGTCCGCCCGATGAGGTCCCCAAAAACTTTGAGCATGCAACGTTGGTAAGTCGCGCCCACATTTTTAAGGCCAAACGGCATGGTTACGTAGCAATATGTGACAAAGGGGTGATGAAAGAAGTCGCTAACTCGTCGGACTCTTTCATACGAATTTGATGGTAACTAGAATATGCTTCAAGAAAATAAAGTCGTTCACAACCAACAGAGGAGTCAACTATTTGATCAATGCGAGGTAATAGAAATGGATACTTGGGGCAAACTTTATTTAAACTAGTGTAATCTACACACATTCTCCATTTACCATTTTTCTTCTTAACTAAGAAGGATTAGCTTACCTCTTTGGATGGGAAACCTCCTTGATGAATCCGGCTACCAAAAGCTTCTGCACCTCCTCCCCGATGGCCTGGCGCTTTTCTTCGTCAAATCGGCGCAGGCGCTGCTTCACCGGCTTAGACCCGGCCTAGATGTCCAAGGAGTGCTTAGTGACCTCCCTCGGGATGCCTGGCATGTCCGAGGGACTCCAAGCAAACACGTTGGTGTGCTTGCGGAGGAAGTCGACGAGCACGGCTTCCTATTTCGGGTTGAGGGTGGCGCTAATCTTCAGCAAATTGCCGCTGGAGGAGCTAGGGTCGAGGGGCACCTCCTTTACCCCCACGACGGGCTCAAAGGTGCCCGTGGCCTTCTTGGGATCGGGGGCCTCCTTCGCCAGCTCCTCAAGGTCCGCGATGAGGGCCTCGGATTCTACCAGCGTGTTGGCGTATTCGCAACACTCCACGTCGCACTGGTAGGCGTGCTGGTATGAGATGCCAACGGGACCTCCTTGGGCCCCGGCATCTTCAGCTTGAGGTAGGTGTAGTTCGGGGCCACCATGAACTTGGCGTAGCATGGCCTCCTGAGGATGGCACGGTAAGTGTTGCAGAATCCTACCACTTCGAACGTGAGGGTCTCCTTCCTGAAGTTGTCAGGAGTCCCAAAGTAGATGGGCAAGTCGATCTGCCCGAGGGGTTGTACGCTCTTCCCTGGCACTATCCCGTGGAACGGGGATATCGTGGCCTGAAGAAGAGATCGGCTGATCCCCATCGAGTCTAGAGTTTCAGCGTACAGAATGTTGAGGCCGCTGCCTCCGTCCATGAGGACCTTGGTGAGACGCGTGTTGTCGACGACGGGGTCGACAACGAGCGGGTAACGTCCCGGCGACGGGACGTGATCCGGGTGATCGTCTTGGCTTAAGGTGATGGCGTCAAGGGACCAGTCGAGGAAGCGCGGTGTCGCTGGCCCGATGGTATAGACTTCCCGATGCTCGCGCTTTCATTGACGCGGCGTCGGGGCGGTTCCTGGCCCGCCGAAGATCATGAGGCACTTGACGACGGGTGGGAACTCGTCATCCTTCCCACCCTTGTCCTCCTTGTCCTCCACGGGCTTCTTCCCGGCATCACCTCTGAACGCCTGCCGCCCGTAGTGCTTCTTGAGCATCACACACTCCCCGAGTGTGTGGTTTACGGGCCCTTGTGGTAAGGGCACGGCTTGGTGAGCATCTTGTCGAAGCAGCCACGGGGTGGTTGGGCTCCCTTGGGCTCGGCGGCAGCCACAAGGGGGTCACTACGGAGGGGCGCCTTCCCCTTCCCCTTTTTCTTTTTGCTGCTGGGGGCTCGGGAAGAGGTGCCCTCCGGGGCCTCCTCCTTCCGCTTGCCCTTGGGGTCAGAGAAGAGAGCTCCCACAGCCTCGTCGCCCGAGACGCAGCTGGTGGCAATCCTCACGAGCTCGGAGATCCTGGCAGGGGTCTGGCGCCCCAGCTCATGGACAAGCTCTTTGCAGGTCGTCCCTGCAGCGAAGCTCCAACGACGTCGGAGTCGGCGACCTGGGTCGCTATACTGCTTGGAGAATCGCCAGATGTAGTCCCTCAGGGACTCACCCAGCTTCTGCTTGCAACTCCGGAGGTCCCAGGAGTTTCTAGGGTGCACGTAAGTGCCCTAGAAATTTCCTACGAAGATCTTGACCAAGTCGTTCCAGTCGAAGATCTGTCACAGGGGTAGTGTTCCAGCCAGGCTCTAGCAGAGTCGGCCAAGAACAGCGGGAGGTTGTGGATGATGATGAGATCATCCTGCGTGCCGCCCAGCTGGCACGCAAGACGATAATCCGCTAGCCAAAGCTCGGGGTTCGTTTCCCCTGAGTACTTGGCGATGTTGACCGGTTGTCAGAACCGGGGTCGAAACTTGGCCCTCCGGATGGCCTCGCTGAAGACGCGAGGACCCGGGGGCTCGGGCGAGGGCGCGCGGTCCTCATCGGAGTCGTAGCGCCCACCCTGATGGATGTTGGAGGCTTGAGCGGCTCTGTCGGTCTTCCATCGCCCACGGGCTTGGAGAATGGCGCGAACGTTGATGTCCTTGCCAAGTCTCTAATGGACCGAAGGGGCCCTCGGGGCCTCGGGATGTACTGAGGCCTCTCGTTCATGGCAAGCTGGGCCGCCATGTAGGTACTCCTCGGTGCCGCGGTGTCGTGACGCCGAACTCTCTGACTGGAGGACAGCGGCGTCCTCCAAGAGGTTCTTGAGCTGGTCCCTGAGCTGCCATGCCTCTGTGGTGGATGGCTCGGGCATGCTCCAGAGAAGCATCGCAGCCTCCGTGAGCTTCCGGCTAGCTCGAGGCACAGCCCCAGGTGTCCCGGCCTCGTCGTCGACGATGATGCGGGCCTGGACATCGTGGACTCGGCGTCGCGCCGCTCCACCATCTCCCCGCTCCTCCTCGCGTTCTAGCACTGCGCGAAGGTAGGTGAGGTGCAGGCGGTCCTCGTCCATCCGCGCCTCGAGCTCCCGAAGCTGCTCTAGCTCCGGAGATCGATGGAAAGGGCGAGACGTCCCAGCCCTCGGGTCTCATGGGGAAGCAGACTGCGGAGCTTGTGGAGGTGGCGTGTGTTGCTGAAGCTGGGGCTCTAGCGCAGGGGCATCTTCCTCGTCATCCCCTGAGTGGGCATCCTCCATCAAGCCCTCCTCGGGGTGCAGCAGGTGGAAGCACTCCCAGGAGGGGTCGTTGTAGGACTCCTCGGAGTCGGGGACGCTAAAGGCGGTGTCTCATGAGTCGACGAGGCAGAGGAGAGCCTGGGGATGGGGATCGTGGACGTCAATGAAGTCCAAGTTCTCCTAGAAGTCATCGTCGTCGTCAACGCTGCCAAGATCCCACCATGATGGTGAGACGCGGCCGTAGCGGTCCCACCGTTCTGGGTATTCTGGCAGGATGACGCTAGCGCTGGAGTCTGTCTTCCCACCGTTGCATGTCCTGGGAGTACTCCCAGGGGATGTCGGTGGAGAGTCGAAGATTTCATCCAAGCGCTGAAGGTGACGGATAGCATCATTACCAATTTGTGCTGTTGAGCACGAAGGGTGTGGACGTGAGCGTCCAGGGCGTTGCGATGCCCCAAGGGAAATGGCGATGGTGTCGCCGGCCTTCCCCAATGAGGATGGAGGGAGATAGCCGACGGTGCTACGAACCCGCCCCCACCCATGGGCGGGGGAGTGGCCGTTGCTACCTCCGGTGCTAGGGCAGCAGTGTCTCCCGCGGCTAGGAGCAGGTTGACCTGGGGGCGCCGCCCCGCCTAGCTCGGCAGGAGCGATGTGTGGCGTTCCCACCTCCCCACGGCGTGGGTAGAGGGGTTGCCGTGGCTCCTTCCCCAGCCTCCTGCTGGGCCAGGGTTGGGGTGATGGTGATGTGGGGCTCGGCTGAGCGGAGATCCATCTCATAGCCGCGGCTAGTGGACACAAACTCGAGGCTCCTGAACCAAAGCACCGCGCCGGCGGGAAGCGCAGGGAAGCTGGCAGCCATCCGCAACCTGGATCAACACGCAAAAGTCCCCTACCTGGCGCGCTAACTGTCGGTGCTAGGATTAGCGGGTGTTAGCACCGGCTAGTAAACTTATGTTTTGCAGTTGAGGTCATGGATGGTGTGCAAGGGGGAACATAGGGAATTATATTGGTTCGGGCTAGAAATGCCCTACGTCCAGTGTGAGATGGGTCGTGTTGCCTTGCACCGGGGTGCTTTTAGTAGGGGTTACAAGCCTAGGCGAGAGAGGGAGAAGCTCCCAAGTCTCTTGTGCGTTTGTGTGTGTGTATGTTGTGTGTTCTATGGCAGTAACGCGTTGTGAGCGACGCGAAGTCTCTATCAGGTTGGCCTCTGCCCTCCCTTTTGTAACCACAAGGGAGAGGCAAGAGTTACATTTATTTTGCTGTAGAAATTGTACCCGGAGTGGCAATGACCGCGAGGATCAACGCCTGTCCTCAGCCACGGTTCCAACTTGGCACTTTTGAAGTATGGCGGTGGTCATTCGATTGATCTTCCACTGTTGATTGGTGAGTTCCAAGATGGTGCACAGTCCTGGTTGTGGACGTGGCATGGCATGGCGTCGTACCCGTCCGCTGTTCATCCTGCACAGTGTGATGAGAAGACAGGCTGCCCCTTGGGCGCTGACCCTCGAGGCTCGGGAGTCCTTGTTACCATCAGGAGAGAGATGGGACGGAATGGTAGGAGTGTGCTCCCTCGGGCGCATTCCCTCCCGCGTGTGGTACTTCCGAGGGGTAGGTGGGCCTGGATGGAAAATTTGCCCTTTCCCCCGGGTTGGCCATACAGTGGACGCCCCTCCTTTCCTTGCGCCGTGCATATGACAGGGGTATGGGCTATCACTGTCGTAGTTGGAGAATCTCTCTGTCAGCGCGGGGCGTCGTACAGTGGACTGTCCCTATGGCAGTGTGGGAGTAGTGGGGCCATCAGATCGGTTGTCAGAGGAGATGTGGCAGTTGGTAGAGCGGACATGCGTGTGCGAGGCGCAGTCGCGTTGAGTGATACACTCGATGGGACCATGCTCATAAAGTGGCCAGGGAGGTCCCTTGGACTGTAAGATTGCATTGCTGATGTCGGCATGGCTCGGGCGAATCGGAGAGTTGCGCCCGAGCGAGATTGCATATGGCAGGGAGCTCGGGAAAATCGGAAGTTAGTCGCCCGAGGCTGCAACATTTGGTGGTAGGCTCGGGCGAGATTGCATATGCGAATCGGAGAGTTGCGCCCGAGCGAGATTGCATATGCGAATCGGAAGGTATTGCCTGAGGGTCCTGCTTTCCCGAGCCCTGTCGTGGAGGCTCGGGCGAATCGGAGAATCCGGCCCGAGGGGTCCGTGCGCCTGAGCGGGTGACTCGACGGTGCAGCGTCGTTGCCTACGGGCCTTTCACATTTTGCCTTGTCATGCGCCTCTGCTGGGCTTGTTCGGTCCAGGCCTTATCTGGAGAACATGTTTTTGCGTTGAAATTGGGTACCCCATACTTTGGTACCCGGCACTACTAGAGAGTTTTTATCATTTTGAAAAGAAATTCTTGCTTTGATTCCCTTAATGGCACTATCAACCACTCCTTAGTGTGATGAACCTCACAAGAGCTCAAAGGAGCTTTTCATGTTTATCCTAAAGCTTATATGGGGTTTATAGGATTGGAGCAAAAGCATACTTGAACTGAATATATTGCAAGGTTAGACTCTTGGATCACAGGGAGCAACAAGCCATACAAAATGATCAAGATGTGCAAGTGTAAATTATTTGGTGGGCTCCTTGAGACTTCTTTCTTTGCCTTAGATAGGGGAGAGCATGGTTACTAAATCCACATTTTTTATTTTTAAATGAAGCAGAGATATATGGGCACCTGCCCATGGGACATTTGTTCTCTTTTTCTTTTTGTTGAGCACTTGCTCTCTCTTTTTTCAGTAACCTATACTCCCCATCTATTAAAAGGACAAAGATTGATTGTGGTTGTTGTCTCAATTAATGTATGGAGCATAGATGTATACTTCTAGTGTAGAAGTAATACATAGGTGGAATGTGTATGTGGTCTTGATCAAAGAATATGACTAGTTTCTCTGCCTAGATCAAATAAGGTCTAAACAGGCTCAAAACAGACAAGAGCTTTTTCTTTTGGTGGTTTCAGTGTTTGTGGATGTATGGCTTGGTGATAGGCAATTGACACCATAAAGGGACCATGAGCAAGAATTTAAATTTTATAAATCAAAAACTCTAGTTGGCTCTCACTCATTCCTTAGGCCAGGTAAAAGATCTACTTATACCAACTTCAATCTTACAAGAGCATAACTTAGGTTATTAGCGTGTGTAACCCACAATAGTGTTTGACTTATGATAAATTTTGAATATCACACTCAAAACTTTCATAGTAAGGGGTTGTATAACAAGGTTTTGCAAATCATCACAGAGCAATTGTTCATCATTTCCAACAAAGATATATTATGTTCTTCTTTTCTTGGATATTTTCAAGGCAAAATTAAGAACTACTTTTCGTGCTTATAACTCATAGCAAGTAGAAAAGGTGCTGGGGATAGAGATCATACCTTGACGAGGATGACGGCTCCCCCAAGCTAGCTTCTTTTCCAGGGTCGGAGTTTCTTCTTGGCCGGGTTATTTCCTCTTTTGCTTCTTATTTATTATGATCACTAGCTACTAGGCTTTGCTTTTTATTTTTTGCTACTATGATAAACCAAAACGATTTTTTTAATAACATCGCTCTTTTATTATTATTATTATTATTATTATTATTATTATTATTATTATTAAATGATCCTAACTAAATGCAAGACATAATCTTAAACATGCTTCTAACAATTTATTGATTTAATGCATGAAGAAGGGAAATATGCAAATGCAGTAATTAAAGAGAGAGATAGAATACATACTCCCATAATTGTTCTTCCTCGGAAGGAGGTTCTTCCTTGACCGATGTCTTCTTCTGATGTAGTCCTTCTTTGACGATAGTGAGATCTGGTGTAGAGGCTGTAGATGATGATTCTTTCTTAACCTCATCTCTATCCTTCTTGCTTCTCCTGATTCTTCATTCCCTCCTCATCACGGATCGACTCTTATTTCTCTGCATGTTAGTTGCATGGTGCGGTCCACAAGAGAAAACAAATCTATCTTTCTTCCCATTTATATAGAAATCCATGCTACCACTAGCAAGAAATATACATGCATTCACAATATTCAAGAAAGGTCAGCCAAGAATGAGGGGTAAGTTGTCCCTATTACCCATGTCTAAAATCATGAAATCAGCAGACATAAAGTTGTTTCTTACTTTTACCAAAATATCACAAAGTACTCCTATGTAGCAAGTTGTTTGATCAGCCAATTGCACATAACTACTTTTCGTGCTTATAACTCATAGCAAGTAGAAAAGGTGCTGGGGATCTCCCTTTTCAGTTGGAAAATTCCATCCATCTAGTTCATAGCCATGATAACTAACAGTAACAAGATTAGCAGATTCCATGGTTGTTTCAGGCTTTCCTAGTATTCTATCTTTCTTAAAAGATGGAATTGCAGCAGCTAGTTATGCTAATTGGTTTTCAAGCATCTTATTGAGACTAAGTTGATTCTTAATTGCAGAAGAGAAATCATCTAATTTAGCATTTATGCTATCTAGCATCCTATCATTAGCATGGAGCTTCTTGTTTATGCTATCAGTCATTCTACCTTGACCATAGACAAGATCTTTAAGAGAAGGATAATTATTACCTTGGTTGTTTGGACGTTGCGAAGAATTGAAAGTGTTACCTTGAGAATTGGAACGCTGAGTCCATCCTTGATTTGAAGAATGAAAACTGTTAACATTGCTGATGAAGTTGAGGTCTTCATCTGTCTTAGGACAGTGAAATCCAGAATGACCAACTTCTCCACAGACTTCACACGTCATGTGAGTCTCCATGGCTTGCATGGTCTCAAGTGTACATATCTTCTCGCAATTTTCTAGCCTCTTGGCTAGTAAGTCCACTTTAACTACAATCATGTCAGCTTCCTTTAAAGAATGCATACCTCCCTTGCGCGGTTGCAGACATTTCTTGTTCCATCCTTGATTGGACACTATCTCCTCGATCAAAGCCTTTGCATCTGTAACTTTAAGAGAAAAGAATGCTCCACCGACGGCAGCATCTAGATGGCTTTTATCAAGAAGGGTTAATCCATGGTAGAAGTTTTGGATCAAAAGCCAATCTTCCATACCATGGTGTGGACAGGCAGCGACATACTCTTGCATTCGTTCCCAAGCCCTGAGAATTGATTCATCGGTTTGTTGTTGGAAACTAGAGATCTTATTGTGAAGAGCATTGGTCTTGCCTAGAAGAAAGAATTTTACTAAGAAAGAATTGGAACACTTTTCCCATGTGTCCACATCATTTCGGTTCGTATAGAACCATTGCTTGGCTTTTTCTAACAAGGAGAAAGGAAAGAGTCACAAACAAATTGCATCTAGGGTTACTCCTTTAATGGTAAAGGTGTTGCATATCTCTAAGAAGTGTTGGAGGTGTGCATTGGCATCCTCGTGAGCTTTGCCACAAAATGGGCTAGCTTGAACTATTGTGATCAATGCAGGCTTTAACTCGAACTGAGTGTTCACCTCGATGACATTAGGGCCTGTTGCTATATTAGCAGCAGAAGGTGTAGAGATTTCACAAATAGTCCTTTTGGCCATATTCGTGATTCAAGGGATAACTATTTAGACTTGACTCAAATCATAAGAATTCAACAGTTGCCTTCCCTGGCAACAGTGCTAAAAATGCTTGTTGACAGTTACTAACGCTATCACAAGAGTGTAGCCAAATTTATCCAATAACAGTGGCAATACTCCTCAACGCAATCAATTATGTGGTTGTTGACACTTCTAATGTCGCTACCAAGTAAAGTTGTCCTTGGCAACGGCTCCCAAAATGCTTGCTAGTTTGCTCTATAGGATAGGTAATGGGATTCTGCAAGCTCACAGAACTATCGTGTAGCACATTACCTAGGAGTACCAGGTGTCAAATTTATATTTTCCCAAAGGAAGGCGAGGTTTGTGATTCCTAGGATCAGATAGTCAAGGATCTAGATATGGATAAATAGGGTAACAACCTTAGTAAGAATAAATAAATAAAGGGTAACTAAGGTGAAAACACACTAGGATAACTCTAAGTAGCTCTAGAGTTTATGGGAGACCTCTAACTCAGTAAAAGACCAATTGCTTGTTATACCAAAGAGACTGCTATACTAGGAACGTGCAAAGTCCTAAACTCGCCGGGGTTCGACTGATTAGGCCCCGTACATCTACAAGTTCTACACTGATAAAACCAGGCCGAACATGGTGGAATCCAGAGGATTCTAGGGCTGTCACCACCTAGAACCTACGACTAGTATCCGTGGGCCTAGCCACACTCAATGGTAAGAAAGTAGTCTAACGACTGCGCTTAATCTATAAAACTTACTACTCTAACTCAGGCCTAAGAATTAGAGCACTCTAACCAAGCAATAAATAGGTCCTTTAATATAGCTGCTTAAAGTATAACAATAAATAAATGAAACAGGGGATCTTTATTACCGATAAGAGTGCAGAACACCGTAGAGAAGGTCGCTGACATGCCCAGCTCCTCCACAGACTTCCTCCTTCTCCCGAATTCTCTCTCACTACTCTAGTCTTCTCTAGCTAGCACTATTCCTAAGAGCAAAGCTTCGCTAGAGAGAGAGAGGAGCTAATACTGACTATGAGCTGAATCTCTAGTGATTTCCTAGTGGTTCTCCTTACAAGTGAGGAAATAGGTTCTATTTATAGTGTAGGGGGCTCCAGGGGTACTTGTAGGCGCTCTGAAGGTCAGTGGCTCGAAGTGGCAGGGCGGGCACCCTATAGGAGGGTGGGTGTTGACGGTGGATAACGTCAACTTTTATTAGAACTTTAGACACCAAAGGGTACATGAATACACACTAGTCTAGGGTTTTAACTGACAGTTTCTTTGAGTTTTGCATGTTCTGTATTTTCCAGGGGCTATTCCAAAAAAGCATAAAAGAAGGGTTAAAGAGCATAAAAGACACGAAACTTAACCGCGAAGTGTAACACCACTGTGTTACTGAATTAAAATTTGGCATGTCATCATGAAGCATTGCATGTCATCTGTGATTGCTATTAATTTTTCCCTGCATCAAATAAAACAAGTTTGAATTATATTGATGGCTTGTGCTTAGGGCAATAGAGTGAACCTAACCGCAAATTAATTTTTAGAGCAAAATGCACCACAGGCCCCTCACCTTTGGACGGTGTGTCATTTAGGTCCATCACCTTTGAAAGTGCAGTTTTAGGTCCCTAACCTTTGCTCTGTGTGTCATTTAGGTCTATCACCTTTGAAAGTGCAGTATTAGGTCCCTAACCTTTGCATGCAATTCACCGGCAGTCCATTTCTACTGTAGCAGTAATGTCACGTTTTTGTTTTCTCCAAATTTCTCTCAAATTTGTGTAATAACTTGAAAAAGTCCCAAAATAAAAGTTGTTCTAAATTTTATGCTCTACAACTTTTCTTTTTAAACTATTTTCAGATTCTGTCTAGTTTTTGAAATTTTGAATTGGGGTTAAGTTGGTCATTTGAATTGAGGTTGGCAATTCAAATTTTTATTTAACAACTTCAAAATCTCCAAACATAAAAGTTTCTCAAAATAATGAGATCTACAAGTTTCATTTAAGACTTATCACCTAATTCTTAATATTTTTGAAAATAGGGTTTGAAACTTAAAGGGTTATTAAATACTTGATTTGGGGTAGATCAAACCCTATTTTCAAAAATATTAAGAATTTGGTAATAAGTCTTAAATAAAAGTTGTAGATCTCATTATTTTGAGAAACTTTTGTGTTTGGAGATTTTAAAGTTGTTAAATAAAAATTTGAATTGCAAACCTCAATTCAAATGACCAACTTAGCCCCAATTCAAAATTTCAAAAACTAGATAGAAACTGAAAATAGTTTAAGAAGCAAAGTTGTAGAGAATAAAATTTAGAACAATTTTTATTTTGGGATTTTTTCAAGTTATTACACAAATTTGAGAGAAATTTGGAGAAAACAAAAAGGTGACGTCACTGCTACAGTGGAAATGGACTGCCAGTGAACTGCATGCAAACGTTAGGGACCTAAAACTGCCCTTTCAAAGTTGATGGACCTAGATGACACATAGAGCAAAGGTTAGGGATTTAAAGCTGTACTTTCAAAGGTGATGGACCTAAATGACACGCCGCCCAAAGGTGAGGGGCCTATGGTATATTTTACTCTAATTTTTAAACCCTAGAATGGGCTAAAACCCTAGTTTCAAAAATATAAGGAATTGGGCTTTAGTCCCAAAAGAAAAATTGTAGCTCTTATTAAGTAGAGCAACTTTGGTATACAAAGTTTTTCAAGTTTCAATTTGGAAATTAAAATTAAACCTGACTTTCTACTTTCAAATTTGAATTTAAAACTCCAAGTCAAAAATTATTTAGAATCTAAAGTTGGTCATTAAACAAAAGTTGTAAAGCTCACTAAACTAAGCAACTTTGATGTTTATAGATTTTGAATTTCTTCAATAAATATTTGAGATTTGGATTATATTTGAAAAGGGCTAACTACCCCCTTTTTGAAAATTTTAAAAATATTGGGAATTCAAAAATACCTCAAACACAAAAGTTGTCCAGAATTGAATTCTACACATTTCGTATTTTTGCCATTTTTCAAGTTATATAGTAAAATCAGAAGTAATTTCATAAATTCGAAATCTAGATTAGGACTGCTACAGTAGCCGGGAGGGGCAGAGCAGCGCCACCGAGCTCCCTGCCTGCCTGCTTCATCCGCCGCCGCCATCCACTGGCGCTGCTGGCGCGGGCACGCGGCCCTAGGACGTGGCAAGGGCGAAGCGTCGTGGCAATCACCTGAAGCTCCATCCCCTCCTTAAAAGCTCAAGGACGAGCTCATTCTTCCCTTTTTGGCTTTTCTGCTCGTCACCGGCGAGCTCGCTGCTCGTCCCAAATTCATCATTCTGGTTTACCTTGGCTTCGAATTGTGTCTGTTGCTAGCTTCGAAAGTATCTTGCGCACCGATTGAGCTCTTCCTTGCCGCTTGCGACCGCCTGAGACGTGCTGTCGGACCTTTCTTCTCCGCGGCCGTCAAAGGCGTCGACGGTCTCGGCTCGTCGTGGTTAGGACTTTATGGTGGGTATCTTCTTGTTCTTCCTTACATTCTGCGTTCTTCAGAGAGTTGCGAAGCTGAGGGCTTTGACCGTTTCGTCTTTGGTGCACAGGAGTCGCCGGAACAGGGTTCTTGCCGCCGGTTCGCGCCGCCGAGGACACGGTTGTCGTCAAGATCTTCTCTCCAGCCATCTTTTCGGCGAACCAATGTGAGCAGCGTGTATCTGTGAACTTCCTGATGCCGTAGGTGTGATTGGTTTGGTCAGGGAAGGTTCCGGCGGGCCGGAACGCGGCAAGCCACTATCGCCGCCGCCGCCGAGCCACCATGGCCGCCGGCTAGCTCTCGTTGGTGCTCTGGATGCCACTCTAGCAGTCTAGTTAGGTAGGGGTGCTTGCTGGGATCTCGTCTGGGGCTTTACCCTCACTAGAGGGGCACCGCCGGCGGGCCACCGCGATGGGCAGCCACCGCGCTCGCGCATGGCCCGTCTGCTCTGCTCTGTTTGAGCAGAGGAAGAAGAAGCCCGGGTTGGGCTCTGCTGGGCCTGGCCGAGTCGGCCTAGTAACCCCATCAGCAATGTTCTTTTCATTTTTGAGATGAATAATTAATGCGGAATTTTGTGTATTTTGTGGGAATTAATGTATAGCTCCAAAAATCATGAAATAAATTCTATAGCCACTCTGGGTAATGTAGTATTTATGAAAAATATGAAATTTGTATTTTGAGCATTATCTGTTTGTGATAAAAATAGACATTTTAATTAAGAAATGGCCTTTCCATAACTTTTGTAGCTCGAAATATTAATCCAAAAATTGTGAAATTAATTGTGTAGCTGTTTTGACCAGTGAGCTACCTCCACAAAAATCTGTAGCTCATTTGGAAGAAGTTTAATTGTTTGGTAAATTACCTTTAATTAAATAAATAAATAAAATGATTAAATGTTAATCATTTTAGGATTTGTATGATATTTTGGAATTGTGTGAAGACTTAGGATCAGGAAACTCTAATTGATCCTAAGCACTTTTCTTAGTGCTAAAAGTCATGCTAATTGCGGCTTTGTATGACTGTTAAAATAATTAATGAAATAATTATGTAACATTAACACTGCTAGGTGAGATCCTGATTACAACTTTACCGTGAAAGAAAGTTGTACTCAAGGTTATTAGATAAACATTTGTTTATTCGTCAATCATATCATTTGCACCGTCATTAAGCATGCATCATTATCACGTATAATGACCGAAGCCGAGGGTGTCAAGGCCGAGGAAGTCATCGTTGACGAGACCTCGGGAGCTGTCGGAGGGTTCGACATCTGTGGTTTTGATCCTGATCCGTCCCTCGCCGTGCAACAAGGCAAGCCCCGGTGCATTAGCCCCTCCTTGTATTTACAAATTTTTATCACTTGAGTTAATCTACTGGATTAGGTTGATAGGAATTGATTGTCACCTACTTGTTGCATTTACCTGCCTTAATGAATTGATTATCATCCTTGATACCTAGTTTTAAATGCAAATGTTTATGAAATGCTTAACCAGGCTTAATAGTTGAGTTTTTTATGAAAAAGATATTTTGTATGATTGGGGTATACAATTATATACTATTGTAATTATTCGACAGGGCAGCGGACTTGCATTGAGAAAGGAATCTCAATGTAGTGTCTCTGACTGTCTATTAAGAAAACGAAATGGAACCCATTAGGGACCATTCATTGTCGGCCTGCTGGATCAAGACTTTTTAATTAGCCACATATGACGGAAAGCCTCTGACTCCGGTCTCTCCTCTACTTGAACCGACAACCATGCACTGGGAGTGGAGAGATGGCGAGAGTAACGTGTACCCTCGTGGCCGGCATGCCTGGAGAGGAGAGGAGTACTGTGCTCTCGGGTGGCGCAGGACCGGTTCAAGTTTTGGAAAAGCCATGGTAGGTGGGGTTGGTATATGCAAGCTTAACTGCTACATATGCAGTGTGGATAGGGATCCCCAGGTGGGTTTTCAATCGATTCGAATCGCCGTTGCTTCTAGGTTAATGGAGACTTGATCTTTCGACTTACAGCGAAGAGTGGTTCGGAACTGGGAGAAAGATGTGGGAAATGGGTGAATACTGAGATTATCTTAATGAATCAATCTAGATTCAGGATTAAGTTTTAAACTGACCTAGAGAGTTTTTCTGCAAAACTCTTTGATTCTTGCTAAAGCCTCTCCTTGTTTCCCCTCAACCTGCATTCCTGAGTCTAATCCCCCAATTTTTAGTTGGGTAAGTCTTGCGGAGTACCCCAGGGTCTGCCTTGGACTTTGCTGCATGACGGTGTTCGAGAAAGTTGTGGAGGATGATAGTGACAGTGAGTGAGTATTTGATCCCTTGGGCAGGGATGATATGTAATATATGTTCTATAAGCTACTTACCTACTGCCACTACTCGTATTTTGGTTTTGTAATAATCGTACCTATGTTTAATTAAGAACACTGGATTGTAATCATATGTAATATTTTAAGTCTTCCGCTCTTGTACTCCGAGTTGTATAATTTGTATGAAATGTTGTACTCTATAATCTCTTCGCAATTAAGATCCCGTTCGGAGAAAACAGGTTTCCGTGTAAACCCGGCAGACCCTTTTAGGTTATGTGGGTCAGCTGCACGGCTGTCGAAGGTCTTTGGAACGACGACAGGTGCATGTGGGCCATATAGCTTAGGAGGTTCAGTTATAGTTGGTACTGGAGCTTTAATTGCAAAGACTTGCAGGGTCTTTTTGCAAAAATTTCAAAATGATTTGGATCCATTGTTAATTTGTATTTTGGTCCAAATTGCTTATTATCTTGTCTTAATCAATTTAATAAAAGTAAAAATTGATGAGTATTGGCATCATAGGGAAATAGCATTTATGATATACTAGCCCTATGTTTGAAAATTTATTATCAAGCCAATTTATTGTTTTGCTTGTGATTGTTTCGTAAGTACGTTGCATGCATCATAATTGTTAAACTTGATAATAATTACCTTCCTTCTTAAAGGGGCATGGGTTTAGTAGAACCAAACCTATTCTTGCTAACTTGTAATTTCTTTAAACTAATTCTAGCTTACCTTCTACAGATGGCCCATATCAAGCGCACCGCTCGCAAGAGGGTTGGACCTCGAGGTGTGCCATAGCACCAGATCGCACCAAGAGTCACTCCCAACAGCAGCCAAGCTGAGCTGTGGGCGGAGATCGAGAGGCTGCACAAGCGTCTCGACAAGATGTTTGACAACTGATGCAGGGGCGCGATCGAGGTGCGCCAATTGAAGACACGTCTGCGGGAGGTGATGGCGGAACGTGACTTCGCGGGACAGCAGGGTGACCTTGCCCTGACTCGAGTTCATGAGTTACAGGTTTATGCAAGGGACCTCGAGCGGCAGAATGAGGAGGTGCGCGAGGAGATGTACCGACTGCACCATCAGCAGCACCCTCACGGTGCATCCAAAGAGGTGGACCAGGGTGAACAGGACGAGGGATCCAGTGAGGCCAGCAACATGCCTGCATCAACCAGCACTGATTAGGAAAGTTTAAGCCTTAGATTGGGTATGTAGAATAGTTATCTAAGTTAGGCTAACCACTAAGCTGTGTCGTGCTAGGAGCGCGACAAATTTTGATATTGTAATCTGTAAAGTGCTATGTACTGCTAAGGTTTGAAATATGTATATGTGAACATGGCTTGCTTATATATACAGATGCTGGTGCGTACTCGTGCTTCTAATGAGGCTAGAACCTCTCATGGCGGAGATGAGCTTCCTAACCCGCCACCAATTCCACCAACACTAGCTGATGCTATCGCTGCACTGGCAAATGCCATTGCTCAACTGGCTCAGAATCAGAATCAAAATAATCAGGGAAACCGTCGTGGGCGTAACAGGGATGAAACAACGTATGTGGATTTCACAGATACCCGTCTCACCGGTTTTCACTAAGGCTGATGAGCCATTGGAGGCTGATGATTGTCTCCGCACTATGGAGCAAAAGTTTAGTCTTATTCAATGCACAGAATATCAGAAGCCTCTGTTCGCAGCACAGCAGCTTTGGGGAGCTGCCAGCGGCTGGTGGGCGAACTTTGTTGCCGCCCAGCCGGAAGATCACCATGTGACATGGGCCGAGTTCCGTGAAGGTTTTCGTGCCCATTACATTCCTGCTGGTGTGATGAAGCTAAAGTTAGATGAGTTTCTTGCACTTCACCAGAAGGAAGACACCGTGATGCAGTATGTGTCCAAGTTCAACCACCTTTCTCGATATGCACCCGATCATGTGAACACTGATCGCAAGAAGAAAGACTGCTTTGAAAGGGGTTTGAACTCAAAAATTCAGAGAACGTTGACCTCAAATCCAGATGCCACTTATCACCAGGTGGTCAATATAGCAATCGCCTATGAAGCTAAGAACTGTGCTCATCAGGCGGAGAAACGAGAGAAGAAGATTGTGCCGACCGAATCTTCTGGTGGTAAGAAGTGCCAGAAGATTGTGTTCCATCCTGTTCAACACCAACGTAACCAGTATCCACAGCCACAATATCCACCCCGACAATAGGTTGTTATTTGTCCTGCTGCCGCACCACAGAACACTAATAAGCCAAATACTACTCAGCCGAACGCCCCTGATGTTCGTATCCAAGCTCCACCACCAAACTACAATGCTCCATACTTTAACTGTGGGAAGCCCGGGCATTACTCCCATGATTGCCCATTTCCGAGACAGTATAATCAGAATGTTCCATGGGCTGTTGGTGGTCAGCAGCAGCAGCAGAATCAGAACTGTAACAACTAGCAGAACCAAAAAGGTAAGGCCGTGAAGAAAGTCAGACAAGTCCACTATACTCAGGTCAATGAGATTCCAAAAGGGGAACCCGTCATGCTTGGTAGGTTTTCTGTTGCAAATCATTCTACCATTATGCTTTTTGATTCTAGTGCATCTCATACTTTCATCAATCGTACATTTGTCATTGAGCATGATATTCCAATCGGGGAAGCTAAAGAAAGTATTATAGTGCAGTCGCCTGGGGGACGACTGAGTACCAAAGAAATGGTATATCAGGTACCTATAGACTTGGGTGGTCATATTTTTCCCACATCCATGATAGTGTTAAAGGATCAAGATATAGATGTGATCCTAGGTATGAACTGGATGTACCAGCAAGGAGCTATTATAGATACTCTGAATAGAACTATAAAGGTGAACTTACCTAATAGTACTTCTCAACTTCTCATCTAACTTCCAACACCTCAAAGGGCTGTTGAAAGAGTTAATGCCACCTTAGTGAAAGAAATTCAGGACATTCCGGTAGTCTGTGAGTTTCTAGATGTGTTTCCTGAAGATCTGCTTGGATTACCTCCTGACCGGGATGTAGAGTTTATCATTGAGTTGAAGCTGGGAACACTCCAATTTCTCGAAGATCCTATAGAATGCCTCCGAATGAGTTGGCAGAACTAAAGATTCAGCTGCAAGAGTTGCTTGATAAGGGATTTATCAGACCAAGCTCTTCTCCATGGGGTTGTCCTGCTATCTTTGTGAAGAAGAAGGACAAGACTCTAAGGTTGTGTGTTGACTATAGACCGTTGAATGAAGTCACTATTAAGAACAAGTACCCTCTGCCTCGAATTGATCTTCTTTTTGATCAGCTTGGTGGAGCAAAGGTGTTTTCTAAGATTGACCTTCGCTCTGGGTATCACCAAATAAAGATTCGTCCCGAAGATATTCCTAAGACAGCTTTCACCACTCGTTATGGGTTATATGAGTACTTGGTCATGTCTTTCGGTCTGACAAATGCTCCTGCTCATTTCATGTATCTGATGAACTCTGTGTTCATGCCAGAGTTGGACAAGTTTGTAGTTGTGTTCATAGATGACATCTTGATATATTCAAGGAGCGAGGAGGAGCATGCAGAACATCTTCGCATTGTTCTGACTCGATTAAGGGAGCATAAGTTGTTTGCCATGTTCAGTAAGTGTGCATTTTGGTTGAAGGAAATCCAATTTCTGGGACATATTCTATCAGCTGAAGGCGTAGCTGTCGATCCCAGTAAGGTTGAGGAAGTCTTGAATTGGCAACCGCCAACCATTGTTCATCAAGTCAGAAGTTTCCCGGGAATGGCAGGATAGTATCGCCGATTTATCCCTAACTTCTCCAAGATAACTAAGCCAATTACTAAGTTGCTCAAGAATGATGTGAAGTTCAAATGGTCAGTTGAATGTGAAGAAGCTTTTCAAACTCTAAAGGGACCACTGCTCCTGTCTTAGCTCAGCCTAACATCAAGAAGCCGTTTGATGTATATTGCGATGCCTCAGGCATTGGTATTGGTTGTGTGCTGATGCAAGAAGGCCAAGTCATTGCACATGCATCTCGTCAGCTGAAGCGACATGAAGAGCACTATCCAACTCATGATCTGGAGTTACCCGCTGTTGTTCATGCTCTAAAGATCTGGCGTCATTATCTGCTAGGCAACACTTGTCATATATATACATATCACAAGAGTTTGAAGTATATCTTCACTCAGTCATAATTGAGCATGAGGCAAAGAAGATGGCTCGAACTGATAAAGGACTATGATCTGGAAGTGCATTACCATCCTGGTAAGGCGAACGTAGTTGCCGATGCACTTAGTAGAAAGGCTCACTGCCACTGTCTGACTGTGAGGCTGTTAAACCTTTTTTTGTGTTATGAGCTTGAAAAGTTGAACATCGAGATGTGTCAACAAGGCAGCTTAACCAACCACAGCATTGAGTCGACTATTCGAGAAGAGATCGTTGCTGCACAGAAAGAGGATAAGGGCATTAAACACATCAAGGAAAAAGTTTTAGCTGGGAAAGCTGACTGTTTTCGAATTGATGATGGTGGTGTCATATGGTTCAAGAATCGTCTTGTAGTTCCAAAGGGGCCTAAGCGACGTCGAAAGATCCTTGATGAAGCGCACTTAACAAGATTTTCTATTCATCCAGGAAGCAATAAGATGTATCAGGACCTGAAACAGCGATTCTGGTGGACCAAAATGAAGATTGAGATTGCTCAATATGTTGCTGAATGTGATACTTGTCAGAGAGTAAAAGCTGTACATATGAAATCAGTGGGTGAACTCCACCCATTGCCTATTCCAGGAGGCAGGTGGGAGGATATCAATATGGACTTTATAGTGGGTTTGCCCAAGACATCCTGAGGGTTTGATTCAATCTAGGTAATAGTGGATCGCCTCACTAAATAGGCTCACTTTATACCCATCAAAATCCTCTATCCTGCATCGACCTATGCAAAGTTATACATTAATAACAGCATAAAACTTCATGGGGTGCCGAAGACTATTGTGTCTGACAGAGGTACACAGTTCATCTCCAATTTTTGGAAATCTTTCCATGAGTCCATGGGTACCAAGCTCCAGCACAGTACTGCTTATTGTTAGCGGTCCTTAAGTCACATTTTATACCGCCAATAATAATATAAATCCATGGAACATCATAGAAAAATATTCTTTAACTAACAAGTTCCACAAGTTTTGGTGTTTTCCACTATGTTGCAGGAATATCTGAGTTTTCACAACATAAAAGTATCTCAAATAGTAAAATAGACTACACCATTGTGGAGAGCTCGTCGCGCTGATCAAAATGCATATATTATTGCATTATTTGGAGTTCCCAATGAAAAGATATATAAGTTCGAATCCAATTTAGGACTCCACGAGTAGACTTGAGTATTTTGGCCATAACTCACTCATCCGAACTCTGATTGGGCTGAATCACTAGTCAAAATGAAGCTATCGACGAGGCCCACATGCTCCCAAAAGGCGGTAGCCAGATGGGCCCACCAGGGGACCGGCCGCCCCCGGACCGGCCGCACCCCTGGTGGGGCCTCTCGGGCCCAGTTTTCTTCTGAAAGGTGTAGGGCGGTTCCCCAAGGACGGTCCCACCTACGATCAACACAGATGGCAAGTGGAAACCGCCCTTTGGTGGTCGTTTGGATCTTTCTATGTAAGGATAATCCTTTTGCATAGAACCCCCTCCTCTCAAGCTATAAAAGGAGGCCTCCTCTCTACACCTATTCATGAATTGATTCACCAACACAAGAGGTCACAATGTAGAGAGGAAGAGCAAGCTCCATTCCATTAGCTTATAGCTAATTTAGTATAGGGAGTGAGAGAGGGCAAGAACTGGAGAAAGAGCGAAGTCGAAGCAGTTCTGCCTCCGGGTGGACGAAGTGCCGGGCTTGTCGGCTCTCGATCCAACTTGTACCTCTACGATCGTCTTGCTACTTGAAGTAAGAAGTTTGTGTTCAACTTTGGTTTGATTCATTAAGCATGTTACTTCCATAAAGCTACTTGTTTGTGGGATCGTCGTTCGTCCTTTGGACGGATTCTCTAGTAGGAGGACTCCTAATAGAGACGGATGTTCCTGTACGCCGCTAGAGTAGTAGTCGCCTTCGTAGACGTGGTGTCTAGGTCGGAGTCTACCTTCGTATGTTGCGCACGCTCACGGGCAGAGGGGTAGGTGGCAGGTCATGACAGCCCTGTCCACTCGTACCAGCATCCCCCCATGTTCGGACGTGGAATAGCGCTGATACTAGTATCGCCTGGCAGACCTAGGTGCGTCAGTGGGCCTGAAGCAAGCAAGTAGTGGGGAAAATTCCATCGCTTATATGCGTTTGACCATAGAAGAACCTCTCTACCCAAGCTATCCCTTCCGTCTCTTCTGAGTAAACTAGTTTAAGAGACTAAGTACAAAGACCGTTCTTTTGGGAAATTACGATACCCTGAATACTTCCGGGTGAAGGCTATAACGGTACTTCCGTGCGCTTGCGGACTTTTCTGCTGACGCTAAGAAGCGCCAACAAGCTTTCTGGTGCCGTTGCCGGGGAACGGTTGTCGTATTTATCTCCGAACCTAGTTCACCCGTGTATTCTTGTGTTTTATTAAAAAAATCTTTTATCTTTTCTTTTTATAGAAACAAAATATTCCTTTTTATCCAATCCCTTCACCATGAAGCCAGCTCCAAATTCAAAATTCTTCTACTTCAAAGGGAGAGTTCTTTGAACCACATTCTTTTTCAAAACCAAAATTTCCATCCAGTTGTGAACTCCACCCGAGATTCAAAGCTATGGTTCGGAAAAAACCCTTCTTTGGTCACGACAATGAAAATTGTTTTGACCATTTGCAAAAATTCGAGGAATTGTGTTCATGCCTAAGCATTCCTAACATGACACAAGAAATTCTTAAGTGGAAGTTGTTTCTGTTCTCCCTCAAGGGGAGGCAAAACAACGGTACACTGATGCCGTAGAAAGTGCGAATGGAGAATGGGATGAACTTAGGATCAAGTTTTTTCTTGCATTCTTACCCATGTCTCGTATCGCCGCTCTACCAAGGGCAAACCTCGATTTTGAGCATAAAGAGAAGAAGTCCATAGGTGCAGCCTAGGCCAGGTTTACAATGTTTATACATGCTGACCTAGACTTGTCTTCATCCGATAATGTGCTTTTGCATATCCTTTGTTCGGATCTAGACATAGATGCTACCCTATGCTTTGACATAACCGTTGGAGGGCCGTTTTCATAAAAACCATGAAGGAATAGAGGAAAATCCTTGTTTCATCCTAGAGAAGCACGCTTCTCCCGTCATCGTACCCAAACCCCTCCATACAAGGGCATGTCAAGTTCTGAAGAGCCCTCAACAGCCGAATCCTTTCCCTTGCCACCCTTCGATTCGTCTGTTGAGCCCTCACCCGAACCATGAACACCGAAGGAAGGAATGTTTTAACCTTCGGAGTTCGCTATCAAAATTCGAGGATTATGGCAAAACTTCAAAACATTTCTTGGCACAAAATTCTGACATTTCTTAGGAAGTCTCCCCTAATGCTGAGTCATCGAAAGTACGGTTGTTGCTTGTTGGAAGTGAAACGTTCTTCTAAAGAAATTCATATTCTTTCACCTCCCACAACAATGTCTTGCTCATTAAGGGGGACTTCTGTGAAAGCCCTACACAACCTCACAGTTGGGACTACTTTCATTCCAGCGAAAAGCCTTTTAGGGCGATATGCCGCTAGTCCCGACCGACAAACTTTTCAGAAGTCCATCCGGACTCATCTTTGAGTTTTGTGGGATTGTTAGGGTAGTGCCATTGGAAATTAACGGAACCGAAGTTTCTTATACTTCCTCATCTATACCATCCTCAATTTTGATCTTCTCATAGGGCACTCTTTTGAAATTCTCATTTATATATAAAAAAGAAGGGAGCCCCGATGAGAAGTTTGAAAGTTTTGCTTCTGCCAGCCATAGCACTTGCTCGAAAACCTAAAGGCGAAGCAAAGCTACTTGCTCGAGCATGCGAATCCTTCTCCTACGCCCTTGCTCGAACAAGATGCATGTCCCTCTGGCCATCAAGAACATTGTTCTCGATAATGGTCAAGGTTAAGTGATCATCCTCTATGATATATCTTTTGAGAATGAAAACTTCCGTGCCACGGACATGCCCGAAGCAACAACTCTGGAGCCAAGAAGGGGCCCGCTAACAAGCATGGTTCTGAGGTCCCTCACATTTCATGCTCAAAGTCTCTAGAGTTTGTTTCGCTTCGGACCACCTGCTTCTACGAGGATCTCGCAACCATCTCTTGATTCTAGTTTTCAACTTTTGAGAGAATGGTTGTGAATGATTATGTCTGTCATGAACATTGCAAATCCCGTAGTAGTACGATGGTGCGTACCTTGCGGCTTGAATATTAATGCTTATGATTAGTGGTAAAGCTGGGAACTACACCACCATTGATTGCTGTAAGAAGAAGTTCCCACGGTCAAGTTTAAGACCATAACTTAAGCACTGCCGGGAGATACCCCGGATTATCCTTAAAAAAATATATACATTATTATTATTATTACTATTATTATTTTTAAAAAAAATATATATCTTCTTTAAATGGTGAGGGCATGTTGTCAAGTTAGTATGCACCTTCGGGTATGTCGGTAACCATTTCAGGAAAGATTAAGAAGAACTCGAGTCATATGATGCTTGACGACATGGAACGACATCAACTACAAAAGCTTGATGCACTCCTAGGTAATGGAACACACTCGTAAGAAGGCCCTAACTCTGCACTTGACTTTTATGCAAAAGTCCTAGCGTGGGGGAGGACGGTGAGAAACCCAAGTTCCATGCACACCAAAGGGTCATTCAAAAAAATGATGATGAAGATGTCAGCCTCGCCTTTCAAAAAAGAAGAAGAGATAGTTAAAATATATATATTGAAAAGAGAGAGAGAGAGATGATATAAAAAAAGGATAGAAGAAAAAAATGAATGAAATAAAAAAAGAAGAGAGATGAGGGAGACTAAAAAAAGAAAAAAAAAGAAAGAGAACTAGAAAAAAAAGATTGGGAGTCACCCTCTTCTGAACCTTTGCTAGTATCATCAAGGCCCATGGACCATGCGCATTGATGTGTGTGTGGCCTGGCTTCGGAGATCACCTGAGCAGAACCATCATGCTAGTTGCAACAACAACTTCAACGCCTCATACATATATGTTGCCGGTACATATACTCAGGTATGCGAAGGTAAATAAATATTCACCAACTTCTTATAATTGTCGTCATTTGATCATACAAATTCATGCTTCCTTTGCTTATGTTATAAACTCTGGTTTGGGTGTAGTCTTATAAGGTACATCCATAGGTCTTTTTTTTAAATTAAGCATGGTGCTTAGGTTAAAATGGCCTTCTTTGATCAAAATTTGATATGGTGTTGAAATTTGATCAATGAACTTTGAGTTGTTGACATAAAAGTAATCTAACATGGAGATAAACCAAGGCATATCTTTCTCTGCATCTTTATCTTGGCCTTGTTTATAAAAAGTTGAGTGAACAAGTTTTCAATAAAAAAGAAAATAATATCTTTCTTGCTCTCTGGTCATATAGCCAATAGAGTCCTTGCTTGTTATTGTTGCTCTTGTTTTGTTTTCTTTTTATCAAAATAAAGCAGGTACAAGAATAAGTGTGGGGGAGATCTCTCAAGCATACCTAACACACCTTCAAGATCTCCCCTGCACGTTGCACAACACCGAGTGACTCATCACACAACAAGGACAGGACACATGACTTCCATAAACCTCCTTCATCTTCAACGGTTGGTTTGTGCACCTCTACCCACACATCTCCCTAAGTTCTGAAGTTTTAAATCTGATAATCTAAAATTGCAAAACTTCTGACACGCCATCTCCATGCTATCCTTTGATAAAATTTGCATACTCCTTATTCCTCACCAACATTCCTATAACTTGTGAACAACTATCATAGGGATCCCATGTTGTCTAAGTAATTGGAGTATGTGATATAGCTGGATGATTTGAACCTTGCTCTTTTTATGATGGACTTGGGATTTATTTTACAAAATCAAAATGAGATGGCATGCTCCTCAATGATAATGAATTTCCCACCAAGGCCATATGACATGTTTAACTTCTGCAAACCTTTAGTCATATGCTGCTTGTCGGATCATTGAGTTTTGTCAAATTGTTGTGACCTATGTGAGATTATGGTCATGCACCCATGATTGAGATTCACACGCACCCACCAATAAAATGCCGACTCTTATACTAAGAGTTGCGCACAACATGCACCCTGTCATCCACCAAAAACGCCAACTCTTACCCTAAGAGTTGTACACTCTTCCACCAAATAAAAATGCCGACTCTTACCCTGAGAGCCGCGCATTTGTTATCCACCAAATAAAAATGCCGACTCTTACCCTAAGAGTCGCGCATTCATCCTCCACCATATAATTACTCCTCTTATTCCATCATGATATCTCTCCATTCAAAGTTTGCATTAAGAAGAGATATGGGCTATGTTAAAAAAAAAGTATGCCAAGGGACACAAAAAAAAGAGAAAAAAAATATATATATACACATGCCAAGGGGCACAAAAAGAGAGAAAAAATTTTAGCAATAAACAAACGTGAAAGTCCAAAGCCCCGTTCAAGAAAAAAATACATATATGAATATTTCCTTTTATAGCCCATACTTTTCAAAGAATCATCCATCTATCCAATAAAGAGAGACATGATGCATGGAATACCAAAAACAGTTAGAATTAGGAATCATCTTCCATGCCACACACTTGCACATCTCAATCTAGTGTATGACTTGTATTTCCGTGTGGTTCGGTTTTTGACTTGACAATATATGTGATGCAAGTATGCCCACTTTCATACCTACCCAAAACTCCACTCAAAATCTTTAGAGATGGGTTATGAAAGAAGGCAATTCCAAAATGCCTTGGTGAGGAACCAGACACATGTATGAGCGATTTGAGGGTATCATTTGAGAAGAAGGCTATCTTTTCTTTTTCAAAAATCTTATAAAAACACAAGTTTCTGAGCTAACTGATGCAAGGGGATTTGAATCCATGTTGTTCCATTATTCAATTACCCAAGAAAATGTGGTAGCCACTTTGAAGTTCACAAGTGCAGGTGAAGCTTGGAATATCTTGTATGCAGGTTATATTTCAAGGAGATGACCCATCTTAGTCCTTTAAACCTTTGCTCGAGGACGAGCAAAGGACTAAGTGTGTGGTCTTGTTGGCGGTCCTTAAGTCACATTTTATACCGCCAATAATAATATAAATCCATAGAACATCATAGAAAAATATTCTTTAATTAACAAGTTCCACGAATTTTGGTGTTTTTCACTATGTTGTAGGAATATCTGAGTTTTTACAACATAAAAGTATCTCAAATAATAAAATGGACTACACCATTGCAGAGAGCTCGTCGCGCTGATCAAAATGCATATATTATTTGCATTATTTGGAGTTCCTAGTAAAAAGATATATAAGTTCGAATCCAATTTAGGACTCCACGAGTAGGCTTGCGTATTTTGGCCATAACTCACTCATCCGAACTCCGATTCGGTTGAATCAGCAGTCAAAACGAAGCTATCGGCGAGGCCCACGTGCTCCCAAAAGGCATTGGCCAGATGGGCGCACTAGGGGACCGGCCGCCCCCGGGACCGGTCGCACCCCTGGTGGGGCCTCTCGGTTCCAGTTTTCTTCTGACAGGTGTAGGGCGGTTCCCCAAGGACAGTCCCACCTACGATCAACACAGATGGCAAGTGGAAACCACCCTTTGGAGGTCATTATGGATCTTTCCATGTGAGGATGATCCTTTTGCATAGAACCCCCTCCTCTCAAGCTATAAAAGGAGGCCTCCTCTCTACACCTATTCATGAATTGAGTCACCAACACAAGAGGTCACAATGTAGAGAGGAAGAGCAAGCTCCATTTCATTAGCTTATAGCTAATTTAGTATAGGGAGTGAGAGAGGGAAAGAACTGGAGAAAGAGCGGAGTCGAAGCAGTTCTGCCTCCGAGTGGACGAAGTGTCGGGCTTGTCGGCTCTCGATCCAACTTGTACCTCTACGATCGTCTTGCTACTTGAAGTAAGAAGTTCATGTTCAACTTTGGTTTGATTCATTAAGCATGTTACTTCCATAAAGCTACTTGTTTGTGGGATCATCGTTCGTCCTTTGGACGGATGCTCTAGTAAGAGAACTCCTGATAGAGACGGATGTTCCTATACGCCGCTAGAGTAGTAGTCGCCTTCGTAGACTGGTGTCTAGGTCGGAGTCTACCTTCGTATGTTGCGCGTGCCCACAGGCAAAGGGGTAGGTGGTAGGTCGTGACAGCCCTGTCCACTCGTACTAGCATCCCCCACGTTCGGACGCGGAATAGCGCTATACTGGTATCGCCTGGCAGACCAGGTGCGTCAGTGGGCCTGAAGTAAGCAAGTAGTGGGGAAGTTTCCATCGCTTATATGCATTTGACCATAGAAGAACCTCTCTACCCAAGCTATCCCTTCAGTCTCTTCTGAGTAAACTAGTTTAAGAGACTAAGTACAAAGACCGTTCCTCTGGGAAATTACGATACCCTGAATACTTCCGGGTGAAGGCTACAACGGTACTTCCGTGCACTTGCGAACTTTTCTGCTGACGCTAAGAAGCTGCCAACACTTATCATCCTCAGACTGGGGGTCAAACTGAGAGAGTCAATCAGATTCTTGAGGATATGCAGAGAGCCTGTGTTCTCAATTATTCGGTTAGTTGGGATGAATGTTTGCCATTTATAGAATTTTCTTATAATAATAGTTATCAGGAAAGCATCAAGATGGCACCATTCGAAGCAGTATATGGTCGCAGATGTCGAACCCCGCTGAATTGGTCCGAACCCGGGGAACGATGGTTCTTTGGAGTTTACATGGTTAAAGAAGCCGAAGAAAAAGTTCGAATTATTCAGGCTAATATGAAGGCGGCGCAGTCTCGCCAAAAGAGTTATGCTGACAGGAGACTCTGACCCCTAGCATTTAAAGTAGGAGAATATATGTATCTGAAAGTCTCACCTATGAAGGGAGTTAGTCATTTCGGAGTTAAAGGAAAGTTATCCCCGCGCTACATTGGTCCGTTTCAAATTATACAGAGGTGTGGACATGTAGCATATTGACTGAAATTGCCTGAGCAATTGTCAGAAGTTCACAATGTGTTTCACGTGTTGCAGTTGAAGAAGTATCTTCGAGTGCCTGATCGAGTCATCGACCTTGAAGGGGTAGAACTTTAGTCTGAATTGACATATGCTGAATATCCAATCAGAGTTTTGGATTCAAAGGATCGAGTCACTTGAAGGACTACCACTAAGTGGTATAAGGTTCAGTGGAATCAGCACTCTGAAGAAGAGGCTATATGGGAATCTGAAGATTTTCTATCTGAGAACTTTCCGGAGTTCTATGCTTCTCTGTAACCTGATCTATTTCTGCTGTTTTGTAAAAATGTAACTTCCCCACCTGTTCTATAGCAATGAAAGAAGTGTGTTTGTGTGACACATTTTCTTTTTCATTACTCAACCCAGGGTTTTTAGCGTTACTAAATCTCGGGACGAGATTTCTTTAAGGGGGAAGGGCTGTAACACCACTGTGTTACTGAATTAATATTTGGCATGTCATCATGAAGCATTGCATTTCATCTGTGATTGCTATTAATTTTTCCCTGCATCAACTAAAACAAGTTTGAATTATATTGATGGCTTGTGCTTAGGGCAATAGAGTGAAATTAACCAGCAAATTAATTTTTAAGCCCTAGAATGGGCTAAAACCCTAGTTTCAAAACTATAAGAAATTGGGCTTTGGTTCCAAAAGAAAAGTTGTAGCTCTTATTAAGTAGAGCAACTTTAGTATACAAAGTGTTTCAAGTTTCTATTTGGAAATTCAAATTAAACCTGACTTTCTACTTTCAAATTTGAATTTAAAACTCCAAGTTAAAAATTATTTGGAATCTGAAGTTGGTCATTAAACAAAAGCTGTAAAGCTCACTAAACTGAGCAACTTTGATGTTTACATATTTTGAATTTTTTTCAATAAATATTTGAGATTGGGATTAAATTTGAAAAGGGCTAGTTACCCCCTTTTTGATAATTTTAAAAATATCGGGAATTCGAAAATACCTCAAACACAAAAGTTGTTCAAAATTGAATTCTACACATTTCGTATTTTGGCCATTTTTCAAGTTATATAGTAAAATCAGAATTAGTTTCATAAATTTGAAATCTGGATTAGGACTGCTACAGAGCAGCGCCACCGAGCTCCCTGCCTGCCTGCTTCATCTGCCGCCGCCATCCACCGGCGCCGCTCGCACGGGCACGTGGCCCTAGGACGTGGCAAGGGCAAAGCGTCGTGGCAATCACCTGAAGCTCCATCCCCTCCTTATAAGCTCAAGGACGAGCTCGTTCTTCCCCTTTTGCCTTTTCTGCTCGTCGTCGGCGAGCTCACTGCTCGTCCCAAATTCATCATTCTGGTTTACCTTCGTTTCGAATTGAGTCTGTAGCTAGCTTCGTAAGTATCTTGCGCACCGATTGAGCTCTTCCTTGCCGCTTGCGACCGTCGGAGACGCGCTGTTGGACCTTTCTTCTCCGCAGCCGGCAAAGGCATCGACCGTCTCAGCTCATCGTGGTTAGGACTTTATGGTGGCTATCTTCTTGTTCTTCCTCACGTTCTGTGTTCTTCACAGAGTTGCGAAGCTGAGGGCTTCGACCGTTTCGTCTTTGGTGCACAGGAGTCGCCAGAACAGGGTTCTTGCTGCCGGTTCATGCCGCCAAGGACACAGTTGTCGTCAAGATCGTCTCTCCAGCCACCTTTCCAGCGAACCAATGTGAGCAGCATGTATCTGTGAACTTCTTGATGCCGTAGGTGTGATTGGTTTGGTCGGGGAAGGTTCCGGCGGGCCGGAACGAGGCAAGCCGCTATTGCCGCCGCCGCCGAGCCGCCATGGCCGCTGGCTAGCTCTCGTTGGTGCTCTGGATTCCACTCTAGCAGTCTAGTTAGGTAGGGTGCTTGCTGGGATCCCGTCTGGGGCTTTGCCCTCGCCGGAGAGGCACCGCCGGCAGGCTGCCACGGCGAGCAGCCACCGTGCTGGTGCATGCCCTGTCTGCTCTGCTCTGTTTGAGCAGAGGAAGAAGAAGCCCGGGTTGGGCTCTGCTGGGCCTAGCTGAGTCGGCCCAGTAACACCATCAGCAATGTTCTTTTCATTTTTGAAATGAATAATTAATTCTGAATTTTGTGAATTTTGTGGGAATTAATGTATAGCTCCAAAAATCATGAAATAAATTTTATAGCCTCTCTGAGTAATGTAGTATCTATGAAAAATATTAAATTTGTATTTTGAGCATTATCTGTTTGTGATAAAAATAGACATTTTAATTAAGAAATAGCCTTTCCATGATTTTTGTAGCTCGAAGTATTAATCCAAAATTTGTGAAATTAATTGTATAGCTGTTTTGACCAGTGAGCTACCTCCACAAAAATCTGTAGCTCATTTGAATGAAGTTTAATTGTTTGGTAAATTACCTTTAAATAAATAAAAACATAAAATGATTAAATGTGAATCATTTTAGGATTTGTATGATATTTTGGAATTGTGATGGTATTTCTTAACGTCGTTACAAAAGATAGACTAAAAGTCCATCCCCGGCAGCGGCGTCAGAAATGCTTGTTGGCGTTTCTTAGCATCACTACTAAAGATAGACTATGAGTCTGTCCTTAATAATAATATTAGAAACGTAAGTTAACATTCCCAACCACCATTACTTCAGAAAGGTAACCCTTTGCTCTTAATGGCGCCGGCCTAGGTAATGCAGTCTGGTAATAGTAGTTAGAAGTGCCGGATTGGCCTTCCTAACCGTCATTACTTACGATATGCAAAACTTTGACATGGCGCCGTGGGGTGCACAAGAATTATAATCCTTAAGTAATGGTACTTAGGTACGCCAATCGATAGCTCAGTAAGAAGTAAGATTACTCTGCAAGCGCACAGAACTATCATTGTACCATTTTAACCCGTGTGCTCCTATCCAACGGCCGGGGATCTATTCGATTTATCAATTTGCTGAGTATTTAAGGGTATCGTATTTATAATTTTTCGTAGGAGGGAAATATGCATCAAGCGTGGTGTAAACATGATCACTTATTGAGTGCAATGATAGGCATAGAGTAAACAGGAATAAGACATGATTTCAAAATAGTGGAAACACATCTGGGTCAACCTCAAGGATAAAAAGGAAAAATAAAGAATAAAAGAATATAACTAACTGAGCAGGCATTGGTCATATATAATTATGCAAAGAACTGCTAGCAACACATCTAATTAGGAAGTCTAGTATCAGGACTAAGTTTGGGGTGATAGGGAGATCCCCGCAGCTGGTCTGCCAGCCGATAGAGACTTTACGAACTCCTACGTCAATATCCGAACGTGGGGGAGTGCTAGGGATGGACAGGGCTATCACCACCTGCCTACCTACCCCTCTGCCCGTGGGATACCGACATATTCGCCGATCTCCGCATACCTGAGCACCATGCTCACGTACTTGGAAACAACTCCTAACCTCTGCGGACCCCAACCCTTCGGATTGACAGGCTAGGTTAAGAGCAACCAAAAAGGCACGACGAACCATCACCTCATTCCTAGTTCTTCCTCTATTCATACTAATTTGATGAACGATAATGAACAAGTCAAGAACATGACACATAAACTATATTCTAGTCCATATATTATGCTCATAACAAGATCATAACTTTACTCTAGTTCATATGCATGATCATATAAATAAGATAAGAACTTGCTCATGGAAGAAGACCGAATTGTATTCATACCAAGATGATCCTATTCTTCCAAGGAGACAAGCTCTCCTTGATAGCTCTTGCCTTGCTCACAAACTACTAGTACTACTCTAAAGATACAAGTGAGAGGTGTAAGGTAGATGACTCCAAAATGATGTGTGTGTTGAATGAAAAGAGCACCATCTATTTATTGCTGAATACGTCTTTGGCTTTTGCGCTTTCTCCATGTTGTTGTGCATTTCCACTTGTTACACCATTAAACTTGTAAAACATGAATACTAGGGGTACAAGTGGAACTTCTTAGTAGTAAAGTCATATGTGCTAGAATATGATTGTCTTTCTTCTTTTTAGTCTAAGTTGGCAGCATAGAAATGATCCGTAAGGACTGCCAACAAATTGTGTGAAGACTTAGGATCAGGAAACACTAATTGATCCTAAGCACTTTTTTAGTGCTAAAAGTCATGCTAATTGCAGCTTTCTATGACTGTTAAAATAATTAATGAAATAATTATGTAACATTAACGCTGCTAGGTGAGATCCTGATTACAACTTTACCGTGAAGGAAAGTTGTACTCAAGGTTATTACATTAACATTTGTTTATTTGTCAATCATATCATTTGCACTGTCATTAAGCATGCATCATTATCACGTATAGTGACCGAAGCCGAGGGTGTCAAGACCGAGGAAGTCGTCGTTGATGAGACCTCGGGAGCTGTCGGAGGGTTCGACATCTGTGGTTCTGATCCTGATCCGTGTCTCGCCGTGCAACAAGGCAAGCCCCGGTGCATTAGCCCCTTCTTGTATTTACAAATTTTTATCACTTGAGTTAATCTACTGCACTAGGTTGATAGGAATTGATTGCCACCTACTTGCTACATTTACCTGCCTTGATGAGTTGATTATCATCCTTGATACCTGGTTTTAAATGCAAATGTTTATGAAATGCTTAGCCAGGCTTAATAGTTGAGTTTTTTATAAAAATATATTTTGTATGCTTGGGGTATACAATTATGTACTATTGTAATTATTCGACAGGGCAGCGGACTTGCATTGAGAAAGCAATCTCAATGTAGTGTCTCTGACTGTCTATTAAGAAAACGAAATGGAACCCATTTGGGACCATTCGTTGTCGGCCTGCTGGATCAAGACTTTTTAACTAGCCACATACTACGGAAAGCCTCTGACTCCGGTCACTCCTCTACTTGAACCGACAACCACGCATTGGGAGTGAAGAGATGGCGAGAGTAGCGTGTACCCTCATGGCCGGCGTGCCTGGAGAGGAGAGGAGTACTGTGCTCTCGGGTGGCGCAGGACCGGTTCAAGTTTTGGAAAAGCCATGGTAGGTGGGGTTGGTATATACAAGCTTTAGTGCTACATATGCAGTGTGGATAGGGATCCCCAGCGGGGTTTTCAATCGATTTGAATCGCCGTTGTTTCTCGGTTAATGGAGACTTGATCCTTCGACTTACAGTGAAGAGTGGTTTGGAACTAGGAGAAAGATGTGGGAAATGGGTGAATACTGAGATTATCTTAATGAATCAAACTAGATTCAAGATTAAGTTTTAAGCTGACCTAGAGAGCTTTTCTGCAAAACTCTTTGATTCTTGCTAAAGCCTCTCCTTGTTTCCCCTCAGCCTGCATTCCTGAGTCTTCTCCCGAATTTTTAGTCGGGTAAGTCTTGCGGAGTACCCCATGTACTCAGGGTTTGTTAACCCGATGTTGCAGGAAATCAGCAACCCAAGGTCTGCCTTGGACCTTGCTACATGACGGTGTTCGAGGAAGTTATGGAGGATGATAGTGACAGTGAGTGAGTATTTGATCCCTTGGGCAGGGATGATATGTAATATATGTTGTATAAGCTACTTACCTACTGCCACTACTCGTATTTTGGTTTTGTAATAATCGTACCTATGTTTAATTAAGAACACTAGTTTGTAATCATATGTAATATTTTAAGTCTTCCGCTCTTGTACTCCGAGTTGTACAATTTATATGAAATGTTGTACTCTGTAATCTCTTCGCAATTAAGATCCTGTTCGGAGAAAGCGGGTTTCCGTGTAAACCCGGCAGACCCTTTTAGGTTATGTGGGTCACCTGCACGGCTGTCGAAGGTCTTTGGGACGACGATAGGTGCATGTGCGCCATATAGCTTAGGAGGTTCTGTTACACGAAGGAAACATCGTTATTGGGACGTGGGAAGAGTGTAGAAGGCACCCGAAGCAACTTGGGGCCGAACCCCTGCCAGGTGGGGCGGGCCGGCCCTGGGGTGGGGCCGGGCTGTGCCCCCCTAGGGTTTCACTGCCACCTTCCGGAGTCTTCTTCCACCGCCTCCCACGATGCATCTCGGCCCTTGTTTTAAGTCGGTTTGATCCAACGACGCGTATTCATCCCACCGGGCTATAAATAAAGGGGCAGACCCCTCCCTGGAGGCATCCCTATTCCTGAGCTTCAATTCAATATCTCCAGTTAGGGTTAGATGTAGCAATTAGGAGAGACTAGTTGTTCTAGATCTATTCTTGTTTAGAGAAGTAGAGAGATAGAGTAGAGGAGTAGAGATTCGGAGGAGTTCCAGCCTGTCGGCGCTTCTTCGTAGCTGTATTCTTCTGGATTCAGCTTCCTCGCCCGGGGCTGCGTTCTGAGGTACTTTTGTATTCAACTTTTAATTCAAGTAAGCATTTGTTCTTATTCATTCTTAAGTTTGCAACTCATATTGAGTGCTTTGATCTTGGTCATTACTTGATTGAAGTAGTATTTCGTAGTGTAGGTGTGGTGTCTAGGCTAGGTTTACTTGTGAATGTCCCGTGATTGGTTGGATAGTGGTAGTTCACGTAGGTCATAGCTATGTTGATTCCTCTATAGTCCACTTCCCATTGATAGGATTCATAGGTGTATAAGTGTTTGGTAGGAGGGAACTCTGATTTCCACTCTTATTCATTTCACTGCCTAGTTAGAATGATATTATTCAAAGCTTACCGGTTGTTGGAACTAGATAATCATTAGTTATTTCCTCTTTCATGATATTATCTAGCCTAATTGTAGGGTTAAGTTCATCGGCTTGCTCATTATCAATATTTAAAACCTCCGGGTGAAGTGCTACATCGGTATTACATCTGTGCGCTTGCGGATAATCTGATAATAATAATATTTAGTAGAGTGCAGTTAATTTATACCAACAAGCATTTCTAGCGCCAGTTGACGAGGAACGGTTTGCTGATTTTTGACTTAGTTTAGCTTAATCCTGTATTATACTTTTATCTTTTCTATTTTATCCCTACCTTTTCATCATTTTATGTTCATCCTTATGGATGCTTTAAATTTCACGCCTATCTGTCTTTATGGCATGCGCAAAAGCTTTGAGCCACCAAAATCTATAGAGCCTATCATAACACCTGGCTATGAGCTGCGCCCATGTCTAACTAATATGATTCAGGATAAACCCTTCTCGGGAGAAGGTAACGAAAATCCATACTGTTGACGGAATACCGGCGATAGTTTACTAAGGGGTATGCCCAAGGTAGTAGATTGATCGGTGAAGGTGCGCCTGAGATGAGCAAGAGCTACGCTGGAAGCGTGAGACACAAGAATTTTCAGCTCGGACGATGTGGTGAAACTCGATGCCCAAGAATTTTCCTTTGAGTTTTCTGATTGCGGCGATGTAGGCGTCCATCTTCTCGCTGTTATAGTCCTAATCTTTATTTACCTGATTGATAACCAGAGTAGAGTCCCCATATACCATCACCCGCCAGATGCCGAGCTCGGAGGCGATCTGTAGGCCGTGGATGGCAGCTTCATATTCGGCAACGTTGTTGGAGGCTTTGAAATAGATTCTCAATACGTAGCGGAGGCGTTCGCCGGTCGGTGATATGAGGAGTACGCCGGCGCCTGCGCCTCCAATGCTGAGGGACCCATCGAAACACATCGTCCAGTGTTCCTCGTGCTTGGTTGGTACTTGCTCCTGCACTTCCGTCCATTCGGCGATGAAGTCAGCCAACACCTGAGACTTGATCGTCGTACGGCTGTGGAACTCCAGAGAATAAGTCGCTAGCTCCACAGCCTATTTCATGATTCTGCCGTTGGTGTCCTTGTTGCGCAGGATGTTGCCGAGAGGACGTTGGGTGACCACTACAATTTGATGAGCCTCAAAATAATGATGGAGCTTGCGTGATGTGATGAGGATGGCGTAGATCAGCTTCTGGACCGTCGGGTAGCGAGCTTTGGACTTGTTTAAAACTTTGCTGATGAAATAAACTGGTCGCTGAACCGGATATGCGTGACCATCTTCCTCCCGTTCGACGACTATCGCCGTACTGACGACATTGCTTGTCGCAGCGATATAGAGTAGCTGAGTTTTGTCCTTTTTGAGAGCTGTAAGGAGCGGAGGATGTACCAGGAACTGCTTTAGGTCCTTGAAGGCTTGGTCGGCTTCTTCCGACCAGACAAATTTTTCGCCTTCCTTAAGGAGCTTGAAGAAGGGGAGGCCTTTTTCACCTAACCTGGAGATGAATCGGCTTAGGGCCGCCATGCACCCCGTGAGCTTCTGAACATCCTTGACGTTGGTCGGGGGCTTTATTCTCATGATAGCCTCAATCTTTTCTGGGTTGGGGAGGATGCCTTGTTTGCTAACAATGTTGCTGAGCAGGTTGCCCGACGGTACACCGAAAATGCACTTGGAGGGGTTCAGTTTCCATTGGAATTCATCCAACTTCTTGAAGACTGCTTCAAGGTTGGAGACGAGGTCTTCAGCCTTCCGGGTTTTTATGACAACGTCGTCGACATAAGCTGCGGCGATGTCGGGAATGAGATCCTTGAGGCATGCCTGGATGGCCCGCTAGTATGTCGCGCCAGTGTTCTTCGGGCCAAAGGACATGGTCTTGTAGCAGTAGGCCCCGAAGGGAGTAATGAAGGAGGTTTTCTCCTGGTCTTCTTCCTTCAAGGCGATCTAATGGTAGCCGGAGTAGCAGTCGAGGAAGCTAAGTAGATCGCAACCGGCTGTGGAGTTGATGACTTCATCGATACGAGGAAGACCGAAGGGGTCTTTAGGGCAGTGTTTGTTGAGATCGGTGTAATCAACACACATCCTTCATTCATTATTCTTTTTTCTTACAAGGACCGGATTGGCTAACCAATCGGGATGATACACCTCTTTTATAAAGTCGGCAGCTAGGAGCCGAGCTATTTCTACCCTAATAGCCTCCTTCTTGTCTGGAGAGAAATGCCGGAGCTTCTGCTTGACGTGTTTGGTGGTCTTCGAGACATTCAAGGAGTGCTCGATCAGCTGCCTCGGTACGCCAGGCATGTCCGTGGGTTTCCACGCAAAAACGCTGACGTGCTTTCTGAGGAAGCTGACGAGCGTGTCTTCCTATTTGGGATCGAGGTCTGCCCCGATGCGAGTAGTTTTACTCGGGTCACCGGGAACGAGGACGATGTCTTTTGTCTCCTTGCTCTTGGTAGCAGCTCTGGGCGGGGTCTTTTCTAGGATAACCTGTTCTTCGGGCGCCAGCTTCTGTGTGTCCACTGTGCACGTATTCATCAGGATGGAGACGTCGGTGGCTTCTGCCATGGTGATGGCCTTCTTTTCGCAGTCGTATGTGACTTGGAAGTTGGAGCGGACCATAAGGATGCCGGTCTCCGTTGGCATCTTCATGACGAGGTAGGTATAGTTGGGGATGGCCCCAAACATAGCCAAAGCTGGACGATCGAGTATGGCGTGATACGTGGCGTCGAAGTCGGCCACCAAGAAATCGATGTGTTCGATTTGGAAGCACTGTGGTGTCCCAAACTGGACAGGCAGGTTGATCTGTCCCGGGGGGTAGGAGGGCTGCCCTGGGATGATTCCCCAAAATGGAGCTGTGGTCAGCTCCAGGTCTTCTGCTTGGAGTCCGAGCTCCTTGGTGGCTCCGGAGAACAGGATGTTGAGGCCACTGCCACCGTCGATCAGCACCTTGCGGAAGCGTGTCTCGTGTATCACTAGGTCAAGGATCAGTGGGAAGCGCCCTATGTATGGGATCTCCGTCCACTGGTCTTCTCTGCTGAAGGTGATAGCCTTGTGCGACCAAGGGGGAAATCTCGGGTCGGTGATGGTAGCATCATGGTTGGCGATGGAGTTGATGCATCTAGCGACGAGCTTCTGCTCTCTCTTCGACTCCATGGCTATGCGGCCACCAATGATCGTGGAGACCGTTTAGTGAGCTTCAGTGAAGCCTGGAGGCTGGTCGTTATTGTCATTGTGCTTGTCTCTCTCGGACTTTATGCGAGCCCTCTTCTTGTCTTCTTCTTGGAACACCCTAGAGAAGCCATAACATTCTCTCATGGTATGCTTGTGGAACTTGTGGATCGGGCATTGACTATCGAGGAGCTTGTCATAAGCCTCTTCGTAATTGCGCTTAGGGGCTGGTCGGGTGTTGTAGACTTGGTAGTGGCGACGCCTTTCTCCAGCCCTAGACCCTTCTGGTTCATCATGGCGATGTCGCTCGGGGCGATGTTGGTCATCCCGGTGATGGTCTCGCCGGGCTCCTCGGTCATCATGGCGCCGATCTGATCGATGATCGGTGTCCTCGCGGCGTGGTCGGTCGGGGAAGCGGAGGCGGCTATGAATGGAGTGGCGGGCCGCGTCACTCCCCTTGGTGTACTTGTTGGCGATGCGCAGCATCTCGGTGATGGAGTCAGGTCTGCTACGGTACAACTTCCTCTGGAGCTCCTCATCAGGTCGGAGGCTGCGTATGAAAGCAGAAATAGCCTTAGCATTCGTGACGCATGGGATGTTATTTCTGGTTTCTGAGAAGTGCTGAATATAATCCTGCAACGATTCTCGCGACGCCTGCTGGAGCTTCTCAAGATCAAATTTTGTGCCAGGTTGCTTGCAGGTGGCACTGTACCTATTGATGAATTACTCCCTCAACTGGTCTCAAGTATCGATGGAGTTCGGCTTCAGGCTTAGCAGCCAATTATTGGCGGATGTGTTGAGCATAACAGGCAAGTAATTTGCCATGACGTCAGAGTTGCCCCCGACAGCTTTGACTGTGATCTCGTTGATGGTAAGCCACTTGGTGGGATCGGCCGTGCCGTCGTAGGTCTCGACTCCAATGACCTTGAAGTTCGGCGGCCAGCGTACTGCCTGGAGTTCTGCCGTGAAAGGGAGTCTAGGAGCATTTTTGTAGATTGACCGGAGGACCGTGCACTTTGTCATATTCTTTGCGGCGCTCAGTCTCTGCTAAGTGCCTAGCTTCCCTCCAATTCTCAATGCGCCCCCGAAGATCTCTGGTCTTCAGCTTTTCACGGAGGTCGGACTGGTTGACCTCCTGGTCTCCATCTTGGCGACAACGTCTCCGGCCGGCGCGGGAGTGACCACCATCGTCGTGAATGATCTCAGTGGTCGACACAGTGGAAAGTGATGGAGATGAAAACCGGCGTTCTTTGTTGATCTGGACCTGGGCTGCTGGAGGTAAGCCATAAGGCGTTCCACTTCAGGTGTTGGAACCAGCCTTTTGTCTTCTTCTATCGCGACGGCGACGTTTACACTTGTTGTCTTGTAGACCTGTTGTTTGCCGACCAGATCAAATTCTGGCTCTAAGTTCCGCACGGTGGCCTTCCTTGCCTCGGCTTGCAGTTCGTGACGCCGTCTTCGGTGGGTGTTTCTCCCCTCGCGGGCTGCTCGGGCCTCTTCAGTTTCATTCGGCGGAGGAGCGCTGTCATTGCTGACGGCGAGGACGGGTCCGCCGATGAATCGTCCAGTGGGAGGTGGCAGATCAGTGAGATCGCTGCCTTCCACGTCGTCGAGGTCGGAGGAGCCGTTGTCAGCGATGATGAAGCTGGAGCTAGTGCCGACGTGCTCGGGGAAGGTGTGGTGGGAGGAGCGTAGTAGATGCGCGAAACTGGAGGCCGCGTTCCGAAGACCGAACGACATATAGCCACTCGGGAGGTCGTGGTCGGAGGCGCTCGAAAGCGTGACAGCTCGGGGCCGTAGCTCAATGATGCTCCTCCGAGGAGCGATGGTGATGGCCAGAGTCATGTCCTGGCAAAGCAGAGAAGGTTGTTGCGCCGTCGATGGGCGCTGAAAGTGGTCTGCAGTTGACTCCAAGATCTGGAGACTCTTGGACAGGCCTTGGGAGATCCGATCTATGGATCTGATCAGGTCGTCATTGTTGATGGCTTTCCGGTGTAGCATGGCAACTTTCTTGCTGGGGCGGAGGTTGTTGGAGGAGCTGGAGGAGATGCGATCTGGGCTGCATCCAGGATCTTTCCTTCACCGTCGGGACCGATGATACATGTGATGGATCCCACCGTAAAGATCTGGCCCGGCGTTGGGAGCTCGATGGAGCTTGAAAAAATCACCTTGTTCGTCATGGATCAGGAAGCACACCCCCTACCTGGCACACCAACTGTCGACGGAATACTGGCAATAGTCTACCGAGGGGTATGCCCAAGGTAGTAGATTGATCGGTGAAGGTGCGCCTGAGACGAGCAAGAGCTACGCTGGAAGCGTGAGACACAAGATTTATACTGGTTCAGGCCGCCGCTAGGTGTAATAACCTACGTCTTGTGTGTTGCTGTATTGTATTGCTAGTAGATGAAATGAGATGAGGGGATCCCCTGCCCGCCTTATATAGTCCGGGGGGCAAGGTTACAAGTCGGTTTTACCATACATATCAGATTACAATGCTAACCGAATAAGAAAACTAATCGGCTAGATATCAGGAAAGATATTTCCTTGCCCGCCAAGTCTTCGGCGGATACACGTGATCTTCAGGAGATCATGTAGACGACGCGTCCTTGGCAGTCCGGGCCTGATCGGATGACTCGGCCCATGTTTAGCCATGCGGGTATACGGGTCTATACCCCCACACATACTTACACCTACGAGAATTCGAGCAGACTTGTGCATGCTTGCACATTGCTGGCATGTCTGATAAGATCTTCAGATGGAAGCTTTTTCTGCTCTCTTTGACCGGAAGAGCTAAACGTTGGTATAATCGAGCCGTAGGAAGTATGCAAGGGGATTAGGAAACTTTATGCTCTGAATTTTGTTTATATTTCTTTCCCATCCATAGAGTAGTTAACCTTCGAAAAGAGGTTCTAATTTTTAGGCAACTAGAACAAGAATCTCTTAGTGCATCATGGGATCATTTTAATGAACTTGTTACATCTGGCCCTGACCTTGGTTTTTCGGACCATATTTATTCAACATTTTTATTTGGGTCTTACCAAGAATTCTAGGGAATCCCTTGATTTATCCTCTGGAGGAGCCTTTCCTTATTTGCCTATAAGTAAAGCAAGAGCAATGACTGACAAGATTGCTCTAGCTAATTTCGAGCTCCTCGAGGAAGAGAAGGAATCATACCCCGAACAAGCAGAGGAAGCTTTGGTAGCTAAAACACAACCACTCCAATCCCAAGATTTAGCTGTCAATTCTAAACCATCAAAACCCCACTTTGATGATTTAGACTTCCAATTAGCTAATATGCTTATCAATCAATGTACATCAGAGCTTCTCGGAAGAGCATCCTGGAAAAAATGTGGTCAACTTCCTTTCTCCCCTGAAAGACATTGGGAAGAATACAGGGATGGCATGTCGAGTGATGTCATAGAAGGAGAGCCAAGCCACATAGAAATTAATTCAATCTTCTCCCCTTCTATGCTCATATTAAATGTCTCATCTGAACCCATCTCTAAACCCATCCTTGACCCTGATGATCCTTCCTATGCTCTCTCTCCTAAGTCTCATAATGACCCTAGCATCCCATTAAGACATCCTAAGAATAGGAGTCATGAAGATTATTGGAATGACCAAGAAGAGCTACGACAATGGCAGGAATGCATAGAACATACTAGAAACACATACGCTATTGTCAAAGAATGGATGAAAGAGGACGAAGCCTTAGTACTAGCATCTAAACTTGGTCTAGATTCAACTAGTGAGTTTAAATCAATTTCTGTAGTAAACATAACTCATCCAAGTTTAGAGAAAGTCTTAGACGAGACCAAACTTAGAGACACCAATCCATGGGAAATCCTAGAATATAAAACATCCAATGAATGTCATAGACATGAAATAATAGACTCAAACTTGTTGCCTATGGACATCTATGAAGAAACACCCTTGGAGTTTAAAAAGAGAGATCACATCAATGAGCATGGAAATTATTTCATTAACACCTCATCGAATCCATACTCATATGAGAAATGTCTTGGATCAATTGGTCTCTCTAACATTATCACACACAAGATCTTCAACCCCCTCATTCTACCTGTTCATAAATTTTTCAAAAGGGTGGTTGTAGATGCATATGTTTATCATAAATATTGTAGATCTCGTTGTAATCTTGATATAGGTGCACAAAGACTGGTGTTCTAGAGGAAACCACCCCATGAATGAAGGCTTCCCAAGAATGACTTTGTGTCCCAAAATAAGCACTCTTGAAAAATGAATTGAGCTTGCACCTTTAATTTTACTATAATGCCCTTTTGAATTGAGCATAGAATTAAAATTATAAAAATATTCCCTCGGGTATTTTTGCCACTAACCATTCCAGGCTTGAAGCAGAAGGATGACATCATCAGGTATGTCCAACCAATCATCATGCAACATTAATCCATCCAAACTTAACTTTACTTTGCAAAATTCAAGCTCGGGGAAATGGGCTTATTTAGAGAATCTTATGTTGCTAATATTGGTTGTCTCTATCCTTTTAATCCATGTTCAAATTGTTAATTAATAATCATGCTCTTTCATCTCTGTTTGAATAACGCTCTATAATACTTTCATGCTACCTTTATTTGCTATTGTATATGTTTAGGCTTTGAAGTACTTTCATAAATCTCTTAAATGAAGCACGGTGCTTAGTTTAGAAGTGGTGATCTTATTTTCAAAAGGCTTTTTGAATTAAGTGTGGTGCTTAGGTTAAAATGCCTTCCTAAGCCAAATTAGACGTGGTGTCTAGGTTGATTTTTGAGCCGCTTGTATGCTGTAGTAGACATTGGATATTTTGTTGGACTAACCCTTGCAGGAAACTTTCACAAATAATATGGGTAAGTCATAAGGTGAATTCAAATCGGCGATAAGACAGGGCACATGCTGAACTTCAATAACTTTGCAGAGGAAGACACAACTCATTCATTATGGATGGAAGAACTGTGAGTATTAATGATTCATTCACTTTATCTTCTGTTGCAAGTTACTTGAACTCAAGCCATGCCGGTATAGAACATGATCTACGCTAACATAATATCAACCCTATCTTTTTAGTAGCATAGATGGAACATGATTCTGGACAAACAACCTATGTTCCAAAATTGTACATTCCTTCGGGTATGTGTTGTCCACTAATCTGTTGCAGGCATAATAATGAATGAACTGACAAGGTGTCATAAGATCAAAGAAGCAAAAGATGGCAAAGAGGATAAGCAACAAAGGAGACAAGATGCTCATGAACAACTCAAGATCGAAGAAAAGGAAAGGACCACCAGTCATCTACCCTTCATTACTTAGTGCCATCACGCTCCACTAATGAAGGTAATATCTTAAGGTAAGCGGTCACTATTTTTCTCTTGATCTTGGTTTGCACATAAATGAAGATGCAAACATGTTAGAGTTATAACTTTAATTGATTAACCTAATTAATTCAACATGTTTTGTCCTTTAAGATTGTTCATGGCACCATTCTTTTGATCTCAGTCTTAACCAAATGTGCTAAACATTGTATTCTATCTTTGGAAGATGATAGTCATACTCATGTGAACTTATATATTATGTAGAGATGGACAACCCTTCCATTGGTTAAGCAATTTAAATCTTTTCTACCATATGAACTTAAATGCAACATAAATGCTTAATCTTCTGATCTTACCACTCATGTCACGAATAAAACAAATTATGCAACATCAACTTTATCTTGTTCAATGTGCCTAAGGATAGAGAAAATAAAGAGATAGATTTGGTTCTGTTGGTGTTTTTTTTTCTACCAGCAGAGCCCATGCACTTGATCTCTACCTTGGTTGTGCAAGCAGGAAACACTTCGAGGAAAGTGTTGATGGATTTGATTATCCAAAATTATGCAAGTGAAAGTTCTGTGAACATCCACACTGAGCAAGATGCTGCTAGCTTCCACTATTAATGCTCTACTTCAACCTACTGGCCAAGCAAAGAACAAAAGTGACATCACTATCACCACAGGTGCAACCATCAAGACCTCCATCTATAAGACGGAGAGCTACACAAGAGTGAAAAAAAAGTCCTATCGGTAGACTTTAAATTCCGCACCCTTGCCATAAGGTAACATGGTAGTTATCTAATTAATTAGTATTCATAATTTACATTATTAATTTTACTTTATCATATTCATCTTTATGCATATCAAAACAAAAAAAAATAAAAAAATAAAAATCTTTATTGTCTTATTTACTGCATCACAAAATATTAAAGCCCCACGTGAATAAACTTATGGTAACCCTGTAGGAGTATTTACTGCTGGTGGCATAAAAAATGATAATAGCATCTGTATTTACTTTCTTGTATTATGAAAATCCTAAGCCCCATGAGAATAAATATTCACATTGGTGGCATAAAAATAAAATATACATCATGTATACATATTTACTTTTCTGCATAAGAAAATCAGAAAATCCTAAAAAGAATCCTGTTAGAATCTATCAATTTAAAATCAACTCAAAGGAATAATCAATTACTTATTGGCTGACCGCTAACCCCTTATCACATTCGAGCCTCGATTTTTGGTTTTCTTGTTGGAGTATAATTATGCAGAATAACACTATGTGTGAGGAGTGAGTTCATCAATGGAGCCCACTAGGACTACTGCTGACAAGCTTGCTCTAAAGATCATCGGCACCAAGTATTGCAAACATCTAGCTTGGAGGAGGAGCATCCCCTAGTTATCAGGTAACTATACCTATGCGATTATCGAGTCTGTTTTATGAAGTCATAAAATACCAAAAATATGTGAGCACATGAAGGTTCACAATAGTATCATAGGAATATCTAAAAATACCAAAAATATGTGGGCACATGAAGGTCCACCCAATTAGAAAACTTATGCTGGAAATATAAAACCAATCACTTACCATGGAGTGGTACTAAACCTAACCCCTCTCTATGAGATTTGCTATTTTTGTTGGCAATTGAGTTTCACAGGAAAATACAAGATCAAAGAGCTAGTCAACCTGACGCCTTTACACTACCGATACACTTGCTCCCAGAAGGATCACTCAATTTGCAACATCAAAAACCCTGTCAAACATCTAGCTTGTGGGAGGGCACCCTCCATTTAAAATCCAGCTAAGTATAAGTTTCCCACCTTATTATTATTGTACCATATCGCTTTTTCGCGTGAGTTAGCTAGTAAGATAAAATTTGAAAACCAAATAAAAACTTAGCTATATATTAGAGTGGTCTTAGAGTGTGTCTATAGTCAGTGTAGGTTAGAGTCAAATAAAAACTAGAGAACATTAAAATTTTATCTTGGAGATGATGAATAGTTGCTCTACCGTAATTCCTTTGAAGTGTCTAGTTTTCAACCCTAAATTCTCCCGAGTTTTGGATACTACTTTTTTTGGCTTAAATATTTACTTTGAACCTAAAACTTGTGGAGGCATATGCTTGAGCTAAGTCTAGGTGATTGATTGATATGATACATGAAGGTTGAGCTGCAATTTATCTTATTCCTAACAATACTAACTTCTGGAGATTTATTTTAAATTTAAAATCTTACATGATGAGCTCCTGTATGACAAAGTGTAAATGCTTACCAAAGCCATATATAATACATATAGAGATAGGAAAACCTTTGCACATTTATGCTGCTTGCTTTGCATTGAGTTTAGTCAACCTTTGTTGTATACCTTATGACAGTCTCGTCATGCTTTTAAAATCAAGATCACTTACACACTCCACCCACATATGCATTACTCCTACTCTGGGAGTAAGCGCAATCATTTTCCACTTCCAACCAGATCCACCTTAAAAATGTTTTTCTCCTACACTGGGAGTAAACACCAAAAAATATACCCTATAGGACAACCCCTGTTTAATTGCTCTAAGTTCTTATCATTATCTCTCCATTTATTTATATTCAAAGGATGTATGTGGCTATGCAAAAGTATTGAAAAAAAGAGAAAAAAAGAAAAGGGAGTAAAAGATGGACAAGTGTCCCAATAATTAAAACAATGGGTACTCAGATGCCTGCCTCCCTATAAAAAAGAGAGAGAAAGAAAAGAAGAAAAAGGAAATAAAGATAGCCCATGTTTTTCCGAAAAGTTCTAAGTTCCAAGAGAGAGATCTATTTTTATAGAGCAAAAGTAGAATTAGGATTAGCCACCTTATATACACCTATCCACCATATTCCATACACATGCACATCTTGGTTTGATTGTATGACTTGACTCTCTGGGGATCCATTGTTTGACTTTACAATATATGAATTACAAGTATGCTCATCCTTGTTATTGCCCATAAGCTCCGCTATAATCCTTAGTTATAGGAAGGCATAACATCATTAATGCCTCAGTAAGATCCATAAATACCACATATTAAGAGACTTGAGGGTGTCATACAATTAAGCTCTGAGTTTTATTTTGAAAACTTACAAAACTCCGGAATATTGGTACTGTGAAGAATTTGAGACATAGTGCTTGACTTGATTGTTCTGTCTTTCGATTGCTCAAGACTTATGGAAAAGCTGAGAAGCTCCATAGTATAGGTACAATGGGTAAGTCTAAAAGTTAGAGCAGTTTTGTCTAATCCGGAGGAGAATTTCTGTTTGAAAGTAGCAACTCCTGATCCAACTACTTTGGTAAATTAGGCTTAGTTTGTTTGCCAAGGGACTGGCAAACAAGTAAGCCTGAGAGTGTTGTTGATGGTGGATAACGTCAACTTTTATTGGAACTTTAGACACCAAAGGATACATGAATACACACTAATCTAGGGTTTTAACTGACAGTTTCCACGAGTTTTGCATGTTCTGTATTTTCGAGGGGCTATTCCAGAAAAGGATAAAAGAAGGGTTAAAGAGCATAAAAGACACGAAACTTAACCGTGAAGGAAACATCGTTATCGGGACGTGGGAAGAGTGTAGAAGGCACCCGAAGCAACTTGGGGCCGAACCCCTGCCAGGTGGGGCCGGGCGGCGCCCCCCAGGGTTTCACCGCTGCCTTCCGGAGTCTTCTTCCACCGCCTACCACGATGCATCTCGGCCCTTGTTTTAAGTCAGTTTGATCCAACGACGTGTATTCATCCCACCGGGCTATAAATAAAGGGGCATACCCCCCTGGAGGCATCCCTATACCTGAGCTTCAATTCAATATCTTCAGTTAGGGTTAGATGTAGCAATTAGGAGAGACTAGTTCTTCTAGATCTAGTTTTGTTTAGAGAAGTAGAGAGATAGAGTAGAGGAGTAGAGATTCGGAGGAGTTTCGGCCTGTCGACGCTTCTTCGTAGCTGTATTCTTCTGGATTCAGCTTCCTCGCCCGGAGCTGCGTTCTGAGGTAATTTTGTATTCAACTTCTAATTCAAGTAAGCATTTGTTCTTATTCGTTCTTAAGTTTGCAACTCATATTGAGTGCTTTGATCTTGGTCATTACTCGATTGAAGTAGTATTTCGTCGTGTAGGCATGGTGCCTAGGCTAGGTTTACTTGTGAATGTCCCCTGATTGGCCGGATAGTGGTAGTTCGCGTAGGTGACAGCTACATTGATTCCTCTGTAGTCCACTTCCCATTGATAGGATCGATAGGTGTATAAGTGTTTGGTAGGAGGGAACTCTGATTTCCACTCTTATTCATTTCACTACCCAGTTAGAACGATATTATTCAAAACTTACCGGTTGTTGGAACTAGATAATCATTAGCTATTTCCTCTTTCTTGATATTATCTAGCCTAATTGTAGGGTTAAGTCCATCGGCTTGGTCATTATCACCTACTGTTCCTTGTGGATACGATATTTAAAACCTCCGGGTGAAGTACTACATCGGTATTATATCTGTGCGCTTGCGGATAATCTGATAATAATAATAATAATATTTAGTAGAGTGCAGTTAATTTATACCAACAGCAGGTGCCCCCTTCAATGCACCACCTTTCATCCTACGACCCTCATTCCTCCTCAAAGGCGGTTGCAAGGTCGGTTGGTGCTTTGATTTGGTGGTTTGCAAACCCCGGGAGGATAACATGTGGGTCCATCGATCCTTGGCACATCACTTGATCACCGTTGGGTGAAAACCGACTTTGTTTGATGGCTTGGATGACTCCTGGGGTCCTTTCCTCGGATTGTAGACGTGGTACGAAGTTTGGACAGGGCGGGCGCCCTGTTGATAGAGCCACTGGATCCTTTTGACACGTTTTTGAGCCATTGATGTTGAATCAACATGCCATAGGCCATTTGGGAGGATGGCACATGGATCCGTGAGGTGGCAGAGTGCATTTGGCACACTTGACAGGGTGGGCGCCCTATGTGGAGGGTGGCCGCCCCTCTCTGGCTCCCACATGGCAGCTGAGGTGCCAACCTATCTTGGTTTGCTTCGTTTTTGCCTGATTTCACCATTTTTTCTGCATACACAATATTTCTCCATGCACATGTGGAACTAGGTGAGTTTCAAAGTGAGTTCTTTGCATTTCATGTGGTTTTACCTTGATTATGGTTGAAATGTTGATGGTAAAATAGGGTGTTAGCGACCGTCAACACATGCCCACTCCAACTAGTCACATAAAAACAACCATGACATGGCTATGACTGGATCAACTAAGACACTAATTCTACTCATAATGGGCCTAGTTCAACTAAAAGACAACTGATTTAGCTAACAAACTACTTCATCACATAGTGAGACACATACTACTTCATCACATGCACAGCTCCTACCAGTACACCAGCACCCTTCACAAAGCACAATCCCTTCACTGCACCAACCAGAGATCGAGCTTCTTGTCCATCGAGTTCTTGTACACTGTCACACCCCGATATTAAAAACAACACCAGGATGTATAAAAGCTCACATGTGTGCCAAGGATCAAGTCCACACATGCTAGACAAATTCATTAAGTACCATTGCAGAGTTTAATACATAACGAACAATATTTAAACATAGTACTTTATTACAACATCTCAGCGGAAATTAAGATCTCTCGTGGTAGCTCCAACGCAGGGACGTTGACTGGTTGACAACAAGTCTAGAACTCGTTGCGGTAGTCATAACTCCAATCTTCATCTGTGGTGGTGGTAATAGCAAGAGTGAGCACATATCGTACTCAGCAAGTAATACACAGGGTTCATGAGGCTCAAATAGCTTTATGTGGTTATGTTGCGATAGCTTTTTAAATCAAAGTAATAGTAATACAATAAATAGCATCAATGGGGTTGCATAAATTCCAAGGTGCATGATCAATGTAAGATGAACAGTAAGCATAAACAAGTAAATAATGACACTATTTTCTGTCCATGAGGATTCCAGACCACCCATAACCGCGGGTACGGCTAGTATACCAGTTTTACACTCTGCAGAGGTTGCACACTTTCACTATGAGCCGTGATTCCCATTTGCTCGGGTTAATTACTCCCAAAAACACTACCAAGGTGAGTGAGCAGGGTATCACTATGAAGTCTTTCAAAAGTCATGTCTAACAAGTTAGGGCCGCTATGGATTCTGTGCCTGTTCTTATAATAAGTCCTCTGCCTGATGGCACATAACCACAGCCTATACACATCATTGCAGACAGGGGCCAAACTATAAGCCATCCCGGCTTTATCCCACCCCACTTGCGCCTTTCGGTAACCACTAACAAGCTAGACAAGAGCAATTTACTGAACTAAAACCAGAGCCCATTAGCACTCATAGTTGCGCGGTTTTCCCGGAGGGTCACTTACGGATAATGTCATCTATTAAAGTTCATTACTTCCCATTAATCAACACATGATCATGATAATAATAGCATTGCCAAATCATTTATGTGCATAAATCGTAGGTATCAAGGTACAGGGACAATTCTAGGGAAATCATCTATGTTTATCAAGGGATTGCATGCATATGATATTTAGTAAAACTTTCATAAATAGGTAACAAGGATAATCCTATGAATTACTTGCCTTGCTCAGGAAAGTCTTGCTGGTCTTGCTGGTCCTCGAAAAGCGGGTCGTAAGCACCGTCGAATTGCTCACCGTCTTGACTCGATTAATCACCAACACACATGCGTACAGGAGCATTCATGCATAGCAAACAAGAGTATAAATTAGAACAGTACACCAACAGTGAGAAAACCAATTAAAAAGTTTATAAAACTGATCTACACGTTGCTACGATCACATCGATATAAAGATCATCGAAAACGGATTTAAAACGTGAAAGATATGAATTTTCCAAGTTTTAATGCATTTTTAGGGATTAAAATAATACTTAAAATAAAAATACTTTTAACATAGACAAAAGTTATATCACTGGATAGAGGGCGAAATTATGAATCTAATGCAATTTGAATCGCTCGAATCGGAGCTAAAACGCATAAGTTATGGCCAATTCAAAATGAGTGGCAAATTTGTAAAGTCTGAAAACGTATTTTCATTTGAACAGAGAGAAATACGCTTTTGAAAACGGAAAGCGTAAACAGAGAGCGCGCGGGGATGGCGGCTTTGACCGGGTCTGCGGCCACGTGGCGCGATGTGATTGGTCGGGTCCACCACGCTGTCCGTGGACCAGCGCGCGTGCGCGGGTGGACCGAGTCCACGCTGTAGCCGTGCACCGAAGGGGTATCGAGCTCTCGATGCCGTTGATATAGAGATGGGCGGCCAGGATTAGACCGCCCAGGGAGGAGTCGTTCTGTTCGCCGGAGTTGGGCGGCCGGCGGCGGCGCCCTCGCCGGAGACAGCGATCTCGGGGCTACGGTGCCTGGTTTGGGCCGGGAAAAGTCCGGGGAGGAAGCTAGGCTTGCTGCGAGAACTTTGGAGGCCACCATTTGGCACGCAACGGGATGGGAAAAGTGCAGCAGGGCCTATGGCGGCCGGGCTTCACCGGTGAGCTAGCCGGCGACTCGGGAAGGAGCGAAACGAGCAAAAATTGGTGGGCGAGGCTTCTTTACCTCACAACGATGCCTATGTGACGGTTGAATTGGACGGAGGGGGGGGGGTCTCGGTGATGGACCTCAACGGCGAGGGCGGAGCTCGGCGCGGCGGCGGGGTCCTGCAACAGCGGGGAGGCGGCGTCAGTGCCCAATCCGAGGGGGAAAACGGCTCGGGGAGTTCACCGGGACGGCGCAAAGCTCAAGAGGGGTTCACCGAGAGGAAATCGTCGCCGAGCTCGACGAATTGGTCTCGGCGGCGGAAAGTTCTTGGCGGCGGTGTGCTCTGTGTGCTGCGAGAGGCAAGGGGAGGCGCAACGAGGGTTCGAAGGGGTGGCAGGGAGTCGGGCACCGGCTTAAATAGCCCCGAGGGCGCTCTAAAGAGGAAGGAGGGATTTGGGCAGGGGAGAATTTGCCGGCGGAGATCGAGGCGGCGAGCTCCGCTCCTCTGCGAAAGGAAACCGGAAGAGGAGAAGAGGGAAGGTGGAGAAGGCCGCTGACGTGTGGGTCCAAGTCGTCAGCGAGAGCGAGCAGAGAGAACGGGCGCGCCTGCGCCTGGCGCCCGCTTGGGCCGGCTCGCGCGGCCGCGGCCCAAGAGGAGAGGGGGAGGAGAGAGGCCGAGTGGGCCGAGTGAGCCGAGTGAGCCGAGTGGGCCGAGAGAGAGGAAGAAGGATAGCAGGCTGGGTTGGGCTGCTGCTGCACTCTACTTCTACCTCTTCTTTTTTTTTTCTATTTCTATTTTTCCAACAAGTTTTCAAAAGAAATTTTCAAATATTTGAGAGACCAAATAATAATTCAAGCATCACAAAATAAATATGCAGCAGCATGAGTGCAACAACCATGTTTTGACTAGGTTTTTATTTAATTTCCCCGAAAAAAATTCTATTTTCCCTATATTAGCATGAACAATTAATTGCATAATTAAGTAAATTCTCTAATTTTAAAATGTTGCAAAATTCTAGGTGTTACATACACAGCCACACCTGCCTTTGAATCACCTTCCTCCTCCCTACTCACACATTCATCTAGGACCATCATGATCTTTCCATTGTCTACTAGTTTGGCTAGGTAATCCCTCTGCCATTCATAAAACCCGCAGCTTCCAGAAACCTAGACATGAGCAATCACATCAAAATCGCCAAAATGGTGTCAAACCCTAATCCCCAAATCAATCCTAATCTCAAAATCTGAACCACATCATAGAAAAATCAGAGCCAAATCCAAGAAAATCCTTACCCCTTGAATGTTCCTAGGACATTTGAAGAAGATATGGCCCTTGTTCCCATTCTCTTGGTCTGCGTCACGAGCTCCAATACCCTCTGCAGCCCACAACGGTCGCACACGATGAGTGGGAGCCCCGTGTGCTTCCTGAGTGGGTACTCCCCTATCGTATCCGGTAGCCGCGAGCGCCTCATAGGCATCGACGAGCCCGCCCCACGCCGGGACACGACACCAAGACGAGAGTGAAGGGAGGGAACGCTAGAGGAAGAAGAAGGCGGGAACGAGAAGAGAAGTGCGCGGGAAGTGAAAGGGGAATGGGGGTGGATGAGGAGACGGGGAGAGACGGAGGTCATTTATGTGACTGATGGCGAGGGGCACAAGAGACTTTTTCCATCGGGTAACGGCCGGCCGAGGCCGAGTTCCAAGCTGACAGGCAGATTTGGCAGGACACGTCAACCAAAATGGGAAATTTGTAGCCAATTTACTGTTTCCGATGGCAAGGATGTTGTTGTCACTGTAATGTTGGCAAACAGAGAGTCAGCCACCATATCGGTGGCAAAAAATTTGAAAGCCCGTTCCCCCATTGTCCATCTATAGTTGAGGTCTTGTGATAGACAGGGAACTCAGTGGATTACTGCTCTATCTCCCTGATAGTCCTTGGGTGAGTATGGTAGCTGATCCAGTTAGCATAGGGTAGCTGGTGTCGAGCCCGAATACCATCTGCAATCGTGTCGACATCTCACAAATAATCAGATGAACTATATCAAACGGAGACTAGTTGACGAAGGCCCTGAGAAGCCACAACTGGAGGTTGGCTGTTGACATCTACTAACGTCGCCAAATATAACTTTATAACCTTTAACACTAGAGATGAGATTAGAAGATATATGGTAATTAATTAACTAATCATTAGCAACTAGCCACTTATCTATTACCAACATTCTTTAGCATTAACTGTGTTGTCAATCCTAATTATATATGCTAAGAATAAATACAGGTTTTATATATTATTCCATGTGACTAGGTAGAAATATAAATAAATATAAAGTAAGAACAATTCTGCAAGCGGACAGATAATTATACCATTGTAGCATTTTACCTAGGAGTTCTACCAGGTTGTCGATTTATATTTATACCACTGGGAAGGACTTGGTTAAACTACAATCTATTATATTGATAACAACTATATGCATACCATGAATAAGTGATGTTACCGATGTCATATACTCTACTCATAACAGGTAGAGGTCACAAGATAATAAAGATAAATAGGGTAATAAGTATGATCAAGCATCATTAATAAAGATAAACATCAGAGCACTTTCTAGTCATAGTAATAGCTAGCCAAAGGATAAACTAAGGAATTAATATCTAAGGTAATTCTATAACTACGTCAATGAATAACTCTAACTAGTGCAATTTCATCTAACAATCATTGTCAGATTAGTCCTATATCTTGATCACATGCAAAGGGCATCATCTAGGAAAGGTGTGAAACAGAGTCATCACCCAACTTCGCGACCATGCCTGCTTGCCTACATACGGGGGGTGGACTACAGAGGAATCAACGTAGCTATCACCTACGCGAACTACCACACGACCCGTCTACATATCAGGGTGCACTCGTAGATAAACGAAATATCTAGACACCACGTCTACACATTGTTATCATCTACCCAACGATCATTTGGATAAATGCTATACGAGCAATTACATGAATTCAATAAGATCAAACCAACTATACTAGACATATAATTAAAGTAGACAAAGAGTAATGTAATCAAGAACATATGAACTATAAAGAACAATGTTTCCCTAATCATAATGAAGAATACAATAATAGAGAAAGAACCAGAACTATACCGAACTCTGCGCTCCAGACGGATGCCGGGGCTCCAGATCCCGCCGAAGAACTAGATCTCCTCTACTCTGTAATCTAACTAGGCTAGAACTATGAACTAGAAGGCTCTTGATGAACTAGTAGGCTCTTGATGGCTTGAAGACTTGTTGCCTTCGATGAATGATTGATTGATGCCTCCAGGGGCGTATGCCTCTTTATTTATAGCCCGGTGGGATGAACGTGCGCCGTAGGATCAAACCGACTTAAACATAGGGCTCAGATGACTCCTAAGAGGTGGCAGAAGAAGACTCCAGAAGGCAGGGCCGAACCCTAGCCTGGGGGCACCGGCCGGCGCTTCGGGTGTGTTCAAAAGGCTTCTAGTGTTCCGATGATGATGATGTTTCCTTCGCGGTTACGTTTTGTGATAATTATGCACTTTAATCCCTCTTTTATGGTTTTATGGAATAACCCTTGGAAAATACAGAACATGCAAAACTCATGGAAATTGTCAGTTAAAACCCTAGACTAGTATGTTTTCATGTATCCTTTTGTGTCTAAAGTTCTAATAAAAGTTGACGTTATCGACCGTCAACAACTCCCCCAAGCTTACCTTTTGTCAGTCCCTGGGCAAATAAACTAAGCCTAATTACTAATGTATTTGGATCAGGAGTTGCTACAATGCTTTCATTCTTTCCAAGTACACATGCTTTCAAACAGAAATTCTCCTCCAGATTAGACAATAACTGCTCTAACCTTCAGACTTACTCGTTTTAACTTTAACTATGGAGCTTTACAACCCTCGCATAAGTCTTGAGCAATTGAAAGATAGAATAATTAAGTCAAGCACTATGTCTCAAATTCTTCACAGTACCAGTATTCTGGAGTTTTGCAAGTTTTCGAAATAAAATTCAGAGCTTAATTGTATGACACCTCAAGTCCCTCAATATGTGGTATTTGTGGATCTCACTTAAGGCATTAATGTTATACCTTCCTATAACTAAGGATTATAGTGGAGCTCATAGGAGTGGAAAAAAACAAAGTTTAAGCATACTTGCAATTCATATGTTGTAACGTCAAACAATGGATCCACAGAGAATCGAGGCATACAATCAAACCAAGATGTGCATGTGTATGGAATATGGTGGATAGGTGTATATAAGGTGGCTAATCCTAATTCTACTTATGCACTTTTTAGAAATAGATCTCTCTTGGAACTTGTAGGAAAACACGGGCTATCTTTATTCCTTCTCTTTCTCTCTCTTTTTTTCATTCGAGAGGCGGGCATCTGGTACCCATTGCTTTAATTGCTAGGACACTTGTCCATCTTTTACTCCCTTTTCTTTTCACACTTTTGCATAGCCATATGCATCCAATAAATGATTTGGAGAGATAACAATAGTGAAAACTTAGAGCATTTATAACAGGGCTGTCCTATGGGGTTTATATATTTTTGGCGTTCACTCCCAGTGCTGGAGAAAACATTTTTATGATGGACATCATGAAAAGTGGAAATGGTTGTCATTACTCCCAGGGTAGGAATAATGCATATGTGCTGAAGTATGTACGTGATCTTGGTTTTAAAAGCATGACAAGACTCTCATATGGTATTCAACAAAGGTTGACTAAACTCAATGCAAAGCAAGCAGCATGAATGTGCAAAAGTTTCCTATCTCTAAATGAATACGGCTTTGGTAGTGTTGACGGTCGTTAAGTACCAATTTTATACCGTCAACTAATGCCTAGGGAAGATCAATAATAGAAGCATAGGGGTTATTACTAACAAATTCCATGAGTTTTGGTGAATTGTGTATTTTCTAGGAATTATTCCAGAAAGGCTTAAAAGAAGGATTAAAGTGCTTAATTACCACGAAACTTAACTGCCAAGGAAACATCATCACGAGAACACTAGAAGCATCTGGAACACACCCGAAGCACCAGGGCCCGAGACCCACCAGGGTGGGGCCGGCCGGTGCCCCCCAGGGTTTTGGCTCACCATCTGGAGTCTTCTTCCAACGCCTCTCTGGAGTCATCTGGGCCCTTTGTTCAAGTCGGTTTGATCCCATGGCGCACGTTCATCCCACCGGGCTATAAATAGAGGGGCAGACCCCCCTCCCAGAGCACCAATTCATTCCTCCTGCTTCATTCATCAAGAGTAGACAGAAGTTAGGGTTTCCAGAGATTGGAAATAGAGCTCTAGTTCTTCAAGTTCATAGTTTAGGCGTCTAGCAAGGTTCAAGTAGAATTGGGCGCTGCGCTCGGGATTTCAGATCTGTTCGTCTGGAGATCGGTAATATTATCTTGTATCTCATTATGACTTTGCTTTATTTTAATATATTGCTACTTATTCAGTTCTTAGTTTATTCTAGATGCATATTCGATATAGTTATGATTGGTAATTATTATTGTCGTATGATCGTAAAGCGCCTAATTCAGTACTCGAGTGAGTTAGGTGGTATGCATTATGTAGACGTGGTGTCCAGATATATTGTGTACCTATGGAGGCACCCTGACGTGCCGGGTCGTGTGGTAGTCCGCATAGGCGACAGCTGCATTGGTTCCTCTGTAGTCCACCCCCCGTATGTAGGACGAGCGGAGCGCGGTCGCGAAGGAGGTGACCCTTGTGTCTTAATATCCTCATTAGATGATGCTCCTTATGATGTTTTCTGAGTTGATTGTGCTATAGATGAAGATGTGTAATGTGGCATAGGCTGTAGACTTTGTATTTAGTAATTACATAGGTTTCCTTTACTTCAGCCGAATCTCGAGATTGTCATTTCTACATTAGTGACTCTCTATACTCTATCTCTGGAATACCATTTACCTTATTTACTCAGTTATCATTTACCGTTTATCATTGACTTATTTATCGCTAAAGCACTAGAGTTATGGATTATCATAGGTCTGCACATTTATCTTTCCAATTATTATAGTAGATTATCCTAATGAGTAGAATGCCCCTTTATCCTTTTGGCATAAAATAAATCAACGATACTCGGAATACTTACCGGGTGAAGTGCTACAATAGGAGAATTATCTGTACGCTTGCGGATATATTCTATAGTATTATTTTTAGGAGGCAAGTGAAGATTATTTTACCTTTGGTTTTTGGCATCATGTTAGGGATGACAACTTAACGTGAATTGATGTTAAAAATACCGACAAACATTTCTGGCGCCGTTGCCGGGGATGGCAATTGTATTCATTAGGATAATTTATTGAGTTTGCCATGATATTTATTCTAGAATTTCATATTGGAAAGTTCTTCATAGATGGAAAAACATAAAAATAACTATAGACATAAATACTTAGAGATATCCATAACCTTTTGCTTTAGCAGACTTACCCGTGTTTTGTTTATATTTAAATATCTTATATAGGGTAAGTGCAGGATTGATTGTGTACTTTAACTCTTATCAATCAGGAACAACCATAGGAAGAAGGGTCTTACATTATTTTGTCAAGCCATGGCTGAGAAGACTCTACGTGAATTCTCTGCCCCAAGCACTGAGAATATTCGCGTTGGGCCAACTTTTAACATTGGAGATCATGATTACGAGATCAAGCCAAGCCTCATCAAAATGGTGCAAGCTATCACATTTACTGGAAAGAAAGATGAAGATGCAAGTGTCCATCTGCAGAATTTCCTGGAGATTGGCAACACCATCAACATCAAAGGCATTCCTCAAGACGTCGTGCTACTTCGTTTGTTTCCATTCTCATTGGAGGGAAAGGCGAAGCAGTGGTTTTATCAAAATAAAGATCGGGTCAAGACATGGGTAGAATGTTCAAAAGCTTTCTTAGAAAAGTTTTTCCCAGTAGGCAAAACCAATGCTATACGAGAAAAGATTTCAGAATTTTGTCAGCAGAAAGGTGAATCTATTTCAGAAGCCTGGGAACGTTTTCAAGATTACATTTCGGATTGTCCCCATCATGGAATGGAAAAGTGGTTCCTCATGCAAACATTTTATCACGGACTAACTCAAAGGTCACGTGAGCAACTAGATGCCACTGCTGAAGGATCATTTATGTCACTCACCCCTAGAAGAGCATAAGATATTATGGCAAAGATAGCAGAAAATCAGAATTGGATAAACAACATTCAGACATGCTGTAAGAGTGAAGAAGTTCCAGAGTAAGTGTGTGCACTGTCAACCAATATGGATGTACAGTTGAACTAGTTAGAGCAAAGAGCCAATCATAAAAGCGATCGTCAAGCTATTCAAGATGCATTCAATTCCCAGAATCAATATGAAGGACCTTTAAAAATTGAGTTTGCAAATCCCCCAGAAGATATTAGTACGGTCATCAAGTCCACTTCTCAGAAACAAGGATGGAATCAACCTCGGTCAGCCAGTCAAGGTAAGTACCAAGGCAATTCTATTTTTTCAAATCATAGACAACCACCTTTGAGAGAATTAATATTAGAAAAAGGTAGAATTAATGAAAGTATTTATAAGAAGTTTGCTTTTAATGATAAAGTTTTAGAAGGAATTAATTCTAAATTAGATGATTTCTCTTCTGTTGTTAAAGATCAAATATTATTTAATAAAAAGATAGAATTACAAATTGCATAATTATCTTCTACTTTGTTTACCACTAACCATGAGCAAATAAAAGGAATATCTACTAGAGGAGGTAAGTCTACACGTGATCCACCTTACCCAAAAGGGGCAAGTAGACCATCACATTTAGTGCAGGTAGAAGAAGAAGAAATTGAGAAGGACAATAGAGAAGAAGAATTTATACCACCTTCACCACTAGTTGAACTACAAGATCAAGAATTAACTCAAGATTTTTATGATGCAACCCTCCTACCGTTTCCACATAGTAGAAGAAGAGCTAAAACAGATGATCAATTTGCTAAGTTTGTAGAGGTAATTCAGAAGTTATATGGCAATATCCCATTGTTAGATGCCATGCAGGTACCTACATATGCGAAGTATCTTCGAACCATTCTCAACAACAAAGGACCACTACCTTCTACTGAAGTTGTCAAGCTAACGGAGGAATGTAGTGAGGCAATTCTGAGTTCTTCTCCTACTAAGAAGAAGGATTTAGGGTGTCCCATTATTGATTATTCAATCGGAAACCAGATGTTCGAGAATGCTTTATGTGATCTTGGAGCAAGTGTCAGCGTCATCACCAAGACCGTCTTCGATAAACTCAAGTACTCTACACTCACACCAACCATGATGTGTTTGCAATTAGCTGACCAATCGGTTCGCTATCCCGCAGGAATCGCAGAAAATATTCCAGTAAAAATCCGCAACTTTTTCATTCCTATAGATTTTGTAGTACTTGACATGCAGGAAGAGAGGAAGATACCCCTCATCCTCGGGCGACCATTCCTAAACACTGCAAATGCAACCATCAACGTCGGAGCTGGAGAGATCACATTCACCATCAATGGTCAAGAAGAGCGATTCGCATTCAAGCCAAGACTGGAGCAATGCCAAACATTGAAGTGTCATGAAGAACAAGATGCAACAACATCTCTGACACCAGAGATGTATCATGAAGAATAATTCAACTGGAGAAGTCCGGATCGGTGGACTCAAAAACCCCGAACCATCGTCGGGAGGTAACTCGGTAGTTATCGGTAATTTAATTCTTGCATTAGAATTTGTATATTTACTTTCTCATAAATTGCATTATTAAAAAGAACTAAAAATAAGCATAGCATGATTAAAGCTTAAGCCCCATGTGATCATTATTAACGAAGTGTTAAACCCCGTCATTGAAATTTACTGTGGTGGCAAAAAATTATAAAAGGGCCATCATTAGAATTCTAATTTTTCATAAATTCATAAAAGTAATTTAGTTTTTCATTTTTGTGTCATTATACGGTATAAATACGGAAAACATGTGAGACCCACCATCATCACATCAAGTCACATCATGCATTATCATCAACCACTACCATCCAAACTCCACCATTCATCCATGTACTACTCTCCACTCATGAATTCATCAGAGAAAGGAACAAACTCACATGCATTTTGGAAGGGCATCAAGGTAGTGTCGGCATTTTCAAAAGTAGAGAGCCAAAGGTCACCAGGTCGGGCCGGCCGGCCCCAAGGCCACGCCGGCCGGCGCCCCTCTGCCTCTTCTCTGCCTCTCCTTCCTCTCACTCTCTCATTCATTCACACACACTCCAGAGAGCACGTAGCCAAGTTGCTTTGCAGCTCGTGACTTCAAACTCTCATAAACTCTTCATTTGATTCAAGTTTAAGCAAGGAAAAGGGTAGAGAAAAAGATTAGCAAGAAGACCTAGAAGAGAGATTACCACTTTGATTCCTTCTCTCCACTTGTTTTTGCTTGTTCTTGTTTTGTTCTTGTGTTCTTGTTCGTTCTTGCCGTGTTCTTCGTGTTCTTCATTTTACAGGCAAGATGAGCAATAGAACGAAAGGTTCCATTCAATCCCTTGGAAGAGCCCTCTCACGCCGCACAACAAGAAGTCAATCATCATCACAAGTGCCATCGTTCGTCGGCTCCAACATGAATATCGACCCTCCGTCACCCTTCACGTATGATAATTCCGTCATCCTCTTCCCAACCGGAAGAGAGGTATGAACTCACAAGCATAACTCAAATTTCATTATCAACTAGACCCCAGAGAGAAATTTTAAATGTTGTTAAAAACAAGGAATTTACACATACTCCAACTTTTGATGCCACTTTGCTCTATGAACCGGAATGGATTCCGAGTTTGAACTTATTTTTAGAAATGTTGGATGGGAAAATGCATGGCAAATTAATGAGCAGGGTAGCAAGTTACTCACTATAGAATTCATTAGCACCCTAGACTTTGATAATGATGAGGTTAATTTTAGAATATTTAATAAACCTTTCACCCTCTCATGAAAAATCTTAGTTTAGCATTGGGATTCAATAATCAGTGTGTAGTAAATATTTCTGAAACTCTCCAAGACTTTGATAAAGATGATTTTGGAAGAGTATCACTGCAAAGAAACCAGAGAGAAAACAAAAATATACTACTGAAGAAGTTCATCATCCCACACTGAAATTTATGCTTAAATGGCTATCTTTTACATTCTTTCCTAGAGAGGAGTTAAATACTATTAAACAAGATGAGCTACATTTATATCATGATTAAAAAGAGGAAAGTGTCACCTGTAAAAATGATGTTGAATTATTCGAGAACTGTCCCTTCTTTAAGAAAGTGCAGTATTTCTTTTACTTCCTGGATTACACGTTTAGCTACAGGGCAAGATTTATTATCAAATGCTTCACTTGTTTATATTTCTGATACTCGCAGAATTATTGGTTATGATTTTTTCTTTCATGCTCACATGCTCAAATGCCGAAATAATAAAATAGTTATGACTTATAAAAATTATGACAATGAGTACGAACTGCCAGACAGGGAGTTAGGAATTTATTCTAGTGCAGAATTTTGTTTTTCCAGCTGTTAGAGCTAATATTGGTAGTGTCCATCCACGCGCATCAGTAGGGCGCTAAGAACTAATTTCACTGGAGCTGACCTAGCACCATCTGAGCCAGGTTATTCCCACTATGTTAATTTTGGTGAACATGTATCGATGTAGGAGCCACGCCAGCAGTGGATTGCACATGCAGGATGGGAGGAACAACCCGCATTTCAGCAAGGAGAATCTTCGTCAGCAGCAGCAGCAGCGGGTTGGGGAGCAACTGATTTTCACAGAGGACGAGCATCTTTTTCTACACGCGGGAACACGGACTTCACCGCTGGTGGACCATATCCGTTCCACGCACCATCAGAAGATGACTACTATCGCCCACCTGAGTAGCACTTTTCGGCTACCGCTAATGATTTCCTAACTTTATCTATGCGTCTCACAAACATTGAACAGGGACAGGACGCGATAAGCGACACACTGCACCAGTACGAGCAGTGGCAGCAGCAGGTCGACGACAGGTTGTACCAGCATGAACAATGGTAGTACAGCACGGACCAACGACCAGATCAGATATATCAGGGACATCAGCAGACGCAGAGCGGATTAGAATATTTGATACATCAGATGGGATACTCACCGCCACCTCCACCACATTACTGAGCAACATCCAGCTTGGAGGAGATCCCCGCTAGGTGAGTACCTCTCACCTTTATATATGCTCTTTATTTCAGTATTTAATTCACTCATTAAATTCTGTCAATTTCAACATTACTAAAAACATTAAGAAAACCAAATAAAAATTTATTTACCACTTTCTTTAGTTATTGCATTAAATTTCTATTTGCTTAAGAATGAAAATCCAAAAAAGTAATAGGTTGTATAATTAAGTACACTTTAAATTCCGCATTTAACTTGTCTTTAGAATAATTAGAACTTGAAGCTAGAGAAAAATCAAAAAGATCTTTAAATTGTTTAAATATAATTTCTTGCAATTGCTTAGTATTTAAATTTAAATTCTCCTACGAATTGCACGAAGTTTATCTACCATGAAAATTTATTCTGAAACTTGATATCAGTGGGTAGCATAAGCTTTTTTAAGTAATTGACGGATATGATATAAGAAGGTTTGAGTTACTATTTATTTCATTCTGAGTTATACCTAAAGCTCCAGTAATTTCAAAAAATCAAAATTAAAACAAATATAATAATTTGTTCTGCTAATATAATTTATGTAGACTATTCTGTTATGCATTCATGATTGAATTCAGATGCACAAAAAGTTTTCACTCTATGCACAAGTCTCTCTCTTAGAAGTCTAACAGAGAGTGTGGGTTATTGTTGGCGTTTCTTAGCGTCATTACTAAAGACAGACTAAAAGCCCATCCCTAACAACGATACTAGAAACGTGTGTTGACATCCCTAACCACCATTACTTCAAAAAGGTAACTCTCGGCCCTTAACGGTGCCGGCCAAGATAATGCAGTCTGGTAATAACAGTTAGAAGTGCCTGATTGGCCTTCCCAACCATAATTACTTACGATATGCAAAACTGAAGCACGATGCCTTGGGGTGCAACAAGAATTATAGTCCTTAGGTAATGGTACTTAGGTATGCCAATCATGATAGCTCAGTATAGATAAATCCGCAAGCGCACGGAGCTATCATTATAGCATTTCAACCCGTGAGTATTCAGGGGTGTCGTATTTATAATTTCCCGTAGGAGGGCAGGACGAATGCATCTAGCTTTGGCATAAACATGATCACTTATTGAATGCATAGGTAGACATAGCATAGGCAGGGGTAAATCATAGTTCAAAGATAGTGGACACACATCTGAGCCGACCTTAAGGATAAAAGAGGAATAAAGAATAAAAGAATATATCTAATTGAGCAGGCATTGGTCATATATAACTATACAAAGAACTGTTAGTAAACATCTAACTAGCATGTCCAGAATCAGGACTAGGTCTGGGATGACAGAGAGATCCCCGCAGCTGGTCTGCTAGCCGATAGAGACTTTACGAACTCCTACCCAATATCCGAACGTGGGGGAGTGCTAGGGATGGACAGGGTTGTCGCCACCTGCCCACCTACCCCTCTGCCCGTGGGATACCGGCATATTCGCCGATCTCTGCATGCCCAGCACCATGCTCACGTACTTGGAAACAACTCCTAACCCCTTCGGAGTGACAGGCTAAGCTAAGAGCAACCGAGAAGGCACGACGAACCGTCACCTCACCCCTAGTTCCTTCCTCTATTCATACTAAGTCGATGAACGGTGAAGAATAACGATGAACATATCGAGAACATAACACATAAACTATAACTAGTTCATATATCATGATCATAACATGTTCAAGACTATACTCTAGTTCATATGCATTGCTATATAAATAAGATAAGAACTTGATCTTGGAAGAGAACTGCATTGTATTCATACCGAGGTGTTCCTTCTTCTCCCAAAGATACAAATTCTCCTTGCTAGCTCTTGCCTTGCTCTAATACTAAGACTAATCTAAAGAATACAAGTGAGAGGTGAGGTAAATGGCTCCAAATGATGGTGTGTGTTGGAGGGGAGCTCTCCCTCTCTTTTATAGTCCAACTAGGGCGGTTTGGGCATTCTAAGTATGGAAAGAGGTGAAACCACCTTTGCCAAACCGCCATGTGCACCGCCTAAGGAGGATGGGCCCAGGAGGAACCACCAGGTGGCGGCCGCCCCTTGGGGCGGTCGATCCCTAGGGAGTGCCATCTGGCCACCGCCTTCGGGTGGTCGGTTCCTCTATGGGCCTGGGCCTCCCCCGTGGTTGCGAATGGATTTGGTTTATTGTCTAATTTGGGCTTTCTCATTTTCTTAGTTTGTGCCTTCTTTGAATACGCTTCCTGGAAGTGCGCTTTCCTTGAGATTTCCATGCATTTCCGCGTGCTATGCCTGTAAGTTAGGTACACAACAAAACTCATGGAAAGATTAGATAAAGCCCAATTCTCTATTTGTTTTAGTATTAAAATGATGTTATATTTATGTTGCTAAGGACCGCCAACTACTCCCCCACACTTAGTCCTTTGCTCGTCCTCGAGTAATGGTTTGAAGGACTAAGCGGGTTTATCTCCTTGATTTGAAATCTGCGTACAAGTTATTGCAAGCTTCACCTAAACGTGTGAACTTCCAAGTGTCTACCAAGTCATCTTGGGTAATTGAAAAATGGAATAGCCTGGATTCAAATCTTCTTACTCGTATCCCTGCTCAGAAACTTGGGTTTTTGTGAAGTTTTGAAAACAAAAAGATAGCACTTGTTCCTTGAATGATTCTCTCAAGTCACTTATTTGTATGTGGTTCCTCACCAAGGCATATATAGGGATTGCCTTCACTTGATCACCCTACCTCTAAAAAGTTTATCTGGAGCTTTAGGTAGGGATGAAAATACTAAGGCACACTTACCTTGCATGTATTGTCAAGTCAAACCCTAGACCGCACCGGAGGGAAGAGTCATACTCTTAGATCAGAATGTGTATGTGTGTGGAAAGAATATGGTGGGTATTATTGGTGTCTAACCTAATTCCACTATGCCCTTTGAAACACATCTCCCTCCTTATTAGGACTTAGAAAAATTCTTTATGAGGGCATGAGCTATCCTTATTCTCTCTTCTTTTTATATATATATTTCTCTTCTTCTCTTCTTTTTCTTCTCCATTTTTTTCTCTTTTTTTCACCTTTTGGAAAATAGCCTCATGCTTTTATTTGCAACAAAAACTTTAAGGGAGATGTGAACAAAGATTCAGAGCATTTATTTGGATAGGACCTAATAAGTATATTTTTGGTTCACCCCCAGTGTAGGAGTAGAACATTTTGGGTGGATCAAAGTGGAAGGTATATTTTGCGCCTACTCCCAAGGTAGGAGTAGTGCAATTATTTGGTGGATGGATGAATGAATGTTGTGCAAAACTCTCAGTGTAAGAGTTAGCAACTTTATTTGTGGGTGCGTGAAATTTGATCTTGGGAGTATGAAATTTCTCTCAACAGGGGTCACAAAACTTGACCAAACTCAACACAAAGTAAGATGCATATGTGGAAGGTTTTGTCATGAAATATCATGTATGGCCTTGGTAGGTATTTGCAATCATTCAAGGAAATGCTATATTGATTTTTGTTTAGTAAAAATAAATCCCATGTTCTTTGCAAGAAATGAGCAGGCGTCATGTCATCCTACTATATCTCATTCGTCAATCACTTAGATAAAATGGGGTCCCTATGATAAGTGTTCACAAGTAATAGGAATATTGGCAAGGAATAAAGAGTATGCAAACTTTAATCACAGGATGCCATGGAGATGGAGCATCAAAAGTTTTGTCTTTTCAAAAGTGTTCAAAGTTAAATTTCAAAACTTTGAAAAGAGCGGGGGTAGAGTTGCACAAACCATCGTTGAAGATGAAGGAACTGATGGAAGTTGTTTGTCTCATCCTTTTGTTTGATGGGTTGCTCGATGTTTGTGCAATGTGTTAGGGAGATCTTGAATTTGTTGTAGTTATGCTTGAGAGATCTCCCCCACACTTATTTTTTTGTACCTGCTTTTATTATAACAAAGAAAACAAAACAAGAGGGACTACAACAGGCAAGGGTCTTATTGGCTAAAAGATCAAGGAAACAAAATTTTATTATTTAGTTATTTTTATTTTATTAGGAACTTGTTCAACCAACTTTTATTAGAGCTCAAACAAGGCTGATATAAAAGATGCAACGAAAACATAGCCAAGACTTATCCCCATATCAGATTACTACCATTGTTTATGAAAACAACTCAAGGTTCATTAATCAAATTTCAACACCATGTCAAAATATGATTAAAGAAGACTATTTCAACCTAAGCACCATGCTTAATTTGAAAACAGCCTATGGATGTTACTCGCGAGAATACATCCAAACAAGAGCATATGACATAAACAGGGAAGCATGAATTTGAATGATCATAAGGAGACAAGTATGAGCGAAGGGGTTGGTGAACATTTATTACCTTTTGCATACCTAAGTGTTCTTACCAGCAGCATATGTGGATTTCTTTGAAGATGCTGCACCGGTGGCGTGGACATACAGGCTCCAACTCAGCTGAACCATCAGGCCGGATCACACACACAACTAGTGTATATGGACCTTGGCCTTATTGGTAGCAAAGGTGTAAAGGAGTAGAGCTTTTCTTTTCTCTCTCTCTCCTTTTTTTGAAAGATAACTACCGATGACCTTCGGCAAGGGCTCAACATTTATAGTCTGTTGGCAAGACTTCCCCCTCTTTATTGCTCTGCAGCTGCATGAACAAACTTGGGAGAATTCTCGGGTTGCCCCGAGATTTTTCCCGTATTGTTGACAGGAATAGAAGCAGCAATTTGAGCAAACTATTTTTCTATCATTTTATTGAAACTCAACTGATGTTTAACAAAAGAAGATAGAGTTTCAAGTTTAGCATTTATAGATTCAAACGTTTTATCATTAAAGGAAAGCTTTCTAGCAAGATCTACATTAAACTTAGCTTGCCTTAAAACAAAATCTCTCGAGGAAGGTTGATTGAAATTCAATTTGAAATTTGAATTGAGATTAGAAGAATTAGCATGTGGGTGGTTATGGTTGTTCCACCCATTATTACCTGGTTGTTGATGTTGGCGAAACCCGTTGTTGACGTAGGTCGCTTCTTCCTGGGTTTCGGGACAGCTGTTCCCCGAATGGCCAACATTTCCACAGACTTCACATGTCATGTGTGAGTCCATGGCTTGGACGGTGCCTGTGGTGGGTTCGGTGGCGCGGTCGTCCAGCCTCTTTATTAGGAGGTCTATTTTTGTGGCAAGCAAATCCGTCTCCTTCACGGTATGCATGTCTTCTTGTGTTTCTCTTCTTTCTCCCCAGCTTTGGTTTGCTACCATCTTTTCGATGAGTGCAGTGGCATTCTCGATGGTGAGGGAGAGGAATGCCCCTCCAGCTGCGGCGTCAAGGTGCCCTTTTGACATGGCCATCAGGCCCTCGTAAAAGTTCTAGAGCACCAGCCAATCTTCCATTCCATGGTGGGGACAGGCTCGGACATAGTCCTGCAGCCTCTCCCATGCCTGAGGGATGGACTCGAGTGATGTCTGCTGGAAGTTGGATATCTCCCCTTAGAGCAATGGTTTTGCTCATGGGGATGAACTTGGCGAGGAATGCCATGGAACATTTGTCCCATGTGTTGGCAGCTTCCTTGTTTTGGTAGAACCACTGTTTCGCCTTCCCCGCAAGGGAAAAAGGAAACAGGCGGAGCTTGATGCTAGTTGGTGCGACGTCTTTGGTGACGATGGTGTCGCACAATTCAAGGAAGTGTTGAAGATGAGCATTTGCATCCTCATTTGGCAAGCCACAGAACTGGCTTGCCTGCACCATCTTGATTAGGCCAGTACTCCCGATATTGACAGCGGGCCCAACGGGCACGTTGGCAACAGTAGGGGTGGAGTAGTCGCGGAGTGTCTTGGCCATGATGATAGTAGCGGATGGTGCGGGAGTGAATGGTTCGTCTGTCGATGGAGTAGCAGAAGAAGAAGTGGTACGGGACCTGTTCTTCCTTAGGAGTGCCTCCCGATTGTCGGTGAAGTTGTTCAACAGGTCAAAACCACTCATACACTATCCTGTTTTCTTTCCAATAAAAAGAGAAAAAAACAAGAGAAGTTAGCCTGCCTAAACTACGGCTACATTTTGCTTATTGTGCAATCAATGCCTATGCCAAGCTAAATGTTTTTATTTCCTTTTGCCCTCCCCTAGCAACGGCGCCAGAAATGCTTGTTGGCGTTTCTTAGCGTCATTACTAAAGATAGACTAAAAGCCCATCCCTAGCAACGATACTAGAAACATGTGTTGACATCCCTAACCACCATTACTTCAGAAAGGTAACTCTCGGCCCTTAACGGTGCCGGACAAGATAATGCAGTCTGGTAATAATAGTTAGAAGTGCCTGATTGGCCTTCCCAACCATCATTACTTACGATATGCAAAACTGAAGCACGATGCCTTGGGGTGCAACAAGAATTACAGTCCTTAGGTAATGGTACTTAGGTATGCCAATCATGATAGCTCAGTATAGATAAATCCGCAAGCGCACGGAGCTATTATTGTAGCATTTCAACCCGTGAGTATTCAGGGGTGTCGTATTTATAATTTCCCATAGGAGGGCAGGACGAATGCATCTAGCTTTGGCATAAACATGATCACTTATTGAATGCATAGGTAGACGTAGCATAGGAAGGGGTAAATCATAGTTCAAAGATAGTGGACACACATCTGAGCCGACCTCAAGGATAAAAGAGAAATAAAGAATAAAAGAATATATCTAATTGAGAAGGCATTGGTCATATATAACTATGCAAAGAACTGTTAGTAAACATCTAACTAGCATGTCTAGAACCAGGACTAGGTCTGGGATGAGAGGGAGATCCCCGCAGCTGGTCTGCCAGACGATAGAGACTTTACGAACTCCTACCCAATATCCGAACGTAGGGGAGTGCTAGGGATGGACAGGGCTATCACCACCTGCCCACCTACCCCTCTGCCCGTGGGATACCGTCATATTCGCCGATCTCTGCATACCCGCGCACCATGCTCGCGTACTTGGAAACAACTCCTAACCCCCTAGGACCCCACCCCTTCGGAGTGACAGGCTAGGCTAAGAGCAACCAAGAAGGCATGACGAACCGTCACCTCATCCCTAGTTCTTCCTCTATTCATACTAAGTCGATGAACGATGAAGAACAACGATGAACATATCGAGAACATAACACATAAACTATAACTAGTTCATATATCATGATCATAACATGTTCAAGGCTATACTCTAGTTCATATGCATTGCTATACAAATAAGATAAGAACTTGGTCTTGGAAGTGAACTGCATTGTATTCATACCAAGGTGTTCCTTCTTCTCCCAAAGATACAAATTCTCATTGCTAGCTCTTGCCTTGCTCTAATACTAAGACTAATCTAAAGAATACAAGTGAGAGGTGAGGTAAATGGCTCCAAATGATGGTGTGTGTTGGAGGGGAGCTCTCCCTCTCTTTTATAATCCAACTAGGGCGGTTTGGACGTTCTAAGTATGGAAGGAGGTGAAACCACCTTTGCCAAACCGCCATGAGCACTGCCTGAGGAGGATGGGCCCGAGCGAACCCACCAGGGGGCGGCCACCACTAGGGGCGGTCGATCCCTGGGGAGTGCCATCTGGCCACCGCCTTCGGGTGGTCGGTTCCTCTGTGGGCCTGGGCCTCCCCCGTGGTTGCGAATGGATTTGGTTTATTGTCTAATTTGGGCTTTCTCATTTTCTTAGTTTGCGCCTTTTTTGAATACGCTTCCTGGAAGTGCGCTTTCCTTGAGATTTCCATGCATTTCCACGTGCTATCCCTGTAAGTTAGGTACACAACAAAACTCGTGAAAAGATTAGATAAAGCCCTATTCTTTATTTATTTTAGTATTAAAATGATGTTATATTTATGTTGCTAAGGACCGCCAACTGTTATAAAATTAAAAGATGCCATACCAAAGAAATATGAGCCTAAAAGATGCCATATCAAAAGGGTATGTGCCAAAAAAGAGAGAAAAACAATGGATGCAAAGACACCCGCCTGAGAGAAAAAAATGGGTACAAAAAGTATCCGCTGGGGAGATAACCCACACTCTTTAGAAAGACAGAAAAGAGAGGATAATGCATAGGAGTACAAAAATGAAATTTAATCACATTCACACATTCAATCATGATGTATAGCTTAGTAGTCCTCTGCATTCTTATTAGTAAGCTCTCATTATTTCCTAAATAAAAATTTTATACTTAGTGCTTGCTTGATTATTTTGTCTCTCAATTACCCAAGACTTAGTTTAAAAGCCCCACGATTGAAAAGAATAGGAATAAGTTTGAAAGGTGGATTAATGAATTTTAATCCGGAGAAGAATTTCTGTTTAAATATTTAAGTATTTGTTGGGAGTTATACATTTTTATGGAACCCTAATTAAATTATTTCATGTCAATTTTGCTAAGGGACTAGCAAAGACTTAGCTTGGGGGTATTGTTGACGGTCGTTAAGTACCAATTTTATACCATCAACTAATGCCTAGGGAAGATCAATAATAGAAGCCTAGGGGTTATTACTGACAAATTCCACGAGTTTTGGTGAATTGTGTATTTTCCAGGGATTATTCTAGAAAGGCTTAAAAGAAGGATTAAAGTGCTTAATTACCACAAAACTTAACCACCAAGGAAACATCATCACGAGAACACTAGAAGCATCTGGAACACACCCGAAGCACCGGCGCCCGAGACCCACCAGGGTGGGGCCAGCTGGTGCCAGGGTGGGGCCGGCCGGCACCCCCCTAGGGTTTCGGCCCACCTTCTGGAGTTTTCTTCCACCGCCTCTCTGGAGTCATCTGGGCCCTTTGTTCAAGTCGGTTTGATCCCACGGCGCACGTTCATCCCACCGGGCTATAGATAGAGGGGCAGACCCCCCCTCCCAGAGCACCAATTCATTCCTCCTGCTTCATTCATCAAGAGTAGATAGAAGTTAGGGTTTCCAGAGATTAGAAATAGGGCTCTAGTTCTTCAAGTTCATAGTTTAGGCGTCTAGCAAGGTTCAAGTAGAGTTGGGCACACGCTCGGGATTCCAGATCTGTTCGTCTGGAGATCGGTAATATTATCTTGTATCTCATTATAACTTTGCTTGATTTTAATATATTGCTACTTATTCAATTCTTAGTTTATTCTAGTTGCATATTTGATATAGTTATGATTGGTAATGATTATTGTCGTATGATCATAAAGCGTCTAATTTAGTACTCGAGTGAGTTAGGTGGTATGCATTATGTAAACGTGGTGTCTAGATATATTGTGTACCTACGGAGGCACCCTGACGTGCCGGGTCGTGTGGTAGTCCGCGTAGGTGACAGCTGCGTTGGTTCCTCTGTAGTCTAGCCCCCTGTACGTAAGACGAGCAGAGTGCGGTCGCGAAGGAGGTGACCCTTGTGTCTTAATATCCTCATTAGATGATGCTTCTTATGATGTTTTCTGAGTTGATTATGCTATAGATGAAGATGTGTAATGTGGCGTAGGCTATAGACTTTGTATTTAGTAATTACATAGATTTCCTTTACTTTAGCTGAATCTCGAGATTGTCTTTTCTCCATTAGTGAGTCTCTATATTCTATCTCTGGAATACCATTTACCTCATTTACTCAGTTATCATTTACCATTTATCATTGACTTATTTATCACTAAAGCACTAGAGTTATGGATTATCATAGGTCTGCACATTTATCTTTCCAATCATTATAGTAGATTATCCTAATGAATAGAATGCCCCTTTATCCTTTTGGCATAAAATAAATCAACGATACTCGGAATACTTACTGGGTGAAGTGCTACAATGGGAGAATTATCTATGCTCTTGCGGATATATTCTATAGTATTATTTTTAGGTGGCAAGTGAAGATTATTTTACATTTGGTTTTTGGAATCATGTTAGGGATGACAACTTAACGTGAAGTGATGTTAAAAATACCAACAGGTAGGAATTCACATTTTGTCATACAAGAGCTCATCATGTAGATTTTAAGTTTTCAAAAATAAATCTCTAGAACTTAATAATGCTAGGAATAAGATAAATAGTAGCTCAACCTTCATGAATCATATCAATCAATTACCTAGACTTAGCTCAAGCATATGCCTCCACAAGTTTCAGGTTCAGAGTAAATTCTCAGATTAAAACAGTAGTATCCAAACTCAGGAGAATCTAAGGTTGATAACTAGGCACTTGAAAGGAATTGGGCAGAGCAACTATTCATCATTTCCAAAACAAAATTTTAGTGTTCATCAAATTTAATTTGGTTCTAGCCTAGACTGACTCTAAACAAACTCTAATATATAGCTAAATATTTATTTGGTTTTCAAATGTTATCTTACTCGCTAACTTACGCGAAAAAGCGATATAGTAATAATGATAAGAATAATATTGTGGAAAACTGATACTTAGCTGGACTTAAAATGGAGGGCGCCCTCCCCCAAGCTTGACGTTTGACAGGGTCTTTGATGTTGTAAATTGAGTGATCCTTCTAGGAGCACGTGTATCGACAGCGTAGGGGTGTCGGGTTGACTAGCTCTTTGATCTTGTATTTTTTCTGTGAAACTCAATTGCCAACAAAGATACCAAATCTTATGGAGAGGGGTTAGGTTTAGTACCACTCCATGGTAAGTGATTGATTTTATATTTCTAGCAGAAGCTTCTTAACTGAGTGGACCTTCATGTGCCCACATATTTTTGGGTTTTTTCTAAAAGGTGTGAGCCTTCATGTGTCCACATATTTTTGGTATTTTTAGATTTTTCTATGATACTATGGTGAACCTTCATGTGTTCACATATTTTTGGTATTTTGTGCTTGTATAAAGTAGACTCAATAAGCGCATAGGTATAATTACCTGATAACTAGGGGATGCTCCTCCCTAAGCTTGATGTTTGCAATACTTGGTGCTTGAATATTTCTCAGAGTGAGCTAGTAGTAGTCCTGGTGGGTGCCACTAATAGACTTTCTCCTTAGTCATAATATTATTCCTGCACAGTTATGCACCAACAAGAAAACCAAAACTCGAGGCTCGAATTATCAAGGGGTTAGCGGTCAGCCAATGAGCACTTTGATTATTAATAGATTTTAGTAGGATTCTAACAGGATTCTCTTTTGGGGGTTTTTCTAAGTGACTTATGCAGCATTCAAAAAATGTATGCATGCTATTTTTTTTATTATGCCACCACAAAGAATATTCATTCCCATGGGGCTTAGGATTTTCATAATGCAACAAATTAAATATAGATTGATATTTTTATTTTTATTTTTATGCCACCGCAGTAAATATGCCTACAGGGTTACCATAGATTTATTCACATGGGGCTTTAATATTTATGATGCAGTAAATAAAGCAGTAAATATTTTTGTTGGTTTATTTTTAATATGAAAAAAATGATTGTACTAATAAATGTGCGAAGCAAAATTACTAATGAATGCTAAATTAGTTAGATAACTACCATTCTAACCTTATGGCTAGGGTACGGAATTTAAAGTCTACCGATAGGACTTAGATAGAGAAGAGTACTTACTCAGTAGGTTCATCGTCTGAGGTTACCTCAGTCAATTCCCCATTATGCGGTGGTGTAGTACGTGCTTCTTCTTTCTCCTTCTATTTCTTTTCTGTCTCTTCTGCTTCTCTCTTTTCTAGCTCCAGCTCTTCCTTGTCACACTCCCTTTGGTTTGCTTCTCTTGATTCTTCATCTCTCTTCATCCATTCTTCTACTTGTGCCCGGATCTCTTCTTTCTCTGCCTTAGCAATTTGGTCCATCCTCTCAGCTTCCGCTTCCCACTCACTCCAGCGTGGTGCTTGTACGTCTTCTTCTTGCTCCTTGTAGCAGTCTTCATACTTCACAATCTTACCAGGGGAGTCCTCCCATCCACAGTGAGGCTGGGTAGCCTGACGGTGGGCTTGGCGTCTCCTTCTGTTGCATTGCTTCCTGTTCTGCTCATGGTTAAGATGTGTTCTAAATTGACAGCGTATCTTTCCAGTGGGTAGGTTGAAGTGGATCTGTCCAGACCCGATGTAGATGATAGCATTGGCGGTGTATAGGAACGGTCTTCCCAAAAGAATAGGCGATTTGTTGTCTTCCTGCATGTCAAGAACTAGAAAATCTGCGGGTATATATTTATCTTGAATTCTTACCATAACGTCCTTAACTATGCCTTCAGGGAATCTCAGTGATTGGTCTGCCATCTGCAACTGAATATATGTTGGGTATATTGGTAAATCATCAAATAATTCATCATATACCTTTTTGGACATTACGTTGACGCCTGATCCAGTGTCGCAGACGGTGTTGGGAAAAGTGATGTCTCTGACTGTGCAGTCAATGTTTGGTACACCTGGGTCACCTTTCTTTATTGGGAATGGTTTTGGGAGCATATGATCATTTTCTGTGTTGATAGCATTGATTAGTTGAGCAGTTTCTTTAGGTACATGTCGGGGCTTGTTCTTCCTCCATCTTCTATTGTTCTTCTTCTTGGGCACTTGCTGTTGTTGCTCTTGTTGATGAAATTGCTTCGGGACTGCTGGATCCTTCAGGATGCGGTTCTTGAACGAGAATCTCTCCTTGTCCTTGATGGAGAGGACAATCTTGGCGTGTTCCGCATAGATGATGGCTTTGGTTGTGCATAAGAATGGTCGTCCCAAGATAATAGGTGCCTTCTCATCTCCTCCGGTATCCATGATCACAAAGTCAATTGGGACATATGATTGCCCCACTCTGATAATAGCTTCTTCTAGTACTCCCTCGGGGTAGCAAATGGACTGATCTGCAAGCTGCAAACGCATATCTGTGTACAACAAAGGATCACATAATATTCTCTCATAGATTACCTTAGGCATTATGTTGACACTTGCGCTGAAATCGCAGATAGCTTCTGGAAAGCTGTGACATCCTATGGAGATAGGAATGATAGGTCTTCCAGGGTCTCCCATCTTCTTAGGTAGTGAGTGTCTATCCACTGTTTATCTGTAGGCTCAATTTGGTATTGTGTTGCATTGTGAATATCAACAAGGTTACCAGTTTCCAAATCTTCCGGCTGGTCTGGAATCTTACCTTTCTCAAATGGAGGGACAGCAGCAGCAAGCTGAGCTAATTGTGATTCTAACATTTTATTAAAGCTTTGCTGATTCTTTATAGCAGAAGTAAAGGTATCCATTCTGGTATTTATGTTTTCTAAAGCTTTATCATTCGAGGCTACCTTTCTAGACATTTGATCTATCAATTTAGATTGACCAGCAACTAAATTTTTTAAAGGTGGAAGATTATAATTATTGTAATTATTACCTTGGTTGTTACCTTGGTAATTACCTTGTCAAGGTTGCTAATTCTATCCTTGGTTTGGCTGGCTCCATCCTTGACCTTGCTGAGGGCGATAGTAGGTGTTGTTGTTGATGATCCTCTTGCAGTGTAAGGCAGTGGACAGCGGAATGCCCGTAATCTCCACATTCTTCACAGGTCATGCGGGAATCATCAATATGCATGACTTCCTTCTTCTCTATGTCGAGTTTCTTCATGATGAGGTCTAACTTGGCAGTGACCATGTCGGTCTCCTTCAAATGATGGATGCCTCCTCATCTCTTGCGAGGTTGAGTACGTTCTTCATTACAGCTCGGATTTGAGGTCATCTTCTCCACAAGTGCTTGAGCTTTTGGGAGCTTCAGTGACAGGAAAGCTCCTCTAGCTGCAACATTGTTGACGGTGGAATTACCCTAAATTTTCACATTCAAACACCGTCAACAGGCCTCGGATTCAAGGGAAGCTAAACATATCATGAGCATATTTTATCAATAACTAGTTCCACATGTACTCTTAGCTTGTGATTGCAGGGAACACCAAATCAGTGCAAAAGTGAGCAGCTAGGGGCTAAATACATGGTTCGGCCGAACCATGATATGTTGCCCCAGGCCACCACCATTCAACATATTGCATAAAACATCAAATAAAGGAGATGAGAGCCAAGGGTGGGCCCACCCATGGGTCATCCGAACTGTCCATGGGGCCCACCTAGCTCTGGTGACATGGCAGGATCCGTGTGACATTCCAACCAAGTCAATTCATCCATCGGATCAACTTGTGCTTTCATTCAACGGTGGAGATCAAAGGCACACGGATTGAGGCATGAAACGAAGCAACCATGACAGGACCAACACATGGGAAGGGTCTATGACAGATGGGGGACACTGTGGTGGGACCCACCTACCAGGGGTGGGTCTGCCGAACCACAAGATAGGGAACCAAGCCACCTACACCATCACTGACTGGTGGGGACTCCTTCTAGAAGCTCCTGGCTGGGCCCACCAGTCAGAGTGGGGTCGGCCGAACCACCCCTGGTGCCCAGCCAGGTCGGTTCGCCTCCACCGACTCCAAACATGCTTCCCATGTGCTCAAATTGCCATAGCGGTCCAACTTGAGGCGGTTACAAGGCGGTGGATCCAAGGGTGGAGAGTTGAGGAGCACACGGATCACTGACGTGGCATCCCTCCACTCTCCACTATAAATAGAGGCTGCCCACTCCCTTTCAAGAGGACACCATACACCATACAACACAAGTTACAAGAGTTCTACTCTTTAGTAGTAGGATTAGTCTAGTGTGGGAGTTAGAGTCGAGTCGAGCTGCGCTCGGAGCCTCCAGAGTCGTCTACCGAAAAGTCTGGTATAGCTCTTGTACCTTTCCTTCTGTAAGACTTTATCTTTATCAATATATATATTATCTTTACATTACTTCACTAAGTTCTTACTTAGTCTTTACTATCCTTTATAGTATTGTTGTGTCTTGTCTTATTTCATAGTTGTCTTATACTTGATAGTGATCTTGTCCCAACTCAACGTGTATTAGTTCATCGCCTGTCACAAGGTATTCTAGTTGTTGGTACGCAACTAGAATAGTGAGACTTAGTGTAAGCGTGGTGCTTAGACTAGATCTTGCCTTTGATTACCGCTTGTCGCACGGATTGTTTGTGGGTGCTAGCAGGTGGTGATAGCCCTGTCTAGTCTTAGTATCCCTCCACGTGTTTTAGGCAAGTTCTTAAAAGGTGGGCTCCCATAAGAGTGTAGGCGCTTCGGGTAGAGGTTTTGTCCTCTATTGTCTCGCACTACCCCTTGCACACCGGTAGTAAGGTACTATCTTAGTATAAGTCATCTATTTGATAGGATAAGTCATAAGAGTAAAGTAAGTGTCATAGGAGCCTTATACTCACTCGTTGTCCTCCCACCTAGCTATACTCTACTAGTTATCTTTTAGTTATCTTAATACTTGTTGTGTGTTGGTGTCATTACCCTTTCCTCTACCTATCGATTTACCCCCCTACCACTAGCTGGTACTAAGTTGGTATAGACTTAAGGATCTCTTTGTCTTTTTAGTAATTATTCCTAGCAACCGCTTTCCCTTGGGATAAAAATAAATAACGATACCTTGAAATACTCCTGGGTGAAGTGCTACAGTGGTATATTCTGTGCACTTGCGGAATTATCCAATAGACATAAGAAATACCATCAGGCACATCTGGCGCCGTTATCAAAGATAGCCTAACACCCTGTCTCTGATGGTTGCGCTAAGAAGTGTCAACAAGCATTTCTGGCGCCGTTGCCAGGGAAAGCATCAGTCTAGAAATATTAATAAAAAAAATTGAATCCGGAGTCTATTATCAATTTAGTTATCGATTAGTGTTAGGGGCTTACCCCTGTCTATGTTTCTCGTTATCGTGAAACTAGACAGTGCATGAACGGTTTCCAATTGCTGTCAAATTATGTTGAAGATCCCGAGCAATTGTTGAGAAGAACTAGACGCCGTCAAGTTCCACCTCAAAGGTTCATCTCAAACTTGAATCCGTTCGAGGAAAGAGGCTCCGCATTATCAATTAAGGAAGCTATGGCCCAAAAGACCATCTCTGAGTTCTCTGCGCCGTCCGCTGACAACATTGCCACCGGACCGCAGCTCAACTTTGGAGATGCTACCTTTGAGCTCAAGCCTGCACTCATCAATATGGTGCAAGCTAATCCATTCTGTGGAAAGCCACACGAAAATGCCAATGCGCATCTCCAGCACTTTCTGGAGGTGTGTGGAACTTTCACCATCAAGAATGTCTCGGCTAACGTCATCCACCTTTGTCTATTCCCATTCTCACTGCTTGGGAAGGCAAAGCAATGGTTCTATGCCAACAAGAGTGAAGTCACCACCTGGGAGAAGTGTGCCAACGCTTTTCTCAAGAAGTTCTTCCCAATGGGCAAAACAAGCGCTCTCCATGGCAAAATTTCAAGCTTCCAACAACAAGCGGACGAGATGATTCCCAAAGCATGGGAACGTCTCCAGGAGTACATTCGAGCCTGTCCTCATCATGGGATTGAAGAATGGCTCCTAATCCAAGGTTTCTACCATGGGCTGACCGGATTAGCCCGTAGTCACCTTGATGTTGCAGCTGGAGGAGCATTCCTGCAACACAATGTCAAGGATGCTGAGGACCTCATTGAAAAGATGGTTATCAACCAAGGATGGAATGAGGAACGCCTCCAACCCAAGAAAAGGCACCGTTCATGAGGTGGACATGCTCTCAGCAAAAATGGACCTCTTGATGAAAAAGATCGAAGAAAGTTTCAAGAAGGAACAAGAGGCCATTAGACCCACTGCCACCTCACGAGCAATTGAAGCTGATCCATGGTGCGAGGTATGTGGTGGAGAAGATCATTCGGGCAATAACTACCCCGAGATGAAGGAGGAAGTGAGCTTCATCAATAACAACAACAATGGGTATCGACCCTAGCAACAAGGAGGATGGAACTCGCGCCCCTTCTACCAAGGAAACCAAGGTAATAGTTACAGCAATAATTTCAATAATTCTTATGGTAATCAACCTTCTCTCAAATATCTTGTCTTAGGCCAATCTAAAATCAATGATAGTATAAATAAGAAAATAATGGCTAATGATAAGATTCTTGAAAATCTTAGTGAGAAAATGGATAGCTTTAACACTGCTATAAAAAATCAATTGAGTTTTAATAGAATGCTAGAAACCCAATTAGCTCAAATAGCAGCAGCTATCCCATCATTCGAACAAGGTAAGATCCTAGGAAAACCTGAGGAACCAATTGAGGGTGTTAAGTTAATTTCCACGAGGTTTGGTAAGCCTCCGGTTAGGCAAAACCTGGGTTGTCTTCTTGATCCGCCATTGATGGCCAAGAAGAGTGACCTCGGCCATCCTACCATCACCTGCGAGATCGGGCCACACACCTTCAACAACGCCTTCTGCGACTTTGGATCTGGAGTCAACATCATGTCCAAGGTAATGTACGAGAACTTGCTAGGAGGACCCTTGTACCCCACTTTTGTCAAATTGCAGATGTCCGATCAATCCATCTGGTTCCCCGAGGGATTGGCAAGGGACATCCTTGTCAAAGATCAAGAAGAATACATCCCCGCTGACTTCATCATTCTTGACATGGGGGCCGATGACGAAGTCCCCGTCATCCTAGAAAGGCCGTTCCTCAATACCGTGAATGCCATCATCTACGTTGGATCCGGCCAAGTTCACTTCCAACTCCCAGGTAAGAGAATTGAATGTACTTTCAATGGTTATAAATCCATGCAATAGTCAAGGAAGAATCTGTGGAGAAACAAGCCACAATATGCACCCTGCTGAAAGAATCAACCGCCAAGGTCCAAAAAGGCCAAACTGGTAAGTAAGGCTGAGGTAATAAACAAGGCCGACTCCGCCGAATCACAAGCATCAACCAAGAAGGAATGGCGGAAGAAAGAGGTGCGATCATCACGGTCTCCATCTCCAGGACCGATCGAAGCACCCGAATAATGAACCCGAACTGGAGAGGTCCTGCTCTACGGAGCTAAAACATGGAGCCCTTGCTGGTAAGGTAAATCAGTATTTATCTCATATTTAATTTGTGCATTTCAATTTTGAATTTTCTTCATTGTATTTTATGTTTAATTTTGGCAATAATTTATTTCGACAAAATAAAATAAGTAAATGAATAAAACTTGAAAAGATCATTTCTACTCACACCTGAGGTGGTGAGACCTCCTAGCTGGGGTCGGCCGACCCCAGCATGGGGCCCACCCACCTCTGGTGGTGTTGGCCTGGTGTCCTGATCATGTTCCCAAAATTTGAACACCAGCTCCTTTTGAATTTTAGTCGACCATTCTTTTGTCATGACCATTCTCATATGCTTCAAGGAGAATCCAATACCCACATTAATCCAAATTCTAAAAAGTGGACACTTTGGCATGCATGAGTGCTCCCATGGTCCATGGGAATCACTTTAAACATGTCCCCACTTTTGTCATACACCTTTTACCTTCACAAAACACTAGACAAGGGAATCTCTAAAAATTTTAAAACTTTTGGTCCACCACTAGTCTCTACTTTACTGGACACACTGTTTAAAGCTCAAAGGGGACAAACCCTGGTTCGGCCAAACCATGTTTTGGATCCTTTCAAGAAAGTAGAGTTTGAATTCAAATAGATTCCCTGTCCAAAGGTAAAAGCAACACTGAACCTGCCATAAATGGGTTCGGCCGATGTAACAACCCGGGTTTTCCGATATCCAAAAATCCGAACTTTCTAAAATTTTTCTTGCTAATATGTGCATCATGTAGTTTCTAGGTCTAACCGTTACTAACACCTAACAACCGTCGCATGCATATATATATAAATTTCTTGTAGGATTTTGTCGGTTTTTCTTAGATGGACTAGGGTTTTGTGTCGGAGAGCACAAGTCCATAGCTACCTTCTTCCGAATCCGTCATTCTCAAATCTCGGATCTCTTCTGACTTATCATTCCAATCTATAATAAGATCCGCAAGCCCACTTAATTATTATCTCGATTCATTGCTGGCAACCGTATAATCTTTTCAACTTCCTCGAATTCCTATTTTTCTCCCATTACCTCATCAAGGAAAAGCCCTTGTTAGTATATCCCTAATATTCCCTTGACAAATGGACAACACCCCTACCCTTTCTCAGGCCAAAACCCCTTCTCCCATTTCTTTTTCTTCCCTCCCAGTCGGCCCACGAGCCTTTCCCTTCCCCCTCCTACGTAACCGGCCCGATTGGCCTACCCAGTCGCGCCCCTCCTGCACGCTCTCGCGCGCGGCCCAGCTCGCAGCTAGCAGCCAGCAGTGCCCCTCAGCCCAGCGCACACCTGCCTCCGCGCACGGCCCATCTGGCCCAGCAGCCCGCCTCCACTCTCCCCCGGACCAGTGGCCGCGAGCGCCCTCTGCCTCCAGCCTGCAGCCGCTTCGGCCCAGCACGCAAACACCCCAGCGCGGCCCATCGAGCCGGCCTGCTCGGCCCAACCGGTCGGCTCCCACCCAAACCCTAGAGCGGGGAGCTCTAGCTCCCAGGGGCGCCGCCGCCGCCACCCTGGAGGACCGCACGCGACCCTACCTCGACGTCCGCGCCGATGCACGCCACGCGTCCTAGGACGGCACGGACGTCGGAGATCAACGACGATCCCTCGAAAACCCTAGCCGTGCGCGCATAAAAACCGGAGCCGCACCTCCTGTTCCTCTTCAACCTTCAGGCTCCGCCGCCGCCTTCCACACAGCGCCACCACCTTCCCTTGCTTCTCCTTCCTCGCTGCGCGACACCACTGCCAGCCATGGCCCTCACGGTCGCGCACGTGGGTGCTGCAGCCGCCGTGGCTCCTCGATGCAAGCCAGCCGCGACATCGCCTCCTCGACGCCGACCCGGGCGCCGCTGCTGGCCACGCTCGCAAGCTCCGACCGCGCTGCCGACCTCCGCGCTCTGGTCGGGCTCGCCCCGACGTGGAGCATCCCGGCAGCTGCAGCGTCTCCCACCGACGAGCCAACCTCACCTCGGCGTTGCTGCGGCCGTGTCATCACCGAGCCGAACGGTGACCGCGACCGCGCCGTCGGCGTTCACCTCCTCTCCATCGCCGCGCCGCGCCCCTGGCTCCCTCCTCGTCGTGCCACGGCGTCGTGCAGCAGCGACGCCACGCCCCGGAGCCTTGGCCTCGCCTCGTCTGCACCACCGATCGAGCGCAGCTGCTCGCTGGCCGCGGCAGCCAGCCGCTGTTACTCAGCACTACTGTACCGGAGCCGCCCCTTGCCGAGCGCACGCCACGACGTCACCGTACCGCTGCGACCACGGCTCCTCCACGACACCGAGCCCGCGTCGTGCAGCAGCGATGCCCTGTTGTTGTTCACATGCAGCAGCTGCAGCATCTCCATCTCGCCAAATTTGTCACTGTATTATCGTCGGTGAGCTTCCGGGGACCAAAACCATGTCATGACTCCATTTCCATCACCACGATGCTGAGACCGGCCTTCGTGCCGTGTTCCATATGTTGCAGGGAAGCCGGTCGTGCACCACCATCTTCTGACGCGTACCACTACCCCCGACCAGCACGGATAGCCCAACCCCTTCTTCCTCTACGCCGAACCGTCCTCGGCAAGCCGAAGCACGATCTGCTACATTCTTTCTGCCATCGTGAACGTTCTGCCGGCAACGACCCCGACCCGCGTCAAGCGATCTACCGACCGCAAGCCCTCGGTGAGCTTTGCCTCGACATCGCTGGTGGGCACCGCCACCGTGACCGAAGCCACCACATGAGCCATGGCGTCCCACCTCAGGGACGCGTAGGCCGAGCCTCTCCCGGCTCAAGACACGCGCACACACGACACGAGACCCATTTAGCCAAATCGAACCACCGGCGTTCCAAGAATGCCGGCGTGGCCGAGGACTACCCAAACCACCACCTTGATCGCGTTCCGGAATTACCTTATGCCCTTGGACTCCGAGACTGCCGTCACTCTGCTCATGTCGCCGAAGGACACGATGGACGCCGATCGAGAAAGGAGAAGGACACTGGAAGTCTTGCCTGATTGCCCCGACGCGCACCGACGCCCCGTCCAAGCTTCACCTTAGCTACCGTGCACACCGTTGGAACCCGGCCATGCTCCGCCGCCTCCCGGCCACTTGACGCCACCTCCGGCCAGCCACAGCCTCGTTCGGCCAGTCACCAGCCCCGCCCGGCCAGCCGTGGCCAGCCGCGACCAGCCAGCAGCAGGCCACAGCCAGCCATGACCAGCCAGCAGTAGGCCACGACTAGCCGCGACCAGCCGAAGCAAGCCATAGCAGGTCAGAAGGTACCAACAGCTGGCCCAGTGGAGCCGGGACGTGTAGAAGCAAGCCTCGCTACTTTTCCTTTGACACTGGCCCTATCCGACCTTGTGCCATAGCCCTGTTGCCACCTCATGAGGCCCCATAGATAATGTTGGACGGTTGGAAAGATAAAGTGATACACGACGCTGGACTATTGGACCCCTGCTCTTACTCCTTGTACATCTATCTATCATACTGTATCCTATCCTTACGATATGTCTATATCTGTTGTACCCTATCCTTATATTCTATTTGTTGTACCCTATCCTCACGATCTGTCTGTATCTAAATCTGTAATACAGGATCCATCTATCATAATGCTATGGAATTGTGCTACTCCGCAGTCTTATAATGAGTCTTTTGAGTCGTGTCATTGGATCTTATTGTTGGTTGTTCTTATTGTTTGTCTGTGTGCCGTGCCTTCGAGCCGGCTGTGTGATCGTACCTCGTTCGGACGTTGCGATCGCGGGATCCGTTCCGCCATGACCGTAACACCGAGTGTAACTTGACCTCACGCTATCTCTCGCTAACTTTTCGTGCACCGACCCTCGTATGCTCGTACCCTGCGCGACCGCCGCATTCCTCTGATTCTTGCGGTGACAACCGCACCGCTATGGATCCGAGTAATGACTTAGTGCCAGTGCACCCAGGTCGTGGTACCCTACGAGTGGCTTGCGCACTTGCGTCTTTTACTTGCCACTCTCTTCTGACGCCCCGTCTATTCCGTGGCGTGTGCAGTTGGAAAGAATAGACCACTACTGTTTTATGCTTCTCGCTCTCTGATCGTTTAGCCCGCTCTGTTCGATCCCGTCTTACTCACAGTGACTGGATCAAAGACCGGACTGACTCCTTTTGTTAGCGAAGCTATGGTCTATATTAAGATCTCAGACCTATGTAGGTCGGCTCGGTCGACCGATTAAAACCATCTTCACCGAAGATGTGACTGAGAATATAATATGGATATGCCTAGCTAACTTCTCTCTCTCTTTTGAATCTTGATGTTTAAGCACTTGTATGATTGTGCCCGTTAGAATCACAGCCTTGGTGCCCTACAAGTGGATTGAACACTTGCACTATTTTGTGCAACATTTATTATTGGTAATTCCTTGTTCTTCCCTTCTGATCGGCCGTCCTCCGATCCCCGTCTTCTCCGTGGCGTTCGGATCAGAAGATTGTGAGCCGTGGTGTTTGCTATGGATCAGCTCTAGCCTAAACCAGTTATTATAAAGCCATATTGGCTTGGCCGTGACATAAGCTTGTGCATAGCAAACCCCACTCATAATTTCTCTTGGCCCGATGAAATTGGACATACGCCGAGAGGGCCAAGTCATGTACCTTTTATTATTTCTCTTGTATTAATGGATCTTTCCGTGTTCCGTCGTCTTTTGGTGTATTGGGTGTTTTATTGTATTGCTTCGCGGAGTAGCCGTTTCCGGATTAGCGACGATCGGATCGAGACCCGCTGGGAGAGAACGTGGTCGGCGCAAGGACCCGCGGAGTGGAGTCACCCTGGAGGAGGTGATCCAGCAGAACGACTACACTAACTGAGGAGTACTCATACCACTACTTCCTCGACAACGCAGGTGTCATGGCAGCACCCTCTTTTAGAGAATCCTATTAGACATTGCAAATCTAGAACTGCTAGCGCTTTATATTTACTCCTTTGCTAGTATAAGATGCATGTTACTACCTAAGCCGCTACTACCCCGCTTGCAACCACTCTACTATACCACCCAGCTTTGCGCTCACGCTCTTTTATACATATTTCTATCTACCTGTTTGCTTGCATGTTACATTACTATATTTATCTATTAACTCCACTCGCATTGTATCTATGATGTGATGCTGGTGGTGAACCCCTGGGAATGGTTTGGCTTGGGATGCCGGATTGGTGGTATGTGAGCGTGCTGCGTGTGTCTTGGGTGTGTGGTGAGGGTCGAGTCGACCAAGTGGGATACGCGACGAGCTGTGTAAGCAAGTCTTGCCGGGAGTTGCATCTGGGCATTCCCACGAGAGATACCTGTGGCGGGTAATGACTTATGAGGTGGTTCCGGGATGTGCATTGAAGTCCCGTGAATGGAGGTGCCGTGGTGGCACGGGGAGAGTATCCCCTAAGAGAAGATGCCTGCTTGGTCAAACCTAGGAAGGACTAGCCCAGGTTCATGGGAATCCCTTACTGCTCACTCGCTTCTGATGGGCGGGAGACGGCTGGACTACTTGGTAGGGCGGTGCCACTACTGCTAGGTTGTAAGGTGATAGGGTGGGCGGTGGCGGATGCAGGAAGTTCCCGCACCGTCCTAGATGCGCAGTACCACTGATTGGGCCCGGTACTGCGTCTCCCAGTCTCAGTGTTTCGGCGTAGGGCCGAAGTTACCCAGGGCTGAGTGGTAGGGTGGCATCGACCTAGGCAAGCAAGCACCCGGAATTCTGCCTAGATGATTGTACAGCATCGATGATGGCTAATCTTGTGAGTGGTAAAACCTCTGCAGAGTGTATGGTTGATCGATCGATACATATGCCGATTCGTCGGCTATGGACCTTTCCTGTGAAGCTCTGTCTAGTGTAGAGAGCGATATTCTTTTCTCTCCTGGTTGATGGTTGTCCGGCAGTGTGCCCGGCGTGGCAGTGTGCCGTTGAGACAGGACCCGAGAGGGAGTTGGGCCTGTCGACTGAGCGTGAGGTGTGTGTGTGAGGTGGTGTATGGGTGGGTTGATGGATTTTGGGATGGACTAATGGATGGGTGATATGGGTTAAAACTTGACGAACTATTATAATATTTACTACTGGATACTACCTTGCATGCGCTTAGGATGCAAATCACAGCCAAATATTAGGATCGCCAGATCCTTTGTTTTCTCTTTTCCACTAAAGCTCATCGGTGCTGACCATGGCCTGCACATATCTGGCGGTGTGCAGATTACCTGACTAACAGAGATAGTGAGATATGAAAGATTAGACGGTCTCGTGCCTACGCTCAAGTTTGGTTCAGGAGATGAAGACTATGCTGCGCCAAGATTGACTCTGATGATACCCGTGAAGGAGGAGCCTCCACTCGACAACATATTCCGCCAACTCTGATGAAGACTAGATATGCTTCCGCTAGATTAACCCTGTAATAGGTGTCCACTCAGTTGATGTAATATTTTGTAAGTATCCTCGATGTATGACTTTAATATCAACTGATATATGATAATGCGATGAGATCAATCTTTGGTTTTATCACATTATATCTCATTCTGTGGATTTTCCCATCGTGGAAAATCAAGGATGTTTCAGTTGGTATCAGAGCCATACTTGACCTTAGGACGAGACCATTAGGACCAGATGCTAGTTTTTGAGCCAACAAATCTGTCTAAAAACTATTTGCGAAAACAATTTTCCCCTCCGCCTTGAGTTTTGATGCTAACGCTTGATTCTTTCCCCGCGCCTTGAATTCTTCCGCTAACTGATCTTACCTATTCTGAAAGTTGATCCCTAGGAAATGGACTGCCTTTTTGTTGCCCACGATAGACCGATAGATGTGTAAGACTATAAAGGCTTAGGAGTCGCCTTAAGTCAACACTATGCGTATTGGAGTTGAAATGCTGCCTGATTGCCTGGGTCTTCTTGTTTTTTATGCTTCTTGTGTTTATATTGCCTGAGTGTAGGCTATAGAATTATTTTATATACGTAAGACTCCAGGAACCGCCCACGACCCACAAGTCCGAGGATCGAAACCTAGCTAGCTGAAAACCAAGGCCACTATATGCTCAAACGAGCAACCCTGACCACCAGTTGGACATGCAAGACCAAACCAGCATATTTTTACCACTCCATTTCAAAGATTGATTTCAGATTTACAACTCCATGCACATTCAAAATTTCCTCCCCACTTTGAGTTGAAAAGATTCGTTTCTCCATTTTAAAAGCAACTCCATTTCAAAAGAAAAATGAATTCAAAACTTTCTGAGTATCGATATCAGCTCTTTCTCTACCTACTGTATATTCAAAAGCTACTTGCAAGATGATTTGAAAACATGCGGTCTTTCATAAGGTCTTACAAATGTTTTCGAAAGACGTTTTACTCTTCACCCAAATATTTTCAAACAGACTCAAAATCTTGTGTAAAAGCTTTTGATTTGACCCAACCCACCAAATTATTTTCAAGCAAACTCCGTTTCCGAAATAAACGCTTGTGAAAAGGGTATTCCCAACTCTTGTGAAAAGAATTTAGCAAAACCAAAATAAGTTTATTTTTCAAACTTGTTTTCAAAAGAGTACTACTTTGGAAAAAGACGGTTTTCGAAAAACCAATTTGATTGCAAAAGCCGTGCACTTCAAAAATGGGAAATGATTTCTAACTCCTTATCCAAAAAAAAAAAAAAAAACCCGGTTTCATTTAAAGTAAACAAAAGGAAGTGATGCATTGATTTGAAACCTGAACTAAGTTTTGAAAACTGTTTCAGAAAATAAGTCATTCAAAATATTTTTGCTTTCCGAAAACTTGCATCGATTTCAAAACTCTTTTCATATTTTCCCGAATCCAAGCAAGTTTTCAAAATAAGTCTCCAATTTCCAAACAAGTTTCCAAAACGACCTCGCTTGAATGACTTTTGGGCAATTGCGAAACGTCTTCTTCAAAATGGTTTCAACCCCGCGTATCACCATATCAAAACCTTTTTACCAAAAGTCCATTGCAAAAAGGATTATAAAATGGTTTAATTTCTAAATTCTTCCTTTCAAAAGTCACCAATATTTCAAAGCTTCAAAGAGTAGATGGGGTACCGCCTATTTTAAATAAGATTTGTGTTGGTTTCGAAATCCAAGGCTGTATCCCTCTCCTCTACAAATTTGTGAAATAAAAGAATTTAAAAATAGGTTGTAAAAGAAAAATCTCCAAAATTGTTTAAAAAGGATTTCTCAAAGGTTCTTTCTTTTTCCCTCTAGCTTGGAATATCAAACCGATCCTAGTACCCCGATGGGACAAGTCGTTCCCGACCTACGGTACCGCTACGAAACTTGGGGCCACATGTGTGATGCATCCACATGGCTTGCTGCCGGGCGTATGCAGGTAACGTGGTATGATCGTGACCGCCCCCAGACAGTACCTGGATACGATTGAACTTCCAAGTTAAACTCTATCAAAACTCTTCTTGCAAAAGCAAAATTGAGTTTTTGAGAAGCGATCATTTTGGAAATCTAGTTGATTTAAAAAGGTTCGAAATTCCTTTTTCAAGCACCCCGCCTTGTCATAGGAAGGAAAATAGATTTCAGATTCAAATTATTGCAAATGCAAACCTTTCATATTATAAAATAAAATCAACGTTTTAAGGAAAGCAAAATCTGATGGAATTTACAAAAACCCTTCGACACCGAAAATCCCAAAATTCTACCTTGAAATACCCCGACAACTCTCTCTCCGTTTTCAAAGATCGCTTAAAATAAAGTTTTCAAAGACTTCGTGGCTTCCTTCTCTAAATTTTGGAAAAATATTCTTACCCTCTTACGACTCTTTCAAAAAGCCAGGGTTTATGAAAACTTTGTTCTCAAAAGTTCTGTTTGAGAGATGTTTTGTGCAACAGCAATCAAAGCCTCTTGCGTGTGTTTTCAAAAAGTTTTGGGAAAGCCTACTTCCATTTAAAAAGGTGATTTCAAAAGGGTTATGAAAACCTACGAAGGCCTTCGAAAAAGATTTACAAAGTTTACAAGCTATTGGTTTCCAAAACACTACAAATAATTTGAAACAAATATTTGTTTTCTAAATAAGAGTTAATGGTGCTAAAACTTACCTCGTACCCCGATTTGACTCACAAAATGATTAAAAAGATCTTCTGTAAAAGAAAAGGTTATACAAATTGCCTCTCCCTTTTATAACATCCTTATCTCCATTCCAAAACGGATTTCACGAAAGCTGTTTTGTCAAAACCCTCATTCAAAATCCATACTTGTAAAACTCAATGCATCGGAACATGCTTTCCACCAGTACTAACCACTTAATCTCGGGGACGAGATTCCTGTAAGGGGGGTGGACTGTAACAACCCGGGTTTTCCGATATCCAAAAATCCGAACTTTCTAAAATTTTTCTTGCTAATATGTGCATCATGTAGTTTCTAGGTCTAACCGTTACTAACACCTAACAACCGTCGCATGCATATATATATAAATTTCTTGTAGGATTTTGTCGGTTTTTCTTAGATGGACTAGGGTTTTGTGTCGGAGAGCACAAGTCCATAGCTACCTTCTTCCGAATCCGTCATTCTCAAATCTCGGATCTCTTCTGACTTATCATTCCAATCTATAATAAGATCCGCAAGCCCACTTAATTATTATCTCGATTCATTGCGGCAACCGTATAATCTTTTCAACTTCCTCGAATTCCTATTTTTCTCCCATTACCTCATCAAGGAAAAGCCCTTGTTAGTATATCCCTAATATTCCCTTGACAAATGGACAACACCCCTACCCTTTCTCAGGCCAAAACCCCTTCTCCCATTTCTTTTTCTTCCCTCCCAGTCGGCCCACGAGCCTTTCCCTTCCCCCTCCTACGTAACCGGCCCGATTGGCCTACCCAGTCGCGCCCCTCCTGCACGCTCTCGCGCGCGGCCCAGCTCGCAGCTAGCAGCCAGCAGTGCCCCTCAGCCCAGCGCACACCTGCCTCCGCGCACGGCCCATCTGGCCCAGCAGCCCGCCTCCACTCTCCCCCGGACCAGTGGCCGCGAGCGCCCTCTGCCTCCAGCCTGCAGCCGCTTCGGCCCAGCACGCAAACACCCCAGCGCGGCCCATCGAGCCGGCCTGCTCGGCCCAACCGGTCGGCTCCCACCCAAACCCTAGAGCGGGGAGCTCTAGCTCCCAGGGGCGCCGCCGCCGCCACCCTGGAGGACCGCACGCGACCCTACCTCGACGTCCGCGCCGATGCACGCCACGCGTCCTAGGACGGCACGGACGTCGGAGATCAACGACGATCCCTCGAAAACCCTAGCCGTGCGCGCATAAAAACCGGAGCCGCACCTCCTGTTCCTCTTCAACCTTCAGGCTCCGCCGCCGCCTTCCACACAGCGCCACCACCTTCCCTTGCTTCTCCTTCCTCGCTGCGCGACACCACTGCCAGCCATGGCCCTCACGGTCGCGCACGTGGGTGCTGCAGCCGCCGTGGCTCCTCGATGCAAGCCAGCCGCGACATCGCCTCCTCGACGCCGACCCGGGCGCCGCTGCTGGCCACGCTCGCAAGCTCCGACCGCGCTGCCGACCTCCGCGCTCTGGTCGGGCTCGCCCCGACGTGGAGCATCCCGGCAGCTGCAGCGTCTCCCACCGACGAGCCAACCTCACCTCGGCGTTGCTGCGGCCGTGTCATCACCGAGCCGAACGGTGACCGCGACCGCGCCGTCGGCGTTCACCTCCTCTCCATCGCCGCGCCGCGCCCCGGCTCCCTCCTCGTCGTGCCACGGCGTCGTGCAGCAGCGACGCCACGCCCCGGAGCCTTGGCCTCGCCTCGTCTGCACCACCGATCGAGCGCAGCTGCTCGCTGGCCGCGGCAGCCAGCCGCTGTTACTCAGCACTACTGTACCGGAGCCGCCCCTTGCCGAGCGCACGCCACGACGTCACCGTACCGCTGCGACCACGGCTCCTCCACGACACCGAGCCCGCGTCGTGCAGCAGCGATGCCCTGTTGTTGTTCACATGCAGCAGCTGCAGCATCTCCATCTTGCCAAATTTGTCACTGTATTATCGTCGGTGAGCTTCCAGGGACCAAAACCATGTCATGACTCCATTTCCATCACCACGATGCTGAGACCGGCCTTCGTGCCGTGTTCCATATGTTGCAGGGAAGCCGGTCGTGCACCACCATCTTCTGACGCGTACCACTACCCCCGACCAGCACGGATAGCCCAACCCCTTCTTCCTCTACGCCGAACCGTCCTCGGCAAGCCGAAGCACGATCTGCTACATTCTTTCTGCCATCGTGAACGTTCTGCCGGCAACGACCCCGACCCGCGTCAAGCGATCTACCGACCGCAAGCCCTCGGTGAGCTTTGCCTCGACATCGCTGGTGGGCACCGCCACCGTGACCGAAGCCGCCACATGAGCCATGGCGTCCCACCTCAGGGACGCGTAGGCCGAGCCTCTCCCGGCTCAAGACACGCGCACACACGACACGAGACCCATTTAGCCAAATCGAACCACCGGCGTTCCAAGAATGCCGGCGTGGCCGAGGACTACCCAAACCACCACCTTGATCGCGTTCCGGAATTACCTTATGCCCTTGGACTCCAAGACTGCCGTCACTCTGCTCATGTCGCCGAAGGACACGATGGACGCCGATCGAGAAAGGAGAAGGACACTGGAAGTCTTGCCTGATTGCCCCGACGCGCACCGACGCCCCGTCCAAGCTTCACCTTAGCTACCGTGCACACCGTTGGAACCCGGCCATGCTCCACCGCCTCCCGGCCACTTGACGCCACCTCCGGCCAGCCACAGCCTCGTTCGGCCAGTCACCAGCCCCGCCCGGCCAGCCGTGGCCAGCCGCGACCAGCCAGCAGCAGGCCACAGCCAGCCATGACCAGCCAGCAGTAGGCCACGACTAGCCGCGACCAGCCGAAGCAAGCCATAGCAGGTCAGAAGGTACCAACAGCTGGCCCAGTGGAGCCGGGACGTGTAGAAGCAAGCCTCGCTACTTTTCCTTTGACACTGGCCCTATCCGACCTTGTGCCATAGCCCTGTTGCCACCTCATGAGGCCCCATAGATAATGTTGGACGGTTGGAAAGATAAAGTGATACACGACGCTGGACTATTGGACCCCTGCTCTTACTCCTTGTACATCTATCTATCATACTGTATCCTATCCTTACGATATGTCTATATCTGTTGTACCCTATCCTTATATTCTATTTGTTGTACCCTATCCTCACGATCTGTCTGTATCTAAATCTGTAATACAGGATCCATCTATCATAATGCTATGGAATTGTGCTACTCCGCAGTCTTATAATGAGTCTTTTGAGTCGTGTCATTGGATCTTATTGTTGGTTGTTCTTATTGTTTGTCTGTGTGCCGTGCCTTCGAGCCGGCTGTGTGATCGTACCTCGTTCGGACGTTGCGATCGCGGGATCCGTTCCGCCATGACCGTAACACCGAGTGTAACTTGACCTCACGCTATCTCTCGCTAACTTTTCGTGCACCGACCCTCGTATGCTCGTACCCTGCGCGACCGCCGCATTCCTCTGATTCTTGCGGTGACAACCGCACCGCTATGGATCCGAGTAATGACTTAGTGCCAGTGCACCCAGGTCGTGGTACCCTACGAGTGGCTTGCGCACTTGCGTCTTTTACTTGCCACTCTCTTCTGACGCCCCGTCTATTCCGTGGCGTGTGCGTTGGAAAGAATAGACCACTACTGTTTTATGCTTCTCGCTCTCTGATCGTTTAGCCCGCTCTGTTCGATCCCGTCTTACTCACAGTGACTGGATCAAAGACCGGACTGACTCCTTTTGTTAGCGAAGCTATGGTCTATATTAAGATCTCAGACCTATGTAGGTCGGCTCGGTCGACCGATTAAAACCATCTTCACCGAAGATGTGACTGAGAATATAATATGGATATGCCTAGCTAACTTCTCTCTCTCTTTTGAATCTTGATGTTTAAGCACTTGTATGATTGTGCCCGTTAGAATCACAGCCTTGGTGCCCTACAAGTGGATTGAACACTTGCACTATTTTGTGCAACATTTATTATTGGTAATTCCTTGTTCTTCCCTTCTGATCGGCCGTCCTCCGATCCCCGTCTTCTCCGTGGCGTTCGGATCAGAAGATTGTGAGCCGTGGTGTTTGCTATGGATCAGCTCTAGCCTAAACCAGTTATTATAAAGCCATATTGGCTTGGCCGTGACATAAGCTTGTGCATAGCAAACCCCACTCATAATTTCTCTTGGCCCGATGAAATTGGACATACGCCGAGAGGGCCAAGTCATGTACCTTTTATTATTTCTCTTGTATTAATGGATCTTTCCGTGTTCCGTCGTCTTTTGGTGTATTGGGTGTTTTATTGTATTGCTTCGCGGAGTAGCCGTTTCCGGATTAGCGACGATCGGATCGAGACCCGCTGGGAGAGAACGTGGTCGGCGCAAGGACCCGCGGAGTGGAGTCACCCTGGAGGAGGTGATCCAGCAGAACGACTACACTAACTGAGGAGTACTCATACCACTACTTCCTCGACAACGCAGGTGTCATGGCAGCACCCTCTTTTAGAGAATCCTATTAGACATTGCAAATCTAGAACTGCTAGCGCTTTATATTTACTCCTTTGCTAGTATAAGATGCATGTTACTACCTAAGCCGCTACTACCCCGCTTGCAACCACTCTACTATACCACCCAGCTTTGCGCTCACGCTCTTTTATACATATTTCTATCTACCTGTTTGCTTGCATGTTACATTACTATATTTATCTATTAACTCCACTCGCATTGTATCTATGATGTGATGCTGGTGGTGAACCCCTGGGAATGGTTTGGCTTGGGATGCCGGATTGGTGGTATGTGAGCGTGCTGCGTGTGTCTTGGGTGTGTGGTGAGGGTCGAGTCGACCAAGTGGGATACGCGACGAGCTGTGTAAGCAAGTCTTGCCGGGAGTTGCATCTGGGCATTCCCACGAGAGATACCTGTGGCGGGTAATGACTTATGAGGTGGTTCCGGGATGTGCATTGAAGTCCCGTGAATGGAGGTGCCGTGGTGGCACGGGGAGAGTATCCCCTAAGAGAAGATGCCTGCTTGGTCAAACCTAGGAAGGACTAGCCCAGGTTCATGGGAATCCCTTACTGCTCACTCGCTTCTGATGGGCGGGAGACGGCTGGACTACTTGGTAGGGCGGTGCCACTACTGCTAGGTTGTAAGGTGATAGGGTGGGCGGTGGCGGATGCAGGAAGTTCCCGCACCGTCCTAGATGCGCAGTACCACTGATTGGGCCCGGTACTGCGTCTCCCAGTCTCAGCGTTTCGGCGTAGGGCCGAAGTTACCCAGGGCTGAGTGGTAGGGTGGCATCGACCTAGGCAAGCAAGCACCCGGAATTCTGCCTAGATGATTGTACAGCATCGATGATGGCTAATCTTGTGAGTGGTAAAACCTCTGCAGAGTGTATGGTTGATCGATCGATACATATGCCGATTCGTCGGCTATGGACCTTTCCTGTGAAGCTCTGTCTAGTGTAGAGAGCGATATTCTTTTCTCTCCTGGTTGATGGTTGTCCGGCAGTGTGCCCGGCGTGGCAGTGTGCCGTTGAGACAGGACCCGAGAGGGAGTTGGGCCTGTCGACTGAGCGTGAGGTGTGTGTGTGAGGTGGTGTATGGGTGGGTTGATGGATTTTGGGATGGACTAATGGATGGGTGATATGGGTTAAAACTTGACGAACTATTATAATATTTACTACTGGATACTACCTTGCATGCGCTTAGGATGCAAATCACAGCCAAATATTAGGATCGCCAGATCCTTTGTTTTCTCTTTTCCACTAAAGCTCATCGGTGCTGACCATGGCCTGCACATATCTGGCGGTGTGCAGATTACCTGACTAACAGAGATAGTGAGATATGAAAGATTAGACGGTCTCGTGCCTACGCTCAAGTTTGGTTCAGGAGATGAAGACTATGCTGCGCCAAGATTGACTCTGATGATACCCGTGAAGGAGGAGCCTCCACTCGACAACATATTCCGCCAACTCTGATGAAGACTAGATATGCTTCCGCTAGATTAACCCTGTAATAGGTGTCCACTCAGTTGATGTAATATTTTGTAAGTATCCTCGATGTATGACTTTAATATCAACTGATATATGATAATGCGATGAGATCAATCTTTGGTTTTATCACATTATATCTCATTCTGTGGATTTTCCCATCGTGGAAAATCAAGGATGTTTCAGCCGACCCACTATTTGGGTCCTATCTGCAGGATTGTGTTTGAATTGAACTAGATTCCCTATCCAAAAGAAAAAGCAAGTTTGATCCTGTAATAACTGGCTCGGCCGACCCCATCAATAAAGCCCTGTCGGTAAATTTGAATTTGAAATAACTTAGATTCCATGTCCAAGGGAGAAAGCAACAAAAATCTGGCCAAGGGGGAGTCGGCCGAACTGGTCCTAGTGACCTGGCCACCAGCCCTTCCCCCCTATAAATACCCTTCCAATGTGTGCTCAATTTCGCACCCAATCTAGCTGAATCCTCTCGAGCACACAATCTCCCTTCTTCTCTCCATTTGAGCAAGATCTTTCTCAAGTTTAGTTTAAGTTTAGCCACTCAAACCAAAAACCCAAAAATAGTGTAGTAGTAGAAGCTTGTCTCACTCTCATCTTTGCTCTCAAGCTCTTGTTTGTGGAGGTAGCCATACCCCGCAAGGACTACTAACAGTAGGATAGCTAACGCTAACGCTAATGCTAATCCCTGTTGTTGTAGTGTGTTCTTGTGTGAGCTCATTATTGCAGGATGAAGAAGTTCTCCTCCGCACTCAAGAAGGCCAAGAGTGTCGTAGGGAGTTTCTCCCGACGACCTCGCCATGATGAAGATGAAGGAAGAGAAGCTCCACCAAGAAGAAGCTTTGGAGTGCCTTCCGAGAGGACGTTCAACCCCGAGAGCGGCCTCATGCTGAATCAAGAAGAGTACCAAAGGTACACCTCAATCCGACACGGAGGGTATGAACATACCGGCATTATCGACCCTGTCCTTTTGGACAGCACAGGTATGACCGCGGAATTCAATACTATTTTCAATACAATCGGTTGGGGAAGCTTTTGGGAAGTGCAAGAACTTGGAACAGAAAAGCTCACCATTGAATTTCTACGCTCTTTACAAGCCACTGAAAATAATGTCTACTTCCGCATGTTTAACCAAAACTATAATTTAACATGGGGAGTTTTTAGCATGGCACTTGGTTTTGATAATGATTGCCATCTAGACCTTGTTAATGCAACAAGAAGATTTGATAAAGCTGAATTTTGGAAAGCTATAACAGGATCTAATGATTGCTCTGACCCTAAAACCAATGAAATTCATAATCCTACTTTGCGCTTGATCCGATATTGGATGGCTATAACTTTTCTTCCTAGCTCTAATGTGCAAGTTCTTTACAATGTTGAATTAAGACTGCTCTATGCCATGACAAAGAAAATAAAAGTTTCACCTGCTAAAATGTTAGTGCACTTTTGGCTTGGTATTTTCCATAGAAGCGAGCCCATATTCTTCACTTCTTTTATCAGCGAATTGCTGAAACAATGGACTTGCTAGATGGAAAACATTACTTTGAATACATTGCCTCTCCTAGAGATATTATAACTGAAGATTTCTTCATAAGCACTCAAGTCCTAAAAAGAGATGAAAATGGTGATATAAAAATGATTTATCCCGGCCATACAGCCAAAATCTCTCTCCCTTGTGAGAGGCGTCGGTTGTATGCGCTGCGCACACTAACCATAAATGGGACCAAGAGGCAAGAAGCCAAAATGTTGCAGGACTAAGAAGGGTGACAAGGAGTATGTCACAAGCTGCTCAATTTGAGCAAGGCGGCACATCACGAGCTGCAGGGAGATATGAAGAAGAAGGTGATGAGGCAAATTCCATGGACAGTTCAAGGTCCACGGAACGGCCTCAACAGCACACTCCAAGAGTGCGCACTCCCCGTCCGTCCACACGGGCGAGGGGCCGTCGAAGCCAAGGATCGGAAATGGACCAACTCATCAATGACATGGGCGCAATGCAAGTTGAGCAAGATGCAACTCTGAATATGGCACAACAAAATGCTCAACTATTGCAAACTGTCCAAGATGAAGAAGCACAACGCTAGGCGGGATGGTTCCAATACTACCCGCCACCACAATGAGCAAAAGGACAAGCTTGGGGGAGATCCTCTCCCCCACCAAGGTAAGTATTCTATCCTAGCTATTTACATTATTGCATATAAAAAATGCATAAGATAAAATACCAAAAATATTTTCCTTATTTCCATATGACTCATGAATATTTATCTTCCTCATGGAAATGATGAATAGTTGCTCTGTTAATGTTTCTTTAATGCTTAGTTTACAACTTAGTACTTCTTCGAGTATGGATCACTTGGCTCATTTAAATCATCATGAACCTGAAAACTTTATGGATGCTAAGTGCTAGACCTAAGTCCAAGTTGTTGTGAGAAAAGATATAGTTGTCACACCCAATTTTAAGGATAAAATGGGATACGTAATCTTATGTGCGCCCAGAGATCAGTCACACACATAAGCCAACAAATTGCATAGATTGTATCATAACCAATGTTTAATACATAGCGAACAATATCAAAGTCATTACACAGCGGAAAAAAATAAAGATAACTCTCGCGGTAGCTCCATAGCACAGGGACGTCGACTGGTGAAGCACAAGTCTAGTAGTCCTCTGGGTAGTCCTCATCACTATCACCATCTGTTACCCATCCGGGATTTTTAACCAAGTAATGAAAAATAAACAAGCGTAAGTACATGTCGTACTCAACAAGACTAGCATGGGTTCATGAGGCTCAAAAGGGTTGACACGGTTTAACAGCAGGTTGTTTTTAATTAATCATCTTTTATGCAGTTGGATAGCAACAAGTTAATAAGCCCATTCTCATGATCATAGTAAACACAATTAATGAGTAGCAATAAATAGATTAGCAACAAGTAAACATCACCCTGAAAGATAACTACTCCGTGAGTTTTCCGGGCCACTCGTGACCGTGAGCGCGGCTAGTATACCAGTTTTACACTCTGCAGAGGTTGTGCACTTTCACTATGAGTCGTGATTCCCATTTGCTCGGGTTAATTACTCCCATAACACTACCAAGGTGAGAGAGCAGGGTTTCACTATGAAGTCTTTCAAAATACTTCGTCTAACAAGTTAGGGCCGCTAGGAACCCGGCAAGCAGATGTAGAGCCCCCACAAGGTCACGTAGGTTATACACACTCGGACAGGAGCTGCACTATACCCGAGTCGTCAGGTCCCATCACGCCTTTCGGTAACCTCTAACAAGCTAGAGAAAGTACCCATACTTGACTAAAACTAGAGCCATGTAGCCCTCATAGTTGCACTGTAAGTCCCAGCTTTTGCTGACAGATCATTACCAAGGGGGAAGGATATGGTGCATCACAAAACTATGCTCCAATCCCCCTAGTTCCATGTTGCTAAAAAGGCATCTTTTAATTCCTTATTGCATATTCAATTAATCAGTTTACATGATCATGATATCAATAACGCACTAGCATCAATTACCACATGCATAATCCCATAGGTTGCAAGGAACAGGATAACAAAACTAGGAAGTAACTATGGTTAACAAGGAAGACACATGCAAATGCAATTATTTATTTCATGAATAGGACAACACAGGATGATCCATACTAATACTTGCCTTGATCAGCAAACTCCTGGTGATCCAGGTTGTCGCAGTACTGATCTTGATCACCCACGTAAGGCTCACCGTCTATACTCGATCCATCACAACAACACACACGCATACAGGGGCAATCATGCATACAAACAAGAGTTTTCATTACAACATACACCAACAGAGAGAAAATAAATTAAAAAGGTTATAAAACAAATCTACGCGTTGCTACGATCACATCGATATAAAGTTTGCGTAAATCGGATTTAAAACGAGGAAGATATGAATTTTACAAGATTTATAATAGAATAATAATAGATTAAATATAATATCGAATTTTAAAAGTTAATAACATATGAAACAGTGGTACTAACTGGTAGATCATCAAATTACGAATCCAACGCAATTTGAATTGTTCAAATCGGAATTAAAATGGAGAAACTACGAACAAAACAGTTTTGATTTAAAATCTGAAAACACATTTTCATATATACCGAAAATAAATACGCCTTCAAATACAGAAAACGTAATCTACTAAATATGCTAAGGGCTGTGGGTTAAGCATTAAAAACTATAGGGGGTTATTCGCAAAAACGCCGGCCGAATCGGTATGGGCTGCTCTCGGCCGTCCGATTCAAAATCGGCGGATCAGATTAAAAGAGGGGAGGGGTGGCGGTGCTCCCGGCCGGAAAACAGAGCCGACCGCGGCGGTGCCATGGCCGGCGCATCGCCGGAGAAGGCGAACTCGGCCTTCGGTGCATGAAATAGGTCGGGAAGGGTACCCATAGATCGGGAAGAGCATCGCAAGCTCACCTAGGGTGATGGGAAGGTCGGAAATCGACTCGGAGATGGCTCGCGGCGTGACCCGGCGGACGGTGGCTCTCTGCAACGGCGGCGGAGGCGTATCAGTGCACAAATCGAAGGGGAAAGTGCTCGGGAACTTCACAAGATCACAGCGAAGCTCCTCAAAGGCTTACCGAGAGGAAATTGGTGGCGAATCGAGCTAATTGCTCGCGGCGGCGGCTGCTCGGTTCTTGCGGGAGCTTGGCAGTGGTGGCGAGAAGAGGCGGCTAGGGTTAGGTGATGGCTACGGGGGGGTGTGGCGCTGCTTAAATACTCCCGAGGTGTGAAGACAATCTCGGAGATTGAAACAAACTCGGCGAGCGGAGAAATCGGCTTCGGCCATTTCTTCTCTGCTTCGGACTTCTCGGCGCGGCGACGAACTCGGCTTCGGCCGTTTTCTTTCTTGCCCACGTCGGACTCTCGGCGAGCAGCAGAGGGAAACAGGGGAGAGGCTGTCCTAGGGGTCCCACAGGTCGGTAGCACCGAGCGCTGGGGTCGGGCTGGCAGTCACGGCAGAGGGACGCTTCGCGCGCGTGCTCGGCCGCGGCGTTGCTCTCTGCTTTGGGCGCCCAGGGGAGAAGAAAGGAAGGAGGAGAAGAGGGACTGACGCGTGGGCCTGGCTTGCAGCCGCAGAGAGGAGAAGGGCACTGCGCTGCTGTGGCTGGCCTGTTGGCTAGCTAGGCCTCGGCCCAAGACAGAGGGGAAGCGGGCAGCAGGCCGAGGGGAAGAGGAGGACTGGGCCCTCGGGCCAAAATCAGAGAGGGAAGGTTTTCCTATTTCTCTTTTCTATTTTCTAATTTCATTTTCCAAAAGGATTTTCAAATTGGGTTTTGAAATATTTGAAAAGTTCAAATAAGCTACAACAGTACAAAGAAGAAATGCTCCAGCATGAATGCATCATACATGTGTATGACCTAGGTTTGATTTTATATTTGAGAAAAATTATTATTTCCCTATATTGGAATGATCAATTAAATGCATAATTAAATAAATTCCCACTATTTAAAAGAATGCAATTTTTCGGGTGTTACAATTCTACCCCCCTTAAAAATAATCTCGTCCTCGAGATTCAGTTGGTGCTTACTCAAACAACTCCGGGTACTTTTCTCTGAGATCTTCCTCTCTTTCCCCAGTAGCTTCTTCCTCAGAGTACCGATGCCACTGCACCTTGCACATCTTTATAACTCGACTTCTTGTAACTCTTTCTGTGATTTCCAAAATTTTCACTGGATGTTCCTCATAAGTGAGATCCTCCTTGAAAACTATTTCCTCGACAGGAACCTGCTCTTCCGGTACTCTCAAACACTTTCTCAACTGAGATATGTGGAACACATCATGCACACCGGACAAACTTTCCGGAAGTTCTAGCTGATATGCCACTTCTCCATGTCTCTCTAGGATCTTGAAAGGACCAATATACCTTGGTGCCAATTTTCCTTTACTGTTGAACCTTTTCACACTTCTCATCGGGGACACTTTAAGATATACATAGTCTCCTACATTAAAAGCTAGTTCTCTTCTCCGTGTATCCGCATAGCTCTTCTGTCTAGATTGTGCTATTCTCAAGTTCTCTCTTATTGTCTGGACTTGCTCCTCTGCGTCTCTCAACACATCCGGTCCAAACACTTGACTTTCTCCAGTTTGGTTCCAAAACAAGGGTGTCCTGCCCTTGCGTCCATACAATGCTTCGAAGGGTGCCATCTTGAGACTTTTCTGGTAACTATTATTATAAGAGAACTCCGCATACGGCAGACTCTTATCCCAACTCGTTCCATACTGTAAAGCACAAGCTCTCAACATATCTTCCAAAATCTGATTAATCCGTTCAGTTTGACCGTCAGTTTGAGGGTGATATGCAGAACTGAAATTCAACCGTGTTCCCAATGATCTATGCACTTGTTGCCAAAACTGTGAGGTGTACTGCGTACCCCTATCGGACACTATCTTCTTTGGAACTCCATGTAGACACACAATCCTTTCCATATACAACTCTGCAAGTCTTTCTCCGGTATAGGTGGTCTTGACGGGGAGGAAATGAGCAACTTTAGTCAGTCGATCCATAATTACCCAGATTGAATCATAACCTCTCTGAGTACGTGGCAATCCAACTATGAAGTCCATACCGACTTCTTCCCTCTTCCACTCAGGTATCTTTAGTGGTTGTAGCAATCCTGCAGGCCTCTGGTGTTCAGCTTTAACTCTCTGACAGGTATCACAGATAGCCACATATTCTGCTACATCACGCTTCAGTCCAACCCACCAATATTTTTCCTTCAGATCCAAATACATCTTGGTACTTCCTGAGTGTATAGAATATGCTGACTCATGAGCTTCACGCAGTATAGCGTCTCGGATGGATTTCACTTCAGGTACACAGAGTCTCTTCCCAAACCATAAGGTTCTATTCTCATCTAGCCTGAATCCGGGTGATTTTCCAACTACAATGTTCTCTGCTATTTCTTTGAGCTTCTCATCTTCCAACTGAGCCTTTCGTATCTCTTGCTCTAGTGTGGGTTCAACCTCCATCTCAACAGCATTGATCACAATTCCCAAGTTGAGACGCTCCATCTCTGCACACAACTCTGCTGGAATAGTGGTTGTTCGAATCTCATTAGCATAACTTTTTCTACTAAGAGCATCGGCCACAACATTTGCTTTGCCTGGATGATAATGCACTTCCAGGTCATAATCCTTTATCAATTCCAACCAACGACATTGCCTCAAATTCAACTCTGACTGGGTGAAGATATACTTCAAGCTCTTATGATCAGTATAAATGTCGCACTTATGACCAATCAGATAATGCCTCCATAACTTCAGAGCGTGAACCACAGCTGCTAGCTCCAAATCATGAGTAGGATAATTCAACTCATGCTTCCTCAACTGTCTCGATGCATATGCTACGACTCTTTCTTCTTGCATGAGAACACAACCAAGACCTAGGCGGGAAGCATCACAATAGATAGAGAACTTCTTACTCAGATCCGGCAAAACCAACACTGTTGCTGTTGTCAATCTCTTCTTCAATTCTTCGAAACTAGCTTGACACTTCTCAGACCACACAAACTTGGCATTCTTCTCTAGCAAGGAAGTCATTGGCTTCGCAAGCTTGGAGAATCCTTCAATGAACCTTCGGTAGTAACCAGCTAAACCAAGAAAACTACGAATGCCAGTCACATCAGTTGGCGGCTTCCAATTCAACACGTCTGCCACCTTGCTTGGGTCTACAGAAATCCCACCATTGGACACAATATGTCCTAGAAAAGCAACTTCTCTCAACCAGAACTCGCACTTACTTCGCTTGGCATATAGCTTATGTTCTCTGAGCTTCTGCAAAACCAATGTCAGATGTTCGGCATGCTCTTCTTCATTCTTGGAGTAGATCAAGATATCATCAATGAACACCACAACAAACTTATCCAAGAATTCCATGAATACCTTGTTCATCAGATACATGAAGTAGGCAGGTGCATTAGTCAAACCAAAGGACATTACCGTATACTCATACAATCCATACCGAGTAGTGAATGCAGTCTTAGGTATGTCAGAGTCACGAATCTTCAACTGATGACAACCTGAACGGAGATCAATCTTGGAAAACACACAAGCACCTCTCAACTGATCAAATAAGTCATCAATTCTAGGCAATGGATACTTGTTCTTAATGGTGACCTCATTCAGTGACCGATAATCAACACACATCCTTTGACTACCATCTTTCTTATCAACAAAAATAACCGGGGCTCCCCAAGGTGAAGAACTAGGACGAATGAAACCTTTTTCTGACAGTTCTTTGATTTGTTTCTTAAGTTCTTCTAATTCTTTAACTCCCATTCTATATGGACGTTTAGCTATAGGTGCAGTACCAGGTAACAACTCAATGATAAATTCAATGTCACGGTCAGGCGGCATACCTGGCAACTCATCTGGAAACACATCTTCAAACTCATCCACCACTGAGTTATCCGGCTGCACTTCTTCTCTGAGCTGATGTACTGTGGCTTTTTGTTGAACATGCAAAACAACCTCAACTCTGACCTCATCTCCCTTCTGGGTAGTGATAGTCACGACCTTCTCCTTGCACTTTATATTGATGTCGTTCTTCATCATCCAATCCATACCCAGGATAAGATCAATTCCTGCAGTATTTAGCACAGTAGGGGTTATCTCAAATTCCACCTCCCTTAATGAGACAGTAATCAGGAGACACTGAAGAGTAGCTTGCATAACACCACCCGGAAGAAGAAACCATAATAGGATGTTTCATGACACTAAGAGGAATACCATGCTTTCTAACAAATGTGTGCGAAATGAAAGTATGCGAAGCACCAGAGTCAAAAAGAACTGTAGCGGGGATGGAGTCGATATTGAACGTACCCATCATGACCTCTGGAGTCTCCTGTGCCGTATCAACCGACACATGGTTCACCTTCCCGGTGCGAGGTGGCACTCTCTGCTGGTTGTTCTGCTTCTGGGAAGCTTGGGGATTCTGCTTCTCAGGACAATTATAGGACAAGTGTCCTTCTTTGCCACAGCGGAAACACTTGTTGGGGGCACCATTCTTCACTGGAATGTTGTTGGGAGCAGTCAGTTGTGGCGCCTGGTTGCCACCTTGTTGCTGGTACTGGGAACGCTGCTGGTTCTGGGAACGTTGTTGATTCTGGAAATTGTTCTTGAATCCAGACTGTCCCTGGAAACGTTGTTGTTGCTGAGGCTGCTGCTGGTTGTTACGGAAGCGGCTGTTGCTTCCAGACGACTGCCCTTGAAACTTCCTCTTCTTCTTCTTCTCATCTATCTCACGGCGCTTGCTCTCGATGATCAAAGCTTTGTCCACCAACTGTTGGAAGTTGGCGAAAGTGTGGGAGAGCAACTGGTACTGGAGATGATCATTCAGTCCTTCCAAGAAGAGCTCTTGCTTCTTGGCATCATCTTCAACCTCTTTTGGAGCATATCGCGACAATTGGATGAACTTGTCACGGTACTCGGCAACTAGCATACCTCCCTGCTTTAGAGAAAGAAACTCCTTCTTCTTTAGCTTCATCAACCCTGCAGGCACATGATGATTGCGGAACCCCTCACGGAATTGCTGCCAAGAGATGGGGTCGGCACGTCCAAAACGGAAAGACTCCCACCAATCCAGAGCAGCTCCCTGCAACTGCCCGGATGCATAGAGAACTTTCTCGACGTCGTTGCATTGGGCGATCTCCAGCTGCCTTTCTATTGCACGCAGCCAATCATCAGCTTGGAGAGGATCACTGGAATGATCAAAGGTGGGCGGGTGTCCCTTCAAGAATTCGCTTCTCTTGTCACGGGGTGGTAGAGGTGGGTTCCCATTGCCATTGTTTCGCTGCAGCAGTTGAATGTTCTGGGCCATCTGCTGCATCAGCTGTGTTTGCATCATCATCAGCTGCTCCATGTTAGGCTGTGGCGGAGGTGGTGGTGGATTAGCATTTTCTTCAGAGGTACCATCACCCCTTGGGTTCCTCCTGGTGTGGGCCATCTGCTGTTTAAATCATTGAAGTGAGGTTTAGAATTTTTCCATTAAAATAACACTTAAAAGACTAGAACAGGAAATTCTGGGCGCAATCCAACAATGGCAGAGTAGAAAAACAGTCATATCTGGAGTTCCTGAAGTCAAACAGAGACATTCTATACATGGTTGGAAAGCATGAGAAAAACTCTACAACTTTTATTCAGACTATCTCTCCAGATTCTGTCGTTAAGTTTATCAAAAACAGATTTGATTCGAAACTGTTTCAGAGTAACAGACAGCGCAGAAACTTTGACTTGTGACATTTGTTTCTCCCAAACCGTAATTGATATTGAGATGATTCTTGCGGCCAAAGAAAACTACAGAAGTCTAGTTTTTCACAAAAATTTCTCATAATTTTTGGTCATATATAATTAAATAGGAAAAATAACTAAGGCAGAGAGGTCTGAAAAACAGCACTGCTGGAAACTGAGATAATCAACCCAAACTATTATGCATTAATTCAAACCTATATAAAGAGATTTTGCGGACATGCCCACAATCTCAGCACTCATTACAAACTCCAAATCAAGCATTGTTCATAAGGAAAAGCAATCTAGCACAAAAGTTCACAAGACACGAACTAGACTCGACTTGACTCAACTTGCGCTACTAGCGTCTTTTGCCACTAACTGGGGGTAACTCCTCTAGGGGTCGATGTCGGTGCGGGTGTGAGCATCTCCATGGTCTCCTCGGTTCCTTGGCGGAGATTCAGCTGGGCACCTTGGTGATGGCAGAGGGGGTCCAACACCGAGTTGCCTGTTCAACTCATCCATCGCCCGGCTGAGCTTGTAGTTAGCTTCAGTCCTGGTGTTCAGCTCATCCAATGTCTGGTCCAGAAAAGTGTTGGTCTGGGCCAAACACTCCAAGGCAGCGTGGAGTCGGGCGTTCACTTCTCCAAGTGGACCGGCGATGCTGCAGTTAGTTTGGCCACTCTGACGGCGGGGAAGGTAGCGGTGCATCTCCCACTTGATGATGTCCCAATTCTCATGGCGGTGCACCATAAGAGCTTGTCGTGCGGCATCCTTGATGGCGGCAGCTTTGGAGAGTCGAACAGAGACAGCATAGTGGATATTCTTCACCTGGCTTCCCTCCTTGATGTACACCTTCGTCTCATAGTAGTCGGCGTAGTCAGGGTGCTTCCAGTGTTCCATCTTGTACAGCACCAAGGCGTTGGGGTAGAAGCGGCGCACCAAGTCGAGGAGCAGCGGGTGGTAGTAGTCATCACCATGATGATCATAGTGAATCATTCCCACCCAGGGTTTTCCACCTTGGTCTCCATCATCGTCGCCATCGTCATCGGGGTCGTCGGAGTCATCCGAGTCGCCTCCATCATCTTCGTCATCAGGGTCGCCAGCACAATCCTGGTCACCCTGCGGCTCCACCTTCTCGGGTTCATCTTCCTGAGGGTCCTCCATAGGTACGTCTTCAGAGCTGTCTTCCAAGGGCTCTTCACTGGGCTCCTCTGCGGGCACCTCCTGCTGGGGCTCCTCCACTGGTACGTCTTCCACGGGTACCTCCGGTCGGGAAACACGTCCGCCAGAGATGAAGCGCTGCAGGTACCTCTTAGGTGGCATGACACGCTTGCGGGCAGTGCGCTTAAGGTTGGCCATCTACAAGAATTAAGATTAAGTCAAAATTTTGCAATGGACAAGGGTAGGATATCAGCAAAAACTTGTAACAAATTAATATAACAAGTAAAAGAGATAATAAAGCTAAGGGCTATCCAGTGCTAACTAGGCTTGCGTCCTACAGTCAACACAGCTTTGATACCAATTTGTCACACCCAATTTTAAGGATAAAATGGGATGCATAATCTTATGTGCGCCCAGAGATCAGTCACACACATAAGCCAACAAATTGCATAGATTGTATCATAACCAATGTTTAATACATAGCGAACAATATCAAAGTCATTACACAGCGGAAAAAAATAAAGATAACTCTCGTGGTAGCTCCATAGCACAGGGACATCGACTGGTGAAGCACAAGTCTAGTAGTCCTCTGGGTAGTCCTCATCACTATCACCATCTGTTACCCATCCGGGATTTTTAACCAAGTAATGAAAAATAAACAAGCGTAAGTACATGTCGTACTCAACAAGACTAGCATGGGTTCATGAGGCTCAAAAGGGTTGATACGGTTTAACAGCAGGTTGCTTTTAATTAATCATCTTTTATGCAGTTGGATAGCAACAAGTTAATAAACCCATTCTCATGATCATAGTAAACATAATTAATGAGTAGCAATAAATAGATTAGCAACAAGTAAACATCACCCTGAAAGATAACTACTCCGTGAGTTTTTCGAGCCACTCGTGACCGTGAGCGCGGCTAGTATACCAGTTTTACACTCTGCAGAGGTTGTGCACTTTCACTATGAGCCGTGATTCCCATTTGCTCGGGTTAATTACTCCCATAACACTACCAAGGTGAGAGAGCAGGGTTTCACAATGAAGTCTTTCAAAATACTTCGTCTAACAAGTTAGGGCCGCTAGGAACCCGGCAAGCAGATGTAGAGCCCCCACAAGGTCACGTAGGTTATACACACTCGGACAGGAGCCGCACTATACCCGAGTCGTCAGGTCCCATCACGCCTTTCGGTAACCTCTAACAAGCTAGAAAAAGTACCCATACTTGACTAAAACCAGAGCCATGTAGCCCTCATAGTTGCACTGTAAGTCCCAACTTTTGCTGACAGATCATTACCAAGGGGGAAGGATATGGTGCATCACAAAACTATGCTCCAATCCCCCTAGTTCCATGTTGCTAAAAAGGCATCTTTTAATTCCTTATTGCATATTCAATTAATCAGTTTACATGATCATGATATCAATAATGTACTAGCATCAATTACCACATGCATAATCCCATAGGTTGCAAGGAACAGGATAACAAAACTAGGAAGTAACTATGGTTAACAAGGAAGACACATGCAAATGCAATTATTTATTTGGTGAATAGGACAACAAGGATGATCCATACTAATACTTGCCTTGATCAGCAAACTCCTGGTGATCCGGGTTGTCGCAGTACTGATCTTGATCACCCACGTAAAGCTCACCGTCTATACTCGAGCCATCATAACAACACACACGCATACAGGGGCAATCATGCATACAAACAAGAGTTTTCATTAGAACAGTACACCAACAGAGAGAAAATAAATTAAAACGGTTATAAAACAAATCTACGCGTTGCTACGATCACATCGATATAAAGTTTGCGCAAATCGGATTTAAAACGAGGAAGATATGAATTTTACAAGATTTATAATAGAATAATAATAGATTAAATATAATCTCAAATTTTAAAAGTTAATAACATATGAAACAGTGGTACTAACTGGTAGATCATCAAATTACGAATCTAACGCAATTTGAATCGTTCAAATCGGAATTAAAACGGAGAAACTACGAACAAAACAATTTTGATTTAAAATCTGAAAACACATTTTTATATATACCGAAAATAAATACGCCTTCAAATACAGAAAACGTAATCTACTGAATACGCTAAGGGCTGCGGGTTAAGCATTAAAAACTGCAGGGGGTTATTCGCAAAAACGCCGGCCGAATCGGTATGGGCTGCTCTCGGCCGTCCGATTCAAAATCGGCGGATCAGATTAAAAGAGGGGAGGGGTGGCGGTGCTCCCGGCCGGAAAACAGAGCCGACCGCGGCGGTGCCATGGCCGGCGCATCGCCAGAGAAGGCAAACTCGGCCTTCGGTGCATGAAATAGGTCGGGAAGAGCATCGCAAGCTCACCTAGGGTGATGGGAAGGTCGGAAATCGACTCGGAGATAGCTCGCGGCGTGACCCGGCGGACGGTGGCTCTCTGCAACGGCGGCGGAGGCGTGTCAGTGCACAAATCGAAGGGGGAAAGTGCTCGGGAACTTCACAAGATCACAGCGAAGCTCCTCAAAGGCTTACCGAGGGGAAATTGGTGGCGAATCGAGCTAATTGCTCGCGGCGGCGGCTGCTCGGTTCTCGTGGGAGCTCGGCAGTGGCGGCGAGAAGAGGCGGCTTGGGTTAGGTGACGGCTACGGGGGGGTGTGGCGCTGCTTAAATACTCCCGAGGTGTGACGACAATCTCGGAGATTGAAACAAACTCGGCGAGTGGAGAAATCGGCTTCGGCCGTTTCTTCTCTGCTTCGGACTTCTTGGCGCGGCGACGAACTCGGCTTCGGCCGTTTTCTTTCTTGCCCGCGTCGGACTCTCGGCGAGCAGTAGAGGGAAACAGGGGAGAGGCTGTCCTGGCGGTCCCACAGGTCGGTAGCACCGAGCGCTGGGGTCAGGCTGGCAGTCACGGCAGAGGGACGCTTCGCGCGCGCGTGCTCGACCGCGACGTTGCTCTCTGCTTTGGGCGCCCAGGGGAGAAGAAAGGAAGGAGGAGAAGAGGGACTGACGCGTGGGCCCGGCTTGCAGCCGCAGAGAAGAGAAGGGCACTGCGCTGCTGCGGCTGGCCTGTTGGCTAGCTAGGCCTCGGCCCAAGACAGAGGGGAAGCGGGCAGCAGGCCGAGGGGAAGAGGAGGACTGGGCCCTCGGGCCAAAATCAGAGAGGGAAGGTTTTCCTATTTCCCTTTTCTATTTTCTAATTTCATTTTCCAAAAGGATTTTCAAATTGGGTTTTGAAATATTTGAAAAGTTCAAATAAGCTACAACAGTACAAAGAAGAAATGCTCCAGCATGAATGCATCATACATGTGTATGACCTAGGTTTGATTTTATATTTGAGAAAAATTATTATTTCCCTATATTGGAATAATCAATTAATTGCATAATTAAATAAATTCCCACTATTTTAAAGAATGCAATTTTTCGGGTGTTACAATAGTGAAACAAGAGCTACTATAATAGTGTTCTAAGTATGCATGATTACTGGAGATTTATTTCTTAATCAATCAAAACCTTATTGTTCCTCAATGGTGATAAATTCTTAACACGGCCATATATGTTACACATGTCAAAAACCTTCCACATAAGCTATTTGCTTTGTGTTGAGTGTTGTCAAGTCTTGTTGACCCTTATTGAGAGTCTTATCATGCTCCCAAGATGAAGATCACGTACACACCATATATACATGCTGCTTCTACACTGGAAGTACGCAACCACATGCCTTTCATTTCCACCAAATAAATGCTCCATGTGTTAAAGTCATAGAAAATCTCTCTCAGTCATTATGGTAGTAGAGACAAAAGGGCTAAATGAAAATAAAAAGAAAGAAAGATGGACACAAGAGGGTCCATAGAAAAGAAAAGAAAAGAAAAATATTTGAGCAAGTCTAGGCTCATAAATAAAAGAAAAATGATAGCCATGTCTCTAAAATTTATTAGAGAGAGATACAATTCAAATAGAGGAGCATTATATTCCATCATCATCCATACACTTGCACATCTTGATCTAAGGGCATGACACTTTTCTCTTTGGATCCAAGCTTTGACTCTACAACATATGCAAAGTAAGTATGCTATATTCTTTCATTCCTACCTTCAGCTCCACATAAGCCATTTTTAGAAGTAGGATGATAAATAGAAGGCAACATTTACTTTATGCTTGGTAAGGAATCACACACCATTCGAGCGACATGAGAGAACCATATGAGGAACATTAAGTTTTCTTTTGCAAAACATTGTTAAAACCTCTAGTATGAAACTTGCAAAGAATGAGAAAAGTAGTGCTCAAGTTAAACTATTCTGTCTCTCAACCACCTAAGGCAAAAGGGAAAGTTATTAGCCCCATAAAGGACTAAAGTAAAATGGGTGAATTTCTATAGCCAATTTTTCCATTCAAAAGAGAAGTATTTAGTTGTACACATGGTATTATTGAAATATGAACATAGTAGCAACTCCTGATCCACCGAGGCTAAATTTAATTATTTGCTCGGGACGAGCAAAGGTTAAGCTTGGGGGATCTTGTTGACTGTGGAATTACTCTAAATTTCCACATTCAAACACCGTCAACAGGCCTCGGATTCAAGGGAAGATAAACATATCATGAGCATATTTTATCAATAACTAGTTCCACATGTACTCTTAGCTTGTGATTGCAGGGAACACCAAATCAGTGCAAAAGTGAGCAGCTAGGGGCCAAATACATGGTTCGGCCGAACCATGATATGTTGCCCCAGGCCACCACCTTTCAACATATTACATAAAACATCAAATGAATGTGATGAGAGCCAAGGGTGGGCCCACCCATGGGTCGGCCGAATTGTCCATGGGGCCCACCTGGCTCTGGTGACGTGACAGGATCCGTGTGACACTCCAACCAAGTCAATTCATCCATTGGATCAACTTGTGCTTTCATTCAACGGTGGAGATCAAAGGCACACGGATTGAGGCAAGAAACAAAGCAACCAAGATAGGACCAACACATGGGAAGAGTCTATGACAGATGGGGGCCACTGTGGTGGGACCCACCCACCAAGGGTGGGTCGGCCGAACCACAAGATGGGGAACCAAGCCACCTACACCATCACCGACTGGTGGGGACTCCTTCTAGAAGCTCCTAACTGGGCCCACCAGTCAGAGTGGGGTCGGCGGAACCCCCCTGGTGCCCAGCTAGGTCGGTTGGCCTCCACTGACTCCAAACATGCTTCCCATGTGCTCAAATTGCCACAGCCGTCCATCTTGAGGCGGTTACAAGGCGGTGGATCCAAGGGTGGAGAGTTGAGGAGCACACGGATCGCTCACGTGGCATCCCTCCACTCTCCACTATAAATAGAGGCTGCCTACTCCCTTTCAAGAGGACACCATACACCATACAACACAAGTTACAAGAGTTCTACTCTTTAGTAGTAGTATTAGTCTAGTGTGGGAGTTAGAGTTGAGTCGAGCTATGCTCGGAGTCTCCGGAGTCATCTACTGGAGAATCTGGTATAGCTCTTGTACCTTTCCTTCTGTAAGACTTTATCTTTATCAATATATATATATTATCTTTACTTTACTTCACTAAGTTCTTACTTAGTCTTTACTATTCTTCATAGTATTGTTGTGTCTTGTCTTATTTCATAGTTGTCTTATACTTGATAGTGATCTTGTCCCAACTCAACGTGTGTTAGTTCATCGCCTGTCATAGGGTGTTCTAGTTGTTGGTACGCAACTAGAATAGTGAGACTTAGTATAAGCGTGGTGCTTAGACTAGATCTTGCCTTTGATTACCGCTTGTCGCAGGGATTGTTTGTGAGTGCTAGCAGGTGGTGACAGCTCTGTCTAGTCTTAGTATCCCTCCATGTGTTTTAGGAAAGTTCTTAAAAGGTAGGTTCCCATAGGAGTGTAGGCGCTTTGGGTAAAGGTTTTGTCCTCTATTGTCTCGCACTACCCCCTGCACACCGGTAGTAAGGTACTATCTTAGTATAAGTCATCTATTTGATAGGGTAAGTCATAAGTAAGTGCATAGGAGTCTTATACTCACTTGTTGTCCTCCCACCTAGTTATACTCTACTAGTTATCTTTTAGTTATCTTAATACTTGTTGTGTGTTGGTGTCATTACCCTTTCCTCTACCTATCAATTTACCCCCTACCACTAGCTGGTACTAAGTTGGTATAGACTTAAGGATCTCTCTTTCTTTTTATTAATTATTCCTAGCAACCGCTTTCTCTTGGGATAAAAATAAATAACAATACCTTGGAATACTCCCGGGTGAAGTGCTACAGCGGTATATTCTGTGCGCTTGCGGAATTATCCAATAGACATAAGAAATACCCTCAGGCACTTCTGGTGCCGTTATCAGAGATAGCCTAACACCCTGTCTCTGGTGGTTGCGCTAAGAAGTGTCAACAAGTATTTATGGACTCACGGGTGCTTGAGATAAGCCCGTGGTAGACGGTCGGCATCAATAGCCAATCCTCTATCCCATGATGAGGACAGTCTTCAATGTAATCTTGGAATCTCTCCCATGCCTTAGTGAATGATTCATCATGTTGCTGTTGAAAGCTTGAGATTTTCCCACGTAAAATATTTGTTTTGCCTGTAGGAAAGAACTTTGCCAGTAAAGCAGTTGAGCATCGGTCCAATGTAGTGTTCTTGTCTTTGTTGGTGTAGAACCACTGCTTAGCTTTCCCCAAAAGTGAAAATGGGAAAAGACGGAGTAAAATAGCATCTCTTGATACTCCTCTGATCGTGAAGGTGCTGCAGATCTCTAAAGTGTTAAGTGTGCACTTGCATCTTCATGAGCTTTTCCACAAAACTAGCAGGCTTGAACCATGGTGATAAGAGTAGGCTTGAAATCGAATCCATTCTCCCCCGTGTTGACTGCTGGTCCAGTCCAGATGTTTTCTGTTGTTGGGGCAGAGAAATCATGCAGTGTCTTCTCAGCCATGTCTTCAAACACAGGAGATAAATCTTCCCCTAAGTGCACTTCTTCCAATGTTGGAGCTGGCTCCTTTGATGAAATAGCTCGAGAAACGATGGGTGTTCTTGATGGTGACTCGAAATTGTCCCTCGCCTCTACAAACTTCTTTCTTCTCAAGAGTTTCTCTAGATTGTCAGTGAAATTGTTTGGAAGAGAAAAACCATTCATTCATCACCCTACATAATATAAGTAAATGATAAAAACAGGGGTGTGCCTGTTTGAGTTAGATATCAATCGGCAATACAATCTTATTCATGATGCATATATGTTATCAATATTTCCTAAGTTTAATGTGCCTTCCCCGGCAATGGTGCCAAAAATGCTTGTTGACATCTACTAACGTCGCCAAATATAACTTTATAACCTTTAACACTAGAGACGAGATTAGAAGATGTATGGTAATTAATTAATTGATCATTAGCAACTAGCCACTTATCTATTACCAACATTCTTTAGCATGAACTGGGTTGTCAATCCTAATTATATATGATAAGAATAAATAAAGGTTTTATATATTATTCCATGTGACTAGGCAGAAATATAAATAAATATAAACTAAGAACGATTCTGCAAGCGGACAGATAATTATACCATTGTAGCATTTTACCTAGGAGTTCTACCAGGTTGTCGATTTATATTTATACCACTGGGAAGGACTTGGTCAAACTACAATCTATTATATTGATAACAACTATATGCATACCATGAATAAGTGATGTTACCGATGTCATATACTCTACTCATAACAGGTAGAGGTCACAAGATAATAAAGATAAATAGGGTGATAAGTATGATCAAGAATCATTAATAAAGATAGACATCAGAGCACTTTCTAGTCATAGTAATAGCTAGCCAATGGATAAACTAAGGAATTAATATCTAAGGTAATTCTATAACTACATCAATGAATAACTCTAACTAGTGCAATTACATCTAGCAATCATTGTCAGATTAGTCCTATATCATGATCACATGCAAAGGGCATCATCTAGGAAAGGTGTGAAATACAGTCATCACCCAACTTCGCGATCGTGCTTGCTTGCCAACATACGGGGGGTGGACTACAGAGGAATCAACGTAGCTGTCACCTACGCGAACTACCACATGACCTGGCACATCAGGGTGCACTCACAGATAAACAAAATATCTAGACACCATGTCTACACATTGTTCATCATCTACCCAACGATCGTTTGGATAAACGCTATACGAGCAATTACATGAATTCAATAAGATCAAACCAACTATACTAGACATATAATTAAAGTAGACAAAGACTAATGTAATCAAGTACATATGAACTATTAAGAACAATGTTTCCCTAATCATAATGAAGAATACAATAATAGAAAAAGAACCAGAACTATACCGAACTCTACGCTCCAGACGGATGCCGGGGCTCTAGATCCCACCGAAGAACTAGATCTCGTCTACTCTCTAATCTAACTAGGCTAGAACTATGAACTAGAAGGCTCTTGATGAACTAGTAGGCTCTTGATGGCTTGAAGACTTGTTGCCTTCGATGAATGATTGATTGATGCCTCCAGAGGGGGTCTGCCTCTTTATTTATAGCCCAGTGGGATGAACGTGCGCTGTAGGATCAAACCGACTTGAACATAGGGCCGAGATGACTCCTAAGAGGCGGTGGAAGAAGACTCCAGAAGGCGGGGCCGAACCCTAGCCGGGGGGCGCCAGCCGGCCCCACCATGGCAGGGTGCGGGCCCCGGTCGCTTCAGGTGTGTTCCAGAGGCTTCTGGTGTTCCGATGATGATGTTTCCTTCACGGTTACGTTTCGTGGTAATTATGCACTTTAATCCCTCTTTTATACTTTTCTAGAATAATCCCTGGAAAATACAGAACATGCAAAACTCATGGAAATTGTCAGTTAAAACCCTAGACTAGTATGTTTTCATGTATTCTTCTGTGTCTAAAGTTCTAATAAAAGTTGACGTTATCGACCGTCAATATTGGCCAACCTCTCTCGTAAACCTATCCCGGTGTACGTCTGGAACCGTCACTGAACAAGGGCCTGAAGCACTGTGCCACCTGAACTTTACTTGGAGCCAGTCCACCATGCACATGCCGCGGCAGGTCTGTGGTGCCATAGCACAAGCTATGAATCAAGGTGGTGGACTCTATCATGTGAAGCTTCTCTTTGAGAGTACTAGCATGTGGAGAGCCTCTGAAGGTAAACTAAAAGAAGTTGTGGTCTGGGTCAATCCAAATTGAGGCATAGAACTCGTGACCCAGGCTTCAACATACTTCTTGGGACGTCCGAGAAGATCCTCAAGACCCCCTAGTTAGGTCAAGTACGAACGTAGCTCCTCCCCGCTGTTGGTGGTTGTTGACGATCCTTCACATCTCATTTTATACCATCAACAATGCCTAGTTTGTTTATAAAAAAGATACAAACCATAGTCATAGGTTTTATTTCTAACCATTTCTACAATTAGTGATGGCTATGTGAGTGCAGGTGCAAGGTAAGTACAAAATGGCTATATATAAGGAGAAAATGCTTCATCCATGCTTCTTGCGACTACACCAAATCAAGGAGTTTGAAATGGAGTTTTGGTTCACTCAAATCAGAGGCTAGATGCTCAAGTTACGCTTTCTGGAGATTGGAGAATGAGTCGCAGGAGCAGTCCCACGTAAACTAAGCACCCAGGATTCATCCAGACTCGGAATCAGGCAATTGACCAGGCTTGGAAAGCTAACTGAGAGGCCTACATGCTCACCAAAGATGAGCTAATTTGTACCATGTTGGAGGGCGCCCACCCTGTCCATGCCATATTCCACGTCAGCAATATGTGGGAGACATACCTCCAAGTTTGTCCACTGTTGATTCAAGGTCAGTGCAAGATCTATGGTCTAGTGGCCCTATCGAATGGGGCTTCCGACTCTCCACGGCCAAGTCAGTGCTCAAACTGACCGAACCAAAGTCGGTTCACCTCCAAACCACCTCAGGAACATGATGGAGGACTGTCGGATGCGAAAGGCGGTGGATCATAGGGCGCCCGCCCTATCCCTGTCACCTGCTAGGTCCATGATCCGCGGGAGAGGTTCTAGAAGCCATCCAAGCCATCCATCAAAGTTGGTTTCATCGAAAGTTGATCAAGTGATGTGCCAAGGATCTATTGACCCACATGTCATTCTTCAAGGGCCACAAACCGCCTCTACAACTGCAAAACAGGCCACAACCGACCTTGCAACCGCTTTTGGGAAGGAACCACGACCATTGGATGGAAAGTCAGTGGATCCATAGGGCACCCGCCCTACCACTCAGGGCCACCGACCTCTGGAATGCCTACAAGTACCCATGGAGCTCCCGTGCACTATAAATAGGACCCCTGCTTCACTTGTAACTGGAACAACCACTAGATACACACTCTCCACATGAGAGTCATAGCCTTAGAGCTCTCCTAGTGAGAATAGAAGAGAGGGAGAGAGTGAGGAAAAGCTGGAGGAGCTGGGTCTGTCGACAACCTCTCCACTTGTAGCTCCTAGGAAGTTTATAGATTTAGCGAGGTTCTTAGACTATACCTTACCTGTGAATGCGGCTAGGCCCACGGATAGTTGTGGTAGGTCTTTGGTGATGACAGCCCTAAGATCCTCTGGATTCCTCTGGATCCCTGTTACAAGATACTACGTCATCTTTCAATAGGCTCAGGGACTAAGTGGATACACTTCACCTAGTAGTGAGTGTATTTGCTCTATCGAGCCAAAAGTGGATTGTTGGTATAAGATAACTCAAACAAATAAATACTAGGATTATCCGCAAGCGGACAGATACCGATGTAGGACTTCACCCGGGAGTATTCGAAGGTATCGTTATTTATATTTTACCACAGGGAAAACGGGATGACTAGAATCTAGACTTAACACCTGAGCTGAAAAATAGAATGATAAAGGAGATTGCTAAGGCTTCTAGTTCTAATCCTCACAAGATATGATATGATTGTTCTTAATAGGGTATTACTATAGGAATACACCAGCAAAGGATAAATTCCTTAGTAAAAGAGACCTACGGTCCTACTAACGGGAGGTGGACTGTGTAAGATTCAACAAGTCTAGGTCACCATCGCGAGCTACCACCGATCCAGATAGTATTGGGCATTTACGAGCAAATATAATCTAAGCACCACACTTAAACAATAAATTACTACTTCAATCAAGGAGGCACCAAGACTAAAGCACTCAAAAGAATCATAAACCTTAAGAACAATAATAACAACGTTACTCACATGGATTAGAAGTTGAACGCCAAACAAATCTTCAGAAACAAGCCCCAAAGAAGGACTTGAATCAGCGGGTACAAGTCGTAGAGCAGTCACCGACAGGCCGACAACTCCTCCAACTATCTCCAGCTCTTCTACCACACCACTTATAGACTAAGACTAGCCCTAATCTGGAGAGACTACAAGGCTAATCCTCTACTTGATGCTTGGCTCTAGATCCTATCTTGGGTTTCTACTCTTCTCTAGATATGTCGGTGGATTTCTAAAACCCTGGATTAATTTCTCTCTAGATCATATGAAACCCTGGGGGTATGGGGCTGTATATATGCGCCGGTGGGATGAACCATAGCCCTTGGATCAAACTAACTTCAAAGGTTGGTGGAAATTAATCCTCAAAGGCGGTAGAGAGTCCACGTCGAAGCGGACGCAGAGAGGAGTCACTGACAGGTCGGCCAACCTGGCAGGGGGGTCGGCCAACCTCCTTCAACTGCCGAGTGGGCCCTGCTTTTGCAGGAGTGTCTCTGGTGTTCTCTAGAATGTTCTTGATCCCCCGTCGCGGTGGAATTCGGTATTTTTCTCTGATATGTGGGTCCTTTTTGGTTCTTTTCCTGTATAGTCCCTGAAAAACACAGATTCACCAAAACACGTGGAATTCTGTCAGTTTAAACCCTATTCTAGGTGTTGGCTCTCATTTATATCCCTTTTCATGTTTGGTTGATGGGTAAAATCATACGATAACTAACATCAACATGCTCCCCCACACAAGATCTTTGCTCGTCCTGAGTAAAGGATGGAATTAAGTAGTCTTAACTTTAGTACTAGACATCAGCATTTCACCCTTCCTAGTCATACTTACACTACGGGATTCATTGTGTCTACCATGAAACTTTGAGCGGTTGAAGAATAGAACAGCCAGAAACTAATCACCTTCTTCTATCAATCAAGTTAGTTGGAGGTTTTTGTATATTTTTAAAAATAATGCATAGCTTACCATCTCCTTCTTTATAGTACTCTCATGTCACTCATATGTGGTGGTGCTGATACTTACTAAGGCATGGATGATGTTGCCTTCTCTGTTGTCTATTTCTAAAGCTTATGTGGAGCTGAGGAAGGGGTAAGGTGAAAACATACTTGTATTGCATATATTGTAAAGTCAAAACAAGGATCCGAGGAGAAATATGTCACACTCTTAGATCAAGATGTGCATGTGTGTGGAATATATGGTGACTAACCTAATTCTACTATGCTCGTTTTGAGGACAACATGGGCTATCTTTCTTTTTCTTTTCTCTTTTTTCAGGCGGGCATCTGAGTACCCATTGTTTTGGTATTCTGGATACTTGTCCATTTTTACCTCTTAGGCGGGCATCTTTGTACCCATTGGTTTCTCTCTTCTCACACTTTTGCATAGCCACATGCCTCTTCTCTGCATAAACTTTTTGAAAGATGATAACAAGAACTTGGAGCATTTGTAACTTCTTTTTGTGCTTCCTTCAGTATCGGAGTGAAACATTTTTGGGTGGACAGGCATGTTGTTGCGTGTTCCCAGTGTAGGAATAGCAATTATATATATGGAGTGTACGTGATCTTGATCTTGGGAGCACGATAAATGTCTCAACAAAGGTCACAAAGTTTGACAAAACTCAAGGCAATAGCAAGTAATAAATGTAGAAGATTGATTATATCCTATTTTTGGCTCTGGTAAGTAAATGCTTTTACTACAAAGGAGAAGCATAGCTATTGGTTTTAAGTTATGCAAATAAAATTCTCCATCAACTAGGTATCAAGAATCAAGTTTTCATTATTCTTACTATCTCGTACTCTATAACAACTTAAGCAACATGGGGTCCCTAATTCAGGTTCCCAACAGCGGCAAGACTTCCAGGAAAAGTATTATGTTTGTCTATCCTTAAGTCAAGGCTACTCAAGTTGTGTTATGTTTGTCTATCCTTAAGTCAAGGCTACTCAGGTTAATGCTCTCATGTTTTAAAGTTGCTTAATCTTAAGGTTTTCAATTCAGTGCAAAACAGCGAGCGGTGTAGGAGAAAATATGGAGTTCAGGGTGCGTACCTGACCATGGACGAAGCTCGCGGCGAGGCGGCACTGGGGTGGATCGGCCGACCTAGGGTAGGGGTCGGCTGACCCCTACTAGTAGCCTTTTGTGTTCCGTCTCGTCGTGCGTGATCTGTATGTAGGTTGCTTTTGTTTTGGTGTACTTTCGTGTTCGGTGTTCATCGTTCCATCATGTGCTCCTCCCCCACACTTGTTTCCTGTTTTCCTTTATGCACAACAAAGTGGAGACAAGCACAAATATATCCAATCAAGATAAAATTGACTCAAACTGGCTTTATTAATAGGGCACTTTATTACACAAGGAGAAAATTTAAGATATTCAAACTAATCAAGCTAAAGCGAACTAATCGAGCTAAAACGAACTAAGCGAACTAAGGGTGCCCTAATTGATACATGTCTCTAGTACTTCCGAGGATTGTTCTGAGAAAAGAGCTCAAACTTAATCTATAATTCCTTGTGCTTTCCTTCTTTCAGATCAATCCTCAGATTGGTATTGGCTAGAGTTCTAGCAAGGAGTCTATTCTGATCTTCTATCATCTTTATCCTGTTTGTGATCTCGGCCATCTGCTGCTGAAGTTCTGCCGTGGTGACCTTGTTTTGCCAAATATAGTTGGAATCTCTTGTCGATGAAGTGGGATCCTCCGTCACTGATTACCATCCTTGGAGTACCAAATCTTGGGAATATTATTTCTTCGAACATCCTCTTTGACCTTCTGGAATCTATAGCTTTGCATGGCATAGCTTCTACTCATTTTGAGACGTAGTTGTTGGTGGTCCTTATGGATAAATTTTATACCACCAACTTAGACTAAAAAGAGGATTAACAATCATATTCTAGCACATATGCCTTTACTACTAACAAGTTCCACTTGTACCCCTAGCATTCATGTTTTACAGGTTTTATGGCATAACAAGTGGAAATACGCATCAACATGGAGAAAGCGCAAAGTGAAATGACGAATCCAACACATGCACAAACAAAGAATACTAAAGAAGCCCACCTTCAAAGCGTAATTGGATCCATCCGTAACCACGGGGGAGGCCCAGCCCAGGGGGCAACCGACCACCCGAAGGCGGTGGCCAGATGGCGCTCCCCAGGGACCGACGCCCCCTGGTGGGGCCTCCTGGGCCCATCTTTCTTAGGCGGTGCTCAAAGTGGTTTGCTGATGGCGGTTTTACCTCCTTCCAAGTTTAGATGCGCCAAACCGTCATAGTTCCACTATAAATAGATGGTGCTCCATCCCCTTCAACACACACATCATTTTGGAGTCATCTACCTCACACTTCTCACTTGTATCTTTAGAGTAGTATTAGTAGTTTGTGAGCAAGGAAAGAGCTATCAAGGAGAGCTTGTCTCCTAGGAAGAAAAGGATCATCTTGGTATGAATACAATTCGGTCTTCTTCCATGAGCAAGTTCTTATCATACTTATATGATTATGCATATGAACTAGAGTCTACTTATGATCCTGCTATGAGCATAGTACATGAGCTAGAACATAGTTCATGTATCATGTTCTTGACTTGTTCATCATTGTTCTTCATTGTTCATCGAATTAGTATGAATAGAGGAAGAACTAAGAATGAGGTGATGGTTCGTCGTGCTGTCATGGTTGCTCTTAACCTAGCCTGTCAATCCGAAGGGTTGGGGTCTGCGGGGGTTAGGAGTTGTTTCCAAGTATGCAAGCATAGAGCTTGGGTATGCGGAGATCGGCGGATATGTCGGTATCCCACGGGCAGAGGGGTAGGTGGACAGGTGGTGATAGCCCTGTCCATCCCAAGCATTCCCCCACGTTCGGATATTGAGTAGGAGTTCGTAAAGTCTCTATCGGCTGGCAGACCAGCTGCGGGGATCTCCCTATCACCCCAGACTTAGTCCTAATACTAGAACTACTAATTAGATGATTTGCTAACAGTTCTTTGCATAATTATATATGACCAATGCCTGCTCAGTTAGATATATTCTTTTATTCTTTATTTTCCTTTTATCCTTGAGGTTGATCCATATGTGTGTCCACTATCTTGAAATCATGTCTTATTCCTGTTTACTCTATGCCTACCATTGCACTCAATAAGTGATCATGTTTACACCACGCTTGATGCATATTGCCCTCCTACGGGAAATTATAAATACGACACCCTACTCACGGGTTGAAATGCTACAATGATAGTTCTGTGCGCTTGCAGAGTAATCTTATTCCTTACTGAGCTATCGATTGGTGTACCTAAGTACCATTACTTAAGGATTGTAAATCTTGTGCACCCCACGGCGCCGTGTCACAGTTTTGCATATCGTAAGTAATGACGGTTAGGAAGGCCAATCCGGCACTTCTAACTGCTATTACCAGAATGCATTACCTAGGCCGGCGCCACTAAGGGCCAAGGATTACCTTTCAGAATTAATGGTGGTTGGGAATGTCAACTTATGTTTCTAGGTATTATTATTAAGGACGGACCTTTAGTCTATCTTTAGTAGTAATGCTAAGAAACGCCAACAAGCATTTCTAGCGCCGTTGCCGGGGATAGGCTTTTAGTCTATCTTTTGTAATGACGTTAAGAAATGCCAACAGGCATTTCTGGCGCCGTTGCCGGGGAGGGCAAAAACATCTAAGCTGGCATAAACATCGATTACAAAATAAGCATTGGTAGCCATAGTTTAAGCAGGTTAACTTTGCTGTTTTCTTCCTCTTTTTATTGGAATGAAAACAAGATAGTGTATGAGCGGTTTTGCTCTGCCGAACAATTTCATCATCAATCCGGAGACACTCCTAAGCAAGAAAAGGTTTCGTACTGTTTCTTCTTCTGCTACTCCGTCAGCAGACGAATCGTTCATTCCCGCACCATCCGCTACTACCATCATGGCCAAGACACTCCATGACTACTCCATCCCCGCTGTTGCCAATGTGCCCGTTGGGCCCACTGTCAACATCGGAAATGGAAATTTTGAGATCCGTACAAGCCTTATCTCGATGGTGCAGGCAAGCCAATTCTGTGGCTTGCCAAGCGAGGATGCAAACGCTCATTTGCAACACTTCCTTGAGCTGTGCGACACCATTGTCATCAAAGACGTCGCACAAGACAGTATCAGGCTCCGCTTGTTTCCTTTCTCCCTCATGGGGAAAGCGAAACAATGGTTCTATCAAAATAAGGAAGCCATCAACACGTGGGACAAGTGTTCCGCAGCATTCCTTGCCAAGTTCTTTCCCATGAGCAAAACCAGCACTCTAAGGGGAAAGATCTCAAACTTCTAGCAATCTTCCCTTGAATCTATCCCCAAAGCATGGGAAAGGCTTCAAGAGTACATCCGGGCCTACCCTCATCATGGAATGGAAGATTGGCTCGTGCTCCAAAACTTTTATGAAGGTCTCACGGCCATGTCAAAGGGGCACGTAGATGCTGCAGCTGGAGGTGCATTCCTCTCTCTCACCATCGCGGATGCAACTGCCCTCATTGAGAAGATGGTGGCCAATCAGAGTTGGGAAGAAGGAAGAAAAACACAAAAAGGCTCGCATACCGTGAAGGAGACGAACTTGCTTGCCACAAAATTGGACTTACTGATGCAAAAGCTAGACGATCATGCTACCAACCCTACCATGAGCACCGTCCAGGCCATGGACTCACACATGACGTGTGAAGTCTGTGGGAACGTTGGCCACTCGGGGAATAACTGCCCCGAAACCCAAGAAGAAGCTTCATATGTCAACAATGGATTCCGCCAACCTCAGCAAGGTAATAATGGGTGGAACAACCAACACCGCCCGCAAGGTAATAATTTCAATTCAAATTACAATTCAAACCAACCTTCCTTAAAAGATCTTGTTCTAGGACAAGCTAAAATCAATGAAAATTTGACCAAAAAGCTATCTTTCAACGATAAAATGTTTGAAAATATAAATGCCAAGCTTGAAACTTTGTCTTCTTCTATTCAAAATCAAGCAAGTTTTAACAAAATGATAGAAACACAAATGGCACAAATAGCTGCTTCTATTCCTGTCAACAATATGGGAAAAATCCCGGGGCAACCCGAGACTTCTCCCAAGTTTGTTCGTGCAGCTACAGATCAATAAAGGGAGGAAAGTCTGGCCAACAGACTATAAACGTTGAGCCCTTGCCGAAGGTCATCGGTGGTTATCAAAATAAAAAAATAATATATATATACCTACAAACATATATATGCATAATAATTATCTGAAGGGGCCCACACCAACATTCAAGCTTGGGGGAGGTGCCCCCAATCAGGTATTGTACCTTATCCTTTTGAAAAAATAATAATAAATGAATATTTATATACACATTAATATATATTTCATAAAATTATTTTCTTGCATTAAAAGAAATTATTCCCTCTTCCTAGATTTACAAAATTTTATTCCAAAATAAATTCTTCTCCAAAAAAAATTCAATAAAAATAATTTTCTGAAAGAATAAATTTTGTTGAAACTAAATATTATTTTAAAATAATTTTTGAAAATAAAAAGTTTCAAATAAAACTTGTGGAAAATCAAAAAAACTGGAGCAAAATTTCGAATGGGAGTCATTCGTAACCGGCTACATAATGGAGATAGCCGTTAGAGGGAACTGCAAAAAGGCTGGACCAAACTGGCCCTGTCAGGGGATAGGCCGGTCCCAGGGGCGACCGCCCCCTGCCCAACGGCTCTGCGGCGCAGCCTTTTGCCAACGGCTACTAGCCGTTGCAGACAACACTCCTCCGCCTACGATCAAGCCTATAAATACTAGAGCATTCAGGTGGAGCTCCTTACCCCTCTCATTCTCACATTTTTCACTCCGTCCATCACTCTCTTGCTCCACCATTCTCCAAGCATTTTTCCACAAAGTTCAAGTGCAAGGAAATCCTGCACAAACTTCTTCCACTCCCATCACAAGTCAAGTTCTTGTGCCAAGCTTACCATGAGTGGGATTGGAGGTCGGATTTCCGGAAAGGCCGTCGCTCTCGTGGGGAGTCTAGTCAAAGTACTCCCACACGTGAGGAGAGCCCGCTGCATGAAGAAGAGGAGGCGCCAAGAGGCCACGCCATCGACGAGGCCGATGCTCCCTTCATCGACTTGGAGAACGAGCGGGAGATGTAAGCATACAACCTCCTCAAGGGACGTGAATTCCTGCATACACCGGCCTTCGACCCACACTTTCTCTAGCAGACAGGTATGAACGTCGAATTTAATACCATTTTCAAAAATGTTGGTTGGAGCCAAGTTGCCCCCGTGCACGAACTTGGGTCTCGACTCTTGACCATCCAAATCTTGGGTACTTTACAAGTTGTCGACTATGGTATTACCTTTCGCTGCTTTGGGAAAGAACATAGCCTTTCCTGGAAAGATTTTGCTACACACTTGGATTTTCATGAGCGATGCTTTGTTGATTTGGGTTTTACTCTTTCGGAATATCAGTGTCATACTTTTTGGCACTTGATAACCGGACAAAATGTGACTGGAAAATTCCAACCCAACATCAACACCATCCACCATCTTTCTCTAAGGCTTATGTATAAATGGATTGCTAATTCTTTCTTTCCTAGAGAGGACACTCATCATGCTTATGATATTGAGTTGAAGTTGCTTTATGCCGTGCTTAAAAAGATTAAAGTCGCTCCTGTCTATGACATTGTTAAGCACTGGTTAAACTCTTTTAAAACTTCCACACCAATTATGTGCACTTCACTCATCACACGTCTTGCTGCTAGTGTTGATCCTCATGGTGCTAACACTATTATTTATCTCTCAATTCCGCGCATTATGATCAATGAGTATTATTTTACTCAAGCTCATACCATAAAACGTGATGACTCGGGAACAAACCTGGTATTTTATTATCCGGGATATATAAACGATATTCTGTTACCTAACCCGAATCTCGCTTTATATAAATCCCCATCTCTCACCTTCGACCTTGTTGAAAAGGAAGAAGCACGCAGGAGTTCTGTTTCTCGCAGGAGATCACGGAGGAGAGAAGTACAGGAGAAAGAGCTTGCGCAGCCTGTGCAGCCTACACCACACCCGGCCATGCCTACCACGATACCAAGGATGGAATGGTCCCCGGTCATATGTACACCTGGGTTCACCCCCGGGTATGGATATGGTATGGGACATGTTCCTCATCCTTATGCGGCTGGAGGGTCAGGGTGGCAACACTCGCAGGAGGCAGGGGGATCAAGGTAGCCCGAGCACGAGCATTCTCCAGATTCTGAAGGCATGCCACCTCCGATACACCATAGCCGGTCACACTAGAAGTCCTCAACACATGTATGGGAGGACTAGAACCGCAAAACAGACAAATCCAAGGTACGCTCAATGCTCACATCCAGACTTCAACCCAATGGCATGAGCAGTACCAGCAGTAGTTCATGAACCTCGAAGATGCGAACCGGCGGCGGCACGAGGAACAGATGGCCTACCTTTGGTCCATGGGACAATTCCCGGGACCTAGGCCTTGAACTAGCTTGGGGGAGGAGACCCCACAAGAGGTAACATTTATCTTTCAATTTCTTGCACTTTATTTCTCGCACTTTTTAAATTCTGCAATTTTATTTCCTTATTAAAAAAATATATATAAAATAAAAATAATAAATAAAATATTCCACTCCATATGTGCTAACATATGTTAGTTTCTCTTCCGTTGAAATGATGAATAGTTGCTCTGTCTATAATTCGTTTGTGCCTAAGTTATAACTTAGTATTCCTCAAGATTTAAGTTTGTTGGCTAAAAATATCTCATTCTGAGAACTTGAAATCTTGTGGGTTGCAATTGCATGATCCTTTTCTAAGTTGTGCGAGATTTGAGATGGTACAAATAGACTTTGCTATGATTTTGTTCTAAGAGAAACTTGACATCTGAAGATTTCTTTTCAAAAATTCAAAAATCAAAAGTTTCCCAATGATTATGAAATACCTACCAAGGCCATATGACATGCTCTACTTTTACAAAAACTTAGTCATATGCTACTTACGGAACTTTGAGTTGAGTCAAAATGCTGAGACCTAGTGAGATTATGGTCATACACCCATGATTGAGATTCACGTACACCTACCAAATAAATCCGACTCTCATCTTGAGAGTTCCGCACAACTTGCACCTTTCATCCACCAAATAAAAATGCTGACCCTCACTTTGAGAGTCGAGCATACAAAAAAATTTTACTCCTTGTTCACCATCATGACGTCTCTCCATCCAAAAGTTTTCATATGTCAAATTAAAATATGGGCTATGCTAAAAAAAAGCCAAAGTGCATGAGAAAACAAACGGGAAAGAGAATCCAAATACCCGTTCAAAAAAAAAGAGAAAAAGAGGATGATATTTCTATAGCCCATATTTCTCCCAAGAGTTTTATTCCATCCAATAAAAAGAGAGTCATGATGCATGGAGTGCCAAAAAGATTAGAGATAGGTTTTGACCATACTCATATTCCACACACTTGCACATCTCAATCAAGGTATATGACTTGTATCTCCTTATGGTCCGGTCTTTGACTCGGCAATATAAGTAATGTAAGTACGCCCACCTTCATACCTACCCAAAACTCCACTCTCAGCCTTAGTAGTAGGATGAAAAAGGCAACACTACAATGCCTTTGGTAAGGTAAACCATACACATTGAGCGATTGAGAGAATCATTTGAGGAACTTGGTTTATTTTGCAAAAATTCGTAAAACCTCCGGATAAAAGGTCTATCAAAGAATGAATGATTGGTGTGTCTATTATAACCATTCTAACTTGCAACCGCCCAAGAAATTGGAGAAACTATAAGCCCCATAAGAAATCAAGGTAAAGAATGGATAGAATGCCAACTTATTTAAATTACGAATCAATGCTATGTTATAGGTATGACACTTATGAATTATATCGGCATTGTAGCAACTCCTGATCAACAACCATACTTGGCTATTTGCTCGGGACGAGCAAAGGTTAAGCTTGGGGGTCTTGTTGGTGGTCCTTATGGATAAATTTTATACCACCAACTTAGACTAAAAAGAGGATTAACAATCATATTCTAGCACATATGCCTTTACTACTAACAAGTTCCACTTGTACCCCTAGCATTCATGTTTTACAGGTTTTATGGCATAACAAGTGGAAATACGCATCAACATGGAGAAAGCGCAAAGTGAAATGACGAATCCAACAAATGCGCAAACAAAGAATACTAAAGAAGCTCACCTTCAAAGTGTAATTGGATCCATCCATAACCACAGGGGAGGCCCAGGCCCAGGGGGCAACCGACCACCCAAAGGCGGTGGCCAGATGGCGCTCCCCAGGGACCGACCACCCCCAGGGGCGACCGCCCCCCTGGTGGGGCCTCCCGGGCCCATCTTTCTTAGGCGGTGCTCAAGGCAGTTTGCTGATGGTGGTTTTACCTCCTTCCAAGTTTAGATGCGCGAAACCGTCATAGTTCCACTATAAATAGATGGTGCTCCATCCCCTTCAACACACACATCATTTTGGAGTCATCTACCTCACACTTCTCACTTGTATCTTTAGAGTAGTATTAGTAGTTTGTGAGCAAGGCAAGAGCTATCAAGGAGAGCTTGTCTCCTAGGAAGAAAAGGATCATCTTGGTATGAATACAATTCGGTCTTCTTCCATGAGCAAGTTCTTATCATACTTATATGATTATGCATATGAACTAGAGTCTAGTTATGATCTTGCTATGAGCATAGTACATGAGCTAGAACATAGTTTATGTATCATGTTCTTGACTTGTTCATCATTGTTCTTCATTGTTCATCGAATTGGTATGAATAGAGGAAGAACTAAGAATGAGGTGATGGTTCGTCGTGCTGTCATGGTTGCTCTTAACCTAGCCTGTCAATCTGAAGGGTCGGGGTCCGCGGGGGTTAGGAGTTGTTTCTAAGTATGCAAGCATGGAGCTTGTGTATGCGGAGATCGGCGGATATGTCGGTATCCCACAGGCAGAGGGGTAGGTGGACAGGTGGTGATAGCCCTGTCCATCCCTAGCATTCCCCACGTTCGGATATTGAGTAGGAGTTCGTAAAGTCTCTATCGGCTGGCAGACCAGCTGCGGGGATCTCTCTATCACCCCAGACTTAGCTAGAACTACTAATTAGATGATTTGCTAACAGTTCTTTGCATAATTATATATGATCAATGCCTGCTCAGTTAGATATATTCTTTTATTCTTTATTTTCCTTTTATCCTTGAGGTTGATCCATATGTGTGTCCACTATCTTGAAATCATGTCTTATTCCTGTTTACTCTTTGCCTACCATTGCACTCAATAAGTGATCATGTTTACACCACGCTTGATGCATATTGCCCTCCTACGGGAAATTATAAATATGACACCCTACTCACGGGTTGAAATACTACAATGATAGTTCTGTGCGCTTGCAGAGTAATCTTATTCCTTACTAAGCTATCGATTGGCGTACCTAAGTACCATTACTTAAGGATTGTAAATCTTGTGCACCCCACGGCGCCGTGTCATAGTTTTGCATATCATAAGTAATGACGGTTAGGAAGGCCAATCCGGCACTTCTAACTGCTATTACCAGACTGCATTACCTAGGCCGGCACCACTAATGGCCAAGGATTACCTTTCTGAAGTAATGGTGGTTGGGAATGTCAACTTATGTTTCTAAGTATTATTATTAAGGACGGACCTTTAGTCTATCTTTAGTAGTAATGCTATGAAACGCCAACAAGCATTTCTAGCGCCGTTGCCGGGGATAGACTTTTAGTTTATCTTTTGTAACGACGTTAAGAAATGCCAACAGTAGTCTACTGCCACCAAAATGTAATCACATTGCTTTGACTTTGGAAAGGGTCCCATGTAGTCAATTACCCGACATCGAAGAGCTCTACTTGCAGGTTGTTGATGAGTGGCATGGCATCTCTTGAATTGATATTTTCATGTCGTTGGCATGCCCCACACCTTCGAATAAAACTTTTTGTGTCATCATACATGGTAGGCCAAATCTTTGCATGTGTGCGAAATGCGCCATAGTGACCTCCATATGGTGATGAGTGGCATCTTTCAATGATCTTGATCCCCTCTTCCGCAGGTACACATCTCCAGAGTAGTCCATCGGAACATATCCTGAAGAGGTATGGGGGTTCCCACATGTGTTGTCGACTATTGGCGGTCGCGAACACCCTGTTTTACAATCAACATTTCACGCATAATCAAGGTAAAACCACATGAAATACAAAGAACTCACTTTGAAACTCACCTAGTTCCACATGTCCTTGGACAAATATTGTGTATGCAGGAAAAATGGTGAAAACAGGCAAAAACAAAGCAAACCAAGATAGCTTGGCACCTCAGCTGCCACGTGGGAGCCAGAGGGGGGGCGGCCGCCCTCCACATAGGGTGCCCTGTTGGCGGTCCTTAGTAGCTAAACTCCACCATCATTTTAATACTAAAATAAATAGAAGGTAGGGTTTTCATCTAACATTTCCACAAGTTTTGTTGTATATGTGACTTGCAAGCCTGACACGTGGAAATACACAAAATATATAAGAAAAACGCACTACTGGAAAGCATATTCAGAAAAGGCGCCAAGCAAGAACAAAGAAGAAAGCCCACCTCAAACACCGAACTGGACCCATTCGTAACCGCGGGGAAGGTCTAGGCCCAACAACAAACCGACCACCCGAAGGCGGTGGCCGGTAGGGCCAGCCAGGGGACCGACCGCCCCCGGGTGCGGCCGCACCCCTGGTGGGGCCTCCCGGGCCCAGTCTTCGGAGGCGGTGCTCTAGGCGGTATCCCAAAGGCGGTTTCACCTCCTTCCAAACTTAGCTCCGCCGGAACCGTCCTATGAAGCTATAAAATAATGCCCCCACTCCCTCCATGAAGAACAACTTGATACAAGAGAGAAGATGAAGGGAGTGCTACCATTTTTCCATTAGTTTAGCTTCTAGCTAGGATAGTATAGGGTTAGAGAGAGATAGAAGCTTGAGAAGTGAGAGCGGGGTCGAAACAGTTCTACTCTCGGGTGGAAGTGCCGGACCTGTCGGCTCTCACATCCAACTTGTACCTCTACAACTACCTTGCTGCTTGAAGTAAGAGGTTTGTGATATATTCTAGTTTTGATCCATTAAGTGAGTTACTGTAACACCCGAAAAATTGCATTCTTTTAAATAGTGGGAATTTATTTAATTATGCAATTAGTTGATCATTCCAATATAGGGAAATAATAATTTTTCACAAATATAAAATCAAACCTAGGTCATACACATGTATGATGCATTCATGCTGGAGCATTTCTTCTTTGTACTGTTGTAGCTTATTTGAATTTTTTTCAAATATTTCAAAACCCAATTTGAAAATCCTTTTGGATAATGAAATTGGAAAATAGAAAAGGTAATAGAGAAGAGCCCTTCCCCTCTCCTTTCTGGCCCAGCTAGCAAGCCGGCCTGCCTTCCCCCTCGGCCTGCTCCCTCCTCTTCTCTCTAGCCTGACTGGGCCGAGGCCCAGCTAGCTAGCCAGAGCTGAAGCCAACCACATCAGCGCACCCTCCTTCCTCCTTTGCAGCTAACGAGCAGGACCCACGGGTCAGCCCCTTCCTTCTCCACCTCCCTCGCCGCGCGAACAGAGACGCCACTGCCGTGTTCATCCGCCGCGGCCGAGCACGCGCACGCGAAGCGTCCCTCTGCCGTGACTGCCAGCCCGACCCCAACGCTCGGTGCTACCGACCTATGGGACCCACAGGACAGTCCCTCCCCTTCCCTCTACGCTGCGCCGAGAGTCCGAAGCAGAGAAGAAACGGCCGAAGCCGATTTCACCGCTCGCCGTGTTTGATTCAATCTCCGAGATTGTCGTCACACCTCGGGAGTACTTAAGCAGCGCCACACCCCCTCATAGCCATCACCCAACCCTAGCCGCCTCTTCTCGCCGCCACTGCCGAGCTCCTGCGAGAACCGAGCAGCCGCCGCCGCCGCGAGCAATTAGCTCGATTCGCCACCAATTTCCTCTCGGTAAGCCTTTGAGGAGCTTCGCTGTGATCCTGTGAAGTTCCCAAGCACTTTCCCCCTTCGATTTGTGCACTGACACGCCTCCGCCGCCGTTGCAGAGAGCCACCGTCCGTCGGGTCACGCCGCGAGCTATCTCCGAGTCGATTTCCGACCTTCCCATCACCCTAGGTGAGCTTGTGATGCTCTGCTCTTTCTCCTGGTACCCTTCCCGATCTATTTCATGCACCGAAGGCCGAGTTCACCTTCTCCGGCGATGCGCCGGCCATGGCGCCGCTGTGGCCTCTCTATTTTCCGGCCGGCCGCCGCCCATACCCCCGATCTATTCTCGGCCGTCGGTTTTAAATCGGACGGCCCAAAATAGAAGATACCCCTTCGGTCGCCTTTTTGCAAAAGAGACCTCGATGTTTTTAATGTTCAAACCCGCACTCCTTAGCGCCTCCAGCCGGTTACGTTTTGTCCTTTTAAAAGCGTATTTCCTCTCGGTATTCGGTAAAATACATTTTCCAGTTTAAAAGGCGCATTTCAATTCGGTGTAGATGAAAATGTGTTTTCAGATTTGAAATCAAAATTGTTTCATTTATAATTTCCATGTTTTAGCTCCGATTTGAACGATTCAAATTGCGTTAGATTCGTAATTTCATAATTTATCTGATGGTACCACTGTTTCATATATTTTCAACTTTTAAAATTCGAAATTATATTTAATCTATTAATATTCTATTATAAATCTTGTAAAATTCATATCTTCGTCGTTTTAAATCCGATTTGCGCAAACTTTATATCGATGTGATCGTAGCAACGTATAGATTAGTTTTATAAACTTTTTATTTTGTTTTATCTCTGTTGGTATACTGTTCTAATCAATAGCTTTGTTTGCTTTGCATGATTGCACTGGATGTGTGTATGTTGATTTGGTGATCGAGTATAGACGGTGAGCTTTACGTGGGTGATCAAGATCAGTACTTCGACAACCCGGATCACCAGGAGTTTGCTGATCAAGGCAAGTATTAGTATGGATCATCCTTGTTGTCCTATTCACCAAATAAATAATTGCATTTGCATGTGTCTTCCTTTTTAACCATAGTTACTTCCTAGTTTTGTTATCCTGTTCCTTGCAACCTATGGGATTATGCATATGGTAATTGAGGCTAGTGCGTTATTGCTATCATGATCATGTAAACTGATTAACTGAATATGCAATAAGGATTAAAAGATGCCTTTTTAGCAACATGGAACTAGGGGATTAGAGCATAGTTTTGTGATGCACCATATCCTTCCCCCTTGGTAATGATCTGTCAGCAAAAGCTAGGACTTACAGTGCAACTATGAGGGCTACATGGCTCTGGTTTTAGTCAAGTATAGGTCCTTTTTCTAGCTTGTTAGAGGTTACCGAAAGGCGTGATAGGGCCTGACGACTCGGGTATAGTGCGGCTCCTGTCCGAGTGTGTATAACCTGCGTGACCTTGTGCCACGACGAAGGGGGGCTCTACATCTGCTTGCCGGGTCCCTAGCGGCCCTAACTTGTTAGACGAAGTATTTTGAAAGACTTCATAGTGAAACCCTGCTCTCTCACCTTGGTAGTGTCATGGGAGTAATTAACCCGAGCAAATGGGAATCACGGCTCATAGTGAAAGTGCACAACCTCTGCAGAGTGTAAAACTGGTATACTAGCCGTGCTCACGGTCACGAGTGGCCCGGAAAACTCACGGAATAGTTATTTTTCGGGGTGATATTTACTTGTTGCTAGTCTATTTATTGCTACTCATTAATTGTGTTTACTATGATCATGAGAATGGGCTTATTAACTTGTTGCTACCCAACTGCATAAAAGAGGATTAATTAAAAGCAACCTGCTGTTAAACCGTGTCAACCCTTTTGAGCCTCATGAACCCATGCTAGTCTTGTTGAGTACGACATGTACTTACGCTTGTTTATTTTTCATGACTTGGTTAAAAATCCCAGATGGGTAACAGATGGTGATAGTGATGAGCACTACCCAGAGGACTACTAGACTTGTGCTTCACCAGTCGACGTCCCTGTGCTATGGAGCTACCGCGAGAGTTATCTTTATTTTCCGCTGTGTAATGACTTTGATATTAATCGCTATGTATTAAACATTGGTTATGATACAATTTATACAATTTGTTGGCTTATGTGTGTGACTGATCTCTGGGCGCACATAAGATTATGCATCCCATTTATCCTTAAAATTGGGTGTGACAAATTGGTATCAAAGCCGTGTTGACTGTAGGACGCAAGCCTAGTTAGCACTGTATAGCCCTTAGCTTTATTATCTCTTTTACTTGTTATATTAATTTGTTACAAGTTTTTGCTGATATCCTACCCTTGTCCATTGCAAAATTTTGACTTAATCTTAATTCTTGTAGATGGCCAACCTTAAGCGCACTGCCCGCAAGCGTGTCATGCCACCTAAGAGGTACCTGCAGCGCTTCATCTCTGGCGGACCTGTTTCTCGACCGGAGGTACCCGTGGAAGACGTACCAGTGGAGGAGCCCTAGCAGGAGGTGCCCGCAGAGGAGCCCAGTGAAGAGCCCTTGGAAGACAGCTCTGAAGACGTACCTATGGAGGACCCTCAGGAAGATGAACCCGAGAAGGTGGAGCCGCAGGGTGACCAGGATTGTGCTGGCGACCCTGATGACAAAGATGATGGAGGCGACTCGGATGACTCCGACGACCCCGATGACGATGGCGACGATGATGGAGACCAAGGTGGAAAACCCTGGGTGGGAATGATTCACTATGATCATCATGGTGATGACTACTATCACCCGCTGCTCCTCGACTTGGTGCGCCGCTTCTACCCCAACGCCTTGGTGCTGTACAAGATGGAGCACTGGAAGCACCCTGACTACGCCGACTACTATGAGACGAAGGTGTACATCAAGGAGGGAAGCTAGGTGAAGAATATCCACTATGCTATCTCTGTTCGACTCTCCAAAACTGCCGCCATCAAGGATGCCGCACGACAAGCTATTATGGTGCACCGCCATGAGAATTGGGACATCATCAAGTGGGAGATGCACCGCTACCTTCCCCGCCGTCAGAGTGGCCAAGCTAACTGCAGCATCGCTGGTCCACTTGGAGAAGTGAACGCCCGACTCCACGCTGCCTTGGAGTGTTTGGCCCAGACCAACACTTTTCTGGACCAGACACTGGATGAGCTGAACACCAGGACTGAAGCTAACTACAAGCTCAGCCGGGCGGTGGATGAGTTGAACAGGCAACTCGGTGTTGGACCCCCTCCGCCATCACCAAGGTGCCCAACTGAATTGCCGGCAAGGAACCGAGGTGACCATGGAGATGCTCACACCCGCACCGACATCGACCCCTAGAGGAGTTACCCCCAGCTAGTAGCAAAAGACGCTAGTAGCGCAAGTTGAGTCAAGTCGAGTCTAGTTCGTGTCTTGTGAACTTTTGTGCTAGATTGCTTTTTCTTATGAACAATGCTTTATTTGGAGTTTGTAATGAGTGCTGAGATTGTGGGCATGTCCGCAAAATCTCTTTATATAGGTTTGAATTAATGCATAATAGTTTGGGTTGATTATTTCAGTTTCCAGCAATGCTGTTTTTCAGACCTCTCTGCCTTAGTTATTTTTCCTATTTAATTATATACGACCAAAAATCATAAAAAATTTTTGTGAAAAACTAGACTTCTGTAGTTTTCTTTGGCCACAAGAATCATCTCAATATCAGTTACGGGTTGGGAGAAACAAATGTCACAAGTCAAAGTTTCTGCGCTGTCTGTTACTCTGAAACAGTTTCGAATCAAATCTCCTTTTGATAAACTTAACGACAGAATCTAGAGAGATGGTCTGAATAAAAGTTGTAGAGTTTTTCTCATGCTTTCCAACCATTTATAGCATGTCTCTGTTTGACTTTGGGAACCCCAGATATGACTTTTTTTCTACTCTGCCGTTGTTGGATCGCGCCCAGAATTTCCTGTTCTAGTCTTTTAAGTGTTAATTTAATGGAAAAGAATTCTAAACCTCACTTTAATGATTTGAACAGCAGATGGCCCAAACCAGGAGGAACCCAAGGGGTGATGGTACCTCTGAAGAAAATGCTAATCCACCACCACCTCCGCCACAGCCTAATATGGAGCAGCTGATGATGATGCAAACACAGCTGATGCTGCAGATGGCCCAGAACATTCAACTGCTGCAGCAAAACAATGGCAATGGGAACCCACCTGCACCACCCCGTGACAAGAGAAGTGAATTCTTGAAGGGACGCCCGCCCACCTTCGATCATTCCAGTGATCCTCTCCAAGCTGATGATTGGCTGTGGGCAATAGAAAGGCAGCTGGAGATCGCCCAATGCAACGACATCGAGAAGGTTCTCTATGTATCTGGGCAGTTGCAGAGAGCTGCTCTGGATTGGTGGGAGTCTTTCCATTTTGGACGTGCCGACCCCATCTCTTGGCAGCAATTCCGTGAGGGGTTCCGCAATCATCATGTGCCTGCAGGGTTGATGAAGCTGAAGAAGATGGAGCTTCTTTCTCTGAAGCAGGGAGGTATGCTAGTTGCCGAGTACCGTGACAAGTTCATCCAATTGTCGCGGTATGCTCCAAAAGAGGTCGAAGATGATGCCAAGAAGCAAGAGCTCTTCTTGGAAGGACTGAATGATCATCTCCAGTACCAGTTGCTCTCCCGCACTTTTGCCAACTTCCAACAGTTGGTAGACAAAGCTTTGATCATCGAGAGCAAGCGCCGTGAGATAGATGAGAAGAAGAAGAAGAGGAAGTTTCAGGGGCAGTCGTCTGGAAGCAACAGCCGCTTCTGTAACAACCAGCAGCAGCCTCAGCAGCAACAACGCTTCCAGGGACAGTCTGGATTCAAGAACAATTTCCAGAATCAACAACGTTCCCAGAACCAGCAGCGTTCCCAGTACCAGCAACAAGGTGGCAACCAGGCGCCACAGCTGACTGCTCCCAACAACATCCCTGTGAAGAATGGTGCCCCCAACAAGTGTTTCCGCTGTGGCAAGGAAGGACACTTGTCCTACAATTATCCTGAGAAGCAGAATCCCCAAGCCTCCCAAAAGCAGAACAACCAGCAAAGAGTGCCACCTCGCACCGGGAAGGTGAACCATGTGTCGATTGATACGGCACAGGAGACTCCAGAGGTCATGATGGGTACGTTCAATATCGACTCCATCCCCGCTACAGTTCTTTTTGACTCTGGTGCTTCGCATACTTTCATTTCGCACACATTTGTTAGAAAGCATGGTATTCCCCTTAGTGTCATGAAACACCCTATTTTGGTTTCTTCTCCGGGTGGTGTCATGCAAGCTACTCTTCAGTGTCTCCCGATTACTGTCTCATTAAGGGAGGTAGAATTTGAGATAACCCCTACTGTGCTAAATACTGTCGGAATTGATCTTATCCTGGGTATGGATTGGATGATGAAGAATGACATCAATATAAAGTGCAAGGAGAAGGTCGTGACTATCACTACCCCGAAGGGAGATGAGGTCAGAATTGAGGTTGTTTTGCAAGTTCAATAGAAAGCCACAGTACATCAGCTCAGAGAAGAAGTGCAGCCGGATAACTCAGTGGTGGATGAGTTTGAAGATGTGTTTCCAGATGAGTTACCTATGCCGCCTGACCGTGACATTGAATTTATCATTGAGTTGTTACCTGGTACTGCACCTATAGCTAAACGTCCATATAGAATGGGAGTTAAAGAATTAGAAGAACTTAAGAAACAAATCAAAGAACTGTCAGAAAAAGGTTTCATTCGTCCTAGTTCTTCACCTTGGGGAGCCCCGGTTATTTTTGTTGATAAGAAAGATGGTAGTCAAAGGATGTGTGTTGATTATCGGTCACTGAATGAGGTCACCATTAAGAACAAGTATCCGTTGCCTAGAATTGATGACTTATTTGATCAGTTGAGAGGTGCTTGTGTGTTTTCCAAGATTGATCTCCGTTCAGGTTATCATCAGTTGAAGATTCGTGACTCTGACATACCTAAGACTGCATTCACTACTCGGTATGGATTGTATGAGTACACGGTAATGTCTTTTGGTTTGACTAATGCACCTGCCTACTTCATGTATCTGATGAACAAGGTATTCATGGAATTCCTGGATAAGTTTGTTGTGGTGTTCATTGATGATATCTTGATCTACTCCAAGAATGAAGAAGAGCATGCCGAGCATCTGAGATTGGTTTTGCAGAAGCTCAGAGAACATAAGCTGTATGCCAAGCGAAGCCAGTGCGAGTTCTGGTTGAGAGAAGTTGCTTTTCTAGGACATATTGTGTCCAATGGTGGAATTTCTGTAGACCCATGCAAGGTGGCAGACGTGTTGAATTGGAAGCCGCCAACTGATGTGACTGGCATTCGTAGTTTTCTTGGTTTAGCTGGTTACTACCGAAGGTTCATTGAAGGATTCTCCAAGCTTGCGAAGCCAATGACTTCCTTGCTAGAGAAGAATGCCAAGTTTGTGTGGTCTGAGAAGTGCCAAGCTAGTTTTGAAGAATTGAAGAAGAGATTGACAACAGCCCCAGTGTTGGTTTTGCCGGATCTGAGTAAGAAGTTCTCTATCTATTGTGATGCTTCCCGCCTAGGTCTTGGTTGTGTTCTCATGCAAGAAGGAAGAGTCGTAGCATATGCATCGAGACAGTTGAGGAAGCATGAATTGAATTATCCTACTCATGATTTGGAGCTAGCAGCTGTGGTTCACGCTCTGAAGTTATGGAGGCATTATCTAATTGGTCATAAGTGTGACATCTATACAGATCATAAGAGCTTGAAGTATATCTTCACCCAGTCAAAGTTGAATTTGAGGCAACGTCGTTGGCTGGAATTGATAAAGGATTATGACCTGGAATTGCATTATCATCCAGGCAAAGCAAATGTTGTGGCCGATGCTCTTAGTAGAAAAAGTTATGCTAATGAGATTCGAACAACCACTATTCCAGCAGAGTTGTGTGCAGAGATGGAGCGTCTCAACTTGGGAATTGTGATCAATGGTGTTGAGATGGAGGTTGAACCCACGCTAGAGCAAGAGATACGAAAGGCTCAGTTGGAAGATGAGAAGCTCAAAGAAATAGCAGAGAACATTGTGGTTGGAAAATCACCCGGATTTAGGCTAGATGAGAATGGAACCTTATGGTTTGGGAAGAGACTCTGTGTACCTGAAGTGAAATTCATCCGAGACGCTATACTGCGTGAAGCTCATGAGTCAGCATATTCTATACACCCAGGAAGTACCAAGGTGTATTTGGCTCTGAAGGAAAAATATTGGTGGGTTGGACTGAAGCGTGATGTAGCAGAATATGTGGCTATATGTGATACCTGTCAGAGAGTTAAAGCTGAACACCAGAGACCTGCAGGATTGCTACAACCACTAAAGATACCTGAGTAGAAGTGGGAAGAAGTCGGTATGGACTTCATAGTTGGATTGCCACGTACTCAGAGAGGTTATGATTCAATCTGGGTAATTGTGGATCAACTGACTAAAGTAGCTCATTTCCTTCCAGTCAAGACCACTTATGGAGGTCCTAAACTAGCAGAGTTGTATATGGAGAGAATAGTGTGTCTGCATGGAGTTCCAAATAAAATTGTGTCTGATAGGGGCACTCAATTCACCTCACATTTCTGGCAAAAGATACATGAGTCTCTAGGTACTAAGCTCAATTTCAGTTCTGCATATCATCCTCAGACTGACGGTCAAACTGAACGGATTAATCAGATTTTGGTGGATATGTTGAGAGCTTGTGCTTTACAGTATGGAACGAGTTGGGATAAGAGTCTGCCGTATGCGGAGTTCTCTTATAATAATAGTTACCAGAAAAGTCTCAAGATGGCACCCTTCGAAGCATTGTATGGACGCAAGTGCAGGACACCCTTGTTTTGGAATCAAACTGGAGAAAGTCAAGTGTTTGGACCGGATGTGTTGAGAGACGCAGAGGAGCAAGTCCAGACCATAAGAGAGAACTTGAGAATAGCACAATCTAGACAGAAGAGCTATGCAGATACACGGAGAAGAGAACTAGCTTTTAATGTAGGAGACTATGTATAACTTAAAGTGTCCCCGATGAGAAGTGTGAAAAGGTTCAACAGCAAAGGAAAATTGGCACCAAGGTATATTGGTCCTTTCAAGATCCTAGAGAGACGTGGAGAAGTGGCATATCAGCTAGAACTTCTGGAAAGTTTGTCCGGTGTGCATGATGTGTTCCACATATCTCAGTTGAGAAAGTGTTTGAGAGTACCGGAAGAGCAGGTTCCTGTCGAGGAAATAGTTTTCAAGAAGGGTCTCACTTATGAGGAACATCTAGTGAAAATTTTGGAAACCGCAGAAAGAGTTACAAGAAGTCGAGTTATAAAGATGTGCAAGGTGCAGTGGCATTGGTACTCTGAGGAAGAAGCTACTTGGGAAAGAGAGGAAGATCTCAGAGAGAAGTACCCAGAGTTGTTTGAGTAAGCACCAACTGAATCTCGAGGACGAGATTATTTTTAAGGGGGGTAGAATTGTAACACCCGAAAAATTGCATTCTTTTAAATAGTGGGAATTTATTTAATTATGCAATTAGTTGATCATTCCAATATAGGGAAATAATAATTTTTCTCAAATATAAAATCAAACCTAGGTCATACACATGTATGATGCATTCATGCTGGAGCATTTCTTCTTTGTACTGTTGTAGATTATTTGAATTTCTCAAATATTTCAAAACCCAATTTGAAAATCCTTTTGGAAAATGAAAAAAGGAAATAGAGCAGAGCCCTTCCCCTCTCCTTTCTGGCCCGAGCAGCAGCTTGGCCTGTTTTCCACTCCCTGGCCCCAGCAGATCTAGGTCGGATGGCCTGAGGATAGCTCGGCCGACCTGCTCCCTTCCTTTCCCCTTACCCCATCTGACTGACGACTGGGACCCACGGGTCAGCGCTTCCTTCTCTACCACCCACGCCGCGCGAACAGAGACGCCGCTGCCGTGTTCATCCATCGCGGCCGAACGCGCGCGAAGCGTCCCTCTGCCGTGACTGCCAGCCCGACCCCAGCGCTCGGTGCTACCGACCTGTGGACCCACAGAGCAGCCCTTCCCTGTTTCCCTCTGCTGCTCACCGAGAGTCCGACGCGGGCGAGAAAGAAACGGCCGAAGCCGAGTTCATCGCCGCGCTGAGAGTCCGTAGCAGAGAAGAAACGGCCGAAGCCGATTTCTCCGCTCGCCGAGTTTGTTTCAATCTTCGAGATTGTCGTCACACCTCGGGAGTATTTAAGCAACGCTACACCCCCCGTAGCCATCACCTAACCCTAGCCGCCTCTTCTCGCCGCCATTGCCGAGCTCCCGCGAGAACCGAGCAGCCGCCGCCGCGAGCAATTAGCTCGATTCGCCACCAATTTCCTCCCGGTAAGCCTTTGAGGAGCTTCGCTGTGATCTTGTGAAGTTCCCGAGCACTTTCCCCCTTCGATTTGTGCACTGACACGCCTCCGCCGCCGATTGCAGAGATCCACCGTCCGCCGGATCACGCCGCGAGCTATCACCGAGTCGATTTCCGACCTTCCCATTACCCTAGGTGAGCTTGCGACGCTCTTCCCGATCTATGGGTACCTTTCCCGACCTATTTCATGCATCGAAGGCCGAGTTCACCTTCTTCGGCGGCCCTCCGGCCATGGCGCTGCCGTCGGCCTCTGGTTTCCCGCCGAGAGCACCGCCACCCCTCCCCTCTTTTAATCTGATCCGCCGATTTTGAATCGGACGGCCGCAGAGCAGCCCATACCGATTCGGCCGGTGTTTTTGCGAATAACCCCCTGCAGTTTTAAGGCTTAGCCACAGCCCTCAGCATGTTCAGTAGATTACGTTTGAAGGTTTATTTATTTTCGGTATATATGAAAATGTGTTTTCAGATTTGAATTCAAAATTGTTTCATTTATAATTTCCACGTTTTAGCTCCGATTTGAACGATTCAAATTGCGTTAGATTCGTAATTTCATAATCTATCTGATGGTACCACTGTTTCATATATTTTCCACTTTTAAAATTCGAGATTATATTTAATCTATTATTATTCTATTATAAATCTTGTAAAATTCATATCTTCCTCGTTTTAAAACCGATTTGCGCAAACTTTATATCGATGTGATCGTAGCAACGTGTAGATTTGTTTTACAACCTTTTTAGTTTATTTTCTCTCTGTTGGTGTACTGTTCTAATGAAAACTCTTGTATGTATGCATGATTGCCCCTGTATGCGTGTGTGTTGTTATGATGGATCGAGTATAGACGGTGAGCTTTACGTGGGTGATCAAGATCAGTACTGCGACAACCCGGATCACCAAGAGTTTGCTGATCAAGGCAAGTATTAGTATGGATCATCCTTGTTGTCCTATTCACCAAATAAATAATTGCAATTGCATGTGTCTTCCTTGTTAACCATAGTTATTTCCTAGCATTGTTACCCTGTTCCTTGCCACCTATGGGATTATGCATCTGGTAAATGTTGCTAGTGCGCTTTTAGGAATCATGATCGTGTAAACTTGATTAATTGATTATGCAATATGACTAAAAGATGCCTTTTTAGCAACAGGGAACTAGGGGATTCGAGCATAGTTTTGTGATGCTCAAAATCCTTCACCTTTGACAATGATCTGTAAGTATGACACCGGGATTGACAGTGCAACTATGAGGGCTACATGGCTCTGGTTTTAGTCAAGTATGGGCACTTTTTCTAGCTTGTTAGAGGTTACCGAAAGGCGTGATGGGACCTGACGACTCGGGTATAGTGCGGCTCCTGTCCGAGTGTGTATAATCTGCGTGACCTTGTGCCACGAAGAAGGGGGGCTCTACATTTGCTTGCCGGGTTCCTAGCGGCCCTAACTTGTTAGACGGAGTACTTTGAAAGACTTCATAGTGAAACCCTGCTCGCTCACCTTGGAAGTGTTATGGGGCTAGCTACCCCGAGCAAATGGGAATCACGGCTCATAGTGAAAGTGCACAACCTCTGCAGAGTGTAAAACTGGTATACTAGCCGAGCTCATGGTCAAGAGCGGCCTTGGACGTCTTACGGAGTAGTTATTCTTTTGGGGTGATGCTTACTTATTGCTAAATCTGTTTATTGCTATTCATTAATTATGTTTACTATGATCATGAGAATGGGCTTATTCATTTGTTGCTATCCAACTGCCTAAAAGGATGATTAATTAAAAGCAACCTGCTGTTAAAATCGTGTCAACCTTTTGAGCCTCATTAACCCATGCTAGTCTTGTTGAGTACGACATGTACTTACGCTTGTTTATTTTTCATTACTTGGTTAAAAATCCCGGATGGGTAACAGATGGTGATAGTGATGAGGACTACCCAGAGGACTACTAGACTTGTGCTTCACCAGTCGACGTCCCTGTGCTATGGAGCTACCACGAGAGTTATCTTTATTTTCCGCTGTGTAATGACTTTGATATTATTCGCTATGTATTAAACATTGGTTATGATACAATTTATGTAATTTGTTGGCTTATGTGTGTGACTGATCTCTGGGCGCACATAAGATTATGCATCCCATTTTATCCTTAAAATTGGGTGTGACATGGCGGTTCCACCTACTTCCATGTTTAGAACGCCCAAACCGTCATAGTCTCAATATAAATAGAGAGTGCTCCATCCCCTTCAACACACACCATCATTTGGAGCCATTTACCTCACCTCTCACTTGTATTCTTTAGATTAGTCTTAGTATTAGAGCAAGGCAAGAGCTAGCAAGGAGAATTTGTATCTTTGGGAGAAGAAGGAACACCTCGGTACGAATACAATGCAGTTCTCTTCCAAGATCAAGTTCTTATCTTATTTATATAGCAATGCATATGAACTAGAGTATAGTCTTGAACATGTTATGATCATGATATATGAACTAGTTATAGTTTATGTGTTATGTTCTGGATATGTTCATCGTTGTTCTTCATCGTTCATCGACTTAGTATGAATAGAGGAAGAACTAGGGATGAGGTGACGATTCGTCGTGCCTTCTCGGTTGCTCTTAGCCTAGCCTGTCACTCCGAAGGGGTGGGGTCCTAGGGGATAGGAGTTGTTTCCAAGTACGCGAGCGTAGTGCTCGGGTATGCGGAGATCGGCGAATATGCCAGTATCCCACGGGCAGTGGGGTAGGTGGGCAGGTGGTGACAGCCCTGTCCATCCCTAGCACTCCCCCACGTTCAGATATTGGGTAGGAGTTCGTAAAGTCTCTATCGGCTAGCAGACCAGCTGCGGGGATCTCCCTGTCATCCTAGACCTAGTCCCGATACTAGACATGCTAGTTAGATGTTTACTAACAGTTCTTTGCGTAGTTATATATGACCAATGCCTGCTCAATTAGATATATTCTTTTATTCTTTATTTCTCTTTTATCCTTGAGGTCGGCTCAGATGTGTGTCCACTATCTTTGAACTATGATTTTGTTGACACCAAATTTTGGGCTGGGAGCCGATAGCCGATACCAGAGGAAGATAGCCGATCTCGGAAGCAGATTCCGTCCAGCGGAAGGAAGGAAAATAGCCGATTGCACGGTGAATCGGTTATCGGGTCAAGGAGACAGGAGGCGTGCAGCGTCGGTATTGATGATGTCATCCAGAGTCCGCGCCGCCAAGATACGATCACGATCGGAGTCCATTATGAAAGGGAAGGTGGGACTCTAAGTTACCTTAGATATAGGATAGTTTGTTAGTTTCCTTATCTATTGATGAGTTGTAATTCGACTAGGACTCTATCTACGCTCAGGGTATAAATATAAGCCCTCAGCCATTGTAAAAGACAGACAACAACATCAATACAACACAACTTTTGGCTCAGGCCAACAAACCCTAGAGTCAGTCGAGTCCGGCGAGTTACTTCATCCAGGCTGGGTGTCATCCGGTGGACACAGGCTTGCTTGTAAGTATCGTCAACCTCCTGTTAAACTATGTCTTTTTAGCGTCATCCGGTGGACGTGGAAGCATGGCGGACCAGGGTCCTTGCTAAGCTCTGTTTCTTTGGCGTCATCCGGTGGACGCGGGAAGCATAGTGAGTCAAGGATGATTCACGTTGGTTTACCTGATCAATCTGTGTTAACCGTCATCCGGTGGACGAGATGCAGATTAGGACGGTTCTCACGCGCGGATTAGTTATCGATTCGTGTTTGTTTGCTTGATTAATCTATTAGTTAATGTCATTAGGTAGACAGGCTATAGATCGAGATAGTTTGCATGCATGGATTAGTTATCGGCTCTAGCTAAATATGGCAATTTAGTTAGATTCATTAAGTTATCAAGATGTTATTTGTTGTTTATTGTTTATTTATCAATATAACATCTTTCTGCCCGATAAAGATTGATAGATTTGGCTTTAGATTTGTTCGAATCTGATCGTCATTTATGCTTTCTTATGCTTATTTTACCATGATGATCGGTTCCATGCTTACATCGGCTAATTCCCTATCAATCTTGTTCGTTACATGTTGTGCATTCGGTTCTAATTGAGACATAAGTGGTTCTGAGGTTATCGTAAGTCATATTTTCGTGCCCTTGTTTAAGTTAAACTGAGTGTCATCCAGTGGAATAGGTTTAAGCTAAACAAGTTTTCACTAGATTAGACTTGCTTTAATTTGAAGTCTGTTTATGACTACGCTAGCATTCGTTCGTGCTTCATGGACCCTGCATCGGCTAAAGAGCCGATTCAGTTATGCTTTCACGAATAGATCGTGTATACAGACTTATTTGGATATCAAACGGTCCAGCTTTGTTTGCTGGATTTGTTGAAGTCCGCTGGCCGTTAGACCAGTTGAACGCAAACTTGGTGAACTTAGCGAAGAGAATTTACTAAAGCCGCCGGCCTTCTAGACTAGCTTTAGCCGATCTCTGCTTGTTTGATGTACAGATCAGATCTGTATACATGATCTATTTTCTTTTATACACATCAATTGAATTAGATCGGCTAACACGTTATTGTCTTCATATGAGTATCCTGATAGCTGTTTTACTTCATTATTATACTATCGGTTCATAACATGACGGAATCGGCTTTCTAGTCGATCTCCGATTATACTGGCGCTTTGAGCCGTATAGTTGGAACTATCTGGACTCACCAGTTAGTTTCGCCTTGGGTTACTGATTATCTCTGTTTCCTTGTCAATTGCAGGTCAAATTGACTGGCACGCTTGGGTGTTACCGGCACTCTTAGACCGGGTTCGAAGCTAGCTGGATCTACGAGAGCTCTACTGCCTTCAAGGGTCGTTTCCGGCTTCGCTGGTGTGTTGGGCCTAGGGAACCACTTTTTGCGCCAACACACTTTTTGGCACGCCCGGTGGGACCATTCACTGAAGACCATGGCAAAAGAGAAGACTACGGCAGACGGCTCCTCCAGGGATGACGGTGTCCTCAGGGTCAGGGTTGAAGATCTCAACGAGGAGGACGCGGCAGTGCTGAACAAGATAGTTGAAGAATTCGCTGATGCCTGCCTGCTTTCATTCAGCAAGCAGTGTGATGGCTCCATAGTGAAGAAGAATGCATTCCCAAGGTGGATCATGGATGGCCATTTTGATAAATCTGAAGAGGAGTGCAAGGCCGACCTCAAACAGATGCTGGAAGAAGCGACCTGGGAGGCCGCCTATTCAGCAGTCGACCATCACCACAAATCTTTCCTGCAGACATTCTATAACATCATGAAGACCGTTCTCAAGCGGCAGGATTGGGAGTCTTTGGGTCCAATTTACTTCAACATATCCGCAGAAGACGCAGATCCAAAAGCAGCGGCAGGGACCTCCAATTCCTCACCACAACAGCCGAGCCAGCCGAAAGCGCCAGTGCAAGGTGCCACGGTGGCCGGTTCGGCTCAAAAAATAGCAGCTTCTCACAGATTATACAAAGATCATACTCCAGAGGAGCTCACCACTTTCATGCAGGCCATTGGGCAGACGGTGAACTCGATGAACTCATCAACGGTGAACCCGGCGGCTAGAAACACACCGGCGGCAGACACAGCCAACCCAACTCCTGGATACCATGAGGGGATTACATATCAAGACTTTCAGGCAGCGCCGCACCCGGGGTACGCCCAGACGCCCAACAATCACCTGCTAGAGCAGATGAGTGCCATGCTCCGTGATACGTTCAGTTTGCAGCCGAAGACCGGGACTGGAATCAAGTACAGATGTCCTTACCCCGAGTGGTACGACCGAGTGACGTTGTCGCCCAGGTATCGCTTGCCCGACTTCTCCAAATTCAGTGGGTAGGACGACATCACCACCATGGAACACATCAGCCGTTACTTGACCCAGCTCGGCGAAGCTTCATATGTGGTAGCTCACAGGGTCCGGCTCTTTCCGCTATCACTGACAAGGCCGGCGTTTAGCTGGTTCGCGTCCATGGAGCCAGGCTCGATTCAAGGTTGGGATGATCTGGAGACCAAGTTCCATAATTACTTCTTCTCTCGCACCGAGGAGAAAGACATCACAGATTTCACCAACATGCGCCAAAAGCCGAATGAACTTGGATCGGCTTTCATCAAGCGATTCAGGGAGACCAGGAACATGTGCTACTCTTTGAACCTGAACGACAAGCAGCTCACTAAGATAGTGGTCAGTGGGCTGCTCCCACACGTCCAAGAAAAGCTGGTGGGCAATAACTTCAACAGCATCAGCGAGGTGATGCAGAGGGTGGCCGCATTAGAGCAGCAGGCCCTGAGCTTCAAGAAGGAATCAAAATACAAGCAGTCAGCTTACGTTTGTAATTCTGACTCAGAGGATGGGGAGAATGAAGAAGTGGCTACTGTTGAGCTGTCACACCCAATTTTAAGGATAAAATGGGATGCATAATCTTATGTGCGCCCAGAGATCAGTCACACACATAAGCCAACAAATTGCATAAATTGTATCATAACCAATGTTTAATACATAGCAAACAATATCAAAGTCATTACACAGCGGAAAAATAAAGATAACTCTCGCTGTAGCTCCATAGCACAGGGACGTCGACTGGTGAAGCACAAGTCTAGTAGTCCTCTGGGTAGTCCTCATCACTATCACCATCTGTTACCCATCAGGGATTTTTAACCAAGTAATGAAAAATAAACAAGCGTAAGTACATGTCGTACTCAACAAGACTAGCATGGGTTCATGAGGCTCAAAAGGGTTGACACTGTTTAACAGCAGGTTGCTTTTAATTAATCATCTTTTATGCAGTTGGATAGCAACAAGTTAATAAGCCCATTCTCATGATCATAGTAAACACAATTAATGAGTAGCAATAAATAGATTAGCAACAAGTAAACATCACCCTGAAAGATAACTACTCCGTGAGTTTTCCGGGCCACTCGTGACCGTGAGCGCGGCTAGTATACCAGTTTTACACTCTGCAGAGGTTGTGCACTTTCACTATGAGCCGTGATTCCCATTTGCTTGGGTTAATTACTCCCACAACACTACCAAGGTGAGAGAGCAGGGTTTCACTATGAAGTCTTTCAAAATACTTCATCTAACAAGTTAGGGCCGCTAGGAATCCAGCAAGCAGATGTAGAGCCCCCTTCGTCGTGGCACAAGGTCACGCAGGTTATACACACTCGGACAGGAGCCGCACTATACCCGAGTCGTCAGGTCCCATCACGCCTTTCGGTAACCTCTAACAAGCTAGAAAAAGTACCCATAGTTGACTAAAACCAGAGCCATGTAGCCCTCATAGTTGCACTGTAAGTCCCAGGTTTGCTGACAGATCATTACCAAGGGGGAAGGATATGGTGCATCACAAAACTATGCTCCAATCCCCTAGTTCCATGTTGCTAAAAAGGCATCTTTTAATTCCTTATTGCATATTCAATTAATCAGTTTACATGATCATGATATCAATAACGCACTAGCATCAATTACCATATGCATAATCCCATAGGTTGCAAGGAACAGGATAACAAAACTAGGAAGTAACTATGGTTAACAAGGAAGACACATGCAAATGCAATTATTTATTTGGTGAATAGGACAACAAGGATGATCCATGCTAATACTTGCCTTGATCAGCAAACTCCTGGTGATCCGGGTTGTCGCAGTACTGATCTTGATCACCCACGTAAGGCTCACCGTCTATACTCGATCCATCATAACAACACACACGCATACAGGGGCAATCATGCATACAAACAAGAGTTTTTATTAGAATAGTACACCAATAGAGAGAAAATAAATTAAAAAGGCTATAAAACAAATCTACGCGTTGCTACGATCACATCGATATAAAGTTTGCGCAAATCGGATTTAAAACGAGGAAGATATGAATTTTACAAGATTTATAATAGAATAATAATAGATTAAATATAATCTCGAATTTTAAAAGTTAATAACATATGAAACAGTGGTACTAACTGGTAGATCATCAAATTATGATTCTAACGCAATTTGAATCGTTCAAATCAGAATTAAAACGGAGAAACTACGAACAAAACAGTTTTGATTTAAAATCTGAAAACACATTTTCATATATACCGAAAATAAATACGCCTTCAAATACAGAAAACGTAATCTACTGAATACGCTAAGGGCTGCGGGTTAAGCATTAAAAACTGCAGGGGGTTATTTGCAAAAATGCCGGCCGAATCGGTATGGGCTGCTCTCGGCCGTCCGATTCAAAATCGGCGGATTAGATTAAAAGAGGGGAGGGGTGGCGGTGCTCTCGGTCGGAAAACAGAGGCCGACGGTGGTGCCATGGCCGGAGGGCTGCCGGAGAAGGTGAACTCGGCCTTCGGTGCATGAAATAGGTCGGGAAGGGTACCCATAGATCGGGAAGAGCATCGCAAGCTCACCTAGGGTGATGGGAAGGTCGGAAATCGACTCGGAGATAGCTCGCGGCGTGACCCGGCGGACGGTGGCTCTCTGCAACGGCGGTGGAGGCGTGTCAGTGCACAAATCGAAGGGGGAAAGTGCTCGGGAACTTCACAAGATCACAGCGAAGCTCCTCAAAGGCTTACCGAGAGGAAATTGGTGGCGAATCGAGCTAATTGCTCGCGGCGGCGGCTGCTCGGTTCTCGCGGGAGCTCGGCAGTGGCGGCGAGAAGAGGTGGCTAGGGTTAGGTGACGGCTACGGGGGGGTGTGGCGCTGCTTAAATACTCCCGAGGTGTGACGACAATCTCGGAGATTGAAACAAACTCGGCGAGCGGAGAAATCGGCTTCGGCCGTTTCTTCTCTGCTTCGGACTTCTCGGCGCGGCGACGAACTCGGCTTCGGCTGTTTTCTTTCTTGCCCGCGTCGGACTCTCGGCGAGCAGCAGAGGGAAATAGGGGAGGGGCTGTCCTGGGGTCCCACAGGTCGGTAGCACCGAGCGCTGGGGTCGGACTGGCAGTCACGGCAGAGGGACGCTTCGCGCGCGCGTGCTCGGCCGCGGCGTTGCTCTCTGCTTTGGGCGCCCAGGGGAGAAGAAAGGAAGGAGGAGAAGAGGGACTGACGCGTGGGCCCGGCTTGCAGCCGCAGAGAGGAGAAGGGCACTGCGCTGCTGCGGCTGGCCTGTTGGCTAGCTAGGCCTCGGCCCAAGACAGAGGGGAATCGGGCAGCAGGCCGAAGGGAAGAGGAGAACTGGGCCCTTGGGCCAAAATCAGAGAGGGAAGGTTTTTCTATTTTCCTTTTCTATTTTCTAAATACATTTTCAAAAGGATTTTTAATTTGGAATTTTGAATAATTGTTTTTGAACATTTGAAGAATTCAAATAAACTCCAAACAGTACAAAGAAGAAATGCTCCAGCATGAATGCATCATACATGTGTATGACCTAGGTTTGATTTTATATTTGTGAAAAATTATTATTTCCCTATATTGGAATGATCAACTAATTGCATAATTAAATAAATTCCCACTATTTAAAGGAATGCAATTTTTCGGGTGTCACATGAGCTCAAATGGGGTACAAAGCTCATGGCCGTACCGAAAAGGTTGGAGCGCGGAAGATCAATATGACTTTGACATGCGCAAGCTAGACAAGCTCTTCGACCTGTTAGTCAGCGCAGGCCACATCACCTTCCCGGCTGATTACGTCAATCCGTCTCCTGAAGATTTGCAAGGGAAACCGTTCTGCCAGTACCACGGCCTTACCTCACACTCCACAAACAACTGCCGCAATTTCAAAGCAGCAATCCAGAATGCCATTAGGTGCGGCCTGTTGAAATTTGAGGCCCCTCCCAAGGGGAAGATGAAGATCGAAAAATTCCCATTCCCGAAGGGGCAGAACATGGTCCAGATCGCAAACCCCCCGACCAAAGTGAAGGTGTTAACCTCCGAACGGGCCAAGAAGAACTCCTCGGTTGATACCGATACGCAGATCATAGCTGAGGAGCTAGCGCTGATCAAAGAAAGGAGGGAGCAGAACCAGAAGCAGCCGGAGAAGGGAGAGTCCAGCGGCACCAAGAGCAGGAGGCCCACGCACCAGCATCTCCTGAATAAGTGGCGGCGGCAGAAAGAGAAGGACCATCAAAGGCAGCTGCAGCGTGAAGAGGAGGAATACCGCAGGTGGCTCCGCGAGGAAGAAGAGGCACGCTATCACGAAGAAATGGCTCGCCACCGAGAAGGTGAGGAGGATCACTGGCATTGCCCGTTCTTCCGACACTGCTGGAATGAAGGCTTGAGACTGCCAACGCTGCGCAACTGTCCAGAGTGCAGCGATCAGTACCGAGAGTACAGACAGTCCTAGGTCAACCGCCGGTCCGTGCACCAGAGGCTAGGGAGCCCCCATAGCCCGCGGGATCGGCGTGAAAAAAGGGACCTGCGCGATCGGCTTGATGAGGCGGTGGTTGAATGCCGACAGCCGGTTTGGCAGGAGAACCAGTGGTGCCTGGAAGATCTAACTAGAAGCCAAAGGCGCCGGGTGCAGCGGCTCAGGAACAGGGAGCTCCAGGCTGAGGGGCGCGCCAAGCAGGTGTGGCACGAAAAGCCTTCACAAAGTAACGGAAAAGCTGTAGCCGATGCACAGATGTGTTTGTGCTACCTGCAGAGTTCAGAGCCAGGAAGTACGATACCGATTCTGACTCAGACGGCTCAGGATCAGAAGAAGGAGTGGCCAAGTTAGTGCTCGCACAGCAAGCTACTTTTGATAAGCCGGCCAAGAATCGACATCTGAAGGCCCTCTATCTCAAAGGTTATGTCGATGGCATGCCCATGACGAAGATGCTGGTGGATGGCGGTGCCACGGTCAATTTTATGCCCTACACCACATTCTGCAAGCTAGGCAAGGGTCCCGATGATTTGATAGAAACCGATCTGATGCTCAAAGATTTCGGGGGCAATTCTTCCAACACTCGGGGGGCAATCAACGTCGAGCTGACAGTGGGGAAGATGACACTGCTTACCACCTTTTTCGTGATCGACAGTAAGGGTGTCTACAGCCTATTGCTCGGACGCGACTGGATCCATGCCAACTGCTGTGTGCCATCCACCATGCATCAATGTCTCATTCAGTGGCATGGCGATGAGGTCGAAGTGGTCCCGGCCGACGACTCGGTCAGCGTGGCGACGGCGGATGCCACATACTGGGAAGCTGGGGATCATGATTGTTTCTCTGGCAAGGTTTGGGAAGGAGGCTCCATCAAGGTCAGCGATGAGAGTCAACAGCCGATCAGGGCAATCGGCTCTGAGTTTTTTATTAAATGGAGAATCCGATCGACGGCACAGAGGGTAAGTTGGGGCAAGGATTTACGTCGGCCGACAAGCTCGAAGAAGTAGATGTTGGACCCGGCGACAGGCCAAGGCCGACGTTTATTGCCACCAACATAGACCCGGAGTTCAGGCAGGAGCTGATTCAACTGCTGAAGGAGTACAAAGATTGCTTCGCCTGGGAATATTATGAGATGCCTGGATTGGACGATTCTATTGTTGAGCACAGGCTACCTATCAAGCCAGGGTTTCGGCCACACAAGCAGCCTCCACGTCGGTTTAGAGAGGACGCTCTGCCCAACATTAAGGCCGAAATCACGAGGCTATTAGAAGCCAAGTTCATTCGAGCTTGCCGATATGCCGAGTGGATATCGAACATCGTCCCCGTGTACAAGAAAAATGGTAAATTGCGAGTCTGTATTGACTTCAGGGATTTAAATAGAGCTACGCCGATGGATGGCTACCCTATGCCAATAGCCGATATGTTGGTAGACTTGGCTGCTGGGCACCAGGTTATTAGCTTCATGGATGGCAATGCTGGTTATAATCAAATTTTTATGGCTGATGAAGACATCCCGAAGACTGCTTTCAGGTGTCCTGGTGCGCTTGGTTTGTTCGAATGGGTGGTCATGACGTTTGGTTTAGAGAATGCCGGTGCAACTTATCAGAGAGCTATGAATTACATATTTCACAAGTTGATCGACAAAATCGTTGAAATCTATATAGATGACGTGGTGGTGAAATCCAAGAGCTATAAAGATCACCTGGCCGATCTGAGGGCCACTCTGGAGTGCACAAGGAGACATGGTTTGAAGATGAATTCTAACAAGTGTGCGTTCGGTGTGTCGGCTGGCGAATTTCTGGGATTCATGGTCCACCGCAAAGGGATAGAGATCGGCAGAAAGAGCAAGAAGGCGATCGATGAACTTGTACCTCCAACCAACAAGAAGGAATTGCAATCTTTGCTCGGTAAGATTAACTTTATCAGAAGGTTCATCGCCAACTTATCAGAGAAGGTGCTGCCGTTCTCGCCATTGTTGAAGCTCAAGAACGATCAAGAGTTCAAATGGGTGACGTGCAACAGAAGCCTTTTGACGAAATCAGAGAATACATGAAAATTCCACCTGTCTTAGTACCGCCACGGACAGGGAAGCCCTTTAAGTTGTACGTGATGGCCGAAAGCCATACTATTGGATTGGCCCTTTTTAAGAGTTTGAAGGGAAAGAGAGAGTAGTTTTCTACCTGAACAGGCAGCTCCTTGACCCTGAGACAAGATATACACCGACCGAGAAGTTGTGCTTGTGCCTATTCTATTCATGCACCAAGTTGAGGCACTACCTGCTTGCCTCGGAGTGTGTGGTGGTGTCCAAGGAGGATGTCATCAAGCACATGCTTTCGATGCCTATTTTAAATGGTCGGATCGGCAAATGGATCCTGGCGCTCTCAGAGTTTGACTTGAGGTTCGAATCGGCTAAGGCTGTCAAAGGCCAGGCGATAGCCGATTTCATCACACAGCATCATGGAGGATCGGCTAATATGGCAGATATAGCACCATGGACTATGTTCTTTGACGGCTCTTCGTGCAAGCAAGGTGGTGGCGCCGGAGTAGTGCTCATCTCACCGCGGGGTGTGCGCTTTGAGTATGCTTTCCAGAACGGGCCGATTGTCATAAACAATCAGGCTGAATATGAAGCCACGTGGAAAGGTTTTCAGCTTCTGCATGAAGCAAAAGCCAATACAGTTGAACTATTTGGCGATTCACAACTAGTCATCAACCAATTGCTCGGCTTGTATGAGTGTAAAGACGAGATACTCAGAGGCTACTATGATCAGTGCCAGGCTCTCATCAAGAAGTTCATGACGGTATCTCTCTGTCACATCCCCAGGGCCCAGAACAAGGAAGCTAATCGGCTGGCGCAGAACGCGTCGGGTTATCGGCCGATGCAGGAGATTTGTAACAGCGAGCAATCAGCTGATGACTGGAGGGGCGAAATAGCAGGTTACCTGGCAAATCCTTCACAACGGGTCAACAGAAAGCTAAGGTACAAAGCCACCAAGTACGTATTGCTGGATGGTCAGTTGTATTACAAGACTATTTATTGAAGGAGTGCTGCTCAAATGCCTAGGGACAGAGGAATCAGTGAAGATGATGAGCGAAGTACATGATGGAGTCTGCGGTGCACATCAATCAGCTCACAAGATGAAGTGGATCATCAGGAGGACTGGTTACTATTGGCCTACGATGATGGAAGATTGTTTCAAATATTATAAAGGGTGTCAAGAATGCCAGAAGTTCGGAAATATACAAAAGTCTCCAGCCTCTGCTATGAATCCTATAATCAAGCCATGGCCGTTTAGAGGATGGGGTATCGATCTAATCGGCCAAATCTACCCACCATCATGCAAGGGTCACAAATGGATCCTGGTGGTGAATGATTACTTCACCAAGTGGGTAGAAGCCATTCCTTTGAGGAACGCCACTTCAGCTGACGTGATCGAATTTGTAAAGGAGCACATTATTTACAGGTTTGGCATACCTCAGACGATCACAACCGATCAGGGGACAATGTTCACTTCAGAGGAGCTTATGACCTTTGCCGACGACATGGGCATCAAGATTTATAATTCATCGCCGTATTATGCCCAAGCCAACGGACAAGCAGAAGCCTCCAATAAAATTTTGATCAAGGTCATCAAGAAAAAGATTGAGCAGAACCCCAGAAAATGGTATTTGCATCTAAGCGAGGCGCTATGGGCATATCGCATGGCACAGCATGGATCGATCAAGGCTTCACCTTATGAGCTAGTCTAGGACACGCTGCTGTCTTGCCATGGGAGATTCAGTCTGAGACACGATGAGTCACGTTGCAAAACAAGCTTACAGCCAGTGAATACAAAGACATTATGATGGACAGTTTAGAAGATTTGCACTGTCATCGGCTTAGGGCTTTGGAATACATTGAAAAGAATAAGGTACGGGTGGCCAAGTATTACAACACTAAGGTAAGAAGCAAGAGCTTCACCGAATCAGAGCTAGTATGGAAAGTCATTATGCCTATTGGTACAAAAGATAGCCGATTCGGTAAATGGTCGCCAAACTGGGAAGGCCCGTATCGTGTGGTTGAATGCGCCCCGGGTAATGCTTACATCCTTGAAGTTTAGAAGGACAGAGACTCGCCAGAGCCATTAACGGGAAGCATCTGAAGAAATACTACCCTAACATCCCAGTTGGGGGGTAATAGCCGATTCATGTGGATATGGCTCTAACAGCCGATGCCGTGCAAGCGGGTCGCCTTCAGGACAAAAATGGCCGACATCGTAGTAACGAGTCGCCCTCAGCACAAAAATGAAATACCCTCAATGGGGTGTAACAGCCGATGCGATAAGCATCGCCTTTAGAGCAAAAAATAAAAACAAAATATACAGCCTTGCAGATTGGATTGTTTTGGGCATAATGAGTTCAGAAGTATCATATACATCAAATGCCTAATACAATCTAGTTTGGATTATTGATGCCATCCCGGATCACGTCCTTGGCGTCGATGGACACGGAGAGACCGTCGGCATGAGGAACGAAAGCGGCCATCAGCGTGCCGAGCTCCTCCATGTCTTGGCCTACCCGGATCCCCGGTTCGATGTTCTTCAGCACGATGCCGGAGTTGATCTGGGCAGCGGCCAGAGCTCCCGCGGCACCATGACGGACGCCGCTCATCGCCACCTGGCGGACGCGGTGGTGCACGTCCGCAAGCTGCTCCACCTGCGTTTGGCCCCGTGCGCGGAGGACGTCGGTGACACTCGCCGCAGCCACGCGCAGTTCATGCAGCTGCGCCGTCAGGGTTGCATAAACAAGGAAGGTCAGTGCTGAAAAACGTGCTGTCCACGCCATTGGACAAAGCAAGAAATTACCTGCCACGGCGGCCTGCGACTCCGCGAGGTTGGCCCGCGCCTCCGCCAAATCGATGCTAGCGGCAACGAGCGCGATGGCCTGGTCCTCATTCTCCTTATCCAGCCGACCGGCTTCTTTGGTAGCCTCGGAGTAGAGATTGCGGTACCGCACCATCTCATGGTGGAAGTGGCGGCCGTCAGCGGCGGTGTAGGAGTCGCGGGAACTCGAAGATGATTCCGAGTTTGATTCTGCTCCGGAGGTGGTGCTGCGAGCCGGAGCGTGAGGGAGGTTCGGTTGTAGCGTCGTGCGATGCATTGAGGAACTGGCGCCGATCGGTGCGCCGGAAGGCAGATGGAGCAGAGGACGTTGGCTGAAAGGAATCATCAGATCAGACACCCAGATTTAGCCAGATTTAAAGATTGGCGAAAAGGGCGAATAAGATACCTGCTATGGACTCCCCTTCCGCTGACTTGCATCATACGCCTGATTGGAGCCCTTACAGGAGCAGAGGGCCTGGCGGCATAACCAGCGGCGGGGGTTTCCGAGGCGGCCGCCCCAGTTGCAGGAACGGCGTCACCATCCGCCGGGGCTGCCTGAGGAAGATCAGCGCCGGGGGCAGGGGTGTTCAGGCCGGCTAAGGAGCCAGCAATGCCGCTGACGAGAGATGGCTGGTGACTGCAGAAACGGATCAAATCAGACAAAAATAGCAAGGAGATGGTAGGTTGACGGTTGAACTTACCCTAACGTCTGCTCGATTCGGGCGACGCTGGCCCAGATGCGGCGGATGCTCCGTTCCATCTCATCGCCGTCGGCGGGCTCAGACGCCGGGCGCTTCCCACGGTCTCCATTGCCGGCCATGGTCGTGAATGAGGATTGAGAGAGCGGAAGCAAAGTAGATACAAGGAGGCGGCCAGAAGAGTTGGTCGGCGAGACGGATACGATGGCGTGTGATATTGCCTCAAGTCTGCCAACTATTTATAAGACAACACGGGCACCGAGGCGGTTTCTTTGGGAAGTGAGATGGCACTGCGGATTTTAGGTTGCAGTTAATCCGCGTTTCTTAAATCCGAAACAGTTGCCAAATCAGGGAGACGAAACGCCGCCATCAATAGTCGCACACCGATCGGCTTTTTTGGGTCAGGCTGTTTAGCCGATCCTATTGTGAGTACCCACAAGCCGATTCGTAGTGAATCTAGCTGAGGGGTTAATTCTAAGAGAAAGCAGAACAAAGCCGATGCTAAGAGGCACGCCCGAAAGCCGATTCGTATGCAGAACGGGTCAGGCTGAGTAATTGATTCTAAGGTACAATGCAAGCCTGAGAGCTGATTCGCATGCAGAAATGCAACGGGCTGAATAAAGTCAATTCGAAAACAGGGCAAAGCCAATATTATGGTAAGAAATCAAAGGCAGATCAGGCTAAATTGTCAAATTCAGGGTGAAAAGCACGAAGACAGAGTTGCAAATAGAAAAGAACATGCCAAGCAGTACATCCATCATGTTACAAAGTTAATAAAGATCGAATCAGTTCTACTAATTCAGCACGGAGCGTGTGGCCAGCCTGCAGCAATTGTTGATCTCGGTTTTCAGTGAACTACAACAGGTCTAGGCGTTGGCATGTCTTCCTGCCTGCAACGACCAAGCTGCTGATTTCCTTCTTTTCCTGGGAGAGGTCGATCGCGCTAGTGGAAATGGTGATTTCGCGCTCATTGATAGCCGACTCAACTGCTTCCAGTTCCTTTCTCAGCTAGTCTCGTCTTGTTTTCAATGTCTCCAGTTCTGTCTCGGCTGTGCTGATTGAAGATTTGATCAGCCTGGCTCGATCGGCTAATCCGGTGGCCTCTTGTCTGTTGACCGATTTGTTGCTCCTCAGCTGTTCAAGCTCTGCCAGGTTCCCATGAGCAGTGATAATCCCTGATGCTGTAACTTTAAGATCACCGAGTCTTTGCTAGGATTTCAAGGCTGTCACATTGGGTTGCTGCTGGACGAGTTCGATTATTTGATCAATCAGTTCAGGATTCGAGGCCAGAGCAACTAGATCACCCTCTAGATGAGGTAGAAGTGCACTCAGTCGATTGTTGAAATCTGGCTCTAAAAGTTTCTCGGAGGAAGAGGCCAGTTCGTCTCTATCACAGAATTCTTCTATGTCAAATGAATAGCCGGGAGACGAAGGCTTCGGTACCTACAATACATACATTCTCTCAACAGAAAAGGTACAATATAGATTAATTGTTTTCTGGCAGAGACGGGATACCTGAATGAGGCCTGAGGGTTGTAGGGTTGATACCGATGTTGCTTGTTCGACTAAGGCAGTCGTGTCTCTTGCGGCATGCGGATCCTCGGCTGTCATTGCCTCGGGCAGTTGGGTTTCTGCAAACCAGAAGTAAGAGTAGTATGGAAGTAAGGATAATTGCTAACAGCCGAATAGGAGTTACCTGGATTCCTCTCAGGGGGCAACTCCTCTTCTTCAAGGTTCGCCTAGACTTCCTCAGAAGGGCTGTTCGGCTGTATTTTTGAAAAGAAGATTTGGTCAATCAGGACATTTGTGTCGAGAAAAGAAAAGCCCAACGAGTAGTACCTGAGTTTTGGCTCCTTCTTCTTGGATCCCTTCTTCTTGAGCAGCTGACTCCTCATGGCCGGTGGATTCTGGTGGTTCTTCGGCCTGTTTCTCTCCCAAGGTATCTTGAGTTGGTTGGGGATTCACCTGATAGAAAGCCAATTTAAGAGTCGGAGCATACTGCAGTAAAGGAAGATGCTACTTCTGGATACCTGAACTTTTCTTATCAAACGGCGTTTCTTGGGAGCTTGCTTTTGAAGCTGAGATGCAGCTGGTCATTTTGAAGCAGAAGGGGGCGTTAGTACAGCAGGGCCTAACATTAGTTGTCGCAGCGTCGATGCTCGAGAGCCTAGCCTCGCTGTCGGACAAGGAGGATAATATTCCACTCGCTCTGGTGGATTGGATGATGGGTCCTGCGAGAAATATCTGTTAAGTAACATGTTTGACTAAAGCCGTTTTTACTGGAATCGGCTGAGAACACTTACTGCTTGGGGAGATTGGAAGTTTGAGTCCAGGGCTCTGCATTTGTCGTGGATAGTTTGGTAGAACAAGTGAGCATGCCATCGCTGCCACCAGTCATCAAAACTCTGATGGGTGATGCAGATTTGGTTCCACGGCTTCGGCGAGAATGTGGGCAGATTTGCTCCAAGTTGAAAAATTCTGCCAGCCTGAAGATGCTCTGTGATGTTTTCCCTGGGTTTCAAGGTATTCAAGAAAGGAAGCCAAGGGGGCAATTGGCCAAAGCCTAGCTGTCTTTCCGCTATATTTGGGTGATAAAATTCATAAGAGGGATAGCTAGTTGGCTTGCCACTCGCGCTCCGAAGGTGCTTGAAGTGTACCAGCAAGACACAAGGTTTTATGATTGCATTCAAGATGCTGATAGCCTCATCATCAGAGCACCCGTTATTGAACTTGAAGCTGGAGGGCGCTGGAAATTCATCTTCATCCTCGTAGGGGAACCAGGTAGTAACATTTGGTCCCAGGCCCCTATATAATGTTTCCAGCATGTTGCCCTTTGAAGTTGGGATGGTTATGGCAGAGGCAGCTTCACCAAAACTTTGACAGCCTCTGGTTTTTGGGTCCTTCTCCTCTGAGTACTCGGTGGATGGAAAGTTGAGGCCCTGGAGTTGTATTCTTACCAGCTTATGCAGATACAGGTTGAGCCATAACTGTACTAGCCACCAAGGGCCTGTTATGCATTGCACTTCTTCACCTATAATCAAGGAACTGAACACCCGGTTCATAAGTTGTATGCTACACCCAACAGGAGTTTGCCCATGGGGATGGAGTGCCCTTGAGTCAGTTTCTCTACTAAGACCCGATAAGGGTATGCTGGTCCGGCAGTGGCGCCACAGAACACGAATCTCCCAAGCCACATGGTCAAGAATGCGACGTGTTCTTTCTTGCTGACGGAAGAGGAGTTTTTCTAGTGGTGTTGAACATAGCCACTCCACCCTTTGTATGTGTCCAGCTTCGGGAAGTACGGGTCCTTCTTGCCACTGGAGCAGAGATCCCAGAAGTCATATGATCCAGTAATCTGAATCCCGGTGAGCATATGGATATCGCCCAGGGTAATGGTTTTTGGACCGTCTCCGAACACGAAAGCATTCAGGGAGTTGGACCAAAAGTGACTGGCGGCTATCAAGAGCGGCTAATTCCTTGCCATCTCTGATAATGATAGGTCAAGACATTGGCTCAGATGGCGCATCTCCCAGTCCGCGCGTTTCTTCGCCGCGACGCGACGGAACTAGTTCCTCCACCTAGCAGGTATGTTTAGCCAGTTTCTGAAGGATTTGGCCCAAGGAGAGGCGCCCATCATGGAGCTTCAGAATGGGAATTGGTTGGTTTCTTGAACAATGAAATCTTTGGAGATCGGATCACCCATCGGACCCAGGTAGTAGGTATCGGGGATGTCCTTCAGTGGAATCAGAATATCATTCCTCAGCACCTGGATTTGAAACTCGTACTCAGTGAGGTTGAAGAGGGATTCATGAATTAGGGGACGGATCGATGAAATTGATACCTCAGGGACCTCGGAAGGAGTCGCCATTAGCTCGGGGATGACTTGACGGCGGCGAATCGAAGCTGACGGCGGCGAATCGAAGCTGACGGCGGCAGATTGAAGCTCGTGGCGGAAGTTGCGACGGCTTAGGGTTTTGTTTTGGTGCGAAAGTTTGAAGCGCCGAGAGGGAAGCTGCGGTTTGGCTATTTGAAGGCTCAAGCGCTAATTTCGGAATAAACCAGTTTATTCCAAAATTGGGGGGCATGTGTTGACACCAAATTTTGGGCTGGGAGCCGATAGCCGATACCAGAGGAAGATAGCCGATCTCGGAAGCAGATTCCGTCCAGCGGAAGGAAGGAAAATAGCCGATTGCACGGTGAATCGGTTATCGGGTCAAGATAACAGGAGGCGTGCAGCGTCGGTATTGATGACGTCATCCAGAGTCCGCGCCGCCAAGATGCGATCACGATCGGAGTCCGTTATGAAAGGGAAGGTGGGACTCCAAGTTACCTTAGATATAGGATAGTTTGTTAGTTTCCTTATCTATTGATGAGTTGTAATTCGACTAAGACTCTATCTACGCTCAGGGTATAAATATAAGCCCTCAGCCATTGTAAAAGACAGACAACAACATCAATACAACACAACTTTCGGCTCCGGCCAACAAACCCTAGAGTCAGTCGAGTCCGGCGAGTTACTTCATCCAGGCTGGGTGTCATCCGGTGGACCCAGGCTTGCTTGTAAGTATCGTCAACCACCTGTTAAACTATGTCTTTTTAGCGTCATCCGGTGGACGTGGAAGCATGGCGGACCAGGGTCCTTGCTAAGCTCTGTTTCTTTGGCGTCATCCAGTGGACGCGGGAAGCATAGTGAGTCAAGGATGATTCACGTTGGTTTACCCGATCAATCTGTGTTAACCATCATCCGGTGGACGAGATGCAGATTAAGACACTTCTCACGCACGGATTAGTTATCGATTCGTGTTTGTTTGCTTGATTAATCTATTAGTTAATGTCATCCGGTAGACAGGCTATAGATCGAGATAGTTTGCATGCATGGATTAGTTATCGGCTCTAGCTAAATATGGCAATTTAGTTAGATTCATTAAGTTATCAAGATGTTATTTGTTGTTTATTGTTTATTTATCAATATAACATCTTTCTGCCTGATCAAGATTGATAGATTTGGCTTTACATTTATTCAAATCTGATCATCATTTATGCTTTCTTATGATTATTTTACCATGATGATCGGTTCCATGCTTACATCGGCTAATTCCCTATCAATCTTGTTCGTTACATGTTGTGCGTTCGGTTCTAGTTGAGACATAAGTGGTTCTGAGGTTATCGTAAGTCTTATTTTCGTGCCCTTGTTTAAGTTAAACTGAGTGTCATCTGGTGGAACAGGTTTAACCTAAATAAGTTTTCACTAGATTAAACTTGCTTTAATTTGAAGTCTGTTTATGACTACGCTAGCATTCGTTCGTGCTTCATGGACCCTGCATCGGCTAAAGAGCCGATTCAGTTATGCTTTCACGAATAGATCATGTATACAGACTTATTTGGATATCAAACGGTCTAGCTTTGTTTGCTGGGTTTGTTGAAGCCCGCTGGTCGTTAGACCAGGTGAACGCAAACTTGGTGAACTTAGCGAAGAGGATTTACTAAAGCCGCCGGCCTTCTAGACCAGCTTTAGCCGATCTCTGCTTGTTTGATGTACAGATCAGATCTGTATACATGATCTATTTTCTTTTATACACATCAATTGAATTAGATCGGCTAACACGTTATTGTCTTCATATGAGTATCCTGATAGCCGTTTTACTTCATTATTATACTATCGGTTCATAACATGACGGAATTGGCTTTCTAGTCGATCTCCGATTATACTGGCTCTTTGAGCCGTACAGTTGGAACTATCTGGACTCACCAGTTAGTTCCGCCTTGGGTTACTGATTATCTCTGTTTCCTTGTCAATTGCAGGTCAAATTGACTGGCACGCTTGGGTGTTACCGGCACTCTTAGACCGGGTTCGAAGCTAGCTGGATCTACGAGAGCTCTACTGCCTTCAAGGGTCGTTTCCGGCTTCGCTGGTGTGTTGGGCCTAGGGAACCACTTTTTGCGCCAACACATTTACCCCTGCCTATGCTATGTCTACCTATGCATTCAATAAGTGATCATGTTTATACCAAAGCTAGATGCATTCGTCCTGCCCTCCTACCGGAAATTATAAATACGACACCCCTGAATACTCATGGGTTGAAATGCTACAATGGCTGTTCCGTGCACTTGCGGATTTATCTATACTAAGCTATCATGATTGGCATACCTAAGTACCATTACCTAAGGATTGTAGTTCTTGTTGCACCCCAAGGCGCCGTGTCACAGTTTTGCATATCGTAAGTAATGACGGTTAGGAAGGCCAATCTGGCACTTCTAACTGTTATTACCATACTGCATTACCTAGACCGGCGCCATTAAGGGCCAAGGGTTACCTTTCTGAAGTAATGGTGGTTGGGAATGTCAACTTACGTTCCTAGCATCATTGCTAGGGATGGGCTTTTAGTCTATCTTTAGTAATGACGCTAAGAAATGCCAACACGCTGATACTGGTATCGCTTGGCAAACCAGGTGCGTCAGTGGGCCCGAAGCAGGCAAGTAGTGGGAAAGTCATCTTCACTTAGTGTTTCCTGACTTAGTGTATCCTCTCCACCCAAGTTACCCTCCTATCTTTTCTAGGGTCAACTAGCTAAGAGACCTCTAACTTAAGCCGTTCCTTTGGGAAAATACAATACCCTGAATACTTCCGGGTGAAGTGCTACAACGGTACTTCCGTGCGCTTGCGGACTTTTTCTACTGTCGCTAAGAAGCACCAACACGCCCGCTGAAAGCTCTATGTTTGGTTTTGGCTAATTGATGACACCTAGTATCTAGCCATTGTGTATAAGCCTTGTGATTACAAGTGTGGTTAGAAGATCAAGTATGGAGCAATGAAGGCATCCAAGTCTTTGGAGTAAGCCCCTCAACATGAAGATCAAATGCTTCAACACTTGGTACATTGGATGGAGCTCAAGGCAAAGGTGAAGTCAATAGGGCTCTTTCCATCTTGGTGATCAAGACACTATAGAGAGTGTGATCACATTCAGGTTAGATGACCGTACTATTAAGGGGGATGAAATTTCGTTAACAACCTTGGTCATCAAGTGCCTCTAGTTGACATAGTTGAGCATATGCATTTAGATCTAGAGCACTAACCTAAAACCTTGCAAATGAACTTAAAAACAAGCTAACACTCGTGCCTAAATGCTTATGCACTCGGTTGTTGGCACCTAGAAGCAAGGTTGTTCAAGAGAGGGCAAAAGCAGCTCTCAGAGGTGCAACGGACGCTGGGCGTGTCTGGTGGGTGCACACCAGATGCGTTCGGTGCAGCCAGAGCCTCTTTGGAACCTCTCTGAGTAAGCACCGGATGCTGGAACAGTAACTCCAGCGCGTCTGGTGATGTTCTTCGAGCGTCTGGTAAAGAAACGTGCTTTCTGACTGATTGAAACCACCAGATGCTGCCAGCATCTGGTGACCTAACAGCGGACGCATCCGGTGTGACTTTGAGCTCTCTTGATGCTCTCTGTTCGCGCACCAGACATGGGCGTCGGAGCGTCCGGTGTGACGTCTCCATGTTTGGTGAGTTGGCGTGCTGCGGGAAGTTTAAAATGGCTAGTACACGTGTCAATGGACGGTACACCAGACAACCACCGGACGCGTCCAGTGCTCACGTAACCAGCGTCCGGTGTGCATGCAGAAACTGTAAAACGGCTAGTTTTTGACCCTCACTTATAAATAGCTGATCAACCGATTTTGGGAGCCTCTCTTGCGTATTTCACTCATTGCTAAGCATCTCTTGAGCCTCCCAAACCTCTCTCACTCACTCTAGAGCTTGATTCTAATCCATAGTGAGCTAGGGAGTCATCCAAGTGCATTGTGTTCATCTAGATCATCTTTGGGCACTTGTTGATCGTTGTTGCTGCGGTTTTTCATCTATTCTCTTGGTGATTGCTGTCACCTAGATGGTCTTGGGGCAGCAGAGGAGTTGGCGGAATTGGAGATTGTCTCCAGCCACTCCCAGAGGTCTTTGTGAGGGGTTTGCACCTTCCCCAGTGGAGAGCCGCAAGGTAGCCTAATACATTGCTCGTGTCATTGAGTTACCTTGCTCGTGGTAGGTTCTAGTAGGGCTCATTGGTTGAGCTTGACATTGGTTGTCAATTAGCCACCGAACCACCGAGTAGTGGTCGACACAACAAGGACGTAGCGTGCCGGCAAGCACGTGAACCTCGGGGATAAATCGGCGTTCTTCTTGTGTTGATCATTAGATTTCATTGGATCATCACCTTCGAGTGTATTAGTATTTCTCCCGGTGATTGGTCATCTACTCTACTCGGTGGCATAACTACTCTCTACCTATCTCTTTACTTTGAGCATTTTACTTGAGTAGTGGTAGTACTTGTAGTTTGCTTGTCCACCCAGGAGTAAAGTAGTTGCAACCTAGGCTAGCTTGTGTGTGCTTCTAGAGACATAGTTAGAACGGTTAGGAAGGCTTGCAATTTTGAGTAGGCTAGCGCAAAATTCGCTTCGCCATTTGTTGTACTAACTTGTTGGTCAAGTGTTGTTTGTAGAGTTTTAAAATAGCCTATTCACCCCCCTCTAGCCTCTTTGGACCTATCAATTGGTATCGGAGCCGTGGTCACCGTTGTTGCAAGGCTTAACATCCTTCGGTGTCAAGTATGGCTCACAACAACTTGATCAATCATATGGGCAAGCCACCTCGGTTTGATGGCACAAGCTATGGGTATTGGAAGAAGCAAATGAAAGCCCACTTGAAATCAATGAATAGAAAGATGTGGGAGATTGTGGAGAAGGACTTTGTTGTGATTGACATGAAAGATCCCACACCAAGAGAAGAGGAGAAGCTTCAATTCAATGATATTGCCCTCAATGCAATATACAGTGCTCTTGATGAGAAGGTCTTTGAACAAGTCAAGGACTTGGACTTTGCTCATGAGGTGTGGAAGGGATTGGAGATTCTTATGAAGGCACCACCGTGGTCAAGAGTGCCAAGCTATACATTTTCAAGGACAAGTTTGCAAGCTTCAAGATGAATGATGATGAGAGTATCCCAGAGATGTTTTACTGGATGAGTGTTATCATTAGTGATCTCAAGACTCTCGGTGAGACGATTAGTGACAAGGACTTTTCACATCGCTTCTTGAGATGTCTACCTCTTTGGTTTGAGACTTTGCGCATCATTCTCATGAGGGAGGATCTCTCAAAGGTGACTCCTACACAAGTGCTTGGTGATGTCATGACACATGAGACATACTGAGAAGACAAGGATGGAAAGGTCAAGGAAGAGAAGGATGATGAAAAGAAAGAAAAGAATGAGAAGAAGAGCATTGCTTTCAAGGCAACTTCATCAAGGCACAAAGGCAAAGCAAAGAAGCAAATCTCAAGTGATGATGAAGATAGTTCAAGTGATGATGATGAGGAGGAGATGGCACTTCTTGTGAGAAGATTTGGAAGATTTATGAGAAAGAAGATCTATGGTGCTAGAAAGAGAAGGGACTTCACCAAAGGCAAAGGTCCAACTTTGAGATGCTATGAGTGCAACAGTAAGGATCACTTGATTGCGGATTGTCCTCATAAGAATGATAGTGATGATGAGGATGACAAGAAGAAGAAGAAGAAGTCCAAGAAGGAAAAGAAAGGCAAGAAGATGCAATTCAAGAAGAAGAAGGGGCATTCTTATTGTGTCACAGGATAGTGATGCTTCTTCTTCCGATAATGATGATGATAGTGATGATGATCACAAGATCACCAAGAAGAAGCATTGCTAGTCTTGCTATTCCTAGCAAGCCATCTCTATTTGACTCTTCACCGACTTGTCTCATGGCTAAGCCATCTAAGGTAGAATCTGAATCCGATTAGAGCGGTAGTGAGAGTGAGGAGGAGGACTTCTCTAAGGAGGAGCTCCTTGACATGTTGCGTGACACACACTCTTATCTTAAGAAGAAAGTGAAAGAGTGCAAAGAATTGAACAAGAAAAATAAAATTCTTGAGCAATCCTTTGATGAGCTATGTGCTTCTCATAAGTGTCTAAGGGAAGACCATGAGAACCTTAAAGAAGCTCACTCCAGGCTTGAGAAGGCTCATTCTTCACTTTCGGAGTTGGCTAAGATAGAGGATGTGCCCACAACATGTGACGTAGGTGTTACTTGTGATATTCTTGATACACCTATTGTTGTTGCCTCCACTAACACTTCTTGTAGTACATCCACCTCAACATCATCTAAGGATATTGGTGTCACTTGTGATGCCACAATCTTGGTTGAGAACAAGAACCTCAAGAAGGAGGTGCATGAGCTCACTCTAGCATTAGGCAATGCCTATGGTGGAGATGCCCGCTTGCTTAAGTGCTTGGGTAGTCAAAGGTTCTCCATTAACAAGGAGGGTCTTGGCTATACCCCCAAGAAGGGCAAAGCCGCCTTTGTCCCTCACAAGACTACTTTTTGTGAAGGGCAATGGTGTGGTTTGCTATAGTTGCAAGCAAGTGGGGCACAAGGAGCAATATTGCAAAAAGAGGATGATGAAGCAAAGCAAGCCTAATTTTTCATCCATTAGATTTGATTCTTGCTATGTGCTTACAAAGAGTGCAAAGAGAGTGAGAGTCAAGTATATTGGTGCACCTAAGGAGAGCCCAAAGAAGAAGGCTATTTGGGTGCCCAAGAACTTGGTCACTAAACTCCAAGGACCCAAACAAACTTGGGTACCAAAATCTAATTGATTTCTTTGTAGGTGAACTACAAGTCCGGAGGGAGGCATTGGGTGCTTGATTGTGGGTGCACTCATCATATGACCGGAGAATCAACCATGTTCAATTCAATCATACCAAATGAATATGGGAATCTTGATAGTATTACATTTGGTGACAACAAGAAGGGCAAGGGTATTGGTCTTGGAAAGATTGCAATTTCAAGTGATATGTCTATCTCCAATGTCTTGCTAGTTGAGAGCTTGAACTTCAAATTGTTGTCCGTGACTCAATTGTGTGACTTGGGATTCAAATGCATCTTTGGTGTTGATGATGTGGAGATCGTTAGCGTTGATGGAAGCAACTTGATATTCAAGGGATTTTGGTATGGAAATCTCTATTTAGTGGACTTCAATGCTAGTGAAACTCAATTGTCAACATGTGTGTTCACCAAATCAAGTATGGGTTGGTTATGGCATAGAAGGCTTGGTCATGGAATGAAGCAACCAAATAGATTGGTCAAGCATGATATGGTGAGAGGATTGAAGAATGTGCAATTTGAGAAGGATAAGTTGTGTAGTGCTTGTCAAATGGGAAAGCAAGTTGGAAACACACATCCTAACAAGAGCATGATGAGTACATCTAGAGCATTTGAGTTGTTGCACATAGATCTATTTGGCCCAACCACTTATGCTAGTCTCGGTGGAAATAAAAATGGCTTTGTGATAGTGGATGACTATACAGGATATACATGGGTTTTCTTTCTTGTTGACAAGAGTGAAGTGTTTGGCATATTCAAGACATTTTCAAGAGAAACCAAAATGAATTTGAAGTGACAATCAAGAGTGTGAGAAGTGACAATGGAAGTGAGTTTAGAAATGCAAGAGTTGATGAGCTATATGATGAGTTTGGAATCAAGCATCAATTCTCGGCCAAGTACACTCCTCAATCAAATGGCCTTGTCGAGAGAAAGAATAGAACACTTATTGATATGGCAAGGTCTATGCTTAGTGAATACAATGTGAGTTTGGACTTTTGGGCCGAAGCAACCAACATGGCTAACTATTGTAACAACTGGCTCTATTGTCACTGACTCTTGAAGAAGACACCATATGAGCTATTGAATGAAAGAAAGCCCAACATTGCATACTTTAGAGTGTTTAGTTGCAAATGCTATATCTTGAAGAAGGATGCAAGATTGGGAAAATTTGAGAAGAAATGTGATGAAGGCTTCCAAGTTGGTTACTCCACCACAAGCAAAGCATATAGAGTATGGAATCAATCCACCAAGCTCATTGAAGAAGTTCATGATGTGGAATTTGATGAAACCAATGGCTCTCAAGATGAGGAAGAAAATCTTGATGATGTGAGAGGAACTCAACTGGTAAATGCAATGAAGAACATGGACATTGGTGATATCCGGCCAAGACAAGTGGTTGATGTGGAAGATGGAGATGACAAAGATCAAGTGCAAACTCAACCTAGTGTGCAAGCAAATCAAAATGAAGCAAGCTCTAGTGGTTCTCATGATCAAACTCAAGTGTAAAATGATGAAGATCAATATGCTAGTCAATCTCAAGTGGGTCAACCAAGCTCAAGCAATCAAGTTCTCCAACTGGTTCATATTGCAAGAGATCATCAATTGGATCAAATAGTTGGGGATATTAGAAGTGGTGTTTAAACAAGATCAAAGTTAGCAAACTTTTGTGAGCACTTCTCTTTTGTTTCATTTGAAGAGCCAACAATCATTGAGAAAGCTTTGAATGATAGTGAATGGCTAAATGCTATGCATGAAGAGCTCAACAACTTTGAGAGAAATCAAGTTTGGAAGCTAGTTAAGAGGCCCAAGAACTACAATGTCATTGGTACCAAATTGGTGTTCAAGAACAAGCAAGATCAAGATGGCATTGTCGTGAGAAACAAGGCAAGGTTAGTTGCACAAGGATACACTCAAGTGGAAGGATTGGACTTTGGAGAGACATATGCTCCGATGGCAAGATTGGAAGCAATTAGAATCCTTCTAGCTTATGCATGTGCACACGATATCAAGCTCTATCAAATGGATGTCAAAAGTGCTTTCTTGAATGGATACATCAATGAACTAGTGTATGTTGAGCAAACCCCGGGTTTTGAAGATGAAAAGAAGCCCAACCATGTCTACAAATTGAGAAAGGCTTTGTATGGCTTGAAACAAGCTCCAAGGGCATGGTATGAAAGATTGAGAGATTTCTTGCTATCAAAGGGTTTCAAAATGGGAAAAGTTGACACCACTCTATTCACCAAAAGAATCGGCACAGACTTGTTTGTGTTGCAAATCTATGTTGATGACATTATCTTTGAGTCAACCAATCAAGACTTTTGTGAGGAGTTTGGAAAGAGGATGGCAAATGAGTTTGAGAGGTCCATGATTGGAGAGTTGAGTTATTTCCTTAGTCTTCAAATCAAGCAAATAAAGAATGGTACTTTCATAAGCCATGGCAAATACATTAGGGACATGTTGAAGAAATTTGGGATGGAAAATGCAAAATCTATTAGCACACCTATTGGCACAAATGGTCACCTTGATGAAGACAAGAGTGGAAATATGGTAGATCAAAAGAAGTATAGGTCTATGATTGAAACTTTACTCTATGTGACCGCTTCTAGACCGGATGTGATGTTTAGTGTTTGCATGTGTGCAAGATATCAAGCTTCACCTAGAGAGAGTCATTTGAAGGCAACCAAGAGAATATTGAGATATTTCAAGCACACACCCGATGTTGGACTATGGTATCCTAAGGGGTCAAACTTTGAGTTGATTGGTTATTTGGACTCCGATTATGCGGGATGCAAGATCAATAGAAAGAGCACTTCCAGCACATGCCAATTGTTAGGAAGATCACTAGTATCATGGTCATCCATGAAGCGAAACACCGTTGCACTCTCTACCACCGAAGCAGAGTATGTTAGTGCGGGGAGATGTTGTGCTCAATTGCTATGGATGAAGGTCACATTGAGTGATTATGGAATCAAATTCAAGAATGTGCCATTGCTATGTGATAATGAAAGTGCCATGAAGATCGCCACCAATCCGGTTCAACATTCAAGAACAAAGCATATTGATGTGAGGCATCACTTCATTAGAGACCATCAAGCCAAAGGTGACATTCAAGTTGAGAGTGTGGGCACCAATGATCAACTCGCCGACATTCTCACCAAGCCACTTGATGAAGCAAGGTTTTACAAGTTGAGAAATGAATTGAACATCCTTGATTTCTCCAATATGAATTGAGCATGCACCCCCACTATATGACTTGCCTCTACTCCGACAAAGCAAAGGTATCATTGTTTCGCATGTCATTCATATGTTGCTAGGACTTTTGTAGAGCATATAGACATATATTTTTTTTAAAATAGGCTCATTCATGGAAAACTAAATGCTTTTGAGATCATATGTCACTACTATTGCTTATATGTCTTGTTTGATCTAGTGGTGACATATGACTAGCTTGTGGGATTGTGAACCTAGTATTTGACTAGAGTATGAGCATGATGGTATATAATTCAACTTTGTCAAGATAACCCCTAGTGGCGTGAAGAAGCTTGCCAAAGGACAAACCGGGTTATATATTTGTGCAAGTAATCTAGCTAAATGCTAAAATGAAGGAAGATAATGGAAACAATCTACGAAATTAACAAGTGGTCCCCTCCATTGATTTCAAATCCTATCCTACCCATGCTACCCTTTTGTCGTCTTTGATGACAAAGGGGAAGAGAAAGGTACAAAGATATGGAGGTTGAGCGATGAACCATCATTAGGCCGATGATGGGAGTGCTATAGGCCAAGTGAGAGGGATCACAAACTTTGAAAATTTGGATCTCACACTTAGGGGGAGCAAGCTCACAAGCATGTTTGTAAGCATTTGATTGTGCATTTTCATATGATTGTTGCATTGCATTTGTACTTAAATTCAATATACTTGCTTACTTGGTGTATGCTAGACTTAAACTTGTGTGCTGAATTGAAATACTAGCATGTATAGGAAGTGGTAGCTAGCTCCCGGTCTTTCCAAGTGACTCTAGAACCTTGTTTCTAATGTTGATCTCACGAGGTATTCTAGTATCTTTGGTTGCAAGAATTCTTTCAAATGGAATCTACCTATCCATGGTGCTAGGGATGATTTATATATGTACTCCGATGGTATCGCGCTTCAAAGATCCAATTCTATAAACCTTAGCATCAAATTGGTAGTAGTATCTCTCCCACACTTCTAATCCAATGCATATGTGCAAAGCCTTTCAAATCCAAACACTTGGCACATATATAGGGGGAGCTAATATTACCAAATTGAATTCATTGAATATCTTTATAGAGGTTGTCATCAATTACCAAAAAGGGGGAGATTGAAAGCTCTATGTTTGGTTTTGGCAAATTGATGACACCTAGTATCTAACCATTGTGTATAAGCCTTGTGATTACAAGTGTGGTTAGAAGATCAAGTATGGAGCAATGAAGGCATCCAAGTCTTTGTAGTAAGCCCCTCAACATGAAGATCAAATGCTTCAACACTTGGTACATTGGATGGAGCTCAAGGCAAAGGTGAAGTCAATAGGGCTCTTTCCATTTTGGTGATCAGGACACTATAGAGAGTGTGATCACATTTAGGTTAGATGACCGTACTATTAAGGGGGATGAAATTTCGTTAACAACCTTGGTCATCAAGTGCCTCTAGTTGACATAGTTGAGCATATGCATTTAGATCTAGAGCACTAACCTAAAACCTTGCAAATGAACTTAAAAACAAGCGAACACTAGTGTCTAAGTGCTTATACACTTTGTTGTTAGCACCTAGAAGCAAGGTTGTTGAAGACAGGGCAAAAACAGTTCACAAAGGTGAACCGGACACAGGGCGTGTCCGGTGCAGCCAGAGCCTCTCTGGAACCTCTCTGAGTAAGCACCGGACGCTGGAACACTAACTCCAGTGCGTCCGATGATGTTCTTCGAGCGTTCGGTGAAGAAACGTGCTTTCTGACTGAGTGAAAGCATCGAACGCTGCTACGTCCGGTGACCTAACAGCGGACGCGTCCGGTCCGACTTTGAACTCTCTGGATGCTCTCTATTCGCGCACCGGACACGGGCGTCAGAACGTCCGGTGCGAAGTCTCCACGTCCGGTGAGTTGGTGCGCTGCGGGAAGTTTGAAACGGCTAGTACACGTGTCAATGGGCGGTACACCGGACAACCACCGAACGCGTCCGGTGCTCACTTAACCAGCATCCGGTGTGCACGCAGAAACTGTAAAACGGCTAGTTTTTCACACTCACTTATAAATAGCCGATCAACCGGTTTTGGGAGTCTCTCTTGCACATTTCACTCATTGCTAAGCATCTCTTGAGCCTCCCAAACCTCTCCCACTCACTCTAGAGTTTGATTCTCATCCATAGTGAGCTAGGGAGTGATCCAAGTGCATTGTGTTCATCTAGATCATCTTTGATCACTTGTTGATTGTTGTTGCTGCGGTTTTTCAACTATTCTCTTGGTGATTGCCATAACCTAGATGGTCTTGGAGCAGTGGAGGAGTTGGCGGAGTTGGAGATTGTCTCCGGCCACTCCCGGAGGTCTTTGTGAGGGGTTTGCACCTTCCCCGGCGGAGAGCCGCAAGGTAGCCTAATACATTGCTCGTGTCATTGAGTTACCTTGCTCGTGGTAGGTTCTAGTGGCGCTCATTGGTTGAGCTTGACATTGGTTGTCAATTAGCCACCGAACCATTGAGTAGTGATTGACACAACGAGGACGTGTTGGCTTTTCTTAGCATCACTACTAAAGATAGACTATAAGTCCGTCCTTAATAATAATACTAGAAACGTAAGTTGACATTCCCAACCACCATTACTTCAGAAAGGTAACCCTTGGCCTTTAATGGCGCTGGCCTAGGTAATACAGTCTGGTAATAGCTGTTAGAAGTGCCGGATTGGCCTTCCTAACCGTCATTACTTACGATATGCAAAACTATGACACGGCGCCGTGGGGTGCACAAGAGTTATAATCCTTAAGTAATGGTACTTAGGTACACCAATCGATAGCTTAGAAAGAAATAAGATTACTCTGCAAGCGCACTGAACTATCATTGTAGCATTTCAACCCGTGAGTATTCAAGGGGGTCGTATTTATAATTTCCCGTAGGAGGGCAATATGCATCAAGCGTGGTGTAAACATGATCACTTATTGATTGCAATGGTAGCCATAGAGTAAACAGGAATAAAACATGATTTCAAAATAGTGGACACACATCTAGGTCAACCTCAAGGATAAAAAGGAAAAAATAAAGAACAAAAGAATATAACTAACTGAGCAGGCATTGGTCATATATAATTATGCAAAGAACTGCTAGCAACACATCTAATTAGTAAGTCTAGTATCAGGACTAAGTCTGGGGTGATAGGGAGATCCCCGCAGCTGGTCTGCCAGCCGATAGAGACTTTACGAACTCCTACTTCAATATCCGAACGTGGGGGAGTGCTAGGGATGGACAGGGCTATCACCACCTGCCCACCTACCCCTCTGCCCGTGGGATATTGTGGGGATATAAACCCTCGATGCCACAAGTCAAGACATGGGCCGCACCATCAAAGCTGGCCCAGCCCAGAAGATAAAGACGTGCGGCGCAAGGCAGTGCACCGCACGGTTATTGTACCAACTTGATTAGTTTACTTGTAACCTTATCCCTTCAGACTATATAAGGAGGGGCAGGGATAGATCCCACAACTCAGGCCAACTCAACTCATAATAATACAAGACAGCAACACACAGGACGTAGGGTATTACGCCTCGCGGCGGCCCGAACCTGTATAAATCTCGTGTCTCGCGCTAACTGCGCAACTCTTGCTCATCTCAGGCGCACCTTCACCGATCATCTACTACCTTGGTCATACCCCTCGGTAGACTATCGCCGGTATTCCGTCGACAGTTGGCGCGCCAGGTAGGGGGTGTGCTTCCTGATCCCACGGCGAGCAAGATGGAAATTTCTTCCGTCGTCGTCGACCACGGCATTCGGCGGCGGCGGACCAGATCTAAATTTTTTGCTGTTGTCAACAACAACAACGGCGTTCAGCGGCGATGGACCAGATCTGAATTTTCGTCATCGTCAACCACGTGATCTCTGGATCTCATAAACCGCATCCTTCATCAACGCGTCCGGCAGCGACGATCCTCGATGACTTGTGGTGAAGCCGATGCACCAAGCTCTTCGCCGATAGAAGCGTTCCCGTCCAGCTCATGAGTGGCCAAGTCGTAGCACTCCAATCACCACAATGACCGATCGTGAAGACCTGTACAACCGGCGGCGGCCCGATGTGAGGCAAGGTCGATATACTAGTATGTGTCCAACCTGGATACGTGTATGACGACACCATGATGCACGATGTACGCTCCTTGTCGGTGGCAAACCAGATGGATATCTCCTCCGTCAACGTCATCAACCAGGTTCGACCGTCAGCGCGTCAGAACAGCATCATCGAAGCCCTAAGCGGCAGCCTCAACAATCATCTGCATGTGAATCAATCTAATCTGGGCGAGAGGCATCAGCCATGCAACCTTATCCATCAAGGCTATACCAAGATCCAATCTACATGGTATATGTGCACTGCCAACAAGCAATCAAGGAAGGAGTAGTACCAAACCAAGCAAGCGCCCGTGATCTGCATGCGAACATGCACTCCAAAAATAAAAAGGAAAGCCACGTACAATCTACAATCTACAAGCATATGCATATATGGTTTGATGATCCGACGCTTTCTACTCCAATCAAAAGCTAAGTCACATATTTATTTATCATAATTAAAACATTTTATTACATATTCGTCTTCGGATTTCTTCACGAATCTACACTATATTTTTTGACAGAAAACTAATTACGCCTACCGGCATCAACGCCCTGCGGTAGCTTCGTCGTCGTTCATCCGTGGCAACAAAAAAGTTTGAAGCCGTCGGAGCTCTCCGAACTGCAACAGCAAGCCCGGAGCCATGTCGAGCCATCGCTAAGCTGTCTATGACATATCATCGCCAAGATCGACTCCATGATTCTACGTCGCCGACATAAGCCCCGACCACACTCGGGCAGAACGACTTCGCCAATGCGTAAGCCCCGCTCCTGCTCGGGCAGCACGTCTTCGTCAATGCGTAAGCCCCGCACCTGCTCGGGCAGCATGACTTCGCCAATGCCTAAGCCCCGCTCCTGCTCGGGCAGCACGACTTCACCAGCATGACTTCGCCAATGCGTAACCCCCGCACCCGCCGGGCAGCATCTGGCTCGACGGCGCATAAGCCCTACACAAGATAGGCCGCCTAACTACGCCACTTCACCGACTGCCCTGATATATCGGGTAGCCTTCGCCCACGATAAGCGTAGCCCCCGCCTGGCGTGGGCAGCTTCGCCACCACGTAAGCCCCGGGACGCCTGGGCCGTTAAGTCTTCGCTAACACGTAAGCCCCAAGGACGCTTGGGCGGGTTAGCAGCGTCTCCAAAAGCCCCGGCACAAGCACGGGCAACACGCAGGGCGTGTAGGACTACTCGTCGATCTACAAAGGCCCCGACTGTGCTCGGGCACCTGGTGACAAGCGCGACTTAGCTAAAATAGCTCGCTTTCTCCAGAAAGGTCAAATCAAATAAACCAAGGCAACCGTAAACCGGACGGCGACAACCCCAATGACCTACGTGCTTTGACTACTCGCCGACTACTCCAATAAGCTATATGCTCTGAAAAGACCCGACCATGCTCGGGCACCCCGCCAGCGGTTCTCCATAAACTCTGATCACGTTCAGGCACTCGCTGAAGATTTTTCTCCGCAATAACTCGTCACCGCTCGTCATGCTCCTCGCTGGATGAAAAGCTGAAGCTAACAAAGATCCGACCAGATCGGAGAAACAAGCAAAGCAACAAAAGCACGTGTACGTGTATGCACTCATGCACGTACGACGTCAAGCAGTTTGTATGTGTTCAACGGGATTGGCACAAAAAATAAATCAACGAAGATCCTGCACGTGTCAATATTGGAGACCAGCGAATCCCAGCCTCAGCTTCACCGAGTTCGATTCCGATTCTCTCAAAGCAGTGTCTGTCTGATTCATAGCTCTCGACGGCGGATAAGTACAAATCAAGTTCAAGACGAACGGGAATTCCAGTTTGAGTCCTACGCGGACATAGTGGTAACCATCCAACTACGTCAAACCTCAAGCCGTCCAAGACACAAGAGAGCCACGGCAAGCCATCTAGCGAATCACGCCGAGCCAGCCTCCACGCGAACTGCGTTGGGCAACTCCTTCAAGCAACTTCTTGACACGCTGACCACTCCATCCGTCGTCAATCAAGCTAAGTCATATTTCTTAATATTCTTCTACATATTCTTCGATCTCCATATATCTCCGGAAATTATCTCTATGGCTCTTCGCCGCCGACCTCTCCGAAAGCCCCAACAGCGCTCTGGCGCTCTCTGACGATTTCTTCAAAATTCGAAGCCAACAAAGATCCCACTAGAACGGAATCGCAGGCAAAGCTCTTTGACCTCCTCGCCACCCTCGAATTGAACTCCCCGGGACACTACTCCCATGCCGTGCATTAAAGAAAGGCAGAACCTGCACAGACGTACCTGACGAATTAAGTCAATTGAAGATCAAGCCAACCAAGATGCATGCCACAGAATCTTACTTTCAATATGCAAGCAAGGACATGTGCATCCCCAGAACCATATAGTACACATGCATATCGGATTCGACTCCACTATTCTCCGAATGATCTGCATTTGCGACTCCATGCTACCAACAACAGCAGTTAATATCCTCGACACACCTGGACTCCACGTCGTCTGCGATAACTCAAGATTTCACGGCGGCGTTCTTCATCAACAATATTAACTGCAACTGTTGTTAACAAGATTCTGCATGATTTGGGAATTGACTGATCTTAATCGGCTCCTAAACACGAATAGCAGTGTCATGACACCCAATAGATCAGACTCGTAAACAATGCCATCATCAAGCAGTGGGCTCTGATCGTATTCAAGACGGATATCCTGGCAACCAACAGATCGCAGCCTAAGTTCGACTCCAATTCCAGCAATAGCAGCTGTCCTACTCTGTCCAACTACGGTGCCGGGACTTATCATGGCTCGATTAGGATATGAGAGTCTCACATCTCGAGACATAAAAGCAAGAGCAAGGAAGTATAAAACTACACCGATCAAGTCTAGAGCATCATGAAGACGTCAGCCAATCGACAAAACAAAATTCACGTACGGATCTACGCAATCTACAAACAAGCCTCGGGGCTGTCCGAATTACAAAGCATCTTATCCAAGCTGTCCGAGCCCTCAAGATCACCGTCCGGGATCTCAAGCAAGCAATCTGAAGAAGCTAAAAACATTATTGCATCTGGGCATGGATGATGACGTCAGGCAAGCTAAGGAAGGAGAAAGAGACATCCAAGCTAATCACACATGTTTTGGACGCGTGCAGGATTACTCCGACTCCCGACTCCAACACATACGCAAATTATGAGCTGCAGACGAGCCATTAAGTCACGTCGAAGCCGTGTCCAGCAACCTCGTCGCGATCCTGTTTTTTGCGGCGGCATCGGCATTCATCACGACAGAGCTGCATCACACGGGACAACAACCGCCAAACATCCAAGATTTGGTCGACTACTGAAGAATGCCAGATGTGATCTACAGGGCGTATCGGCCAACAAAAGCATGATCCAGCTTTGCGTTCGTCGCCTCTCCGTCAACCGCCAGCTGGTGATGCCACGCGTGCTGAGCCCTGGCTGGCTCATCAGGTCATCGATCTGTACGTACACCAGACGAGACTTTCCTCATCCATGCACTACCCGACGGAGCTCAACTCGTCCAAGTCCAATCAACAAGCAATAACGCACGTCCAATCACCACGGTAACAAAAGCAAAGGGTTTTGATCTAAGCTTTCACCGCGACAAGGCCGTGTGAATGCCACCGTCTATGGACATCGCCTCTACAATGACCTTGCATCAAGCACTGGGACAACCGAGAACCGATCAAGCCATGAAGCATCAAAGTCAAACAAGCAAGTCGCTCAGCATGCCTGGAACCGTTCGGGCTACCACTTCAAGCGACTCCTCGACGACGACCGTTTTCTCCATACATGTGCACAAGCTCCGAGCTCTGCGTGGTCACCACCATCATCACACAAACGTCATGAAGCTAAGTGCTATTTCCTAAACATTTTAATGATATATTTCTTCGGTCGCCATACGCCCCTGAGTTTTTCTCCAAAACTTTTCTCGAAAATATTTAATGTCATCTCCACATATTTTTCTCTGTACACACCTTGCGACTGTCTGGCAAAAGTCTCTAAATTTATTTCTACTCCATATACTGCTCGATCTACGTATTTGTTTTATACGGGATGTGTGTAATCAATGAAGCTTATTCTCTAAGCTCGGGGACTTGACAATCTGGAAGAGCACGAGGGTAATTGCCGACCTGTTGCAAGCGTCATCTGGAGCTCGAGCTTCATCAAGCGACCTGCATCGCCATCCTCTGCTAAGCTGGGCATTGCTCGGAATACTACTTAGCAACCATTACTGCTCATCGCCCACTACGTCTCCAACCAGCGGCAATCACAACATCCACAACAAGAACGGCGGCGCATCGTCACACAGTGAACAAAAGGCCATGGTCTGGGATGATCAGTAAGACAAACAAGATAAAGATACGCAGAAGCAAATCAAGAAGCAAGGACCTACTTCCTTGAGCGTCAGTCATTATGAATCACCTCCTCGACTTGTTGTCCGTCACAGCCTCATCAACAGCCTTCATATTGGATCGAGGATTGCTCGCCGACCTGCTCTGACCTTCTCCACAAGGATCGGGGACTGCTCGCCAATCTTCACCATGTTCTCTAGTCAAGCTTTCCGCTCGGGGACTTCATCAAGACATTAGACTCCATATCGTTCTTCAGTCAAGCTCTACACTATACTGAAGTCCACCAAAGATTTGCACGTATTGATACATGAGACGTACACATACATGTACAAGAACTTAAAGGTTACCATGCTGCTACATGACAAGCTAATCAAGAAACAAGCAAGCAATATGCATTCACATACAGCACCACACCGCTCACCGGAAACTCGTACCAGCCAACGAACAAGGATCAAGTCAACAAGGACATCTAAGCCTTGCACATGACTCCGCGCATGAAGAATCCGAGCAGATCTGAAGACCCTCAAACCAACATATGCATGCACTTTGCATGCAAGCTAATTATTAAAGATCATGCAAGATAGGAAAGATCCGATCGGCGAAAGGAAAAAAAATGCAGCGAGTAGTTTTGCTGCTCATCAATGAAAAGCCACGCCCAATAAAAAAAAGAAAGAGTACGATCTACATGGCATGCAAGATAATCCTGGAAATCATGAAGATGACTTTGAAGCTCCATCGTACTACAAGAAAGGAAACTCTAATTCATCGTGCATGCATCGTCAAGGTCAAGACAGAAGCAGCTACGTACTCGGGGACCTGATTCCACCCGTACAAGATCCGAAGATCGACATGTCCAGCTGACGCCAATATTGCGGCGAAGCACGGTGACGTCGAGCCTATATTGGGAACGAAGCTGAGTCTAATATTAACATCACATCTACTCATGGACTGCGGCACATTCATTCTTCAGCTCCGCCGTGTAAAAAAAAAGCCTAAAAAATCCGTTGTGCTTCTCGCCGTCAACACTCTACGGCGGCCTCAACGACAGCAAGATTGGAGCCACGCAAATCATGTCAACAACAGTGGCAACCTACACCACGCTAAGATTGGACACAGCAGCCTACGACGCCACCAACACTCGTCGGCTCGTCGACCACCTCGCGGAGCTGGATCAAAAAGAAGATACGGAATTTTCTTCAGCCTGATCGTGGCAATCATCAAACAACCACACTAGCATGACGACGGCTTTCCCTCATCACGAGATTACATACAAGCTGACAACGTGCTGAGAGATGTGCAAGCTGACCACGTACGAGGCAATGTATGTGAAGCAAGCTGATGCCAACAAGCAAGCAAATGAAGATACACGTACATCGACGTCATCAAGCAAATGAAACCCTGACCATGGTCGGGCATCTCGCCAACGGTTCTTCAGAAGCCTCGACAACGCTCGGGCACTCAGAAGATTTTCTCCGCCGATGAGATACTAAGAAATCGTCGCCGAGCTCTCGCCGCTCCTCCTCGTCGTCCTCGCATTGCTCGGACTACACTTTCGACCAGGTTGGGGACTCGTCGTCGCTTCTCGGCGTTTCTCACGCTGCTCAGACATCGTCTCCGACCAGGCTGGGGACTTCGTCGCTGTCGTCAAGAGTTTCCGAGCACTAAAGCTGCTTGGGGACTTCGTCGCCGTCGTCAAGCGTTTCCGACCACTAAAGCTGTTAGGGGACTTCGCCTTCGTCATCAAGCGTTTCTGAGCACTAAAGCTGCTCGGGGACTTCGTCGCCATCGTCAAGCATTTCTGAACACAAAAGCTGCTCGGGGACTTTGCCATCTTCGTCAAACGTTTCTGAGTAATAGATTTGCTCGGGGACTTCACCGCCTCGTCAAGCGTTTCCGAGCACCAACATGCTCGGGGATTTCGTCATTTTTGTCAAGCATTTTCGAGCACCAAGTAGCTCGGGGAGTTCGTCGTCTCGCCAAGCGTTTCCGAGCAGTACAGCTGCTCGGGGATTTCGACGCCTCGTCAAGCGTTTCCGAGCAGTACAGCTGCTCGGCGACTTTGTCGCCAAGCTATCAAATCACTCCATGCTATTCGGATCAGGGTGCTGATCTTGGGCAGCACATCGGGGGTCTTGATATGCGCCTCGCCTGCTCAGAAGATTTTTTTCCCGGTCACTTGTTGTGCTCAGGGATTTTGTCGACACTTCACAAGATCAACAAGGATAAAGATTTTGACCCTGACACCACGTGACTGCGTCACCTACTATCAGGCTCGGGGACTAAGTGGATACACTTCACCTAACGGTGAAGGTATTGGTTCTGACGAACTAAAAGTGGATACACTTCACCAAAGAGAAGCTCTTTTCAAACTTTTTCTGAGCTCCTTACATCCGTCTGGTCAAGCAACTCCGAAGATCTGCACCTCCCGGCGAATGCAAGGCGCTCGGGGACTAGCTGTGGGGATATAAACTCCCGGTACCACAAGTCAAGACATGGGCCGCACCATCAAAGCTGGCCCGGCCCAGAAGATAAAGACGTGCAGCGCAAGGCAGTGCACCGCACGGTTATTGTACCAACTTGATTAGTTTACTTGTAACCTTGTCCCTTTAGACTATATAAGGAGGGGCAGGGATAGATCCCACAACTCAGGCCAACTCAACTCATAATAATACAAGACAGCAACACACAGGACGTAGGGTATTACGCATCGCGGCGGCCCGAACCTGTATAAATTTTGTGTCTCGCGCTAACTGCGTAACTCTTGCTCGTCTCAGGCGCACCTTCACCGATCATCTACTACCTTGGTCATACCCCTCGGTAGACTATTGCCGGTATTCCATCGACAGATACCGACATATTCGCCGATCTCCGCATACCTGAGCACCATGCTCACGTACTTGAAAATAACTCCTAACCTCCGTGGACCCCAACCCTTCGGATTGATAGGCTAGGTTAAGAGCAACCAAGAAGGCATGACGAACCATCACCTCATTCCTAGTTCTTCCTCTATTCATAATAATTCGATGAACAACGAAGAACGACGATGAACAAGTCAAGAACATGACACATAAACTATATTCTAGTCCATATATTATGCTCATAACAAGATCACAACTTTGCTCTAGTTCATATGCATGATCATATAAATATGATAAGAACTTGCTCATGGAAGAAGACCGAATTGTATTCATACCAAGATGATCTTTTTCTTCCAAGGAGACAAGCTCTCCTTGATAGCTCTTGCCTTGCTCACAAACTACTAGTACTACTCTAAAGATACAAATGAGAGGTGTGAGGTAGATGACTCCAAAATGATGCGTGTGTTGAATGAAAGAGCACCATCTATTTATAGTTGAACTAGGACGGTTTGGCGTCTCTAAACTTGGAAGGAGGTGAAACCGCCCTTGGGAAACCACCTAGAGCACCGCCACTGAAAACTGGGTCCGGGAGGCCCCACCAGGGGGGCGGCCGGTCCTGGGGGTAGTCGCACCCTTGGCTGGGCCCGCTGGCCACTGCCTTCTGGTGGTCGGTTGCTATCTGGGCTTGGGCCTCTCCCATGGTTACGGATGGATCCAATTCAGCTTTTTGAGGTGGGCTTTCTTATTTTCTTGGTTTGCGCATTTGCGGAATACGTCGTTTGCTTTTGCGCTTTTTCCATGATGTTGTGCATTTCCACTTGTTACACCCTTAAACCTGCAAAACATGAATACTAGGGGTACAAGTGGAACTTGTTAGTAGTAAAGGCATATGTGCTAGAATATGTTTGTCTTTCTTCTTTTTAGTCTAAATTGGTGGCAGAAAAGTGATCCATAAGGACCGCCAACAAGACCCCCAAGCTTAACCTTTGCTCGTCCCGAGCAAATAGCTAAGTATGGTTGTTGATCAGGAGTTGCTACGATGCTGATATAATTCATAAGTGCCATGCCTATAAGAAAGTATTCATTCGTAATTTAAATAGGTTGGCATTCTATCCACTCTTTACCTTGATTTCTCATGGGGCCTGTAGTTTCTCTAATTTCTTGGGTGGTTGCAAGACAGAATGGTTATAACAGATTCACCAATCATTCATTCTTTGATAGACCTTCTATCCGGAGGTTTTTATGAATTTTTGTAAAATAAAACAAGTTCCTCAAATGATTCTCTTAATCGCTCAATGTGTATGATTACCTCACCAAAGGGATTGTAGTGTTGCCTTTAAATCCTACCACTAAGGCTAAGAGTGGAGTTTTTAGGTAGGTATGTGGGCATATTTTCATCACCTGTATTGTTGAGTCAAAGACCGGACCATAAGGAGATATAAGTCATACACTTTGATTGAGATGTGCAAGTGTGTGGAATATAAGTATGGTGGAAACCTATCTCTAATTTTTTTGGCACTCCATGCATCATGACTCTCTTTTATTAGATGGAACAAAGTCTTTTGGAGAGATATGGGCTATAGAAAGATCATCCTCTCTTTTCTTTGAACGGGTATTTGGATTTTCTTTCCCGTTTGTTTTCTCATGCCCCTTGGCTTTCTTTTTTTCTTTTCTTCTTCTTCCTTTTTTTTCATGGCCCATATCTTTTTATTGACGTATGGAAACTTATGGATGGAGAGATGTCATGATGGCGAATGCAAGGAGTGAAAATTTTGTATGAAGAATGCGCGACTCTCCTAGTGAGGGTCGGTCATTTTTATTTGGTAAAAACAGAGGGCGCAACTCTCAGGGTAAGAGTTGGCGTATTTTTTTTGTGGATGGAAGGGTGCATGTTGTGCGCAACTCTCAGGGTGAGAGTCGGCTTTATTTGGTCGATGTACGTGAATCTCAATCATGGGTGCATGACTATAATCTTACTAGGTCTCAGCTTTTTGACTCGACTCAAAGTTCCGCAAGTAGCATATGACTAAGGTTTTGCAAAAGTAGAGCATGTCATATGGTCTAGGTAGGTATTTCATAATCATTGGCAAACTTTTGATTTTTAAATTTTTGAAAAGAAAACTACGGATGCCAAGTTTCTCTTTGAATAAAGTCATAACAAAGTCTATTTGTACCATCTCATATCTTGCAACAACTTAGAAAAATATCTTGCAATTGCAACCCACAAGATTTCAAATTCTCAGAATGAGACATTTTTAGCCAACAAACTTAAATCTTGAGGAATACTAAGTTATAACCTAGGCACAAACGAATTATAGACAGATCAATTATTCATCATTTCAACAGAAGAGAAACTAACATATATTAGCACATATCGGAGTGGAATATTTTATTTTATTTATTTTATTTTATTTTATTTATTTATTTATTTTATTTATTTATTTTTTTTTTTATTTTTTAATAAGGAAATAAAATTGCAAAATTTGAAAATGCAAGAAATAAAGTGCAAGAAATTTAAACATACATGTTACCTCTATGAGGTCTCCTCCCCCAAACTAGTTCAAGGCCTAGGTCCCGGGAACTGTCCCATAGACCGAAGGTAGGCCATCTGTGCCTCGTGCCACCGCCAGTTTGTATCTTTGAGGTCCACGAAGTGCTGCTGGTACTGTTCATGCCATTGAGTGGCAGTTTGGATGTGAGCGTTGAGCGTACCTTGGATCTGCCTGTTTTACAGCTCTAGTCCTCCCATGCATGTGTTGAGAATCTCTAGTGTGACCAGCTGTGGGTGAAGTGGAGGTGGCATGCCTTTAGAATCTAAGGAGTGCACATGCTCGTGCTACCTTGATCCTCCTGCCTCGTGTGAGTGCTGTCACCCTGACCCTCTAGCCCTGTGACGGTGAGGAATGTGTCCCATACCATATCCAAACCCACGGGTGAACCCGGGTGTAGACATGATAGGGGACCATCCCATCCCTGGTGTCATGGTGGGCATGGCCGGTGGTGTAGGCTGTATGGATGGTGCAGACTCCTCCTCCTGTACTCCTCTCCTTCGTGATCTCCTGCGGGAAACAGAACTCCTGCGTGCTTCTTCCTTCTCAACAAGGTCGAAGGTGAGAGATGGGGATTTATAAAAGCAAGATCTGGGTTAGGTAACGGTATCTCGTTTATATATCCCGGAAAATAAAATATCAAATTCTATCCCAATTCGTCACGTTTTAGAGTGTGGGCTTGTACGAATAGAACTCATTGAGCATAATATGAGGAGTGGAGAGATAAACAATAGTATTAGCACCATGAGGATCAATACTAGTGGCAAGACGAGTGATGAGTGAAGTGCACATGATAGGTGTAGAAGTTTTGAAAGAATTCAACTAGTGCTTAACAATATCATAGGTAGGAGCGACTTTAATCTTTTTAAGCACGGCATAAAGCAGCTTCAACTCAATATCATAAGCATGATGCGTGTCCTCTCTAGGAAAGAAATAATTAGCAATCCACTTAAGCATAAACCTCAAAGTAGGATGATGGATGTTGTTGATATTAGGTTGGAATTTTCCAGTCATATTTTGTCAAGTTATCAAGTGCCAAAAAGTATGACGATGATAACCCGAGAGAGAAAAACCCAAGTCAACAGAGCATCGCTCATGAAAGCCTAAGTGGTTATCAAAATCCTTCCAATAAGGACTATGCTCCTTCCCAAAGCAGCGGAAAGTAATACCATAATCGACAATTTGTAGAGTGCCCAAGACTTGGATGGTCAAAAGACGAGATCCAAGTTCGTGCACAGGGGCAACTCGGCTCCAACCAATATTTTCGAAAATGGTATTAAATTCGACGTCCATACCTATCTGCTGGAGAAAGTGTGGGTCGAAGGCTGGTGTATGCAGGAACTCGCGTTCCTTGAGGAGGTTGTATGCTTGCATCTCCCGCTCGCTCTCCAAGTCGATGAAGGGGGAGTCGGCCTCGTCGATGGTGTGGCCTCTTGGCGCCTCCTCTTCTTCATGCAGCGGGCTCTCCTCACTTGTGGGGGGGCCTTGGCTAGACTCCCCACGAGAGCAACGGCCTTTCCGGAACATGCCAGAAATCCGAACTCCGATCCCACTCATGGTGAGTGAGCTTAGCACGAGAGCTTGCTTTGTGGTGGAAAATGCAAGAGGTTCTTGCAGAATTTTCTTGCACTTGAACTTTGTGGAAAGTATTTGGAGAGTGGTTGTAACAGAACCGCCTAAATCACATGGTCCACAGGCACCTGTCATTGTCACTAATGACCTCTGACAGCCGGGCCCATGTCCCAAATGATCTAGAAGGTCCTGCCGGGCTACATTAGCGCCCGATTTCCTCCGACAGGATCCCATTGCGAAGCCATTACAGAATTACAACATTTCATAACAAATTACATCAGAGTAAAAGCATGGACAAATTATAAGGTACTTAGATTACAAACCATTTGTCCAGATAAGATTAAGGTGCAAATATTACAGACCATAAATAAAATATGTAGTAGTGGAACGACGATACAATATAGTTAGATATTTAATGATAAGAACCCTGCCCATGGGTTCAATCTTACTCCTCCTCACTTCCCTCCTGGACCACTGTCACACAGCAGGGGGCAAGACAAACCTCCGACTACTGTATCCCTGCAACATGGGGTTAACAAACCCTGAGTACTGGGGTACTCCGCAAGACATACCCCACTAAGAAAAAGAGTGAGACTCAGGAATGCAGGCTGAGGGATGTCAAGGTATGGCTTGAGAAAGAATCAAAGCATTTTGCGGAAAAGCTTTATTAACCTATCTCCATATTTTATCTCAAATTTTATTTTAGTCATAATACGGTATTCCCAATTCATCACATAATTCATCATACTTTCCAATTCTTTAATCATTCTCAAAACACCTAGTTTCGAACCACTTTTCAGTTGTAGGTCAAAGGATCAAGTCTCCATATCCGAGGAGCAACGACGATTCGAATCGATTAGTACCCAGCTGGGGATCCTTATCCACACTGCATATGTAGCACTTAAGCTTGCATATACCAACTCTGGCTACCACGGCTTTTCTATCCCTGAACCGGTCCTGCGCCACCCTAGAACACAGTACTCCTCTCCTCTCCAGGCACGCCGGCCACGAGGGTACACGCTGCTCTCGCCATCTCTCCACTCCCAGTCTGTGGTTGTCGGTTCAAGTAGTAGAGCCACCGGAGTCAGAGCTTTCCATAGTATGTGGCTAGTTGCAAAGTCTCGATCACAGCAGGCCTACAATGAACGGTCCCTAATTCTTTTCCGCCGGCGACATTGCATTGGGACTCTAACCCAAATACAAGTGTCCCAACGGTTTTCAAATCCCTTTCCCGCCGATGGTCAAGCATTGGGACTCTAACCCAAATTCACAACCAACGAACGGAAAACCCCTTTCCGTCAGTTACGATGCATTGGGGCTGCTACCCAAGTACACAGTCCTCGAACGGACTCATGTCCCTTTATCCTTTCTCATGATTCATAGTTATCACATTCACATAGGTCAAAAATAGCCTTTTTATGCAAATCTAGATTGATTAAGCAGGGCTAAGCATTTTTGAACATTTTTGTTTTTAAACAGGTTTCCAGGATATTATATATCATGGCAGGTAATGCAACAATATAGGTGACAAACAACTCTTAACAACCTAATGCAATAATAGACTCAAGCTATAAATATTTTATAAAACACAAGGCGGGGCTGAATGCACCAGGGCTTGCCTTGGATTGCGTACAGCGTCGGGTCGGGCTCGGTTCCGCAGATGTCGAATCCCCGAAGTGACCTCCTCGGCAGTGGCCTCGACTTGGACTTCCTCGATGACGGGCACTACACGTATGCAATGATGCATGCTTAGCATGGTATGAAGATAATGAATGAAATGCTCAAAAGTAAACCATTTAGACCTTGAGTACAACTTTCCTTCACGGTAAAGTTGTAAACGTTTTACAGAAAGCAAAACGGTGTTTTCATATTTTGTTTTATCGAGCATTTTAACAGTCATAGAAAGCCGCTACACAGCTTTACTACAACTAACAAGTGACATAACTACTTTTGTCAAGGATCACCAGGGTGAAAGATCCAGGAACCCAATCAAACCAAAAATCACACACATCACACGGATTATGTGCTTAAATCAATTTTATTATCCAACTAACCCAATATTTAATTAACAAGGGATGAAACAGTTTCCAATTGGGCCCAAACTTAACCAACAGATAGGTTCTACCCTAAAACAGTGCCATCTAAATTTTCACGATTTTTGGATTAATCAGGAATTTATTAAAATTGCCCAAAGTTGCATTTATTAATTAATATGCTGATTTTTAGTTCCTGCAGAAGGTGTCTAAATCTGATATTTAACATTTTTATAAACAACTACATACTTCAGAGACCATACACAATTATTTTGATGATTTTTAGTTCAACAGAAATATTCCTATGAAAATAACAAATAGCAGTACTATTCCTTAAAAAATCAAAATGGAAAAGTCCTCATTAAATCCCCGGGAAAATAGAAAAAGAATTCAGCCCGAGGCAGCCCACGAGCGAACAGGCCGGCCCAACTCGGCCTGCCCGTGCGGTGCCCTGGCCATTTTGCCAGAAACCCCCCGGACAACGCAGCAATCAACCCGCAGTCCAAAGCCCACTATTCACATGAGTCATCCATTTTACAAATAACCCCCTGAACTTTTGTTTCTTCTAACCTGAGGTCCCTCTCGCTCTCTCACACGTGCTGACCAGTTGCCCGCCGGCTCTGACCGGCGTTAGCTCACCGCCGGCGAGGTCTCCGGCGAAACCAACCAGCCCAACACACTCCCAAGACCCTAGCGCATCCATCAAGGTAGGTTTTAAGGCTACTGGAGCCTAGGGTTTCGCCCAGCCGCGAGCACGGCGGCTCGGCCTCGGCGGCAAGCCGTACTCCGGCGAGGTCAAAGCAGTAGCGTTCAAAGATAGGGGCGTAATCGACTCAGGAGCTCACCGAGACTTCGTTCGGCTAGAAGGTGGAGCTTGAGGCGGTACTGAGGCACGAGCGTGACGACGACAGCGGCTGCAACGGAGTTCACTGACAGCGTGCTTCCCGTTTCGACGATCCTACGGAACAAGGTGGGAAACCGATGCAAGCATGAGCTTAAGCATGAAACGGAGACTCACAAACGGGAGGCCGAGGGAGGAGAGGCTCACCACAGCAAGCTGGTCGCGTGAGGGATGGCTGCGGCGGCGCTCCGGTCACCCGCGACGACGGCGACCAACGTTCCGACACGCACAGGCCACTACGGCTCGCACCACCAGAAGCAAATGACGCGCAAGGGAGCTGGCTAGTCGACTACAAGCTGGAAGCGGTGGTGATGGCTCGGTGAGGGCGCATTTCGCCGTATTCCGAGGCGGACACGACGGTGCCCGGGAGGGGAGAACGGTAGAGAGCGGGCGACCGTCGCCTTTTAAGGAGCTGGAAGGTAGGGGACAGGTCAATCCAAGGCGGCGCGGGGCCCTACACATGCGCGGCTACACCGGGGAGCAAAATCCCGGCCGGCACGGGCGGCACCGCGCACAGGCGGCACGGCGGGCGGCCGCGCCTGTGCGCGAATAGGTGATGAATGCAGGGTACTGTAGCACTTAATGCCTCTCTCACTCGGTTTTTGACCAAATTGTCTAGTTTTTGTGCAGCAACACGAAATTTGGCCAAAATAAAAGTTGTAGGGTTTTAAATTCTGCACAACTTTGGTTTTGGGACCAAGTTTAGATTTTGAATAATTTTGAAGATATTTAAAAGGGGGTAAAATTACTATTTGAAATCCATTTCTAATCCTGTTAAATTCTCTGGATTTTTCTCAATAGCTTTAGAATCTTCAAAAATAAAAGTTGTCCTATTTGTGGAGCTTTACAACTTTCATTAAATAAGTTTAATCAGATTCTTAATAGTTTTCAAATTAGCTTTTCAAATCTGAATTTCAGGGCAGTAATTAGGGATTAATTTAAATTTCTATTAAAGAAATTCAAAAAACACCCAAAATAAAAGTTGTTCTATTTTAAAATATCTACAACTTTTGTTGAGACACTATCTCCTGATTCTAAGTAGTTTTTGAGTTAGGGTTTTAGGGTCCGATTAGGGCTTAAATTCAGATTTTTCTTTTGATTTAATTTTACTTACCAATTAGGGATTCAAGTGCAACACCAATAAAATTCATAAATAAGCCACTCTAAAATCTCTAAGCACAATCATATGCAGATGCTTAATGATAAACATGATGACATGGCATAATTAATTAACCGTAATACCCGGGGTATTACAGCCCTTTCCCCTTAAAGAAATCTCGTCCCGAGATTTGATAGACGACAAAACCTTAGGGTTAAGTAATGGAAAATAAAATGTCTCAAGTAAACCTACTATAATTTCTACCATAAAATAATTAGGGGAGTTTATACATACTACAACCGAAAACTTTACATTTACAATGTAGCGAGGAATTCGGGGAAATTCTCAGCAAGATAGTCTTCAAATTCCCAGGTGGCTTCGTCCTCTGAATGTTCACTCCACTGAATCTTGTACCATCTTGTGGTGGTTCTTCGAGTGACGCGATCTTTTCGATCCAGAACCCGGATTGGATACTAGGAGTATGTTAGGTCAAGTTGGAGTTCTATCCCTTCAACATCAATGGCTTGATCAGGCACTCGAAGACACTTTTTGAGTTGCGACACATGGAATACATTGTGCACAGCTGAGAGATGATCTAGCAACCTCAACTTATAGGCTACTTTCCCATGACGAGCTATGATCTGAAATGGTCCAATGTATCGAGGAGCTAACTTGCCTTTAACTCCAAATCGACTAATTCCCTTCATGGGTGAGACTTTGAGGTAAACATAATCTCCTGTCTTGAACACCAAGGGATGGCGTCTTTGATCGGCGTAACTTTTCTGTCGCGACTGTGCAACCTTCAGATTATTTTGTATCTGCCGGACCTTTTCTTCAGTTTCTTCCACCAAGTCAACTCCGAAGAACCATCTTTCCCCAGGCTCAGACCAATTTAGGGGTGTTCGACACCTACGACCATACACCGCCTCGAACGGTGCCATTTTGATACTTTCTTGATAACTGTTATTATACGAGAATTCCGCTAGTGCCAAACACTCATCCCATGATTCTGTGTAATTGAGTGCACATGCCCTCAACATGTCCTCCAACACCTGGTTGACTCTCTCCGTCTGTCCGTCAGTCTGTGGATGGTATGTAGTGCTATGTAGAAGTTTTGTTCCTAGTGACTTATGGAAAGCCCTCCAACAATTAGAAATGAGTTGAGAACCTCGATCTGAGACAATGATCTTAGGCACACCATGAAGCTTCATCAGATTCTGGATATACAGCTTCGCATAGTTCACTGCAGTGTAAATAGTCTTGATGGGGATGAAGTGAGTTTCCTTAGTAAGGCCATCAACCACAACCCAGGTTGAGTCAAAACCCCTGGATGTTTTTGGCAGACCCACGATGAAATCCATTCTAATGTCTTCCCATTTCCATGCAGGAACAGGCAGTGGTTGCAGTTCTCCACCAGGCTTCATGTGTACAGCTTTTACTTTCTGACAGGTGTCACGCTTTGCTACATATCGAGCGATCTCTATTTTCATCTTGGTCCACCAGAACTTTTGCCTCAAATCTTGGTACATCTTATTGCTCCCGGGGTGAATGGAGAATCTGGTCAAATGTGCTTCATCGAGGATCTTTTGGCGCAACTCGGATACTTTTGGAACTACCAACCGATCCTTGAACGATACGACACCTTCGTCGTCAATCCTAAAACAATCCGCCGTACCGGCTTGGACTTTCTCCTTGATATGCTTGATTCCTTTGCTTCCTTTCTAAGCTGCGACGATCTCATCGCGGATGGTGGTCTCAATATTAATGTGGTTCAAGCTACCATGTTCAACTATTTCTACCCCTAACTTCTCTAGTTCATAGCATAAAGAAAGGTCTCGGGGCTTCACTGTCAAACAGTTGCAATGAACCTTCCGACTGAGTGCATCAGCAACTACATTTGCCTTACCCGGGTGGTAATGCACTTCAATATCGTAATCCTTGATTAACGTGAGCCATCTTCGTTGTCTCATGTTCAACTCTTCTTGGGTAAATATATACTTTAGGCTTTTGTGATCGGTGTAGATCTTGCAAGTACTGCCGAGCAAATAGTGACACCAAATCTTCAATGCATGGACCACAGCGGCCAATTCTAGATCGTGACTGGGACAATTCTCTTCATGGCACTTAAGTTGTCACGATGCATAAGCAATGACTCGGCCCTCTTTCATTAAGACACATCCCAGACCGGTTCCAGAAGCATTGCAGTACACGTCAAATGGCTTTTCAATGTCCGGCTGAGCTAGGACTGGTGCCATGGTCAACAATTTCTTTAAGGTCTGAAATGCCTGCTCACACTCAGGTGACCAGATGAACTTGACCTCATTGTTCAATAGGCTGGTAATGGGCTTGAATATTTTGGAGAAATCCGGAATGAAGCGACAGTAATATCCCGCTATTCCTATAAAACTACGGACTTGATACACTGTGGTCGGTGGTTTCCAATTCAAGATCTCTTCCACCTTGCTTGGGTCAACCGATACACCTTCGGCCGATAGGATATGTCCAAGAAACAGAACTCTATCGAGCCAAAACTCGCACTTGCTGAACTTGGCATATAGTTGATGTTCTCTTAAACGAGTTAGGACTACACGAAGATGTTTGGCATGTTCTTCAGGGTTTTTGGAATAGACAAGTATGTCGTCGATGAACACGACCACAAACTTGTCGAGTTCGGGCATGAAGACGGAGTTCATGAGATACATGAAGTAGGCAGGGGCATTGGTTAGGCCGAAAGACATAACCAGATACTCATAGAGACCATATCTGGTGGTGAAGGCTGTTTTGGGAATATCCTCAGGACGGATTTTTATTTGGTGGTACCCAGATCTGAGGTCAATTTTAGAAAACATCTTGGCCCCAGCAAGTTGGTCAAAAAGTAGATCTATGCGAGGCAAAGGGTACTTGTTTTTTATGGTGACCTCATTGAGTGGACGGTAATCGACACAGAGTCTGAGGGAACTGTCCTTGTTTTTAACAAAAATAGCAGGACAACCCCAGGGGGATGAGCTAGGCCTGATGAAACCCTTATCCAACAGATCCTGCAACTGAACCTTCAACTCTGCCAATTCCTTGGGTGGCATTCTATAGGCTCTACAGAAATAGGTGATGTTCCTGGCTTCAGCTCAATGGCAAATTCTACATCACGGTCAGGGGATAAACCAGGCAATTCGTCAGGGAATACATCCGGTAATTCACAGACTACCGGAATGTTCTGCACCTCTTTAACTGCGGTTGCACATACCCTACCAACTGCTCTTTGAGGTATTGGAAGTTGGATAAGAAGTTGAGTTCGACTATTAGGCAAGTTTACCCTGATGGTTCTATTCAGCACATCTACGAGAGCTTTGTGCTGATACATCCAATTCATGCCTAATATCACATCTATATCCTAATCCTTCAGCACTATCATTGAGGCCAGGAATATATGCTCGCCAAGTTCTATGGGCACCCTATGTACTATCTCTTTAGTACTAATGCACCCTCCGGGCGACTGTATAAGGAAATTTTCCTCTATCTGCCCAATCGGAATTTCATGCTTGACAACAAATGTACGATTGATGAATGAATGCGATGCACCAGAATCAAAAAGCACGATAGCAGGATGACTTGCGACAGGGAACCTACCCAGCATGACGGGTTCACCTTCAGGAATGTCTCCAACCTGTGTGTAGTAGACCTGTACTGCTTTTCTCACAACTTTTCCCTTCTGGGCCTGCTGCTGGTGACCACGGTGCTGAGTCTGTTGCTGCTGCTGTCCACCAGGAGCCTTTTGCGCATTCTGATTGTACTGTTTGGGGAACGGGCAGTTACGGAACCAATGTCTCATCTTGCCACAATTGTAGCAGGGTTGGTTGTAGGTTGCTTGAGGAGTGGTTACACGAACGCCAGGGGCATTCGGCTGGGTGGCACTTTGTTGGTTGGAAGTGTGGGATGTAGCAGCAGTTCGAACTACGACCTACTGATGGGGATACTGGGGACGTGAGTGTTGAGTGGGATGGTAGATGATTTTCTGGCGCTTCTGATGGCCTGGTGATCCAGCTGATCCAGACTTCTTCTTTTTCTTCTCTTCTTGATGCTTGCGGTCATTTTCTTCAAAAGCAATGGCACTGTTGACAACCTCATGATAAGTGCAGTTGAGATTGTTGGACAGGCTTCGCTAAATCTTGAAGTTCAAACCCCTGACAAAGCAGTCCTTCTTTTTCTGATCGGTGTTGGTATGCTCAGGGGCATACTGCGACAGATGGTTGAACTGGCTGACATACTGCATGACTGTGGATTCCTTCTGTTGCGGAGCCAAGAACTGATCTAACTTCATCGTCATCACACCCGCAGGGATGTAATGTGAACGAAAAGCCTCGCGAAACTCCACCCAATTAAGTTGGTGCCCTTCCGGCTGGGCAGATTGGAGGTTTGCAAACCAAGCGCTCACAGGGCCTCGGAGTTGCTGTGCTGCAATCAACGGCTTCTGGGTTTCTGTGCAGCGAATCAATCCAAATTTCTTCTCCACGATACGGAGCCAGTCATCTACTTCCAGCGGCTCATCCGCTTTGGTAAACACTGGTGGACGGGTGTCTGTAAAGTCCACATAAGTTGTTTCCTCATCATGGTGGCGGCCACGGCGCCTACCACGGTCATCCCGGTTTTGAGCAAGCAACGCTGTAGCGTTGGCTAAGGTGGCGATGGCATCTGCCAAGGTGGGTGGAATCGGCGGTGCTTGCGGAATGGCCCCATCCTCAGAAGTACCAGCACCAATCGAGCGGGTGTGAACAGGCATCTGTGCATAATTAAGCCAAACCGAGTCTTAGATTACTTAATCAAATCTTAATACAGTACACACCATACATTACAATAACCAGGGTACATAACCAACACACGACATTGTTCTAAAACCATAGCTAAGGTTTTCATGGCAACACTGACATTACAATACCCTAAAGAGTGCGAATACTGACATCACTAGTCCAACTGCTAGTCTAGACGTCGTCACCCACGGTCCCGTCAGAGACGACACCGTCCTCGTCAACCTCCGCCACGTGCTCCTCGACGTCCTCCTCGACGATCACCTGGAGAGGCTCAATCTCCTCGTCAACGTCCTCCATGTCCTGATCCTCAGGACCAACAACCACCCCATCCTCGGGGTCCTCAACACGTGGCAGCAAGATCGGGTTAAGCTCATTGTTGATCCTATGCACCTCCTCGTGCAGTGTGTCGTTGTAGTCCTCGATCTGCTCCACGTAGATCTCAAGCTCGTGCAGCCTCACCCTGGTCGTGTCCTCACGTGCCCAGGTAGCGTCCCTCTGCTCGATCAGACGAGCCACAGAAGTCCGCAGACGGTCGATCGTCGCCACGTCCTGGTAGTGCTCCCGACGAGCGGCGGCAAAGTCCTCCATCATCCTCCTCATCTCCTCCCTCATCCTCTCTATCTCCTCCTGCAACTCAGCATGGCTGCGGCGGGGGCGACGACTGTCAGAGGCCTCCCCGTCGCGCGGCGCCAGCTGGTGACGCGGCACACCCCTGGGTCCCGTCATCTTGCGCGCGGTCTGCTTGCAGCGTGCCATGCAGTAGAAGATAAGTTGGGATTAGTGAGGATATAATATAGGCTAGCAAGAATAGGTTTGATAGATCCTAACCCATAACCCATTTTAAGAAGGAAGTTATTTATTATGTGAATCAATCATGATGCATGAATCGTACCTACGTAATATTAAAATCAATGCAAAATAAATAACTGCATATTTAATTTTTAACATAGAGCTAATAATAGCGCTGTTCCACTGACTACCATATCTATAATACAGATTAAGACAAGAGTAGCAAATTAAAGTTTATGATCCAAAATATTTTGAAGTTTTGGAAAGTAATACCGTAATGATTTAGCAATAGAATGCTCTGATACCAGCTGTAATAGAACTACCTAAATCACATGGCCCACAGGCACCTGTCATTGTCACTAATGACCTCTGACAGCCGGGCCCGTGTCCCAAATGATCTAGAAGGTCCTGCCGGGCTATATTAGGGCCCGATTTCCTCCGACAGGATCCCATTGCGAAGCCATTACAGAATTACAACATTTCATAATAAATTACATCAGAGTAAAAGCACGAAAAGATTATAAGGTACTTAGATTAAAACCATTTGTCCAGATAAGATTAAGGTGCAAATATTACAGACCATAAATAAAATAAGTAGCACTGGAACGACGATAAAATATAGTTAGATATTTAATGATAAGAACCCTGCCCATGGGTTCAATCTTACTCCTCCTCACTTCACTCCTAGACAACTGTCACACAGTAGGGGGCGAGACAAACCTCTGACTGCTGTATCCCTGCAACATGGGGTTAACAAACCCTGAGTACTGGCGTACTCCGCAAGCCTTACCCGACTAAGAAAAAGAGTGAGACTCAGGAATGCAGGCTGAGGGAAGTCAAGGTAAGGCTTGAGAAAGAATCAAAGCATTTTGCGGAAAAGCTTTATTAACCTATCTCCACATTTTATCTCAAATTTTATTTTAGTCATAATACGATATTCCCAATTCATCATACTTTCCAATTCTTTAATCATTCTCAAAACACCTAGTTCCGAACCACATTTCAGTTGTAGGTCAAAGGATCAAGTCTCCATATCCGAGGAGCAACGACGATTCGAATCGATTAGTACCCAGCTGGGGATCCTTATCCACACTGCATATGTAGCACTTAAGCTTGCATATACCAACTCCAGCTAGCACGGCTTTTCTACCTCTAAACTGGTCCTGCGCTACCCGAGAACACAGTACTCCTCTCCTCTCCAGGCACGCCGGCCACGAGGGTACACGCTGCTCTCGCCATCTCTCCACTCCCAGTGCGTGGTTGTCGGTTCAAGTAGTAGAGCCACCGGAGTCAGAGTTTTCCGTAGTATGTGGTTAGTTGCAAAGTCTCGATCACAGCAGGCCTACAATGAACGGTTCCTAATACTTTTCCGCTAGTGACATTGCACTAGGACTCTAACCCAAATACCAGTGTCCCAACGGTTTTCAAATCCCTCTCCCGCCGATGGTCAAGCATTGGGACTCTAACCCAAACTCACAACCAACGAACGGAAAACCCCTTTCCGTCGGTTACGATGCATTGGGGCTGCTACCCAAGTACGCAGTCCCCGAACGGACTCATGTCCCTTTCTCCTTTCTCATGATTCATAGTTATCACATTCAAATAGGTCAAAAATAGCCTTTTTATGCAAATCTAGATTGTTTAAGCAGGGCTAAGCATTTTTGAACATTTTTGTTTTTAAATAGATTTCCGGGGTATTATATATCAAGGCAGGTAATGCAACAATATAGGTGACAAACAACTCCTAACAACCTAATGCAATAATAGACTGAAGTTATAAATATTTTATAAAACACAAGACAGGGCTGAATGCACCGAGGCTTGCCTTGGATTGCGTACAGCATCGGGTCGGGCTCGGTTCCGCAGATGTCGAATCCCTGGACGACCTCCGGAGTGACCTCCTCGGCAGTGGCCTCGACTTGGACTTCCTCGGTGACGGGCACTACACGTATGCAATGATGCATGCTTAGTATGGTATGAAGATAATGAATGAAATGCTCAAAAGTAAACTATTTAGACCTTGAGTACAACTTTCCTTCACGGTAAATTTGTAAACGTTTTACAGAAAGCAAAACGGTGTTTTCATATTTTGTTTTATCGAGCATTTTAACAGTCATAGAAAGTCGCTGCACAGCTTTACTACAACTAACAAGTGACATAACTACTTTTGTCAAGGATCACCAGGGTGAAAGATCCATGAACCCAATCAATCCAAAAATCACACACATTACAGGGATTATGTGCTTAAATCAATTTTATTATCCAATTAACCCAATATTTAATTAACAAGGGTTCAAACAGTTTCCAATTGAGCCCAAACTTAACGAACAGACAGGTTCTACCCTAAAACAGTGCCATATATATTTTCATGATTTTTGGATTAATCTGGAATTTATTAAAATTGCTTCCCATCACGCTCACGTCACGCTCACCGAGACTTCGTTTGGCGGCAACGGAGTTCACCGACAGCGTGCTTCCCGTTCCGATGATCCTACAGAACAAGGTGGGAAACCGATGCAAGCATGAGCTTAAGCATGAAACAGAGAGTCACAAACGGGAGGCCGAGGGAGGAGAGGCTCACCACAGCAAGCTGGTCACGTGAGGGATGGCTGCGGCGGCGCTCCGGTCACCCGCGACGACGGCGACCAACGTTTCGACACGCACGGGCCACTATGGCTCGCACCACCGGAAGCAAACGACACGCAAGGGAGCTAGCTAGTCGACTACAAGCTAGAAGCGGTGGTGATGGCTCGGTGAGGGCTAATTTCGCCGTATTCCGAGGTGAACACGACGGTGGCCGGGAGGGGAGAACGGTGGAGAGCGGGCGACCGTCGCCTTTTAAGGAGCTGGAAGGGAGGGGACAGGTCGATCCAAGGCGGCGCGGGGCCCTACACACGCGTGGCTACGCCGGGGAGCAAAATCCCGGCCGGCACGGGCGGCGCCGCACTCGGGCGGCACGGCGGGCGGCCTCGCCTATGCGCGAACAGGTGGTGGATGCAGGGTATTGTAGCACTTAATGCCTCTCTCACTCGGTTTTTGACCAAATTGTCCAGTTTTTGTGCAGCAACATGAAATTCGGCTAAAATAAAAGTTGTAGGGTTTTAAATTCTACACAACTTTGGTTTTGGGACAAAGTTTAGATTTTGAATAATTTTTGAAGATATTTAAAAGGGGGTAAAATCACTATTTGAAATCCATTTCTAATCCTGTTAAATTCTCTGGATTTTTCTCAATAACTTTAAAATATTCAAAAAATAAAAGTTGTTCTATTTGTCGATATTTACAACTTTCATTAAAGAAGTTTAGTCAGATTCTTAATAGTCTTCAAATTAGCATTTCAAATCTGAATTTCAGGGCAGTAATTAGGGTTTAATTTAAATTTCTATTAAAGAACTTCAAAAACACCCAAAATAAAAGTTGTTCCATTTAAAAATATCTACAACTTTTGTTGAGACACCATCTCCTGATTCTAAGTAGTTTTTGAGTTAGGGTTTTAGGGTCCGATTAGGGCTTAAATTCAGATTTTTCTTTTGATTTAATTTTACTTACCAATTAGGGATTCAAGTGCAACACCAATAAAATTCAGAAATAAGTCACTCTAAAATCCCTAAGCACAATCATATGCAGATGCTTAATAATAAACATGATGACATGGCATAATTAATTAGCCGTAATACCCGGGGTATTACAGTGGTGGAGCAAGAGAGTGATGGAGGGAGTGAAAGAATATGAGTGTGAGAGGGGTGAGGAGCTCCACCCAAGATCCTAGTATTTATAGATTTGTTCGCAGGCGGGGGAGCGCTCCTTAGAACGGCTAGTAGCCATTGGCAAAAGGCCACGCTGTCAAGCCTTTGCACAGGCGGCGGCCACCCCTGGGACCGCCCGGTCCCCTGATTGGGCCGGTTCTGTCCCGCCTTTTGGCAGCGCCCTCCAACGGCTACCCCCAAGAGGTAGCCGGTTACGAATGACTCCCATTCGAAACTTTGCTCCAGATTTTGATTTTTGACAAATTTATTTGAAACTTTTTGATTTTTAAAAATTATTTTAAAAATAAGAATTGGACATAACAAAAGCTAAACTTTCAGAAAATGATTTTTGTAAAATTTTTAGAAAAGTTTATTTTGGACTAAAAATAGAGTTTTATAAAACTAGAAAGAGGGAAACTCTTTTTGAATGCAAGAAAATAATTTTATGAAATATATATATAAATTATATAAGTATATATACTTATATTTTTTTCAAAAGGATAAGATACAATACCTGAGTGGGGACACCTCCCCCAAGCTTGAAACATGGTGTGGGCCCCTTCAGATATTTATTTATTTCTTTATATTTATTTATTTTTAGATAACTGCCGATGACCTTCGGCAAGGGCTTAACGTTTACAGTCCGTTGGCAAGACTCTTCTTCCTTTATTGGTCTGCAGCTGCATGAACAAACTCGGGAGAAGCCTCGGGTTGACCCAGGATTTTTTCCGTATTGTTGACAGGGACAGAAGCAGCTATTTTAGCTATTTGGGTTTCTATCATTTTGTTGAAACTTGCTTGATTTTGAACAGAAGAAGACAGAGTTTCAAGCTTTGCATTTATATTTTCAAACATTTCATCGTTGAAAGATAGCTTTTTGGTCAGATTCTCATTGATCTTAGCTTGTCCTAACACGAGGTCTTTTAAGGAAGGTTGGTTTGAATTGTAATTTGAATTAAAATTATTACCTTGCAGGCGGTGTTGGTTGTTCCACCCGTTATTACCTTGCTAAGGTTGGCGAAACCCATTATTGACATATGAAGCTTCTTCTTGGGCTTCGAGGCAGTTGTTCCCCGAGTGGCCAACGTTCCCACAGACTTCACATGTCATGTGTGAGTCCATTGCCTAGACGGTTGTTGACACTTCTTAGCGCAACCACCAGAGACAGGATGTTAGGCTATCTCTGATAACGGCGCCAGAAGTGTCTGAGGGTATTTCTTATGTCTATTGGATAATTTCGCAAGCGCATAGAATATACCGCTGTAGCACTTCACCCGGGAGTATTCCAAGGTATCGTTATTTATTTTTATCCCAAGGGAAAGCGATTGCTAGGAATAATTAATAAAAAGAAAGAGAGATCCTTAAGTCTATACCAACTTAGTACCAACTAGTGGTAGGGGGTAAATCGATAGGTAGAGGAAAAGGTAATGACACCAACACACAACAAGTATTTAGATAACTAAAAGATAACTAGTAGAGTATAGCTAGGTGGGAGGACAACAAGTGAGTATAAGACTCCTATGACACTTACTTTACTCTTGTGACTTACCTTATCAAATAGATGACTTATACTAAGATAGTTACCTTACTACCGGTGTGCAGGGGATAGTGCGAGACAATAGAGGACAAAACCTCTACCCGAAGCGCCTACACTCTTATGGAAGCCTACCTTTTAAGAACTTGCCTAAAACACGTGGAGGGATACTAAGACTAGACAGGGCTGTCATCACCTGCTAGCACCCACAAACAATCCATGCGACAAGCGGTAATCAAAGGCAAGATCTAGTCTAAGCTCCACGCTTACTATTCTAGGTACGTACCAACAATTAGAACACCCTATGACAGGCGATGAACTAACACACGTTGAGTTGGGACAAGATCACTATCAAGTATAAGACAACTATAGAATAATACATGACACAACAATACTATAAAGAATAGTAAAGACTAAGTAAAAAATTAGTGAAGTGAAGTAAAGATAATATATTGAAAAGGATAAAGTCTTACAGAAGGAAAGGTACAAGAGCTATACCAGACTCTCCAATAGACAACTCCGGAGACTCCGAGCGTAGCTCGACTCGACTCTAACTCCCACACTAGACTAATACTACTACTAAAGAGTAGAACTTCACTCTAGCTTGCTTCTTGTGTTGTATGGTATGTCTTGAAGAGGAGTGGGCAGCCTCTATTTGTAGTGGAGGAAGAGGGGGTGCCACGTCAGCGATCCACGCGCTCCTTGCCTCTCCACCCTTGGATCCACCGCCTTGTAACCACCTAAAGATGGACGGCTTTGGTGATTTGAGCACATGGGAAACATGCTTGGAGTCGGTGGAGGCCAACCGACGTGGCTGGGCACCGGGGGGTTCGGCCGACCCCCCTATGACTGGTGGGCCCAGCCAGGAGCTTCTAGAAGGAGTCCCCACCAGTCAGTGATGGTGTAGGTGGCCTGGGCCCACCAATGGTGGTTCGGCCGACCCAACCCTAGTGGGTTGGACCCACCACCGTGGTCCCCACCTATCATAGAGACTTCCCTGGTCTTTGTTATGTCTCGTTTGCTTTGTTTCACGCCTCAATCTGTGTGCCTTTGATCTCCACCATTGAATGAAAGCACAAGATGATCCGATGGATGAAATGACTTGGTTGGAGTGTCACACGGATCCTGCCATGTCACCATAGCCATGTGGGCCCCATGGGCAGTTCGGCCGACCCATGGGTGGGCCCACCCTTGGCTCTGATCTCTTCCATTTGATGTTGTATGCACTGTGTTGAAAGTTGGTGTCCCGAGGCAACATGACATGGTTCGGTCGAACCATGTAGTTAGCCCCAAGCTACTCACTTTTGCACTGATTTGGTGTTCCCTGCAATCACAAGCTAAGAGTACAAGTGGAACTCGTTATTGATAAAATATGCTTATGTTGTGTTTATTCTCCCTTTGATCCGAGGCCTGTTGACGGTGTTTGAATGTGGAATTTTATGGTATATCCACCGTCAACAAGATCCCCCAAGCTTAACCTTTGCTCGTCCCGAGCAAATAACTAAACTTAGCCTCAGTGGATCCGAAGTTGCTACTATGTTCATATTTCAATAATACCATGTGTACAACTAAATACTTCTCTTTTGAATGGAAAAATTGGCTATAGAAATTCACCCATTTTACCTTAGTCCTTTATGGGGCTAATGACTTTCCCTTTGCCTTAGGTGGTTGAGAGACAGAATAGTTTAACTTGAGCACTACTTTTCTCATTCTTTGCAAGTTTCACATTGGAGGTTTTAGCAATGTTTTGCAAAAGAAAACTTAATGTTCCTCATATGGTTCTCTCATGTCGCTTGAATGGTGTATGATTCCTTACCAAGGCATAAAGTAAACGTTTCCTTCTCTTTACCATCCTACTTCTAAAAATGGCTTATGTGGAGCTTAAGGTAGGAATGAAAGAATATAGCATACTTACTTTGCATATGTTGTAGAGTCAAAGCTTGGATCCAAAGAGAGAAGTGTCATGCCCTTAGATCAAGATGTGCAAGTGTGTGGATGATGATGGAATATAATGCTTCTCTATTTAAATTGTATCTCTCTCTAATAAATTTTAGAGACATGGCTATCATTTTTCTCTTTTATTTATGAGCCTAGACTTGCTCAAATATTTTTCTTTTCTTTTCTATGAACTCTCTTGTGTCCATCTTTCTTCTTATTTTCCATAGCCTTTTGTCTCTACTACCATAATGACTAAGAGAGATTTTCTATGACTTTAACACATGGAGCATTTATTTGGTGGAAATGAAAGGTATGTGGTTCCGTACTTCCTGTGTAGAAGCAGCATCTATATATGGTGTGTACGTGATCTTGATCTTGGGAGCATGATAAGACTCTCAATAAGGGTCAACAGGACTTGACAACACTCAATACAAAGCAAATAGCTTAAGTGGAAGATTTTAGACATGTGTAACATATATGGCTATGGTAGGAATTTATCACCATTGAGGAACAATAAGGTTTTGATTGATTTAAGAAATAAATCTCCAGTAATCATGCATGCTTAGAATAATATTATAGTAGCTCTTGTTTCACTATATCATATCTCACAACAACTTAGACTTAGTTCTAGCACTTAGCATCCATAAAGTTTTTAGGTTCATGATGATTTAAATGAGCCAAGTGATCCATACTTAAAGAAATACTAAGTTGTAAACTAGGTATTAAAGAAACATTAACATAGCAACTATTCATCATTTCCATGAGGAAGTTAAATATTCATGAGACATATGAAAATAAGGGAAATATTTTTGGTATTTTTATCTTATGCATTTTTTATATGCAATAAATTAAAATAATGTAAATAGCTAAGATAAAATACTTAGTTTGGTGGGGGAGAGGATCTGCCCCAAGCTTGTCCTTTTGCTCATTGTGGTGGCGGGTAGTATTGGAACCATCCCGCCCAGCGTTGTGCTTCTTCATCTTGGATAGCTTGCAATAGTTGAGCATTTTGTTGTGCCATATTCAAAGTTGCATCTTGCTCAACTTGCATTGCACCCATGTCATTGATAAGTTGGTCCATTTCTGATCCTTGGCTTCGACGGCCTCTCGCCCGTGCGGACGGACGGGGAGTGCGCACTCTTGGAGTGTGCTCTTGAGGCCGTTCCATGGACCTTGAAATGTCCATGGAACTTGCCTCATCGCCTTCCTCTTCATATCTCCCTGCAGCTCGTGATGTGCCACCTTGCTCAAATTGAGCGGCTTGTGACATGCTCCTTGTCACCCTTCTTGGTCCTGCAACATTTTGGCTTTTTGCCTCTCGGTCCCAATTTATGGTTAGCATGCGCAGCGCATACAACCGACGCCTCTCACAAGGGAGAGAGATTTCGGCTGTATGGCCAGGATAAATCAAAGTGCTTATGAAGAAATCTTCGGTTACAATATCTCCAGGAGAGGCAATGTATTCAAAGTTGTTAACACCAAATTTTGGGCTGGGAGCCGATAGCCGATGCCAGAGGAAGATAGCCGATACCGGAGGAAGATAGCCGATCTCGAAAGTAGATTCCGTCCAGCGGAAGGAAGGCAAATAGCCGATTGCACGGTGAATCGTTTATCGGGCAAAGGTGACAGGAGGCGTGCAGCGTCGGTATTGGTGACGTCATCCAGAGTCCGCGCCGCCAAGATGCGATCACGGTTGGAGTCCGTTATGAAAGGAAAGATGGGACTCCAAGTTACCTTAGATATAGGATAGTTTGTTGGTTTCCTTATCTATTAATAAGTTGTAATTCGACTAGGACTCTAGCTACGCTCAGGGTATAAATATAAGCCCTCAGCCATTGTAAAAACAACAACAACATCAATACAACACAACTTTCAGCTCTGGCCAACAAACCCTAGAGTCAGTCGAGTCCGGCGAGTTACTTCATCCAGGCTGGGTGTCATCCGGTGGACGCAGGCTTGCTTGTAAGTATCGTCAACCCCTTGTTAAACTATATCCTTTTAGCGTCATCCGGTGGACGTGGAAGCATGGCGGACCAGGGTCCTTGCTAAGCTCTATTTCTTTGGCGTCATCCGGTGGACGCGGGAAGCATAGTGAGTCAAGGATGATTCACGCTGGTTTACCCGATCAATCTGTGTTAACCGTCATCCGGTGGACGAGATGCAGATTAGGACGGTTTTCACGCGCGGATTACATAGCGATTCGTGTTTGTTTGCTTGATTAATCTATTAGTTAATGTCATACGGTAGATAGGCTATAGATTGAGACAGTTTGCATGCATGGATTAGTTATCGGCTCTAGTTAAATTTGGCAGTTTAGCTGGATTCATTAAGTTACCGATGTTGCTTATGTTTATTGTTTATTATTTAAAGCAATCATCAATTTGCCCGTCTTGATCCATATGCGTCGGCTTATATCTAATAGATCTATATGTTCAATGAATTATGTTTGCCATTCGTTTTATATTGATAAGATAGAATGCTTTGCACCAGCCAGTTGTATTTTGGATCTAGATTAGATACGGGTCGCACTCAAGTAATAAAATAAACATTGTCTAGATTCAAAGGTTAACGGATTTAAGTTGCAACTTCATCATGACTGCCTCGATCCGCTCGATCTCCACTGTTGCAAGATTGTGATTTAGATCTAATAGCCGGAGAGTTGAAACATTGTCTACTTTATAGGCTTGTATGTTGCCCGTATACACTAAATCGGTTGAAGTAGCCGATTTCATCTTGTTTTACATTGAGACATCTTATGATCATGTTAGCTTGCTATGACTACATCTTTTATAGCATATTTCCGTCTAATGCAAGTATATGTCATTGAATTCATGTCTGAATCGGTTAACTTGAGTTATAAAGCATGTTTCGCTACAATCGGTTCATAACATGACGGAATCGGCTTTCTAGTCGATCTCCCATTACATCGGCTCTTCGAGCCATACAGTTGGAACTACCTGGACACACCGGTTAGTTCCGCCCTGTGATTACTGATTACTATCTTTTCCTTGTCAATTGCAGGTCAAATTGACTGGCACGCTTGGGTGTTACTGACACTCTCAGACCGGGTCCGAAGCTAGCTGGATCTGCGAGAGCTTTACTGCCTCAAGGGTCGTTTCCGGTTTCGCTGGTGTGTTGGGCTTAGGGAACCACTTTTTGCGCCAACACACTTTTTGGCACACCTGGTGGGACAATTCACTGAAGACCATGGCAAAAGGGAAAGCTGCGGCAGACGGCTCCTCCAGGGATGACGGTGTCCTCAGGGTCAAGGTCGAAGATCTCAGTGAGGAGGACGCGGCAGTGCTGAACAAGATTGTTGAGGAATTCGCTGATGCCTGCCTGCTTTCATTCAGCAAGCAGTGTGATGGCTCCATAGTGAAGAAGAATGCATTCCCGAGATGGATCATGGACGGCCATTCTGATAAATCTGAAGAGGAGTGCAAGGCCAACCTCAAGCAGATGCTGGAAGAAGCGACCTAGGAGGCCGCCTATTCAGCAGTCGGCCATCACCATAAATCCTTCCTGCAGACATTCTATAACATCATGAAGATCGTTCTCAAGCGGTAGGATTGGGAGTCTCTGGCTCCGGTTTACTTCAACATACCCGCAGAGGATGCAGATCCAAAAGTAGCGGCAAGGACCTCCTGATTCCTCATCGCAACAGCCGAGCCAGCCGAAAACGCTAGTGCAGGGTGCCACTGCGGCCGGTTCGGCTCAAAAAATAGCAGCTTCTCCCAGATTATACAAAGATCATACTCCGGAGGAGCTCGCCGCTTTCATGCAGGCCACTGGGCAGACGGTGAACTCGATGAACTCATCAGCGGTGAACCTGACGGCGGGAAATACGCCGGCGGCAGACATGGCCAACCCAACTCCTGGATACCATGAGGGGATCACATATCAAGACCTTCAGGCAGCACCGCATCCGGGGTACGCCCAGACGCCCAACAATCAGCTGCTGGAGTAGATGAGTGCCATGCTCCGTGATACGTTCGGTTTACAGCCGAAGACCGGGACTGGAATCAAGTACAGACGCCCTTACCCCGAGTGGTACGACCGAGTTACATTGCCGCCCAGGTATCGCTTACCCGACTTCTCCAAGTTCAGTGGGCAGGATGACATCACCACCATGGAACACATCAGCCGTTACCTGACCCAGCTCGGCGAAGCTTCATATGAGGTAGCTCACAGGGTCCGGCTCTTTCCGCTATCACTGACAGGGCCGGCGTTTAGCTGGTTCGCATCTATGGAGCCTGGCTCGATTCAAGGCTGGGAAGATCTGGAGACTAAATTCCATAATTACTTCTTCTCTGGCACTGGGGAGAAAGACATCATAGATCTCACCAACATGCGCCAAAAGCCGAATGAACTTGGATCGGCTTTCATCAAGCGGTTCAGGGAGACCAGGAACATGTGTTACTCTTTGAACCTGAACGACAAGCAGCTCACCAAGATAGTGGTTAGTGAGTTGCTCCCACACATCCAAGAGAAGCTTGTAGGCACAACCTTCAACAGCATCAGCGAAGTGATGCAGAGGGTGGCCGCATTGGAACAGCAGGCCCAGAGTTTCAAGAAGGAATCAAAATACAAGCAGGCCTATGTCTGCAATTCCGACTCAGAGGATGGAGAGAATGAAGAAGTGGCTGCTGTTGAGCTCAAATGGGGGACAAAGCCCATGGCCGTACCGAAAGGTTGGAGCGCGGAAGATCAATACGACTTTGACACGCGCAAGCTGGACAAGCTCTTCGACCTGTTAGTCAGTGCGGGCCACATCACCTTCCCAGCTAATTACGTCAAGCCATCTCCTGAAGATTTGCAGGGAAAACCGTTCTGCCAGTACCACGGCCTCACCTCACACTCTACAAACAACTGCCGCAATTTCAAAGCAGCAATCCAGAATGCTATTAGGCGTGGCCTGTTGAAATTTGAGGCCCCTCCCAAGGGGAAGATGAAGATCGATAAATTCCCATTCTCGAAAGGGCAGAACATGGTCCAGATCGCGAATCTTCTTACCAAAGTAAAGGTATTAACCTCCGAACGGGCCAAGAAGAACTCCTCAGTTGATACCGATGCACAAATCACAGCTGAGGAGCAGGCGCTGATCAAAGGAAGGAGGGAGCAGAATCAGAGGCAGCTGGAGCAGGGAGAATCCAGCGGCACCAAGAGCAGAAGGCCCACGCACCAGCACCTTCTGAACAAGTGGCGGCGACAGAAAGAGAAAGATCATCAGAGGCGGCTGCAGCACGAAGAAGAGGAGTACCGCAGGTGGCTCCGCGAAGAAGAAGAGGCGCGCTATCACGAAGAAATGGCCTGCCACCGGGAAGGTGAGGAGGATCACTAGCATTGTCCATTCTTCCAACACTGCTGGAACGAAGGCTTGAGACTGCCAACGCTGCGCAACTGCCCAGAATGCAGCGATCAGTACCGAGAGTACAGGCGGTCCCAGGTCAACCGTCGGTCTGTGCATCAAAGGCTGGGGAGCCCTCACAGCCCGCAGGATTGGCGTGAAAAGAGGGACTTGCGTGATCGGCTTGATGAGGCAGTAGTTGAACGCCGACAGCCGGTTTGGTAAGAGAACCAATGGTGCCCAGGGGATCTGACTAGGAGCCAAAGGCGCCGGGTGCAGCAGCTCAGAAACAGAGAGCTCCAAGCTGAGGGGCACGCTAAACAGGTGTGGCGCGAGAAGCCTCCACAAAATAATGGAAAGGCTGTAGCCGATGCACAGATGGTGTTTGTGCTACCTGCAGAGTTCAGAGCCAAGAAGTATGATACCGATTCCAACTCAGACGATTCAGGATCAGAAGACGGAGTGGCCAAGTTAGTGCTCGCACAGCAAGCTACTTTTGATAAGCCAGCCAAGAATCGACATCTGAAGGCCCTCTATCTCAAAGGTTATGTCGACGGCATGCCCATGACGAAGATGTTGGTGGACGGTGGTGCCACTGTTAATCTCATGCCCTACACTATATTCCGCAAGCTAGGCAAGGGTCCCGATGATCTAATAGAAACCGATCTGATGCTCAAGGATTTCAGGGGCAATTCTTCCAACACTCGGGGGGCAATCAACGTCGAGCTAACAGTGGGGAAGAAGACACTGCTTACCATCTTTTTCGTAATTGACAGTAAAGGTGCCGATAGCTTGTTACTCGGACGCGACTGGATTCATGCTAACTGCTGCGTACCATCGACCATGCATCAGTGCCTCATTCAGTGGCATGGCGATGAGGTCGAAGTGGTCCCGGCCGATGACTCGGTCAGCGTGGCGACGGCGGATGCCACATACTGGGAAGCTGGGGATCATGATTGTTTCTCTGGCAAGGCTTGGGAAGGAGGCTCCATCAAGGTTAGCGATGAGAGTCAACAGCCAATCAGGGCAATCGGCTCTGAGTCTTTTTATTAAATGGAGAATCCGATCGACGGCACAGAGGGTCAGTTGGGGCAAGAATTCACGTCGGCCGACAAGCTCGAAGAAGTGGATGTTGGACCCGGCGACAGGCCAAGGCCGACGTTTATTGCTGCCAATTTAGACTCGGAGTTCAGGCAGGAGCTGTTCAACTGCTGAAGGAGTACAAAGATTGCTTCGCCTGGGAATATTATGAGATGCCTGGATTGGACAAATCTATTGTTGAGCACAGGCTACCTATCAAGCCAGGGTTTCGGCCACACAAGCAGCCTCCACGTCATTTTAGAGAGGATGCTCTACCTGACATTAAGGCCGAAATCACGAGGCTGTTAGAAGCCAAGTTCATTCGAGCTTGCCGATATGCCGAGTGGATATCGAACATCGTCCCCGTGTATAAGAAAAATGGTAAATTACGAGTCTGTATTGACTTCAGGGATTTAAATAGAGCTACACCGATGGATGGCTACCCTTTGCCAATAGCTGATATGTTGGTAGACTCGGCTGCTGGGCACCAAGTTATTAGCTTCATGGATGGCAATGCTGGTTATAATCAAATTTTTATGGCTGATGAAGACATCCCGAAGACCGCCTTCAGGTGCCCTGGTGCGCTTGGTTTGTTTGAATGGGTGGTCATGACGTTTGGTTTGAAGAATGCCGGTGCAACCTATCAGAGAGCTATGAATTATATATTTCACAAGTTGATTGGCAAAGTCGTTGAAATTTATATAGATGATGTGGTGGTGAAATCCAAGAGCAATAAAGATCACCTGGCCCATTTGAGGGCCACTTTGGAGTGCACAAGGCGACATGGTCTAAATATGAATCCTAACAAGTGTGCGTTTGGCGTGTCAGCTGGCGAATTTCTGGGATTCATGGTCCACCGCAAAGGGATAGAAATCGGCAGCAAGAGTAGGAAGGCGATCGATGAACTCGTACATCCAACCAACAAGAAGGAATTGCAGTCTTTGCTTGGTAAGGTTAACTTTATCAGAAGGTTCATTGCCAACTTATCAGAGAAGGTGCTGTCGTTCTCACCATTGTTGAAGCTCAAGAATGATCAAGAGTTCAAATGGGGTGACGTGCAACAGAAGGCTTTTGACGAAATCAGAGAATACATGAAGACTCCCCCTGTTTTAGTACCGCCACGGACAGGGAGGCCTTTTAAGTTGTACGTGACGGCCGAAAGCCATACCATTGGATCGGCCCTTTTTCAAGAGTTTGAAGGGAAGGAGAGAGCAGTTTTCTACCTTAGCAGGCGGCTCCTTGACCCTGAGACAAGATACACACCGACCGAGAAGTTGTGCTTGTGCCTGTTCTATTCATGCACCAAGTTGAGGCACTACCTGCTTGCCTCAGAGTGTGTGGTGGTGTCCAAGGAGGATGTCATCAAGCACATGCTTTCGATGCCTATTTTAAATGGTCGGATCAGCAAATGGATCCTGGCGCTTTCAGAGTTTGACTTGAGGTTCGAATCGGCTAAGGCGGTCAAAGGTCAGGCGATAGCCGATTTCATTACACAGCATCACGGAGGATCGATTAATATAGCGGATATAGCGCCATGGACTATGTTTTTTGACGGTTCTTCGTGCAAGCAAGGTGGTGGCGCCGGAGTAGTACTCATCTCACCGCGGGGTGTGCGTTTTGAGTATGCTTTCCAGATAGGGCCGATTGTCACAAACAATCAGGCTGAATATGAAGTCACGTGGAAAGGTTTTCAGCTTCTGCATGAAGCAAAAGCCGATGCAGTTGAAGTATTTGGCGATTCACAACTAGTCATCAACCAATTGCTCGGCTTGTATGAATGTAAAGATGAGATACTCAGAGGCTACTATGATCAGTGCCGGGCTCTCATCAAGAAGTTCATGACGGTATCTCTCTGTCACATCCCCAGGGCCCAGAACCAGGAAGCTAATCGGCTGGCGCAGAACGCGTCGGGTTATCGGCCGATGTAGGAGATTTGTAACAGCAAGCAATCAGCTGATGACTGGAGGGGCGAGATAGCAGGTTACCTGGCAAATCCTTCACAACGGGTCAGCAGAAAGCTAAGGTACAAAGCCACCAAGTACGTGTTGTTGGATGATCAGTTGTATTACAAGACTGTTGAAGGAGTGCTGCTCAAATGCCTGGGGGCAGAGGAATCAGTAAAGCTGATGAGCGAAGTACACGATGGAGTCTGCGGTGCACATCAATCAGCTCACAAGATGAAGTGGATCATCAGGAGGACTGGTTACTATTGGCCTACGATGCTGGAAGATTGTTTCAAATATTATAAAGGGTGTCAAGAATGCCAAAAGTTTAGAAATATACAAAAGTCTCCAGCCTCTGCTATGAATCCTATAATTAAACCATAGCCGTTTAGGGGATGGGGTATTGATCTAATCGGCCAAATCTACCCACCATCGAGCAAGGGTCACAAATGGATCTTGGTGGCGATTGATTACTTCACCAAGTGGGTAGAAGCCATTCCTTTAAGGAACGCCACTTCAGCTGACGTGATCGAATTTGTAAAGGAGCATATCATTTACAGGTTTGGCATACCTCAGACGATCACAACCGATCAGGGGACAATGTTCACTTCAGAGGAGTTTATGACCTTTGCTGACAACATGGGCATCAAGATTTATAATTCATCGCCGTATTACGCCCAAGTCAATGGACAGGCAGAAGCCTCCAATAAAATTTTAATCAAGGTCATCAAGAAAAAGATTGAGCAGAACCCTAGAAAATGGTATTTGCATTTGAGCGAAGCACTATGGGCATATCGCATGGCACAGCATGGATCGATCAAGGCTTCACCTTATGAGCTAGTCTATGGACACGCTGCTGTCTTGCCATGGGAGATTCAGTCTGAGACACGGCGTGTCACGTTGCAAAACAAGCTTACAGCCGGTGAATACAAGGACACTATGATGGACAGTTTAGAAGATTTGCACTGTCATCAGCTTAGGGCTTTGGAATACATTGAAAAGAACAAGGTACGGGTGGCCAAGTATTACAACACCAAGGCAAAAAGCAAGAGCTTCACCGAATCAGAGCTAGTATGGAAAGTTATTCTACCTATTGGTACCAAAGATAGCCGATTCGGTAAATGGTAGCCAAACTGGGAAGGCCCGTATCGTGTGGTGGAATGCGCTCCGGGTAATGCTTATATCCTTGAAGACTTGGAAGGGCAAAGACTCGCCAGAGCCATCAACGGGAAGCATCTGAAGAAATACTACCCTAACATCCCAGTAGGGGGATAATAGCCGATTCATGTGAATCTGGCTCTAACAGCCGATGCCGTGCAAGCGGATCGCCTTCAGGACAAAATGGTTGACATCGTATTAACGAGTCGCCCTTAGCACAAAAAAAAATCAAAAAAGAGAGAAGAAAATAATAAAGGAAAATACATATATGTATCCGAACACATATGGAAATCAGATTGATGCTTTTGAAGGAAGTTTTATTTCTGATTGTGCTTACAGGAGTCCTATTACATTCTAATCATGCGTGGCTTTATCTATAATGTCCTGGTCGTCGATGACAGCGACGACCTCGTCGGCATGAGGGAAGAAGTTCGCCAGTTGGGCGCTGGCCTCCTCCATGTTCTGGCCCTTCGGGAACCCAGGCTCGACGGCTTCCAGAGCAATGCCGGAGCGGAGTCGCGCGGCTGTGAGAGCCCCAGTGGCACCGTGATGAACGCCGGCCATGGCCACCTGGGAGACGCGGTGGTGAACATTCAGGAGCCGCTCCGCCTGCGTGTTGCCATGCGCATTAACGGCATTGGCAGCGGCCTCGGCGGCCACACGTAATTCTTCAAGCTGCGCAGTCAGGACTGCAAAAGAAAGAAGTGTCAGCATGAAGGTGATTGTTAGCACGTCACAATTCAAGTTGTTACCGGCCACTGCAGCGTCCGATTCGGCGAGTTGGGCTTGCACCCTGGCCACCTCGGTTTCGGCGGCCGTAAGGGCAGCGGCTTGGGCTTCGGTGACGCCCTGCAGCCGGCCATTCTCCTTCGTAGCCTCTGAGTAGAGGTTACGGTACTCCACCATCTGGTGATGGAATCGGCGACCGTCGGCGGCGGTGTAGGACCCGTCAGAAGACCCCGATTCTGATCCAGCGCTCGGGGCCGGATTTTGAGGGGGTTCCTGAGGAGGCACAGTTCTGAGAGGCCGGGTGTCCACGCCAATCGGTGCTCCCGGTGGGAAAGGAATCACGCGGGCCTGACTGAAGGTTGACAAAGAAGCAGATGTGTCAGAATCGAAAGAAAAACCAATGTATTGGGTACAAACTGATTTACCTGTTGTAGATGGCTAACTGCCGGGGCGTCACCCAACGACGACGGCCATGATGCGGGTCAGCAGCGGCATCCGAGCTAGGGGTGGCTCCAGCGGCTGTAGGGACGGCTTGAGACGGCCCGGCACCGGTTCCCGAACCTCCGACGCCGGCAGTGCCCGCATCACTACGCAGGACGGTGATGGTCAGATTTGTAACACCCTAGTGTTAGTTACTATTTTCATACTTGCATTTGCATGTCATCAAGCATAGATCATGTCATTCCATGCATTATTATCATTGCATTTTATTTGATTCCCTTTTATTGCTATATGTTTGTTTATATGTCCATATTATGCAAAATGTGTTGACATGCAAATGTGATGCTTGTTTACGGTTCTAAATGCTTTATACATGTTTAGGATAATATTTGGAACAATGTTCATGTTGGTGAAATCCTCAAAATACCCCTCTAGCTCATAGTTGACTAGAGAGCCCTTTAAAAGCTATTCTGTTTGAATAAACAAGAAGGGCATTTTAGAGATTCTGCATGTCAGTGCACCCTTAATCAAAGTTGTGTAGAATTTTATAAGCAACAAACTTTATTTTTGGGTCAACTCATGAAAATGAGTGGAAGAAGGTCAAAAAGTTGAATTAGTGCAGATTTGGAGCTGTTTTGGAAGTTTTCAAATTTTCCTAAGTCTAAACCGGTTTTCAGTTTCGGTGTACCCCTGTTCATCGACTTGTATCTCTCAATCCAGGCCGAACTAGAGTAAAGTGCCTTAATATGAAATGATCTACTTGTATAGCTCTTCAACCCATATTAGTGAAGTTTTCGCTGAAACGCTCTGGATCGCGAGTTATAGATCGATGAAAATCGAGTTTCAGTCGGGTCCGCGGAAACTGAATCGGAGCCGATTCAGTTCAACCCTCGGGCGAATCGCACGACCGCGTCAGGCCTCGGCCGCCAGATGGCGCCGTACGCCGTCGTTGCTGCCGCGCGGTCGGCTTACAAAGGGGAACACGCAATGCTGTCTCCCGCACGCTCGCCCTCACTCTCCCCGCTCTCTCGCCCTCTGCTCGCTCGCTGCTCTCCTCTTTCCCCTCCGCCGTCGCCATTTCCGCCGTAGCCATTTCCGCCGCGACCGCCGCGGTGAAATCCGCCACCACCGAGCCGTCTCCGACCGCGCCACCCTCGGCGCAGCTGCGGCTTGCTCTGCTCTTCGTTTCCGACCCGTTGCCGACCTCAGCCGACCCAAGGTACAGCTCCAGCAAGCTTCTCGCCGTCCGTCATTGCCGGAGCGCCGTCGAGCTCTCGGGTCGCCGCGACGAGGGCGATGCCGGGGTCGGCTTCCCTCTCTTTTGCTCGTCTAAGAGTCTCCGTTAGCCGTAGATCCTTTCCACACCGTCGGTTAGGTCTATCTCGCCGTGGTTTCGCCGGAACCCGAGTTCGCCGTGAAACCGCTCGCCACCGTGCCGCCATGCGAGCGCGGTCAGTGAGTTTCCGTGCGCAATAGTTCGATTAGTCGCGCGCACAGGTCCGCTAGGGTTGCAGGAACACGGAACGAGGCCGAGCGGCGCGAGCAACGGCCGGAATCGGCCGGCGCGAGTTCGCCGGACCACCGCCGTCCGCCATTGCCGCCGTCGAGCTCGCTCCGGTGGAGTACGACCCTCGGCAGTTGGTCCATCGGATTCGTCTCGTTGCCACGAGTCGGTAGGTAGCCTCGGCGTCGCCGGAGACCTCGCCGTCGGCGAGCTCTCGCCGGTCAGCGCCGGCGGCTCTGTTTCCTCTCTCTGACGCGTGGGGTCGGGTCGACCCCGGGGCCCGTGAGTCAGCCGTTCGGGTGCGCCTCTGGTTCACTGAGCCGGGTGCACGTAGCAGTTCTATCGGGTTTAGGTTTTTGATTTATAAAATGAATTTCCAGAAAATGTGTAAAACCTTCCAAAATTCATATCTGGAGCTAGGAATGTCCAATGGGGGTGAACCAAATTTTGTTGTGTTTGTATTTCGGAGCTCTATCAAGGAAAAATATAAAATGTACTTTTTGAATACTTTTTGTGTGCAGTTATAATTAAATTGTTAATTGCTTGTAAACTTGATAAATGCATAAGTAATTGTAGGAATGTGCTAAAAATGTGATTCCACTTGCATTCATCTTGTTTAGGGAAGTAGAATCTATGAAAAATATGTTTGCTGGTGTTTCACTGTTATTTATATGATGTCTAGTATAATGTGCCTTTTATGCTTTAATCTTGCAAAAATCACCATGCTTAGTGTGTTAAGGTTATGGACATGAATATTTTTCCTGGGCTATGTTATGTTGGAAAGAAGCTAAGAAAATTAGGAAATCTGTTGTTTGATACTTTTCACTGTGATAAGTATTTTCCATTGCTTAAAAGGCTGGTTGCTTGTTATTTTTGTGTAGACTGTTATACTTGTCCAAATGACTTGAAATTTTGTCAGTATGCTAATCTGGATGTGTAATAGCTACTGTAATTTCTATGGATTTTTCTGGTCACAGTAAGCAGTAGGTCCAGTTGTAGGCTAGGGTGTATTTAATTGTTTCTAAGCAAATATCTTTTGGTTGTGGTAGGTTAGTTGATGCATGTTAATTATTAAGTGCAGGTTGTAGACCTCTCACCCGGGACGAGAAATTGTTCTATGCTTTGCTTAAGAAGGGTGAGTATGGGTTGGTTGTCTAGGAAAGAAATAAATGAGTGTGGATTGTTAAACTGATTGCATATCATGGGTTAATTCGTGCATCTCTATCTTGCATTTCATGTGCATTCTCAGTTCTCATATATGTATATCATGCATACAGGATCGCCGGGAGGCGTGACACTGTTGCAATTCGATCCATCGGAGGAGGGAGTTCCGCCGGAGATTGAAGTGCCCGAGGTTTCCGAAGGACAAGAAGAAGAGGCTGAACTTCCGGAGTGCCCGGATCACCAACCCGTTAACTTTGTGAAAGGCAAGCCCCGGAGCATTCCTAAGTCTCCACCTACTCTTTTTACAAATACACTGGTCTTTATTAAATCGTATGATTGTGCACTTAAGTATAGGAGTTGATATGATACCGTTGCTGCATTTATTCCTTGTACACTTATACTTGACCCTGAAGTTATTACTAGACAAGGGGATGGGTTCGATCCTATGCTTAGCCATGCTTAGACCGGTAGAAGTCGAGAGATTTCCTGTCCTTCGCGAGCATAGGTGGTTACTAATGATGATGGGGTTGGATTCCACATGATGGACTATATGTGCCACCATGCCACAGTGTCTAATGAGAGAATCAAGGCTAGGTAGCGGGGAGCCGCATGACATGGTTGAGGTCATGCCGTCTTCGGTGCTGCTTGCGGCCGACTAGGACTGAGGCCACCAGACATCAGTTGAGATTGAAAGACGTCGTCACATAGCTGGCCAGATAAGTCGTTCTGACCGCGAAGCCGAGTATTTCTTTCTAAGCCGGGAATTGGGCGTGATAAGGCAGACATATTCTGGAGGTAGGAAGGATGTGCAGAGACACCATCTTACCAAGGGCAGGTCAGGGACCTGATGCATCCTGGAAGTGGGTTTGTCTCTGAGAATATGGACCCCTCCAAGCCCGCGATACATATTATGTCTCAGAAAGATTTAACGGTGGCCCAAGAAGCCAGTGGCTCGGCTGACAGGGTTTGTGATTGGCATATTTGCCAGCTGGTACAATCGATTCGAATCGCCATCTCTCCTGGTTAGTGAGAAACTGAACTGATCTTCTGGTGAGGTAGAGGCTAATAACTTGAACATAATGATTATGGTGAGATGAGGTTGATATCTGTGGATATCGGAAATCATATGGTTTTATTGATTGCTACAATATTCAGTGAATGCTTAGTATAGTGGCTAATCCTAGTAAATAGTTTAACTGAAATCGAAGCTTATCACAATTAAAATGAATAAGTTGAGGTTCTACTGTAGTAATGCTTTTGATGCAAAAATGATGCTACCCTCTGAGCTCCACCAAATAAGCCTTGCATATCCTTGAGAGTCTTTTTATTTACTCCCTGTCGGGTAAGTCTAGCTGAGTACAATTGAGTACTCAGGGTTTTATTCCCATTGTTGCAGATGGCGTAGTCTACTACGCGTATTGCAGGAATTGCTTCACCCCTGCGGGCGAAGAAGACAAGACCCGAGGGCAGGGTCATTATCTATCTTTAGTTGTTGTAAGAATGCTGTGACAAGGTCATGTGATGGTACTCGTATTTGAACTCTGTGGTGTAAAACTATGTTGACTTCCGCTACTACCCTATTTGTGTAAAAGACTATGTTGTACTCTGATGTTTAAATTCGGTTGCGAACTTATGTGTCATGTGATCGGGTATTGCTGAATGAATGATCCTTGGGGTATGAAATGTTTGAAATCCTTCGAGATTTCCGGACTACCGGGTTTATATTGGCTCAAGTGCGACTGGATTGCGGCTAAAATGCGATTGTTGTACTTGTGCTCGTATAAATTGGTCGGTTCTGTGACAAGATTAGATCAGGTCGATCTATCAAGAAGTGAGCATCAGCCTTACCCTAACCAGGCTTGCAGGTGATGCCTCCATTCACCCACGGCTCGCAGGCTCCGGGTGAAGTTGTCACCTTCGGCGGAACTTGAGGCCGGCCGCTTGCCGTGGTTTCCGTCGCTAGCCATGGATTTGGGGGATTTTGTTTTCTCTGGTTTGAGGAGAGAAGGCCGGGAGAGCGAAGGCTTCGATGTTGCGGTTGCTTGTCCAGGCCGAGTGTGTATTTATAAAGATGAGGGCATTGAGACGGTTCCTCCTCGGAAGGTGAGACGACGCGGCGGATTTTAGGTTGCGGTTAATCTGCGTTTCTTGAATCCGGAACAGTTGCCGAATCGGGGAGACGAAGCGCCGCCATCAATGGTCGCACACCGATTGGCTTTTGTGGGTCAGCTGTTTAGCCGATCCTATTGTGAGTACCCGCGAGCCGATTCGTGATGGATCTGGCTGAGGGGTGAATTCTAAAGGAAAGCCGAACAAAGCCGATACTAAGAAGTACGCCCGAAAGCCGATTCGTATGCAGAACGGGTCGGGCTGTGTAATTGATTCTAAGGTACAAAGCAGTTCGAAAGCCGACTCGCATGCAGAAATATATCAGGCTGAACAGAGTCAGTGCGAAACAAGACAAAGCTGGTATTAAGGTGTAAAATCTAAAGAAGATCAGGCTAAATTGTCAAATTCGGGATGGACAGCGCGAAGACAGAGTTGCAAATAAAAAAACATGCCAACCAGTACACCCGTCATATTACAAAGATAATAAGGACCGAATCAGTTCTATTAATTCGGCACGGAGCACGTGGCCAGCCTGCAGCAGTTGTTGATCTCGGTTTTCAGTAAACCGCAACAAGTTTAGACGTTAGCATGACTTCCTGTCTGCAACGATCAAGCTGCTGATTTCCTTCTTTTTCTAGGAGAGCTCGATCGTGCTGGTGGAGATGGTGATTTCGCGCTCACTGATAGCCGACTCAACTGCTTCCAATTCTTTTCTCAGCTGGTCTCGCCTTGTTTTCAATGTCTCCAGTTCTGTTTCGGCCGTACTGATGGAGGATTTGAGCAACCTGGCTCGATCGGCTAATCCGGTGGCTTCTTGTCTGTTAGACGATTTGTTGCTCCTTAGCTGTTCAAGCTCTGCCAGGTTCTTGTGAGCAGTGATAATCTCTGATGCTGTGACTTTAAGATCATCAAGTCTTTGCAGGGACTTCAAGGCTGACAGATTGGCTTGCTGCTGGACGAGGTCCATTATTTGATCAATCAGATCGGGATTCGAGGCCAGAGCGACCAGATCACCCTCTAGATGGGGTAACAGTGCACTTAGCCGATTGTTGAAATCTGGCTCTGAAAGTCTCTCGGAGGAGGAGGCCAGTTCATCTTTATCACAGAACTCTTTTATGTCGAATGGAAAGCTAGGAGACAAAGGCTTCGGTGCCTACAGTGCATACATTCTCTCATCAAAAAAGGTACAATATAGATTAATTATTTTCTGGCAGAGATGGGATACCTGAATGGGGCCTGAAGGTTGTAGGGTTGATGTCGATGCTGTTTGTTCAACTAAAGCGGTTGTGTCTTTTGCGGCATGTGGATCCTCGGTTGCCACTGCCTCAGGTAGTTGGATTTCTGCAAACCAGAAGTAAGAGCAGTATGGAAGCAAGGATAATTGCTAACAGCTGAATAGGAGTTACCTGGATTCCTCTCAGGGGGCAACTCCTCTTCTTCAAGGTTCGCCCAGATTTCTTCAGAAGGGCTGTTCGGCTGTTTTTGAAAAAAGATTTGGTCAATTAGGACATTTCAGAAAGAAAAGCCCAGTAAGTAGTACCTTAGTTTTGGCTCTTTCTTCCTGGATCCCTTCTTCTCGAGCAGCTGATCCCTCATGGCCGGTAGATTCTGGTGATTCTTCGGCTTGTTTCTCTCCCAAGGTACCTTGAGTTGGTTGGGGATTCACCTGATAGAAAGCTGATTTGAGAGTCGGGGCGTACTGCAGTAAAGGAAGATGCTACTGGGTACCTGAATTTTTCTTATCGATCGGCGTTTCTTGGGAGTTTGCTTTTGAAGCTGAGATGCAGCTGGTCGTTTTGAAGCAGAGGGGGAAGTCAGTACAGCCGGGCCTAGCATTAGTTGTCTCAGCGTCGGTGCTCGAGAGCCTAGCCTCGCTGTCGGACAAGGAGGATAGTATTCTACTCGTTCTGGTGGATTGGATGATGGGTCCTGCGAGAAATATCTGTTAAGTAACATGTTTGAATAAAGCCGTTTTTATTGGAATTGGCTGAGAACACTTACTGCTCTGTTAAACTATGTCCTTTTAGCGTCATCCGGTGGACGTGGAAGCATGGCAGACCAGGGTCCTTGCTAAGCTCTGTTTCTTTGGCGTCATCCGGTGGACGCGGGAAGCATAGTGAGTCAAGAATGATTCACGCTGGTTTACCCAATCAATCTGTGTTAACCGTCATCCGGTGGACGAGATGCAGATTAGGACGGTTTTCACGCGTGGATTAGTTATCGATTCGTGTTTGTTTGCTTGATTAATCTATTAGTTAATGTCATCCAGTAGACAGGCTATAGATTGAGACAGTTTGCATGCATGGATTAGTTATCGGCTCTAGTTAAATTTGGCAGTTTAGCTAGATTCATTAAGTTACCGATGTTGCTTATGTTTATTGTTTATTATTTAAAGCAATCATCAATTTGCCCGTCTTGATCCATATGCGTCGGCTTATATCTAATAGATCTATATGTTCAACGAATTATGTTTGCCATTCGTTTTATATTGATAAGATAGAATGCTTTGCACCAGCCGGTTGTATTTTGGATCTAGATTAGATACGGGTCGCACTCATGTAATGAAATAAACAATGTCTAGATTCAAAGGTTAACGGATTTAAGTTGCAACTTCATCATGACTGCCTCGATCCGCTCGATCTCCACTGTTGCAAGATTGTGATTTAGATCTAATAGCCGGAGAGTTGAAACATTGTCTACTTTATAGGCTTGTATGTTGCCCGCATACACTAAATCGGTTGAAGTAGCCGATTTCATCTTGTTTTACATTGAGACATCTTATGATCATGTTAGCTTGCTGTGACTACATCTTTTATAGCATATTTCTGTCTAATGCAAGTATATGTCATTGAATTCATGTCTAAATCGGTTAACTTGAGTTATAAAGCATGTTTCGCTACAATCGGTTCATAACATGAAGGAATCGGCTTTCTAGTCGATCTCCCATTACATCGGCTCTTCGAGCCATACAGTTGGAACTACCTGGACACACCGGTTAGTTCCGCCCTATGATTACTGATTACTATCTTTTTCCTTGTCAATTGCAGGCCAAATTGACTGGCACGCTTGGGTGTTACTGACACTCTCAGACCGGGTCCAAAGCTAGCTGGATCTGCGAGAGCTTTACTGCCTCAAGGGTTGTTTCCGGCTTCGCTGGTGTGTTGGGCCTAGGGAACCACTTTTTGCGCCAACAAAAGTAATGTTTTCCGTCTAGCAAGTCCATTGTTTTAGCAATTCGCGTGATAAAAGAAGTGAAGAATATGGGCTCGCTTCTATGGAAAATACCAAGCCAAAAGTGGACTAACATCTTAGCAGGTGAAACTTTTATTTTCTTTGTCATGGCATAGAGCAGTCTTAATTCATCATTGTAAAGAACTTGCACATTAGAGCCAGGAAGAAAAGTTATAGCCATCCAATATTGGATCAAGCGCAAAGTAGGATTATGAATTTCATCGGTTTTAGGGTCAGAACAATCATTAGATCCTGTTATAGCTTTCCAAAATTCAGCTTTATCAAATCTTCTTGTTGCATTAACAAGATCTAGATGACAGTCATTATCAAAACCAAGTGCCATGCTAAAAACTCCCCATGTTAAATTATAGTCTTGGTTAAACATGCGAAAGTAGACATTATTTTCAGTGGCTTGTAAAGAGCATAGAAATTCAATGGTGAGCTTTTCTATTCCAAGTTCTTGCACTTCCTAAAAACTTCGCCAACCGATTGTATTGAAAATAGTATTGAATTCCGCGGTCATACCTGTGCTGTCCAAAAGGACAGAGTCAATGCTGGTATGTTCATACCCTCGGTGTCGGATGGAGGTGTACCTTTGGTACTCTTCTTGATTTAGCATGAGGCCGCTCTCGGGGTCGAACGTCCTCTTGGAAGGCACTCCGAAGCTTCTTCTTGGTGGAGCTTCTCTTCCTTCATCTTCATCATGGCGGGGTCATCGGGAGGAACTCCCTACGACACTCTTGGCCTTCTTGAGTGCGGAGGAGAACTTCTTCATCCTGCAACAATGAGCTAACACACTACAACAACAGGGATTAGCATTAGCGTTAGCGTTAGCTATTCCACTGTTAGCAGTCCTTGCGGGGTATGGTTACCTCCACAAACAAGATTTTGAGAGCAAAGATGAGAGTGAGACAAGCTTCTACTACTACAATATTTTGGGTTTTTGGTTTGAGTGGCTAAACTTAAACTAAACTTGAGAAAGATCTTGCTCAAATAGAGAGAAAAAGGGAGATTGTGTGCTCGAAAGGATTCAACTGGATTGGGTGTGGAAATGAGCACACATTGGAAGGGTATTTATAGGGGGAAAGGGCTGTGGTCAGGCCACTAGGACCAGGTCGGCCGACCCCCCCATGGCCAGATCTTTGTTGTTTTCTCCTTTGGACATGGAATCTAGGTGATCTCAAATTCAAATTTTCCGACAGGGCTTTATTGATGGGTCGGCCGAACCCATTTATGACAGGTTCAGTGTTGCTTTTACCTTTGGACAGAGAATCTATTTGAATTCAACTCCACTTTCTTGAAAGGAGCCAAAACATGGTTCGGCCGAACCAGGGTTTGTCCTCTTTCAGCTTTAAACAGCGTGTCCAGGAAAGTAGAGACTACTGGTGGACCAAAAGTTTTGAAATTTTCAGAGATTCCCTTGTCTAGTGTTTTATGAAGGTAAAAGGTGTATGACAAAAGTGGGGACATGTTTAAAGTGATTCCCATGGACCATGGGAGCACTCATGCATGCCAAAGTGTCCACTTTTCAAAATTTGGATGGATGTGGGTGTTGGATTCTCCTTGAAGCATATGAGAGTGGTCATGACAAAAGAATGGTCGACCAAAATCCAAAAGGGGCTGGTGTTCAAATTTTAGGAGCATGATCAGGACACCAGGCCAACACCACCAGAGGTGGGTGGGCCCCATGGTGGGGTCAGCCGACCCCACCTAGGTGGTCTCACCACCTCAGGTGTGAGCAGAAATGATCTTTTTCAGGTTTTATTCATCTACCTATTTTATTTTGTCGAAATAAAATATTGCCAAAATTAAACATGAAATGCAATGAAGAAATGAAAAAATTGAAATGCAAGAATTAAATATGGGATAAATACTGATTTACCTTACCAGCAGGGGCTCCATGTTTTAGGTCCGTAGAGCAGGACCTCTCCATTTCGGGTTCATTCTTCAGGTGCTTCGATCGGTCCCGGAGATGGAGACCGTGATGATCGCACCTCTTTCTTCCGCCATTCCTTCTTGGTTAATGCTTGTGATTCGGTGGAGTCAACCTTGTTTATCACCTCAGCCTTACTTACCAGTTCGCCTTTTTGGACCTTGGCAGTTGATTCTTTCGACGGGGTGGATATTGTGGCTTGTTTCTCCACAGATTCTTCCTTGCCTGTTGCATTGATTTATAACCATTGAAAGGACATTTAATTCTCTTACCTGGGAGTTGGAAGTGGACTTGTCTGGATCCCACGTAGATGATGGCATTCACGGTGTTGAGGAATGGCCCTCCCAGGATGACAGGGACTTCATCATCGGCCCCCATGTCAAGAATAATGAAGTCAGCGGGGATGTATTCATCTTGAACTTTGACAAGGATGTCCCTTGCCAATCCCTCGGAGAACCGGATAGATTGATCGGCCATCTGCAATTTGACAAAAGTGGGGTACAAGGGTCCCCCTAGCAAGCTCTCGTACATTACCTTGGACATGATGTTCACTCCAGATCCAAGGTCGCAGAAGGCGTTGTTGAAGGTGTGCGGCCCGATTTTGCAGGTGATGGTAGGATGGCCGGGGTCACTCTTCTTGGCCATGAATGGCGGATCAAGAAGACAACCTAGGTTTTGCCTAACCGGAGGCTTACCAAACCTCGTGGAAATTAACTTAACACCCTCAATTGGTTCCTTAGGTTTCCCTGGGATCTTACCTTGTTCGAATGATGGGATAACTGCTGCTATTTGAGCTAATTGGGTTTCCAACATTTATTGAAGCTCAATTGGTTTTTCATAGCTGTGTTAAAGCTATCCATTTTCTCACTAAGATTTTCAAGAATCTTATCATTAGCCATGATTTTCTTGTTTATGCTATCATTAATTTTAGATTGGCCTAAGACAAGATCTTTAAGAGAAGGTTGGTTACCATAAGAATTATTAAAATTATTGCTGTAACTATTACCTTGATTTCCTTGGTAGAAGGGGCGCGAGTTCCATCCTCCTTGTTGCTGGGGTCGATACCCATTGATGTTGCTGTTGATGATGAAGCTCACTTCCTCCTTTGTCTCGGGACAGTTGTTGCCTGAATGATCTTCTCCACCACATACCTCACATCATGGATCAGCTTCAATTGCTCGTGCGGGAGCAGTGGGTCTAATGGCCTCTTGTTCCTTCTTGGAACCTTCTTCAATATTTTTCATCAAGAGGTTCATTTTTGCTGAGAGCATATCCACCTCATGAACGGTGTGCATACCCCTTTTCTTGGGCTGGAGGCGTTCCTCATTCCATTCTTGGTTGATAACCATTTTCTCAATGAGGTCCTTAGTATTCTTGACATTGTGTTGCAGGAATGCTCCTCCAGCGGCAGCATCAAGGTGACTACGGGCTAATCCGGTCAGCCCATGGTAGAAACCTTGGATTAGGAGCCATTCTTCAATCCCATGATGAGGACAGGCACAAATGTACTCCTGGAGACGTTCCCATGCTTCGGGAATTGTCTCATCCGCTTGTTGTTGGAAGCTTGAAATTTTGCCACGGAGAGCGCTTGTTTTGCCCACTGGGAAGAACTTCTTGAGAAAAGCGTTGGCACATTTCTCCCAGGTGGTGACTTCACTCTTGTTGGCATAAAACCATTGCTTCGCCTTCCCAAGCAGTGAGAATGGGAACAGGCGAAGACGGATGGCATCAGCCGAGATGTTTTTGATGGTGAAAGTCCCACACACCTCCAGAAAGTGCTGGAGGTGGGCTTTGGCGTCTTCGTGTGGCTTTACACAGAATGGATTAGCTTGCACCATGTTGATGAGTGCAGGCTTGAGCTCAAAGGTAGCATCTCCAAAGTTGAGCTGTGGTCCAGTGGCAATGTTGTCAGCGGACGGCGCAGAGAACTCAGAGATGGTCTTTTGGGCCATAGCTTCCTTGATTGATACTGCGGAGCCTCTTTCCTCAAACGGATTCAGGTTTGGGATGAACCTTTGAGGTGGAACTAGACGGCGTCTAGTTCTTCTCAACAATTGCTCGGGATCTTCAATATAATTCGATGGCAATTGGAAACCGCTCATACACTGTCTAGCTTCATGATAACGAGAAACACAGACAGGGGTAAGCCCCTAACACAAATCGATAGCTAAATTGATAGTAGACTCAAGATTCAAATTTTTTTTATTAATATTCCTAGACTGATGCTTTCCCCGGCAACGGCGCCAGAAATGCTTGTTGACACTTCTTAGCGCAACCACCAGAGATAGGATGTTAGGCTATATCTGATAACGGCGCCAGAAGTGCCTGAGGGTATTTCTTATGTCTATTGGATAATTCCGCAAGCGCACAGAATATACCGCTGTAGCACTTCACCCGGGAGTATTCCAAGGTATCGTTATTTATTTTTATCCCAAGGGAAAGCGATTGCTAGGAATAATTAATAAAAAGAAAGAGAGATCCTTAAGTCTATACCAACTTAGTACCAACTAGTGGTAGGGGGTAAATCGATAGATAGAGGAAAAGGTAATGACACCAACACACAACAACTAGTAGAGTATAGCTAGGTGGGAGGACAACAAGTGAGTATAAGACTCCTATGGCACTTACTTTACTCTTATGACTTATCCTATAAAATAGATGACTTATACTAAGATAGTACCTTACTACCGGTGTGCAGGGGGTAGTGCGAGACAATAGAGGACAAAACCTCTACCCGAAGCGCCTACACTCTTATGGGAGCCTACCTTTCAAGAACTTGCCTAAAACACATGGAGGAATACTAAGACTAGACAAAGCTGTCACCACCTGCTAGCACCCACAAACAATCCGTGCGACAAGCGGTAATCAAAGGCAAGATCTAGTCTAAGCACCACGCTTACACTAAGTCTCACTATTCTAGCTGCGTACCAACAACTAGAACACCCTATGACAGGTGATGAACTAACACCCGTTGAGTTGGGACAAGATCACTATCAAATATAAGACAACTATAGAATAAGACAAGACACAACAATACTATAAAAAATAGTAAAGACTAAGTAAGAACTTAGTGAAGTAAAGTAAAGATAATATATTGGAAAGGATAAAGTCTTACAGAAGGAAAGGTACAAGAGCTATACTAGACTCTCCAGTAGACGACTCCGGAGACTCCGAGCGTAGCTCGACTCGACTCTAACTCCCACACTAGACTAATACTACTACTAAAGACTAGAACTTCACTCTAGCTTGCTTCTTGTGTTGTATGGTGTGTATTGAAGAGGAGTGGGCAGCCTCTATTTATAGTGGAGGATGAGGGGGTGCCACGTCAGCGATCCGCGTGCTCCTTGCCTCTCCACCCTTGGATCCACCACCTTGTAACTGCCTCAAGATGGACGGCTTTGGTGATTTGAGCACATGGGAAACATGCTTGCAGTTGGTGGAGGCCAACCGACATGGCTGAGCACCAGGGGAAGTTCGGCCGACCCCTCTATGACTGGTGGGCCCAGCCAGGAGCTTCTAGAAGGAGTTCCCACCAGTCAGTGATGGTGTAGGCGGCCTGGGCCCACCAATGGTGGTTCGGCCGACCCACCCCTGGTGGGTTGGGCCCACCATCGTGGTCCCCACCAATCATAGAGACTCCCCTGGTCTTTGTTATGTCTCGTTTGCTTTGTTTCACGCCTCAATCCGTGTGCCTTTGATCTCCACTGTTGAATGAAAGCACAAGTTGATCCAATGGATGAAATGACTTGGTTAGAGTGTCACACGGATCCTGCCATGTCACCAGAGCTAGGTGGGCCCCATGGGCAGTTCAGCCGACCCATGGGTGGGCCCACCCTTGGCTCTGATCTCTTCCATTTGATGTTGTATGCACTGTGTTGAAAGTTGGTGGCCCGGGGCAACATGACATGGTTCGGCCGAACCATGTAGTTAGCCCGTAGCTGCTCACTTTTGCACTGATTTGGTGTTCCCTGCAATCACAAGCTAAGAGTACAAGTGGAACTCATTATTGATAAAATATGCTCATGTTGTGTTTATTCTCCCTTGGATCCAAGGCCTGTTGACGATGTTTGAATGCGGAATTTTATGGTATATCCACCGTCAACAATGGTACTCATGGTAGGGTTGGTGGCACGATCGTCCAGCTTCTGCATAAGCAAGTCTATTTTTGCGGCAAGCAAGTCCGTCTCCTTCACGGTATGCGTGCCTTTTTGTGTTTTTATTCCTTCTCCCCAACTCTGGTTAGCCACCATCTTCTTAATAAGTGCAGTTGCATCCGCTATGGTGAGGGAGAGGAATGCACCTCCAGCTGCGGCATCTATGTGCCCTTTTGACATGGCCGTGAGGCCTTCATAGAAGTTTTGGAGCACGAGCCAATCTTCCATTCCATGATGAGGACAGGCTCGGATGTATTCCTAAAGCCTTTCCCAAGCTTCGGGGATGGACTCTAGCGAAGATTGCTGGAAGTTTGAAATCTTTCCCCTTAGAGCGCTGGTCTTGCTCATGGGGAAGAACTTGGCGAGGAATGCCGTCGAACATTTGTCCCACGTGTTAACAACTTCCTTGTTTTCGTAGAACCATTGCTTTGCTTTCCCCGTGAGGGAGTAAGGAAACAAACGGAGTCTGATGCTGTCCTGTGCGACATTCTTGATGACAATGGTGTCGCACAGCTCAAGGAAGTGTTGCAGGTGAGCATTTGCATCCTCACTTGGCAAGCCACAGAACTGGCTTGCCTGCACCATCGAGATAAGGCCCGTACGGATCTCGAAATTTCCATCTCCAACATTGACAGAGGGCCCAACGGGCACGTTGGCAACAACGGGAGTGGAGTAGTCACAGAGTGTCTTGTCCACAGCGGTAGTGGCGGATGGTGCGAGAGTGACCAGTTCGTCTGCCGATGGGGTAGCAGAGGAAGAAGCGGTACGAGACCTTTTCTTCCTTAGGAGTGCTTCCGGATTACTGGTGAAGTTGTTCGGCAGAGCAAAACCGCTCATACACTATCCTGTTTTCGTTCCAATAAAAAGAGGAAGAAAACAGTGAAGTTAGCCTGTTTAAACTACGCCTACCAATGCTTTATTATGCAATCGATGTTTATGCCAGCTTAGATGTTTTTGCCCTCCCTGGCAACGGCACCAGAAATGCTTGTTGGCGTTTCTTAGCATCACTACTAAAGATAGACTATAAGTCCATCCTTAATAATAATACTAGAAATGTAAGTTGACATTCCCAACCACCATTACTTCAGAAAGGTAATCCTTGGCCCTTAATGGCGCCGGCCTAGGTAATGCAGTCTGGTAATAGCAGTTAGAAGTGCCAGATTGGCCTTCCTAACCGTCATTACTTACGATATGCAAAACTATGACACGGCGCCGTGGGGTGCACAAGAATTACAATCCTTAAGTAATGGTACTTAGGTACGCCAATCGATAGCTCAATAAGAAATAAGATTACTCTGCAAGCGCACAGAACTATCATTGTAGCATTTCAACCCGTGAGTATTCAAGGGTGTCGTATTTATAATTTCCTGTAGGAGGGCAATATGCATCAAGCGTGGTGTAAATATGATCACTTATTGAGTGCAATGGTAGGCATAGAGTAAACAGGAATAAAACATGATTTCAAAATAGTGGACACACATCTGGGTCAACCTCAAGGATAAAAGGGGAAAAATAAAGAACAAAAGAATATAACTAACTAAGCAGGCATTGGTCATATATAATTATTCAAAGAACTGCTAGCAACACATCTAATTAGTAAGTCTAGTATCAGGACTAAGTCTGGGGTGATAGGGAGATCCCCACAGCTGGTCTGCCAGCCGATAGAGACTTTACGAACTCCTACTTCAATATCCGAACGTGGGGGAGTGCTAGGGATGGACAGGGCTGTCACCACTTGGCCACCTACCCCTCTGCCCGTGGGATACCGACATATTCGCCGATCTCCGCATACCTGAGCACCATGCTCACATACTTGAAAACAACTCCTAACCTCCGCAGACCCTAACCCTTCGGATTGACAGGCTAGGTTAAGAGCAACCAAGAAGGCACGACGAACCATCACCACATTCCTAGTTCTTCCTCTATTCATACTAATTCGATGAACAATGAAGAACGACGATGAACAAGTCAAGAACATGACACATAAACTATATTCTAGTCCTTATATTATGCTCATAACAAGATCATAACTTTGCTCTAGTTCATATGCATGATCATATAAATATGATAAGAATTTGCTCATGGAAGAAGACCGAATTGTATTCATATCAAGATGATCCTTTTCTTCCAAGGAGACAAGCTCTCCTTGATAGCTCTTGCCTTGCTCACAAACTACTAGAACTACTCTAAAGATACAAATGAGAGGTGTGAGGTAGATGAATCCAAAATGATGTGTGTGTTGAATGAAAGAGCACCATCTATTTATAGTTGAACTAGGATGGTTTGGCGTCTCTAAACTTGGAAGGAGGTGAAACCGCCCTTGGAAACCGCCTAGAGCACCGCCACCGAAGACTGGGCCTGGGAGGCCCCACCAGGGGGGCGGTCGCACCCCTGGCTGGGCCCGCTGGCCACTGCCTTCTGGTGGTCGGTTGCTATCTGGGCCTAGGCCTCTCCCGTGGTTACGGATAGATCCAATTCAGCTTTTTGAGGTGGGCTTTCTTATTTTCTTGGTTTGCGCATTTGCGGAATACGTCGGCGCTTCTTCCATGGTGTTGTGCATTTTCACTTGTTACACCATCAAACCTGCAAAACATGAATACTAGGGGTACAAATGGAACTTGTTAGTAGTAAAGGCATATGTGCTAGAATATGTTTGCCTTTCTTCTTTTTAGTCTAAATTGGCGGCATAAAAGTGATCCATAAGGACCGCCAACAGGACGTAGCGTGCCGGCAAGCACGTGAACCTTGGGGGTAAATCGGTGTTCTTTTTGTGTTGATCATTGGATTTCATTGGACCATCACCTTCGAGTGTATTGGTATTTCTCCCGATGATTGGTCATCTACTCTACTCGACGGTATAACCATTCTCTACCTATCTCTTTACTTTGAGCATTTTACTTGAGTAATGGTAGTACTTGTAGTTTGCTTGTTCACCTAGGAGTAAAGTAGTTGCAACCTAGGCTACCTTGTGTGTGCGTCTAGAGACATAGTTAGAACGGTTAGGAAGGCTTGCAATTTTGAGTAGGCTAGCGCAAAATTCGCTTCGCCATTTGATGTACTAACTTGTTGGTCAAGTGTTGTTTGTAGAGTTTTAAAGTAGGCTATTCACCCTCCCTCTAGCCTCTTTGGACCTATCAATTGGTATCGGAGCCGTGGTCACCGTTTGTAGCACCCAAAATTTGCATCATTTTTAAATAAGACAAATTTATTTAATTACGCAATTATTGCTCATCTAAAATGTAGGGAAAATAATATTTTTCACAATAATAAAATCATAGTAGGTCATACACATGTATGGTGCATTCATGCTAGAGCATTATTTTTCCTTGTCCTATTTGAGTATATTTGAATCCTTTAGATATTCAAAATGGCTATTCAAATTCTATTTGGAAAATGGTTTGGAAAATAGAAAAGGAAATTAGAAAAGGGAAAACCTCCCCCTGCTGTTTCTGGCCCGAGGGCCCAACTCCCTCTCCTTGGCCTGCTCCCTCCCCCTTCCCTTCTTTGTCTTGGGCCGATGCCCAGGCTGGCCCAACTGGACAGCGGCGCAGTGCTCCCCTCTCCTCTCTGCGGCTGACGGTCGGGCCCCACCGGGCAGTCCCTTACTCCTTCCCCTCTGTTTCTTCCATGGACGAGAGGCAGAGAACCGCCGCACTCCGAGCATGTGCGCGCAGGGGTTCTCCCTTTGAGGCTGACAGCCGCACCCCACGCCAGTGCCGCTGCCGTGCTGGCCCTACCGGACGGCCTCCCCTCCCCTGTTTCCCCGCGGCCGCGCAGAGTCCGTCGAGGAAAGAAAACAAACCGAGCCGAGTTCGTCGGAGGATTCGTCTCCGATTCGATCTCCTGCAATCTAGCCTTGCCCCAGGACTATTTAAGTCGAGGCCGCACCTCGCAGCCACCACGCAACCCTAACCGCCTCTTCTCGCCGCCATTGCCGAGCTCCCGCGAGAACCGAGCAGCCGCCGCCGCCGCGAGCAATTAGCTCGATTCACCGCCAATTTCCTCCTGGTAAGCCTTTGAGGAGCTTCGCCGTGATCTTATGAAGTCCCCGAGCCCTTTCCCCCTTCGGTTTGTGCACTGACACGCCTCCGCCGCCATTGCAGAGAGCCACCGTCTGCCGGGTCACACCGCGAGCCATCTCCGAGTCGATTTCCGACCTTCCCATCACCCTAGGTGAGCTCGCGATGCTCTGCTCTTTCTCCCGGTACCCTTCCCGATCTATTTCATGCACCGAAGGCCGAGTTCACCTTCTCCGGTGAGCCGCCGGCCATGGCGCCACCGCGACCGGCTCTGTTTCCGGCCGGCCGCCGCCCTCATCCCCTCCACTTTTAATCTGGACCGTCGGTTTTCAAACGGACGGCCTGCAGTGACCGGTACCGATTCGGCCAGCGCTTTTGCGAATAACCCCCTGCAGTTCTTTATGCATTTACCCGCAGCCCTTAAGCACCTTTTGCAGTTTACGCCTTCCTACTCATAAGGCGTATTTCAATTCAGGTTAATTCAAAATGTGTTTTCTGAACTTTCAGATTTGCAATTAAAACTGTTTTACTCATATTTTACACGTTTTAACTCCGATTTGAACGATTCAAATTGCGTTAGATTCATAAATTAAAGATCTATGTGATGGTACCACTGTTTCCCATATTATTTACTGTTTAATTTCTTAATGTATTATTTACCTATTATAAAACTTGTATAATTCATGACTTCCTCGTTTTGAATCCGATTTGCGCAAACATAATATCGATGTGATCGTAGCGATGAGTAGATTAGTTTTTTGAACTTTTTAATTTATTTTCTCTCTATTGGTGTACTGTTCTAATGAAAACTCTTGTTTGTATGCATGATTGCCCCTGTATGCGTGTGTGTTGATATGATGGATCGAGTATAGACGGTGAGCTTTACGTGGGTGATCAAGATCAGTACTTCGACAACCCAGATCACCAAGAGTTTGCTGATCAAGGCAAGTATTAGTATGGACCATCCTGGTTGTCCTATTCACCAAATAAATAATTACATTTGCATGTGTCTTCCTTGTTAACCATAGTTACTTCATAGTTTTGTTACCCTGTTCCTTGCAACCTATGGGATTATGCATTTGGTAATTGATGCTAGTGCGTTATTGATATCATGATCATGTAAACTTGATTAATTGAATACGCAATAAAGATTAAAAGATGCCTTTTTAGCAACATGGAACTAGGGGATTCGAGCATAGTTTTGTGATGCTCAAAATCCTTCACCTTTGGTAATGATCTGTAAGTGTAACACCGGGATTGACAGTGCATCTGTGAGGGCTACATGGCTCTGGTTTTAGTCAAGTATGAGCACTTTTTCTAGCTTGTTAGAGGTTACCGAAAGGCGTGATGGGGCCTGATGACTCGGGTATAGTGCGGCTCCTGTCCGAGTGTGTATAACCTGCGTGACCTTGTGCCACGAAGAAGGAGGGCTCTACATCTGCTTGCCGGGTCCCTAGCAGCCCTAACTTGTTAGGTGGAGTACTTTGAAAGACTTCATAGTGAAACCCTGCTCTCTCATCTTAGTAGTGTTATGGGAGTAATTAACCCGAGCAACTGGGAATCACGGCTCATAGTGAAAGTGCACAACCTCTGTAGAGTGTAAAACTGTAACACCCAAAAATGTGCATCCTTTTAAAATAGTGTAAATTGATTTATTTATGGCAATATTTGATTATCCAACTGTAGGAAAATATTAATTTCACAAAAATAAAATCATAGTAGGCCATACACATGTATGTTGCATTCATGCTGGAGCACTGTTTTATTTTGGTGCTTGGTTTGTAATTTATTTCGCAATATTCAAATTCCAATTTGAAAATCCTTTTGAAAACCTAAATAAAAAATAGATAAGGGAAATAGAAAAAACCTCCTTCCTTTCTGTTGGGCCCGAGGCCACTCTTTGGCCCAGGGCGAAGCCCAAGCACTCCTCTCCTTCTCCTTTCTTATCTCGGCAGCCCAGCAGCCGGCCCAGCTCAGCCAGCGGGCCGTGCACAGGCGTCTTCCACCCTCTCCCTCTCTGTTTCACTGACTGGACGGGCCCGCGCGTCATAGACCGCGCCCCTCCTTTCCCTTCTTCCCCTGAGCACCCGAAGCAGACAGAGCATGGCAGGCCACATGCCGCGCCATCCCTCTCCCTATGCGACCGACAGGCGGGCCCAGCGCTTTGTGTCACTACCGCACGGACCCCACACGTCAGCACCCCCCTCCAGTTAAATCTGTTGCCGCCTGGGGCTCAACTTCGAAACGAACTCGGCCGAGTTCGTCGGAGGACGGGACTCCGTTCAATCTCCTGATTCCTCGCCGAATCCAACCTCTCTATCCCTCGCTTTCGGGGGTATATAAGCCCCAGACCGACCTGTCCACAGCCATCAACCCTAGCAGCTGCTGCCTCTTTGCCACAACAATGAACATTCTTCCGCCACCGCGACTAATTCGAGTTCCCCGGAGCTTCATCCTCGCCGTGAGACCCCTATCGAGTTTTGCCTCGACCTCTCGAACACGCCGAGCCCATTTTCTTCTCGATTCGTACACTGACACAACTGCCGCGCCACTGCAGGGTCTCGCCGTCTGCCTCTGCCCGTGGCAAGCCGAACCCGAGCCGATTTCGTCCCCTGAAACTGCCCTAGGTGAGCTCGCGCACTCGCCCTCTCTCTCCCGAGCCCTCCCCTGTGTCGAATGGTGGCCCTAGTGCCGTTTTCGTGTTCTCCGATGACCCTCCGGCGATGGCGCCGCCGCACGGTCTCTGTACATGGCTGGAGCGCCGCCCACACCCCCTCCCATCTAATCCGAGGCGTCCAATTCGAATCGGACGGCTCCTATTCGCCGATACCCTTTCGGCCGGCGTTTTTGCGAATAACCCCCTGCAGTTTTTAATGCTTAACCCGCAGCCCTTAGCGTATTCAGTAGATTACGTTTTCTGTATTTGAAGGCGTATTTATTTTCGGTATATATGAAAATGTGTTTTCAGATTTGAAATCAAAACTGTTTTGTTCGTAGTTTCTCCGATTTAATTCTGATTTGAACGATTCAAATTGCGTTAGATTCATAATTTGATGATCTACTAGTTAGTGCCACTATTTCATATGTTATTAACTTTTAAAATTTGAGATTATATTTAATCTATTATTATTCTATTATAAATCTTGTAAAATTCATATCTTCCTCGTTTTAAATCCAATTTGCGCAAACTTTATATCGATGTCATTGTAGCGACGTGTAGATTTGTTTATAACCTTTTATTTTGTTTTATCTCTATTGGTGTACTGTTCTAATTATAAGCTTTGTTTGCTCTGCATGATTGCCCTGGATGCGTGTATGTTGATGCGGTGATCGAGTATAGACGGTGAGCTTTACGTGGGTGATCAAGATCAGTACTTCGACAACCCGGATCACTAGGAGTTTGCTGATCAAGGCAAGTATTAGTATGGATCATCCTTGTTGTCCTATTCACCAAATAAATAATTGCATTTGCATGTGTCTTCCTTGTTAACCATAAGTTACTTCCTAGTTTTGTTATCCTGTTCCTTGCAACCTATGGGATTATGCATATGGTAATTGATGCTAGTGCATTATTGATATCATGATCAAGTAAACTGATTAATTGAATATGCAATAGAGATTAAAAGATGCCTTTTTAACAACATGGAACTAGGGGATTCGAGCATAGTTTTGTGATGCTCAAAATCCTTCACCTTTGGTAATGATGTGTAAGTATGACACCGGGATTGACAGTGCAACTATGAGGGCTACATGGCTCTGGTTTTAGTCAAGTATGGGTACTTTTTCTAGCTTGTTAGAGGTTACCGAAAGGCGTGATGGGGCCTGCCGACTCGGGTATAGTGCGGCTCCTGTCCGAGTGCGTATAACCTGCGTGACCTTGTGCCACGAAGAAGGGGGGCCCTACATCTACTTGCCGGGTCCCTAGCGGCCCTAACTTGTTAGGCGAAGTTCTTTGAAAGACTTCATAGTGAAACCCTGCTCACTCACCTTGGTAGTGTTATGGGAGTAATTAACCCGAGCAACTGGGACTCACGGCTCATAGTGAAAGTGCACAACCTCTGCAGAGTGTAAAATTGGTATACTAGCCGAGCTCACGGTCAAGAGCGGCCTTGGACGTCTTATGGAGTAGTTATCTTTTGGGGTGATGCTTACTTGTTGCTAATCTATTTATTGCTACTCATTAATTATGTTTCCTATGATCATGAGAATGGGCTTATTCATTTGTTGCTATCCAATTACATAAAAGATGCTTAATTAAAAGCAACCTGCTATTAAAACCGTGTCAACCTTTTGAGCCTCATGAACCCATACTAGTCTTGTTGAGTACGACATGTACTTACGCTTATTTATTTTTCATTACTTGGTTAAAAATCCCGGATGGGTAACAGATGGTGATAGTGATGAGGACTACCCAGAGGACTACTAGACTTGTGCTTCACCAGTCGACGTCCCTGTGCTATGAAGCTACCGCGAGAGTCATCTTTATTTTCCGCTGTGTAATGACTTGATATTATTCGCTATGTATTAAACATTGGTCATGATACAATTTATGCAATTTGTTGGCTTATGTGTGTGACTGATCTCTGGGCGCACATAAGATTATGCATCCTATTTTATCCTTAAAGTTGGGTGTGATAAAAACTGGTATACTAGCCGAGCTCACGGTCAAGAGCGGCCTTGGACGTCTTATGGAATAGTTATCTTTCGGGGTGGTTTTTACTTGTTGCTAATCTATTTTATTGTTACTCATTAATTATGTTTACTATGATCATGAGAATGGGCTTATTCACCTGTTGCTATTCAATTGCATAAAAGAAGATTAATTAAAAGCAACCTGCTGTTAAACCCATGTCAACTTCTTGAGCCTCATGAACCCGTGCTAGTCTTGTTGAGTACGACATGTACTTACGCTTGTTTATTTTTCATTACTTTGTTAAAAATCCCGGATGGGTAACAGACGGTGATAATGATGAGGACTACCCAGAGGAATTCTAGACTTGTGCTTCACCAGTCGACGTCCCTGTGCTATGGAGCTACCGTGAGAGTTATCTTTATTTTCCGCTGTGTAATGACTTTGATATTATTCGCTATGTATTAAACATTGGTTATCGTATAATTTATGCAATTTGTTGGCTTATGTGTGTGACTGATCCCTGGGCGTACATAAGTTTATGCATCCCATTTTATCCTTAAAATTGGGTGTGACAAATTGGTATCAAAGCCGTGTTGACTGTAGGACGCAAGCCTAGTTAGCACTGGATAGCCCTTAGCTTGTTTAACTCTTTTATTTGTTGTATTAATTTGTTACAAGTTTTTGCTTATATCCTACCCTTGTCCATTGCAAAATTTTGACTTAATCTTAATTCTTGTAGATGGTCAACCTTAAGCGCACTGCCCGCAAGCGTGTCCTGCCACCGAGGAGGTACCTGCAGCGCTTCATCTCTGGCGGACGTGTTCCCCAACTGGAGGTACCCGTGGAAGATCCCGTGAAAGACTCCGTGGAGGAGCCCCAGCAGGAGGTGCCCGTGGAGGAGCCCTTGGAAGACAACTCCGAAGACGTACCTATGGGGGACCCCCAGGAAGACGAACCCGACAAGGTGGAGCCGCAGGGCGACCAGGCTTGTGCTGGCGACCCTGATGACGGAGGTGATGGAGGCGACTCGGATGACTCCGACGACCCCGACGATGACGACGGCGACGACGATGGAGACCAAGGTGGAGACCCCTGGGTGGGAGTGATTCACTATGACCATCATGGTGATGACTACTACCACCCGCTGCTCCTCGACTTGGTGTGCCGCTTCCACCCCAACGCCTCAGTGCTGTACAAGACGGAGCACTGGAAGCACCCTAACTACGCCGACTACTATGAGACGAAGGTGTACATCAAGGAGGGAAGCCGGGTGAAGGATATCCACTATGCTATCTCTGTTCGACTCTCCAAAGCTGCCGCCATCAAGGATGCCGCACGACAAGCTCTCATGGTTCACCGCCATGAGAATTGGGACATCATCAAGTGGGAGATGCACCGCTACCTTCCCCGCCGTCAGAGTGATCAAGCCAATTGCAGCATCACCGGTCCACCTGGAGAAGTGAACACCCGACTCCACGCTGCCTTGGAGTGTTTGGCCCATACCAACACCTTTCTGGTCCAGACACTAGATGAGCTGAACGCTAGGACTGAAGCTAACTACAGACTCAGCCGGGCGGTGGATGAGTTGAACAAGCAACTCGGTGTTGGACCCCCTCCGCCATCACCAAGGTGCCCAGCTGAATCGCCGCCAAGGAACCGAGGTGACCATGGAGATGCTCACACCCGCACCGACATCGACCCCTAGAGGAGTTAAACCCCAGTTAGTAGTAAAAGACGCTAGTAGCGCAAGTTAAGTCAGGTCGAGTCTAGTTCATGTCTTGTGAACTTTTGTGCTATGTTGCTTTTTCATATGAACAATGCTTGATTTGGAGTTTGTAATGAGTGCTGAGATTGTGGGCATATCCACAAATTTCTTTTATATAGGTTTGAATTAATGCATATTAGTTCGGGTTGATTATCTCAGTTTCCAGCAGTGCTGTTTTTCAGACCTTTCTGTCTTAGTTATTTTGCCTATTTAATTGTATATGACCAAAAATCGTGGAAAATTTACGTAAAAAACTAGAATTCTATAGTCTTCTTTGGCCACAAGAATCATCTTAATATCAATTACGGTTTGGGAGAAACAGTTGTCACAAGTTTAAGATTCTGCGCTACCTGTCACTCTGGAATAGTTTCAGTTCAACGCTGTTTTTGATTAACTTAATGTCTGAATATTGGAAGATGGTCTGAATAAAAGTTGTATAGTTTTTCTTACGCTTTCCAACCATATATAGTATGTCTCTGTTTGACCCCGGCAACTCCAGTTATGACTACTTTTCTATACTGTTAACATTGGATCTCGCCCAGAATTTTCTGTTTCCTCCGTTCAAGTGTTATTTTAATAGAAAAGAATTCTAAACCTCACCTCAATGATTTGAACAGCAGATGACCCACACCAGGAGGAACCCAAGGGGCGATGGTACCTCTGAAGAAAATGCTAATCCACCACTGCCTCCCCCGGTCCCTAATATGGAACAGCTGATGATGATGCAGACTCATCTGATGCAGCAGATGGCGCAGAACATTCAGCTGCTGCAACAGAACAACAACAATGGCAACCCACCTCTTCCACCCCGTGACAAGAGAAGCGAATTCTTGAAGGGATGCCCGCCCACCTTCGACCATTCCAGTGATCCTCTCCAAGCTGATGATTGGCTGCGTGCAATAGAAAGGCAGCTGGAGATCGCCCAATGCAACGACGTCGAGAAGGTTCTCTATGCATCTGGGCAGTTGTAGGGAGCTGCTCTAGATTGGTGGGAGTCCTTCCGCTTTGGACGTGCTGACCCCATCTCTTGCCAGCAGTTCCGTGACGGTTTCCGCAATCATCATGTGCCTGCGGATTACTGAAGCTGAAGAAGAAGGAGTTTCTTTCTCTGAAGCAAGGAGGCATGCTAGTTGCTGAGTACCGTGACAAGTTCATCCAATTGTCGCGGTATGCACCAAAAGAAGTTGAAGATGATGCCAAGAAGCAAGAGCTCTTCTTGGAGGGACTGAATGATCATCTCCAGTACTAGTTGCTCTCCCACACTTTCGCCAACTTCCAACAGTTGGTGGACAAAGCCCTGATCATCGAGAGCAAGCGCCGTGAGATGGATGAGAAGAAGAAGAAGAGGAAGTTTCAAGGGCAGTCGTCTGGAAGCAACAGCCGCTTCCGCAACAACCAGCAGCAGCCTCAGCAGCACCAGCGCTTCTAGGGACAATCTAGATTCAAGAACAATTTCCAGAACCAACAGCATTCCCAGAACCAGCAGCGTTCCCTAGTACCAGCGACAAGGTGGCAACCAGGCGCCACAACTGACTGCTCCCAACAACATCCCAGTGAAGAATGGCGCCCCCAAGAAGTGTTTCCGCTGTGGCAAAGAAGGGCACTTGTCCTACAATTGTCCTGAGAAGCAGAACCCCCAAGCCTCCCAGAAGCAGAATAACCAGCAGAGAGTGCCACCTCACACCGGGAAGGTGAACCATGTGTCGGTTGATACGGCACAGGAGACTCCAGAGGTCATGATGGGTACGTTCAATATCGACTCCATCCCCGCTACATTTCTTTTTGACTCTGGTGCTTCGCATACTTTCATTTCACACACATTTGTTAGAAAGCATGGTATTCCCCTTAGTGTCATGAAACATCCTATTATGGTTTCTTCTCCGGGTGGTGTTATGCAAGCTACTCTTCAGTGTCTCCCGATTACTGTCTCATTAAGGGAGGTAGAATTCGAGGTAACCCCTACTGTGCTGAACACTGCCGGAATTGATCTTATCCTGGGTATGGATTGGATGATGAAGAACGACATCAATATAAAGTGCAAGGAGAAGGTTGTGACTATCACCACACAGAAGGGAGATGAGGTCAGAGTTGAGGTTGTTTTGCAAGTTCAACAAAAAGCCACAGTGCATCAGCTCAGAGAAGAAGTGCAGCCGGATAACTCTGTAGTGGATGAGTTTGAAGATGTGTTTCCAGATGAGTTGCCAGGTATGCCGCCTGACCGTGACATTGAATTCATTATTGAGTTATTACCAGGTACTGCACCTATAGCTAAACGTCCATATAGAATGGGAGTTAAAGAATTAGAAGAACTTAAGAAACAAATTAAAGAGTTGTCAGAAAAAGGTTTCATTCGTCCTAGTTCTTCACCTTGGGGAGCCCCGGTTATTTTTGTTGATAAGAAGGATGGTAGTCAAAGGATGTGTGTAGATTATCGGTCACTGAATGAGGTCACCATTAAGAACAAATACCCACTACCTAGAATTGATGATTTGTTTGATCAGTTGAGAGGTGCCTGTGTGTTTTCCAAGATTGATCTCCGTTCAGGTTATCATCAATTGAAGATTCGCGACTCTGACATACCTAAGACTGCATTCACTACTCGGTATGGATTGTATGAGTATACAGTAATGTCCTTTGGTTTGACTAATGCACCTGCCTACTTCATGTATCTGATGAACAAGGTATTCATGGAATTTTTGGATAAGTTTGTTGTGGTGTTCATTGATGATATGTTGATCTACTGCAAGAATGAAGAAGAGCATGCCGAGCATCTGAGATTGGTTTTGCAAAAGCTCAGAGAACACAAGCTATATGCCAAGCGAAGCAAGTGCGAGTTCTGGTTGAGAGAAGTTGCTTTCCTGGGATATATTGTGTCCAACGGTGGAATTTCTGTAGATCCAAGCAAGGTGGCAGAGGTATTAAATTGGAAGCCGCCAACTGATGTGACGGGGATTCGTAGTTTTCTTGGTTTAGCTGATTACTATAGAAGGTTCATTGAAGGATTCTCCAAGCTTGCGAAGCCAATGACTGCCTTACTAGAGAAGAATGCCAAGTTTGTGTGGTCTGAGAAGTGCCAAGCTAGTTTTGAAGAGTTGAAGAAGAGATTGACAACAGCCACTGTGTTAGTTTTGCCGGACCTGAGTAAAAAGTTCTCGATCTATTGTGATGCTTCCTGCCTAGGTCTTGGTTGTGTCCTCATGCAAGAAGGAAGAGTTGTAGCATATGCATCAAGGCAGCTGAGGAAGCATGAGTTGAATTATCCTACTCATGATTTAGAGCTAGCAGCTGTGGTTCACGCTCTAAAGATATGGAGGCATTATCTGATTGGTCATAAGTGCGACATTTATACTGATCATAAGAGCTTGAAGTATATCTTCACCCAGTCAGAGTTGAATTTGAGGCAACGCCGTTGGTTCGAATTGATAAAGGATTTTGATTTGGAAGTGCACTATCATCCTGACAAAGCAAATGTTGTTGCCGATGCTCTTAGTAGGAAGAGTTATGCTAATAAGATTCGAGCAACCACTATACCAGCAGAGTTGTGTGCAGAGATGGAGCGTCTCAACTTGGAAATTGTGATCAATGCTGTTGAGATGGAGGTTGAACCCACACTAGAGCAAGAGATACGAAAGGCTCAGTTAGAAGATGAGAAGCTCAAGGAGATAGCAGAAAACATTGTGGATGGAAAATCACCCGGATTCAGGCTAGACGAGAATGTAACCTTATGGTTTGGAAAGAGACTCTGTGTACCTAAAGTGAAATCCATCCGTGACGCTATACTACGTGAAGCTCATGAGTCAGCATATTCTATACACCCAGGAAGTACCAAGATGTATTTGGATCTGAAGGAAAAATATTGGTTGGTTGGACTGAAGCGTGATGTAGCAGAATATGTGGCTATCTGTGATACCTGTCAGAGAGTTAAAGCTAAACACCAGAGGCCTGCAGGATTGATACAACCACTAAAGATACCTGAGTGGAAGTGGGAAGAAGTTGGTATGGACTTCATAGTTGGATTGCCACGTACTCAGAGAGGTTATGATTCAATCTTGGTAATTGTGGATCGACTGACTAAAGTTGCTCATTTCCTTCCAGTCAAGACTACTTATGGAGGTCCAAAACTAGCAGAGTTATATATGGAGAGAATAGTGTGTCTGCATGGAGTTCCAAAGAAAATTGTGTCTGATAGCGGTACTCAATTCACCTTACATTTTTGGCAGAAGATACATGAGTCTCTAGGTACTAAGCTAAATTTCAGTTCTGCATATCATCCTCAGACTGACGGTCAAACTGAACGGATTAACCAGATTCTAGAAGATATGTTGAGAGCTTGTGCTTTGCAATATGGAACTAGTTGGGACAAGAGTCTGCCGTATGCGGAGTTCTCTTATAATAACAGTTACCAGAAGAGTCTCAAGATGGCACCTTTCGAAGCATTATATGGACGCAAGTGCAGGACACCCTTGTTTTAGAATCAAACAGGAGAAAGTCAAGTGTTCGGACCGGATGTGTTAAGAGATGCAGAAGAGCAGGTCCAAACGATACGAGAGAACTTGAGAATAGCACAATCTAGACAGAAGAGCTATGCGGATACATGGAGAAGAGAACCAGCTTTTAATGTAGGAGACTATGTGTATCTGAAAGTGTCCCCGATGAGAAGTGTGAAAAGGTTCAACAGCAAAGGAAAATTGGCACCAAGGTATATTGGTCCTTTCAAGATTCTAGAAAGACGTGGAGAAGTGGCTTATCAGCTTGAACTTCCAGCAAGTTTGTCCGGGGTGCATGATGTGTTTCACGTATCCCAGCTAAGAAAGTGTTTGAGGGTACCAAAGGAGCAGGTGCCTATTGTGGAAATAGTGTTCAAGGAGAATCTTACTTATGAGGAATATCCAGTGAAGATTTTGGAAACCGCAGAAAGAGTTACAAGAAGTCGAGTTATAAAAATGTGCAAGGTGCAGTGGCATCGGTATTCAGAAGAAGAGGCAACCTGAGAAAGAGAGGAAGATCTCAGAGAAAAATATCCCGAGTTGTTTGAGTAAGCACCAACCAAATCTCAAGGACGAGATTAATCTTAAGGGGGTAGAATTGTAGCACCCAAAATTTGCATCATTTTTAAATAAGAGAAATTTATTCAATTATGCAATTATTGCTCATCTAAAATGTAGGGAAAATAATATTTTTCACAATAATAAAATCATAGTAGGTCATACACATGTATAGTGCATTCATGCTGGTGCATTATTTTTCCTAGTCCTGTTTGAGTATATTTGAATCCTTCAAATATTCAAAATGGCTATTCAAATTCCATTTGGAAAATGGTTTGGAAAATAGAAAAGGAAATTAGAAAAGGGAAAACCTCCCCCTGCTGTTTCTGGCCCGAGGGCCCAACTCCCTCTCCGCTCGGCCTGCTCCCTCCCCCTTCCCTTCTCTGTCTTGGGCCGATGCCCAGGCCGGCCCAACTGGACAGTAGCGCAGTGCTCCCCTCTCCTCTCTGCGGCTGATTGCCGGGCCCTACCGGGCAGTCCCTTCACCCTCCCCCTCTGTTTCTTCCATGGACGAGAGGCAGAGCACCGCCGCACTTCAAGCACGTGCGTGCAGGGGGTTCTCCCTTCGAGGCTGACAGCCTGACCCCATGCCAGTGCCGCTGCTGTGCTGGCCCCACCGGACGGCCTCCCCTCCCTTGTTTCCCCGTGGCCACGCAGAGTCCGCCGAGGAAAGAAAACAAACCGAGCCGAGTTCGTCGGAGGATTCGTCTCTGATTCGATCTCCTGCAATCTAGCCTTGCCCCGGGACTACTTATGTCGAGGCTGCACCTCGCAGCCGCCACGCAACCCTAGCCGCCTCTTCTCGCCGCCATTGCCGAGCTTCCGCGAGAACCGAGCAGCCGCCGCCGCCTCCGCGAGCAATTAGCTCGATTCGCCGCCAATTTCCTCCTGGTAAGCCTTTGAGGAGCTTCGCAGTGATCTTGTGAAGTCCCCGAGCCCTTTCCCCCTTCGGTTTGTGCACTGACACGCCTCCGCCGCCGTTGCAGAGAGCCACCGTCCGCCGGGTCACGCCGCGAGCCATCTCCGAGTCGATTTCCGACCTTCCCATCACCCTAGGTGAGCTTGCGATGGTCTGCTCTTTCTCCCGGTACCCTTCCCGATCTATTTCATGCACCGAAGGCCGAGTTCACCTTCTCCGGCAAGCCGCCGACCATGGCGCCGCCGCGACCGGCACTGTTTCCAGCCGGCCGCCGCCCTCATCCCCTCCACTTTTAATCTGGACCATCGGTTTTCAAACGGACGGCCTGCAGTGGCCGGTACCGATTCGGCCAGCGCTTTTGTGAATAACCCCCTGCAGTTCTTTATGCATTTACCCGCAGCCCTTAAGCGCCTTTTGCAGTTTACGCCTTCCTACTCAGAAGGCGTATTTCAATTCGGGTTAATTCAAAATGTGTTTTCTGAACTTTCAGATTTGCAATTAAAACTGTTTTACTCATATTTTACACGTTTTAACTCCGATTTGAACGATTCAAATTGCGTTGGATTTGTAAATTAATGATCTATCTGATGGTACCACTGTTTCCCATATTATTTACTGTTTAATTTCTAGGTAATAATTAATGTATTATTTACCTATTATAAACTTGTATAATTCATAACTTCCTCGTTTTGAATCCGATTTGCGCAAACTTTATATCGATGTGATCGTAGCGACGAGTAGATTAGTTTTATGAACTTTTTAATTTATTTTCTCTCTGTTGGTGTACTGTTCTAATGAAAACTCTTGTTTGTATGCATGATTGCCCCTGTATGCGTGTGTGTTGATATGATGGATCGAGTATAGACGGTGAGCTTTACGTGGGTGATCAAGATCAGTACCTCGACAACCCGGATCACCAGGAGTTTGCTGATCAAGGCAAGTATTAGTATGGACCATCCTTGTTGTCCTATTCACCAAATAAATAATTACATTTGGATGTGTCTTCCTTGTTAACCATAGTTACTTCCTAGTTTTGTTACCCTGTTCCTTGCAACCTATGGGATTATGCATTTGGTAATTGATCCTAGTGCGTTATTGATATCATGATCATGTAAACTTGATTAATTGAATACGCAATAAAGATTAAAAGATGTCTTTTTAGCAACATGGAACTAGGGATTCGAGCATAGTTTTGTGATGCTCAAAATCCTTCACCTTTGGTAATGATCTGTAAGTATGACACCGGGATTGACAGTGCAACTATGAGGGCTACATGGCTCTGGTTTTAGTCAAGTATGAGCACTTTTTCTAGCTTGTTAGAGGTTACCGAAAGGTGTGATGGGGCTTGACGACTCGGGTATAGTGTGGCTCCTGTCCGAGTGTGTATAACCTGCGTGACCTTGTGCCACGAAGAAGGGGGCTCAACATCTGCTTGCCGGGTCCTTAGCGGCACTAACTTGTTAGGCGGAGTACTTTGAAAGACTTCATAGTGAAACCCTGCTCTCTCACCTTGGTAGTGTTATGAGAGTAATTAACCCGAGCAACTGGGAATCACGGCTCATAGTGAAAGTGCACAACCTCTGCAGAGTGTAAAACTGGTATACTAACCGAGCTCACGGTCAAGAGCGGCCTTGGACATCTTATGGAATAGTTATGTTTCGGGGTGGTGTTTACTTGTTGCTAATCTATTTTATTGCTACTCATTAATTATGTTTACTATGATCATGAGAATGGGCTTATTCACCTATTGCTATTCAATTGCATAAAAGAAGATTAATTAAAAGCAACCTGCTGTTAAACCCATGTCAACCTCTTGAGCCTCATGAACCCGTGCTAGTCTTGTTGAGTACGACATGTACTTACGCTTGTTTATTTTTCATTACTTGGTTAAAAATCCCGGATGGCTAACAGATGGTGATAATGATGAGGACTACCTAGAGGACTTCTAGACTTGTGCTTCACCAGTCGACGTCCCTGTGCTATGGAGCTACCGCAAGAGTTATCTTTATTTTCCGCTGTGTAATGACTTTGATATTATTCGCTATGTATTAAACATTGGTTATGGTACAATTTATGCAATTTGTTGGCTTCTGTGTGTGACTGATCCCTGGGCGCACATAAGTTTATGCATCCCATTTTATCCTTAAAATTGGGTGTGACACCATTGTTGCAAGGCTTAACATCCTTCGGTATCAAGTATGGCTCACAACAACTTGATCGATCATATGGGCAAGCCTCCTCGGTTTGATGGCACAAGCTATGGGCAAGCCGCCCTGTCACTACTGCGTGCCACGTCCACAATCCGAGGGAAGGTCCCCAGGAGTCATCCAAGCCATCAAAAAAGTCAGTTTTCATCCAATGATGATCAAGTGATGTGCCATGGATCGATGGACCCACATGTTATCCTCCCGGGGGTTGCAAACCGCCAAATCAAGGCACCAACCGACCTTGCAACCGCGTTTGAGGAGGAATGAAGGCCGTTGGATGCAAGTCGGTGCATCCAAGGGGGTGCCCACCCTCCTAGTAGGGCGCCCGCCCTGCCACTTCGTGCCACCGACCTCCAGGACGCCTACAAGTACCCCTGGAGCCCTCCTACACTATAAATAGGACTTGTTTCCTTACTTGTAAGTAGAAACCACTAGAGAAACAGCTCATTCTATAGTCCAATGTAGTTCCTACTCTCTCTCTCTCTCTAGCGAAGCTCTGCTCTTAGGAGTAGTGCTAGCTAGAGAAGAGTAGAGTAGTGAGAGAGAAGTCGGGAGAAGGAGGAAGTCTGTGGAGGAGCTGGGCTTGTTGGCGACCTCCTCTGCGGTGTTCTTCACTCTTATCAGTAATAAAGATCCCCTGCTTCATTTATTTATTGTTATATTTTAAATAGATGTATACTTGCTCATTACTTGGTTAGAGTGCTCTAATTCCTTCGCCACAGTTAGAGTAGTAAGTTTAATAGATTAAGCGCGGTGCTTAGGCTATATTCTTACCCTTAAGTGCGGCTAGGCCCATGGATACTAGTGGTAAATTCTAGGTGGTGACAGCCTTAGAATCCTCTGGATTCCACCACGTTCGGCCTAGGTTAAAGGTGTAGGGCTTGTAGACGTACGGGGCCTAATCAGTCGAACCCCGGCTAGTTTAGGACTTTGCGTGTTCTGTGCTACACGATAGTTCTATGCGCTTGCAGAATCCCATCACCTATCCTATAGAGCTTCCCATTAGAATTTTTGGCGCAGTTGCTAGAAATAACTTTATTCATAGTAGCAACGTTAGAAGTGCCAACAACCACATACTTTGAGCATAGTGATTGACAACCCCAGTGATTGCGTTGAGAAGTATTGTTACCACTGCTAAAGGATAGATTTGGCTATACTCTTGTGATAGCGTTAGTAACTATCAACAAGCATTTTTGGCGCCGTTGCTGGGGAAGGCAAATGTTGAATTCCTCTAATTTAAGTCAAGTCTAGATAGTTATCCTTAGAATCACGAATATGGCTGAAAGGACCATCCATGAATTCTCTGCACCTTCTGCTGCTAATATAGCAACAGGCCCTGGTGTCATCGAGGTGAACACTCAGTTCGAGTTAAAGCCTGCATTAATCACAATGGTTCAAACTAGCCCATTTTATGGCAAAGCACACGAGGATGCTAATGCACACCTCCAACACTTCTTGGAGATATGCAGCACCTTTACCATTAAAGGAGTAACCCCAGACGCAATTCGTTTGTGACTCTTTCCTTACTTCTTGTTAGGAAAAGCTAAGCAATGGTTCTATACAAACCGAAATGATGTGGAGACATGGGAAAAGTGTTCCAACTCTTTCCTAGTAAAATTCTTTGCTCTAGGCAAGACCAATACTCTTCGCAATAAGATCTCTAGTTTCTAACAACAAACCGATGAATCAATTCCCGAAGCTTGGAAACGAATGCAAGAGTATGTCGCTGCCTGTCCACACCATGGTATGGAAGATTGGCTTTTGATCCGAAACTTCTACCATGGATTAACCCCTCTTGATAGAAGCCATTTAGATGCTGCCATCGGTGGAGCATTCTTTTCTCTTAAAGTTATAGATGCAAAGGCTTTGATCGAGAAGATGGTGCAAGGATGAAACGAGGAACGTCTGCAACTGCGCAAGTAAGGTATGCATTCTTTAAAGGAAGCTAACATGATTGTAGTTAAGGTGGAGCTACTGGCCAAAAGGCTAGAAAATTGTGAGAAGATGCGTACACCTGACACCGTGCAAGCCATGGAGACTCACATGACATGTGAAGTCTATGGAGAAGTTGGCCATTCTGGACTCCATTGTCCTGAGACACATGGAGACCTCAACTTCATCAGCAATGATAACAGCTTTCGTTCTTCAAATCAATGATGGACTCAGCGCTCCAATTCTCAAGGTAACACTTTCAATTCTTCGCAATGTCCAAACAACTAAGGTAATAATTATCCTTCTCTTGAAGATCTTGTCTCTAGTCAAGGTAGAATGACTGATAGTATAAACAAGAAGCTCCATACTAATGATAGGATGCTAGATAGCACAAATGCGAAATTGGATGACTTCTCTTCTGCAACTAAGAATCAACTTAGTTTCAATAAGATGCTTGAAACCCAATTAGCACAACTAGCAGCTGCAATTCCATCTTTTGAAAAGATAGAATATCAGGAAAGCCTGAAACAAACATAGAATCTGCTAATCTTGTTACTATTAGTTATCATGGCTATGAACTAGATGGATGGAATTTTTCATCTAAAAAGGGAGATCCTGGATCCCCTATCATATCTTGTTCTATTCAATCTCAAATGTTCCATAATGCTATATGTGATCTAGGATCTAGCATTGACATCATGTCTAAAGAACATTATGAAAAGTTATTTTACACTGAGCTAGTACCAACTTCTGCGTATGTGCAATTAGCTAATCAAACAACTTGCTATATAGGAGTACTTTGTGATGTTTTGTTAAAAGTAAGAAATAACTTTGTGCCTGCTGATTTCATGATTTTAGACATGGGTAATAGGGATAACTTACCCCTCATTCTTGGCAGATCTTTCTTGAATACTGTGAATGCATGTATATTTGTTGCTAGTGGTAGCATGGATTTCTATATAAATGGGAAGAAAGAGAGATTTGTTTTCTCTTGTGCACCGCACCATGCAACTAACATGCAGAAAAATAAGAGTCGATACATGATGAGGAGGAGGAAACCAAGATTCGGGAGAATCAAGAAGGATAGTGATGAGGTTAATCTACAGCCTCTACACCAGACCTCACTATCGTCAAAGAAGGACAAGATGAGAAGAAGACATCGATCAAGGAAGAATCTCCTTCCAAGGAAGGACAACTATAGAAGTAAGTATTCTATCTCTCTCTTTAATTACTGCATTTGCATATTTTCCCTTCTTCATGCATTAAATCAATAAATTGTTAGAAGCATGTTTAATTTTATGTCTTGCATTTAGTTAGGATCATAGTAATAATAATAAAAGAGAGATGATATAAAAAATCAATTTGGTTTATCATAGTAGCAATAAATAAAAGGTAAAGCCTAGTGATCATAATAAATAAAAAGTAAAAGAGGAAATAACCCGACCAAAAAGAAACTCTGACCCTGGAAAAGAAGCTAGGTTTGGGGAGCCCCCAGAACTTTTCTTATTTACTGTGAGTTATAACATGAAAAGTAGTTCTAAATTTTTGCCTTGAAAATATTCAAGAAAAAAGAAAAAGAACATAATATACCTTTGTTGAAAATGATGAACAATTGCTCTGTGCCGATTTGCAAAATCTTGTTATACAACCTGTGGGGGTATAAACCCCCGGTACCACAAGACAAGACATGAGCCGCAACATCAAAACTGACCTGGCCCAGAAGACGAAAGCGTGCGGCGTAAGGCGTTGCGCTGCACGGTTATTGTACCAATTTGGCTAGTTTACTTGTAACCTTATTCCTTCAGACTATATAAGGAGGGGCAGGGATCACCCTTTAGATCAGATCATAAGATCCAAATATCTCATATTACAGCAATACAATCCACCAGCACACAGGACGTTGGGTATTACGCCTCGTGGCGGTCTGAACTTGTATAAATCTTATGTCTCGCATTTTCTGCGCAACGCTTGTTCGTGTCTGACATATCTTTACCGACCAATCTACTACCTTGGGCATATCCCTCGGTAGACTATCGATGATATTCCGTCGACAGCTGGAACGCCAGGTAGGAGGTGTGCTTCCTGATTCCATGGCGAATAAGACGGTGATTTTTCTTTTCATCGTCAACGACCACATCCGGCGGTGACGGACTAGATTGGAATTTTTTCGTCATCCTTAACCACGTGATCTCTGGATCTCGCTTCATCAACGACGTCCGACAGTGACAATCCTCGGTGGCTGGTGGCGAAGCCCAATGTATCGAGCTCTTCACAGATCGACGCGTACCCGTCTAGCAATCGCCACAACGACTGATCGTGAAGGCCTGTACAACCGGTGGCGGCCCAATATGCGGCAAGATCGGTATACTAGCACGTGTCCAACCTGGATACCTATATGACGACACGATGATTGGTGGTCCTCTGCACGTGTGGAACACCACAATCGATATGGAGCAAGATGACGTCAAGCTGACCAACATAAACGTCTTAGATCCAATCGGATCAGGACGGGCAATGGCAAGCAAACTATTTTTTGGAAATAATGAAGATATATGCAGGCCTACATGAAAATACGTCTACACATACGTGGAATAGCTTCATTGTCACTTGTACGACTGACATCGAATCAAGAGCTAAGTCACGTTCTCTCTTAATTCAACTAAGATATTTTATTATTTATGATTTATCTTCAGATTTCTCCACGAATCTACATGATATTTATTAGCAGAGAATTAATCATGTCTCCCGTTGTCAACGCTCTGTGATAGCCTTCACAGCAGCAAGCCATCTCACGAGCCATCACGCGAGCCACGCCGAGCCATCACGCGAATCACGTCAAGCAATTCCTCCAAGCTGCTAAGCGGCACACCGACCACTCCGCTCGATGTCAATCAAGCTAAGTGATATTTTTAATATTCTTTGACCTCCATATATCTCCGGAAATTATCTTCATGGTTCTTCGCTGACCTCTCCATAAGCCCCGACAAAGCTCGGTGTTGACGGTAGTTATACCACGTTTTTGCCCCATCAAAACCGTCAACAAGACATTCTTTCTGGAAGGAAACCATCAAACACATAGTGACTTACGTACAAATAACTTGGTTCCACATGTACTTGTCATTATTTGGTTGCAGGCACTCAGAACAGGTACTTTTCATTGTCCGGAAGCTTTATGTGAAGGTTGGGCAATCTACCAAGTATGGCCAAATGACAAACCAACTTCACATTCAACAATATCACAGCTTCTGGAGATAATGTGCAAAAGATGGGCACAATGAGTGGTTCAGCCGAACCACCCAAAGGCAAGTTAGCACCACCATTGTACTTAGAATTGCATGGAGAAGACACCTGCAAAAGATGAGCCTTTGATTCCAGCAAAGGTAGTTCGGCCGAACCACACTTGGTGGGCCCCGAAGTAACCAACACCTGGGATGGACTCTGTGGCATGTGGGGACACTCACCCATGGTGCCACCTGACAATAAGTGGGTCGGCCGAACCCCACTTTGTGGGCCCCAAAGCTCAGCTCCACTCCAGCGTATTGGGGAGACCATCTAGAAGACCCTAGCCAGGCCCACCTGCCATAGGGGCGTCGGCCGAACCCCTCCTTGGGCCCAGCCAGGTCGGTTGAACCTTCACCGCCTTCCTCATGTTGAACATGTGCTGCAAATCCTCCACCCTTGATCCTAAGGCGGTTATATGGCGGTTGATCCAAGGTGCATGCTGGAGGTCACGCGGATCGCTGATGTGGCGCTGCCCATCATCCCCTATAAATAACCCCCATAGGCCTTCACTTTAGAACATGATTCAAAGGAGAAAACACTATGTAGTAGCTTAGCTCTGCTGTAGTGCTGTGCTAGTTGGGAGAGAGTGAGGGAAGTCTTCAGGAGAAAGCCCCGGGCCTGTCGGGAATCTTCTCCAAGGTGTACCTCAGCGGATGCGAATCTTCAAGTAAGTCTTACATTCGAGTCTTTCTAAATATTTGATATTCTGGTTCTGGTATTTTAAGTATATACTGTTTTCACCCGTACATTGCTTTACTTAGTGAAGTGCTCTAGTCTTTCGCGAAGATTAGAGTAGTAAGTTTAGTGTAGACGCGTTGTCTAGACAATATCTTGCCAGTGTAGGCCGCTTGTCGCACGGATTGTTTGTGGTAGCCAGCAAGTGGTGACAGCCTTGTCTGGTCTTCGTATTCCACCACTTGTGTAAGACAAGTTATTAAAACGGCAAGGCATCAAGACAATAGTACAGCCGCCTTGGGTAGGGGTTTTGTCTCCTACTGTTTTGCCTGTCGCCTCTTGTGAAGGGAGGAGCTGACTAAGCTCTTTATACTTAGAACACCAAAACCAAATATCCTTTGCTACATAAGAACCTCTCTACCTAGTTATCATAGCTCCTTTGTCTCATCGCTGGACGGTCTTGAACCTAGTTAGAACACTTCACTGTTCCCTGTGAAAAATACGATACCTGGAATACTCCCGGTGAAGGCTACATTGACTACCATACGCTTGCGGTATATCCGTTTACCACTTCTGGTGTCAACACTCGGGCAACTCGTCGACGATTTCTCCATAAGCCCCGACCATGCTCGGGCACTCAGAAGATTTTCTCCGCCGACAAGATACTAAGTATCTCTCCATTTTCTTCTCTCAAGGGTTGCTTAACGTACCTTGGTAGCACACGCCTTAATCCATGAAACCTGTCTACGCCCCGTAAGCCGTAAACTCAAATAGTCATGTTAAAAAACCTCTGAACCATACGCCGGGTTAGGTGCTTAAACGTAACAGGCCAACTACCAGGGGAAATTACGTGACCTGACAAGAGCAAGAAATGGACAATCTTATCATGTATTCTACAATATTGGGATCTGCTCCAAAACCTACATCATGTACTACCCATTGTACATATTTATTTTGTAGGAACTCGCCGCCAAGCTCTCGCCGCTCCTCGTTGTCCTCGTGCAGCTCGGACACCGTCTCCAACCACGTTGGGGACTCGTCGCTGCTCCTCGTCGTCCTCACGTTGCTCGAACACCGTCTCCGACCACGCTGGGGACTCATCGCTACTCCTCGCCGTCCTTGCGCTGCTCGGACTACGTCTCCAACCATGCTAGGGACTCGTCGCCGCTTGTCGCCGTCCTCGCGCTGCTCGGACACCGCCTCCAACCATGCTGGGGACTCGTCGCTCCGCCTCGTCATCCTCGCACTGCTCAAACACCGTCTCCGACCTTGCTAGGTACTCGTCGCCGCTTCTCGCCGTCCTCGCCCTGCTCGGACTAAGCTTTCGACCAGGATGGGGACTCATCGTCGCACCTCGCCATCCTCATGCTGCTCGGACTACGCCTCCGACCAGGCGGGGGACTCGTCGCCGGTCCTCGCGCTACTCGGACTCTGTCTCCGACCACGCTGGGGCTCGTCGCCGCTCCTCGCCGTCCTCGTCGTCGCTCCTCGTCGCTACCGACCATGCTGGGGTCTCATCGCCGAACTATCAAGTCACTCCACGCTGTCCGGATCAGGGTGCTGATCTTGGGCAGCACGTCGGGGGTCTTGATATGCACCTCGCCATGCTCGGGGACTTCGTCATCACTTCACATGACCAACAATTTCAAGAATTTTTGACCCTGACACCACGTGACTACGTCATCTACTATTAGGCTCGGGGACTAAGTGGATACACTTCACCTAGCAGTGAAGGAATTGGTTCTGGCGAACCAAAAGTGGATAAACTTCACCAAAAGAGAAGCTCTTTTTCAAAAAATTTCCGAACTCCTTACATACGTCTAGTCAAGCAACTCTAAAAATCTGCACCTCCCGACGAATGCAAAGCGCTTGGAGACTAGCTATGGGGGTATAAACCCCCGGTACCACAAGACAAGACATGGGCCGCACCATCAAAACTGGCCCGGCCCAGAAGACGAAAGCGTGCGGCGCAAGGCGTTGCGCATGGTTATTGTACTAACTTGGCTAGTTTACTTGTAACCTTGTCCCTTCAGACTATATAAAGAGGGGCAGAGATCACCCTTTGGATCAGACCATAAGATCCAAATATCACATATTATAGCAATACAATCCACCAGCACACAGAACGTAGGGTATTGCGCCTCGCGGCGGCCTGAACCTATATAGATCTTGTGTCTCGCACTTTCTGCGCAACGCTTGTTCGTCTCAGGCGCACCTTTACCGACCAATCTACTACCTTGGGCATACCCCTCGGTAGACTATCAGTGATATTCCGTTGACACAACCCCTTACTATGAAAGTTTTGAGTGTGATATCCGAAAATTTGTCTTAAGTCAGACACTATTGTGGGTTGCACATGCTAATTACCTAAGTCTGCTCTTGTAAGATTGAAGTTGTTATAAGTAGATCTTTTACCCTGCCTAAGGAATGAGTGAGAACCAAATAGAATTTTTGATTTATAAAATTCAAATTCTTGCTCATGGTCCCTTTATGGCGTTAATTACCTACCATCGAGCCTTACATCCACAAACACTGAAACCACCAAAAGAAAAGGTTGTTGTCTGTTTTGAGCCTGTTTAGACCTTATTTGGTCTAGGTAGAGAAACTAGTCATATTCTCTGATCGAAGACCACGTACACATTTCACCTACGTATTACTTCTACACTGAAAGTATACATCTATGCTCCATACACCAATTGAGACAAACAACCACAATCAAGCTTTGTCCTTTTGATAGATGGGGAGCATAGGCTACTGAAAAAAAGAGAGAGCAAGTGCTCAAGGAAAACAAAAAGAGGACAAATATCCCATGGGCAGGTGCCCATATATCTATGCTTCATTTAAAAAAATTGTGTATTCAATAACCACGCTCTCCCCTATCTAAGGCAAAGAAAGAAGTCCCAAGGAGCCCACCAAATAATTCACACTTGCACTTCTTGATCATTTTATATGACTTGTTGCTCCCTGTGATCTAAGAGTCTAACCTTGCAATATATTCAGTTCAAGTATACTTTTGCTCCAATCCTATAAGCCCCACATAAGCTTTACGATAGACATGAAAAGCTCCTTTGAGCTATTGTGAGTTCATCACATTGAGTGGTTGAGAGTGCCATTAAGGGAACCAAAGCAAGATTTTCTTTTCAAAAGGATAAAAACTCTCTAGTAAATGGTCTCAGTCTACCAAAGTAAAGGATAAAGTATCTGCTTACCTACTCTATCTTGTTTTTGCATAACCTAAGGTGAAAAAGCTAAAAGCCCCATATAGTTAAGACACGAGATGAATTTCTGAACCATGCTCAATACTAGAATAGTGTTGGTTTGTATGTAAGATCTTTGTGAATTATTACATTGAAGCAGTTCATGATCCAACATTGCCATGTTAAAACCACATCTTTGCTTGAGGACAAGCAAAAGGTTAGCTTGGGGGAGTTTGTTGACGCTCGCTAACACCCTGTTTTACCGTCAACATTTCACCCATAATCAAGGTAAAACCACATGAAATACAAAGAACTCACTTTAAAACTCACCTAGTTCCACATGTCCTTGGAGAAATATTGTGTATGCAGGAAAAACGGTGAAAACAGGCAAAAAGGAAGCAAACCAAGACAGTTTGGCACCTCAGTTGCCACGTGGGAGCCAGAGGGGGGACCGCCCTCCACATAGGGCGCCCACCCTATCAAATGTGCCAATTGCACTCTGCAACCTCACAGATCTGTGTGTCATCCTCCCAAATGGCCTATGGCACGTTGATTTAACATCAACGGCTCAGAAACGTGTCACAAGGATCCGGTGGCCCTATCAACAGGGCGCCCGCCCTATCACTACTGCGTGCCACATCCACAATCCGAGGAAAGGTCCCAAGGAGTCATCCAAGCCATCAAACAAAGTCGGTTTTGATCCAATGATGATCAAGTGATGTGCCATGAATCGATGGACCCACATGTCATCCTCCTGGGGGTTGCAAACCGCCAAATCTGGGCACCAACTGACCTTGCAAACGCCTTTGAGAAGAAATGAGGGCCGTTGGATGCAAGGCGGTGCATCCAAGGGGGCGCCCGCCCTACCACTTCGCGCCACCGACCTACCGGACGCCTATAAGTACCCCTGGAGCTCTCCTACACTATAAATAGGACTTGTTTACTCACTTGTAAGTAGAAACCACTAGAGAAACATCTCATTCTATTGTCCAATATAGTTCCTACTCTCTCTTTCTCTCTCTAGCGAAGCTCTGCTCTTAGGATTAGTGCTAGCTAGAGAAGAGTAGAGTAGTAAGAGAGAAGTTGAAAGGACCGGATAGGCTAGAGGGGGTGAATAGCCTATAAAAATTTCTACAAAGCACTTAACCACAAGTTAGTAATTAACAAGGCTATTGCTAAGCACTAGCTCTAAGCTACTCTATGTAAGCCACCTAGCACAATATACTACTCACAAGAATATGCAGTCAATCACAAGAAACCGACTCCTTCGAAACCTAAGGAGAGAGCACCTAAACAAGTAATAAGCGCAAGTGATTGAGTGATCGAGAGAGCTATACCGAGCGGATTGATGAAGTATAGATGACTTGCCGTGTAGAGCCAATCACCAAGAGATAGACAATAAGATCAAGATGACCAATCACTAATAGAATACCGGAAAACCAAACATCCACTCGAAGGTGGAGAAGAGAGAACACTCAATTTTTTACCGAGGTTCACGTGATCGCCATCACGCTACTCCTCTACTCCTCGTTGTGGCACCAGTCTTCCTTGGTGGATTGCGAGCTAGGCTTCACACGCCAATCCCTCACTGGGAGCCACTCACCAACACAAGAGAAGTGGCTATCAACCACGAGCAATCCACTAGAGTCAGTTTTGGCACTCCGCCAGAGAATAACCGCAAGAACCCCTCACAATCAACACTACGGTGTGGGCTTGAACAATCACCAATCAACCTCAACACCGGAATCACCTCCAAGCCGCTAGGGACACGGCAATGTCCTAAGAGAATAAGAACTCAGCAATGGCGTGCTTTCAAGTGCTCTAGAATGCAAATCACTAGCAATGATGAACTTGAGGATCACTCTACTCACAATCATAATCTAAGATGAACAAGTGAGTGAGTGGGAGGCTAGAGAGTGCTCACAAGTGTATGGCAATGAATCAAATGTGCAAGAGAGTCACCAAGTGACCAGGGAAGGAGTATAAATACCCCTAAGTGCACTCCTAGCCATTACCCACTTAAAAACAGCCGTTAACATACTTTTTGGGGCGTCGGACGCTACCGTCGGACGCACTTCGTCGGACTAAACATCATGGTCCGATGCTTGGATAAGTGCCACATGTCAGCTCAGTTTAACCATAGCTGCTGGATCTCAACGGCTAACTGATTCACGCTGCTTACTTGATCGTCGAACGGAACACCGTCGGACTAACGCTTCTCTGGGTCCGACGTTTCCAGAGAGTTTGCAGAGTGGAAACAACCATCGGACGCTAGTCCAAGGCCCTGCGTCGGACTAACTCACAGCATCTGACACTGTGAACTTAGCTCGCCACGCACATGCCCAGAGCATGAACTTGCCATGCCAAGCCGTCGGACAGACAACCAATAGTCCGAAGCTCGCACACCACATACCGTCGGACTATCCGACTCTCTCAGCCAGGAAAGAGTCCGGCCACCATCAGACGCTCTCCAGTTAGTGCATCGGACCAATCAAAACACCAGTCCGACGTTAGGCAGTTTTACACCGAGAGCTCTAGAAATGCTCTGACAGTGTCCGATGCTCACCGTCGGACCAAAGAGCACCGTCCGACACCTTTTAGAAAGTTAGCACAATACTGGGGACCGTCGGACGCTCGCAACCAATGGTCTGATGCCCTAGGAGCTCAGCATCCGACACCTCTCTACCCCTTCAACCCTTGTTCCCAAGTGCTAACACCAAAGAATTCTAACGAATGTGCATGGTGTGTTAACATTTTTCAAACATTTTCCAATGGTTTCTAAGTTGATCTCTAGGTTGAGTTAGTCAATGCACATGAAATGCAACCTAGAGCCCTTGAAGGTAATCCAATCACTTAGTTCTCCCCTTAAAGTCAGCTATCTATCATAAATGTGATCACACCCACTTAGTGTCTTGATCACCAAAAGAAAAGCCCTAATGGGTTATACCTTTGCCTTCAAGCCTTTTCTTTTCACCTTGATCATCTCCACTTGATCCACCACACTTGGTCCATGGTTAAGCCATCTTGATCATCACCATTACTTGGTTCCTCACTTCCATGGATTTGACAACCTAAACCTTGCCAACACCTACCAACTTAGGTTAGTCCTTAGGGTATCATCAATTATCAAAACCAAACTAGGACTTTCAGAAGTCGGGAGAAGGAGAAAGTCTTTGCAGGAGCCAGGCTTGTCGACGACCTCTTCTACGGTGTTCTTCACGCTTATCAGTAATAAAGATCCCTGCTTCATTTATTTATTGTTATACTTTAAATAGCTGCATACTTGCTCATTGTTTGGTTAGAGTGCTCTAATTCCTTGGCCAGAGTTAGAGTAGTAAGTTTTATAGATTAAGCACGGTGCTTAGGCTATATTCTTACCCTTGAGTGCGTCTAGGCCCACGGATAGTAGTGGTAGGTTCTAGGTGGTGACAGCCCTAGAATCCTTTGGATTCCACCACGTTCGGCCTAGGTTAAAGGTGTAGGGCTTGTAGACGTACGGGGCCTAATCAGTCGAACCCCGGCTAGTTTAGGACATTGCGTGTCTCTGGTATACCAGTCTCTTTGGTATAACAAACAATTGATCTTTTACTGTGCTAGAGTTCTCTCATAAACTCCAGAGCTACTTAGAATTATCCTAGTGTGTTTCCACCTTACTTACCCTTCATTGATTTATCCTCACTAAGGTTGTTACCCCATTTATCCACATCTAGATCCTTGATTATCAGATCCTCGGAATCACAGACCCAGCCTTCCTTTGGGAAAATATAAATTCAACACCTGGTACTCCCAGGTAAAGTGCTATATGATAGTTCTGTGCGCTTGCAAATCCCATCACCTATCCTATAGAGCTACCCATTAGCATTTTTGGCGCAGTTGCTAGAAATAACTTTATTCCTAGTACCAACGTTAGAAGTGTCAACAACCACATACTTTGAGCATAGGGATTGACAACACCAGTGATTGCGTTGAGAAGTATTGTTACCACTGCTAAAGGATAGATTTGGCTACACTCTTGTGATAGCGTTGGTAACTATCAACATCGACTCTCATAAATAAGCTTCCTTTTGTCCTCCCTTGGTGGTACATATCCTGCAACCATAAAATTCATAATATTTGCGTACCAAGGGTCCTGATCGGGTGATCCGATAGAGCATGTCATCCCTCATCGAGTCGTTGATGGGCATATCCTGCATATTCTCAAAATGCATTCTAGACAAGTGATCTGCTACATAGTTTTCTACTCCATTTTTATCTTTTATTTCTAAGTCAAATTCTTGGAGTAGAAAAATCCATCTTATCAATTTAGGTTTAGCATCTTTCTTAGTGAGCAAGTATTTTAAAGCAACATGATCAGTGTACACAATCACCTTAGCTCCAACTAAGTAAGATCTAAACTTGTCAATAGAAAAAACAATAGCTAGGAGTTCTTTTTCAGTTGTTGCATAATTAAGTTGTGGTCCTGTCAGAGTTTTGCTAGCATAAGCAATGGCATGATGCTTTCTATCTGTAGTTTGTCCCAAAACTGCCCCCACAGCATAGTCAATAGCATCACACATAATTTCAAAAGGTAAAGACCAATCAGAGGGTTGAATGATTGGTGCAGAGATGAGTGCTTGCTTAAGAGTGTTAAAAGATTCCATACAAGCATCTTCAAAATCAAAGGGAGCATCCTTGGCTAGCAAGTTTGTAAGAAGTCTAGCAATACGTGAAAATTTTTGTATGAAGCGTCTATAAAAACCAGCATGACCAAGGAAACTTCTAATCCCTTTAACATTCACAGGTGGAGGTAGTTGTTTAATTACTTCAATTTTAACTCTGTATACCTCTATCCCTCTTTCAGACACTAAGTGTCGTCGCACTATTCCTTCTCTAAACATAAAATGACGTTTTTCCCAATTAAGGATTAAGTGCTTTTCTTCACATCTTTACAAAACCTTGTCTAAGTTTTCAAGACAATCATCAAAAGTTTTTCCATAAATAGAAAAATCATCCAAAAAACTTCCATGATTTCTTCAATCATATCAGAAAAGATAGACATCATGCATCTTTGAAAAGAGGCTGGTGCATTACACAATCCAAAGGACATCCTATGGTAGGCATAGGTTCCATAAGGATAGGTAAAGGTGGTTTTGCTCTGATCGTCAGGGTGGATAGGAATTTGATGATATCCAGAATATCCATCAAGGAAACAAAAGAAAGAGTGGTTTGCCAATCGCTCTAACATCTCATCAATGAAGGGCAAAGGGAAGTGATCTTTCCTTGTTGCCTTGTTGAGTTTTCTATAATCTATGCATGTCCACCATTCAATGACAGTTCTCTAGGGGATTAACTCATTCTTGTCATTCTTGACAACCGTCATGCCTCCCTTTTTAGGCACAACCTGGACAGGGCTTACCCACTCACTATGCGCCACAAGATAAATAATCCTGGCGTACAATGGCTTCAAAACCTCTTTCTTTACAACCTCTCTCATTGCATTGTTGAGCCTACGCTGGGGCTCTCGAGATGGTATGATGTTAGGATCAGTTGGTGTGTGATGGGTGCAAAGAATAGAACTGATTCCTTTTAGATCTTGGAGTGAATAGCCGAAGGCTGATCGATGCTTTTCCAAGACAGTGATCAAGGGAATGGTCTCTACCTGGGAGAGTTTATCACTAATGATCACTAGAGATTGCGTGTCTCCATCTACGAAAGCATATCTAAGACCGGCTGGCAATGGCTTGAGCTCAATAGGAGGTTTAGGTGGCACTAGAAATTCATCAAGGGGTAAAGGTTTTGGATTTTCAGCTTCTTCCTTGATGAAGAACTCTTCATCTTCTTTAAGATGGGATTCTCTCAGAAAATCAAGAGCTGCCACCGTGATCTCACTAATTGGATCAGGCTCAGGACATGACTCAGTCTTAGCATTTAAGGAACAGGTGATGGACAAAGGGAATCTAAAGTTTTGTCCCAATTGAACATTGATTGTCCTTGTTTGTCCTTCTTGAATAAGTCTTCCAAAGGGTTGGCCTATCAACAGTTCGAACTCCACGACATCAAAGATATAAAAACTTAGATGGAGCATGGTGTCATTTATCCAGATAGGGAGCACATAAAGAATGCCTGAACACTTGGAACAATGTGACTGGAAGAACTTTTCAAGAGCTTTGTTATTGGGGTTAGTGGCATGTGCATCGATAAGTCTTGAGTAAATGATGCCGACATGATGTTAACACCCACAACTGGATTGTAGAAAGCTTTAAAAGGGCCTTTATGGATTTGGCATTTGATTAAGACAGAAGGTGAATCCAATCGGATCACATCAGAGGAAACCTCTGATTCTTCTAGCCGATCATTGAAGATTATGGCTATGAGCTCTCTTATGGTCTTTCTACAAAAAGCTACTTCAGGAGGGTCTATAGATGGTTTCTTGGACACCTGAGGCTTCTTAATCATATGGAGGTTAGAGGTGTTTCCAAATTTGGAGAAAAGATCATCTTCAATTTCAAGTATAAAGTCTGAAAGCAGAGTATCCTCCTTTTCCATGGGGTTGGAAATTGGGATAGCCGAAGATTGGGATGTTGATGGTAAAGGTTCAGGTTCAGCTACCCTAAACTCTTCTTCTAACTTCTCCTCGGGTTTGTTATCTAAGATTTTGTCTAGGATCCTTCGTGCTTTAGAATCTGAAACATGTGCGAAAGATCCTCCCGTAGAATAGTTTAGATGCTTCTTGGATTTTCTCTTCAGACCCATAAAAAAGTGCTGAATGAGAATTGAGTATGGTATGGATAAGTTTGGTCCAGATTTTATGAGATAGTTAAAACGTTCCTAGAAGGTGGCCAAAGATTCATTATCTTTCTGTTTGAAAGATAGAATCTTGGTTCTGAGGTTGACAATTTTAGAAAGGGGGTAGAATTCTAGACAAAAGTCTGAACAAAGTGTTCCCCAATCTTCTCCTTCTTTCTTTACGGTTTGGTTATACCAGGTATTAGCTCTTCCTCTCAAAGAGAAAGGAAAAAGCTTCCACTTTAAGGTTTCATTGGACATGCCCTGTATATAGAGGCAGTCACAGGTTTGTTCGAACTATCGTAGGTGAAGATGAGGATTATTATCTCCCTCTCCTGAAAAGGATTGTCTTTGGACCATTTCAATTAGACGCGGGCATAGCTCATATGTAGGGGTTTGGATAGGCTTTGAGGATTGCCTAAGCCCATGGCTTGCGCTCGTGGATGCACATATTTGTAGATGGGTGTGGTTTCAATTGCATCCATAAGGATGAAAGAAAAATAAGGAAATAATAAAAGTAAAAGTATGAATACAAGGTTAAGATAGACTCTAAATGTTTCAACCATTTTCCCTGGCAACGGCACCAGGAATGCTTATTGGTATAAGATAACTCAAACAAATAAACACTAGAATTATATGCAAGCGGACAGATACCGATGTAGCACTTCACCCGGGAGTATTACATGGTATCATTATTTATATTTTACCACAGGAAAAATGGGATGACTAGAATCTAGACTTAACCCCTGAGCTGCTATCATGGACGCAGAAAATAGAGTGATAAAGGAGATTGCTAAGGCTTCTAGTTCTAATCCTCACAAGATATGATATGATTGTTCTTAATGGGGTATTACTATAAGAATATACTAGCAAAGGGTAAATTCCTTAGTAAAAGAGACCTACGGTCCTACTAACGGGAGGTGGACTGTGTAAGATTCAACAAGGCTAGGTCACCCTCACGAGCTACAACCAATCCGGACAGTATGGGGCATTTACGAGCAAATATAATCTAAGCACCACGCTTAAACTATAAATTACTACTTCAATCGAGGAGCTACCAAGACTAAAGCACTCAAAAGAATCGTAAGCCTTAAGAACAATAATAACAACATTACTCACTTGGATTAGAAGTTGAGCTCGAAAAAATCTTCAGAATTAAGCCACAAAGAAGGACTTGAATCCGTGGGTACAAGTCGTAGAGCAGTCACCGACAGGCCGGCAACTCCTCCAACTATCTCCAGCTCTTCTACCACACCACTTCTAGAATAAGACTAGCCCTAATCTAGAGAGACTACAAGGCTAATCTTCTACTTGATGCTTGGCTCTAGATCCTATCTTGGGTTTCTACTCTTCTCTAGATATGTCAGTGGATTTCTGAAACCGTGGATTGATTTCTCTCTGGATCATATGAAACCCTGGGGGTCTGGGGTTGTATATATAGGCCGGAGCGATGAACCGTAGCTTTTGGATCAAACCGACTTCAACGGGTGGTGGAGATTAATCCTCAAAGGCAGTGGAGAGACGTCGAAGCGGACGCGGAGAGGAGTCACTGACAGGTCGACCGACCTGGTAGGGGGGTCAGCCGGCCCCGTCCAATTGCCAAGTGGGCCCCGCTTTTGCAGGCGTGTCTCTGGTGTTATCTAGAATGTTCTTGATCCCCCGTCGCGATGGAATTCAGTATTTTTCTATGATATGTGGGTCCTTTTTTGTTCTTTTCCTGTATTGTCCCTGAAAAACATAGATTCACCAAAACTCATGGTATTCTGTCAGTTTAAACCCTGTTCTAGGTGTTGGCTCTCATTTATATCTCTTTTCATGTTTAGTTGATGGGTAAAATCATACAATAACTACCATCAACATGGATACACTTCACCAAAGAGAAGCTCTTTTTTAACTTTTTTCTGAGCTCCTTACATCCGCCTAGTCAAGCAACTCCGAAGATGACACGTCACCATGAATCTGCAACTCTTGGCAAATGTAAGGTGCTCGGGGACTAGCTGTGGGGGTATAAACCCGTATACCTACATTGCGCTACATGGGCCACTTTATCCGACTAGGCCCAAGCTGCCAAGGATGTGTCGCCTACATGTTCTCCATAAGATCATGCATATCCGTTGATCAGAAGCCTTGGTGGCCAGGGAAATAGCTTTGATTGTTCGGCTAGAATTGTAATCTGATATACTTGGCAAAACCGACTTGTAACCCTCTCCCCATACTATATAAGGTGAGCAGGGGATCCCCTCAAAACAACTCAACTCATAGCAATACAATCCACAGAACACAAGATGTAGTGTATTACACCTCGTGGCGGCCTAAACCTGTCTAAATCGTGTGTCCTACGCTCTTTGTGTTACGCTCGCCCGTCTCAAGCGCACTTCCACCGGTTCATCTACTACCGTGGCCATACCCCTCGGTAGACTATTGACGATATCTCGTCGATAGAGACAGAGATTATCCATTATTCCACAAGCTCCTCGACATTGTTTGTGGGTATTGTAGGTAGCCTGCTAAGTGCTAACCTTACAACAACCCCAACCGCGCCTCCATGATGCGCTTTTTTGAGGAGGAGTTCTTAGGTTCTTGTTGGGGAATGATGTCTTAGCACGGGGGAGATGGAATCTCTGCTCGAAGGTGGAGACACAGAGCACGATGGATCCATTTCAATTATACATGTAGTCAGCATTTACATCACTATTTATAGTCTACTGTACACACGCGGGGACGTTTACAACCCAACTGTGTAAAGTGAAGAAAACATTGCTCAAATATTCTCTAACCAGGTCCGAGGGCACAGGCATCACTTCCCCCTGCAGTTCAACCAATCCAACCGTTGTTGCGTAGCGGCCCTCTTTCCTCACGATCGGGTGCCTTCGCCGTTTGCTTCTCGCCGCCCCACGGAGATGCGGTGCCTGGGGCGAGGACGGTTGTTATGCTGGGTATTCGCCAGGCTGGCCTTCGCCTCGTGAATCTTCGCCGGGCCGTCCTTTGCTCCGAGAGATCTTCGCTCGGGGGGCAGGCCAGAGGCAAAGATTCACTCACCGACTCCCCGGCTCCCGCGTCTCCACCAGGTCCTGGCACGTGCGCCTACTGTGGCTGCAAGCAAAAATGCCGAAACAAGTCACACTCATGTAGAAAACGTCGTGAGAGCCTTCGGGACTTCTGCGCTCAGCCCTGCTACAACAGTTCTACATTGGAAATATGATGAAATAAGTCTGATTGGTTTACTTGGGCTTCACCACAAGTTGATCATCGTGGGATCAGACATTCTATGTCTTTAGTATATGACCAGATTTGCGTCCTCAATGTTATGCACACTTATACTACAAGAGTTATGTCTTCTATAGTCCATAATAGATATAGAAAAAGATATGGGTGGAATAACAACTACTAGGATACCGGGTGGAAGTTGTCACTCATCTGAGAATACAGATGATGACCAATTGCCAAGATGCAGAATAACGGAATCCTACCAACATGATCACAACGAATTTGTTTCCATGGTTGTTACAGAGCCAAGCTAGAGGAGAATAAATTTAATGTCATCTGAGATAGGACAACCACTAAAACCTGATATTCTTTAAATGAAGGTGCCCTACTTCTAACCATGAGGAAAGAGAACCTTCAGATGCAAAACATAGTCTCATTCTGATATGCCCAACACAATTGTCCTATATATGGAGGAAGATACCATTACAGGCATTTATGCTAGTATCAACCTGAAAGAAAGATCATTTCAAGAATTTCAATTTCCACTACAAAATTCTATCAGGCTTCTCACTACTGTTACTAATCAACTCAATTGCTGACGTAGAAAGAGAAGCTGATACCAGTGAACCTATTGCTACATGGCTGGCGATCTGTAAAGTATATTACCAAAGGATTTTAGAAAACATGCCTCTGATTTACAGAAGCCGGCAATTTTTGGAGCCGTCTCCTGCTCCAAGCAAACATCTGCCTCTATAAATTATATTTAGAGGCAGGCATTCTAATAAGGCCAGTCTCAGCGGTACATTTCATTGCATCATTTTCAAGACTCATGTCATATAGAATAAAATGAATCTTGAATGAAACTTTGCATTGAGAGTGGAAGTTTCATCTTTCATCGGCATTAAATTTAATGACTCATGAAAAGTTGGTAACCTTGTGAACAGGGTTTCATCTAAATAAAACTCATTTCTTCTCTCTCTTCTTAAATACACTACCATGTCGTCGGATATGACCATGTGGCAACCTATTTAAGGCAAATAAAACTCAATTGAAACTCCTACTAAATCCAAGATGTCCAGTTCTAGATTGTATTGAGAACTAGAACTTTTCTATAAACCAAGTTAATATCAGAGGGCTTTTTCTATAAAGTTTAAATTTCAGAATCTGAGAGCTTAAATTGGATTTTAGCAATCTAAACAGTTTTAAATTAAAACATTTTCAACTACAAAGTTTTGCATCGTGTCAATCTCTAAAATTTTAGTATAAAGTTTTTCTTCATCTAAATTCATATTAAAGATTTATAAATTTTGTTTTGAGATAAGTATTTCTACAGGTGGTCTGCCCGTGTTAATCAATTTCTAGAGGTAGACTGTTAGAATTCATACAGCAATAATATTTATTACAACATTATGAAATGTTGATATAAACATTATGAAATATGTTAGGCCTACAAATGAGTGTGTAGTGTAACGACAGAGAGATGTTGTGTGTGCTGAAGCTTGTGGATTTGAATTTTCGAAAGTTATTTTTTTCATTTTTTGGGTTTTCTAGAGATTATTAAAGGAGGCCGATATTTTAATCATTTTGCCTATCTGCCTCTGTTAATACAAAACATCCATCATTAAAAATGGTTCATATAGATATAGTAGTGTTTATTAATTTGAGAACGATAATACTTCTTGGCCCTCTTTCTGGCTTTTGATTTGAGTAGGCCTCCATTTTTTGAGGTATCTCAAGCTCAAATAATTACTCTAGAAGTGTGCCTAAGAAATTTTAGTCCATCTCACTCTGTCTGTTTATCCCTCCACTTTCAGAGCATTCGATTTGAGACGTCCACTGTTCAATGTATCTCAAGCTCAAATAATGACTCTAGATATGTGCCTCGTGAACTTTAGTCTACCTCACTCTCTTTGTTTGTCACTTTATTTTCCAGAGGCATAAGAGTTCTAGCCGGTTTTTATTACTAAGAAATTCAAGTATGCGATGAATTGGCTAGAGGTTAGATTGCTAATTGTTCTATTATTTGGTTTGCAAATTGCAACTGAACTCACAGCCTATGTCATAGCGCACATCCCATAATAAGGGCCCATTTGGGACAGCTTCTCCTCTGAAAAAATAAATTTGGATCTCCACCAGTGGATATAGGATCTACCGTGCAACCGTTTGGCTTACGCAGTAGCCCCAGACCCATGCGGGGACAATTTGATGAAAATGTTCAAATTTACCCTTGAGATTGGTCCCACATCATGGCATACAATTACATGAAATCAATCTCTACCCCCTCGACCGTGCACACATCCATGATGACATCGGTGGTGGAGAGCCATCGACGGGCCATCGCCGGTACTAGCGGTTGAGAAAGGCCGACTTTTCCCGGAGTCCTCATTTCAAAGCTGGCGCTCGTACGGCGGCGTGCTCCAATCCAATGGGCTGTGACTTCAGGACCGCATCACGAGCTGCTCATCCGAGGCCATCGAGGCGGGGACACTGCTCGCCCAGAGGAAGAACCCCCTTGTTGGTGCCTGTCATGGTTGGATCTCACCTTCCTCGGGTTAGGCTCCATCGTTAGCTCGGGTGTCCTCAAGCTCACTAGCCAGGAGGCGCGCTTCGACGCCGGCACAGCCATCCCCTTGGCCTATGCCATCGTGGGCTTCTCGGCACTGCTGTTGGCTGTGAGGCCACACCGCTGGCCGGGAGGGTAGCACAGCTGGCCGAGAGGGCAGTGCCACCGGACGTGTGGCAGCTGGGTCGATCAGAGGGTTGGGCTCGATCGGCGTGGGGCAACGCCAACGAGATAGGCACTAGCGTAGAGCTCGCATGGCGCTGGCGGAGTGTTCGCCCGGTGTAAGAAACGACGGAGAAAGAAGAAAGAAAAAAATGCATCAGTACCTGTGTAATCAGTGGTAGTGGTAGATAATTTCTCTCAACTCCACCGATTAAAGTTTGGCTGAGCACCCTTTTGGCTCCATTTGGATCCTTAGAATTGAATTTATTTAAAAATCATAATTTACACACATATTAATTAATTTAATATGATTGTATATAGATTATATTTGTATATTATTCTTGGCTATATGAGAGATATACTTATTGGTTGTATTTTTACCGTGTGGGAGCGAGTTGAAGAGTGTGCTATAAATTGCAAAGTAAAAATATAGCATGGTGATATATTGAATTCCATCTCTACCTTATGAATTTGAAGTAGGCTAATATATGAATTTTGAAAAGTGATGGAATGTTTCATTCCAAGTCAAATAGCCTAAATTGTTAACTAGATTTTAATTGTTCCAAATGAAAGGATCCAACACTATTACATAAAATCTTTTGTGAGGCGTTTGAACTTTTTTCCTGAGGCGGGCAAGAAGGATAACCGCCCCAGTTATTTTTTATTAACCGAGATGGTTATAAAAAACCGCCTCGAAAAATTTATTTATCGAGGCAGTCAAACCTAACACAACTGCCTCGGTTAATATATTAACCGAGGCGGTTGCGTTACAAGGCCCCCCTAGGTAAATATAAGGCCCAGACAGCCCGATAATGAGTTCTATCTATATAAACCGCTAGCACAAACCCTAACCTTAACTCCCACTCACTCCCTCCCTCCCTCCCAGCCGCCTCCCTCCCTCAAGCTCTCTCCCTCCTATCTCTTAGATGCCTCCCTCCCTCACGCTCTCTCTCCCTCCTTCCTCCCAGCCGCCACCCTACCCTCCTCTCTCCTATCCCCTTCGGCCCTCTCTACTCTCATGCGGCGCGGCGGGCTGTCCAGGCACGTGGCTCGGCGGGCCGGCCAGCCACGGTGGCGCGGCCGGCCGCCCAGGCACGCGGCTCGGCGGCGTGGCGGCCCGACCAGCCACGCATGGGCACGAGCGGGCCACAACGGCGGCTCGCGTGACTAGCGTGGTGGCGGCGGCCCTCCCCTTCGTGCGGCAGCGCGGCGGGGCTACAGCTAGCTACAGCGGCGACGCGTGGCTCGAGCTACGGCGGCAGCGCATGGCACGGGGCGCGGCGATGCGGAGGCCCGGCGGCCCGATGGCGCGGAGGATCTGGGCGGCTGCGCGGCCCCCGGCTAGCTCCGCCCTCTGGTGCAGCCGGATCTGGCTGTGAGAGGCCGGCCAGATCCGGCGGCGGTGCTCCCCGCGGAGGCGGATCCCAACGGGCGGGCTCACTGGGCCAGTGGGCTCGCTGGGCTTTTTTTTTCTTTTTTTTTTCCCGATTAACCTTGTCAGGCACACACAATCGCCTCGGTAAAGGTGATCCGAGGCAGTTGGAAAAACCACCTCGGTTAATAAAAAACAACCGTCACGGTAAAAAAAAAATGTAGTAATTCAAACGACCCCTTAAGGAGATCCACCAAAATGGTAAATCTGGCCCTCAGATCCACTATTTTGGTAAATACAAATTTCGTGGAGTTAGAATATTTATGTAACTTTTGGTGGAGTGGAGCTGTATTTGGTGAATCTAGAGCTGGGGGAGCTGTTCCGAAAGGCCCTAAGGATAGGTGATACAAGATACAAAATTCATTGCAACGCACGAGCATATTTGATTGCTTAGCGCAAAAGTACCAAGAAAACGTTTCCACTATGTGAGGAGTGCTTAAAGTCATCCCCAGCAGCTTGAATCCCACTAGTTCTAGCGATGCACCCACAATAAACCCGTCCATCATTGCATCAATAAAAGCAAGTCCATACTCTTAATTAGAGGCTAGGCAATGCAAGATGCAAATCCTCGTCCAAGAATGTTTTCTGAATTATTGGTACCTGATTCCGTAACTCTCAGCCAGCAACGTATGGCAACCAAATGGAGAGCGCACACACTTACCACGTCACACTGGCAAGCTCCTAGCAGCCTGCAAAATTTTACGCGGATCGGATACGACGACTGAAATTAAGCACAAAATCTACATTTATCAATGAATCTAGTAGTTGACAGCATCCACACCACAGGAAGGAGACGAGGATCGAGGTCTCTAGCCGCCACCAGGAGCACAAATTCTTACAGGCTTACGGCAGAAGCTAGCTCAATTGGCTGGCACAAGCCAGTTTGCATTTGATGATCTACAGATATGTATTTGTGAAGATCGAAGAGCACGCATTACCCACTTTAGCCAACCAGGATTAGGGCCTTTGGGGTGAACCTGCCGTCCTGATGCGATGATTCTATCCCTGACTAGTTTTGCTCTTGCCACATTCTTGGAACAAGCTGGTCGTGGTCCATCAGCACGTTGGTCCCCGTGCATGGACTCGGCTATAGCTGTCTCCCGGCCCATGCATGCGATGATTCGTTCGCCGTGTGCAGGCACGGCCACGCCGCCCACCCTCAACTTGTACCAATTCTGCGAACAGGAATTGTCCTCTCGCAGTCTCATAATTTATTTTCATTGAGAGACGAAACTATGAGGTGAATTGCCAAAGACCATAGGAATGATGTCGTCCCTGACTGTTATGGGCCATCAGGTATATATAGACGGAACAAAATTGGGTGGACCCCGGGTCCATACTTCCTCCCGTGCGCTTTTTCATTGGATGCTTGACACGTGGCAAAAAAAAACTAATCATGCGGCCACCTGAGAGATGCACATCCACCAAACACGGGAGATGCTAACCACCTGAGTGTTCGCATGTTGTTCTCAGATCCTAACCGACCGTCACATCGTTTCTATGTACACGTGTCATACATGAGAATGGGGTCGCATGGGGTACATCGTGACGGAAAGTAACCCTTCGCTGACAGGAATCCTCACCGATTAAACCCTGACAGTTATGCTTGTCAAGGGTAACGTTTTGTGTCACCTAGTAAATCCATATTTCTTAAAAACCACTTTAACTTTCTATGAAGACTAGGTTACCACTTTTTGTGTCACGTAATAAATCCACGGAACAATTATAACCCTTTTGAGTCCACAAACCAAGGAGCTGAAAAGTTTCTTATATATATAGAACCTCCATGAATCTCGTAAGCATGAAAACTCCACTAATAGCTAGGTGACCTGAATGCTGAATCCTTCTATACTGAAATAAATTGACAATTTGAGCAAAAGGAACCATGCATGGATTCACTGGACGAGGTTCCCACTTGCCCCTATACGTATCTCCCCAGTTTTTCCTTTTAAGATTAACCTCGCAGGTTCTCCTAGTGCTATTCTCGTCACTTTCTTTGGATGCCATCCTGATATTCCCTCTTCCTCTCGCTGCAATAATATTACTAGATCTACAAGCCACACTATATATATGACACGAACTACCCCAATATTTACAGCAAGTCGAGCCCCTAGACTCAGCACATATAGTTGACATACCCCCTTAGGAAAGACACATACATATATATAGCATCAATGGCATGTAGTTTCCGGTTCTGGTGGATCTGTCCGAAGCCCCGGCAGGTGGCGAGCGAGAGCGTGCACGGCGCGCAGCTAGCTCGGCAGCGGCTGAGCAGGCGCTGTGAGACCTGCGACGTTGAGACGGGCACGCCATGCAAGTGCAGAAAGGAAGCCATGGTCCTGGAAAGTGAGGAGCATCGTAGCGGGCCGAACAGCTCCTTTGCACACTCCGTCATCAACATGGTTGGGATGCTCATAGGTAGAATTTATGACTTTTCCTCTAAAAAAAGGTATCAGCCCACATGCATAGATCATATCTTTTGCAATTTTTCTTATAATACTATCTACAACAACAACAACACCCAAAATACAATGTCCATTACATATTTGGGTTGCCCTATGGATTCAGTACGTAGCTATTTTTAGTCTTCTCCAGCAACAACACCTAAAAGAGAATCTCTCTGCAAATAGGTTTCCAGGAGAGAGAGAATACTTATATTTGGGTTGTATCTCTCTTAACACTTAGAATAGGTCTCGCATATGGATACTATGTTGGAGGTTGAAACAGTATTATCGGAGACCCATTTAAATTTAGGTGCCTATATGAGTCTCCCGTTGGAGATAATCTAATACATTGACGGTAACATGTGAGGACACAGACTGTTGGATGGCACGCCAACAGCCGATTAACACACATACCTACCATGTACTTGCACTCCGCTAAAGTTTAGAGGGTGTCACATCAAATGTTTGATTGTTTTTAGGTGTACTAAATGTTGACTATTTATAAAACTAAATACATATAGATGAAGACTAAACTCTGAGATTAATTTATTAACGCTAATCCGCTTTTATGTTTACTATATCACCACATTATCAAATCGTAGAATATTTAGATCTAAAAAGTTTATCTCACTGTGAATTTTGATAATGTGCCTTTTCAGGGTTGGGGCAGCTTTCCACTCCATATGCCTTGGAAAACGGCGGGTGGGCCTCTGTATTCCTCCTTATCGGTCTGGGTGTGATGTGCGCCTACACAGCTCACATCATCGGCAGGTGCCTCGACGACAACTCCGGTTCCAAAACGTACCAGGACATCGGCGAGCAGGCGTTCGGCGTCAGCGGCCGGGTTATTGCCTCAACCTTCCTCTACCTCGAGATCTTCTTCGCGCTCGTCTCCTACACCATCTCCCTCAGCGATAACCTGCCACTCGTCTTCGCCGGCGTCCGCCTCCACCTACCGTCGTGGCTCCACCTCCACCTCAGCGCGACGCAGCCGCTGACAATCATCGCCGTGCTAGTAGCGATGCCCAGCCTCTGGCTAAGGGACCTCTCGTCCATCTCCTTCCTCTCCTTCGCTGGCATCATCATGTCGCTGCTCATCTTCGGCAGCATCGTGTGCGCTGCCGCGTTTGGCGGCGGTGTGAGCCTGGGCAAGCACATCCCCGTGATCCAGCTGGAGAAGATCCCGGCGGTGTCCGGCCTATACATGTTCAGCTACGCCGGGCACATCGTGTTCCCAAACATCTACAACGCCATGAAGGACCCGTCCAGCTTCACCAAGGTCTCTGTCACGAGCTTCACCGTGGTCACAGCTCTCTATGTGGCTCTCGCGCTCGTCGGCGCGAGCCTCTTCGGCCCCGCGGTGAGCGCCCAGATCACGCTCAGCATGCCGCCGCATCTCGTCGTCTCCAAGGTCGCGCTGTGGGCGACCGTGCTCACCCCGGTTACCAAGTACGCGCTCGAGTTCGCACCCTTTGCCATCCAGCTCCAGCACCACCTGCCAGAGGGCACGGGGCCTCGCGCGCGCACGCTCATCCGCGGTGGCGTCGGGTCAGCGGTGCTCCTGCTCATCCTGGCGCTGGCCCTCGCCGTGCCCTACTTCCAGTACGTGCTCAGCCTCACGGGCTCGCTGGTGAGCGTGGCAATCTCCGTCGTCTTCCCCTGCGCGTTCTACACCAAGATCTACTGGGCTAGGGTGCCCAAGTCCACCGTCATCCTCAACGTCTTGTTGATGGTGACAGGTGTAGTTCTCGCGGTGGTCGGGACCATGTCGTCAGCCAAGTCGCTTGTGCAGAGTATCCAAAGAGGCCATGCGGCGTAAGAAGATATATGAGGATGCCATCTACGCCGAACCATTAGAATTGCTTCCATGTAAAACATTATTACATATTTGCTCTATGTATAATTCTTGCATCAAATATATATGTGGCTGCCGTACGTTGCTGATTAGTCCACTACTACAGATTCAAACATCACTGTCGGCCCATCACTGTCGGTTTATTTTGGGCCGGTAGTGATGGGCCAGTTCAAACCCTAAATGATTGTGCTAGCGGCTAACCGGCAGTAACGATAGGTATCACTGCCGGTTCGTGGCTGGAACCGACAGTGATATGACTTCGCAGTATCACTGCCGGTTCCACCCACGAACCAGCAGTGATACCTAGAGTCACTGCCAGTTAGTGGCTAGAACCGTCAGTGATACTGCTACAGTATATATAGTCGAGCTCGAGCTACCTCCCTTCTCCTCTGTTCCAATGAAACAGAACAGTGCGCGGCTTCTCTTCCCCTCTATTGTTACGGCTGCTCTTCCCCATGACCTCTATTGTTGCGGCTGCTCTTCATCGAATTGCTCAAGGAAACTCTTGGAAGCTCAAGCATGGTAAAGATCTTCTAACTTATGGTTAGAAACAAGCGCACTCCTTTGAATTTGTAGGTTTACATTGTTTTTGTGTTTGGAGATTGATTCTTATTATAGTTATTTAATTTCTCCATTTTAAAGAGCACATTTAGGTTTGATCTTGAGGAAGACATCAAGATTGTGGTAAATTCACTATTCAAAAAGATAGTTAAAAGCATTGCCACCATTAATTTCAAAATTGAAACTATATTATTGTTCATGATCTAGAAGAGGTGTTGCATTTTATAATTTGCTCCTTCATTTTTATGTGGCATGTTATAGAATAATTGTTTTTGGCAATTATAATTTATGTGGCAACCATTGTTTGGAGCTACATTATTGTTTCTAAAATTTTTTATGCAATTAATGTTGTTTACGATGGAACGTCAATTTTTGTTATGTTTTTTGAATCCATTTTTACATGGCATGTTGTAGAACAATTATTTTGTATGGGCTATCTATTTCAATTTTATAGCGCGACCAATTTAAATTTTTATAGGGTAAACAATTTCAAATTTTTTCAAAAAATATATTAAGGTTCTGTGCTTCAAATAATATTGTTGAGAAAGGCTTATTAAAACTTTCCTGTGTTTTCTCTTCCCTACCCATTTTTTCTCTGCAGGCATGGATCGAAGGTGAATGTACGATCTGTCATACACAGACCGACGGCATTTGATGAGCATCGATGATTTCATCAGGTTCGCCAGAGCCAATGCTGGGGACTTGTTGACGGTCGCTAACACCCTATTTTACTGTCAGCATTTCACCCATAATCAAGGTAAAACCACATGAAATGCAAAGGACTCACCCTGAAACCTACCTAGTTCCACATGTCCTTGAAGAAATCTTGTATATGAAGGAAAAATGGAGAAAACAGGAAAAAATGAAGCATACCAAGACACGTCAGCACCTCAACTGCCACATGGGCGCTAGAGGGGGGCGCCGCCCCTACATAGGGTGCCCGCCCTATGAATGGTGCCAAATTGGCATGCCACCTCACGGATCCATGTGCCATCCTCCCAAATGGCCTGTGGCACGTTGAAACAACATTAACGGCTCAGAGACAAGACACGAGGATCCAGTGGCTTTATCAATAGGGCGCCCGCCCCATCCAAAGTGAGTGCCACGTCCACAATCCGAGGGAAGGTGTCTAAGAGTCATCCAAGCCATCAAATGAAGTCGGTTGATCCAACGGTGATCAAGTGATGTGCCATGGATTGACGGATCCACATGTCATCCACCCGGGGTTGCAAACCGCCAATCCTGAGCTCTAACCAACCTTGCAACCGCCCTTCAGGGTGAAGGAGGGCCGAAGGATGCAAGTCGGTGAATCCAAGGGGGCGCCCGCCCCACTAGGAGGGCGCCAGCCCTGCCTCTTCGCGCCACCGACCTCCAGGACCCCTACAAGTACCCCTGGAGCACTCCTACACTATAAATAGGACTTGAATCCTCACTTGGAAGCAGAAACACCACTAGAAATCACTAGAGATTCAGCTCATAGTCAGTAGTAACTCCTCTCTATCTCTAGCGAAGCTCTGCTCTTAGGAATAGTGCTAGTTAGAGAAGAGTAGAGTAGTAAGAGAGAAGTCGGGAGAAGGAAGAAGTTTGTGGAGGAGCCGGGTCTGTCGGCGATCTCCTCAGCGGCGTTCTTCACTCTTATCGGTAATAAAGATCCGCTTCTTCATTTATTTATTGTTATACTTTAAGTAGCTGTATACTTGCTCATTGCTTGGTTAGAGTGCTCTAATTCTTGAGCTCGAGTTAGAGTAGTAAGTTTTATAGATTAAGCGCGGTGCTTAGGCTATAGCGTCCCCTTGAGTGCGGCTAGGCCCACGGATAGTAGTGGTAGGTTCTAGGTGGTGACAGCCCTAGAATCCTCTGGATTCCACCACGTTCGGCCTGATTATCAGCGTAGGCTTTTAGGCGTACGGTGCCTAATCAGTCGGATCCCCGGCGAGTTTAGGACTTTGCGTGTCCCGGGTATAGCAGTCTCTTTGGTATAACAATCATTTGATCTTTTACTGAGATAGAGTTCTCCCCTAAAACTCCCGAGCTACCTCAATTTATCCTAGTGTGTTTCCACCTTAGTTATATTTCATTGATTTATCCTTACTAAGGTTATTACCCCATTTATCCATATCTAGATCCTTGAAATCACAAACCCCGCCTTCCTTTGGGAAAATATAAATTCGACACCTGGTACTCCCAGGTAAAGTGCTACACGATAATTCCGTGCGCTTGCAGAATACCATCACCTATCCTATAGAGCTACCCATAGCATTTTTGGCGCAGTTGCTAGAAACAATTTTATTCCTAATAGCAACGTTAGAAGTGTCAACAACCACATACTTTGAGCACAGGGATTGACAACCCAAGTGATTGCGTTGAGAAGTATTGTTACCACTGCTAGAGGATAGATTTGGCTACACTCTCTTGATAGCATTAGTAACTGTCAACAAGCATTTTTTGCGCCGTTGCCGGGGAAGGCAACTGTTGAATTCCTCTGATTTGAGTTAAGTCTAGATAGTTATCTTTAGAATCACGAATATGGCCGAAAGGACCATCCGTGAATTCTCTGCACCTTCTGCTGTTAATATAGCAACAGGCCCTGGTGTCATCGAGGTGAACACTCAGTTTGAGTTAAAGCCTGCATTGATCACAATGGTTCAAGCTAGCCCATTTTGTGGCAAAGCTCATGAGGATGCTAATGCACACCTCCAACACTTCTTGGAGATATGCAGCACCTTTACCATTAAAGGAGTAACCCCAGACGTAATTCGTTTGCGACTCTTTCCTTTCTCCTTGTTAGGAAAAGCCAAGCAATGGTTCTATATGAACCGAAATGATGTGGACACATGGGAAAAATGTTCCAACTCTTTCCTAGTGAAATTCTTTCTTTTAGGAAAGACCAATGCTCTTCGCAATAAGATTTCTAGTTTCCAACAACAAACCAATGAATCGATTCCCAAGGTTTGGAAACGAATGCAAGAGTATGTCGCTGCCTATCCACACCGTGGTATGGAGGATTAGATTTTGATCCAAAACTTCTACCATGGATTAACCCCTCCTGACAGAATCCATTTAGATGCTGCCGCTGGTGGAGCATTCTTTTCTTTTAAAGTTTCAGATGCGAAGGCTTTGATCGAGAAGATGGTGTCCAATCAAGGATGGAACGAGGAACGTCTGCAACCGCGCAAGCGAGGTATGCATTCCTTAAAGGAAGCTGACATGATTGCAGGTAAAGTGGACCTACTGGCCAAAAGACTAGAAAAGTGCGAGAGGATGCGTACACTTGGGACCGTGCAAGCTATGGAGACTCACATGACGTGTGTAGTCTGTGGAGAAGTTGGCCATTCTGGACTCCATTGTCCTGAGACACATGAAGACCTCAACTTCATCAACAATGATAACAATTTTCATTCTTCAAACCAAGGATGGACTCAGCGCTCCAATTCTTAAGGTAACACTTTCAATTCTTCGCAACGTCCGAACAACCAAGGTAACAACTACCCTTCTCTTAAAGATTGTCTATGGTCAAGGTAGAATGACTAAAAGTATATACAAGAAGCTCCATGCTAATGATAGGATGCTAGATAGCATAAATGCTAAATTGGATATTTCTCTTCTACAATTAAGAATCAACTTAGTTTCAATAAGATGCTTGAAACCCAATTAGCACAACTAGCAGCTACAATTCCATCTTTTGAAAAAGACAGAATACCAGGAAAGCCTGAAACCACCATGGAATATGCTAATCTTGTTACTATCAGTTATAATGGCTATGAACTAGATGGATGGAATTTTTCAACTAAAAAGGGAGATCCTGGAACCCCTGTCATATCTTGTTCTATTCAATCTCAAAAGTTCCATAATGCTATATGTGATCTAGGATCTATCATTAACATCGTGTCTAAAGAACATTATGAAAAATTGTTCTACACTAAACTAGTACCAACTTCTGCATATGTGTAATTAGCTGATCAAACAACTTGCTACATAGAAGGAGTACTTTGTGATGTTTTAGTGAAAGTAAGAAACAACTTTGTGCCTGCCGATTTCATGATTTTAGACATGGGTAATAGAGACAACTTACCCCTCATTCTTGGCCGACCTTTCTTGAATATTGTGAATGCATGCATATTTGTTGCTCGTGGTAGCATGGATTTCTATATAAATGGGAAGAAAGAAAGATTTGTTTTCTCTTGTGCACTGCACCATGCAACTAACATGCAGAAAAATAAGAGTCGATCCATGAGGAGGAGAAAACCAAGAATCTGGAGAAACAAGAAAGATAGAGATGCGGTTAAGAAGGACCCATCATCTACGGCCTCTACACCAGACCCCGCTACTGTCAAAGAAGGACAAGATGAGAAGAAGACATCGGTCAAGGAAGAATCTCCTTCCGAGGAAGGACAGCTATGGGAGTAAGTATTCTATCTCTCTCTTTAATTACTGCATTGGCATATTTCCCTTCTTCGTGCATTAAATCAATTAATTGTTAGAATCATGTTTAAATTTATGTCTTGCATTTAATAAAGACCATAATAAAAGCGAGATTTAAAAATAAAATAAAATAAAATAAAAATAATAAAATAAAATATAAATTTGGTTTATCATAGTAGCAATAAATAAAAAAGGGTAGCAATAAAAAGCAAAACCTGGTGACCATAATAAGATGCAAAAGAGGAAATGACCCGACCAAGAGGAGAATCCGATCATGAAGAAGAAGCTAGCTTGGGGGAGCCGTCATCCTCGCCAAGGTATGGTTTCTAACCCCTGCTCTTTTTTTCTTAATTAATGTGAGTCATAATATGAAAAGCAATTCTAAATTCCTGCATAACACTAAATAAATGAAAATAATGATAAGATGAGAAAAATAATATGATATGTCTTTGTTGGAAACGATGAACAATTGCGCTGTGATGATTTGCAAAATCTTGTTATACAACCCTTACTATGAAAGTTTTGAGTGTGATATCTGAAATTTGTCTTAAGTCAAACACTATTGTGGGTTGCACATGCTAATAACCTAAATTATGCTCTTACAAGATTGAAATTAGTATAAGTAGAACTTTTACCTGACCTAGAGAATGAGTGAGAACCAACTAGAGATTTTGATTTATAAAATTCAAATTCTTTCTCATGGTTCCTTTATGGAGTTAAATACCTACCATCAAGCGATACATCCACAAACAACTAAAACCATCAAAAGAAAGAGCTCTTTTTTGTTTTGAGCCTGCTTAGACCTTATTTGATCTAGGTAGAGAAACTAGTCATATTCTTTGATCAAGATCACGTACACATTTCGCCTATGTATTACTTCTACACTGGAAGTATACATCTATGCTCCACACACCAATTGAGACAACCAACCACAATCAACTTTTGTCCTTTTGATAGATGGGGGGTATAGGTTACTGAAAAAAAAGAGAGAACAAGTGCTCAAGAAAAACAAAAAAGGACAAATGTCCCAAGGGCAGGTGCCCATATATCTATTCTTAAAAAAAACTATCTATTCAGTAACCATGCTCTCCCCTGCCTAAGGCAAAGGAATAAGTCTCAAGGAGCCCACTAAATAATTTACACTTGCACTTCTTGATCATCTCATATGACTTGTTGCTTCCTGTGATCTAAGAGTCTAATCTTGCAATACATTCTGTTCAAGTATGCTTTTGCTCTAATCCTATAAACCCCACATAAGCTTAGGATAGACATGAAAAGCTCCTTTGAGCTCTTGTGAGGTCCATCACACTAAGGATTGGTTGAGAGTACCATTAAAGGAACCAAAGCAAGATTTTCTTTTTCAAAATAATAAAAACTCTCTAGTAAAAGGTTTCACTCTACCAAAGTAAGGGGTGAAGTATCTGCTTGTCTATTCTATCTTGTTTTTGCATAACCCAAGGTGAAAAAGCTAAAAGCCCCATATAGTTAAGATATAAGATGAATTTCTAAATCATGTTCAATACTAGAATAGTATTGGTTTGTATGCAAGATACTTGTGAATTATTATATTAAAGAAATTCTTGATACAACATTGCCATGCTAAAATCACATCTTTGCTTGAGGACAAGCAAAAGGTTAGCTTGGGGGGAGTTTGTTGACGTTCGCTAACACCCTATTTTACCGTCAACATTTCATCCATAATCAAGGTAAAACCACATGAAATGCAAAGGACTCACCTTGAAACTTACGTAGTTCCACATGTCCTTGCAAAAATCTTGTGTATGCAGGAAAAATGAAAAAAAAAGGCAAAAATGAAGTATACCAAGACACGTTAGCACCTCAGCAGCCACGTGGGAGCCAGAGGAGGGGCGCCCGCCCCCTACATAGGGCGCCCGCCATATGAATGGTGCCAAATTGGCATGCCACCTCACGGATCCGTGTGCCATCCTCCCAAATGGCCTGTGGCACGTTGAAACAACATCAATGGCTCAGAGACAAGACACAAGGATCCGGTGGCCCTATCAATAGGGCGCCCGCCCTGTCCAAAGTGAGTGCCACATCCACAATCCGAGGGAAGGTGTCCAAGAGTCATCCAAGCCATCAAATGAAGTCAGTTGATCCAACGGTGGTCAAGTGATGTGCCATAGATCGACGGACCCACATGTCATCCACCCGGGGTTGCAAACCGCCAATCCTGAGCTCCAACTGACCTTGCAACCGCCCTTGAGGGTGAAGGAGGGCCGTGGGATACAAGACGGTGGATCCAAGGGGGCGCCAGCCCCTACGAGGGCGCCCGCCCTGCCTCTTCACGCCACCGACCTCCAGGTGCCCTACAAGTACCACTGGAGCACTCCTACACTATAAATAGGACTTGAATCCTCACTTGTAAGCAGAAACACCACTAGAAATCACTAGAGATTCAGCTCATAGTCAGTAGTAGCTCCTCTCTCTCTCTAGTGAAGCTCTGCTCTTAGGAATAGTGCTTGCTAGAGAAGAGTAGAGTAGTAAGAGAGAAGTCGGGAGAAGGAGGAAGTCTGTGGAGGATCCGGGTCTATCGGCGACCTCCTCTCCGGTGTTCTTCACTCTTATCGGTAATAAAGATCCCCTTCTTAATTTATTTATTGTTATACTTTGAGTAGCTGTATACTTGCTCATTGCTCGGTTAGAGTGCTCTAATTCTTGAGCTCGAGTTAGAGTAGTAAGTTTTATAGACTAAGCGCGGTGCTTAGGCTATAGCTTACCCTTGAGTGCGGCTAGGCCCACAGATAGTAGTGGTAGGATCTAGGTGGTGATAGCCCTAGAATCCTCTGGATTCCAACAAGCTTGGCCTGGTTTTATCAGCGTAGGCTTTTCGGCGTAAGGTGCCTAATCAGTCGGATCCCCGGCGAGTTTAGGACTTTGTGTGTCCTGGGTATAGTAATCTCTTTGGTATAACAATCATTTGATCTTTTATTGAGATAGAGTTCTCTCCTAAAACTCTAGAGCTACCTCAATTTATCCTAGTGTGTTTCCACCTTAGTTATACTTCATTGATTTATCCTTACTAAGGTTATTACCCAATTTATCCATATCTAGATCCTTGATTATCAGATCCTTGGAATCACAAACCCCGCCTTCCTTTGGGAAAATATAAATTCGACACCTGGTACTCCCAGGTAAAGTGCTACACGATAGTTCTGTGCGCTTGCAGAATCCCATCACCTATCCTATAGAGCTACCCATAGCATTTTTGGCGCAGTTGCTAGAAATAACTTTATTCTTAGTAGCAACGTTAGAAGTGTCAACAACCACATACTTTGAGCATAGGGATTGGCAACCCCAGTGATTGCGTTGAGAAGTATTGTTACCACTGCTAGAGGATAGATTTGGCTACACTCTCTTGATAGCGTTAGTAACTGTCAACAGGACTCACATCCTGTATTCTGCCCATGCAAAGATTGCAAGAATACGAGAAAATAGGGCGACGTGGAGCATATACGATTGCACTTGATTACCAGGGGGTTCATGAGTGACTACATGATTTGGACTCTGCATGGGAAGGTTGGTCAAAATGATGGACAAGAAAACAATGATGATGTTCCCATGCCTAGCATATCCCTAGACAAGTTTTTGCCTAATGATGATTACACAGAACCTATGCCTACCAATAGCAATGTGTTTAGCAATACGTTAGCTGACGACACAGAGGAAAACGATGGCATTTCTCAGCTCCTTCATGATGTGCAGGGCGGATTTCTTAGTGCTACACAGTTGAAAAAACCGGAGATCAGGAGAAAGGATGCAAAAACATCATTGTATCTGACCTGTCCAATAAGCAAACTAGAAGCCAACATCATTCTTTTAGAGTTCAAATCAACGAACGGATTGAGTGATAAAGGCTTTGATAACTTGTTAGGTATAATACAGAAACTGCTCCCAAAGGGTAACGAGTTAGCAGAAAATACTTATCTGTCCAAGCAAATGATTTGTCTAATCAGCCTCGAGGTTGAGAAAATCCACGCTTGTTCCAATGATTGCATATTGTACCGTAGAGAAAAATACAAAGACTTGGATACGTGTCCCAAGTGTAAAGCTACCCGATACAAGCAAGGGCCGTCAAATGAGGATAGCAAGACCAGAGGAGGGCCCCGTAAAGGTCGTATGGTATTTTCCTATAGCTCCACGAGTGCATAGGTTGTTTGCAAATGCAAAGTCAGCGAAGTTGTTGTGCTGGCACGGCGAAGAGCGGAAGAAAGATACAATGTTGAGGCACCCCGCCGATGGGTCAGACTGGAGGACTATCAATACTATGTTCTATAAGAACATCAGTGGAGAGGTAACGCATCTTTGGTTAGGTTTGAGCACAGATGGGACGAATCCGTTTGACCAGGTTAGAAGCAATCATAGAACTTGGCCAGTGACGCTATGTATATACAACCTTCCACCTTGGCTTTGTATGAAACGTCATACATCCAGATGCCACTACTAATCCAAGGCCCAAAACAACCTGGCAATGATATCGATGTGCTTCTAGAGCCAGTGATCGATGAACTACAACAGATGTGGGAGATGGATGTGAAGGATGTTTGGGATGAGTAAAAAAAGAACATGCCACGATAAAGGCTATGCTCATTGCTACAATCACCGACCTGCCAGGGCGAGGTTGCTTGTCTGGAGAGAATACAAAAGGATACACTGGGTGTGTCGAGTGCTTGGACGAGACAGATGCTATACATCTACTAGAAAACAAGAAGATGGTCTATATGGGACACCGTAGGTTTTTACGAAAGGACACCCTTACCGCAGGAATAGAAAAGATTTCAATGGGACTATTGAGAAACATGGACCCCCAAAGTATCGCGATGGCAAACAGATACTTACACAAGTAAGCAAACTCACAGATGTAGTCCTTGGAAAGGGGAAGGTGCAGTACCAGCGCCTGCTGATAGTATCTGGAAGAAAAAGTCAATCTTCTAGAAACTACCTCACTGGCCACTTTTGAGTGTATGTCAGTGTCTTGATCCAATGCACATAACTAAAAATGTGTGCGGTAACACTCTTAACACGTTGATGAACACCGGGGGAACAACGAAGGATTCTCTCGCGACACACTTGGACGTGCAACACCTGGGCCTCAGGAAGGAGTTGCACCCAATAACTCTTGAGGATCACCACTTGAAACTTCCGGTGGCATCATGGACACTGAAAAAAAGAAAGAAAAGGACATGCTTATTTCTTTCTTCAATGATCTCAAAGTGCCGACCGGCTACTATGCGAACCCAAAGAGGCTAGTTAACATGAGAGAACTTAAGTTTAACTATGGTTGTATGAAGGCTCATTACTATCATGTCATTATGACTCAGCTGCTCCCAGTTGCCCTGCGAGGTATCCTCCCTGACAAGGTACGCGCCCTGATCATAAAGTTGTGTTCGTTCTTCAGCGCGATTTCTGAAAAGGTCATTGACTGGGCCAAGCTAGACCAGCTAAAGCAGGAGATAGCCAAGATTCTATGCAGGCTTGAGAAGCATTTCCCACCGACTTACTTCGACAGGTGCATCTACTTGTTCATCTTGTTGACCAAATTAAAGCCCTTGTCCCAATGTACCTACACCAGATCTTTCGTTTCGAGAGGTTGATGAAAGTTTTTAGGCGGTATGTTACGAATAGATTCAGACCAGAAGGTAGCATGGTAGAAGGATGGACAACAGAGGAGGCCATTGAGTTCTGCACATATTATGTGGACATCAATCGGGTCGGAGTTCCAGTATCTCGTCACGAGGGAAGACTTGGGGGCAAAGGAACGATAGGTGAGAAAGCTATCACAATCAACGAAGTCATTTCTTTTAAACAGGCACACTTCGCCATCCTCCTACATGCTGACGGTGTGATGGCATACATTGATGAGCACAAACAGTTACTGCAAATTAAGCACACCGGTAGGTCACAGGCTTGGCTTGAGAAAAAAATATAAGGAGTTTGGTGACTGGTTTCGACGCCGCAGACTAGGAATGGTCACGGGCTGTCAGCTAGATCTCTTAGCTCCTGGACCTTCGACTACGGTGATGATGTACCAAGGGTATGATATAAATGGTTTTACATTTTACATAAAAAATAAGACGGCAAGAGCACCAACCAAAATAGTGTTGTTCATTTCGACGCCCACGATGAACACGGCATGGTGGAGGCAACATACTATAGTTTCATAGATGAGATATGGGAGCTAGACTATGGACGACAGTGGAAGGTCGCTCTTTTCCGTTGCCAGTGGGTACGGCTAGACGAAATCAATACCGACAATGATGGGTTCATCTATCCAAGACCACATACAGAGACGACCCCTTCGTCCTTGCAAAGGATATTTTGCAAATCTTCTATACAAGGGATAACAATACAAAGAGAAGATTACAAGTAGTCATGCAAGGCAAAAGGAAGATTATCGGTGTTGACGGAGTGACGGATGAAAAAGAGTACAGAGGTTATCAAGAAATGGCCCCTTTTGGGGCGGACGTTACCCTACCTATCCTTGAACAGGGTGACGAACCTACATACCTCCGGAGTGATCATGACGAGACCATCATAGTTTGTGCACCGTGAATAGTTAGAATATCAAACTATGTGATTCAAAAAGAAATGTTGTTTTAGTATTTTACATCGAATTCGATATCATATGAAGTTGTAAAGATTGATGAGTTCTTGTAATATTATTTTGGAACTATGTTATTTGATCTTTTTAATGTTCAATTTTTGAGTTACAAATTTCAACAAATCATCAAATCCAGTAAACAAAAGCTTTAAAAACAAAATAAAACCCTTCCCTACCGAGCACACACATAGTCCATTTAGTTCAGTCTCTGCGCTTTGGTCTCGGCGGCTTGGGTTCGAAGCCGGGCTTGAACCAATTTTTTTAGGCATTATCTTTTTAAAAAAAACATCACTGCTGGTTATACAATAGAACTAGTAGTGATATGAGCTATCACTGCTGGTTCTATCATACAACCGGTAGTGATGTCATATTTTTTAAAATTATAAAATATTGTTTAAAATTTATAGTAATTCATTGAAAACTCCAAAAATTATAAAAATGGTGTCATTAAATTTGTATTAAATTTCCCAACAACCTTTATTTAGTTGATGTTTTTATTTGAACAATTTAAATATCTCATTTCTTTGAAAAAGCATGTAAATTGAGTATTTTAAAACAATTTGGACCCCCAAATGATCTCAAATGAAAAAGTTGTAAACAACAAAGTTGTAGGACTCATCAGGCTCAACAACTTTTATTTTGTTATTTTATGCATTTGAATTTTTTGGAGACTGTGCATTGTTCATATCTCTAAAAACTTTTCAAATCTCACAATTCAAACCAAATTTAGGCCACCAGATGGCCTCAGATGGAAAACTCGTAAACAACAAAGTTGTATAACTCATGAATTTCTACAACTTTTATTATAGTCATTTCTTCATTCGAAATTGTTTTATATGCCATATCTCACAAACTACCATGTTTCCATATAATTCATGTCATTTTGTTGGAAACATAGTAGTTTGCGAGACATGTCTAGTAAAACAGTCTCAAATGGAAAAATGACTATAATAAAAGTTGTAGACATTCATGAGTTATACAACTTTGTTGTTTACAAGTTTTCTATTTAAGACCATCTGGTGGCATAAATATGGTTTGAATTATGAGATTTGAAAATTTTTAGAGATATGAACAATGCACAGTCTCAAAAAAATTCAAATGTACAAAATGACAAAATAAAAGTTGTTGAGCCTGATGAGTCCTACAACTTTATTGTTTATAACTTTTTCATTTGAAATCATTTGGGGGCTAAATTGTTTTAAAATACTCAATTTACATATTTTTTCAAACAAATGAGATATTTAAATTGTTCAAACGAAAACATCAACTAAACAAAGGCTATAAAGAAATGCAATACAAATTTAATGACATCATTTTTATAATTTTTAGAGTTTTCTATGAATTACTATGAATTTTAAATAACATTTTACAATTTAAAAAAAATATGACGTCACTGCCGGTTGTACGATAGAACCGGCAGTGACAGCTCATATCACTATCGGTTCTGTTGTAGAACAGGTAGTGAAGTGGAAATAAACAAAACTTCACAAAAAAAATTATGGGGAATCTCTAGTTCAAACCTAAGCCACCAAGGCCAAAGCACAAAGACTCAACCAACCGAACTACGAGTGACTTCAGTATAGAATGGATATGTTTTATTTTTATATAATTTCTTTTCCTGGATCATTGTACACATCACTGTCGGTTCTAGTTACGAACCGGCAGTGATGGCTTACATCACTGCTGGTTGCTGTTATCAACCGGCTGTGTTGTAAGCCATCACTGCCGGTTCGTAACTAGAACGGTAGTGATGTTGTCTACTATATAAGGGTCGGGCGCTTTAGGAAATTTCTAAGTTTCAAATCTTCCCGCTCGACGCCGGCGCCCGTGCACCCCCATCCCTGCACCACCGTTCTAACCCTGTTCCGGCGCCCGCAGCAGCTCGGCCACGCTTCCCGGGAGCTCCATGACGCCGGCAACTGTCCCCAGCACCAGGCGTTGCTGTCCACGACGCCGGCCACCGTCTCCAGCCTAGCCGGCCACTGCACGACGTCGCCGCCGCCGCTGACCTCCTCTCCTTATTGCCATCCTCGACGACAGGAGCAACCCGACGCCATCCTTCTGCTTGTCCACGACGCCAGGAAACACCACGACACTAGGAGCAGTGGGATTCTGACCACCCACTCCATTTTCCTCGGTGAGCAGCCACCGTGTCCTCTAGGTGTTCGATGTAATGCCTCAAAGGAAAATGCAACACTTTGACCCACTATTTCGCCAAGAAATGAATTGATTTTTCTGTTGCTTCGAAAACGAAGTTTGAGGTACACAACATGTGCTGCAACTTTCATTAATAGTCCAAGGTCATATGTATTGTACAAGCTAAGCTATGCCTACATGTTCTTTGAAATGTTGCTTCCTCTACTTTGATTTGCATGTGCTATATTGCTAATCTTGCAAGGACATTAATTTTATGCGTCTTTAGGCAACAATGGCTTGGTATGTAGTGTATGTTGGCCACAGACCTGGCGTGTACCGTACTTGAGAAGATTGCTATGCTCAAGTCAATCGCTACCCAGGTGCTTTGCACAAGAGATACAACACAGAAACTAAAGCGTTGACTGCCTACTACAACTATGGTGAAATCCATGGGAAAGGCGATGAATTGAAGATAGAATATAAGCCACCCGTCAGAGCAATAAAGATTAGGAGCCTTGGTTTTTGGTCTTGGAAAGATACCATCATTTTATGTCAAGGTTTGGTCATTGCTTTATATATTTGGAAGTTAATGTAGACTACTAAATTAGAACTTGTAGTACACTACTCTAATATATGTACTAGTTGTGTCATGTGTACTTTGTATTAATCCATCAAAAACCCAATTTGCTTGTATTTCTACTATGCATACATGTGCCATACAAACACTAATGACATGCATGTCCACAGACATGACTCGTCATCACCAGTTCATCACGCATCGCCAAAGTACAGGAGAGCCGCAGGATCCGACTAATGGTGGTGGTAGTGAGAATCAAGACGATGAAAACCAGAGTCCGAGCCGATTTCTCCAGCTAGACCAAGGAGACGAGGTAACTTAGGTCATACGTAATAACGCCAAGTACCCCACCACGACAGATAAGTTTGATGAGTACTTAATTACGTATTTTGAAGCAGGTTACGATGGAAGAGCCAAGTGGTGAGGGTAGCGGCAGGACTAAGCATGGAGCAACAAAGCTTCCTCAGACAAGTAAACATTGGCATATCACTGAGTTTGCCCAAGTAGGGAGCCGGTGGAGCCTCTCAAAGCTTTGGGCCCATACAAGAGTATCATCGAGGCACTTGTGAGAGATTTTATCCCGATCAAGTACAGGAAATGGACTGGCCGTGAGGATGACCCGTGGAGGGTTCCAGAAAGTGAGAAGGAGCTAGTTTGGAACAAGCTGAAAGGTTATTTCACTTTTTCTAGCAACTATGATGAGGCTATTGTGAAGAAGAAGGCTAAGGAAATCATGGGTCGTTCGTTCAAGACCTTCAAGGGAACCTTATCTAAGTTAGTCAAGGAAGGCAGACAACCAAACTTTGAGAGAGGAGAATGTGCCAAGCAGAGGGACTTCTGGGAGGAGTTCAAGGCTTACAAGCTATCCGAAGAGGCCAAGACAGTAAGCGAAAAAATAAAGCAAACTCGCTGTAGGCAAAGGATCATCATCACCTAGGATCACGTGGCTATGTCAAGAAGATTCCGGAATAGAAAATGGAAGTCTAGAAACTAGAGCAGAGCGGCGTAAGGATCAAGACAAGTGATTGGTAGCCTAGATCAGTAAACTACCTTCTCGCAAGGGGCACGGTACGATAGTGCTGGGAGGATTTCTTCTGAGAGTGAACCCGCCATCACCGACCTCCTCCAGAGGATTTCAACGATAACTGAGGAAGTGAATAGAGGAATCCGCAAGTCGGATAGAGAAAATGACGTGCTCACCCAAGCTCTTGGGAACAAGGAGCACCCCGGTCGCACAAGAGGAGCCAGGATCATTGCTTGGGAGAAAGCCTTTGAAGGCGAATCTTCGTCCTATAAGAGCCGGGCGAGGGCTAAATTGCAAAGAGAAGAAAAGCTCTAAAGGTGGCGAAAGGAAATCAAAAATAGCATGGAAGCACGGATAGCTGTTCAAGTTGATGCACGAGTTGTGACAGCTATGCAATCCATGTGTTAGGCACAACCGCAGCCTGTCCAGATGGGGAATAGCCCAGTGCCCAAGGGTCGCAGTAGCTGCGGATCTACCCCTATGCCTGACGTAGAAGAGATCAATGCTCATCATTGTAACACCCCGGGTGTTGGTCACGAGCTAACCAGCGAGTGTGGACCTAATCAAGATATGTCAATCAATGATCTTGATCACTATCTCACATTCATCTCCATCTACCATGGCTACTAGAAAAGTCTCATAAAGATCCGACTCAAGAATTCACAGGAAATAGCATATCATCTGCTTATTTGGATTTATTGATCAAGTGAAGATGAACATGCGAAATCAATCAAACCTTGCAACCTTTCTCAAACAACTCTACTTGAACTCTACAACAAAAGTCATGCAGGACTCATGTTGAGCAAATGCCAAGAAAATACCTTCATTGGCCTAAACATCAATTTTGAGCTCTCTAATTACATTAATTTGACCAAGGTGGAAATTATATTTTTGAGCAAGATATGAAGTTTGACCTTAAATAAAGGTTGGATATACTGTGGAGTAAAACAAATGTTATTTTTGAACCAAGTCATGATTCAACCTCTAAGTGCCTCAAAAAGTGGAATCATTGCAGGGAGAAATTCTGATTTCAGGATTTAAAATAATTCCAAGTCTGAAAACGATGCCAATCTCTTGGACGTCTCGCGTTCCCGAGATTTCGTTAAGCAACTTGAGTTGGGCCCAAAATATGAGTTCAAGAAGACTCCTTGGAGCACAACATATCTAAATTTGGGAGCAATCCGGCTCTATTTGACAAGGTTTCACATTTGGTCTTTGATCGTAATTAACCCTTTGATAGCAGCCAATTTGGGATTAATTATCTCCTAAACCGTTTGTCAAATGGTGGAACACTCTTAATAGAGATTGTAGACTATCCCGTGGGCAACAACTTTGATTAAGGTACCTCAGGCCGAATATACACAGAATATGCCGTTCTGCCCGGCCGAAGTTGAGCACAATTGCTCGTGCCACCGGTTCGGTTTAATGCCCACGTGTCCAGCGAGCTCTGGGCGCCACCAACCTTTGCCAACCTCCTTGTTCCACCTCGCCTGCGTCCCTGCTGCTCCTCTCCGACAAAAGGCGAGCGCCAGGGCGTCCTCCACCCATTTCCTCCCACTCTCCCACCTTCCTTGCTTCCCTCCTTGCCGTCCTTTTGCCGTGGCGCTCGCCGGCGCGGCTGCTGCTCGCGGCCACCATGGATGGACGAGCCAAGCTCCGCCATGGCTGCTGCGCGCGCTGCTATTGCTTGCTGCTGCGGTAAACGCTGTGCTGCTGCTGTGCCTCCGGCCGCCGGAATCCCTGTCCGGCCAGGCCGCTGCCGAGCAGCGTGGCCACCTCTCCTCCTTATGGCGGTGGCATCCTGTAGCCAAGCAGGAAGGAGGCGGTCTCCCTGCAAGCCGCAGCCAGCCAGGCTTCGGTCGAGCGGCCGCCGCGGCTGGCCAAACGCCGCGCTGCTGGCTGGCAGCCGGCCACGGCCGTCAAGCCGAGCTGCTGCTTCTCCCCCTCGGTTCATCTCTCTTCTCTGCTCTGTGGTTACGAACCCAAGGAAGAAGAAGATGCTCCTGTGTGATGACGTGTGGGTCCCACCCGAGAGCAATAAGGGACCAAATCTTCAGATCTTGCATTATTTTTGAAATTCCATATCTTGAGTTAGGGATCTCCAAAAATAATGAGATTTATTTTGTTAGTTTTCTCTTGAAGTTTCCTGCATGTTAGATCCATAATATATGTTATGTTATTTACATTTTTGTGCTGTGAAAATTATTATTGAAAAGTGGTTTTAGGAATGAATTAACTTGCTTTTCATCATATTTCTAGGAATATAAGTCCAACGACTGTGATTCCAATTTTGTTAGGTTTCTAATATCATGCACTAGCTAATTGAAATATAAAATGTGTAGGTTGTTTACTGTTTTTAGGGTCTTTCACTTTAATCTTCTTAAATAGGAAAAATATGCTTGTTTTGCTTGTTATTTTTGTACCTGGCGTTGTATTGCTCCAAATGGCAAGCCAATTTATGAGTAGATTCTCTTTATTAGGTGTGATGCATGGTTAAAAGTTCATGATTTATTGTGTATATATGACTGAGTTATGAATTTCCCATGTTTCATGCCTAGTAAGTAGATTTAAATGCATTATAAATAATATATGGATGTAAAAATTAAAAATGGTGTTCCACTGTACTTTTCATGGTATTTTGGTAACCTGGGAAACCATAATATGGTCATGTGTTTAAAGGAAATGTTAAGTTTCACATTTATCTTACTCTTCAATGTATTGTTGCATTATAAACTTGTTTATTTTGTAATGATTAATTTATAATACCTGAGCATGTGAAATTTGTATAATGATCATTATTTGTAATCAGCTAGCTCTCATAAAAGTTTGGGGCTCATTTGAGATCTTTACCACATGACTTAAATAATTAAATAATAGGCTTTGATGTAACTAGGTAGCTTACCCGTGCGTTGCTACGGGACAGTTAAACTTGTATATAAAAAACATATAAATCACACGATAAAATAACAATACTATGAAATTATACCGATATTAAAGTAATATTTTAATATAAAATACAACAGTCATGAAATTAACATAGTTATGGAAAACACGTTGCAAGCTTACAATCTTTATTGTATACATCTTTCTATGATGCGGCTAACATAATGTTTTATAATAGGAAGTTCGATATCTATTTATTTTGTGCACCTATAAATCCATGAATCGGAATGCAGTTTTATTTAGTTCTGGGGCTATTCGTGTTATAGAGTGTTTGGTAGAATCCAGTGTCTAGTGGAGTTAATATTGGAACAGACGTGGTAATAAACTTTAAGGGTCACCGGATAGAATAGAAAATAAATAAATGAGCATTTAAGCATTTACATTTAATACATCATCCGCGTGCTTCATAAATTAATCTTTTTTCCATCTGAACCCAAATTTTTAACTAAACAACATGGACAAAACATACAACACTATAAAGTCCGTAGTCCATATCTTCGTTCAGATCACCCAAGCAAAAACTCAGCAGCCCCCTTCTCATTTTCTATAAAAGACAGCTCTCTGTGCTTATCATCTCCCCACCATTTGGTAGATTTGACACCAGAGCCTAGATTCAACATATTATTAATTAATAGCTGCAGTTTTGAGTGCCCTAAAATCATGAGCAAGGGTGCTGCTATGTTCTGATGCTTGATCCATATGAAAATATCAAAACATGTAACATATACAAGGTATTAATTTACTTTTCTAGTGACACTACACAGAGAAAGATAGGGAAGAGGGTCTTATTACTCTGAACTTGATACCAAGGGCGCCATTGATGAAGGCATTGCTGATGCTGGATTGGCCAAACCCAAGAGAAAGAGGCCTAAACACAAGTCATGTAACAACAAAATATGCCAGAACATGGTCTGCACAGTAGGGATGCACACTGCCTTTATAACTTACTAATATGCCAGCCACTTCTATTTACATTATCAGGAATTTTATAAAGCATAGCCATGGTCAAAGCTAACTTAAACAGGAGCATTTGGGAGCAATGTAGCTACACCATAATCAAAATCTTTGACGCATGTCTAAAAAGTTTCTCCAACCTTGATTTAGTGCTGCAAAATATGAAACTACACATATCTATTATTTGCAAGGTACCAAATCAGTCCAGATTAAATAATTAAATAATGACTGTGTTAAGGTACAAGGAATGAACAATTGATTGCATACCGATTTCTCTTGGGTCTGATTTGCCCCTTTATTTTCTTTGGACTGGCAGAAAGATACCTGAACACAGTCATTAAAGTGACACCATGCCCCTTTATTCCTCCCGAGAGTATTAAACATGGTTAATTGGAATTCTTCATGCAGATAATTCATCAAAGCCCCAAGGAGAGATCAGACATCATGTCTTAATAAAGACAAAACTGCCATTCACTGCCACTTCACAATCAAAGAATTTAGTAGAACTTATAGACCTATAAATCAAGTCATTATCAACCACAACACTACTAATCTTCTTGAACAGCTCATACAGAGCCTCATCCTGAACTGCAAAAGGTCGAGTTCTATCATATTCTACAAAAGAGATGTCAACACAAGTTCCATACAAACAGCAGAACTTTTGTACTACAGTACCCCTAATATCAATTCGATCAAGGCATCTTCCCCTAAAATATAGTGCACTGCCAATAACAAGTCCTTTCAATTAATCCATCAGGAAGGAGAGATGGAAAAGTACCTTTTGTGGATTCTTTGACCCACATATTAATTTGCTTTCGGGCTTGAAAAATCACAAGAGATGAGTGCTGATAGATGTTGCCAATACAAAAGATAAGTTATAATATCATACTTAATAGTCAGTGTGTGAAAATTTTTCTTTCAGTTTAGTCCCAAATACCCAACTGATAAACTTCATACTGCTAGTTTAGAATTTGTTTTTCTTATCAGCATAGTAAGTGTAGCAAGAAACACATTTTCTTCCCTGAGATAAGATCATACTCCATATGCAACCTATGCAAGCAGGTTGGGACAAGGTTGTAGCTTCTAACTTGTTTAGTACACATGAAAACCAGCTATGCAAATGGCAGGATTGTGGGCCAGTAAAGAAAGAAAAGAAATTGATGATATGCCTCGTTTCCTTTGCAGAGATAATGCCCTTTTCAGGTAAGATTCAAGAAATTCGTCCTAATAAAAGTACTCTTAGTAGTGAAATTGCTTGAGATTCCCTACCACCCCCTGCACCAAATCTCAGATGCCCATATAAACCACAGGAGAAGCACTAAAGATAACGACAAGAAGCAAATAATTTAATCCAACAAGCAAGGCAAGGGAGAATCTAACCTTTGAACATCGGGTGAAGGTCGTCGGACTATTGGCAGGCGGACAGCAGCTTCCATGCTCTGACGCTAACCTGCATCGTGGTGGTTGCTGACGTGTGCTCGCTCCTGCATTGCACCCGCTACCTCCAAGTCCTTCACAAAAGCTACCGCGGGATGTTAAAAAAGCAGTATGTAGATAATAAATATGAGTAAAATGTGAATATGGTAGTATGAAGGAAAACTTATCTTACCTTGTCAGTATCTAAAAGAGGATATAGTAGGTCAATGTAGTGGGAGGCTTCGATTGATGATCTTATCAAGCTTGCACGCTCGCTCTCTTTCCTGAAAGTAACAGTTGAAATTAGATGCTCTGGCCTCTCCAAAGTTGGAATACGCACGAGCTCTCCAGAAACACATTATGAAACAAATTTTATTTACAGCTAGGAGCAGTAAGCATTGGCATAGTGCCAAAAAATGTGGATGCAAAGGAGCAAGTTTGTAAAGTTTTCTAATGAATAAATGGTAGCAACTCAGTCAACATTCGAAGAAGGACACCAATATTCCAGCGCTCTTGTTCTCCTGAAATAAAGATGGATACAAACTACGAAGGTTACAAATAAACCTCACGATGGTTTATGAGCACATAAGGAAGAATTTGGAAGTGCTCCAATCCTGAATGTTCTCCAAAAACCAAAACCTACCAAGTTTGGGTCGAACAAGCAGTACACACTAAACAAAAAGTAGATACAAAAATATTCACAATTCATCTGGTTGCAGGAAAAGACGCATGAAATCTCCATAGCCCAGTGAAATAAGTAATAAAAAAGCTCCCAAATGAGCCACATGAGGGATCGCCCTCCACCCCAATCAGCTCCTATCTGAAATCACCAGCGCCATTGATGGTTTCTTTCTGATAATATGGCTATTGCTCACTGATTCGCTGTTAACTTGATCTGGAAAACCCAACTCCTGACACGCTCGTCACCACCGGACTTGAAATAGGCTGGCTACACGTATGTCAACTTAGGTAGCGTATTCTAAATTTCTATCGGAGAGTATATGCAGAGTTCATAGGTGTTGGATGTTATCAGACTGTAAAGTGAGTAGTGCTGAAAGGTGCCATTGCTATTGCAGGTGACTGCAGGAAGGATTACCAAAGAACCAAAGAGGTAGTAAGAGTGCTAGTTCAGTATGAAACATTTGAACGGCGATGAGTCATTGTCGCATTTGCTTGCTGTAACAATCACATCCCAAGAGAAGGGGTGACATACCTGTTGGGTGCTCGTACGTCTGACGGCAGCAGCAGTGGGAGACTGGGAGCGTCCGGCGGTGGCGTCTCTGGGTTAGCAAAGCAGGAGCGGTTCGTGGAGGCGGCAGAGCCTCCGGCAGTGTCGAGGCGAGCCAGAGAGGGTGACGCCTGCCTGGGGGTGAGGGAGGAGGGGCGCCGGGCCTGCTCTCGATGACGTGCCGCCCGTCCCGCCGCTGCCGGGTGGCCACACAGGCGTCGGATAGGGAGGAGGCGAGCCGGAGACAACGGGATGGCAAGTCGGGCCCGCCCACACCAGGGAACACCTATGCCGGTGTGACCGCGACCGAGCTCGCAGGCGGCGTCCTTGGCGATGGGGATGGGAAGGGATTGGCACACCTGGCGATCCTGCTGCCTCTCATCCAGGCAGCGGCAGGCGATCGTGGAGGCGGCAGCATCCGGTGGCGTTAGGCCGATCGATGGATCGGGATTGAGAAGGACGGAGCCGAGGTCAGAGGCCGTGGTCTCGCGAGGGCGTCGCTCGAGGCCGAGGCGGTGGCAGCGCGAAGAGGAGGCTGTGTGCGTTGATGGGGACCGGGAGATCAGGGCGGCAGAGGGATGTTGCTGAAGGGAGATGGAGCAGCGCGTGCCGCCGCGATCACGAACCGCAAGGTGAGAAGCGGCTAGGATTTGAGAGAGGTGAAGCTTGCGGAGGGCAGGACCCCCACGAGGCCGACGGCGGGTGACCAGTCGCGGGCGGGGGCCCACCTATCGGCGCACTCAGAATCGCAGGGGATAGCAGATGGAAAACCAAAACTAATGTCGCACCAAAAAATTGTCTAGTCTTTAGTTTTATTAGTTGTAGAGATAATTAGTGAATATTTGGAGCTAATTGAACACATGCCTGTGGTTATGATCCTTTTGTTGTGTTTTGATCTGAGCTAAGTATTGCACGACGATGTTATGATAGTTTGAGTTAATTAATTAGCTTATATATGTGTGTCATTGATTTAAAAGTAAGCAAACAACTTAATTGTATTTCCTCTAAAAATGGCTGCATGTGTAGTCCCTGTTGTTGTGATGTTTTCTCCATTAAAATGATGTTGCACGTAAATGTTTTCTATACAAAAGTTGTAGTTAACTTCATATCCTTGCTTGTCCTAGAATTTCATGATTTTAGGCTTGATGGTTTTGGAGTTATAGAGTTTAGAAGTCTACTGCCAGGTTTTGATTGTTTTCTGTGCAGATCTGAATGTTTGCCTTGTTTGATTAAGTTATGATTTGAATCACCTCTTGGTGATAGTATAAGAGTTGTAGTACATTTCTTATTCTTTCCAAAAATGTCTAGGTTCACCCCTTTTGGTGGTGTAAATCTCTAGTTATGATTGTTTGAAGTAAGGAGACAGAATCTGTCTAAGTCTAGACAGAGGTACTCCTTTTGTATTGTTTGACCTTGTAAAATGTTGAATCACCTGAAGATTATAATAGTGAAGTTTTAGATAATTTAATATGATTTCTGAAAATTATAGAATCATGCTTGCTTAATGTCTAGAACTGCAGTTATGCTTCTCTGAAACTACTATCAGCTTTTCTATCTATAATTGAATAGACCTTCTTGTTTGTGATTCTTTGACTTAGATAACCTTTGATTTAGCTCTAGATGATAATAACAAAGTTATAGAAAATTTTAATACCTTTTTAAAGAGTCTTAGATCATTCCTTTTGGGTGTGTATAGCTTGAGTTATTGCTAAAAGTGTGACTGCTGTGCTGCTGTCTTGAGAGTGCTTGTGTGATTGATTGCTTTGGATTGCTATTGTATTGGCTAAGCATGTTTGGTAGCTTTAGCTTATGGCTTTAGTGGTGATAAATTAAGATACCTGATGTCCTTATATTGTCATGTATGTCTTCTTTTATGTTCATACATGTGCATCGTGCATCTCATTTAGGTACGCTAGATGATAAACACATGGACGTGAAGGATGTGATGTTGAAGTTAACCACAAGATGATGTGGTGGACTGATCACGAAGATGGAAGGACTAATCGAGTTCTTGGATGAGAGATGCTCATCGAGCGAGTGTCATATAACAAACACTGACTTAGTGTTGGATTCCAGGCAAGCCCCGGAGCATTCTAAGTCTCCCATGTTTTGCAAATTAATTACTTGAGTCTTTATTCTTGTGTTATGCTGCATTAAGTTATAGGAGTTGCTTTAAAAACCCTTATTGTTGCATACTCTTTCCTTGACTACAAAATATGCCTGATTACTATTTAGGTCCAGGATCGAAACTATGCTTAGCCCTGCTTAGTCCGGTAAAAGTCGGATGATCCCTTGTCATTTGCATGATAGTGATGGGTAGTCTTACCTTGACCAGCTCTTAAACACTTGGCTACTGTGGAACTTAACCATGGTGCATAATTAATCGGAAGGTGCAGGAGGAACGTAGAGAACCAACAAGGCATGGCAGTCCTTGCTGCGTATCTACCTCCAATGGTGCAATTAAGGACAGAACGCTGATGCGCGTCCTCGATGTCATGTTGAACCCTACCTTTGCTTAATTGGCCGGATAAGTCGTTCCGACCGTGAAGTCGAGTAGTCCAACTCAGGGTGATACATCGACTGGTTGAAGTGCGTATCCCAGGAGGTTGCGGATAGGACCATGGGCGGGGACCTAGTGGGCCGGTCGGCGCAACCGGTTTAGGGAAGATCCAAGCATCCTGGCCACCGTTGAATCCCTCGCATACAGCGCCGGGGTGAATTCATACTAACGTTTACCTGAGCTATTCGAAAGATCACCTGAAACTGCTCTGACGGGGGCAGGTGTAAGGCGAGTAATTGGTATTTACTCTAGCTGGATAGTAATTCGATTCGAATCGCGGTCTCTCCCTGTTAGTGAGAACTTGACATGAGCAGCGGCACGGTGTACTCCAAACTAATTGATAAATGGAGGTACATGGTTGAAAAGGCTGATTGGCAACTTATGAACTGGATATGAATATGATCATTGTTTGACTAGTTGCAGGAGTTGATTGTGCTACACAGTGAACCTACGAAAGATAATTACTTAATCCTGGTTCCATAATGATGTGATGCTATAATCTAGTTGAATAGGCATTCACCTAGACAGGTATTAATAATGCAAGCTGATCAAATTGATGATAAAACTGGTGTAAATATACATAATGAACCTTAAGCTTTTTATGCAAACAATGTCAGCCAGCTCCACCAAATAAAGCCTTGCATTCCTCTCAGTGTCATTTTATTTTTGGTTTATGACGGGTAAGTCTAGCTGAGTACATTCAAGTACTCAGGGTTTATCCCACCATGTTGTAGGTGAAGGTCTAGGCCTGCGGATGATGGTGGATAAGTGCCGGTGGGCTCGGCCTTCTATTAAGTTATCTCATCTATGCTTTGATGGAAGGATTGTCATTTATACTAGCAATGTATTTCGAACTTATGGTTATGTATCATTTTAAGGCTAGTTTGTTTTCAAATCAGTCTTGATCAAATTACTGTATTATTATTAATTGTAAACTCCTTTGTAAATTTATTCCGCTGTAAAGCTCCGTGTATGTGATTGGTGTTTACTTAATCATGCGATCTTGGTTGTTAAGTTGATTTACCGAGGTCTTTTGGGATACTCGGCGGACTACCGGGTTTATATGGGCTCAAGTATGACGGTCTTGATCATTTCGATGATTGCTCTCGTACTTGTGTTCTTATAAATTGGTCGGTTCTGTTACAATCATCCGGTGGACGACATCACTAGACCTATTAATATCAGGTTGTACATCCGTCAGCAGTGGACAAAAGACAAGGTGGCGGTCAGACAAGCCTTTCTGAGAGGAGATGGCATCATTCATGGCAAGCCAATGCCACTCGGGTATGCCAAGGTCAGCATTGATAAGATCTTGGATAAGAAGTTCAATAAGATACACATTGATTACCCAGTGGAGGAAGAAAGGCCGCGTCTTGTTCACAACTTGGGCACTCATGTGGCTTGGCACAAACGTTTCATCAAGCTTGATGACCAGCCATCTTCGGATGATGAGGATGACGATGAATCATCGCCATCACCACCTCCCAGAGGTTACTCTCCTGTGTTTGGACAGGAAGACCCTAGTTCTCCCTCGCCTCCACGGCAAAAGGAGAAGACTCCTTCTCTCCTCCTCCACCGCCAAAGGAGAAGACTCCTCCTCCTCCACCTCCCCCTCCCCCACTTCCATAGAAGAAGACTCCTACTCCTCCACCTTCATCTCGTTCTCTAAGATCAAGTTCGACCTCCCAACAGAAGAGGTCATCGTCTTTGGTTGGTAATGCTCCCAAGATAAGCAAAAAGAAGAAGGTGGATGCTAGCATTACTTCTTTGATGAAGGACAAGACTGTAGAGCAGCATCCAAGAACCAAGGAAGCAACTGTTTCCTTCTTTAAGCAAATAGCTAGTCTCCCTCCATGGATGCAACAGATAGAATTTGAAAGGCAGAACAACAAAGAGAGCAATCAGACTAGAGAAATAGAAATACATACCCAATATTTGCTAAAGATACAAAACATGACCAACAACATGGGCATATCCAGGAAGGAGGCCGCGGAGTTATATTACGAAAGAAGAGAGTTTGAATCAGCAGCTGTCGTATACCAGTATTCAAGAGGCAAACCTTTGGTCGCCATCGAACAAGAGTATAAACAGTTGCCAACATATCTGCGACAGTTGCATGATTATTACACCCTCGATACTACCAAAGAGGAGTACATTGGCTTTGAAGTTTGTATCCCTCCCGGGCTGATTTTTAATCATCCTGAAGAAGAGGTGCATAGTATTTATTATGAAGTCCTCTTTCAGCTCTTCCAACGGCGCTCGCTCGATGTACAAATTTTGATGTTATGGACTATGTAAGTACCGTACCCTCACAACGTTATAATAAAGCACGTGATCTGCATTTGAATATATCCTGTGTTTATTATGCAGGTGTATGGCAAAATGGTTCCTACGGAGGCACCTGATGCATATAGACTTCTTGGATCCCGAATTTATCAATGAGACAACATGTGCTGCCGCGTGTGAAGATGACTATGTGCCAAAAAGTTTGAAGATTGAGTTTGAAAGGATGTTGCAAAACAACAAAACAAACATACTCCTACCCTACAACTGCGAGTATGTGTTCTTGGCCCTCACTTTGGTGTTCATTCTCTTAATATATATATATGTCATTCAATATTATGGACTTTCCTTCGTGATTGCAGCAACCATTATGTCCTCGTAGAGATTTGTCTTGTAAATTCACATATCGAGGTGTGGGATTCCAAGAAGAAGCCACTTTCTCATATCGACCCTCTAGTCAATGTGTTGAATAAGTAAGTGAATCCAATATCACAACACTACTTTCTAATCACATAGGACATTGTAATGTCCATGGCCTTGATACTTTGTTTATAATGTCACACAGAATGAAGGCCTTACCTGACTGGAAAAATGTCGATAGCAATAAGCACAAGAATTGGAGTGAACCATTCACGGCTAAGTATATGGAGGATATCAAGACCCTAGACCAACCGGCGGGGAACAACGAATGCGGGTTCTATGTGATGTGGGCTATGCTTGTCTACTTTGGCGCAAAAACAGACAAAGGAGATGAAGCGGCATGTAGGCTTTCCATTTGTATTATTTTGACTTATGTTTTTGCATCTGAATATCATCTTGATTCAATTATAGCGCAAAGCACATAATCACAACCGGTTGGTCGATTTCGAGATAAGAGGAATTCAAGAAGAACTAGTAAAGTTTATCACCGACGAGGTATTGAGCAAGAATGGATCATTCTGCATTGCTAAGACCAAGAAGTTCAAGAAGGCCTTATGGAAGAGAACATGTGGATAGGCTATTTTAATGCGACTCTTAATTATTTCGTTACTTATACGTTTTATTTTGGAATTTCTGTAATATAAACGTTAATGTGTTTATAGTGACGTCGAGATCCACATCGATAGCCAACACCTCCCCCACCTCCCCCCAAGACATCCCCTCAAATTGAAAATAAAACAATTAATAAAATACAAATTATAAAAAATATATCACTGCCGGTTCTCATTGCAAACCGGCTGTGATAGTTAAGCTATAGCTACTGGTTTGTATTGCCAAACGGCAGTGATAGCTCACCTATCATTGCCGGTTGGTAACATGAGCTATCACCGCTGGTTTGGCAGACTCGGCAGTGATGTCATGAGCTCATCACTGCCGAGTTGGTTGTGCCGGTTCAAAATCCGCCAGTGAAGGGGGGTTTTGAACCGACAGTAATGTTCGAATATGGCCTAGTGGTCATAGCCCTTGCATGGCTCTATATAAGGCTCCTGTCAAAAGCGCTTGCCGTTTTTATTTCTCGTTATTAATTAGTGAAGTATTTTAGCTTGGATGCTTCTATTTCTATTATGTATGTGTGTTCCCTCTATCATAAAATACACGATATCCATAGAAATTTTTAACAAGCTATAGGATATAAAGCAAATGCTGCATGTAACCATCCCATAATCATAGGGAGATCTTGTGCTTACCCTAGCTACTGGTTAAGTTGCAAGTAGAAGACAATGACATCAAATGGGTGCGAGCGTAGCCGAGTTATCTCACTATGCCATAACAACATGCAGTAACTGATGGGTCGGAACCACATTACACTGCCACAATCCGGTTTGTCAACCCGATAATATGCTATCACTGGTGGTTCAAAGGATTAGCCGGCAGTGATATCATGATATCACTGCTAGGTCAAAATATAAACCAATAGTGGTGTCATGAATGTCACTGTCGGGACATCCTTTGATCCGGCAGTGACACTCATGACATCACTAACCGTTTATGCTTCAACACGATAGTGATACTCATAAGAGAACTACTGGATCGGTGCCACATCAAGCAGTGAATTATTTAGTATCATTGGCGGCTCAATACTACCACTACTACAAATCGAGTGAACCCAGTTGCTTATACTACATAAGAGATAGTGAGAGACTTTCACTGTCGGTTGGATCAATAGCAGGCCGCAAAAGGAATCAAACTGAAGAATGAAACTTGTAGCACCAGTAGGTGAACAATAGCTGTGGTGGTGCTTTTGAGGTTTTGTTGTTCCGGCATATGGAACGTCTAGCCAACTGAGACACTCATTGTGGTCACCATCCCTATACAGCCGATGATGGATATAGACTTGGACTTGTGCCGCAAATATAGCAGATAGATTGGAAAGGAAACCAGAATTGGTGGGTGGCTATGTTCTAAAACACGTTGACGCTGCTCATTATCATTAAGATTAATATAAATTAAATCAATTTAGCTCTATTTTAAAATTAGCAAAATTTGGGGTGTTACATTAGTCTCACTAAATCAGCTACCCAGCAACGACGCCAGAAAAGCTTGTTGACACCTGGGGTGGCAAACGGGAATAACCGCAAGCGCACGGTTGTCAGATGTAGCTTTTCCCTAGGAGTAGTCCCAGATTATATCGAATCCATAGGGAACAAGTGTGATAGGAGGCTAGATCCAATGATAGGGTAGAAAGAAAAGGTTCTAAATGCTAGTCCCGATAATTGTATGATATACTAAAGATTTGTTTACTGTGAGCATGGAAAGTCCTAAGCTCGCTCAGGGTAAGACTGATTAGGCACCGTACATCTACAAGCTCTACGTTGAAAAAACTAGGCCGAATGTAGTGGAATCCAGAGGATTCTTGGGCTGTCACCACCTAGAACCTACCACTACTATCCGTCGGCCTAGCCGCACTCACGGGTAAGTTATAGCCTAACCACCATGCTTAATCTATAAACTTACTACTCTAACTCGGATCCAAGAACTAGAGCACTGTTGACACTTCGTAGCGCAATCACCAGAGACATGGTGTTAGGCTATCTCTAATAACAGCGCCAGAAGTGCCTGAGGGTATTTCTTATGTCTATTGGATAATTCCGCAAGCGCACAGAATATACCGCTGTAGTACTTCACCCGGGAGTATTGCAAGGTATCGTTATTTGTTTTATCCCAAGGAAAAGCGGTGCTAGGAATATTAATAAAAGAGAGATCCTTAAGTCAATTGCAAATTAGCAACCAACTAGTGATAGGGGGTAAATCGATATAGAGGAAAGATAATGACACAGAGATAAGACAAGGTCTAGGATAACTAAAGATAACTAGTAGAGTATAGCTAGGTGGGAGGACAACGACTAAGTTTAGGACTTCTATGACTCTTACTTTAGTCCTGTGAACTTTTAACAGATAGATGAATTAACTAGATTGATACCTTACTTCTAACCTCTACCCGAAGCGGCTATACTCTTATGGGCGCCTACCTTTTAAGAACTTGCCTAAAACACGTGGTGGGATGCTAAGACTAGACAGGGCTGTCACCACCTACTAGTACCCACAAACAATCCGTGCAACAAGCGGCAATAAAACACAAGACTTAGTATAAGCACCACGCTTACACTAACTCTCACTATTCTAGTTGTGTACAAAGCAACTAAAGCACCCTATGACAGGCGATGAACAGCACACAATAGCTGGTTACAGGATCACAATCTAGTATAAGTCAACTATAAGCTAAGATAAGACACAACAATACTATAATGAATAGTAAAGCACTAAGTAAAGACTCAGTAAAATAAAGTAAAGATAATATATTGATAAAAGTGAAGTCTTACAGAAGGAAAGGTACAAGAGCTATACCAGACTCTCCAGCAGATGACTCTAGAGACCCCGAGCTTAGCTCGACTCAACTCTAACTCCCACACTAGACTAATACTACTACTAAGGAGTGGAACTTGACTCTTCCTTGCTTCTTGTGTCTCTTGTGTGTCTTGAAATGGGTGGAGGCAGCCTCTATTTATAGGGGAAAGTAAAGAGGTGCCACGTCAGTGATCCGCGTGCTCCTCCATTCTCCTCCCTTGGATCAACCGTCTCAAGATGGATGGCAGTGGACAAACCATTACGTGGGAAACATGCAGGAGGTCGGTGGACCATGGCGGTGGCCTGAACACACCAAGGGGGGTCGGCCGAACCCCCCATGATAGGGTGGGCCCACCACCAGGGTCCCCACCTGTCATAGAGCATGGCTATATACTTGGTTTGCTTGGTTCTTGTCGGTTCACGCCTTGATCCATGTGCTTTGATCTTCCACCATTGATTGAAAACACATCTTTGGTCCGCAGGTGGAAATGAACTTGGTGCAGTGTCACATGGATCGTGCCACGTCACCAGGGCTCAGTGGGTCCCATACATGGGTCGGCCGACCCATGCATGGGCCCACCTTGGGCTTCCCTCTCTTCTATGTGATGTTGGACACCTTGTGTTGAAGTTTGGTGGCCTGGGGTCACCATGTGTGGGTTGGCCGACCCACACAAGTGGCCTCTAGCTGCTCACTTTTGTCCTGTTTTGATCTTCTCTGCATTCACAAGCTAAGAGTACAAGTGGAACTAGTTATTGGATAAAATATGTTCATGTTATGTTGTTCTTCCATCAGAAACCGAGGATGTTGACGGTGTTAGAGTGTGAAATTTTATAGCTTATCCACCGTCAACAAGCACTCTAACCAAGCAGTGAGACAAGCAAACAAATACTTAAAGTATAACAATAATTAAATAAGAAAGGCAGGATTTGATTACCGTAGAGAAGCGCAGAGGTACACCATAGAAGAGGTTGCACACTCTACTTGAGACTATCTCCTCTTCTTCTCTTTAGAGAAGTGACTCTCTCACTCTCTAATGTGTAGGAGTACTCCACATTCTACTTGAGACTATCTTTTGTATCTAAGTATCTATCTCACTTAAGATTCATATTCTACCTTACAAGTTAACAAGTGACCCACTATTTATAGTGTTTAGGGACCCCTGGGTACTTGTAGGGGGTTTGGAGTCGGTTTGGAGCAAGTGAGGCGGCGGGCACTAGGTGGGTAGGGCGGCCGTCCTACGATCCACCGCCTTTCACATTCGACGACCCTCCATCACGCTCCCAAGTCGGTTTGGAGTCGGTTGGTACGTCGGTTTCCGGTTGGAGAGGCGGTTTGTGGCCCGTAGGGGATGACATATTGGCCCATGAATCCTTGGCGTATCGCTTTATCTCTCTTGGATGAAAACCGACACCAAATGGACGGTTACAAGTACTTGGGTGACTCTCCTTCGGATTGTGATCGTGGCAAGCCAACCGGACAGGGCGGGCGACCTGCTCAGAGGGCTTCCGGATCCAAGTGAGCTATTTCTGAGCCATCGATGTTGAATCAACGTGCCACAACTTGTTTGGGGGGATGTGACACGGATCCATGACGTGGCAGAGTGCAAATGACACCAAGTGGGGGGCGGGCACCCTGTGACTTGGCCCCTACGTGGCTCCCATCACTTGTAATGCTCACATATGCCTTGGTTTGCTTCATTTTCACCTGTTTTGCACCTGCACTCACAATTGTCCAAGTACAAGTGGAACCAAGTAAAATTCAAAAATAATATGCCTGTTTTCCATGGATTTTGTCACTTTTATCTTGTCATGTTGACGCTATTTTGAGGTGTTCACAGCCGTCAACAAACTCCCCCACACTAAACTCTTGCTTGTCCCGAGGAATTTGCTTAGTGCAAACTCATGCCTTTCTTCTAAACTTGATCAGGTATAAACATTGTTCTATAATCTCATACCTAGAATTATGATCTTTCCGGTGGCTAAAATCATACCTTCGGCTGTTGAGAAGTGGAATGGCTATGAGCAGGTGAGTCCTATCTTACCTTGGAACATTTTAAATTTTTCAAAGAAAATATGATTCATTATCTTTCTGGTTTTCATGAGAGTACTCACATCTATCTTAAGGCCTTTGTAGAGCTCAAGGTGAGTGGAGTAAAATGAGCATCTTTGATTTACTTATTTTGTTGAGCCAAACAAATGATCCTAGGAGGGTTAAGTCATGCTCTCTAAGCAAGATATGTAGTGGTGTACGTAAAATATGTTTTCGCTCTTTGATCCATCCCTCTTTCAATTCCCAGGAGATCATGGCTCTTTTTTTTCATCAAAGCACTTGCTCTCTCTTTTTTTTCATCAGAGCACTTGCTCTGTTTTTTTCCATCAAAGCACTTGCTCTTCTTTTCTCTCTTTTTGTTTTCCAGCCATGTCCCTGAGAATGAAGTTTCATGGGATTTTTCTATCAAGCATAAGGGAATGGTGGAATCATGAAGTGGAAGAATACTTTTTATGTGGAAGTTCTCTCTGGGGTGTATGGAATGGAATCTTGGTTTTTGCGGCATGACAAAACTCTCTACTTAGATCATTAGGCTTGGCACAACTCAAAGTATAATCAAAAGAGCTATATGGCTATTTTCCCTACTCTACTCTTTTTGGCCTTGGTAGGTATATATGAGGAGTAATGATGATAAGTACCGATATGAATCGGCAAGGAGTTTGCCCAATCTTCACGACAGTAGGTTTGATAACAAAGGATAACTTGCTGTAGAACAGCGGGCAACTAACTTTATACTTGACAAAGGTTGGATGCGACCAAGCGACGGGGAGAGAGACATCGAAACCTTGAGGACTTCGACTCGATCTCCGAATGATCGCAGAACCACAATCCGGGACTAATCCACACAATACGGCGCAGCCGAACGGAAACAGTAGAGCCCGAAGTAGGGGACCTCAGAGAGATCTTCTTCACAAGTCCAAGAAGAACAAGGAAGAACACAGGTGTGTAAGATACGCTAAGCAACTCGGTTGCAATACCATATTGGTTTATCAAATGATCAAAAGTTTTTTTATTTGCTTGGGTGCAGAGGGGTATATATACTAGGAACAACCCTCCTAGTTAGGTGTAAAAACATGTAGGAGTTTCTGAAGATAGGCTATGTGAAAGGTCATCACGAAATGAATTGATGAAGTGATCTCGCGTGACTAATGGTCTTCTGTGCAGTCTCCACTAATCTAGCAATAACTCTTTATTGGGAAGTTCAAATGATGAACGGTTTGTTGGATTTGAAAGTAGACTCGAAGACCTTTCCAACCATGTATGCCATGCACCATGAAACATTATAGATTGGTACAGTTTTGCACGGGAAGTTGACCATTAGGCTGACTGCTGACCTCTGGACCAGTCATCAGTAATTCTAGTCCCACCTCTGACTGGAGGCTCCAAACTGGTCGGCATTAGATGAATTCGAAAGTAGACTTCACATGCTTTCCAATAAGTCCTCATTGGCCTTCATAGCTTTTGGGAATATGGAGTTATGAACATTTCTTTCAGATTGTTCTGCTGGACTGGTCTGGCTCGAGTGATGTCCTTGACGATAGCCATCTTGTTGTGTGTTCTTGCCTTCCTCCTTGGTAACTCTGAGAAATGTCAACATGGACGATTTAGGTAGTATATAATTCTGATTAATATTTAAATATAACCCAAACAGGAAAGCATGCACCTCTTGTATGACTAATTTTGATTGGCTACGTGTAATAGACTCTTCATAGAATTTCTCAACTTGAGTAGTCGTTGGCATGTCCTCATCATCCTCTCCCTCTTGAAAAGGAGTCGTCCTCAACTCTAACTCTTCTAATCCAAAGAATTGTGCTAGGCTTTCTACTTGTAGTATTGTGATAACTTCATGATCTTCTTCTTCCATCACCACAAGATGTTTGAACCTTGAATAGATTTCTAGAACCATTGGTGAATGTTGATTGCCCTGGCATGGTCTCATCATCCTCCCTCCTTTGAAGAAAAGTCGTCCACGACTTTTGTGTACCTGAAAAGAGACTAGACAAAACAGAGGGTGGATGGACAAGATAGTTCCTATAATCTTTTATTTCATTTTGTTCATTTATTTCTCTACAATTCATATTCAGAGTATTTCCTTTTCCATCTAAGAAATGTCCTTTCGAATTTGGTGAACCTGCAAATAGTTTTGAAGATGGAAACACAAAGATTTCTTTTAGACCAATCAGTTGATTCATGTTATCATGTTTTATGTTTGCAAGATCATATCCACCAAAAGAAAAGAAGGAAACATTCTTGACATTCATATGGCACGGGTCATGATCAAAGAAGGACCTATCAAACTCAATGGTTCCAAAGAACGATGCAAATTTTTTGGTGATGGAATAAAATATGTTTGCACAAGATTTCTTTCTTTTGATAGAACATATGAACAAGGAATCATTTTTAGTTCTGTAGAGAAATCACAAAACAATCTTTTCATCTCAAAATCAAAACAATATGGCTCACACGAAGTGTTAGAAAGTCTATTTAAACTAAAACTAGCAAGCTTGTCATAGGTTATCCAAATAGCACAAACATAGAATTTACTTGCAGCATAATGTTCAATCAAATTGAATGTAAACTTGCAACTGTAGGGAGTATTCAGAGATTTCATGGATGATATATTAAAAACATTCTCAAGTATATTATTGATCTCAACACACTTATCAAACATGACGTAGAACAAACATTCAAGATGAGATATTTTTGCAAAGAATTCATCATGAGTATACATTTTGACATTATCAAATGTATTGTTATGCAAAGTATCACAGGGATCATGTATGTCTGAATATTGATTAACAACTTGCAAAATTTCAGCACACCGATGAACATGTGAAATGCTCAATTTAGCACAAACATTTTGGATATGGACAACTTCATTTGAACCATGCATTTTATCACTATTACTCACCATTCTATTTTGTAAACTCAGATCTGAATTATTTTCTATACCTTTTAGATTTTCTGATAGTCCAAGTATCATGGATTGCAACTCTGAAATCTTACCGTTATCCATGTCTTGATTCAGCTTTTGGACAGCACGCAGTTGGTTTGAATGGATGGATACCTTCTCGATTATTTCCACAAGTATGGTGTTCTCATCAGCAGTCATCTCTTCCTCATTCTCATTGCTAACCTGCACATTTGGAAAAGCAATACTAGAAGTAGAGATTAGTGGATTAGCATTGAAATCATCTTGCATCTTATCGCTGTCCATGGTCATCACTTGATCCTCCTCATCGAATATTGGGGGCTTGTCATAATTTACCACATCATTTTCTTTATGATCCTGCATCTCACAAGGAGCAAGACTTGAAGAAGGTATTATGATGTTATTATCCTCACATGATTCATCTTCTTTTTCACTCAATTTTTGTGTATCTCTCTCACACTGAATTTTGTAGCTCTCCTCCTCACATATGGTGGAATCTATCATCTTTTCATTTTGAGTTCTCGCTCTCAATTTTGATTGGTGGCACTCTTTCTCACATATGGTAGAATCTCTCACACACATATTGTCAATTCTATCAAGCTCACATTTAGTGGGATCACACAGCTCAACTTTGTTTCCACTCTCACTCAATTTGGCAACGTGGCTCTCATTCTCACATGGGTCTTGATGCACAATCACTTCAATGTCTTGTGAAGCAACATATGCATATGTGTCAAACTTCATCATGTTCTCAAATGGCATTGGAGCAGCAATGGTTGCAGTAGAATTGGCAACTAAATTCTTCTCAAATGATGTGAAACTTGGAGCTGAAATGAGTTTGCTTCCATAGGAACTTCCACGTGTCTCTTGCTGAATTTTTCCTTTGGTGGATACATGATAATCTTCATCATCAATGAGCACATGGGAATGAAAACTACGCCCACGAGCACCTCTCCCATGCTGTCCGCTATGGCCAAAGGGACCACAACGAGAATGGATTGCATTATATTGTCGTGGAGCCCGATGACTCGCTGCAGGAAGATGTTTATCTAACACCCTCTCCATGGCCTCCAACAATGAGTCTTGTAGTTGGCGAAGCTCAGACCGAGTGATTGGTGGCTCTTCTTCTCTATGTTGATTACCACGAACACTCGAATAATATCCTGCCATGTTAGCACTTATGCAAGAAAAGTGGAATAGGTAAAATTTATGGAATCACACAACCTCACCTCTTACCTACCAATGTTCTTACTCGTTCTCAAGGACTGTGAGCGCGCTAAAGTGGCAGCACTGTAACACTCCTGTGTTACGGAACATTTAAAACTAAGCATGTATGAATTTTTGTTAATCTTGACCTGTATCAACTAAGAACAAGTTTACTTTTTTCTTAAGGCTTGTGCTTAGGGCAATAGAGTGGCTTTTACTAGCAATTTAATTTTTTTAAGCCCTAAATCAGACTAAAAATCTAGTTTCAAAACTAAATAGAATTGGACTTTGGTCCCAAAAGCAAAGTTGTGGCTCTTATTAAATAGAGCAACTTTGGTATTCAAAGTTTTTCAAGTTTCCATTGGGAAATTCAAATTAAACTCGAATTTCTATATTCAAATTTGGATTCAAAACTTCAATTCAAAAATTATATGGAATATGAAGATGGTCTTTAAACAAAAGTTGTAAAGCTTTCTGAGTTGAACAACTTTGATGTTCATAGATTTTGAACTTGTTCAATAAAAATTTGAGAATTAAACTGAATTGAAAAAGGGCCAATTACCCCCTTTTCAATAATTTCAAAAATATTCAAAATTTGAAAATGTTCTCTATATCAAAGTTGTATAGAATGAAATTCTGCACATTTCATATATGGCACATTTTTTTTGTTTATACACGAATTTGAAAGTAATTTAGCGAATAGTCTCGGGAGGAGGTAAAATGTAAAATGAGCATCAAGATTCGAACAGGGCATTCGGGCTCGCTGCCACGCAGCTGCTTGCCGACGTGCCGCCGCCGCCCTCGGCGACGCAGCGCGCGTTGGCACGTCGCCCTGGGACGTGGCACGAGCATGGGTCGTGGCAATCGCTCGGTCGTCGATCACCTCTTTATAAGCTCGAAGGCGAGCTCGCTTCTTTTCCCTTTTGCCGCAGGTGTTCGCCGCCGTCGAGCTCGGTCGCCGGCCGAATTCGCGGTCATCAATCCCTCTTCACCCTTTCCGTTTTGCCACTAGCTCCGTAGTGTTCTTGCGCACCGTTAGCACCCAACCTTGCTGCTTGCCATCACGGGAGGTTCGCAAGTCCGGTCATCTTCCTCGGAGCCGGCAAAAACACCGCCACAAGCTGTTCGTTGGAGCTAGACCGATTCGGTGAGCTAGCAGTCATTTCCTTGCATGTTCTTGTTTTCTCATTGATCGGTGAAGCTTATACGACGGTCGGTTTACTTTTTGGGAGTTCAAGAAGATCGGAACAAGCTCGTGATCGCCGGAGCACGCCGCCGAGGATACGGTCGTCGTCAAGATCGTCACTCCAGCCATCTTCTGCTTCAACTAGCGTGCGCACAAGAATCTAGGTGAGCTCGGGGAGTTTCTGATGCGGTTGGCTTGGTCGGGGAGAGCTCCGGTTGGCCGGAACGCCGATGCCACCACGGCCGGGCCGCCATGGCCACCGGGATAGCATCTGTTAGGGGCATAGACTAGAGGTTGGGTTCGGGTCTAGTTCAGGCGGAGGAGGGGAGGACCCTGGTGCGCTCGGTCTCGTCGGAGGGTGGCTGCCGGCGAGCTCAGCGGCGGGCAGCCGCCGCGCGCGCGTGCTGCCTGCCTGCCTGCTCTGCTTCGTGATGAGGCAGCCAGAGGAGGAAGACGGGCCATGCTGGGCCCAATCGGGCCGGCCCAGTACCCCTGTAAATGGTCTTTTCAATTTTAAAAGGGAATGAATAGTTACTAATTTTGCTAATTTTGAAGGAATTAATTTATAGCTCCAAAAATTCTGAAATAAATTGTGGAGCCTCTCTGTGATATGAAGAATTTATGAAAAATATGAAACTTGTATTTTGAGCACTTTCTGTAGACTGTAAAAATGCATATTTTAATTAATAAATAGCATTGTTATGATTTTTATAGCTCAAAATATAAATCCAAAAATTATGAAATTAATTGGGTAGCTATTTTGACCAGTGAGCTACTTCCACAAAAATCCGTGGCTCAGTTGGATAAAGTTTTATTATTTATGATTTATTCTTAATTAAGTAATTAAATAAAAATGATGATTAGTGTTAATCACTCTAAGATTTTTGTGTTATTTTGGCACTGTGTGAAGACTTAGGATCAGAAACCCTAATTGATCCTAAGCACCTTTCTTAGTGTTGAAGGTCGTGTTAGTTGCGGCTTTCTATGACTGTTAAAAATAATTAATGAATTAATTATGCAACAATAACACTGTTAGGTGAGATCTTGATTTCAACTTTACCGTGAAGGAAAGTTGTACTCAAGGTTATTAATTTAATACTTGTTTATTTTTAATCATGATATTTGCACCATCATTAAGCATGCATCATTATCACGTATAGTGATCGAAGGCGAGGAAGTAAAAATCGAGCAAGTCACCGCTAACGAAGCCCCAGGAGTTTTCGGTGGTTTTGATATTTGCGGTTCTGATCCTGATCCATCCCTCGACGTGCAACAAGACAAGCCCCGGTGCATTAGCCCCTCCTTGTGTTTTATAAATCTTTATCACCTTGAGTTAAATTGCTGCATTAGGTTGATAGGAGTTGATTGTCACCTACTTGCTGCATTTACCTGCCTTGATATTTTATCCTTGAAACCTGATTTAAAGGCAAATGTTTATAAAATGCTTAGCCTTGCTTAATAGTTAAGCTTTTATGAAAAAGATATTTTGTATGCTTTGGGTATACTACTATGAACTATTATAATTGTTTGACAGGGCAGTAGACTTGCATTGAGAAAGGAATCTCAATGTAGTGTTTCTGACTGTCTATTAAGAAAAAGAAATGGAATCCATTAGGGACCATTCGTTGTCGGCCTGCTGGATCAAGACTTTGCAACTAGCCACATACTACGGAAAGCCTCTGACTCCGGTCGCTCCTCTACTTGAACCGACAACCACGCACTGGGAGTGGAGAGATGGCGAGAGTAGCGTGTACCCTCGTGGCCGGCGTGCCTGGAGAGGAGAGGAGTACTGTGCTCTCGGGTGGCGCAGGACCGGTTCAGGTTTTGGAAAAGCCGTGGTAGGCGGGGTTGGCATATGCAAGCTTACGTGCTACATATGCAGTGTGGATAGAGATCCCCAGCTGGGTTTTCAATCGGTTCGAATCGTCGTTGCTCCTCGGTCAATGGAGACTTGATCCTTCGACTTACAACAAAGAGTGGTTCGGAACTAGGTAAATGTGGGAAAGGGAATTGATGACGAGATAACTGAATGAAACAATCTAGCTTGAGATTAAATGTTAAGTTGATTTAGAGAGCTTTTCTGCAAAACTCTTTGATTCTTGCTAAAGCCTCTCCTTGATTCCCCTTAGCCTGCATTCCTGAGTCTTCTCCCCAATTTTTAGTCGGGTAAGTCTTGCGGAGTACCCCTCGTACTCAGGGTTTGTTAACCCCATGTTGCAGGCAATCAGCAACCCAAGGTCTGCGTTGGACCTTGCTGTATGACGGTGTTCGAGGAAGTGGTCCAGGAGGATAGTGATAGTGAGTGAGTATTTGATCCCTGGGCAGGGATGTTATGTAATATAAGTGTTGTATAAGCTACTTACCTACTGCCACTACTCATATTTTGGTTTGTAATAATCGTACTTAATGTATAATTAAGAACACGGGTTTGTAATCCTATGTAATATTTTAAGTCTTCCGCTCTTGTACTCCGAGTTGAATAATTTGTATGAAATGTTGTACTCTGCAATTTCTTCGCAATTAAGATCCTGTTCGGAGGAAACGGGTTTACTCGTAAACCCGGCAGACCCTTTTAGGTTATACGGGTCACCTGCACGGCTGTCGGAGGTCTTTGGGACGATGACAGGTGCATGTGGGCCATATAGCTTAGGAGGTTCTGTCACAGCCGGTACCGGAGCTTAATTTGCAAAGACTTGCAGGGTCTTTTTGCAAAATTTCAAAATGATTTGGATCCATTATTAATTTGTAATTTGGTCCAAATTGCTTATTATCTTGTCTTAATCATTTTAATAAAGGCAAAAACTGATGAGTAATTGGCATAGTAGGGAAATAGCATTTATGATATACTAGCCCTATGTTTAAAAATTTATTATCAAGTCAATTTATTGTTTTATTTGTGATTGTTTCGTAAGTACGTGCATGCATCATAATTGTTAACTTGATAATAATTACCTTCCTTCTTAAAGGGGTATGGGATTAGTAGAAACCAAACCTATTCTTGCTGACCTGTAATTTTGTTAAGCTAATCCTAACTCACCTTCTTCAGATGGCTCGTACCAAGCGTACCGCTCGCAAGATGGTTGGACCTCAAGGTGTGCCACACCATCAGATCGCACCAAGGGTCACTCCCAACAGCAGTCAAGCTGAGCTGTGGGCGGAGATCGAGAGGCTGCATGAGCGTCTTGACAGAATGTTTGACAACCGCTGCAGGGGCCAAATCGAGGTGCGTCAACTGAAGACTCGTCTGCGGGAGGTGATGACTGAACGTGAACTTGCGGGACAGCAGGAGGACCGCGCTCTGACTCGAGTTCGCGAGTTAGAGGTTTATGCAAGAGACCTCGAGCGCCAGAATGAGGAGGTGCGCGAGGAGATGTACCGCCTGTATCATCAGCTGCATCCTCGTGGCGCGTCTGATGAAGCGGACCAGGACGAACAGGACGCGGAATCCAGCGAGGGCAGCAACATGCCAGCATCTCCCAGCACTACCTAGGATAGCTTAAACCTTAGGTTGGGTATGTAAAATAAGTATCTAAGCTAGACTAACCACTAAGCTGTGTCGTGGTAGGAGCGCGATAAATTTTGGTATTGTAATCCGTAAAACGCTATGTACTGCTAAGGTTTGGAATAATCATGTGTGAATATGGCTTGCTTGTATATACAGATGCCGATGCGTACTCGTGCTTCTGATGAGGCTGGAACCTCTCATGGCGGTGATGAGCTTCCTAACCCACCACCGATTCCACCAACATTAGCGGATGCTATCGCCGCACTGGCGAATGCCACTGCTCATCTAGTACAGAATCAAAATCAGAATAATCAGTCGTGGGCGTAACAACCAAGACGAAACCACTTATGTGGATTTCACAGATACTCGTCCACCGGTTTTCACCAAAGCTGATGAGCCATTGGAGGCTGACGATTGGCTCCGCACTATGGAGCAAAAGTTTAGTCTTATTCAGTGCACCGACTATCAGAAGCCTCTGTTCGCAGCACAACAGCTTCGGGGAGCTGCCAGCAGCTGGTGGGTGAACTTTGTTGCCGCCCAGCCAGAAGGTCACCGTGTGACATGGACCGAGTTCCGTGAAGGTTTTCGTGCCCATTATATTCCTACTGGAGTAATGAAGCTGAAGTTAGACGAGTTTCTAGCACTTCGTCAGAGGGTGGACACCGTGCTGCAGTATGTGTCCAAGTTCAACCACCTATCTCAATATGCACCTGAGCATGTGAGCACGGATCACAAAAAGAAAGACTGCTTTGAGAGGGGTTTGAACTCAAAAATTCAGAGAGCGTTGACCTCAAATCCAGATGCTACGTATCATCAGGCGGTCAACATAGCAATAGCTTTTGAAGCTAAGAATCTTGCTCATCAGGCGGAGAAACGAAAGACGAAGATTGTGTCGACCGGACCTTCTGGTGGTAAGAAGCGCCAGAAGATTGTGTTCCATCCTATTCAACACCAACGTACCCAGTATCCACAGCCGCAATATCCACCTCGGCAACAGGTTTATATTCGCCCTGCTGCCGCACCACAGAATATTAATAAGCCGAATCCCACTCAGCCGAACGCCCCTGGTGTTCATATCCAAGCTCCACCACCAAACTACAACGCTCCATGCTTTAACTGTGGAAAGCCCGGGCATTACTCTCGTGATTGCCCGTTTCCAAGACAGTATAATCAGAATGTTCCGAGGGTTGTTGGTGGTCAACAACAGCAGCAGGAGCAGAATCAGAATCGTAACAATCAGCAGAACCAGAAGGGTAAGGCCGTGAAGAAAGTTGGACAAGTCCACTATACTCAGGTCAATGAGATCCCGGAAGGAGAACCTGTCATGCTTGGTAGGTTTCCTGTTGCAAATCATCCTGCTGTTATGCTTTTTGATTCTGGTGCATCTCATACTTTTATCAATCGTACATTCATCATTGAGCATGATATTCCAATTGGGGAAGCTAAGGAAAGTATTATAGTGCAGTCTCCTGGGGGACGACTGAGTACCAAGGAAATGATATATCAGGTACCTATAGACTTAGGTAGTCATCTTTTCCCCACATCCATGATAGTGTTAAAGGATCAAGGTATAGATGTGATCCTAGGTATGAATTGGATGTACCAGAGAGGGGCTATTATTGATACTTTGAATAGAACCATAAAGGTGAACTTACCTAATAGTATTTCTCAACTTGTTATCCAACTTCCAACACCTCAGAGGGCTGTTGAAAGAGTTAATGCCACCTCAGTGAAAGAAGTTCAGGACATTCCGGTAGTTTGTGAATTTCCAGACGTGTTCCCTGAAGATCTGCCTGGATTACCTCCTGACCGGGATGTAGAGTTTACCATCGAGTTGAAGCCGGGAACAGCTCCAATTTCCCGAAGATCTTATAGAATGCCTCCAAATGAGTTGGCAGAACTGAAGATTCAGTTGCAAGAATTGCTTGATAAGGGATTTATTAGACCAAGCTCTTCTCCTTGGGGTTGTCCTGCTATTTTTGTAAAGAAGAAGGACAAAACTCTAAGGTTATGTGTTGACTATAGACCATTGAATGAAGTCACTATCAAGAACAAGTACCCTCTGCCCAGAATTGATCTTCTTTTTTATCAGCTTTCTGGAGCAAAAGTGTTTTCAAAGATTGACCTTCGCTCGGGTTATCATCAAATAAAGATTCGTCCCAAGGATATCCCTAAGACAGCTTTCACTACTCGTTATGGGTTATACGAATATTTGGTCATGTCCTTTGGTCTAACCAATGCTCCTGCTCATTTCATGTATCTGATGAATTCTGTGTTCATGCCAGAGTTGGACAAGTTTGTAGTAGTGTTCATAGATGATATCTTGATATATTCAAGGAGCGAGGAGGAGCATGCGGAACATCTTCGCATTGTTCTAACTCGATTAAGGGAGCATAAGTTGTATGCCAAGTTCAGCAAGTGTGCATTTTGGTTGAAGGAAATCCAATTTCTGGGACACATTCTATCAGCTGAAAGCGTAGCTGTCGATCCTAGCAAGGTTGAGGAAGTCTTGAATTGGCAACCGCCGACCACTGTTCATCAAGTTAGAAGTTTTCTAGGAATGGCAGGATATTATCGCCGGTTCATCCCTAACTTCTCTAGAATAGCTAAGCCAATCACTGAGTTGCTTAAGAATGATGTGAAGTTTAAATGGTCAGCTGAATGTGAGGAAGCTTTCCAAACTCTAAAGAAACTCTTGACCACTGCTCCTGTCTTAGCTCAGCCTGACATCGTAAAGCCGTTCGATGTGTATTGCGATGCCTCAGGTATTGGTATTGGTTGCGTGCTGATGCAAGAAGGCCGAGTCATTGCATATGCATCTCGTCAGCTGAAGCGACATGAAGAGCACTATCCCACTCATGATTTGGAATTAGCCGCTGTTGTTCATGCTCTAAAGATCTGGCGTCATTATTTGCTGGGCAACACTTGTCATATATACACAGATCACAAGAGTTTGAAGTATATTTTCACTCAATCTGAGTTAAATATGAGGCAAAGAAGATGGCTTGAACTGATAAAGGATTATGATCTGGAAGTGCACTACCATCCTGGTAAGGCAAACGTGGTTGCCGATGCACTTAGTAGAAAGGCTCACTGCCATTGTCTGACAGTGAGGCCGTTAGACCTTTCTTTGTGTTTTGAGCTTGAAAAGTTAAACATTGAAATGGGTCGACGAGGTAGTTTAACCAACCTTAGTATTGAGTCGACTATCCGAGAAGAGATTATTGCTGCCCAGAAAAAGAATAAAGGTATTAAACACATCAAGGAAAAAGTTTTAGCTAGAAAAGCCGACTGCTTCCGAATTGATGGTGATGGTGTCGTATGGTTCAAGAATCGCTTAGTAGTTCCAAAGGTTCCTGAGTTACGTCGAAAAATCCTTGATGAAGCGCACTTAACAAGGTTTTCTATTCATCCAGGAAGTAATAAGATGTATCAGGACCTGAAACAGAGATTCTGGTGGACCAAAATGAAGATTGAGATTGCCCAATATGTTGCTGAGTGTGACACCTGCCAGAGAGTAAAAGCAGTGCATATGAAATCAGCAGGTGAACTCCACCCATTACCTGTTCCTGGAGGTAAATGGGAGGATATTAGTATGGATTTTATAGTGGGTTTGCCCAAGACAACCCGAGGGTTTGATTCTATATGGGTAATAGTGGATCGTCTCACCAAACAGGCTCATTTTATACCCGTCAAAATCCTTTATCCTGCATCAACCTATGCGAAGTTATACATTAATAACATTATGAAACTTCATGGGGTGCCAAAGACTGTTGTATCTGACAGAGGCACACAGTTTGTCTCCAATTTTTGGAAATCTTTTCATGAATCCTTGGGTATTAAGCTTCTGCACAGTACTGCTTATCATCCTCAGACTGGGGGTCAAACGGAGAGAGTCAATCAGATTCTCGAGGATATGTTGAGAGCTTGTGTTCTCAATTATTCGACTAGTTGGGATGAATGTTTGCCCTTGATAGAATTTTTGTATAATAACAGCTATCAGGAAAGCATCAAGATGGCACCATTCGAAGCGGTATATGGTCGCAGATGTCGAACTCCGTTGAATTGGTCCGAACCTGGGGAACGATGGTTCTTCGGAGTCGACATGGTTAAAGAAGCTGAAGAGAAAGTTCGAACTATTCGAGCTAATATGAAAGCGGCCCAATCTCGCCAAAAGAGTTATGCTGACAAAAGACGTCGACCTCTAGCATTCGAAGTAGGAGAATATGTATATCTGAAAGTCTCACCTATGAAGGGAGTCAGTCGTTTTGGAGTTAAGGGAAAGTTATCCCCGCGCTACATTGGCCCGTTCCAAATCATACAGAGGTGTGGACCTGTAGCATATAAGCTAAAATTGCCTGAGTAATTGTCAGAAGTTCACAATGTGTTTCATGTGTCACAGTTGAAGAAATGTCTTCGAGTGCCAGAACGAATCATCGACATGGAAGGGGTAGAACTTAAATCAGACTTGACCTATCAAGAATACCCGATCAGAGTCTTGGATCAAAGAGATCGAGTCACACGAAGGACGACCACGAAATGGTATAAGGTTCAGTGGAGTCAGCACTCCGAAGAAGAGGCTACTTGGGAATCCGAGGATTTTCTATCTGAAAATTTTCCTGAGTTCTATGCTTCCCTGTAGTCTGATCTATTTCTTCTGTTTTGTAAAATACAACTTCCCCACCTGTTCCATAGTATGAAAAGAAGTGTGTTTGTGTGAGACATTTTCTTTTCCATTACTTAACCCAGAGTTTTTAGCGTACTAAATCTCGGGACGAGATTTCTTTAAGGGGGAAGGGCTGTAACACTCCTGTGTTACGGAACATTTAAAACTAAGCATGTCATCATGAGCATTGCACAGCATGTATGAATTTTTGTTAATCTTGACCTGTATCAACTAAGAACAAGTTTACTTTTTTCTTAAGGCTTGTGCTTAGGGCAATAGAGTGGCTTTTACTAGCAATTTAATTTTTTTAAGCCCTAAATCGGACTAAAAATCTAGTTTCAAAACTAAATAGAATTGGACTTTGGTCCCAAAAGCAAAGTTGTGGCTCTTATTAAATAGAGCAACTTTGGTATTCAAAGTTTTTCAAGTTTACATTGGGAAATTCAAATTAAACTCGAATTTCTATATTCAAATTTGGATTCAAAACTTCAATTCAAAAATTATATGGAATATGAAGATGGTCTTTAAACAAAAGTTGTAAAGCTTTCTGAGTTGAACAACTTTGATGTTCATAGATTTTGAACTTGTTCAATAAAAATTTGAGAATTAAACTGAATTGAAAAAGGGCCAATTACCCCCTTTTCAATAATTTCAAAAATATTCAAAATTTGAAAATGTTCTCTATATCAAAGTTGTATAGAATGAAATTCTACACATTTCATATATGGCACATTTTTTTTGTTTATACACGAATTTGAAAGTAATTTAGTGAATAGTCTCGGGAGGGGGTAAAATGTAAAATGAGCATCAAGATTCGAACAGGGCATTCGGGCTCGCTGCCACGCAGCTGCTTGCCGACGTGCTGCCGCCGCCCTCGGCGACGCAGCGCGCGTTGGCACGTCGCCCTGGGACGTGGCACGAGCGTGGGTCGTGGCAATCGCTCGGTCGTCGATCACCTCTTTATAAGCTCGAAGGCGAGCTCGCTTCTTTTCCCTTTTGCCGCAGGTGTTCGCCGCCGTCGAGCTCGGTCGCCGGCCGAATTCGCGGTCATCAATCCCTCTTCACCCTTTCCGTTTTGCCACTAGCTCCGTAGTGTTCTTGCGCACCGTTAGCACCCAACCTTGCTGCTTGCCATCACGGGAGGTTCGCAAGTCCGGTCATCTTCCTCGGAGCCGGCAAAAACGCCGCCACAAGCTGTTCGTTGGAGCTAGACCGATTCGGTGAGCTAGCAGTCATTTCCTTACACGTTCTTGTTTTCTCATTGATCGGTGAAGCTTATACGACGGTCGGTTTACTTTTTGGGAGTTCAAGAAGATCGGAACAAGCTCGTGATCACCGGAGCACGCCGCCAAGGATACGGTCATCGTCAAGATTGTCACTCCAGCCATCTTCTGCTTCAACTAGCGTGTGCACGAGAATCTAGGTGAGCTCGGGGAGTTTCTGATGCGGTTGGCTTGGTCGGGGAGAGCTCCGGTTGGCCGGAACGCCGATGCCACCACGGCCGGGCCGCCATGGCCACCGGGATAGCCTCTGTTAGGGGCATAGACTAGAGGTTGGGCTCGGGTCTAGTTCAGGCGGAGGAGGGGAGGACCCTGGTGCGCTCGGTCTCGTCGGAGGGTGGCTGCCGGCGAGCTCAGCGGCGGGCAGCCGCCGCGCGCGCATGCTGCCTGCCTGCCTGCTCTGCTTCGTGATGAGGCAGCCAGAGGAGGAAGACGGGCCATGCTGGGCCCAATCGGGCCGGCCCAGTACCCCTGTAAATGGTCTTTTCAATTTTAAAAGGGAATGAATAGTTACTAATTTTGCTAATTTTGAAGGAATTAATTTATAGCTCCAAAAATTCTGAAATAAATTGTGGAGCCTCTCTGTGATATGAAGAATTTATGAAAAATATGAAACTTGTATTTTGAGCACTTTCTGTAGACTGTAAAAATGCATATTTTAATTAATAAATAGCACTGTTATGATTTTTATAGCTCAAAATATAAATCCAAAAATTATGAAATTAATTGGGTAGCTATTTTGACCAGTGAGCTACTTCCACAAAAATCCGTGGCTCAGTTGGATAAAGTTTTATTATTTATGATTTATTCTTAATTAAGTAATTAAATAAAAATGATGATTAGTGTTAATCACTCTAAGATTTTTGTGTTATTTTGGCATTGTGTGAAGACTTAGGATCAGAAACCCTAATTGATCCTAAGCACCTTTCTTAGTGTTGAAGGTCGTGTTAGTTGCGGCTTTCTATGACTGTTAAAAATAATTAATGAATTAATTATGCAACAATAACACTGTTAGGTGAGATCTTGATTTCAACTTTACCGTGAAGGAAAGTTGTACTCAAGGTTATTAATTTAATACTTGTTTATTTTTAATCATGATATTTGCACCATCATTAAGCATGCATCATTATCACGTATAGTGATCGAAGGCGAGGAAGTAAAAATCGAGCAAGTCACCGCTGACGAAGCCCCAGGAGTTTTCGGTGGTTTTGATATTTGCGGTTCTGATCCTGATCCATCCCTCGACGTGCAACAAGGCAAGCCCCGGTGCATTAGCCCCTCCTTGTGTTTTATAAATCTTTATCACCTTGAGTTAAATTGCTGCATTAGGTTGATAGGAGTTGATTGTCACCTACTTGCTGCATTTACCTGCCTTGATATTTTATCCTTGAAACCTGATTTAAAGGCAAATGTTTATAAAATGCTTAGCCTTGCTTAATAGTTAAGCTTTTATGAAAAAGATATTTTGTATGCTTTGGGTATACTACTATGAACTATTATAATTGTTTGACAGGGCAGTAGACTTGCATTGAGAAAGGAATCTCAATGTAGTGTTTCTGACTGTCTATTAAGAAAAAGAAATGGAATCCATTAGGGACCATTCGTTGTCGGCCTGCTGGATCAAGACTTTGCAACTAGCCACATACTACGGAAAGCCTCTGACTCCGGTCGCTCCTCTACTTGAACCGACAATCACGCACTGGGAGTGGAGAGATGGCGAGAGTAGCGTGTACCCTCGTGGCCGGCGTGCCTGGAGAGGAGAGGAGTACTGTGCTCTCGGGTGGCGCAGGACCGGTTCAGGTTTTGGAAAAGCCGTGGTAGGCGGGGTTGGCATATGCAAGCTTACGTGCTACATATGCAGTGTGGATAGAGATCCCCAGCTGGGTTTTCAATCGGTTCGAATCGTCGTTGCTCCTCGGTCAATGGAGACTTGATCCTTCGACTTACAACAAAGAGTGGTTCGGAACTAGGTAAATGTGGGAAAGGGAATTGATGACGAGATAACTGAATGAAACAATCTAGCTTGAGATTAAATGTTAAGTTGATTTAGAGAGCTTTTCTGCAAAACTCTTTGATTCTTGCTAAAGCCTCTCCTTGATTCCCCTTAGCCTGCATTCCTGAGTCTTCTCCCTAATTTTTAGTCGGGTAAGTCTTGCGGAGTACCCCTCGTACTCAGGGTTTGTTAACCCCATGTTGCAGGCAATCAGCAACCCAAGGTCTGCGTTGGACCTTGCTGTATGACGGTGTTCGAGGAAGTGGTCCAGGAGGATAGTGATAGTGAGTGAGTATTTGATCCCTGGGCAGGGATGTTATGTAATATAAGTGTTGTATAAGCTACTTACCTACTGCCACTACTCATATTTTGGTTTGTAATAATCGTACTTAACGTATAATTAAGAACACGGGTTTGTAATCCTATGTAATATTTTAAGTCTTCCGCTCTTGTACTCCGAGTTGAATAATTTGTATGAAATGTTGTACTCTGCAATTTCTTCGCAATTAAGATCCTGTTCGGAGGAAACGGGTTTACTCGTAAACCCGGCAGACCCTTTTAGGTTATACGGGTCACCTGCACCGCTGTCGGAGGTCTTTGGGACGACGACAGGTGCATGTGGGCCATATAGCTTAGGAGGTTCTGTCACAAGCACCGCGGTTGTGATTAAGCAATTGAAAGGATTACAAGACAAGAGGTCCGGTTTCAGATTTTTGTGGAGCTATAGGTGGCTGTTCAAGGAATGCTATGGTATTGAAAAATTCAAGTGTGTAAGCCACTCAAAGATGTGTAATGTTGCTGTCACAAGCACCACAAACTTGAGGTTATGAATTCAAAACTTGCAGCTACACAATCCACAATATAACCACTTTCACTTCTCTTCTTTTTGTCTCTCTTTTTTATCTTAACTTCTCTTCTCTTTTTTCTCTGAACTTTTTTTTCCAGCAAACACAATATAACATTTGAGGGGTGTGGATAACAAAAAAAACTAGAGTACAGTGGAAGAACAATAATGGTGACTAGCAACAAGATGAATGCAAACGACACGAGATTAACAGTACCAACAAAAGGCTATAGGACTTTTTTGTGTGGCTTTTTAGTGGACTGTAGGATATGGCAAAACAAATATATGTGATGGATAAAAAAACAGCAACTAATGGTAAACAAAAGGATAGATAAGTGGATGATAACAAAACCTATTGTGACAACGATAGCTCTGATTACCACATGATAAGTACCGACATGATTCGGTGAAAGGGATGGCCCGATCTTCACGATAATAGGTTTGATAACAAAGAATAACTTGCTGTAGAACAGCGGGCAACTAGCTTTATACCTGACAAAGGTTGGATGCGACCAAGCGGCGGGGAGAGAGACACCGAAACCTTGAGGACTTCGACTCGATCTCCGAACCATCGCAGAACCACAATCCGGGACTAATCCACACAATACGGCGCAGCCGAACGGAAACTGTAGAGCACGAAGTAGGGGACCTCAAAGAGATCTTCTTCACAAGTCCAAGAAGAACAAGGAAGAACACAGGTGTGTAAAATACACTCAATAACTCGGTTGCAATACCATATTGGTTTATCAAATGATCGAAAGTTTTTTTATTTACTTGGGTGCAGAGGGGTATTTATACTAGGAACAAGTAGGAGTTTCTGAAGATAGGCTATGTGAAAGGTCATCACGAAATGAATTGATGAAGTGATCTCGCGTGACTGATGGTCTTCTGTGCAGTCTCCACTAATCTAGCAATAACTCTTTATTGGGAAGTCCAAATGATGAACGGTTTGTTGGGTTTGAAAGTAGACTCGAAGACCTTTCCAACCATGTATGCCATGCACCATGAAACATTATAGATTGGTACAGTTTTTCACAGGAAGTTGACCATTAGGCTGACTGCTGACCTCTGGACCAGTCATCAGTAATTCTAGTCCCACCTCTGACTGGAGGCTCCAAACTGGTTGGCATTAGATGCATTGGAAAGTAGACTTCACATGCTTTCCGAAAATCCTCATTGGCCTTCATAGCTTTTGGGAATATGGAGTTATGAACATTTCTTTCAGACTGTTCTGCTGGACTGGTCTGGCTTGAGTGATGTCCTTGACGATAGCCATCTTGTTGTGTGTTCTTGCCTTCCTCCTTGGTAACTCTGAGAAATGTCAACATGGACGATTTAGATAGTATATAATTCTCATTAATATTTAAATATAACCCAGACAGGAAAGCATGCACCTCTTGTATGACTAATTTTGATTGGCTACGTGTAACAGACTCTTCATAGAATTTCTGAACTTGAGTAGTCGTTGGCATGTCCTCATCAAATGAATTCATTCGTTTTTTTGATAAATATTCTCCAAGGTAAAGAATGGAAAACACCAGTCATTACTATTTCACACTAATCAACAACTTAGGAAGATCTTACTAAATAAAGTAGATCACAAGACATAGGCATTTGAGAAGAACAAAGTTTATACAAGTCATGTTTCGAAGTATGGTGTTCAGGATTAATTTTAATTGTAATATGACAAGTTTGTTTTTAATGTTTAAAGAGCATTTATGGATGAAATAACTCGAAATAAGCCGACAAAAAATGATTGGGAAGGAGTCATACCTGTGTTCTGTGCGAAGTTGAACCTATTGGGCAACAGAGACCGGGCGGCCGCCCTGCTGAAGGGGGCACCCGCCCTACTACTCGGGCCAAAAGGCCTCAGGTGGCATCCTTTAGTCACGTTACAACCTTTTCACGCTGTTTTAGCACTTGTTTCGGCAGATTGGTGTGGTGATAGTGTTTTCCCCCACACTTTCTCTTTTGGTATTCCTAATCTTTATTCATTGAAGGAAAATGTAAAATGATAAAGGCCCTACTGGTGGGAAAACACTAGCGGACCGACAAGCAAATGGAGTAAATAATCATAGGTGCTTTTTATTCATTTCGAGCTAATACAGGAACTGATTGAACTCAAATAAAATCAAACTAAAGAGAACGAACTAAAAATAATTAAACTAATAAAATCAAATGCAAACACCTATGAGATCCTAATCTAATTCTATGGGGCTTCATAGAGGTCCTCGTGCCCCGTTGCCTTGTGGAGGCGTTTGATCTTGGAGGTGCACACCTTGCGCAGCATGGTGAACTTATCCTCCAAATCAAAGCGCCACATCTCATACTCGGCCACCTTGTCTTCTAGGGCCTATTTTCGGCCTTCATTTTCTTCAATTGGGCCATGGGGCCCTCCATGGTGGCATCGTCCCCTCCACTATGCTCCATCTCTCCCGGCACACCGATCGGTGGCGGGGTGCGATGGCAGTGAACGGAAGGAGCGGACAATGACCCCTCCTGTGTCTTGGGGTCACTGGAATCAGGAAGGCGATGCAGCACCTTTTCATAGTGACCATCCGGCATGCGACAACCTGAGACAGCATATTTCTGCCATTTCGGATTAGGGTTTGTGCTGCGGGTGGTGCTATCCGCCAAGGAATCAGAGTTGGAAATCGACACCATTGCCTTCTCTGGAGGAGTTGGCGTGGGGAGATCCTTCTCTGCAGGATAGGTCAAAGCCTTCTTCGGAGTGATCTCTGATGGTGTGACGAGCATGCAGGTCACCGCGGAGCCTTTTCCCTACCATTCCCGATATAGGGGAATGTGTTAGGAGTGCAGGGGAGCGCGGCAGCCGAAAGGTGGGGGGCGTTCGCCCTGGTGATGGGGTGCCCGCTGCCCCCTGGCTAGCCTTCGAACTTTGTTGCACTGGAGATGCGATTGGGGTGCATGGTGGAGGTGCTACGGCGAGTGGAACTGCGCCGAGGATGTCGGTGGGTGCATTATCATTGACGAGGAAGCAGAGCGTGTTGGGTGACATGCTCTTGCGCTTGATGGAGGCCATGGCTAGGGTTCTATGTAGGTTTTACATGCTGGATAGTTGTGACGTCATGAAGACGATTGAGTTGGATATTTGAAGAAGGTCATGGTGGAAGGATAAGCTCCCCTTGCACTATTCCAGGCGAATCATTTTGAAATTCGAGCGGAGGAATGTTGCACCAACCATGGATCATCGAGCACGTGTCAAAAGACACATTTTTGCCGATTAGGGGGGGCGCCATAGAGGCGGCGGACGCCCTGTACCTGGTGGGATTCACCCACCCTAGCCCCTTCAGGTGCTCTGGTGATGACTCTAAGGCCCTTAGAATGCTTTCTTCACGGTTTTTATTGGGCCTTTAAGTGGTTTTGAGGCCAAAAAGGATACTTCTAATTAAAATAGATATTGGTAGTGCTCAAAATTTATGAGCTCCACCACATCTATCTCTCCTTCCTCTTCCTTTTCCAACTCATGGTAAACTTTAAGGCATTGGCCATTCACCTTGAAAAGTTGGCCATCATCACTTTCTAGTGTGACGGAACCATGAGGTGACACGGCAACGACCTTGAATGGTCCCTCCCATTTACTTCGCAGCTTCCCATGGCCAAAAAGATGGACTCGAGAGTTAAAGTGTAAAACCTTATCTCCTGGGTGAAACTCCTTCTTTTTGATCCTTTTGTCGTGCAACCTTTTAGTTCTTTCTTTATATAGCTTGGCACTATGGTAGGATTTCTCTCTCCATTCTTCTAATTCAGAGATTTGCATCTTCCTATTTTGTCCAGCCAGCTCAAAATCCATGTTCCATTTCTTGATGGCCTAATGTGCCTTGAATTCTAGTTCTACGGGAAGATGGCAAGTCTTGCCATAGACCAATTGGCAGGGGGACATGCCTATTGGGGTTTTATAGGCAGTTCGATATGCCTGAAGAGCATCATGTAGCTTATGAGGCCACCCCTTTCCCATTTCCTCTATAGTCTTTTGCAGAATGTTCTTTATTTGCTTATTAGAGGTTTTCGCTTGGCCACTGGTTTGAGGATGATATGGTGTGGCTACATGGTGTTGGATTCCTTGATTGGTCAGATACTTCCTAAAGCATATATCTATGAAGTGTGATCCTCCATCGCTAATAACGAATCTAGGAAGCCCAAACCTGGGAAAGATGGTTTCTTCAAACATTCTTTTGGCATTTTTGGCATCTGCTGAGCGGCAAGGCATGGCTTCTACCCATTTAAACACATAGTCCACCGCCGCTAAGATTATTCAAAATGTCCAGATTTAGAGAATGGTCCCATGTAATCTATTCCCCAAACATCAAACAACTCTACTTGTAGATTGTTTGTAAGTGGCACGGCATCTCGAGTACTGATGTTGCCATGTTTCTGGCATCGAGCACATCGTCGGATAAAGTCCTTTGTATCTTCATACATAGATGGCCAGAAAAATCCACTTTACCAGATTTTAGCATGTGTTCGAAAGGTTCCGTAATGTTCTCCGTATTCAGCAGAGTGACACATTTCTATTATTTTAGTTGCTTCTTCTAGGGGGACACATTTCCTAAGCAACCCACCAGCACAGACTCGATAGAGATAGGGGTCATCCCATAAATGAGTCCGGCTTTGGTAAAGCAACTTCTTCCTATTCTCTCCTGGCGGAACATAGCCAGTGACTATAAAGTTCACGATGTTGGTGTACCATGGATTGGTATATGTCACCTTTAAAAGGGTCTCATCGTGAAGGAAGTCATTTATAGGAAGGTTATCTTGGTCTTGACCTTGTAAACGAGACAAGTGGTCTGCTACGGAGTTTTCTACTCCCTTTTTGTCCCTGATTTCTAGATCGAACTCTTGAAGGAGTAAGATCCAGTGGATCAAACGGGGTTTAGCGTCTTTCTTGGTGAGTAGGTATTTCAAAGCATAATGGTTGGTGTATACAATCACCTTAGCTCCTACCAAGTAAGATCTAAACTTGTCTATTGCAAAGACAATAGCCAAAAGCTCTTTTTCTGTGGTTGCATAGTTAAGCTAGAGCCCTGTCAAGGTCTTACTAGCATAAGAAATAGCATAATGCTTTTTCTCCTTAGTTTGACCAAGGACGGCTCCCACAGCAAAGTCACTAGCATCACACATGATTTCGAATGGCAGGTTCCACTCAGGGGGTTGTATAATTGGAGCCGAAACTAGAGGTTTCTTTAAAATGTGAAAGGATTGAAGACATTTATCATCAAAATTGAAAGGGATGTCTTTAGCTAGAAGGCTAGTCAAAGGTCTAGCTATCTGCGAAAAATCCTTGATAAACCTCCTATAAAAGCCTGCATGGCCTAGGAACCTTCTTACTCCTTTGAAATTCGTGGGTGGTGGGAGTTTCTCAATCACGCTGATCTTAGCTTTGTCCACTTCTATCCCACGCTCTGATATTCGATGGCCTAAGACAATCCCCCTCTCGTACCATGAAGTGACACTTTTCCCAATTGAGTACTAGGTGTTTTTCTTCACAGCGCTCTAGAACTTTGTCTAGATTTTCTAGGCAATCATCGAATGATTTTCCATAGACAGAAAAGTCATCCATAAAAACTTCCATGATTTGTTCAATCATGTCTGAGAAAATGAACATCATGCAACGTTGGAACGATGCAGGTGCATCGCAAAGTCCAAAGGACATGCTCCTGTAAGCATATGTTCCATATGGGCATGTAAAGGTAGTTTTGCTTTGGTCATCAGGATGAATTGGGATTTGATGATATCCCGAATATCCATCCAGAAAGCAAAAGAATGAATGTTTGGCCAATCTCTCTAACATCTCATCGATGAAAGGAAGCGAGAAGTGATCTTTTTAGTGGCCTTGTTGAGCTTCTTATAGTCTATGCATATTCTCCACCCCGTAACCGTGCGTTGAGGTATGAGTTCATTCTTGTCATTTTTAATGACGGTCATGCCGCCTTTCTTAGGAACTACTTGCACAGGGCTCACCCATTCACTATAAGGGACTAGATAAATAATGTCTTCATGCAGAAGTTTCAAAACTTCCTTCTTGACAACCTCACGCATGGCATTATTGAGTCTTCTTTGGGGCTCACGAGATGGGATCGCATTAGATTCTATTGGGATTCGATGAGTACAAAGAGTCGGATTGATTCCTTTTAGATCTTGTAACAAATAGCCAAAGATAGAATGATGCTTTTCTAAGATAATGGTAAGCCTCTCAACTTCTTCTGCAGATAGTTTATCGCTAATTATGACAGGGGTTTCAGGGTTATTGTTTAGAAAAACATACTTAAGCCCGTCTGGTAGAGATTTAAGCTCAATTGGTGTCCTAGTTGGTTCTTCAAACTTGTCTAGGTGATATGATTTATTGTCCGGAGCCTCTTCCTCTATAAATGATTTAGATTCTTCTTCATTATCTAGCTGGACTAGCTTTTCCTAATTAGCTATTACTACTTGTTCCAAAGGATCTGGGTCACGAGGGCGTTCGGCAATAGAGTTTATTGCACAAGTTATAGGCAAATAATACCTTTCCCTTCCTAGATTGATATCAACCTTTCCCTTGGTTAACCCTTCATAAGATATGTTGGACCAAGGCTATCCTATAAAACCATGAATCTGGTGGTTTCAAAGATATAGAAGTCCAAGAGTATGTTTGTATTGTTAAGGTAGCAAGGAATAACCTTAGCAATACCTTGGCTCTATATAATGTCACCATCGAGGTTTTTAAGGCACTGAGATGTAGGTTGAAGGATAATGTTTGGGAATTTCTTGGATAGAAAAGTGTTGGATATCATGTTTATTCCAAGAGTGGGGTCATAAAAGGCTGAAACATGATTTCCATTAAATTTACATTCTATCCTATTGATCATTCTGTCTATGCGAGAAACCTTTCTCTTGATAATTCAGCTTCAGTGGTCCACTTGTGACTCATGATAGCAGAAAGATTTTGCATATCCTGATGATCAAGGACTTCTTCAGGAGAATCGAAGGATGGTTTCGAAGGTGGTTTAGGCTGGGTCAAATAATTTGTGGCATTTCCATAATCTTCGAATAGATCATCTACGATTTCAAATGGGAATTCTAGGCGGTACTTCCTCTTTCTCCTCCAAAGTCTCAAGTTTGTTTTCAGGAGGTTCGATTGAAGGTTCAGTATCCTCGGGAACTGAGGGCTTAGCTTCTTCTTCTGTAGGAAACTCATCATGGACTCCGGTGTAAGGAGTGTTCTCTAAGATTTTCTTAAGAACATCTCTACCACCAAGTGAAGAGAGATGAAGGAATGAGCCTCCGGATGCTAGATTAAGGTGATGCATCATGTCTTCCTAATCCAGCATACATGTGCTGTAATAGCACCTGGTCTGGAATGGCCAAGTCGGGTCCGGAATTGACTAAATCAAGGAAATGAGCCCAAGTAGCACCTAAGGTTTCTCCTTCCTGTTGACGGAAAGTCATCACTGTTGATGGTGGATAACGTCAACTTTTATTAGAACTTTAGACACCAAAGGATACATCAATACACACTAGTCTAGGGTTTTAACTGATAGTTTCCATGAGTTTTGCATGTTCTGTATTTTCTAGGGGCTATTCCAGAAAAGCATAAAAGAAGGGTTAAAGAGCATAATTACCACGTAACTTAACCGCCAAGGAAACATCATCACGAGAACACTAGAAGCATCTGGAACACACACGAAGCACCGGGGCCCGAGACCCACCAGGGTGGGGCCGGCCGGCGCCCCCTGCTAGGGTTTTGGCCCATCTTCTAAAGTCTTCTTCCACCGCCTCTATGGAGTCATCTCAGCCCTTATTTCAAGTCGGTTTGATCCTACGTCGCACGTGCATCCCACCGGGCTATAAATAAAGGGGCAGACCCCCCTGGAGGCATCAACCCATCATTCATTCAAGGCATCAAGTCCTCAAGCCATCAAGAGCCTCCTAGTTCATCAAGAGCCTCCTAGTTTATAGTTCTAGCCTAGTTAGATTAGAGAGTAGAGGAGCTCTAGTTCTTCGGCGGATCTGGAGCCCCGGCGTCTGTCTGGAGCACAGAATTCGGTATAATTCTAGTTCTTTCTCTATTATTGTATTCTTCATTATGATTAGGGAAACATTGTTCTTAATAGTTTATATGTTCTTAATTACGATAGTCTTTGTCTACTTTGATTATATGTCTAGTATAGTTGGTTTGAACTTATTGAATTCATGTAATTGCTAGTATATCGTTTATTCATACGTACGATGGATAGATGATGAACGATATGTAGACGTGGTGTCTAGGTATTTTGTTTATCTGCAAGTGCACCCTGATGTGCCGGATGGTGTGGTAGATCGCGTAGGTGACAGCTGCGCTGAGTCCTCTGTAGTTCCCCACCCCCCCCCCCCCCGTATGTAGGCCAGCAGGCACGGTCGCGAAGTTGGATGATGACTCTGTTTCACATCCTTCCTAGATGATGCCCTTTGCATGTGATTATGATATAGGATTAGTCTAACAATGATTGCTAGATGTAATTGCACTAATTAGAGTTATTCATTGATGTAGTTATAGAATTACCTTTGATATTAATTCCTTAGTTTATCCATTGGCTAGCTATTACTATGACTAGAGAAGTGCTTTGGTGATTATCTTTTATTATGATGCTTGATCATACTTATCACCTTTATCTTTATTTATCTTGTGACCTCTACCTGTTATGAGTAGAGTAAATGACATCGGTAATGTCCCTTATCCATTGTATACCATCACTATCAATATAATAGATTAAAGTTTATCCTAGTCCTTCCCAGTGGTATAAATATAAATCGATAACCTGGTAGAACTCCCTAGGTAAAATGCTACAATGATATAATTATCTGTCCGCTTGCAGAACTGATCTTAGTTTATATTATTTATATTTATTTCTGCCCAGTCACATAGATTAATATATAAAACCCTTATTTATTCTTAGCATTATTAATTAGGGATGACAACCTATTTCTTGCATAAGAATGTTGGTAATAGAAAAGTGGCTAGTTGCTAATGACAAGTTAATTAATTACCATTCATCTTCTAATCTCGCCTCTTGCATTAAAAGTTATATAGTTATATTTGGCGATGTTAGTAGATGTCGACAAGCATTTTTGGCACCGTTGCCGGGGAAGGCACATTAAACTTAGGAAATATTGATAACATAGGTATACATAATGGATAAGGTTGTATTATCGATTGATCTCTAACTCAAACAGGCACACCGCTGTTTTTTATCATTTGCTTATTTTATGCAGAGTGATGAATGAATGGTTTTTCTCTTCCAAATAATTTCATTGACGATCCAGAGAAACTCCTGAGAAGAAAGAAGTTTGTAGAAGCGAGGGACAATTTCAAGCTACCATCAATAACACCCATCGCTGCTTAAGCTCATTCATCAAAGGAGCCAGCTCCAACATTGGAAGAAGAACACTTAGGAGAAGATTTATCTCCTGTGTTTGAAGACATGCCTGAGAAGACATTGCGCGAGTTCTCTGCCCCAACAACAGAAAACATTCGGACTGGACCAGCAGTCAATACGGGGGAGAATGGATTCGAGCTCAAGCCTCCTCTTATCACCATGGTTCAAGCCAGCCAATTTTGTGGAAAAGCTCATAAAGATACAAGTGCACACTTACAACACTTTTTAGAGATTTGCAGCACCTTCACGATTAGAGGAGTACCGAGAGATGCTATTTTACTCCGTTTTCACATTTTCACTTTTGGGGAAAGCCAAGCAGTGGTTCTATGCCAACAAAGACAAGAACACTACATGGGACCGATGCTCAACTGCTTTCCTGGCAAAGTTCTTTCCTACAGGGAAGACAAATGCTCTGCGTGGGAAAATCTCAAGTTTTCAACAGCAACATGACGAATCATTCACTGAAGCATGGGAGAGATTCCAAGATTACATTGAAGACTGTCCTCATCATGGGATAGAGGATTGGCTACTATTGCACACCTTCTACCATGGGCTTATCTCAACCACCCGTGAGTGCATAGATGCTACTGCTGGAGGAGCTTTCCTGTCACTTAAGCTTCCAGAAGCTCAAGCACTTGTTGAGAAGATGGCCTCAAATTCAAGCTGTAATGAAGAACGTACTCAACCTCGCAAGAGAGGAGGAGGCATCCATCATCTGAAGGATTGGTCATTGCCAAGCTAGACCTCATCATGAAGAAGCTCGACATAGAGAAGAAGGAAGTCATGCATATCAATGATTCCCGCATGACCTGTGAAGAATGTGGAGATTACGGGCATTCAGCTATCGACTGCCCTACGTTGCAAGAGGATGTGAACTTCATCAACAACAACACCTACTATCGTCCTCAGCAAAATCAAGGATGGAACCAGCCAAACCAAGGATGGAATCAGCAACCTCGACAAGGTAATTACCATGGTAACAACCAAGGTAATAATTACAATAATTATAATCTTCCACCTTTAAGAGATTTAGTTGCTGGTCAATCTAAATTGTTAGATCAAATGTCTAGAAAGGTAGCCTCGAATGATAAAGCTTTAGAAAATATAAATACCAGAATGGATACCTTTGCTTCTGCTACAAAGAATCAGCACAACTTCAATAAAATGTTAGAGTCACAATTACCTCAGCTTGCTGCTGCTGTTCCTCCATTTGAGAAAGGTAAGATTCCGGGCCAGCCGGAGGATTTAGAAACTGCCAACCTTGTTGATATTCACAATGCAACACAATACCAAATTGGGCCTGCAGATATACAATAGATAGATCACTCACTACTTGAGAAGATGGGAGACCCTGGAAGACCTGTGATTCCTATCTCCATAGGATGTCACAACTTTCCAGAGGCTGTCTGCGATTTCGGCGCAAGTGTCAACATAATGCCCAAGGTAATCTATGAGAAAATATTAGGTGATCCTTTGTTGTACACAGATATGCGTTTGCAGCTTGCAGATCAGTCCATTTGCTACCCTGAGGGAGTACTAGAAGAAGCTGTTATCAGAGTGGGGCAATCATATGTCCCAATTGACTTTGTGATCATAGATACCGGAGGAGATGAGAAGACACCCATTATCTTGGGACGACCATTCTTATGCACAACTAAAGCCATCATCTATGCGGAACACACCAAGATTGTCCTCTCCATCAAAGACAAAAAGGAGAGATTTTCTTTCAAGAACCGCATCCTCAAGAATCCAGCAGTCCCGAAGCAATTCCATCAACAAGAAGAGCAACAACAACAAATAGCACCCAAGAAGAAGAACAATGGAAGATGGAGGAAGAACAAGCCCCAGCATGTACCTGAAGGAACCGCTCAGCTAATCAATGCTATCAACACAAAAAATGATCATATGCTCCCGAAACCATTTCCAACAAAGAAAGCTGACCCAGGTGTACCAATCATCGAATGCACAATCAGAGACATCACTTTTCCTGACACCATCTGTGACACTGGATCAGGCGTCAATGTAATGTCCAAAAAGGTATATGATGAATTATTTGATGATTTACCATTATACCCAACATATATTCAATTGCAGATGGCAGACCAATCACTTAGATTCCCTGAAGGCGTAGTCAAGGACGTCATGGTAAGAATTCAAAATAAATATATACCCGTAGATTTTCTAGTTCTTGACACGCAGGGGGACGATGAATCGCCTATTCCTTTGGGAAGACCGTTCTTCTACACCGCCAATGCTATCATCTACATCGGGACCGTACAGATCCACTTCAACCTACCCACCGGAAAGGTACGCTGTCAATTTAAAACACATATTAACCATGAGCAGATCAGGAAGCAACGCAACAGAAGGAAATGCCAAGCCCACCGTCAGGCTACCCAGCCTGACTGTAGATGGGAGGAGTTCCCTGGTAAGATTGTGAAGTATGAAGACTGCTATAAGGAGCAAGAAGAAGCCGTACAAGCACCACGCTGGAGTGAGTGGGAAGCGAAAGCTGAGAGGATGGACCAGATTGCTAAGGCAGAGAAAGAAGAGATCCAGGCACAAGTAGAAGAATGGATGAAGAGAGATGAAGAATCAAGAGAAGCCTACAAGGAAGACCTGGAGCTAGAAAAGAGAGAAGCAGAAGAGATAGAAAAAAGATGAAAAGAGAAGGAAGAAGAACTTGCTACACCCCCGCAAAATGGGGAATTGACTGAGGTAACCTCAGACAATGAACGTACTGAGTAAGTACTCTCCTCTATCTAAGTCCTGTCGGTAGACTTTAAATTTCGTACCCTAGCCATAAGGTTAGAATGGTAGTTATCTAATTAATTTAGCATTCATTAGTAATTTTGCTTAGCACATTTATTAGTACAATCATTTTTTCATATTAAAACTAAAACCAATAAAAATATTTACTGCTTTATTTACTACATCATAAATATTAAAGCCCCATGTGAATGAACTTATGGTAACCCTGTAGGCATATTTACTGTGGTGGCATAAAAATAAAAATAAAAATAATGACCTATATTTACTTTGTTGCATTACGAAAATTCTAAGCCCCATGGAAATAAATGTTCCCTGTGGTGGCATAAAAAAATATTATTAGCATGCATACATTTTCTGATTGCTGCATAAACTTAGAAAAAATCCTAAAAAGAGAATCCTGCTAAAATTTATTAATTAAAATCACTCAAAGAATAATCAAAGTGCTCATTGGCTGACCGCTAACCTCTAGATAATTCGAGCCTCGAGTTTTGGTTTTCTTGTTGGAGTATAATTATGCAGAAATAATATTATGACTAAGGAGAAAGTCTATTAGTGGCACCCATCAGTACTGCTACTAACCAACTCGCTCTGAAGATCATTCAAGCACCAAATATTGCAGACATCAAGCTTGGAGGAGGAGCATCCCCTAGTTACCTAGTAACTTTATCTATGCGCTTATTAAGTCTACTTTATACAAACATAAAATGCCAAAAATATGTGAACACATGAAGGTTCACCGTAGTATCATAGGATAATCTAAAAATACCAAAAATATGTGGGCATATGAAGGTCCACACTCTTAGAGAAGTTTCCTAATTAGGTAAAAAAACTTAAGCTTCTGCTGGAAATATAAAATCAATTACTTACCATGGAGTGGTATACCTAACCTCTTTCCATAAGATTTGGTATTTTTATTGGCAATTGAGTTTCATAGGAAATACAAGATCAATGAGCTAGTCAACCTGACGCCCTTACACTGCCAATACACTGCTCAGAAGGATCGCTCAATTTGCAACATCAAAGACCGTGTCAAACGTTAAGCTTAGGGGAGGGCACCCTCCAATTAAAATCCAGCTAAGTATTTTTGGCTAAAAATCCCAACTAATTAAAATTTTTCATTTATTTATGGTGAAAACCCATTTTTCTTGTGCAAGCATATAGGTTTCATTATGAATTTGGTAAATAAAGGAGTATAGCTTGCATTTTAATTCCATTCACATAGAATAATAGCTTATGCATCACAATTGGGATTTATTGCAATTTATGTTTGTATTTACTCAATACTTAAAATGGGTAATATATGTATTTATACACTAAAGTGAAAATAGAAAAAGAAAAGAAAATGAAAAGGGAGAGAGAGTAAGGCTAGCCATTCGGCCCAGCCAGCGCGGCCTTTTTCTCCTCACCTCACCCGCACGCGCGCAACCGTTTCACCGCTCCCCCGCAGCCGCTGACCACCCGGCCCCGCCTGTCAGCCGCTCTCGCCCCCACTGTTCTTCTTCCTCGCAGAGACGACGGGGACGAGTGCACGCAATTCGCGTGACCCCGGTCCCACAGCCGACAGCGCCACGCTCTATCAGGTTTGTCCCCCTCCTGTCTCCTCCTTCCTTGGCCGCCAAGCGAACCCGCACCCATCCGGAGCCCTAGATCCACTCGAGCCACGGCCCTTCGATCGGTCGAGCGCGATCAGGACCTTTCGCCATTGGAGCTGGCCAAGCTCGCCTATAAAAAGGAGCTCACCTCGAAGCCCTACCCTCATTTCCCCTCGCCGCCACCGCGGCACAGACCGGCACACTGCACCACACCGAGAGAGAGAGAACATAGGAGAAAGGCGGAGCAGAGGAGGAGGAGCTGCCGGAGCGTTGCCGCCGCGGAGCGCGCCGAGCCAGACACGGAGGAGAAGCCGGAGCCCCGTCGCGGTTCGGCACGGCACTGCGTATGCTCTGCACGGCTCCGACTCGCCACTGCATCGCCATCCTAGCTTCACCGACACCACGGTGAGCCACCGCACGCCCTGTCCGAACCTTGCCCTGCTTTTGCCATGGTGTTCCACCCACGGGACGCGCAGGCACGAGCCTTTACCGGCTCAGGAAGATCACCTGCACTATGCACTCATGCGACCGGCCGAAACCCCCGGACTACAAGCTTGCTAGACCGAGAACGCAGCACGACGCGTTCTCGGCGGAGCGCGCTCACCACCGACGTGTTCCGACGCCGAATCACCCGTTCCGAGCAATCCGACTAGCACCCGTATAGGTTAGAGCGTCGTGGAGCACCGCCACGACCCCTTGAGCTAGCTACGTGGATCTAAGCGCTAGAGGGAGCCTCGTCCGCCCTGCTCGAGTGTGCCGCGACCTCGCCGGAGCGCCGCCGCGAGCCGTCGCCAAAGGAAGGCCATGCCATGGCTAAAGTTCGCCACTAGAGTGTTGTATGCTTCTCTGGCCTCACCAATTTGACAAGACCGCATTCGATTGAACCAAGACATGGTCGTAGCCGCGTTGCCGCCTTCCGCCGTCGTCAGCGACACGTCGCCGCCACAACCGAGCACCTTGGGAATCTCGGTAGCCAAAATTGGTAGTTGGTATACCATCGCCATAGACCCTGGAGGCGTATACATCTCCTAGAAGACCTCCTTAGCCCTGCCGGAACCTCACAGTCACGGCGACATCGCCGCCGATGACTGGAGCATCTCAATATCGCGACCAGGAACAAAAACCGACCACCTCGGACAAGCTTAGTTGCGGAAGATCAAACCTCCATAGCCCGGAACACCGAGAGGTGCGTTCTCGAGGAAACGTGATCGCCGCCGACACGTTCCGCCTCGCCAAAAATCCGTTCCGAGTACCCCCGATCGCCTCGCCCTGCGGAAAAAGGCCGACGAGGTTCGCCAAGTCTGCCTCGGCACCGCCGCTAGATAGCCGAGCCCCGAATCATGTCTGTCGCCTTGGCTACGTGCGCCTCCACCTCGTCGGAGAACCGCCGTATGCCGTGGGATAGAAGGGAACCACATCCGTTCGTGCCAAAACCAAACCCCGGCCACCACACCACCGCCCGCCTTGCCGGAGAAGCGCCTGTGCCGTGGCTGAGCACCAAAAGGGACCCTGTTAGCCAAATTGGATCCCTAAGAAACGAATATTGGGGCCCGGAGGGGAGAAATTGCCTCGCTGTGAGCTGCAACGTAGCCTACCGGAGCTTTAGCCCTGCGGCAGCTCGTCGCCGGTCACCATGGCACGCCGAATGGTCGGCCAAGGTCACAAACCACCCCTGACCACCGCCAAGCTCGCCCGACCATCGCCGAGCTACGCCGACGCCCCCCCCCCCCCGACCTCTGAGAACCAGCCCCGACCTCTGAAGAGCGGCACCCTCGGAGCCCAAAATTCCGATTCACCCGAGCCTCCCCAGGAGAGCTCGGGAGAGTGGCACCCTCGGCGCCCAAATGTCCGATTCGCCCGAGCCTCCCCGGGAGAGCTCGGGAGAGAGGCACCCTCGGCGCCCAAATCTCCGATTCGTCCGAGCCTCCCCGGGAGAGCTCGGGAGAGAGGCACCCTCGGCGCCCCAAATCTCCGATTCGCCCGAGCTACGCCGAGCTCCGCCGAGACCCGCCGAGCTACGCCGAGCTCCGCCGAGCTACGCCGAGCTCCACCGACCACCGCCGAGCTACGCCGAGCTACGCCGACGCCCCCTGACCTCTGAGAACCACCCTTCGACCAACGTCGAGCTCGCCTGACCACCGCCGAGCTACGCCGACGCCCCCCGACCAACGTCGAGCTCGCCCGACCAACCGCCGAGCTACGCCGACGCCGGCGACTCTCTGGGAACCAGCATCGAACACCTGGTGGGTGACCATCGGGTCTGTGTTCTGATGAGGCGCCACATGCCGCACTACTGGACCCGCGCGCCACGTGGACCAATCCCGAGCTGTAATACCCCGGGTATTACAGCTAATTAACTATGACATGTCATCATGTTTATTATTAAGCATTTGCATTTGATTGTGCTTAGGGTCCTTAGAGTGGTTCATTGATAAATGCCTTGGGTGTTGTGATTGAATTATCATTTGAGAATTAAAAATAAATCAAAAAGGAAAAATTCAAACTAAGCCCTAATCGGACCCTAAAACCCTAAACCAAAAATCCACTTGGAATTTGGTGATGGTGCCTTAATAAAAGTTATAGATCTATTGAAATGAAACAACTTTTATTTTGGGAGATTTTGAAGTTATAATATAAAAATTTAAATTAAACTCAAATTACTATGCTAAAATTCAAGTTTGAAACTTCAAATTCAAAAATATTAGGAATTGGACAAAACCTCCTTAATAAGAGTTGTATAGATCACTGAGTAGGACAACTTCTATTTTGACAATTTTTCAAGTTGTTAAATAAATTTAAAAGTAATTTTAAATATTCAGTTTGGAATTCAAAACCCTCTTTTACCCCATTTACTGTAGTTTCAAAACCATGTGGAATTTGGGTTTGGTTCAAAAATAAAAGTTGTCCAAAATTTTGAAACCTACAACTTTTGTGTTTGCACTTTTTCAAGTTAGTACACGAAATCTGGTGATTTGAGTCAAAAACCGAGAGGGGGGTACTGCACTGCTACAGTAACCCGCCCCCCCATTCTATTCGCGCACAGGAGCTGGCCGCCGCGGCACACGCGCGCGCGGCGCCACCCGTGCCGGCCGGGATCCTGCCCCCGGTCGCGGCAGCACGTGTAGGGGACCCCGCGCCGTCCTCTGCCGCTTCTGTCTCCCCCTAGAACCGGCTTAAAGACGACGGCCACCCCCTCCCGTTCCCTTCTCCTTCCCGCTCGGCACCGGTGACCGCATCCACTGCCCCGACCAAATCGGCCTCAACCCGTGCACCATTCTCCAATTACTTGAGCATCCAACTTCCCTGCCTTCTTGCGCACCTAGTGCATCCATTTGGGCTTAGGTTCGTGCCCTGTGATCCGAGAACGCCAGTCGCCGTCTCTGCGGAAGACCGGAGCGCCGCCGCAGCCATCGCTCACGCGACGAGCTCGCTGTGGTGAGCCTCTCCTCCTTAGGTATTTCGTTTGTGACTCTCTATCTCATGCCCTAGCTCATGCTCGCGACGGTTTTTCATTTCGTTCCCTAGGATCGCCGGAACGAGACTTCACCGTCGGGGCCGAGTCGCTGTGTCCGCCACCGTAGCCAACTTCGTCGTTCTACTCCGTCCCTGCCTCGGCCAACCGTCGAGCTAGGATCGTGGTGAGCTCCTGATCCTTCCTGGCCCTTTTCCCTTAGTTCCCAGGCGTCCCCGCGGCCGGAACTTGGTCGCCGTGCCGCCGTGGGTGTGCGCGCGCACGGCAGCGCGAGGTGGAAGAAGGAGCTGACAGGCGGGCCCGGCCTGTCAGCGTCCCTGGGCATACGCGCGCGCGCGGGCGAACGCGCGGGTGGAGTTGGGCCGGCCCGCTGATGTTGGGCCGCCTCGGGCCGAAGCGTTTTCTTTATTTTGGAGGGATTTCCAGTGGATTTTCCATTTTAATTTTGAATGAATAGTACTTACATTTGTCATTTTCATAGGGATATTCCTGTTAATCTAAAAATTATGAAAATAATTGTGAGTACTCTCTGGAGCATGTAGTATTTTATAAAAATACTAGATATAGTGTTTGGATGTGTTCTGTGGGAACTAAAAATCAGTATATTAATTAGTAAATGTAACTTTGAGCAATTTAAATAAATTCCAGAATTATCCAAAAATCATGAAAATTTATGTGGTACTATTTTAGAGTAAGATCTATCTGTTGGGTAAGTTTGAGCTCATTTGTAAACTGTTAGGACACTTGTTTATTAGTTGTGGGGTATTTGATTAGTATAATTAATCTAAGCAAATAATCCCTGTTGTTTGGTGTGATTTTGGATTGATTGGCTTCAAGGGTCTTTCACCATAGTGATCCTTGACAGAAGTATTAGGGTCACATGTTGGTTGTAGTAAAGCTGTGTAGCGGCTTTCTGTGACCGTTAAAATGGTCAATAAAACAAAAGTAGGAAACATTGTTTTTACCTTCCGTAAATTGTTTACAACTTTACCGTGAAGGAAAGTTGTACTCAAGATCTTAAAGGTTTACTTTCAAGCATTTCATTTGTTGTCCTCATGCCATGCTAAGCATACAACATTGCATACGTGTAGTGCCCGTTCCCGAGGAGGTCCAGGTCGAGACTACCGCCGAGGAGGTCACTCCAGAAGCCATCCAAGGATTTGACATCTGCGGGACTGATCCTGACCCGACGCTGTACACGATTCAAGGCAAGCCCCGGTGCATTCAGCCCCGCCTTGTGTTTTATAAAATTATTTATCACCTGAGTCTATTATTGCATTAGGTTGTTAGGAGTTGTTTCTCTCCTGTATTGATGCATTACCTACCTTGATACATAATATCCCGGAAACCCGTTTAAAAATAAAAATATTCAAAAATGCTTAGCCCTGCTTAATCAATTTAGATTTGCATAAAAAGGCTATTTCGACCCATGAAAATGTGACAATTAGGAATCATGAGAAAAGGAAAAAGGGGTATGAGTCCGTTCGGAAATTGTGTACTTGGGTAGCAGTCCCGATGCACCGTATCCGTCGGAAAGGGGTTTTCCGTTCGTTGGTTGTGAATTTGGATTAGAGTCCCAATGCTTGACCATTGGCGGAAAGAGGGATTTAAAAACCGTTGGGACACTTGTACTTGGGTTAGAGTCCCAATGCAATGTCGTCGGCGGAAAAAGAATTAGGGACCGTTCGTTGTAGGCCTGCTGTGATCGAGAACTTGCAACTAGCCACATACTACGGAAAGCTCTGATTCCGGTGGCTCTACTACTTGAACCGACAACCACGCACTGGGAGTGGAGAGATGGTGAGAGCAGCGTGTACCCTCGTGGCCGGCGTGCCTGGAGAGGAGAGGAGTACTGTGTTCTCGGGTGGCGCAGGACCGGTTCAGGGGTAGAAAAATCGTGGTAGCCGGAGTTGGTATATGCAAGCTTAAGTGCTACATATGCAGTGTGGATAGGGATCCCCATCTGGGTACTAATCGATTCGAATCGTCGTTGCTCCTCGGATATGGAGACTTGATCCCTTGACCTACAATTGAAAAGTGGTTCAAACTAGGCGTTTTTGAGAATGAGTAAGAACTCGAAGTTATAATGATACATGAAAAGGAACATGGAATTATGGTTATGCTTAAAATAAGATTGAGTTAAAATATTGAAATAGAATAGCAAGGCTTTTCTGCAAAACTCTTGACTCTTGCTCCAGCCTTACCTTGACTCCCCTCAGCCTGCATTCCTGAGTCTCATTCCTTTTTCTTAGTCGGGTAAGTCTTGCGGAGTACCCCAGTACTCAGGGTTTGTTAACCCCATGTTGCAGGGACGCAGCAGCCGGAGGTTTGTTTCGCCCCTTGCTGTGTAACAGTGGTACAGGAGGGATGTGAGGAGGAGTAATGTCGAACCCGTGGGCAGGGTTCTTATCGTTAAATACTTAATAATGTTGTATCGTCATTCTACTGCTACTTATTTTATTTATGGTCTGTAATATTCGCACTTCAATCGTATTTGGACAAACGGTTTGTAATCTAAGTACCTTATAATCTTTCCGCATTTTCACTCTGATGTAATTTATTATGAAATGTTGTAATTCTGTAATGACTTCGCAATGGGATCCTGTTGGAGAAAATCGGGCGCTAATGTAGCCCGGCAGAACCTTCTAGATCATTTGGGACGCGGACCCGCTGTCAGAGGTCATGAGTGACAATGACAGGTGTCTGTGGGCCATGTGATTTAGGCGGTTCTGTCACAGCTGGTATCAGAGCGTTCCATTGCTAAATCATTGCCGTATTACTTTGCAAAACTTCAAAGTGTTTTGGATCATAAACCTTAAATTGCTATTTTGGTCCAAATTGCTCCTTCTTGTCTAAATCTATATTAGAGTTACAGTAGCTAGTGGGATAACGCTATTACTAGCCCTATGTTAAAAAAAATTTTATGCAGTTATTTATTTTTGCATTGGATTCGAAAGTTCATAAGTACGATTCATGCATCATGATTGATTCACATTATAAATAACTTCCTCCTTAAAAACGGGTTAAGGGTTAGGATTTATCAAACCTATTCTTGCTAGCCTGTATTATATCCTTACTAATCCTAACTTATCTTCTCCAGCATGGCACGCTGCAAGCAGACTGCGCGTAAGATGACGGGACCTAGGGGTGTGCCGCGCCACCAGCTAGCGCCGCGCGACGGGGAGGCCTCTAGCAGTCGTCGCCCCCGCCGCAGCCGTGCTGAGCTACAGGAGGAGATAGAGAGGATGAGGGAGGAGATGAGGAGGATGGTGGAGGACTTCGCCACCGCTCGTCGGGAGCACTACCAGGACGTAGCGACGATCGACCGATTGCGGACCTCTGTGGCTCGTCTAATCGAGCAGAGGGATGCCACTTGGGCACATGAGGACGCGACCAGGGCGAGATTGCACGAGCTGGAGATCTACGTAGAGCAGATCGAGGACTACAATGACACATTGCACGAGGAGGTGCATAGGCTCAACAATGAGCTTAACCCGATCCTGCAGCCACGTGTTGAGGACCCCGAGGATGGGGTGGTCATTGGTCCTGAGGATCAGGACATGGAGGACGTGGACGAGGAGATTGAGCCACTCCAGGTGATCGTCGAGGAGGACGCCGACGAGGACGTCGAGGAGGGCGTCGAGGAGCACGTGGTGGAGGTTGACGAGGACGGTGTCGTCTCTGACGGGACCGTGGGAGACGACGTCTAGATTAGCCATAAGACTAGCGATATCAGTATTTGCACTCTTTAGGGTATTGTAGTGTCAGTGTTGCCATGAAAACCTTAGTATGGTTTGAGAACTGTATCGAGTGTTGGTTATGTACTCTACCTATCGTATTGTGTGGTGTGTATTGTATTAAGACCTGATTAAGTAATCTGAGACTCAGTTTGGTTTAATTATGCACAGATGCCTGTTAACACCCGCTCAACTGGTGCTGGTACTTCCGAGGACGGGGCCATTCCGCAAGCACCGCCAATTCCACCCACCTTGGCTGATGCCATTGCTGCATTGGCCAATGCTACAGCACTACTTGCGCAAAACCGGGATGACCGTGTTGGGCGTCGTGGCCGCCCCCATGATGAGGAAACAACTTATGTGGACTTCACAGACACCCGTCCACCGGTGTTTACCAAAGCGGATGAGCCGCTGGAAGCAGACGACTGGCTCCGTATCATGGAGCAGAAGTTTGGATTGATTCGCTGCACGGAAACCCAGAAGCTGTTGTTTGCAGCACAGCAACTTCGAGGTCCCGCAAGCGCTTGGTTTGCAAACCTCCAGTCAGCACAGCCAATAGGGCATCAACTTACTTGGGCGGAGTTCCGTGAGGCATTTCGTGCACATTACATCACTGCGGGGTTATGAAGATGAAATTGGATCAATTCTTGGCACTGCAACAAAAGGAGTCTACAGTCATGCAGTATGTCAGTCAGTTCAATCACCTGTCGCAGTATGCCCCTGAGCATACTAATACCGATCAAAAGAAGAAGGACTGTTTTGTCAGGGGTTTGAACTTCAAGATTCAGCGAAGCCTGTCTAACAATCTCAACTGCACGTATCATGAGGCTATCAACAGTGCCATAGCTTTTGAAGAAAGTGATCGCAAACACCAAGAAGAGAAGAAAAAGAAGAAGTCTGGATCAGCTGGATCTTCTGGCCATCAAAAGCGCCAGAAAATCATATACCATCCCACTCATCACACAGTCCCCAGTATCCTCATCAGCAGGTCGTAGTTCGAACTGCTGCTACTTCTCACACTTCTAATCAACAAAGCACCACCCAGCCGAATGCCCCAGGCGTTCGCGTAACCACTCCTCAAGCAACTTATAATCAGCCTTGCTACAATTGTGGCAAGATGGGACATTGGTCCTGCAACTGCCCGTTTCCCAAACAATACAATCAGAATGCACAGAAGGCTCCTGGTGGACAACAGCAGCAGACTCAGCACCGTGGCCACCAACAGCAGACCCAGAAGGGAAAGGTTGTGAGAAAAGCAGGACAGGTCTACTACACGCAAGTTGGAGACATTCCTGAAGGTGAACCCGTCATGCTGGGTAGGTTCCCTGTCGCAAGTCATCCTGCTATCATGCTTTTCGATTCCGGTGCATCGCATTCATTCATCAATCGTACATTTGTTGTCAAGCATGAAATTCCGATTGGACAGATAGAGGAAAGTTTCCTTATACAATCACCCAAAGGGCACATTAGTACTAAAGAGATGGTACATCGGGTGCCCATAGAACTTGGCGGGCATATATTCCCGACCTCGATGATAGTGCTGAAGGATCAGGATATAGATGTGATATTAGGCATGAATTGGATGTATCAGCACAGAGCTCTCATAGACGTGCTGAATAGAACCATCAGAGTAAACTTGCCTAATAGCCAAACTCAACTTCTTATCCAACTTCCCATACCTCAAAGAGCAGTTGGTAGGGTATGTGCAACCACAGTTAAAGAGGTGCAGAACATTCCGGTAGTCTGTGAATTTCCGGATGTATTCCCTGACGAATTGCCTGGCTTACCCCCTGACCGGGATGTAGAATTTGCCATTGAGCTGAAGCCTGGAACAGCACCTATTTCCCGTAGAGCATATAGAATGCCGCCGAAGGAGTTGGCAGAGTTGAAAGTTCAGTTGCAGGATCTGTTGGATAAGGGTTTCATCAGGCCTAGTTCATCCCCTTGGGGTTGTCCTGCTATTTTTGTTAAAAAGAAGGACAGCTCCCTCAGACTCTGTGTCGATTACCGTCCCCTCAATGAGGTCACTATCAAAAATAAGTACCCTTTGCCTCGCATAGATCTACTTTTTGACCAGCTTGCGAGGGCCAGGGTATTCTCGAAAATTGACCTCAGATCGGGGTACCACCAAATAAAAATCCGTCCAGAAGATGTTCGCAAAACAGCCTTCACTACCAGATATGGTCTTTACGAGTATCTGGTTATGTCTTTCGGCCTGACCAATGCCCCTGCCTATTTCATGTATCTTATGAATTCAGTCTTCATGCCCGAACTCGACAAGTTTGTAGTCGTGTTCATTGACGACATACTGGTCTACTCCAAAAGCCCGGAAGAGCATGCCAAACACCTTCGTGTAGTCCTAACTCGGTTGCGAGAACATCAACTGTATGCCAAGTTCAGCAAGTGCGAGTTTTGGTTGGACAGAGTTCCGTTTCTTGGGCATATTCTGTCGGCCGAAGGTGTATCAGTTGATCCAAGCAAGGTGGAAGAGGTCTTGAATTGGAAACCACCAACCACAGTACATCAAGTCCGTAGTTTTATGGGAATGGCGGGATATTACCGCCGTTTTATTCCGGATTTTTCCAAAATATCTAAGCCTATTACCAACTTATTGAAGAACGAGGTCAAGTTTGCCTGGTCACCTGAGTGTGAGCAAGCATTTCAGACTTTGAAGAAGTTGTTAACCACTGCCCCAGTCCTAGCTCAACCGGACATTGAAAAGCCATTCGACGTGTACTGCGACGCTTCGGGAACCGGCCTGGGTTGTGTCTTGATGCAAGAAGGCCGAGTCATTGCTTATGCGTCCCGACAGCTTAAGCGTCATGAAGAAAATTATCCCACTCATGATCTTGAATTGGCAGCGGTGGTCCATGCACTGAAAATTTGGCGTCATTATTTGCTTGGCAGTACTTGCAAGATCTACACCGATCACAAGAGCCTAAAATATATATTTACCCAAGAAGAGTTGAACATGAGACAACGAAGATGGCTCGAGCTGATCAAGGATTATGACATTGAAGTGCATTATCACCCTGGCAAAGCAAATGTGGTTGCCGATGCGCTCAGTCGCAAAATTCATTGCAGTTGTCTGGCAGTGAAGCCCCGAGACTTTTCTTTATGCTATGAACTAGAGAAGTTGGGGGTAGAAATAGTTGAACAGGGCAGTTTGAATCATGTTAGTATTGAGACCACCATCCGTGATGAGATAATCGCCGCTCAGAAGGAAGCAAAGGCATCCAGCATATTAAGGAGAAAGTCCAAGCTGGTACTGTGGATTGTTTCAGGATTGACGAAGAAGGGGTCGTATGGTTCAAAGGGCGGCTAGTAGTTCCAAAGGTACCCGAGTTGTGACAAAAGATTTTGGACGAAGCACATTTGACTAGATTCTCCATCCACCCTGGGAGCAATAAAATGTACCAGGATTTGAGGCAAAAGTTTTGGTAGACCAAAATGAAAATAGAGATCGCTCGATATGTAGCGAAGTGTGACACTTGTCAGAAGGTGAAAGCTGTACACATGAAGCCCGGTGGAGAACTGCAACCACTGCCTGTTCCTGCATGGAAATGGGAGGACATTAGTATGGATTTTATCGTAGGTCTGCCAAAAACACCCAGAGGTTTTGACTCAGTCTGGGTTGTGGTTGATCGCCTCACTAAGCAAGCCCACTTCATCCCCGTCAAGACTATTTACACTGCTGTGAACTATGCAAAGCTGTACATCCAGAATTTGATGAAGCTTCATGGTGTGCCCAACACCATTGTCTCTGATCGAGGTTCTCAATTCATTTCCAACTTTTGGAGAGCCTTCCACAAGTCACTTGGAACAAAGCTTCTACATAGCACAGCATACCATCCGCAGACTGACGGGCAGACTGAGAGAGTCAACCAGGTGTTGGAGGACATGTTGAGAGCATGTGCACTCAATTACATCGAATCTTGGGATGAGTGTTTGGCACTGGCAGAATTTTCGTACAATAACAGCTACCAAGAAAGCATCAAAATGGCACCGTTTGAGGCGGTATATGGTCGTAGGTGTCGAACACCCCTGAATTGGTCTGAGCCTGGAGAGAGATGGTACTTCGGCGTTGACTTGGTGGAAGAGACTGAAGCAAAGGTGCGGCAAATACAAGATAACCTGAAGGTTGCACAGTCGCGACAGAAAAGTTACGCCGATCAAAGGCGTCGTCCTTTGGTGTTTAAGACAGGAGATTATGTCTATCTCAAAGTCTGACCCATGAAGGGAATAAATCGATTTGGAGTTAAAGGCAAATTAGCTCCTCGATACATTGGACCATTTCAAATCATAGCTCGTCATGGGAAAGTGGCTTATAAGTTGAAGCTGCCAGATCATCTCTCGGCCGTCCACAACGTTTTTCATGTATCACAACTCAAAAAGTGTCTTCGGGTGCCAGATCAAGTCGTGGATGTTGGGGGAATAGAACTCCAACCCGACCTAACGTACTCTGAGTATCCTATCCAAGTCTTGGATCAGAAGGATCGCGTCACTTGGAGAACCACTACAAGATGGTACAAGATTCAATGGAGCGAACATTCCGAGGATGAAGCCACCTGGGAGTCTGAAGACTATCTCGCCGAAAACTTCCCCGAGTTCTTTGCTACATTGTAAATGTAAAGTTTCTGGTTGTAGTCGGTATGAACTTCTCTTGTTATCTTATGGTAGAAACTAGAGTAGGTTTACTTGAGACATTTTCTTTTCCATTACTTAACCCTAAGGTTTATCGGCTATCAAATCTCGGGACGAGAATTATTTAAGGGGGAAGGGCTGTAATACCCCGGGTATTACGGCTAATTAACTATGACATGTCATCATGTTTATTATTAAGCATTTGCATTTGATTGTGCTTAGGGTCCTTAGAGTGGTTCATTGATAAATGCATTGGGTGTTGTGATTGAATTATCATTTGAGAATTAAAAATAAATCAAAAAGGAAAAATTCAAACTAAGCCCTAATCGGACCCTAAAACCCTAAACCAAAAATCCACTTGGAATTTGGTGATGGTGCCTTAATAAAAGTTATAGATCTATTGAAATGAAACAACTTTCATTTTGGGAGATTTTGAAGTTATAATATAAAAATTTAAATTAAACTCAAATTACTATGCTAAAATTCAAGTTTGAAACTTCAAATTCAAAAATATTAGGAATTGGACAAAACCTCCTTAATAAGAGTTGTATAGATCACTGAGTAGGACAACTTCTATTTTGACAATTTTTCAAGTTGTTAAATAAATTTAAAAGTAATTTTAAATATTCAGTTTGGAATTCAAAACCCTCTTTTACCCCCTTTACTGTAGTTTCAAAACCATGTGGAATTTGGGTTTGGTTCAAAAACAAAAGTTGTCCAAAATTTTGAAACCTACAACTTTTGTGTTTGCACTTTTTCAAGTTAGTACACGAAATCTGATGATTTGAGTCAAAAACCAAGAGCGCCCGTGCCGGCCGGGATCCTGCCCCCGGTCGCGGCAGCACGTGTAGGGGACCCCGCGCCGTCCTCTGCCGCTTCTGTCTCCCCCTAGAACAGGCTTAAAGACGACGGCCACCCCCCTCCCGTTCCCTTCTCCTTCCCGCTCGGCACCGGTGACCGCATCCACTGCCCCGACCAAATCGGCCTCAACCCGTGCACCATTCTCCAATTACTTGAGCATCCAACTTCCCTGCCTTCTTGCGCACCTAGTGCATCCATTTGGGCTTAGGTTCGTGCCCTGTGATCCGAGAACGCCCGTCGCCGTCTCTGCGGAAGACCGGAGCGCCGCCGCAGCCGTCGCTCACGCAACGAGCTCGCTGTGGTGAGCCTCTCCTCCTTAGGTATTTCGTTTGTGACTCTCTATCTCATGCCCTAGCTCATGCTCGCGACGGTTTTTCATTTCGTTCCCTAGGATCGCCGGAACGAGACTTCACCGTCGGGGCCGAGTCGCTGTGTCCGCCGCCGTAGCCAACTTCGTCGTTCTACTCCGTCCCTGCCTCGGCCAACCGTCGAGCTAGGATCGTGGTGAGCTCCTGATCCTTCCTGGCCCTTTTCCCTTAATTCCCCGGCGTCCCTGCGGCCGGAACTTGGTCGCCGTGCCGCCGCGGGTGTGCGCGCGCACGGCAGCGCGAGGTGGAAGAAGGAGCTGACAGGCGGGCCCGGCCTGTCAGCGTCCCTGGGCGTACGCGCGCGCGCGGGCGAACGCGCGGGTGGAGTTGGGCCGGCCCGCTGATGTTGGGCCGCCTCGGGCCGAAGCGTTTTCTTTATTTTGGAGGGATTTCCAGTGGATTTTCCATTTTAATTTTGAATGAATAGTACTTACATTTGTCATTTTCATAGGGATATTCCTGTTAATCTAAAAATTATGAAAATAATTGTGAGTACTCTCTGGAGTATGTAGTATTTTATAAAAATACTAGATATAGTGTTTGGATGTGTTCTGTGGGAACTAAAAATCAGTATATTAATTAGTAAATGTAACTTTGAGCAATTTTAATAAATTCCAGAATTATCCAAAAATCATGAAAATTTATGTGGTACTATTTTAGAGTAAGATCTATCTGTTGGGTAAGTTTGAGCTCATTTGGAAACTGTTAGGACACTTGTTTATTAGTTGTGGGGTATTTGATTAGTATAATTAATCTAAGCAAATAATCCCTGTTGTTTGGTGTGATTTTGGATTGATTGGCTTCAAGGGTCTTTCACCATAGTGATCCTTGACAGAAGTATTAGGGTCACATGTTGGTTATAGTAAAGCTGTGTAGCGGCTTTCTGTGACCGTTAAAATGGTCAATAAAACAAAAGTAGGAAACATTGTTTTTACCTTCCGTAAATTGTTTACAACTTTACCGTGAAGGAAAGTTGTACTCAAGATCTTAACGGTTTACTTTCAAGCATTTCATTTGTTGTCCTCATGCCATGCTAAGCATACATCATTGCATATGTGTAGTGCCCGTTCCCGAGGAGGTCCAGGTCGAGACTACCGCCGAGGAGGTCACTCCAGAAGCCATTCAAGGATTTGACATCTGCGGGACTGATCCTGACCCGACGCTGTACACGATTCAAGGCAAGCCCCGGTGCATTCAGCTCCGCCTTGTGTTTTATAAAATTATTTATCACTTGAGTCTATTATTGCATTAGGTTGTTAGGAGTTGTTTGTCTTCTGTATTGATGCATTACCTGCCTTGATACATAATATCCCGGAAACCCGTTTAAAAATAAAAATATTCAAAAATGCTTAGCCCTGCTTAATCAATTTAGATTTGCATAAAAAGGCTATTTTGACCCATGAAAATGTGACAATTAGGAATCATGAGAAAAGGAAAAAGGGGTATGAGTCCGTTCGAAAATTGTGTACTTGGGTAGCAGTCCCGATGCACCGTATCCGTCGGAAAGGGGTTTTCCGTTCGTTGGTTGTGAATTTGGGTTAGAGTCCCAATGCTTGACCATTGGCGGAAAGAGGGATTTAAAAACCGTTGGGACACTTGTACTTGGGTTAGAGTCCCAATGCAATGTCGTCGGCGGAAAAAGAATTAGGGACCGTTCGTTGTAGGCCTGCTATGATCGAGAACTTGCAACTAGCCACATACTACGGAAAGCTCTGACTCCGGTGGCTCTACTACTTGAACCGACAACCACGCATTGGGAGTGGAGAGATGGCGAGAGCAGCGTGTACCCTCGTGGCCGGCGTGCCTGGAGAGGAGAGGAGTACTGTGTTCTCGGGTGGCGCAGGACCGGTTCAGGGGTAGAAAAATCGTGGTAGCCAGAGTTGGTATATGCAAGCTTAAGTGCTACATATGCAGTGTGGATAGGGATCCCCAGCTGGGTACTAATCGATTCAAATCGTCGTTGCTCCTCGGATATGGAGACTTGATCCTTTGACCTACAATTGAAAAGTGGTTCAAACTAGGCGTTTTTGAGAATGAGTAAGAACTCGAAGTTATAATGATACATGAAAAGGAACATGGAATTATGGTTATGCTTAAAATAAGACTGAGTTAAAATATTGAAATAGAATAGCAAGGCTTTTCTGCAAAACTCTTGACTCTTGCTCCAGCCTTACCTTGACTCCCCTTAGCCTGCATTCCTGAGTCTCATTCCTTTTTCTTAGTCGGGTAAGTCTTGCGGAGTACCCCAGTACTCAGGGTTTGTTAACCCCATGTTGCAGGGATGCAGCAGCCGGAGGTTTGTTTCGCCCCTTGCTGTGTAACAGTGGTACAGGAGGGATGTGAGGAGGAGTAATGTCGAACCCGTGGGCAGGGTTCTTATCGTTAAATACTTAATAATGTTGTATCGTCATTCTACTGCTACTTATTTTATTTATGGTCTGTAATATTCGCACTTCAATCGTATTTGGACAAACGGTTTGTAATCTAAGTACCTTATAATCTTTCCGCATTTTCACTCTGATGTAATTTATTATGAAATGTTGTAATTCTGTAATGACTTCGCAATGGGATCCTGTTGGAGAAAATCGGGCGCTAATGTAGCCCGGCAGAACCTTCTAGATCATTTGGGACGCGGACCCGCTGTCAGAGGTCATGAGTGACAATGACAGGTGTCTGTGGGCCATGTGATTTAGGCGGTTCTGTCACACGAGCTGCCCCTGATTAATCGACCATTTTCCATTTTCAGAAAATAGGATAATCTTCGGAAATTCATAACTTATTCATACGATGTCCAAAAATTGCGCACCATATATCAAAATTCTCAGAAAAATAAGATCTACAATCTAAGACTATGTTTGTGTGCATTTGGCTCTTTATTTTTTGGATTTTTCTGAAATACTCTATAGGAGTCGCTGACGCGACTATTTCGTGTTCGATTTCAGAGCCGGAGGAGGATCTGACTAAGGAAGACGACCACGAGTACTTTCAGAAGCTTGGAGATGACTACGAAGGTGCCACGTCCCACCAAATCCTTAGATCCTATTTACGCATTGCAAATGACATTGTTGCTATTGCTTTATGATTATGTATGGATTGGTTGCATGGTAGTATATTTGAATTCCCTGCCTTGATAAGACTATACCCTGCTATCCGCTGCTAGGTTAGCTGCTGCTTAATTTACTGTTACCCTTCCACTACTTACTACTTGCTATATGCTATGTGGTGGAATTGGGACGGTGTATAACTGATTATAACCATTGGGAGAGAGTGCTGCGTGCGTCTTGGGTGCGTGGTAAGGGTTGATGTCGACCAAGTGGGATGTGAGACAAGCCCATGGGGCAAGTCGTGCCGGAGGTGCAACCTGGGCATCCCCAAGCGAGATACCTGTGGCGGGTAAAGTTGTTGAGGAGGTTCCGGGTGGGATAGCCTTGGTGGTTTGAAGCCCGTGGACGGAGGTGCTGTGATGGCACGGGGAGAGTATCCCCTAAGTGAAGATGCCTGTTTGGTCAAACCTAGGACGGACTAGTTTCAGGTTCATGGGAATCCTTTTCTACTCACTCGCTTCTGATGGGAAAAGGAATGATGGTGTTAACTGGAGATAAAACTTGACTAATTAAACATTGATTACAGCTGCATAGGAAACCTCAGCCTATAGGTCTACTTGTATAGCCTTGCATCCACTTTCCACAAAGCAAATGCTGCATAGGTGGGCTCCGTGGCCAGTACAAATCGTACTGATAAATTTGCTGTTAGGTGACGAGAATGAGTACGACTTCGAGGAAGACGATGGCGAGGAATAGGGTCACGTGCTACACTCAAGTTGGCCGTGAAGGATGAAACGTTTCCGCATCTTCTAAAGCTTCTCTGAATGTTGATTCCGCCAGTGTGGCGATGTAATAAATGTTTATGTAAGACTTAATTACCGTTGTATGGATCCTGGTGTCAACTGAGATATGGGTAATTTCATGGATTGTCCCAAGCAATCTGTTGAATTACAATTCGAGCCTGTGGATTTCCCTTCGCGAAAATCGAGGTCGTTTCAGTATAAGTTTCCTATCTTCTTATCATTATTACTATATCGCTTTTTCGCGTGAGTTAACTAGTAAGATAAAAATCTGAAAGCCAAATAAATATCTATCTTTATATTAGAGTTTGTTTAGAGTCGGTCTAGGCTAGAACTAAATTAAAATTGATGAACATTCAAATTTTGTCTTGGAGATGCTGAATAGTTGCTCTGTCACAATACTTTTCAAATGCCTAGTTGTCAAACTTAAATTCTCCTGAGTTTTGGATATTATTGTTTTAACTTAAGAATTTACTCTGAACCTGAAACTTGCGGAGGCATATGTTTGAGCTAAGTCTACGTAATTGATTGATATGATTCATGAAAGTTGAGCTACTATTTATATTATTCCTAGCATTACTAAATTCTGGAGATTTATTTTTGAAAATTTGAAATTTACATGATGAGCTCTTGTATGACAAAATGTGAATTCCTACCAAAGCCATATATGATACATTTAGAGATAGGAAAACTTTTGCACCTTCATGCTGCTTGCTTTACATTGAGTTTAGTCAACCTTTTATTGTATACCATATGAGAGTCTTGTCATGCTTTTAAAACCAAGATCACGTATACACTCTAGCACATATGCATTATTCCTACCCTGGGAGTAATCGCAACCATTTTCACTTTCATCAATGTTCATCATGAAAATGTTTTCTCCTACACTAGGAATGGACACCAAAAACATATAAACCCCGTAGGACAACCCTGTTATAATTGCTCTAAGTTCTTATTATTATCTCTCTAGTTATTTATTCAAAGGATACATGTGGCTATGCAAAAATATAAAAAAGGAGTAAAAGATGGACAAGTGTCCCAGCATTAAAACAATGGGTACTAGATGCCCACCTCCCGAATGAAAAAAAGAGAGAGAGAAAGAAAGAAAGAGAATAAAGATAGCCCATGTGTTCCTTCAACATACAAAGGAGAGTGAATCATCTTCAAAGAGTAAAAGTAGAATTAGGAATAGCCACTAAATACCACATATACACCTATCCACCATATTCCATACACATGCACATCTTGCTTTGATTGTATGCCTCGATTCTCTGTGGATCCATTGTTTGACTTTACAACATATGAATTGCAAGTATGCTTAAACCATGTTATTGCCACTCCTATGAGCTCCACTATAAATCTTTAGTTATAGGAAGGCATAGCATTAATGCCTTAAGTAAGATCCACAAATACCATATATACTGAGAGACTTGAGGGTGTCATACAATTAAAGCTCTGAGTTTTATTTTAAAAACTTGCAAAACTCCGGATTATTAGTAATGTGAAGAATTTGCTACATAGTACAAGACTTGATTGTTCTTTCTTTCAATTACTCAAGACTAAGGTAAGAACTGTAAAGCCCCATAGTTAAAGGTAAAATAGGTAAGTTTAAAGTTAGAGCAGTTTTGTCTAATCCGGGGGAGAATCTATGTTTGCAGCATGTGTACATGGGAAGTATGAAAGCATTGTAGCAACTCCTGATCCAATTACATTAGTAATTAGGCTTAGTTCGTTTGCCAAGGGATTGGTAGACAGGTAAGCTTGGGGGTGTTGTTGACGGTGGATAACGTCTACTTTTATTAGAACTTTAGACACCAAAGGATACATGAATACACACTAGTCTAGGGTTTTAACTAACAGTTTCCACGAGTTTTGCATGTTCTGTATTTTTCAGGGGCAATTCCAGAAAAGCATAAAAGAAGGGTTAAAGAGCATAATTACCACGTAACTTAACCGCCAAGGAAACATCATCACGAGAACACTAGAAGCATCTGGAACACACCCGAAGCACCGGGGCCTGAGACCCACCAGGGTGGGGCCGGCCGGCGCCCCCCTGCTAGGGTTTCGGCCCATCTTCTGGAGTCTTCCTCCACCGCCTCTATGGAGTCATCTCGGCCCTTGTTTCAAGTCGGTTTGATCCTACGGCGCACGTGCATCCCACCGGGTTATAAATAAAGGGGCAAACCCCCTGGAGGCATCAACCCATCATTCATTCAAGGCATCAAGTCCTCAAGCCATCAAGAGCCTCCTAGTTTATAGTTCTAGCCTAATTAGATTAGAGAGTAGAGGAGTTCTAGTTCTTCGGCGGATCTGGAGCCCCGGCGTCTGTCTGGAGCACAGAATTCGGTACAATTCTAGTTCTTTCTCTATTATTGTATTCTTCATTATGATTAGGGAAACATTGTTCTTAATAGTTTATATGTTCTTAATTATGATAGTTTTTGTCTACTTTGATTATATGTCTAGTATAGTTGGTTTGAACTTATTGAATTCATGTAATTGCTCGTATATCGTTTATTCATGCGTATGATGGATAGATGATGAACGATATGTAGACGTGGTGTCTAGGTATTTTGTTTATCTGCGAGTGCACCCTGATGTGCCGGGTGGTGTGGTAGATCGCGTAGGTGACAGCTGCGTTGAGTCCTCTGTAGTTCCCCACCCCCCGTATGTTGGCCAGCAGGCACGGTTGTGAAGTTGGATGATGACTCTGTTTCACATCCTTCCTAGATGATTCCCTTTGCATGTGATTATGATATAGGATTAGTCTAACAATGATTGCTAGATGTAATTGCACTAATTAGAGTTATTCATTGATGTAGTTATAGAATTACCTTTGATATTAATTCCTTAGTTTATCCATTGGTTAGCTATTACTATGACTAGAGAAGTGCTCTGATGATTATCTTTTATTATGATGCTTGATCATACTTATCACTTTTATCTTTATTTATCTTGTGACCTCTACCTGTTATGAGTAGAGTAAATGATATCGGTAATGTCCCTTATCCATTGTATACCATCACTATCAATATAATAGATTAAAGTTTATCCTAATCCTTTTCAGTGGTATAAATATAAATCGACAACCTAGTAGAACTCCCTAGGTAAAATGCTACAATGGTATAATTATCTGTCTGCTTGCAGAACTGATCTTAGTTTATATTATTTATATTTATTTCTGCCTAGTCACATAGATTAATATATAAAACCTTTATTTATTCTTAGCATTATTAATTAGGGATAACAACTTAGTTCTTGCATAAGAATCTTGGTAATAGAAAAGTGGCTAGTTGCTAATGACAAGTTAATTAATTACCATTTATCTTCTAATCTCGCCTCTCGCATTAAAAGTTATATAGTTATATTTGGCGACGTTGGTAGATGTCAACAATCAATTCGACTCAGAGTTTAATTACTCGGGATACAGGGAAGAAGACTAAGGTAAACTGTGTGTGCAATTCTTCGCATTCTCCATTTACACTACCTACGGTTCGAGCATGCCACAGTTTGCCTACTCCCGTCAAAGTGAACGGAAATAACTTCCACTTAGGGTCTCATGTGACATGCCCGGAATATTCTGACATGCACACAATTGCTCGAAATCTCGTAAATGAGTATATGGGTTTTCTTTCTCACTTCGTGAGAAAGTGTTTTCTCGTACCATAGTTATGAAATTAGGCCGTAGTTCAAACCCATCGGTAAGAATAGGTTGAGATGATGAAGGTGGTTCCAATCATGTACTCTTGGGAGCAGCGATCGGAAGATAGATAGTTCTTCCATAAAGGATAGATGGGGGTAAGTATAGATCTTAGTTGTCACACCCATATTTTAAGGGTAAAATTGGATACATAAATAACTCATATGTGCCCCAGAAATAGTCACACATATAAGCCGACAAATTATAAATAATATCATCATAGTGCTTACATAACGAATAAGTATTTATTACATAGTCTTGATCAAATATAAATCATGTAACTAAATAATAACTATAAATGAAACGCTGGCGGAAGCTCCAACACAGGGACACATCGACTGGTAGACACCAAGCCTATTTATTGCGATAATCTTGACTCCAATCTTCATCTATGGTGGGGAATTGGAAGGGTGAGCATATTTTGTACTCCGCAAGTATAACATGGGTTCACGAGGCACAAATAGGCTAAACACTATTTGACTGCATTTAGCTTTTAATAATCATGTTCATTTTACAGCAATTGAGTAGCATCAAGGTGATCCAACTTCCAATATTAACCAATGATCAATTGTAATAAGGTTAATAAATAGCAAAGATATTAACAGTAATAATAATCATAACATGATGAACAATATATACATCTATCAGAACGTGTGCCCAAGGCCGCTCATGACCACGAGCGCGGCTATTATAACAGATTATTAAACTC